>CM053326.1:7864586-10264586 GCA_028583605.1 Dastarcus helophoroides
TATTTTATAAAGAAATATAAAAGCGGAAATAACAATTCTGTTAGAAGAGCAGGTAGTAAACACATTTGCAACCTTAAAGACTTGCACTTTTATATTTTATTTTCGCTGTTAACTTTTTTCAAGGGCCACTTTACCAGTTTATTCATAACTTAAACTTTGTTTGCCAATATCTTCGGTTACACAAAAGATAGCGAGTTGCGATTTTTCCTGATATTTGGGGCTTTTAATTCTTTATTTTAAGATATTTAAATTGACATATCATTCTATTTAATTTTTTTTAGAAAAACGGCGAAATTTGTTATCATTTTATACAGGGTGAGTCACTAAGCGGGAAGCGGTCTTTGGTAAGCGTATCGTTTAAAATATCAAAAAATGTTTTAAATAAAAGTTCTTTAAAATAAAGTTCTCCACAACCTAAAATTATTGCCAAATATGGCGGTCTTCCGGTTGCACCGGAAATGAACACAACTTTCTTATTTTAAATAGAACACCCTATGTATTTTTACATTTTTGGATTCCTTGTTAAAACTGAATACGAATTTATTAAGACGACATAGGCTCTTAGTTATACCGTTTCCGCGTAATTTAATTTTTTTGGTTAAATTTGACGATTTCGGAGCTTGGCGCCATTAACGATATTTTCCAAACGTAATGAGTTGTGTGGCATAGGTTTTGGATGAAGTATTTGTTTGCGTCTTTGCTGTTAGCAAAATTTCTTAAATTTCTTCACATCCGTCGACTCAATTCTTCAGTTGTTCAAACATGCATAACTTAATATTTTCAAATAGAACCACCTATCTTGGATTATCTTATCAGATGCGAAATTAAATTACCTTTTTTTGGTACCAGGTATTGCCATCTCCGTTCAATAATTTTTGAGAAATTTAGAATTTTGTAAAAATTTTAATTAATTTCGTATTATCGCGTTAGCTCTGGATGTCGCGGTTTTGTTTCGTCTCGTTTGTCCGGCAATAACTGACAGTTTATCTCATTTTTGTCGCGAGGTCTTGGTATTAGTACTGAAAGACAATGTTTTCTCAAGAAGCCTTGGGCAGTGCTGACAGAAATCCATTTCTTGCCTTAAGAATTTATGCCCAACGCTTTGCCGATCGGAGACATCCAAATTCAGGGGCATTTGCTAAATTGAGAGAGAGGTTTAAGCGAACTGGTAGTACGAAATATGAGGAAAAGGAGCGTAGAAAACCAACGACGCATGAAGAAAACCAAGTTTTAGTAGCGGCTGCTGTTGTCCAATATCCGCATTTAAGTACCAGAATAATAAGCACGGAATTACAAATAAGTCAAACCTCCGTTTCACGAATCTGGCGTAAAAATAAGTTTCATCCGTATCGTGTCCAGCTAGTAAAGGAACTCAATCAAGCTGATTTCAACAACCGAATGCAGTTTTGTGAGTGGGCGTTACGAAAATCACAAGAACAAAAGGACTTTTTGGACAATGTACTATTTACCGACGAATGTACATTTCATAAGAACGGCTTCTTGGGAAGACACAACTCCCATTACTACCACACTGATAATCCTCATTGGATAAGGCCCTTAGACCATCAGCATAGGTAATCTCTGAATGTTTGGGGTGGTGTCTAGGAAGATTTGTTGTCGGACCACACTTCTTCAATGAACATTTGAATGCCAACAATTACTTGCATTTTTTGCAAAATCAATTGCCCGAAATGATAGACAATTTGCCTCTTGCTGTCGTGCGGCAAATGTGGTTCCAACATGATGGGGCACCGGCACATTATGGAAGGGATGAAAGGGAGTTCCTCAATACACAATTCCCTAACAAGTGGATAGGAAGAGGAGGTCCAGTGGCATGGCCCGGAAGATCACCGGATTTAACTAAGCCAGACTTTTTCTTGTGGGGTCATGTTAAGCAAGTTATGTACCAGGAACCACCAACTACCCGAGAAGACATGATGGACCGGGTTCGTGTTGCTTTCCAAAATATCAATGAAAACGTCTTGGTGGATGTGAACAATTCTTTGCTACAGAGACTGCTCATTTGCCATCGTGAAGCTGGTGGTTATGTTGAACATTTAATTTAATCTTATTATTACCATTGTTTATGTATTCTTCTTAATATTTGTTGCAACTTACTGTTACCGATTTGTTTATTGTTTATTTACTTTCTTTAATGCTTTACACTGAAATCCGATGATGATTTTCAGTATCGTGGTGTATCGTTTCCTTCCCACGAAGCGGTTCTTAAAAAATGTTTGTACATTCGTCGGTAAATAGTACAATGTCCGAAACGGTCATTTTGTTCCTGCAGATTATGTAACGTCCATTCACATAACTGCATCGATTGTTAGTCGGCTTGATTGAGTTCTTGCACTAGCTAGGTGTGATACGGATGAAACTTGTTTTTACACAACAATCATGAAACAGATTTTTGGCTTATTTGTAATGTCACACTTATTCTTTTGGTTCTTAAGTGCGGATCTTGGACAACAGCAGCCGCTACTAAAACTTGGTTTTCTTCATGCGCCGTTGGTTTTCTACGCTCCTTTTTGTCGTATTCTGTACTTCCAGTTAGCTACAACCTGAAGAATGCCACTAAATTTGAACATCTCTGGTCGACAAACCGTTGGGCATACCTACATGTTACAAACTCTAATAATATTGTTTATTTTTTTGAATTTTATTTATTTTAGTTCATAATTAATATTTGGGCCATTGTGTTTGCCTTACTCTAACAATTGACCTAGTTTTCAAAAAATAATTTTCTTTAAAAAATGTAAAGTGTAAACCACATCAACCAATTCTTGTTCGAAAAACATTTTCTGTAATTTGCAGGACAAACGAGACGAAACAAAACCGCGACATCCAGGGCTAACGCGATAATACGAAATTAATTAAAATTTTTACAAAATTCTAAATTTCTCAAAAATTATTGGACGGAGGTTGCAATACCTGGTACCAAAAAAAAGGTAATTTAATTTCGTATCCGATAAGATAATCCAAGATAGGTGGTTCTATTTGAAAAAATTAAGTTATGCATGTTTGAACAACTGAAGAATTGAGTCGAAGGATGTGAAGAAATTTAAGAAATCTTGCTAACAGCAGAGACATAAACAAATACTCCATTTCTTCCTGAATCCAAAACCTATGCCACACAACTCTATGTCATTGCATTTGGAAAATATCGTTAATGACGTCAAGCTCCGAAATCGTCAAATTTAACCAAAAAAATTAAATTACGCGAAAACGGTATAACTAAGGGCCTATGTCGTCTTAATAAATTCATATTCAGTTTTAACAAGGAATCCAAAAATGTAAAAATACATAGGGTGTTTTATTTAAAATAAGAAAGTTGTGTTCATTTCCGGTGCAACCGGAAAGCCGCCATATTTGGCAATAATTTTAGGTTGTGGAAAACTTTATTTTAAACAACTTTTATTCGAAACATTTTTTGATATTTTGAACGATACGCCTACCAAAGACCGATTACCGCTTAGTGACTCATCCTGTACAACGCGCTGTAGCAGAGACAATAATTTTAAAATAAAACACGTAAAAGTGCCGTCGATAAACCAAATAGCACTTTTTCTATAGAAACTAAATTTGATAAATTTTCTTAAGGCTAACTAAAGTAAATGGTATTTAAAAAAAATTTTTTTGACGTCTTCCCACCACTTTATTTTAAAAGACAGAACAAAAAGTGTAAAGCAAAACAAATTGAAATTATTTTAGGATTACAAGGCATGTACTTTCAATATGCCTGCTATTACGCCACCTAGCGGTCATTTTAGAACTTCAAAAATATTTTCCAGCAATTTTCCAGGGCCATCTTTTCTTATTGAAATTTTTCCCCAAAGTTGTAAAGTGATTCGTTTCTGAGATGTAGCCGGCGTCCTTTCTTAGTTAGGCACCCCGTACAGTATACATACATTTGGACTTTCCAAGCAGTCAATTAAACTTGGATATTGTTGGCAGATGATATAGCGTAATTTATAAGGAGTGGAATGACACTATCGATTAATATTGTAAGGAAATGTAAATTATAGAATTTAGTGCATAAGAAAAGTTCCTAGAAAGATCTGATAAGGGGAAAGCGGCCGCGATAACGAAGCAAACGGCAGATAAGCGTTCCCGAAATTTTGGCAAACGATAAGCCTTATCTGCCGGATTGTTCTAGAACCTGGAGGACAAAACTATATAAGGCGGTCGGCTTTTCCTCGGAGTTAGTTAGTTAGTTAGAGTCGGTGTAGTTAAGTAGTGAGTTAGCAGTTAGAAATCAATGAGTGAGTTAATTGTTCAGGTTGTAGTAATTCCGAGTTTAGTCTGGTAATAAAGTGGGTCTTATTCAATTCACGTGTTAATAATAATCTAGAACCGATAAGCCCGCAACAATATTTTGAATTGCGCCCTTTTTGACGTAAGAAAATTTTATAGAGCATGTCCCAAATTTAAGATATAACGTCATCGACAATTATTATAAATAGCAATCTTATCTTTTTCTTGACTATTCCTAAAGGCTATATCAAGTTACACATGCGTACCAAATTTCAATTTTTATTTCTTATTATTTAAAAGATATTTATTTACCAATTTAGTAGCTAATTCGAAAAATCAAAAAATCTGATTCAGTTCAATACAATTTTCATAAAGTTTAAAAATCCCGTATCAGAAGGTATTCGTTTGACATTTCTTGTCAAACTGGGTTGACTTCCTACCACAATCTTATAAAAAAGTTAATAAAAACAAATAAGAAGAGTAGTATCGTATTGATCGAAAAGGCTATTAGTTTAGTCGTTTAGCGAGAAACCCCATTTATTAAAAAGTCGACCAAAATGTCGCTTCCTAAGTTGAAATCCACAAGATTGAAATTTTAATAAGGATTGGCTACGAAGATAGAACAAGAACACCAAATGAAGTCATTCGTTTATTCAGAGCGAAGTATCCTGATTTTCCACCACCAGTCAGATAGGTAGGGAACTCGAAATTAGCCAATCTTCAGTTGCAAGAATTCTGAAAATGCAAAAATTTCGTCCTTATAAAATGACAATCCTCATGAACTCTTAAAAAAAGCTCCGGATAGAAGACTCCAGTTTTGCGAACAAATGATGGATCTACTGGACAGAAATGTTCAAAGCATAGAAGATATTCTGTTTTCAGATGAATCAAGATTTATGTTAAATGGTGAACTAAATCGTCAACATTGTCGTTACTGGGCAGGCAACAACCCACACTGGATGAGGGAAGGCCACACTCAACTTCCAGAGAAAGTCAATGGTTGGGGAGCGATTGTTGGTGATCGAGTTAGAGGATCAATTTTCTTCCAAGGAAATCTCAGTGGGGAAGGGATATTTAGAATTCTTGCAGTAATCCCTGATTTAGCTAATTTGTTTCTTGATCCAGTCGAAGCTGATGTCCCGAATAGAAACATCTGACTTCAACAAGACGGCGCCCCTCCTCATTTTGCAAGAGCTGTCCGTGAATATCTGGATGATGCTATTTCCAGGCAGATGAAAGAAGAGGACCTTTTGAATGGCCATCCAGGTCAGGAGCAAAGTATTTAAGACCAAATCTGCAAATATTGAGGAGTTAAAAGGACGACTAAGACAGGAATGTAGACCAATTTCCCCCGAAGTAATTAGAAATGTTCAAAACGAGTTTCAGTTCCGTTTAGGGTATTGTCAGTTAGTAAATGGACAACATTTTGAACATTTATTGAAGAAAGATTATTGAGTTGAATTAGATTCCTTGATTTTCCAAATTACTTAATATTTGTTAAATATATTTTAAGTAACAAGAAATAAAAAACTGAAATTTAGTACGCATGAGTAACTTGATATATGCCTTTAAGAATAGACAAGAAATAAATGGTATTGCCATTTAAATAAATTGTCGATGACATTATATCTTGAATTGGAGACATTCTGTACGAAATGTTCCTACATTAAAAAGAGCGCAAATTAAAATATTAATCGACGTGTCCGAACATATCTTCGAAAAAAAAAACTGTCTTTGATTTACTGAATTTATTCCAAGTTACAGACTAGGACTGTATACCATTAACATTAGCAACATGTTCGTAATACCCTACATTAACGTATAATGGTCAAGCGTAAGCATAAAATTTTCCTTTTCAAAAATAGCTCAACGCGCCTAAAGAAGTTGTTACTTCCCACTACTTCCCATAGATATATTTAAGCTTCTTCTCCTGTTTAACTTTTTAGATTATTCCACCCTTTATATGAAGCATTGTCTTCTAAAATATAGCTCGACAGTTTCGCCGCGTAAAGAGGCATTTTATATCAGCCCCTGTTAATAATAAATCATGTTCAAATAGGCTTGTACCTTTTTCCAGAGAACTAAATGATGCACCCGAGGGACTCGGTCTCATAAATAAGGCACGTATTGTTTAAGACTATGGCCCGTTACAAATGATTAAATCTGCGGCACTAGCTGAAGCTTGTCGCGTGTCATCGACTTAATTGCCAACATTACCGAAACTATTACGGAAATCTAATTACAGCAATATGCCGGAATTCTGAGACGCGACAATTATCCTAATTTGCACCTATTATATCCTGTCTTAACTATAGTTATCTGCTGCTGCGATTTAATGTCTTTCAAGCGTAATTGGAAAGCATTTCTACGGCACTATCTTATGCCTGCCACTTTTCATATTCCTTGTCGACTGCCTGTCTGCGCCTGAACTTATTGTCGAGGTTGAATGCCTTCTAATTCCTAATGATTCAATTATTAATCTAGGAGTCGAGGAGTTTGGCCAACGGGAAAGCTTTTCTTTGTAATTAAGGTTTGCAGAAAATACACTTAAGTAAAATTCTATTTTCGAACAAACTATCGGTAGAATCCATCGACGATGTTGCAAAGCGAAACTGGTCAATGCTTTTGTCCTTGGAAATACCGCAAATAGTAGGCGAAAATGAAGAAAGATGATCATGAAATGCCACTTTAAACGAGGATAAGTTGTAATTACCGGCGAGAATTCTATCTAACAACGATTTCCTTTGTTTGGAAGTTCTGTAAAAAAGTCTCCTTGATAGATTTTCTTATTGTGCCAAGAATTTGCTATCTTTGGCTCTCTTGTATTCTCAAGAATGTTCCTTCTGAGAGGAACAGACTTATCCGTCCTTGCGAGCATCTTCCATGAAAGTGCTTTCAGAAAAGAGACAAGTTGTCAGATATTTATATGTGCTTCAGGCCAAAGTTTTGGGATCCAATAACAGTATTTTTGGGACTGAAAACTTCCAGCGGTACTCCAGTACAGGTTTAACTTGGACTTTATACGGCATGAGTAGGTAATATGATGTGAAATGGATACTTTTTGGCTCGACAAGGAAAATCCATTTTTTGAAAGGTAGGTTTAGCATCGACGAGCACAAGTCAATTTCATTAGTCATTTCAAGAAAAGAATTTCTCGCTCTTATCCTAGCAAAGACAATTACAACTCAGAATTATATTTAATGTTAGTTTTAGAATTTTTAAATATTGAATGATTCCACTATGTAAGAGTTAAAAATATTATCGTTACGGCTAGAGTTAGTAAAATATATACTTTGTCCACGTGTTCGACGGTCAGAAGACTTTAAACTAGGGTTTGTCGGTTTTTAAAAACCGGGTTTAAAAACCGGTTTTTTGGAAAAAATTATGAAATTCGAAAACCGGATTTTTAGTAGAAAATATCGGTTTTCAATGTATGAATAACATTTAAAAAAAATAAAAATGACAAATGTAGCCAAATGTACCAGATTGATGAAAACACTGTTGCAATAAAATGCTTACTTGCAAAGGATCAAGCACAAGCAGTCTACATAATCATTTGACAACAGTGCACGATAAAATAACAGAGAAAAAATCATCTGATGCCGGCCCGAGTTCACAAACAAGTACACAGCCCTATATTCTTAACTTTGTGAAAAGGACTAGTTAGAAGAAATCGTATCAAAGCTTGCTGCATTGGATGGACTATCTATTAATTGCATAACAAATAGCTCGTTCATACGAGAGTCATTGCAACAACGAAATTATTGCTTACCACAAAATAATTCTAGAGTTATGAATCTTATTCATAAGTTTTATGAAACTATAAAAAATGAAACTATAAATGAATTAAATTGTATGAAGAATAAAGGGCAAAAATTTTCTATAACTACTAGATGAAATGGACTAGTAAAAGAAATCGAATTTATTTAAATATTAGCGTACATCAACTTGAAACTAAAATTTAATAAGTATGTATGCATAAACTTTATTTACTCTTGTCTTTCGGCTTTGATTATAAATTACATTATATAATACACAGTTATATATTTTCTAATTGTTTTTAATAAGTATCCATCTGTATCTAATAACATTGTTTTAAAAAAAAATAATATGGTTATTATAAAAATATAAAAATATATTGTTTTTATTTATTCGAACCCTTTGCTGAATAACTCGTTTCACTATTATAAAAATATTTACATCCTTATATGTGAAAATTATGCGTAAACAACGAGTTATTGTTTTTAAAGTTATTTAATCCTGGTCAACTATTATTTCTTTGTTCTACTTAATTGCATAAAAAAATTTTACTATCAATAAAATTGAACATTAAATAATTTCAGTCAAAAACTGCTTTTAATCACTCTAAATTTTCTGTTAAAATTTTTTTGTTCGAATTACAGAATATTCGAACAGAAATTTTTTTTAATAAAAATTCGAAACCGGTTAAAACCGGTTTTCTGGATAAATTACTATTCGAAAACCGGTTTTTTAAAATGTCCGGTTTTTGTATAAACCCTACTTTAAACCGTTGGTATGGTTATGATATTAAGTTTTGCCGCACTCTTTCTATCTTGAATATTTTATCTTTTGTGCCATTTTCGTTTCGGAAGAGTTTCGCTTTCTGGTATGGTTGACATATTGAGTTACTCTACTTTACTGTGTTAATTCTCGTTCCTGAAGAAGCTCTTTACAACGACAGAGAAACATCGAACCTTTTCTTTTACAGCTTTTCACAGTTCAATCCCGGACACAAATTATAATTTTTATTTTTAAGAATATTAGATGTTATTAATAGCATACATATTTTTACAAACTGATGTGATAGAAATCGCGAACTTCTTTACTGAACATGTTAGAGTATTCTTATCGCAAATAATTCACGCGCAGGTGTAGACGCTGGCATATGCTAGACCTTCTCCCGTGATAAAAAATTCCGGAAGCAGGGTGTCTGATATAAATATAGGCGCTCCCCTATTGTGATTTATGCAATATGGAGGATCTGGTATCCATAATTTAGCAAGTGATTAATTATTATTTAATGGTGAATTACGTTCTGTTTGTTTGCAGAAATAAAATGTTTAAATTTACGACAGCCTTTTCAATCAAAAATTGTTAAATTATTATGTTCCAATCCATCAATTTCTTGTATGGATTTTTTAAAGCAAATACCGAATAATATGAAACAATTAGTTGATTAGTAACAATAAACGAAATTTTAAAAGTAATTCAAAATTACACGAATCAGAAAGATGTAGATGGTGGAAAGCTTTCAAAGTTCGTAATGGCTTGTTTTTCTTTCGCCAAATAAGGATTTATAGTTCTTTACGATAGAACAAATCATACCTTAATTAGACCTCGTTTCCTCTTTCATTCGATTTATTTGAAGCTTCATTTAGTTGCTGATCATATCGTCTTAAGTCGGAGTAAAGAAAGTTCCCGGAGTATCGAAAATTAGATTTAGCGCCATGTATAAAACAACTCATGGTGCATTAGGAAGTAGTATTGGATGCGGGATCAAAGAATGCGCCGTGTAGGAAGACGATGTTGTCTTTCCAATCCATCTGGCGCGCTGGACTAACAAATCGAATTACACTGTGCTCTCTAACTTCACCGGAATGGACAAGCAAGAAACGGACAGAGGAATCTCCACTTTCTTTGCTTTTTTATTCTTGACATCTTGGCCGCAAATTGGTTTTATTTTTACTACGAAATACCTTACCGTACTTTCTAAACGTTAAATAGGATTAGAGGGCAAAAAAACAGTCTCTAAAGGGAACTGAAATTTCTAATCACAAGTTAAGGTGGAAGGAATGGAAAAAACGACCGAGTCTATTTAAGTGGTTGAGGTAGTTTTAGATTACTTTTGTTTTCATTTAAGGAATTATGATATCTATATCTACATTTTTTAAAATATAACGAAATCGGAGAACCCCCAGTTCGTGCAAAAATCACTCAGTTTTGATTCAATTCACAAAACAGTTTATAAGTAATATCAACATCGTTTTTTATGTAAAAATATTACTTTGTTAGATATATGTCCTACAAACATTTAAAAATGAAAGGGATAAATCATTTCTGAATATTTTACACATTGCTCTATATATAGGAAAGAAAATTATTGAAAAAATTTACTAAAACGTTTCTGAAAAAAAAATACATTAGAAGATCCGGTGTAGTAAACTACTGAATTTGAAAGGGTATTTTAATATTGGCATGAAAATTAAAAAAAATGAATCATAAAGTATTAATCATTATGTTGGTAATACGGTTATTTTAGTATTAACTTATACTAAAAAAATGATACAAACTATATAAATATAAGATACAAGTTTTTTAGTTGGACTCCCACTGGAAGCTTCCTGTCAATTAGGTCTTATTTTTCCGGTTTCTTTCCCCTTAAATATGAATCTGATCTTTATGCTTGAAAGAAATGATCCTTGTATCACCATACCCCTGAGGTTCTCTCTTTGTTTGCACCGGCTGAAATCCTCACAAGGTATTCTGTTGCTCTGTTGTCACTGCGCTACAGATGTTTCGAAGGCTAATAGTTTTACTTCTTTTGGCCGGTCCTTAAGTGTCATTAGAGCCAATTCTTCATTATCAACCTTTACCATAGTTTTGCATCGTTTTGAATCATATATAAAGTTAAGCTACCTTATTATTTCCATCTTCAGAATCAACTCGTTCTTGCGAATTAGCAAAACAAGATTTTCATTACCAATCTTTACCACGTTTTGTATGCGATCGCTTTTTCTTTTCATGTCAAAGTAACTACTGTTGGCTTCCATTACCTAGTTTTTCACGATCAGCTGTTTCATCAAAAGTCTTTTGGGGGCTGGTTGCTCGACACCAGCTAGTGAGGGCGTCTTCTTACTAGCTGATTTTATTTTTTCTGTTGTGACCCTTTAGAGCTGACTGCAGTCCCTCTTGAAGTGCTTTGGTTTAGCATTAGTGGTAGAATATTTTTAGTGAATTTACCTTTCAAGACTCCCAATATTATATGTATTTTCGTGAGGATCCTATCTTTTAGAGTCTTGTTAGTGTTAGCTTTCGTAATCTTGCATGATACCTGGCACTTTAAACTCTTGTAAGCAGCTTTCTACTTCCAAAGCGCTGATTAGTGCCTCGCTGTTCAGAAATTTAACCGGCGTATTACTTCTTGGATATCCAAGTCTGGACTACATTAAGCTCTAGAAAGTTGATTAATGCTGTGGGGTAGGCGACTTAGGCCCTTCTTCTTATGTCGGTTTTAAATTCTTGCACCATTTTACTCGATTTCTGATTATGCACTTAGAACTGTTGTTCGAAATTTGCTGCAAATGATAATCCTAAAATTTCAGCCATTTTTAGTGGACAATTTTTGACTGGTCCACAAATTAAAAATAATGACGACCTATAAAAGCTTGTTCTTCTTCTTTTTAAATATAATTGAAGTCTAAACTTGGTTTGTAAAATAAAATTAATGCCTGAAAATAAAGAGATCCCCTCATTAAACATATTCGGACCTCAGTGAGATAGCTCGCGGCTGCTGCTTGCAGACCTCTGATTTATAAGACTTTCATGTTAATAAAGCTACTATGTCATAAAGAACAGACAAACTTTGTTATGTGATAATTAATTGAAGGAGAAAATGCGAAGCATAAACTTAGGAATACCCGATTGTACAGGAACGGAGTTATATCTAGAGTTATCACGTTGGCATTGTGTTTACAATTGCACGGTGTTCTATATTCGCCAACATAAATAAGGTACCATTCACTGTGGTCATTGTAATCTGCCAACTGCACGCAAATATCTACCCACTACCCACACTTTATAATTCTAACTGACACGCTTGCGATTTTAATTGCTCTTTTATTTTTGTCAACCACCTTTTTTTGTTTTGCTATTTATCCTTTATGCCATATTCATATATTACATTTGTAGATTCCCACAATTTTCTTTGCGTTGATTTTTTACATAGATAAATAGGGTCTTTTTTAGCGCAGCACACACTGACCCCACAAAGTAAGCTTTGAGTCACAAAACCCTCCCCTCTTAAGCCCAACTAACATGATATATTTCAAAATAAAAATGGAAGAATTAGCAAAATATAAATGCCAAATCACATTCTTGTACTGGGTTAGTTTTCTTAATGGATACCCCCTTTCTATTTTTATTTCTGATCGCTTCAAAAAATTAAAAAACTGGTTCTGCACAGTTTCTTAAATGGCTTTTACGTCTACTAAAGGACTAACAGTAGCGAGGTAAATATACAGGATATTGGACTTTAAAAACAAAATTTACACCTTAACTAATACCAAAAATGACACATAAAAAAGGTGGTTAAATCTAATCCCCCTCACTTTCAGGCTTTCTAGCATGTCCCAGAAGTGTTAATAATTGTCTCAATAAAACTTATTTAGTGTTATACTAGTGCATTCTGCTTTATACTTATCCTTAGACTAAGCTAAAAAGCACGATTCAGAAGTAATTTATGAAAAAATGTTTTGCCTCTAGTATGATGAATATGCTGAGTGAGTTACCGTGTCTTTCTGTTTTATCTATCTATTGTGCCATTGTTAACTATTTATCTCAGAGGAGTTTCGTCTCTGGTATGATGGACATACTGATTTACCGTGTTCGTCTGCCTAAACAATCTTGTCTTTTGTACCAATTTTCATCTCAGAAAAGTTTTGCCTCTGGTATGGTGGACATATTGATTTACCGTGCTCTGCTGCTTTAAATTTGATTTTCCATTTTTTTGTATATTTTCCCTTGTATTTTTGTAAGTTTCATTTATTGTTTATTTTGTTTCTGAATAAGCTCACTACCCATGATGGTGGGCGAAACGTTGAAGTACTTGGTAGCTCTTTGAGGCGGTCTAATTCGGAAATAAGTATATTTCATACATTTATAAAATTAATGTGGTTGGTTGATGTGTGCATATGCAATTACAGTTGTTATTTTTATCAGTTAATAGTTAATGTGAGGTGTGAAAAGAAAATTGGCATGCAAAGAGCAAAGTAAAGTGTATGTGAATATTCAAGGTAATAATGTTAGGGCTCCGTAATCTACGCATACATTCTCACACATTAATTAGTATTGTAGGTTAAGTGAGCATCTCACTTCAAAGACCCCAAGTACGCAGCTTAGATGTATAATAAATGGAGAGCTTTGTGATACCGTCATTAAAGCAGTGCGGCACCAGAATACAGAATCATTTTGGCGTTTTATCATTTCACTTTTTACATTATGTATTCCCTTACACATCAACTAACACAAGTTCTGCATTATTTATACATTTCTCCTCGACTAAGAAACTCCTCTGTACATCTTTTACTACGGATATAAAACACTTCACGGAGGAAATGAATCTTTTACTCTTTATATAAAGTAGAAAAGTACCTTCGTGACATTCCATCTCGAAATAACCCTATTAATCTTAAAGGAAACATATCCCTTTACCACGCTTCGAGTGAAGTTTTATAGCAATGTTTCAATAAGATGAAATCTGTGTAATTATTTTAAGTTAAATGAACATACAAGTCCCAATTTGACAAGGTATTTATAGTAGGTACATATATTTGAGTAATTGCAATGGCTTATACATACACCGCGTAAATTTGAAAACGTATCATCTTTAACATTTTAGTTCTTTTATAAAATATAGAATTAGGCAAGAACACATAAATTTTATTTTCAAAAAGTAGCAGATTTTCATTGTTCCAGTATCAGAATTTCTGTTTGTTAACAAGGCTATTAAAAAAAAGATACACTCATCACTGAAGGAAATGTTTTTCACAATATTTTGGTTGTTATTTATATAATTCATCATTGTTTCGCAAAATTGAATGCTTTTGTCAAAATCGTTATCAAAAAGTTGTTAAAGAATTTGCGTTTTAAACGAATGGAATTTATTTAATTTTAGGGCTCTCTTTACTGTTTCGTGTGATATTTCTACTTCGCGATCTGTAGTACGAAGTCAGGTGGTTGGATCCAAGGTGAAGATGCCTAAAACTTCTATTTGAGCTGCTTTATTTAGAACACGTCTATTTCTACTTTTTTTTTAAATTGGAATCGGAACGGAAAATTTGCAACTAATTCCAAGAAATATTTGTTATTTAAATGACTATGGGGATTTCTCTCACTTCAAATTTCTGCCATTCTTTTAGAAAATTTTTCGGATTCTCCATAAATGAGAATAATCTCTGTTCTTTGTTGAAGTCCCTACACCATTTTTGCAAACAATTTATAAAACGCACAACCTTGAACTTGTAGAACTGAATTTACAGTGAAGGTTAATAATCAAAAATTTAATAAAAAACTGAAGAATGCCTTAAGTTCTTTTTTACTAAATCGATTCCTTATCAATTCCTTTTTTATTTCTACCAGGCATTTAAATATTCTTTCGTAGTAGCAAAAACCTAGAGGAAACTTCAAAAAGCCATTTGCCTTCAATGTCATCCATTTTAACAAATCCGTTAAAATAATATTGTTGCGCGTTATCGGTTCGAATGATTAACACATGAATTGTAAAACACTATATTTCTAAACTGAATTCGGAACACTACAATTGCAATTAAACTCATTAACACTCTTTAGTTAACTAACTTCTTCATTGAATTCCAACTAACTTGACTAACTAGCTTCGCTGACTAACTGACTCGAGGGAAACGCGACCGCCTTATATAGTTCTCGCTTCGGGGTTCTAGAAAAATTCAGCAGATAAGGCTTATCGTTTGCCAAAATTTCTGGAACGCTTATCTGCCGTTTGCTTCTTATCGAGGCCGCTTTCCCTTATCAGATCTTTCTAGAAAATTTTCTTACTATACTATAATTTACATTTCGTTACAATATTGATATATTACTGTTTTTCGCACCTATCTATGGCTTGGTTAGGGGTTTCCCCGATTTTTGGAAAAGTACTACAAAAGGGTTAAGCAGATAGTATTCCTAAAAAGGCAATTGAACGACCTTTCAAATGAAGTATCACTCAACCCCCTTCTATGTAAGATTTTACGTGTTGTCTTTGCTCCAGTTCAAGGGTTGATTTAATTTAATTGAAACTCAGCTGAAAAAATGTCGTTCTTGACTAATGCCATATTTCATGAAACAATTGAAATATTATCGTACGTTTTTATATTGCCATAGTGATGTAATGAATGTTGGTTTTCTCACATTCACGATGTGAATACGAATGCAAAAATTCATTTTCAACATTCGCCAATGTTCTCTTTTTTAGTGGTACTTAGAGAATGCCCTCTATTGTTAATACAGGGTGGACCATAAGTAATGGTACATAGAGCAATAGGGTGGTCCTTATTTAGGAAATGTTCGAATTTTTTTCCACGATAGTCCTAAATCGGTTCCAAATATATAAAAAAAAATTCATGCCAAGTTATAGCTCTTAATTTTAATATCAACCCGGCCCCCCCCCGATAGCCAAAGTTTTAAATGGAAATAACATAGGAAAAGTTCTGTTAATACTTTGGAATTTTTTATCCCATAAACCAATAAACATATCATGTCGACAAATGATTATTTTTATAGAAAATTTACCGCTCTGCAAAAAAGGTCTCTTATGATTTTTGGCTAACTTGACTGGTTTAAAAGTTATTCGAGGTCAAAATTAATGTTCTAGTCAATCTAATGGTTTTTTTTCGTTTTTACCATCATTTTATGATTCAAAAATGAAAAAAGGGTTATAATTTTTAATCTTGATGATTTTTTTCCAGAAAAATTCCAAGGTGACCGTGACCCTAAAATAATAGTTACACTAATTTTTTTTTATTTTTGAACTGTCATAAGTTTCAACTATATTTCCAATTTCAAAATACACAAAATATTTTTGGCAAATTATTGAACGATTTTAATTTTGATTGATAAAAATATTGATACAATCTGGTTTCAAATTTAAATTTCAAGATAAAAACATTTCAGAAACTGATTATGCCGCCATCTATTAGATTTTACTTCAACTTTTCACATCACAATTTATTCTAAAGTACTCATAACCTATATTTATTATCTCAACTCTATTAAAATCGTTCACGAATATTTACTAATAGTTATGCTTTCTCGTTGTTTAATTAAATCCTTAAATTTCATCAATTCGATTTTAAAGTCATCAGACAAATATGGAACTATCACGTTTACGTCAAAACATCTTTTTAATTGGTGATGTTGACGTCCAAATAGTGGGTAATAAATTACCATCGAAATTGCAAGCTCTAAAAGTGTTCTTTTTTCATACACGTATTTTATACACTTCTGTACCAGAAAGTATCGCTGCAGTAATTGATGAAATTATTGTGTTTTGGAAAAAAGCTCAAATTCCCGTTCAAGATATGCAAAGATGCCGAGATAAATTGAAAAAATTGTACGATGAGTGGCGCATACTTGTCAAATACAAAAATCGGAGTGACGTGGCTGTAAAAAAGAAAATGAATTTGTTTGTTCATTAAAAAAATTATTTGACATTGCACCATCAAATGTATTTGAAGTTATTGATGAAAATTCTAAAGAATTCTTAATTAATCAGAGATCAGATGAACGAATTGGTTTTATTGCAAATATTAAAACAAAATATGATGACGATGATAATAATTCTAATAAATTAAACAAAAAAACTCATTTTGAAAAACGAAAAAAAAAGAGTGATGAAGAAAAAGCATTATTGGGTAAATTATGAGAATCAAATAATCAATTGATTTTTTATTACTTATTCACGTTCATATTTTATTCGTCATATTATTGTCCTTATTTGTTTTAGACAAAAATGTTGAACTTTTATCTAGCCAGGGAAGTGCTCTATCTGCATCTAGTGGAGAAATATACTTTCCTACTACTGCCGGATCATCAGAATCAAAAAAAACAAGAGGAAGTTATAATATTCTCAGTGATAGAGTTGTAGCTACTTTCGATCGATGTAAAGTAAGTGACAGAGATGCTGTATTTATAATAACTGCTATCTGTCAATCACTTAGGGCCGGTTTCATAATAAACTGATAAAGGCTCCTTTTACAAAAACCAATTTTAAATTAAAGTATCTTTAAATCGAGCTTTAAAACAGTTCGGTTTCATAAGCATACTGAGAAGCCTTCATACGTAAAACTTCCTTTAAGCGCAACTGTTGTATGTTGGCTATTCTGAAATATCGTTTCGCGCCTAATTCAGTACGTCACTTGTTAAGTTTGACAGCTGTAGTTTTCGTTCCGGAGAAATATTTTGTGTTGTTTTGCAAAAATCTATTAAAAGATGAATTCGACCCCGAAAAGAGTACGCGGTACCAATTTTAGTAAGGAGGAGCAACTCATTTTGGTGGAGGAGGTCCGAAAATATAAAAAAATCGTTGAAAATAAGGCAACTAACAAGGTTAGCTGCAATGAAAAGGTATGTTTTATGATACAACGTTTATGAGATCCCTGATTTTATGATATATTCTAGCTCGAAGCATGGAAAAATATTGAAATAGCTTGGTCTAACTGAAACTAACTAACTGAAACTGGCGGTGGGCCATTTAGGAACGTGAACAATGACCCTGTGCTTTCAGCCTTAATGGAATTGGTAAATACTAAAACGGTTGTCGGGCTGCATTGTAATTATGATGGAGATGCAGTGGCGAATTATTTGGTAATTCTAAATAAAAATTTCTATATGGTGGTTTCTTTCTTGTAGAAAAATTTGCATGAATTTGTCATATTAATTATTATTAAATCATTTTATTATATTTCACATATCTTGAACTCTGATTTTCATGTTTCAGAATGAAACCAGTGGTCAGGTCGAAGTGAATGAAAAAGAAAATGAATTATTTATGGTAAGTTGTCTGTGTAAAATTTATATACAATTTAATAACAAGAAAATTTTTCTAATTTTAGCCTCCAAATAATACTCAGGTGTTAACATGTGAATTGTCGGAACCTGTAAGCTTTGTCAAGATAAAAATATGCTTTTACTTTTTTAACTTATGTGTTACAGGTTATCGTGGATTATTTAATACCAAACATTGAAGAGGTAATGTCCCAAATAAGCACAGAAGTAGAGTGAATATTTCACTTAATTTTTTTAATCAATGTAGTTTCAATTTCTATGTATTTTTAGGATAACCATTTAACTACTGAAAGTTCCGCTGGGGACTCTATCAGTGGAACTAAAAGAAAATTAGAGGCCATGTCAGCTTCAACATTAGGAGCTGATGAAATTTTGGAATTAAATGATGTACGTATTTCAATTTATTGAATTATTATAAAGTATCTCTAATTTTAGTGGAGTGATTACACACCGCAGAAACTGAAAAAGCCAGTGAACCGAAAGTTGCGACCAACCGTACCAAGTACAGTTTCACAGGCAAAGGAACAATACTACCTCGCCAAAACGAAGCTCTTAAAAAGAGAGCTTGAAATTTTAAATTTAAAAGAGAAGCGAGATGTGGAAGAGCATATGAAAAAAATGATTATATTAGATATGGAAATTGAAAAAAAAAAAAGAATTAAATACTGATTGAAACAGATGCTTTATTGTTTTTTTTTACCATAAATAATTTTAACTATTTACATACATATATATATATATATATATATATATATATATATATATTACAACCTAGAAAAATGTTCATGGATCAGTAGTTGTCTAAATTGACGACCTGTTGGATTGCCATTAATTTCTTCATTTCTTTGTTCTCCATTCTCGGCTACATCTCCGTAATTGTCACTGGCCATCCAATTTGGGGGAATTTCTTCATTCATAGCAATAGCCATGTTGTGTAATACAGCTGTAGCTACAATAACAGTCATAGCTGTGTCAACATCCAAGCGAATTCCCAAAGACAGAATTGGAAAACGTCGCTTCCACACACCGTACTGCCTCTCAACGACATTTCTAGTACGAATGATTGACTCGTTATATAAATTTTCTGCAGCAGTATTTGCCTGTCCCAACTTTGTCATCAAATATTTTTCTATACGATACCCACTGTCTCCAACCAAAATGTATTTACCATACTGACCCTGCTCAAACTGATGTTTTACAAAACTGTTGTTGAAAACTGTCTGATCATGAACTGATCCAGGCCAGCGTGTAACAACATTTCTTATTCTTAATTTGGCATCTGATATGGTCTGTACATTTAGGGCAAAAAAACCTTTTCGAGATCTAAATATTTCGGCATCCTCACCACCTGGAGATTGGATTTTTACCAGAGTACAATCAATAGCACCAATTGTGTGCGGGAAACTTGCTATTCTGTAGAAATCCAAAGCCACTTCTTCCATTTCATTCCGACTGCACATCTGGATGTATCTTTGGCTTAATCTGCAGATAGCTTCGCATACCTTTTTTACAATTCGACTAGCAGACGACTTAGAGACCCCAACAAAGTCCCCTGCTGTTATTAACATGCTTCCAGAAGCAAGAAATCTGAGCGTCAACAACAGCTGTATAATGGGCTGAATGCAGCCTCCTCTGAAAATGAATGATTTCATTAAAAAATCATCTACCGTAGAACACTGAAAATTTGCTTACCGATTTGTTGGTAGCCTTATCTCATCTTGTATTTCATTTAATAGCGACGAAAATGTTGGCTTTGTTATTCGAAATCTGTTAAAAAATGCAAGCTCGTCATACTCTTCAAAATAGTTCGTCCTTTTACGATACACTTTCCGCCTTCTTTCAATAATTTCTTCATCTTCTGATGAACTACTTGAACTAGAAGTATAATACCTCGCCATCGTCAAGTAAATGAAATAAACCAAACAATTTAAAAAATATATTTATTTAACCTCTCTCCTATTGTCAAACTGTCTGACATTTCTAAAACGAGCTTTAACCTTTCCTAAAGAGCCGTTATCCGCATTTTAAGTTAAATGCGCCTTTAAATGGAGATTTACCTTAAAGAGTGTTTATGGGATGCCGTAACGCACCTTAAAGAAGCTTTAAAATTTAAAGGCTCCTTTTAATTGATTATGAAACCGGCCCTTACTGATATAAACCTACTAGATGTGGATATTAACTCTTTGATTATCAATCGATCATCTATTCGAAGACAATGACAAACTCTGCGAGAGTCAAAATCAATAGAAATAAAAAAACACTTCCAAGACTTGAATTTATCATCTATTGTTGTACACTGGGACGGAAAATTATTACCTAATTTGTTAAATACCGAAACCGTTCATCGATTACCAGTGATAATTACGTCAGAGGGCAAAGAAATTATGTTAGGTGTACCAACGAGTGAAGATGGGACTGGAAAGGCACAAGCTACTATTATTCACGAAACATTGCTGGATTGGGGATTCGACACTTCTGTCAAAGCGATATCCTGTGATACTACTGCTTCAAATTTAGGCATTCGAAATGGTGCTGCTGCATTACTGGAGAAATTATTAGAGAGAGATTTATTATATCTTCCGTGTAGGCATCACATTTTCGAAATTGTCCTAAGATATGTGTTCGAAGCTGTTTTTCCAAATACTGTTGGGCCAAATGTTCCACTTTTTATCAGATTTCAAAAGCAATGGGAAACTTTGAATAAACTGAATTACAAAACAGGATTAGATGATCCAAGAAATAAAAACCAGTTAACAGTAGAAAAAATTAGGTCTATAAAAACTTTTGCCACTGAAGTTCTGACAACAAAGCTGCCTCGTGATGATTGCAAAGAGTTTTTGGAGCTTACTCTAGTCTTCATTGGTGTTATCCCAGAAAAATTTAGTTTTCGTAAGCCAGGAGCTTGCCATCATGCACGGTGGATGGCAAAAGCTATTTACGTGCTGAAAATGTACCTGTTTCGTGAACAGTTATCGTTGAAAAAAGGTGAAGACAATAAACTACGACAAATATGTGTTTTTGTGACAACTGTTTATGTTAAAGCTTGGTATTTATCATCTAATAGTGTAAAAGCTCCGTACCATGATCTACAATTTATAAAAGAGCTACACAACTTTAAGGCGATCAACAGTAATCTTGCTACTGTAGCAATTAATAGATTTATGAATCATCTATGGTACTTATCGCCAGAGTTAGCGATCATCGCAATTTTCGATGAAGATGTTCCATTAGAAACCAAATTAAAAATTGTGGCTAAGCTGCCTACAGAAGAAGACAAGATTTCAATTGATATTATTCCGGAAGAAGAGCTGGATTATACTAGTGAAAAATGTAGCGTAAAACGCTTTCAAAGCAAGAATATAAACGATTTATTGTACAACGATATCGATTTTTTTGTAACTGCAGAATCGATCAAATTTTTTGAAAGATTTGAGTTACAAACAGAATTTTTACAAATTCATCCTTCTGAATGGGCTGAAAATGAAAGCTACAAAACTGCATTACGGTTTGTCGAAAAACTATCGGTTGTAAATGACTGTCCTGAGAGAGGAGTTAAACTAGTGCAAGATTTTTGTAAACATTATACCAAAGATGAAAAACAAATGCAATTTGTATTACAATTAGTTAAAGATCATCGTCAAATGTTTCCTGATGCGCTAAAGAAAACTAATGTAACAACTTCATAAAAGTATGTGATTAAAAAAAAAAAAAATGATAATATTGGTATTTTCTTTCAAGTCATTGAAATTTTAATAATAAATTTTTTCAATTCATTAATACTTTTCTTTCAGAGCATACGTCAAGGTAAGAAAATTCGTTTGAAATATAAATTATAACTCTTTTTTCATTTTTGAATCATAAAATGACGAAAAAAACGAAAAAAACCATTAGATTGACTAGAACTTTTATTTTAACCTCGAATAACTTTTAAACCAGTCAAGTTAGCCAAAAATCACAAGAGACCTTTTTTGTAGAGCGGTAAATTTTCTATAAAAATAATCATTTGTCAACATGATATGTTTATTGGTTTATGGGATAAAAAATTCCAAAGTATTAACAGAACTTTTCCTATGTTATTTCCATTTAAAACTTTGGCTATCGGGGGGGCCGGGTTGATATTAAAATTAAGAGCTATAACTTGGCATGAATTTTTTTTTATATATTTGGAACCGATTTAGGAGTATCGTGGAAAAAAATTCGAACATTTTCTAAATAAGGACCACTCTAATAGAGCAATAGTAAATTTTTTGCATAAAAATAACGTGATTTAGCCACATTTACCTTTTACAAAAAGTTGATATGAACAGAGATACAGGGTGTCAAAGATAAAAAAAAAATTTGATTTTTTCGCATAACTGATGAACACATTTCACTATAGACAAGAAATTCGGCATAGGGGGTTTCTTTGATCAAGAAATTCTAATTTGCTAACAGATTGGCAATAACTCATAGGTGGCGCCACCTGCGCTTCCTTGTATTATTCTAAAGCATCATAACTTTTTTGTGCCTTCATGTACATTTATTTTAAATAGACTTTTTTATTTACCTACATTTTCTACGTAAAAAAGGTATATCTTCTAAATGTTGATACAAGCAACCGTTTTCAAGATATTTGCCTTCAAAATTTGCTGTACCTTTATTTTAAGTTATGTAAATGTGAATTTTTCGCAGTATTTTTCAAAATAAAAGTAATAAAACTGACTCTAAAATAATTTATATCAAATATTACTCTACTGACATTATTATTACACATATTTTTAAATTTCTGTAGCAAATTTAGATAAAATACCAAAACAAAATTTATTTTCAAAAATAAGTATGTGGGAAATGACCTTTTTCATGTAAAGGGATTTAAAAACATTATAAATCTGGCTGTATTTTACTGAAATTCATCTCCAAATATCTGCTTTGATCACCCAGACTATTAAAATTTTCTTGTGCGGACTCAGAGAACATATCTGACATCTCTATGTTAGAAAATAAATTACGTCTTAATTTTTTGGATTTTCTTTATAGAAATTTTCAAAATTTAGGTAATAGTATTATCAGCAAAGTAATATTTGACATAAATTAGTTTCAAACCTGTCTTATGATTACTTTTTTTTTCAAGCCTACTTCGAAAATTTAATATCTTAGTAATTTAAAAGCAAGGCACGTCAAGCTTTAAAGGCAAATATCGTGGAAACGGTTGCTCGTATCAACTTTTAGAAAGTGCACCTTTCTTACGTAAAAAATATTGAAAAATAAAATAACCCATTTGAGATTAATATACGTGGGTGAACAAAAAAGTTATGACGATTTAGAATTATCCAGGATAGCGCAGGTAGCGCCCCCTATCAGCTATTGGTAATATGTTAGCAAATTAAAGTTTGTCGACTTAAGACTTGTGCAAAATTTCGTGCCTATATTACAATTCATTCCATAATTATACGAAAAAATCGAAACTTTTTTTTCAACTTCGACCTGTATCCCTGTTAATATCAACTTTTGGTATAAGGTAAATGTAAATCACATTATTTTTATTCGAAAAATTCACCATTGCTCTGTGTACCATTACTTATGGTTCATCCTGTATAAAGAGTGGTGACATCACCTGAAATAAATTCAGTAAAAATGAACTAACATTTTTCTTAGAAAATTCCTGAAACAGATCCGTTTTTGTTTGAGGTTTGCCACATTATTGTATAAGAGGCTGGGAACTAAAACCCAACTTTTTTTAATGTCTTGTAACACTTCGTTAGAAATGCCTTTTCAAGAGAACTACAGAGATTACAGATTAAAAAAAAAGAAACAACAATTTTACACTGTATACACTTGAAGTGAAAACGTCCTTAGGCGCGTTGATTTAGTTTATGATTTGACATTCTTATCACGCTAATTTGAGTTACCAACGTGTAACAGAATGAAAAAAATTGCGTGATCGGTAGCGGCATTCAAACTCCGACCTACCATGTAACATGCGATCATTCTACGCATTACACCACATATCTTTAGGACAGGGAAGCTTAGTTTGCTTTATAAGCTATCTTTACGCCAACAATTTAAATTGTGAAAAGTGTTTTTTAACAATTTGGTGGAATTTTACGGAAACAGGGCTTCCGGGTTGTTTATAGATCTAACGGTAAATAAAATTCGCTTTTGGGTACTTTGAAGGATAAACTAGGGCAAACGGACAAGTCCGATATTTACCAAATTTCCTGTCAAGATTGTCCTCAAAAGTACATCGGACAGACTAAACGATCTCTTAAAATCCGACTGAAGGAGCATTTGGCTCATTTGAGGTACGGAAGTACTGAGAAGTGTAGGGTAGCTCGACATGCTTTTAAATTAGATCATAGCATAGATAATAATATTAAACTGTTAGGCCTAGCGCAGACATGCAATTTTCAGTTGCGCAACTATTTGGTTGTCTAGTAAACCGCGCTCACACGCAACCAAACAGTTTGGTCTCAGACAGGCGAGCCCGCATGCAACTGAAACTTTTTATATTCAATATAGACGTCTCTGAATTAGCTACTGTATGTGCTCTCGAATTAAGTAAAAAAAAAAAAGAAAGCCTGGGAAGCAATATTGGGTACATCTCCTTACAAGCCAGCATTTAATAAAAGGATAATTTTATAAATTGCACGAAGATTTGCTTGGGAAGTCATTCAGAAAGTAATTAATGATTGTAT
The DNA here is from genome assembly GCA_028583605.1 of Dastarcus helophoroides. Lineage (NCBI taxonomy): Eukaryota > Metazoa > Arthropoda > Insecta > Coleoptera > Bothrideridae > Dastarcus > Dastarcus helophoroides. The sequence goes on from CM053326.1 coordinate 7,889,336, forward strand.
TTGTTTATTTTTGTGATGCTGTCTTTTGTGAACTGTAATAGGATGGATATTGAATAATAATTTAAGTACAAAAGTTCAAGTTGTATACTTTATAGTTGAAGTTTAAAGTCAAAGAAATCTTTTTTTAGTTGGGGAAATTTCTAATTAGTAGGTTAATTTAAAAAATTAATTGTCCACTAATGTGCACTAATGCGCAGCACAGTGACTGCGCAGCACTCCATTTTATGTAATTGAAAGCTTATAAATTAAATATGTATAAAAATTGTTTCTTACCGTATGATTCTGGCGAAATCATATCGACTTGTCAAGTAATTCGAATTGCCCTGTTTACATCAACTACTCTAAGTTCTATGGGTGGTTAATTTGACACAACAAACAGTAATGTAATGAGTTTAATACAAAAAATTAGATACAAGACAACCGCTTCAATCGCAAGAACATGTTAAGAAATACCAAAGTTCTTTTTTCTTCTGCATAAGACACAAAAAAAAACACCAATATTGGTAATTAGTACTGTGATGAGCGACCAGTCGGTTGTGACCACAACCAGTGATTGTATTTAGTTTTTCAAAATTGTAGAATTTTGCTCAACTTTAAAAATTTTCGAAGAATAATTTACCTTCGATTTTCGGACCCAATTTGTCTACGTTGTGTTTAAAATTATTTTATTTCAATAAATTTTAACCCCAGTTCATAGAGTCGACAGGGAAGTGTTATCAAATTCAAACGACAATTGACCTCAACGTTTTATTACAATAGGTCAAAAAATAAATAAACAAAATTTCAAGTTTGTGATTTTCAAGTGTTCTTAAGCATAATACAACAAAATAAAAGTGAACCTGTTTGTTTCAACTTGTTTAAATTTGCTAGACACAGATCTGAGAGAAATATTTCTTTAGAAAATGAAGAGAATTCATTAAGTACAAGTAATCTGACATTCTTTGTCTAACTCTTTCGCTCGTATATGGTGCGTCGGTTATAAATTTCCCAAAGTTTATTTTAACCATAACAATCGCAATATTTTTCCCAGCTGAGTCATTTAGTTTGTACTCGAAGGTTTTCAAACCAAATGCAGCTAACTTTGTACCTGATTATCGGTGGGCGTTCGCTGGTTAGTTTGTACACAGAGGTTCTCAAACTATTTTAAGGTGTCTGTTTTTTATTCCCCAATTCTTGTAAATTTTGTCGCTTCTTTATTCAAGCATTCGTCACATAGCATACAGTTTTTTGTCGAAGCTTTGAGCTAACAATATCCAAAGGATAATGCTACGAGAAAATGGAGCTCAAGCTTGGAAATGAAGTTGTGATTTATCGTAATAAATCAAATTTATAAATGTTGATTCAATCTTACAGATCTCTCGTTCTCTCACTCTTTCTTTCTTTCCTTTGTTAATTTGTTCCTTTGTTTGTTTTTCTGTTTTTTCTCATACCAAACTCAATCACTCCAACTTAAACCAGTGTCATAAAATAGACTAGAAATATTGTTCAGATTTCATAGAAACTTTCTGAGCAGAATTTTCCCTTCCAACACTACATCTACTTCTACGGCTACTCTTCTAAAGAAGGGGCGTTTCTGGCTAAGAAAGTGGCTAAGCTTGACTTAGCACAAAAGATTAAAATTAAAGTTAGAAACTGGCAAGAAGTTCTCATTTCTTTCATCAAGACATTTCCCTAACGAGAGCTGATGCTGATACTGTTCGTTCACCGACGTTAATACTCCCCATTTGTCAACAGATCTATAAGGCTCTCTTTGGGCCAGGTTGTCTTGTCCTATATTTTTGGGATTCAAGCAACCTACGAAGGAGAATCTGCGAATGAGGTAGCACTAGGTGAATACACCAAAACAAGAACTAGGTAAGAGCTCATTGTGGCTTATGCTTCTAGGATGTTGAGGTGTACAATGCCCACGTTTCTAGAACTTGCAGAACATCATCAATAAAACCCAAATATATGTGTCTGCTGCCAGTTGCCGGACCTTTGTGGCGATGGGTATAAATTATTCTGGAACCCCTGGAAACTCAGCTTCCAACAGCAGAACACTAACATCGACCTTAAGGAAATGAAAATGTTTGTATGAAGCGAATGCGCTTTATTTCCTTTTCGTTTTCTTGTCTTTGCATTTTTATTTTGTTTTATTTTTGTTTCCTTTTTTGAAACTGAGATTGGTAGTTGCATCAATCAGCGGTAGGGTTCTTGGCCCAATAATAATTTTCTAACAACGACTTTCTCATTCATTCGGTTTGTTGTGGAAGTTTTAAATTCCTTTCTCTTTTTTTTTGTGTACGCCCCCCAACCCCATATTGATCAAAATTAGGAACAAGTATTTTTCTCAAATTTTAGGAAAAGTTAATTATATCATATAAGAGCGAAAAACCAACAAATAAGATTATCGGACAATTTAAAATTTACTTGCCTACTTATTTCGTAGCAAACATCACATAAATGGCACAAGAACTTCACGTTGAACAAAAATTGTTTTTTTTTTGTGTTCATTCACGTTAATTAGCACAAACCAAAGCATTTTTTTTTAAACTCCCGCATTTCGTACTCGTTTTTGTAAGTTCGGAAGTTGACCATAATTTTTAAACTAATTTCATCGAAGTTTAGTACTCGACTACTTTAAAATTGGTCTTTCGTGTTTTATCCTTTTATTCCCCTACCCTTAACTTCTGGGGACCGAAAGACATACTCTGCATCTCGCTAGAGGGCATGAGGGTGCAGAATTTCTACTAATTTAAATATTTCTAATCCAAATTAGCCCTTAAATAAATTTTGAAAAGGATTCTTAAAGGGCAAATCAAACTGCAAACCCATTTTGAATAATGTCGTTCCTTTATCTTGCAAGTTTTACTTCGATAATTGAAATTTAAATAACTTACAATTGTACGTGTTTATAAGGGCGTTTTTTTGAACGTCAAATTCCTCCAGTCTACCACCACATGGTCTTGCCGAGATATTTGCTACGGTCTCCGTTATTGACATGTTACCCTTATTTATTACTCTACTTTTCAGCGGTCCTTTAAAACGAACATGTTATTTTACTCAGTTTAGGTATCTGTGCTTGAAACAAACCAGGGCTAACAAATAACCCTTATCTAATTTGTGAACGCTAAGAAATCTGTTTCTCACGCAAAACGTTATGTTACAAAGAATTTTATATAGTATTTGGAGATTTAATATTTCCAAGAAAAATTGAATAAAATTCAACTAAATAAAACAAACGAGGAAATAGAACAGTTTAGTAGAACTCGACTTACCACAGTATCTTCTAGGAACTGAAAGGGGAAAGGCGCGATATGGTTCATTATGTCTTATCTCCTAACTGTAGAATTTTTACAACCCAAATCTGTTTCTTGTTCTCAAAATTACCCTCGCCTCGAATTACTAGAATTGTGGTAATGGAACAAAAATCAAGAGTTATAAAGCTTATACATAACAAGAGTACTTTAAAATTATTACCGGAACCATTTGATGCAACAAGTTTAAAAGTTCTACACAAACAAATTACATTATACCCTAATATAAGTTAATAATGTTACAAGTTTAGAAATCTACACCTAGAAATTAAATTACACCCTCTGTCGTCTGCGATGATCATATGGTACAAATTGCATGGTTTCAGTTGCAAGTCAGCGCCAGTGCATTTAACTCAATGTCATACAAAACAGTTGCAGGTAGTTTTGCAATCGTTTAGTTTGTGACAAAACACAAACTGTTTAGTTGCAGCAATTTTTAGGTTGCATCTGAGCGCGCTACCATATAAACTCATAGCAGTCGCTCTTGAAACCAAACAGTTGCGCAACTGAAAATTGCATGTCAGCGCTAGGCCTAAACAGTAGTAAATAAGAATTACAAGTTAAATGCTTGTGAAAGCTTACCCATCCATCAGGCTGGAGACAACCTTACGAATGGTTGCGCTGGGCCTTTAGGCCATTCATCTCTGTTAAAAATAGTTAAGGTTGACAGATAAGAATTGTGACAACTAAGACGTGTATGATTAGATGCGCATGTGCGTTTGGATGCGGTTGATCATGCACGAAGTAAATATTCTTAGTATACAAAGATTAATTTTAGGATTAGGTCTTAGTATCTCTCCGAAGATGATAGCTTGGCTATTAAAACACGTTAGAGCAATCTTTGTTGTGCTTTTTAATCTTTCTTGGTTTCAGGGGACAAGATTTGTATTTTAATTTGTAAAAAGTGTGTAAGTGTGAATACTATAATTGCTTAAATTGTGTTCTAATTTGATTATTATTATTATTATTCCCATTCTCCCCCTAAGCAAAAATTGCCTATATCAAAAAAAAAGCTGGCAATTTTTGACCAGGCCGGCAAGCGTCAATTTGAAATGCCGCGTGCGAGATTAATAGAGACAAAGGCTAAAGCGTTGAGTGATCACTCTGAAGACTCGCCTCGCTCAAAACCCAAAACTACAATTTAACGTTTTTAAGAATGGATGAAGAATGGTTTGAACATTTGCTCGGTTTAATTTAAACCAGAAAGAGATATCCCAAAAGTACATGGAGTTTTAAGGGGTGTAAAGTGACATGTAAAGCTGCCTATGAGGCCCTTGTAGATACATAAAATTTTTAAAATTAATTTTACATATTTTGCATATCGACTGATTCAAGGAAGACTGTCGTAACTCATTGTTTGCAGTATTGAGATAATTCTAATTGAAAGGTATATACAGGGTCCGCCATTAGTGTGTGAACGGAGGATAGCTCCCGAGTCTGAGGAGATATCAAAATTAAATTTTGTTCAGTGGTGTACATCTGTAAGGAGCATATTTTAAAATTATTTTCATTTTATTATAACAATAATGTAGGGGAGAGTCTGGCCATCTTTTTGGATTTTTTTTTGATATCTAAGATTATTAATTATTATAACCAATATTGATCATTTTATATGAAAATTGCCTCAGTTGTCATAAGGATTATATAAACAAATGTCGGAAAAAATTACTTACATATAAATTTTGGTAACTTTTAAAAAGGTCTGCAACATGTCCACTGTACCGACAACGATGGTACAATGGCCACTATAGTATGGTACAATGGTCCCTATGATATGGTGTAGTGTACGACATTCTTTTAAAAAATAAGTGTACGCAAAAACAGCTGGACACTAATCAAAACAATTTATGTTAAAAAAAATATAAATTTTATTTCAAAAAAACTATAAAACTATAAAAAATTATATTTATGAGTATTGTATAAATATACATTCAAAAGACAAATTTAACAAAAAAAGTTAGTCAAACTAACAAATATTATACATAGATAAATTAGTAGAAAAAGAAAATAAATTCGCGGTTCTAGCGGTGCCGCCTGCTTTAAATGGCCTAGACAAGTGAAGCACAATATCCTTTGTGAAAACTGTTGCTGCATCGGCAACAACAGGATACGTAAAATTGTTACCGTTCCACCTTAGAAATGTTACATTGAATTCAGGAGTGTTTTCCAAAATTTCTGTAACACGTCCAACATAGTATTTTAGGGTTTTTTTTTGTAGCAAATTTCACAAGAACAAAAGAGTCCGGAGCAATATTTGCTATGTCATTGATGATTGCTTCATCGTCTTTGTCTGATTCAGAAAACAAATCCACATCATCGGAATCGGTCAGTTCAAAATCCAGATCGCTGTCGCTTGATTTTTCTTCGGGTTTTTTATTAACAGTAAATTTTGTTGTTGGTATTTCGTTCAAACAATCGGCCACTTTTCTTTTTAAACTGGGCTGTTTTTGTAGACTTGTTTTTCGAGTTTTATTCAGCCTTCTTCAAGCCTTTTCAGAACAGGTGTGCTGGTTAATATTTCAGTTTTTTTCTTTTTCAATTGACGTCTTTTTATCGGAGCTGCAGCTGCACAAGGAAACGGTTTCAAAACAACAGGAGAAATAAATTGCTTCTCTAGAGTCCTGTTTATTAAGGATGAAGAGTTGGACGGTAGTGTTTCAGAAAAATATTGTCCTTTAGGTGAACTTTCCACTGTTTTAGTTATATTTTGTTGTGAATCTGTGACAGTGGCTGTCAGAAAATCTTCGTCATTGAAAATATGATTATTAAACGGGAATATCCCAGTGGATTGAAAACCTGATATACAGTTTCGAGGCGTGAAAGCTAGTGGGTATGATTGTCCCAAAATTTCTGCTATATCATCAATACTAATATTTTTTCCCAGATTATTCAACAACCACGTCTTGCAGCCCTGATTGTAAAATTTTTTCAAGGGAAAGTAAACTAATTTATCCAAGGGCTGCAGTTTATGGCTAGTATGCGGCGGTAACGTTAGTAGTATTATGTTCTGCTCTTTTGCTAATTTTATAGTTGCCATTGAAACATGAGTTTCATGGTTGTCCATTACCAATAATACTGGCGATTCGAGTGTTGGTTTAGTGTGTTTAATAAAATGATTTAGCCATTGCCCAAAAATGTCAGCAGTTATCCATCCTGACATTGATGCTGTTCCAACAGTTCCAGGTGGCCCATTTTTCAGCATATAATCTCTAAAATTTTTTCTCGGGAATATCAGGAATGGTGGTATATTGTTTCCAATTGCATTGATACAACCGCACATAGTTACTAAAGTACCTAGCTCACTTGACGTTATGTGGCCAACCTGTTTTTGACCTTTCCTTGCAAGAACTTTTCCTACTCCTGGCACAGTAGTAAGGGCAGTTTCGTCGACGTTATAAACTTGTTCAGGCCCCAAATTGTGCTTCTCATAAATTTGATGAAGATTATTAAAAAACTGTTGCACCATCGGTTTATTGAACCCCATAGCTCTTTCCAAAGACTTTGCTTCTGCTGACCGTACTCTTGTCTTCTCTTCATAAAACCATTGAACGATAACCTTCCAGCAGTACAATTTTCTTTCCATGAGGCAGGTATGTTTTTCCCATTTGCAACCGCCAAATCATATGCCAATTTTCGGACATATTTTGGATTCATACTATGATGAAGCTTGGTCATGGTTTGGAAGTATTCGCTGAGAAGGTCTTCTTCTTCAGAAGAAAATATTTGGTTAACACTGTAATTAGGAGAGAGACATTCTTGGTGCCCCTTCCAAAGATGGTGAATTCCAGTTAATTTCATCTTTCTTCTCTTTCTTCTTAGTGCACTACGGGGAATGCTGTGCCTAATAGCCGCGGCTTTAGCTGATAATCCTCCATTTACCACATCAAAAATTGCATTACGCATCGTTTCTGATGGAGTTTTACCAATTTCAACGTTTGTTTTCTTTCTGCGTGGCATTTTCTTAAGCAATCTAAAATAAAAAAATATATACAATTATTCGAAATTATTCTGAATGCTTCCTCTAAAAGAGGTACAGTGGCCACTCCTTATTTATTTAGTTTAGTGGTGGCCGCTGTACCTATATTTAATCTGTCCACTGTACCAACCATCACATGCTTTAAAAAAAAGGAGGCAAGCAAAATAAATAGTTCCTGCATTAGAATAATTTGTATATCAATAAATACTTACATGCTATAGGTGTAAGTCACCAATCGTAATTCACTCTGATATTTTTTATTTTGTCACTAATAATAAAGATCTCCGCTAGTTAAAATTTACTGCACGCACCAAATTTTAGGTTACATTTATTTCTAAGTGAATAACAGGACATCGTTAAATATAATTTCGTTGACATATTATACGTTTGTTTGGATACCTTTATGTCAGATGGCAGCACTAGATCTTCTTTAATTTGAAAATAGCGAACAAGTGGCCAGTGTTCCTGTATGGCCACTGTTGCAGACTCTCCCCTACACAGTGCTGATATAAACTTAGTTTTTTTAAATAGTACACCCTGTATATTTTTACAGAGCTGGATAGCCTCATAAAAATGTAGCATTATAAAGGTTTTATGGGGGTTTTGATGGGTTGTTTTGCTATTAGAGGATCATAAATCCGGAGACAGGACGCCGATGCAGCCATTTGTAAACACTCAGTATGATGTAGGCTTAACCAATTTGCGACATAAAAATCATTGATAGTTTTTTAGTTTTCATAAATCATTAAAATGTTGTTTTATATTTTCTAGTTATATAGAGTGATGGAGGTTTGCAAATCCAAAAATTACTAAAAAATTTTAAATAGAGTGGCTCATAGAAATACCTTTCCAATAACGCCAATTACGTAAAGTTTCTTTTGATAGGTTTCCAGCAAATTATCCTTAAACTTAATTTCTTATTATTTTTAAAAATGTTAATTTTTATAATTTTGTTCTTTATTTTACCTCTGAAAACCAGATAATGTGGTGCCATCCTCTTGAAACGATCTTTTCAACCAAGGGTCAGGAGAGACAGGACATATCTTTTTATTTAAAAAATTGTAGTTCTTCTTATCTCCCTGTATGGAGAAAAATCCAAAAACTACTTTCAAATGTAGCAAACTATTTATAAATAGAAACATGGAAATCAGTTTTTTTAAAAAATGTTGCGGATACATTTTTATTTGAATTTATTTCAGTTAATATGTATTTAATAAGTACTGACTAATATCAATATTCTTCTTTAAATAAAGCTCTTTCATTAAAGCATTAAGATCTAAATAAAAATATTATAAACATTAGAAGTGGCATTGTTATTTCATAAATAATTTTCCATTTCATTGCGAAAAACATTAGCGATATATGCGCATAACCTCTTGCGAATGCTAATGTCTGTTACACACTACCCTGTACATATGTCAGAATTTAAGAGTTAAATATACTTCTTATTCAGTTTAATTTAACTAGCAAACAAGAAAGATTAGAACAATTTCTAAAACGTTTCATTTACATAAGCAGCAATTATTAAGAACACCTATGTGTGAGGACGTATTTCGTAGGTTATCTACATAGTTTTGAAGAAAAGTGATAATTCCAATTATTACTATCATGTTACTTTGGCATTTGCAATTTCATTTAAGATATTTAATCTGGTTGAATTTTTCATTTCGTCTTGCGATTTAAGTTTGAGATCTTTAGAACAATGCTGAGTTTAGAAGCCTGACAAAGTTCGTCCAAAATCGTAACGGAAGAAATTTTGCATTATAAATGACACACATCAACAAAACAAGAATGAAAATGCTAAAACAATCTTACCGTAATTAGAGACGTTTACAGTGAAACAATAATTATAAAGTTAAAAATTTTTGCTTGAGAAAAAGGCTCGAACTAACTAATTTTATAAACACACTTCTGTTATAGACTCTATAGTTAGAGTCTGACATTCTGAATTATCCTTCTGATTGGGTCTGCCATATCCTGCTTATCTGGAGAATGAACTAATTGTTACAAATACTGAAATCGCCAATATTTAAATTAATAAGTACATATCTTTTCAATTTTGGTTTTTCTAACGATTACGAATATTACGATATTTTAAATGAAAATCTTATCGAGTGTGATTTGTTTTTTTATTTCTTGTCATAAGAAGACTTTTAAGGAAAAGGCATATGATTTTTTATTAACTATTTAGTTAAACTACCAATATTTGGTTTGTTTATAGGACAAGGTAAGAATATTTTGAAGACAAATAAAATTTTTTTATAAAAAGTTGCCTTCGAGGAAGCTTCTTTCTCCTATTTATTAAATGGTTTTTTTATATAGTCCCTGGTTACCGTGTATTTCAGTCACATTATTTTTTAAAAAGGCTCAACACACTAATCCTATATTCATTATGTAATATTCATTTTTATAAACTCAAACTGTTGAGGAAGTGTTTATGTTTTTATAATGAGTAAATAAATAATACGTTGAGAGAATATGCGAAAGATCGTCAATGCGTGTAAAATTCGATATGTTTTCTTTGATCAAAGTTTTAAATGATATACCCTCATCCAATTTTCTCCATGTTATTAAACTACTTTGAATATATACATATTTTATTTCATATCTTGTTAGACGAGATCATATTATAAATATTGCTTCGACATCAAAGAGCTCTCTTCTTGCAATGTAGGGCCTGGGTAATTTGCCTGTTGCTTGGATATTTCCTTCTCTTCCCGGCATTAAATATTAAATTATTTCAAGCATGCTGAACGAGTAAACTGTTCAACAATAGGGATATTCTTTTTAAAATGCACCTCAAGGGATTACGAAAGCACTTAATAAAATAGATATACACTTGAGCTGCTGATGTGCTAAGGGACGAAGGGCTCGTCTCGACGGAAACCTAATTTACCTACCCATTTAATTGTATATCGAACACTATGAATTCCCATTGTTATGCTGATAACAGAACGTCTTTTACAGGCGTGAACCCCAATTTCGATTATTTGAAGCAAATTGCTCATTTATATCCCACTAAGGCCTGATGTAAACCTATTATTTTATTTAATGGCTTCTACATTTCGCAGTAGTACTATTTTGCTGGAATTTACAACAATGCTTTATCTAGCGTACAAAACAAGAAATCTAATTATGGACGAGCTGCAGACAATACCGCGATCTTTTAGGTTATTACCCATTGCTGTCGGGATGATCTTTCATTGTTAAATTTGATATCTTGCATCTGAGGTCTGTCTGATAATGTTAAAAATCTGCATAGAGATAGGTATCCAAATTTTGTTTAATTCCAATGGGATACATTTTTTTTATTACTAATATTATTTCTTAAAGTAAACTTGTTCATATATTATTTTTTATGCAATCCCAGAATTGTTGAGATTTTAAGCAATTACTGAAAGAAAGAAGCAAAAATCATAACGACCTTATAAAAACTATGGTTACACAACCAGAACAATGTCATTTTAAACAAACTTGTAACATTAGGGTGGGCCTTTTCCGAAATTAAACATATATTTTCTTTACTGGGTTTCAAGGATACATTTTACTAATTTTGGTTGAAGTCGGTTAAGTGATTAGGCAGTGACAAATTTAACAAACATACGGACGGACGATTTGTATATTAATATATCGATATGTAAAATTAAATAAACTCATTATTTTCCACAAATTTTTGAAATAAATGATGCAATTAAGTTCTTTAAAATACTTTTTATTTATTGATGTAAAAGATATAATACATGTTTCTTTTGGGCAATACACAAAAATATAATTTCTTCTATTAATTTGCCACAATCGATTTAACACGAGAACTTATAAAAAACCAAAATGAATGGCAGAGAAAAATAATTATGTTTTAAATAGAACCGAATATTTTTTCCTCCGACCCTCGATTAAATTAGAGGAAAGTCAAACGATCCAGTAACTCCATAATTTGGTGATCTTGAAAATTACTTTTCCTTTGTACATACAAAATTGGAATTCTGAGCTCAGAGATTGTTCGGCTTAAGCGCACATTCAGGGCAACCTCTGCAATAAAAAACGAAATTACTTCCTTTTGTGGATATGCTGATTCCACACGCAGTGGCGTACAAAAATTAATTTGAATGTGAATCTTTTTCCGCAATTCGCTGCGTTTTACTTACGTAATTTCTTAGTATCTTTTTTGAAGTTTACTAACTGTGTGGTTTCACTTATGTCTCTTTCAGTTTTAGTTTTAAAATTAAATCTTTCGATTCATTACTTATGTTGTCTTGTGAAAATCTCGTTTTTCTCAGCACATTAATTTATAATTATTACCTAATTGGTTCCCAAATCGTTTCGAAATTTATATCTGATTATTAGAGACTGGATTTTAGTTAAAATCCTATGATGTTACCTTTTAACCTTTTTCAGCGTTTTTAATGTTTTATTGGCTAAATTTTAATTTTGATTATTTTTTGCTTTTTTATACATGACTTGGACCTATTTTCAGAAAGTTTTGTGCGTATTTATCTTTTTCTATGGGTTTTCCCAATATATTTACACTTCTGAAGAATTTGAGCAGAAATATAAATACTCAATAAAATAAAGCAATAAAATATCAATTTAAAGCATCATGATCACAATGAAAAGTATTAATATACATTTCCAAGAAAAGTAATTTAACAACAATTACTTTATTCTTCATGGTAGACCCTTCTTGACCGGAAATATTATGTTTTTTTCAATTTATTTAACATTTCTTCGGCCCAGTTTGGAAATATTTAAATTTTTATGGTTTGTTGACAATTTTCTAAACAGTTTTTGAAATGCGACTACGTGATATTTAAATTTATTGAAAACGTCACTTCATGACAGGTCACAAATTAAGAGGTTATTTTATTTTACATAGAATAGAAATAATGAAAAATAGGAGACCAAAATTAGATATGGAAAAAATAAAAATTTTGTTTTTTTGATAAATTAGGAAAATATAAAAAATACATAAAAAATTGTAGCACTGGACATCGATTTTTCGCTCTCATTTGAGCTTGTCAGCAGTGCATAACATGAAAAAGGAAAAATAAGGAAGAAATACCTAAAAATAATTTTTTTTTTTTAAATATAAAAAAGAAAAATTAAGAAATTTTAACATGAATAGTCGTTTCATCATCAATTTACTGTGTTAAAAATTTGTACTGTGTTAAAAATTTAAATATTTGAAGTTCGATCCACAAGAAACAACTACTCCGAGGGCTAATACCCCTTCCGGCATTGATCTACACTTGTGGGTCGAACTTATATGCTCTTGGTGACTACTGTTCCTAACTGCTGAAATCTATTCAGCTTGGTAGTTAGAAGCACTCACCATTTGCGGAGTCCGGGCTTCAAATATTTAAATTTTTATCACAGTAAAAATTTTTAACACAGTAAATTGATGATGAAACGTCTATTCATGTTAAAATTTCTTAATTTTTCTTTTTTATATTTAAAAAAAAAATATGTTTAGGTATTTCTTCCTTATTTTTCCCTTTTCATGTTATGCACTGCTGACGAGCTCAAATGAGAGCGAAACATCAATGTCCAGTGCTACAACTTTTTATGTATTTTTTATATTTTCCTAATTTACCAAAAAAACAAAATTTTTATTTTTTTTCCATATCTAATTTTGGTCTCCTATTTTTCATTATTCCTATTCTATGTAAAATAAAATAATCTCTTAATTTGTGAACTGTCATGAAGTGACGTTTTCAATAAATTTAAATATCACGTAGTCGCATTTCAAAAACTGTTTAGAAAATTGTCAACAAACCATAAAAATTTAAATATTTCCAAACTGGGCCGAAGAAGTGTTAAATAAATTGAAAAAAAAACTATTACTTTTATGATCTACCCAGTCTCCTTTAAGTTTTGCCTGCTATTGTGACGCAGGATAATTGGACCTTGTTGCCTATTTATCTTAATTTAATTTCTAAATAAAAGTAGATATGTGGGTCATATGATAAAATTACCTGAAAGATATTCCATTTCTAAAAGATATCTTTTAACTGTATTCTATAACCTGCACTCCTGTGCAAAAAACGTCTTTAGAAAATGCTCTGTTTCAATTCATAGTTTGAAGTCAGCTAGAGAAAATTAGGTTTTCTTTCAACTTTCTTCAAATTTCCATTTAAATTTGTAATCTTAACTTTCATCTCAATTTTAAAATTTGTACCCCAACCTTTGGAATTTGAACATTCTTTTTAAATTCTGGAACATCAGATGTTTTTTTTAATTTCAAATTTCCTCTTAACGTTCAACTCTGTTTCTAAGTGAATACAACTTCAATTCTTAAGTTTTTTCCTCTGGGAAATCTTAAAATGTTAATGTTTTCTAGAACTATTGTTGCTATGTGAATTTGTAATATCGAAATACATTTAATTTTTTCCGAATTTCAAAAAAAAGTTTTAACCATTAACTTATTCGTCGTTTTTTTTTTGAGTTTTAAGTTTATTCTCAAAATTTGAACCCTTTTTGAGAATTTTAAGTTTGAATTAGATTTTGTGTTAAATGTGAAGTATGTCTATTATTTTAAATTTTTTTTTTCTTAAAATTCAGAATTTAAATCTTTGGTCTTTACTTTAAACCCATAAATATTGTCTCAAAACCACGACTCTTTCTATAAATTTGGAAATTTCCCGACATTTTTGTGAAAAATGTCATATCGAAGTTCTGAACTTAATCTTGAGTTTTTTGAATATGGAATTTTAAAAAGTCTACAATTAGAGTAAAGAAAGTCGTTTTAGAAAAATAACTCGGTCGTAATTAAACGACCGAGTTTATACTTAAAAAAAACTATTGGATTCATTAATAAACATTTCTGCAAATTATAATTTTCTTAGAAATTTTTAACTGTCGGGCAAAAAGTGGATTATATTAATTCCTAACACATTTACCCCTTCGAACTCAAAATTTTCAGTATTTTAAATTCGAAATTTTAGAAATATGTTGACATTTAGAATTACTGTTTAAATTTCAAGCAAAAAGAAGTTGTATGAAAAAAAATTGGGGTCAGAATTTTCAAAAAAAAGAACTATAAAAATTGCAACTGAGGTTTAAATAAGGAATTTTAGAAAAAAGCCTCCAGTTTTCAAAAGATTAAATCTGTTAACAAAAACTAACCACATTCAACATTTTCTCTTTAAACAAAATTCAGAAATATATATACAGGGTGTTACAAAAGTCCGGGCCGCTACTTCAGGAGCATATTCTACACTGGCAGATATTGTCAAGTACAATTGTTTTCTTTACGATCAGTTTGCATGACCAACTTATTTTTTCTTATACAAATTAGTTAGAATTTCGAAGACGGGATAGGATTATTTAAACGCCTTTTTCTCGGAAACGGTTACTTTTAGCGACTTTGAGAAAGAGTATCTTTTTTGTATAAAAAATGTTGCTTTTTACGATTATGGCACTTTTGTGTCGAAATATTGTAATACAAAAAAGTTACGGCAAAAAATAATCGCGGGCAACCCCCTACACACCACGCTACTGCTTATTTAAAAAATATGTTACATGAGAATATGCCTAATCCAATTCTTTAACTGCTTGCCCAATTTCATAACTTTGCTACTAACCGTTAACTTTTTGTAGTAAAAAAACCACTTTAGGGGCGCCATTTGTAAATGGTCATATCTCCGTTAGGAGGCAATTTAAAGAAAAAAATGTATTTTAACATTTTTCATATTTTAATGTGTAGAATATGCTCCTGAAGTAGCGGCCCGGACTTTTGTAACACCCTGTATATTTGCTGGAACCTTCAATGTTTTCTCAAAATTGTCAGGGGATTTGTTTTTAATTTTAAAGTCGAGGGAGAGAGAGAGGGAGAGAGAGAGGGAGAGAGAGAGAGAGAGAGAGAGAGAGAGAGAGAGAGAGAGAGAGAGAGAGAGAGAGAGAGAGAGAGAGAAAGAGAGAGAGAGAGAGAGAGAGAGTAAAAATATTTTGAAAAAATCCAAATTTTAAGCCAATGCTGCTAAAATAATGCTAAAATAAAATATGAATTTAAAGTTGAAATTGATAGTTTAAATTTGATAAATAAGATGGAAACTTCAATGTTCTTTTGAATGGTTATCGAAAGTCTAAATTTTAAGAAAAAAGTTGAATTTTTAAAATCATACTGAAATTAGAAAAAATCAAGTTCAGAAAAAAACCTCGACATTTTTTTATTATGAAGTTAAAATTTTTCGAAAAAATTAAAAATTTCGAACTGAAACTGATTGGTTAAAGTTATAAAAAATCCTAAATTTTTCAGTTTAAAAATTTTCAAATTTTGTGCAAAACTCAAAATTTATAGAAGAATCGACAATTTAGACATTTTTTTTTAAAGTTCAATCCACATTTTAGAAAAATTATGGACGAAATTTCTAAAAAAAGTTATTTAAAAATGTCTTCTCATGAATTTGGCTTATAAGTGATTTTGAATTTTTAGTAAAGGGTTGAATATTCAAAATTTTATTCAAATACCAAATTTAAACTTTGGATTTTTAAAGTCGGAAATTGTAAAAATGTTATCATAGAATCCAAGCTTTTCTCTAAATTCCGTGTTAAATCTCATTTGTATAAATTTCCAGTTCCTATTAGAATTTAGTTTTTTTTTCAAAAATTGAAATTTTTAACCTACAAAATTCGACAATTTTTAAATAAAATTTAAAACGTAAGATCAAAATTTCGAATAAAAAATAAAAAATTTCAAGAAAAGTTTAAATTATTAAGGTTTATTAATTATAAAAAATAGTTACTTCTAAAAACATGTAAATCTAACTAATCTAACATAAATTTTTATAAAGAAGTCGTAATGACCAAAATTTTCTTAAAATAAGAGATTCAATTCGTAGTAAACAATATCAAGCGTCCATCGAAATGCAAAGAAATGCATTTTCTGTTTTTAATCAAAAACCATTCGTCGGACGAAAATAGTTATGAAGGAATTTTTACAAAGAAATAAAATATTTTACTGAAAACCATATTTATTTTGAAAAATAAATCACTGGCGTAATTTTTTTTCTTTTTATTTATTTGGGTAAGAATGTTCAAAGACACGTTAATCGAATACCATTAGTCATAGGAAAAAAAATGAGGGGGTATTTTTACCAAGAAATGAAGGATGTTTATGAAATTAGTAGCTATTTAAAAAAAAACAATGGCGTACCATATTTTTTGCTAAGAATACTCGAAGGCACGGACACGCCTAATAGAAGTGGAACAAATATTTTTACTGCAGATTGCGCTTTTATGCCTAGGTGGTATCTACCAAAATTGAAAAAAAAAATTTGAGAGGTTTCAAAGTATTTAAAGAAAAACGAAATTTTTTCCTCATTTTCAAAACCCTGTATCTTAAAAATAAAGTGGAGTTGGACCTATGTCTATAAAAACTTTTTTCTCAAAATGCCCAAAGGATTATGCTCCTTAAGTAGTAGCATCTTATTCAAAAACACCTCATACCAAGCTGGCCTTTTGTAATTGGGTATCCTCTACATTATTTCTTCGTAGTCTAAAAACAATTTTAGGGAGAAATAAGTTTTTCTGATGCCATTTAACCCTGCCTAAATGACGATACTTTTTCCATTTAATTAACATGGGGATTTTGCACTTTTTGGAGAATAATTTTTTTTGCTAATTATATTCATTAAATGGTCAGCTGTTGTTGATTCTTATTCTATTATGATCCCTTTATATGAGAGGTTTTCATATTAAAGTTAAAAATATATCTCATAATATTCACGTGGGTTGAAATTGCGAAATTTATTTTAAATGTTTTTTAAAAATAATTTTATATATATTTTTTAATTTATCACCTATTTTAGGGCATTCCTGTACTAAGATGTTATACCTTTTATTTTTCACTTTAAGTAACAATTTAATCAAAATTTGAATTAAAAATAATTAAGAATTCATTTTAAATTAGCTATAAGTATGATACCTTAAAACCATTTAGCGGTCGAATATGCATTTTTAAAATGAGAAGTATTTTCACGTTGGTTAAATGATTTAAATTTTTACGTATTGCTGTTGTATGTTTTAAGAAATAATTTTTCCTACAAATTTATTACACTTAGGGTATTCTAATGCACAGACCAATCGGTTTGAACATTTATTAAATTCGAAGTTTGGAAACCAAATACCGGTTTCGATCTTGTTAGACTTCGTCAGTTTGGTATATCCAACTCGAAGATCGAAACCGGTATTTGGTTTTCAAACTTCGAATCTAATAAATGTTCAAACCTATTGGTCTGTGCATTAGAATCCTTGTTTTGTGGGAACTTTTTCCTAGAGAGCAACCGCTTGGCTAGGTGGCAGTTTCAACTGTTGATAGTTCAGCTACCTATGATTCACTATACATGCCTGGAGGGCGGCTGCATGAATTTGTAGTCTAGGTTGCATTCTACTTGCATACTTAAGGTATGATAAAATTTAAGTAAAAACATACTTTTTCCGGGAATGAATCGATTCCATGAACTACGCAAAATGTTGGTCGTTTCATCCTTCATCATCTTCAAGAACAAGTGAACAATTAATTTAATGGAAACGAAGTGCGGTAGCTTATTATGTCAACCTGCCAGAGATTAAACTCTTTAGAAATAATAAAAATGTTACGCGCTTATCGGTTCGATTGATTACACTTATCGAATAAGACCCACTTTATTACTGAACTCAACAATTTACAATTAACTCACTTCTACTAACTCACTAATGGCACTGATTCTAACTGACTGACTGGAGGGAAAGCTGACCGCCTTTTTATAGTTTTGGCCGCCGGCTTCCAGAATTTTCGGCAGATAAGGCTTATTATTTACATTGCGTTACAATACAAAAAGATAGGAAAGGCAGAATGATCACGGTAATTCTAGACGACCATACTAGAGTCGAAATACTTTGATCAGATCATAAACTAAAATATAATATTTAAATATACCTAAAACATTGAGAAGTCAGTAAATGAAAAAAAATAAGAAATTATTGGAAAAAAATGGAAAAAATTAATTTTGAAAATTCAACCTCCAGACCAGGTTTCCCAAAAATTCCACCAAAGCAAGAAACTTTTGAAATTTATTTAGGGCATCCGATATTAAGGCTTTGCGACGGATTCTGAGCGTCGCTTTAATTTTAAAATAAAAAAAAACCTCGATTTTTAGCACTTGTTTCAGTATTTTACTTATAAGACGAAAATGTAGCATCCTGTAGAAAAGCTTATTGTTACCAAAATTAAAGAGCATTAAATTTCTCATCAAATGTTTTACATGAAAGTTGAAATTATTTTAGTCGTGCAGCCAGTATCGATTGTCAAAGTTTGGCAAATACTCCCCAAAATTTATAAAATAAATTTTTGACTTTAATTTAAAAATCTGTTCCTTATGAAGAGATCTTAATAAAAGCAGAATCAACAACATCTGCTAGGTTATTGAATATAATAAGCAAGCAAAAATTATTTTCCAAAAAAAGGTAAAAAACCCCATTTAATTAAATGGGAAACGTATTGTCATTTAGGCAAGGTTAAATGGCATCGAAGACAATTACTATTGTTTCTAAAATTGTTTTTAGGCTTCAAAGAAATAATCTAGTGAATACTCAAGTTAAAAAAAGCCAATTTGGTAAATAATGAACACCCTAATGATGCGTATTTAAGGGGAAGCAGTTACCTACGATTAACAATTAAAAATACTTTTGAGATGACTAATTCTCTCCCTACACCACTGCAATTTCTTCCCCATTAACACTGGGTGGCGTACATGGGACGGAAAGGGGTTTAGCCATTTCTCATTTGTTTCCACTTTTAAAATAGCAATTCCGCTGTGGTCTTTGTCGAGCGCGTTGCGAATTCTCGCGTCCTTTCCGGTTTCGATGGTGGATGGCATACGATGATAATTTCACAAACGAGCGCTCTGTAGCTGCAGATAAGCGATATTTATTATTATTGCAAAAAGCCATATTGCTGCAAACTTCGATTTCCGCTGCCAGATGAAATAAACTCGCACATTGTAACGTGACATTTTACCCTAGTCGGCTGCCATTTGACTACAAATATTCTAATTTTAGAAGCTCGTCTCTGCACGGAAAAATGTTTTCCGGTAACCACAAAGTGAAATGGCGTTTTAAATCCTGCTGATTTTCAAAATTTGGATTTGAAATATAATCAATATTCCACAGGAGATTGTGCGTTTATGAAGCGTAGGTATAACAATTTTTAGGAAAGTAGTTAAATTAAATCTTATTTAACGAAAACTTAAATCTGGGTCGGCTAAAGAAATACGTATATATTTTTTATTTATGGCTTGTATTCTAAATTCTGCCACCTCTTTAAATTTTTTTAATTTGTTGTGAAAGTAGCAATTATTTTAAGTAATCGATCACTGTTACAACTATCAATTATTCATAACTATTAAACTTTATTAACGATAAAAACGCAACAAAATTTAACAATGTTAAGGTACTCGGATGAATTAGAATTTTCAATTTATAGAAAACCTACGGATACAGATGTTACAATTCTAAATGATTCCTTACATCCAATTCCACACAAATTGGCAGCATATAAATCAGTGATAAATAGAGCTTATATGGTACCAATGAATGAAGAAAATTTTAATCGAGAAATTAACATAATTAAACAAATAGCTTATAACAATAGATATTCTTAATACACAATTAATAGATTATTATCTATAAAAGAACAAAAATTAGCTATTAATTCTATTTTTCCTAAACAACCAAACAAAAAAACAGACTATTTCGCTATTACATATTTTGGAAATATCTCGAAAAAGATAAGTAAGATAATTTTTCGTACATCCCAAGCGACATTTAGCTTTAAATCGTATAATTCGTTAAGTAACATGATTTTTAATGCAAAAGAAAAAACTCCATGACTTGGTAAATCTGGTATTTATAAATTGAATTGCTCTAAATGTAGTGCTGTTTACATAGGACAAACGTAACGCAATTTTCGTATTAGGTACAGCGAGCATCTTGCTGCCTTCAGAAATCAACAACCAGATCAAATTTTGCAAAGCATCTATTAGAAACACAACATAAACTTACATGCGCGAACACAGTCGAAGTATTAGATATTTGTAATAACACCAAAAAAACTTAATTTCTTGGAAGCCATAGAGATTCACAAATATATTCAATCTAGTTAATTTACACTTATGAACAAGCAGCTTGATCTTCTGAACACACCTCTAATTGAAGATTTGGACGAGAATTTGGATTAGACCGAATATTCGTAGGAGTCTCTGATCCATGGAGCTTGTTAGCATAACAACGGTTTAACAAATTGGTGGTATGACCGCCGATGATGCAGTTATGCGAAAAACCTGGTCCAGTGTTAGCAAATATTCACCGAAAACCTTGTGGAATTTTTAAATTTTGTTGCGTTTTTATCGCTGATAAAGATTAATAGTTATGAAACTTGAAGAATTCCATTAAGTAATGGTTGGAAATGTGAACTATTAGGTACTCGATAGCAGTGACAAAGTAACATATTGCTATATAAAAACCCATCACTAGGTGTAACCTCTTCTTAGTCGCGGAATGTATTGCCGAAAGTATCTTATAATATGGTATGGAATGCTCAAGTCTTCTTTCTTAGTAAATCTTTGTTCAGTAAAAGATGTGCTCGGGCTGCTCCTCGTAAAAATCACGCATACCTCCATTTCATAAGTCGGGACTCGGAGTATCTTTGCAGATGTAAAGAATGTTAGTAAATAACTTATTGATGAGAAAAAGAAATATTTCAATGCATCAGATGCTCATCAATTGTTCGAACGGTAATAAGTTCTTCTAGGGATTTACAAAGTCGCTCGGAAATAATTCGCCCTTTCAATTTTCTCCATTTGCTCCATGCTATTGCGACAACTCTCAGATATATGAAGATGAAGAAAAATGTAACTGGTGACCTCCTGGCGTATGCTACCAACACCACCTAGATGAGAAGGCCAAGGGGCTCTGACGTCAGCAAACCCTTAACCGAGACTAGTAGGCCCATAGAACCATGGATTTTTAACTTTGCCTCATCCCGATACTTTAAAATCTATATGTAACACCTTTCTTACTGATCCAACTTTAGAAGAGCGGTAATCTTTTTTATTGTATGCTAAAAATATTTATAAATATTTGAAAGCTCATGAGAAACATATGATTTTGCTTATGGATGAAATTCATATAAAACTATTTATGGATTATAAAGGAGGAAATATTGTAGGAACAGCTGTTAATAGCAAGATTTTGGCAAATTTGGCTTTTACTTTTATGATTAGCAGTGTACTTTCAAATTTTAAAGAAGTCATACATATTTCACCAGTTACGAAAATTAATCATGAAATACTTTTCAATTTTGTAAAATCTATAATTTTGGGACTAGAGAATATTGGATTTAAAATATTTCGTGTTTTAAGAGATAATAATGCAATTAATAGTAAGGCAATGTGTAATTTTTCACCCAAAAGACAACTGAGCAGTGGCGGCTCGTAACTAAAATTAATGGGGGTGCTGCTCCAGAAAATGTTGAGCCTTTATTTTAAAATTATGCTAAAGAAAATAAATATATCTAGAAAGAAAATTTATTTGAAAACTTGATAAGATCCTAAAATAACAAAATCAACATTTTTTACATATTAAATGGTTACAATTCAAACTTTCATTTAAAAGTAAAACCTATTTTTCTTGTTTTAATTATTTATTTAAACTAAAGAAATCTTTTTCAATCGAAAGCACTGCAAGGACATTTCGCCTTTCTGATTTCATAGTGCTTCTTAGAAAAGTTTTGATCCTTTTCAGTGTTGAAAAGCAGCGTTCTGCCTCTGAAGTTGTCATAGGAATTGTCAAAAGGATTTTAATTAATTTTGTAATTTCATAAAAACATCATCTAGAATATTTTCCAAAATAAATTTCCAGATCAATTAATTTACAATAATCATGAATATCAGAGCTAGAATAAAATACTTTTAGTTCGGCTGCAAGTTTTTCTTTGTCAATCATGGCATATGCATCAGTGGTCAGTACTATCCCTTCTGTGGGATGTTCATTCTTAAAAGCAGAGAAGCGTCCTTTCTCGAACAATTTAGCAGCCACTAAATGATTAGTGGAAGAATATATGTCCAATATATCAACAATTATACAGTCACACACTTCTTTAGCTTCTGCCATGAGTGTTTTTGAAGAATTCTCACAGTACTTTGAATTTCTTAATTCTAAAATAGCAGTTTTAAAATTGTCTGTATATCCGTTAACTTTAAACAAACTAATTTCTCGAGATTGCATTTATTTTTTATCAAAGTAAAATAAACTGGGCATCGCAACTGCAAGAAAATTCAATATTACAAAAAATATAGTCGAAAGCTCATGATTAAAATCGAAATTTTAAAAAAATCTCCAATTTTATTTTAAATATTTTTATTGAAATTTTAAGATAAAATCGACATTTCCTATTCAAGTATTCGACAAAAGGTAGAAATTTGAGTATAAAGACAAAATTTAATTTAATTTTTTTTAAAACAAAATTTATTTAAACTTTAATTTAGAAGATTATTTATTGCATGACTTAAGGTAGGAAATTATTATTTCATTATTTATCGTTATCTATTAATACGAGTTAAAAAATAAAAATAAATTATTTTTTATGAAATAATTCATTTTTGCAAAAACAAATTGTCTTCAAAGGTTTTTAATTTTTCTAAAATAATTACATAAAATATTTTCTTAAGTAGATTTATTAAATTAATACTAATCCTAACTGACAAACAATATTTAGTGGGATATTAATTATTTGCAATATAAAGCATGTTTGGTTCGACATTTTGCTTTTCTACAATACACATTAAGTCAAAACAACACAATTTTGCTAAATTATGCATTTGATTTGCATTGCTTCGATTTCGCTCCCGGCATTACTTCGCCGGGAATGATAGTAACTGCAAGTTTAAGCGTTGTGCCGGGATAGGTTGTAATGGCAGAGTTTAGCCGCTAATCCAGTACGCCACGGTCAGTACTGCAGGAAGAGCAGTGCTTTCTCGCCTTTGCAGTAGCATACGAAGCTTTCTATGCGCGCAAACGTACAACGTTCAAATACGAGGCGTTAAATACCGCGACGCATTCCAAAAGTTTATTGGTTACAATCCATCACGTGATCTGCTGAATTTCTATTGGCTGAATAGATATCATAAAAGCGCGGGTATCTTAAAACCCGTACACCTTCACCTCTCGCAAAAACATACCAAGCTAGTCAAACACTGCCCAAACCTCAAACTAACTGATTATATTTTTCAAACGCTTCCTACATTGATTGGATGTCAGATATCTGTATTTCAACTGATTTGAATAGTAATGCAGTCCTATATTTTTAAGTGTTTCATTGGTGGTAAAAACTTGATTACTTATTCCGTTATTAGTTAAATTTGAATTATTATTACAGAGATAAAATTTGTCAGTAGTTTTCAATTACATTCTTTAACCAATTTAATTTTTTTCAAAAAGTTTATATCAGAAAAGATATTCAAAAATGAGAATAAACATATTTTTTTATCAAAAAAGTTATTTATTTTTTATGAATAATCAATAAAAACATTTTTATATCTGTCAGTTTTTTAATATTTTTTTTACGCGACTAAATAATTCCGTAATTATTTCAAATTTGTAAATCAATATTCAATTATGGAAAAAATAACCAACATTCAGGCGCACGAAGTAGCGTTCGAGGCTAGATGGCACTATTTTTAAACAACAGAAGTTTTAATAATAGAGATAAAAGTTTCGGGAGATAAAACTTTTTTTTTGTTGAAAATTTTTCTCCTTAAAAATCTTTTTTCAAATTTCTCAGACGTTAATAATTTTGAAGCTATTCACGTAAAACTAAATCTGATTTTTTCAAATTTTTATTTGTTAATAACTTATGCGATTGTTCATGTGCAGGTTTTATACTTTTTTTACATGCTATTCTGCATCAAATAAGCCCTCGCCCACATTTGTACTCGCTATAGCAACGAACATGTTTATAAACTTGTGGATTAGAATTCAATTTGACTAGTAGGAATTATTGTCAAGTCGATGTAAGACGCAAATATCATGTTTTAAAAAACGCGCGCTTCTCATCTTATGAATCCAACCAATGGAAATTCACAAATCACGTGACCAATTTTAACCAATAACTTTTTGGAATGCGTCGCGGTATTTAACGCCTCGTTTCGTGTTCAAATACCTCGTCGTTGAAACTGTAGAGCGCACAGTTCCTTACTCCATACAAATATTACGTTTGCATCTTTTTTCATGAATTGGGACATTGCTACTGATATTAACCTTAAGGGTTATATGTATAATGAACAAATACATATAAAGAAAGAAAATAAGAAAAAAGAGCTCATATTAAAGGTTATTGATAGATGGAAGTTGGGGGTGCTGCAGTTCCGCAGTGCCTATATGCGAGCCGCCACTGCAACTGAGTATCGTCTTTCCTCATGCTGTTAATGTAAATCGGCCTTTATTTTATTTGTTCGACTCTGTACATTTGTTAAAATGTATAAAAACTAACTGGCTTAATTTAAAACCTGAACAAATTTTTACCTATCCTGATTTTGAGACTTCTGATCTGAAATATGCATTCTTTGAAAGCTTAAAAATTCTTAATGGTAAGGAAAATGACAAATTGTTAAAATTTGGTTATAATTTAACTTTAAAAGCCTTATTTCCGACCAATT
Source organism: Dastarcus helophoroides (assembly GCA_028583605.1). NCBI lineage: Eukaryota > Metazoa > Arthropoda > Insecta > Coleoptera > Bothrideridae > Dastarcus > Dastarcus helophoroides. Next base: position 7,914,298 of record CM053326.1, read on the forward strand.
TTGAAAGACAAAATGTTCAGCTAGCTTTAAAAATTTTTAATCCATTTGTTGTTCAAGGTCTCTTACAATTTGGCTCTGATATTAATCACTCCCATAATACAGCTAATTTTATTAATATAATATTAACCTGGTGGAAAATAGTTAACGTAAAAACACCCTACAAAGGGAAACGCCTTAATGATCTATATCAAGAACCCATAACTTGTATTTCCGATGGTAACGATCCCAAAATAAATTTTTTGAACAAAATGTTAAACTGGTTGGAAATTTGGAGAAAATCCGACAAGTTTTCAAAATCTTTAAGTTCACAAACATTCACAGCTTTACATCATACTATTTTTGGCATGCTAGAAATTTCAAAATATTGTTTTGAGGAAATGGGCATTAATTATGTTCTTCTTGCTAAATTTCAAACAGATTCTCTAGAAAACAGGTTTGGAAAATATCGTCAAATGACGGGGGGACAATATAACATTTCTATACGCCAGTTATATGAGTGTGAAAAAAAATCAGAATACAATCCCTGATGTCTCTAAAATCACCCTGCTTTGGGACATTAAATATTTGTACTTTTCATGATAATGATAATGAGTTTGCGATGAAAAAGGTCGAGGAAACAAATTCAAAATTAGGTTGGTTTGCTCCTAATTTTCATGTTACCGAGGAGGATATCGAAAAAGTGAAGTGGGAAATGCCGGTTATTACTTACTTAGCCGGTTATTGTTGTTATATTTTGTTAAAAAAATTTAAATGCGAATCGTGTAAAATAAATTTGACACATAATGATGATCTACAAATTGAAGATAATTATAACCTCATAAAAAAATTAAGTAGAGGAGGTCTCAAGTTTCCAAAAGCCAGAGTCACTAATATTGTTTTATATGCCTACATAATTTTCAACAAAATTTTAGACAACCAAGAGGATTCTTTTCCAAGTATTCATAATAAAAGGCAATTTTTATTAACAATAACATTGCAATATATTACACAATATAATTTGTTATTAGATTTGCCGCAATGTGAAATTCATAACAGTATATTTATAGCCAATATTTATAATCAATTCTGTTATAAATACCCTATTGAAAAACTATTGTTGCAAGTCAAACGATCGGCTTGGAAAAGGAAATAAAAGAAAATTAGATACTCTTTCAAATTAAGTCAGTGGTCAACGAATCTGTAATTTAGGTCTTTCTAATAAAACATTAGATTCGTTAATTCTATCTTTCAGAAACAAGATACAGTTGTATAAAGATCTTATAATTTATATAATAATGATTTCCCTCTGAAAACATATTATTTTACAGAAGAAGTGTGTATTGTGTATTATTCAACAAAACATCTATTAAAAATCAAATAAGAAGTAACTTAAGCAACAATTTCGGCAACTAGTATATGTTTACCTAACATTACGCTAAAGATAGATGAACAACCCTTGGCATACAAAGTGTGACGTCACCAGTCAGCCCGTCGGCCTTCTATCTAGGTGGTGTTGATGCTACCCAGAGACTAAATAGACTGAACGTTTCAATGTTGTCTCCTGCGTACAGTTGAAGCTAAAATCCGGGGAAGTGGGGAGGTGCATTCCACTACTCTTTGATATGGTCGGATTAAGTAAAATTTATAAATACGAAACTTGCCGCGTAACGGTTCTAACGATTTAGATGAAACTTTAGAACTAGGGGCTTTTGGACCAATTGGATAATTTTTATAAGTGCTTTTTGGTAAAAGTTCTGGAGAACTATTTTCAAAGACATCTTGGTTTAATAGTAAAATAATTTTCTTTCAATACGCGACGCCTGTGTACAATATTGTTAAGCCGGTGCTGTAAACACGTCATGATTGCAGTGAAATGGCGACGCGCGCACGCCGATAATTGAATATTTATATATTTTATTTTTACCTACCCAAAGAATGAAACTCTTGATTTTCCTTCACTAATGTGTTCACTGAGGTTTCAACAATGATCCACAATACACTTCCCCATATTTACAGCCCATTTTCTTAAAAAAAAACCGATGTTATCTTCGCAAAGGTCTGTCAAATAATAAGAGGGCATTGCGAGCTAGATGGAACTAGGCTTTCGCCAGGCTTTCAACTGGCTTCACTGCTTACCGTGTTAGGTTCAGTCTATTTAGTCTCTGATGCTACCCATGTCTGGAATTTAGCGGTGAGGCCTTTACATTTCAAATTAAAAATCATACTTCACATCTCATTAGCTGTCCACTCTCTGTAAAGTTTTATCTGGGCCAATACCAGAATACTGTTCTTATGTATGAAGTTTAGCTCCAAAGTACATTTTGGCATTTTTTAAATTCGATTCAAAGAAGAGCAATACACCTGACTGATAATGAGTTTCTCGAAAAACTGGAGGACAGACGGTTGGTTAGTGACTTGCCCCTTTTATCAAAGTAGTTTTATGGAGAATGCTTACAGGAACAGATAGGTTTGATCATCAACGTTTTTGAGACATACAAGATAGTGTGTGCGGTCCAGCTTGTAACATTGAGGACTTCCGTCAATAAAGATTCTTTTTTTTTCATAGAATCTTCAAACTTTTAAATTCATGGATCATCAAAAATCGCTTCGACAATTAAAACTTATTCTTATTGTAAAAGGAAGTTCATCGTCATCTATCTCTGTTTCCATATGCTTCTGTCGGTGCTCCAAGGGCATAATAGACTTTTCTTTTGCGAGTGGATTGCACTTTAAAAGAAAAAAATTTGCAAACTTTGTTAAGGAAGTGAATAATATGTCAACATTTATGGTTTCAATTAAACCATTTAGAATAATGTAACTCTAAGGCAAGTTATTGCCTTGCAAGTCACTATCTATCTAATAAAACTCTAAATCTAAACACTGACTAACAGGCAACGCACTGCCTAAACCAGTGGATCTAGATGTCTAGAAGTATGAAACTTTTCACATGAGTTCCTTATGTAATGTAGGTAAGTCCTAAGAATAATCAAGGATTTTTGAAAATTAATATCTTAAGGATTTTAAATAGGGATAAAAATTTATATGAAAGTTTGTAATTTTTAAAGTTAGAAATGTGGAAATTGATGTCTAGTCTTCTGTTTATAAGTAGAAGTTAGCGCATTACCCTTTTTTTCCAGAATTTATCCGTAAAGGTTTCAAATCTGCTTACAAACACTGGAATACTGATAACGCATAGCCTAAACCGGTAAACCGGATGACATTTGGTATGGAAGTTTGTTATTTTTACAGTTACAAATATGGAAATGAGTGTTTAAATTTTTGTTTATAAATAAGTAAATTTCATCAGCATTTGATTTTCTGTGGAAGTAAAAGTTATTTGGTAAAACTTGAACACTTACTGATTGGTAAGTCATAGCAGGTTTGGGAATATGAAATTTTTTGCACAAGAGTTCTTTATATAACGTAGATGAGCACCAAGAAAGGATTGTTGATAATTCGTTTTCTTACGATGGTTGTAGGTAAGTTACTTATTTTTGAAGTCATAAAAGAGATTTAACAAAAGTTGGATGGTTGCTAAAATGTAACCATTTGCCGATGAAATGACCAGAGTCTTTATAAATTAAATATATATTTTAATTTATATTTAAAGTTAAAAGCTAAAAGGAAGTTATACACTAATATATAAGTTATTACTTGGAATTAGCGATTATACTGATGTTGACATTTTGAAACTAAATTAATTTCGAATTTAATTTTGTAGTAATTGAGGTCTCTTATTTATAAGTTTTAAATTTTTCTTCATTCTACTGCTATTACGACCGTTAAGGTTTCCATTTAATTTCCTATTCCGGCAGCGCAATTTCTTCTTAAGTAGAATTTTATTTTGACAGTACGGTACTCAAAGCCCAACTTCAAATACAATTAGGAGAGGAGCAGTTTCCCGTATAAATATTCATTGAATTGAAATAGGAATGGAGTAATCGCTGCCGCAATATTTTGCGGAACCGAATTAAATAAGTGTTAAATATATAGCAAAGTTAGCTGCAGGCACAATCTTCATGATGAGAAATGTGTTAATCCTATTTAATCTCTCTTCTCGCAGCTCGCAAATTAAAATAAGAGACCGCATTCGGGAAGGGTGAGCATTCGGTCCTCATTCCAGCTTAAAATATTTCAGATATTACAATGATCCTCTTATGAGAAACTGAAGCGGGAAGCTGAGTCTCAACAAATTAGTCTTACAGTTGCGACTTGATCTACGAATTTATTACGGATCTAAAACAAAAAGACTTAAGCTCATTAAAACACAAAGGACGTAAGCTAATTAAAATAAATATTTAATACTTAAGAAAATGCTATTTTCTGACGTTACTGACTAAGAAGTAATCCGAGCAAAATAATTTCTGTTTAATATTTAAAAATGTTTAGTAAAGTTAAAGGATGTACCTTATCTTACAATGAACTTATTTCATAAAGATACAATTCTAATAATTTTATCTTAATTGGTTTTTTTGGAACGTTTCATAATTTCAACATGAGAAGAAATTAATTTCTGTACCTTTGCAAAAATAATTTTTATCATTAAACTTCGCTAATGTAGAATTTGATAGGTTTCCGCCAAGAAAAAACTAGGATACGGTAACATTAGTAGATATTAGAGATTAATTGGGGTCGTGATCGAGAGAGCTGAAGTAATCAGTACTCGTCAATTGTTCTGTAGTTCTGCTATATGTTAGAAATGTGATGGTGCGATATGAACACCCCTTCACGAGCAGTCTCATGTAGAGAATTTTTCAGGATAATTGCGAAGTTGTATGATATAACTTACTCGTTATTGCTCCCTAAACTGAAAAGACAACCCCACCTTTGCTACTTCAGTTAGGTTTAAGTGTATTTTCCAGACTTGTAAAAATGTCATGATGCCATAAAGAAGTTTTAATATAGTAACGGTAATAGTTTATATTTTTGGCTTACCTTTGTATTGGAAGTATTGTGAAAGGAGTACACTCTTTGAACTCAACTCTGTTTAGATTTTATTTAGCTAGGAATAATTATTTTTTTAAATTGTTTGCTTTCTCAATAGCCTTAGTAATATTTATTTTGGTTGTATCGTACTTGATCTGAGAGTTTACAATTTTTTTTTTGTAAGTATCGAATGGTCATTTTAGTCATAAATTAAGAACTTTTGAAGTGATATCTTCAAATTTAATTAACCCTACGGAGATTTTATTTAATTTATTTTTGTGTTTGTTATTTTACCTTGTTTCGCTGCTACTGAGCAAGTTAGAGAAGCAGTTTACCATTGGGATCAAAAACCCAGCCTGCAACATACGTTTTATTCTTGCTGACCGATGATGGTAGAGAATTTTCAACGTGTTCAAGTGACACTTAGAATTAATTATTAACATTTCATACATCTTGTCAATAATCTCAAAAATATACATTATTTTTTAATAAAATGAAATCATTTGGAGAATCGTAGAGCATGTCCAAATACGTACACACATTTCAACAGAAGGAACTACATATCACTTTTCATTGACAATTTAAAAGCTACTGATACTCGTGGTTTGTTATTTCTTTGCATTTTGTGAAGAGTTATCCGATTCAAATTCTTTACATATTGCATCTTGCATTTCCAGAACTGACACAAAAAATTCAATCATTATAACGTAGCTATACATGGCTGGATCTTACTTTTTGAGTTAGTGACCTACAGGGGAAAATCGTTTTTTTGCTGAAGCACAGGATTCAATAAGTCTTTGCTTCAAAATCAAAACAAACCGAAAATTAATTGTCCTGAAAGATTCGCTACATAAGAATGTTCACAAAGGGGTGTTTACATCTCGTCATTGTACTTCTAACATGTAGCAAAACTAGACAACAATCAACGAGTACTGACCATTACAGCGCTCCCGATTACGAACCCAATTGTTCCCTTGATGCCTTTCTACTAATGTAACCTACTGATGTTACCTTATGCTAGATTTTCTCGTCAGAAATCCATCAAATTTTATATTAGCAAAGTTTGTCGATGAAATATAAATAACTGGCATAAAAATACTCAAACTACTACAAAATGGTAGGTGAAAATATATGTAGGTTGTAAATTTTGAACAAAGTAGAAATATTTAATGAAATAAGGAAAATCATATGTCTTAATAGACATGTGTTGTCTACAAAGGTTTAATGTTTAAATAAAGCCAGGCTTTCTGTAGTTCAATATTTTTGGATTGCAAGAAGGGACAAAGTTTTGCAATTTTATTAAAGGTGACCTAAGTCAATCATTTTTTATTATGAACCATTAGGATTATTTAGAATGAACTAGACAAACTTTCTAGATTAAACGCAAGAGAAATAATAATATTCTGAAATTACAAAAAAATCAGATAAAAAGAATTTAAACCGTATATCCCTGCAGCGCCTTTCTGAACGCTGTCACTTCCTCTTCCAGTTGTTTTCGCTTTTAATCTACCAAATATTGTTTACGGACTTCAGAATCTGTTGCTCGCTGGTTGAGGCAACACGTGCCAGGACGTGATCTATCCTTCTACGTGTGAGTCGATCCCAGTCAGGGGCAAATTTCCAGCAAATTGTTTGATTTATTGCAGTTTCAGTTGTTTCCAGGAAGTGTATGTCTTCGAGGATATGGGACACAAATCATTTCGATAGATATATATCACAAACTTTACCAAGAATACTTAGTGTATTACGATGTGTAGACATTATGTCTGCGAGAGGGTGCCAACTGCAAACAACGTGCGACATTGGCATCCCTTAAATCAAATTATATATGAATCTTTAAAGTTTTAAAGGAAGAAACAAATCATTGTATACGAGAAGTGTCTAACTGAAACTGGAAGAAGTTTGAGAGACTTCCATCGTTTAGGGTGAAAAATCATTACACAATTAGGCTCGAGTTAATGTTTTATAATAAGTTGCATTACTAACATAGCTAACATAAAAACGAAATAAATTACTAATGATTAACTTAATTAATTTGAGCTAAAAATAAATTACTAATTTTTAATATTAGAATAAATATCTTAATCATTTTCTGCGATTTATTTTAACAGGCATCCCATTTTTGGAAGAAATAACTGCACTAAAGCCCATCTCAGTCTTAGAGCCGGGTACCGCTTCCAAAATAAAGTGCTGACAGATTTTGGCTATGATAACTTGCATCTCTAGCTTTCCAAATCTGTTACCTATAACAAAGCGACTAATTTAACGTTTGAACAAAATAAAACTATGTGTTCTATTTACTACATCAATCACTTTTCTAACTATTGATAGAAAGTTATTGTTTTATTATATTTGTATTACAGAACTTGTCCCCCTATTTGTATAACAACAACAAAAAAATGATAAATGTTGGATTCTTTTGTGCATCTAATCTTTCTGGAGACACCTCGGGCGTTCTAACAGTGGATATAATTGAATTGGTTATTTCGAAAAGGCCACAATCCCAGAATGTACTTTATAGGTGAACATAAATCGTTTCTATTTAGTATCAAAGGGGTTATCTCTGAACTGTCTCTCTATATTTGTTTTTTTCAGTACTGTAGTTGTTTTGGAAAATAGATAATTTAAGGAAAAAAATATTTTTTTGTAGAATAAATATTTTTTTAAATTTAATTCTTAAAATGTTCCTTTACCTCGGGATTTTCTGTAACTGGATGCTTCGTACAGATATAATTGTATTGCCATGAGATGTAATATGTGTCGATATTTGGTCATTTTTCTTTTGGAACTTATCTTTTCTTTGTTGTCGAGCTAATGTTAGATATCCTTACATGTATTTTTAGCTTCTTACCTATGCAATTTCGCTTGCCCGCGCTGAATGGTAAAAACGAGAACAAGTTCGAGTCATCTACTTCAGCTTCAAATCTGGCCGGATTAAATTTTTCAGGATCTACGTGAATGTCAGGACATCGTTGCATACCATAAAAATAAAGCATAATGGTTGTATCCTTTGGAATGAAGAAATCTCCTAAAATGTGACTTGGTTTAGCTGAATATATATGAAGAAAAAAATATGTTAAAATTTAAATCTAGGGCATAGTTTTTAAAACCAGGTATAATATTATTCACAATTCTGTTTTTATAACAGTTCCTTATAATTAGGATTAGCGAAGAACTTCGGATTACCGTAATATAAGTAGTTAAATACATAATGCTTATATATGATAAAATTAAATAAGAATGATTATAAATTTTGAAGGTTCTTCATTGATTTGTTTATTTCTAGCGATGTTTCACAGATGGCATCACATGCAAAATAAAACTCGTCACAGAAATATTTCCTTTTTTGTAATCATGGCCTCAGTCGAGCCATAGATTGCACAGTGCTCGTTTCATTTATTGTTCTGACTCTGATTTTATTAATTGACTTATTTGAATCCCAAGTCTAACATATGAAGAATATAAGATAGTACGAAATCTAGTAAATGAACAAATACAAGCAATAAAGCGAAGCTACTAGAAATAAGAACTCTGTGTAAAAACAACATATTTCCAAACAGACAGTGAATTCTATCAGCAAGAATTTGGTATGGCAATGGGTTCACCGTTATCACCATTTATGGCTAATATATTTATGGAAGAACTGGAGAAAGTCATACTGAACTATAGTCAAAGACCATTTGTCTGGTGGAGATATGTAGATGATGTATTTGCCATCTGGCCTCATTCAATAGATACTATAAATCCATTTTTAAACTTCATAAACGAACAAGAGCAAACGATAAAATTTACATTGGAAATTGAATTAAATAATAAACTACCCTTCCTCGATGTGTTAATTGAGAGGGGCCAAAATGGGATATGCACATCTGTTTATAGGAAACCAACAAACACAAATAGATACCTAAATTACACATCAAATCATAGTAAAAATATAAAAATAGGTGTAATAACTTCTTTAATAGACAGAGCTAAAAATATCAGCACGAGTTCTGAAATATATAATAAAGAAAAAATTAATATTACATCAGTATTACAAAAAAATGGGTATCAAAAAGATTTTGTGGAAAAAGTTATAAACAGAAGAGAAACAGAATCACACAATCATAATCATGGCATCATAAACACATCACCCATTCAAGATAAAAAAACCTTGATTATTCCATACATACCTGGCCTCTCGGATAAAATCAAACGAATAGGCCAAAAGTTCAATATACGTACAGCATTCAAAACCAAAAATACTCTAAGATCATTACTAGTAAATACAAAACCAAAAAATGAAACACAACATACTAAAAATTGTATTTATAAAATAACTTGCGAATGCAACAAAATTTACATAGGTGAAACATCCAGACCTATGTGGATTCGTATTAACGAACATAAGAATTACCTAAGTAAGGGAGATTTTTCAAAATCGAAAATTTGCGAACACTCTTTTCAATACGATCACAGAGTTCGGTGGACGGAATCCTGCATTATTGGCAAAGAGACACATTATAAAAAAAGAAAAATTAAAGAAGCAGCTTTAATTTTACTAAATGGAGATAACTGTGTCGCAAATTGTTCTATTGATATTAACGGTATGTGGCTGCCATTATTAAAACGAGAAAAACAACTAGGTCGCCTTAGAATCACCTAGGGAATAACTTAATAAACTGTCAGAATTTCTTTCTGACAGCTTACAAAAAATTTTGTAAAGGAATATATTTGAATTAGTTTTCTGACGACGGGCAGAGAATAACACTGCCCGAAACGTTAAAATTTTGAATAATCTTGTTGTTATTTATTTTTTACGTCGTTTGAATTTTAATATAGTTTTAAGTGTTTTTCAGTGTTGAGTCCCAAACAGCGATTGACAAACCAAGATCCAACGCAATCGCTGTTTGCGGCAATCTAAAACAGATTGCCATTCCTTAATAGAAGGTACTGAAATTTAGGATTGTGAAAGGAGTGACCGGCGAAGAAAAAGCCAATAAACTGAATAAAAAAACAGTTAATAAGTTTATAATAGTCGTTATTTATTGCACTGAATTTTTTTATTGCAAATAAATGGCCTTTTGTTAATGAAATAAATAGCTATTATATATATTTGGATTCTGTAAAACTAGCAGAATTCAAATATGTAAAAATATATAGAGTGTTCCATAAGAAAAACCAAACTTAATATTGAGTCACCCTGTAAACATACACCAAAATATCTTTTTAACAGAGAATTTAAAAAACACTCTGTAGAGCTGAATTTTAAAATGTTCTCAAATGTCAAGTTTAGAGAAAATAAAGGGGGGGTCCATTTAATAAGACTAACCCTGTACAGTCCTGCTTTACTTGTGAAATGAAAAATAGATTTACTGTGTTATATTGTCCTTAAACTGGACAAGACAGAACAAGACTACATAACACAATGAATTCTTGCACACTCACTATTCTCGACTATACCTACTTACAACCTAAGGGTCAAGGGGGGTATGGTTACCCTCTCCATAACGACCAACATGTTACCTTGGTCATCTAATTGTGGTGCTATTGTCCTTGGGAAAACCTAACAGTACCTTAACGCAATATCTGATAATTTTTGATATCGTAAAAGCAAATTAGGTTAGACACTTATTTTAAAATAGAATTATTTTATAATTTTTCATACTTATATGTTAACATTTATAGATTATCGTTGCTGAAAATTATTACATTTTGAAACCATTACGAGGTTCTAATGCACAGATCCATAGGCTTATTAGATTTAGAATTTGGTATCTAGAGGCCGATCTTATTAGATCTCGTCAGTCTGAAATAATTAATATATATCCGGTAAATGCACCACTGTCAGCGATTGTAGTACTTACTTGCAATTTACACAAGTATAGTAATGCCTATAAAACGCCATCTATCGGGGCACAGATCTGTATAAAGTAGACCGAGAACACAAGAGAATCTAGGGACTTAAAAGTGATCCCACAAACAATACCACATTGAAACAGCTGCATTAGGTATTTTTAAATCTTAGAGTTATTTTGCTACATTTTGGTTGGTATGATTCTGGTTAACCGTTTCGTAGGTTCTTACGTTATAATGATTACGCGACATACTATTCTAAGGCAAAATTGCTTGGCTTGTCAATGCTCGATTGTCATCATGGCTGTCATAAGACATTTAAATAAATCATGTCCATTAATTTGAACCAAAAGAAATAAGTTCTACATCAGCATTTATTCAATTTTTAAAGATTTTTATTGGTTTTTGTTCCCTTCATATTCTTTTGTTTACGAATTTCTTGAAGCAAATAAACTTATTTGATAGTTTCTCTTTATTTCATGTTATTTTGTGTTACTTTATCATATGATATGAAATATATCTGTGCACACTGTAGTTACGTTAATATTGTGTAGATTATTAATGAAAAGAAGAAGGTTATTCTGTAATAAATAAAATTCTGTAATAAATAGCAATAATTATTTTTATTCAAATTTTACTGCATTAATAAATATTTTTAATGTTTTTTGCTAATGCGAAACTATCAGGTAAGATAAGAAGACCTTTAGGATGAATGGGTTTAAAAATATTTTGACACAGACTTTTTTGCACTTCAAGCCTTTAATTGACAAGAATGTAATGCATTTTATTTTAAATGCATAGCACGATATCCAGTATTAATTTACAAAATGACAAATTTCTTTCTGCTTACCATTTATTAACATTACACAAATTTCGTTGCGTTCAACAAATTTTAATTCTTTGCCATTATTGATTAAATTTAGGCCATTATATCTATACTCTCTTTTTCGTTAATTCAAATTAGCTAATATATTGTTACTGCAAACATACACACAAACAACTGGTCAAAAATAACAACCGGTAGGTAAATGAAATGCGTATCAAAGACAAAATTAAAAATGAGTATAAGAAAAAATAAGTAAGATTGTGTGCGGTTGTCAAAGTTGTCTTTAAATTAGACGGAGATGGCCAACTTCCAATACAAATAACCGCGCTCCGAGCTCGGTACCCAGTTTGCCAGACCAAACTTATACCAAAAGTTATTTTGACGTCATCGTTTTTGTTGCCGGAATTGGTTGGTATATTTGACCAAAGGAGGATAACAAAACGTAACGAAATGGTCTTTAACGTTAGGTGCAATTCGGTAAGAGTTTTCTAAATCGCAAATTATTAATAAAGTAAGGTTATCTTTGGTTAGATTTTAGACAGCAAACCAATTTTGATAATTTAAGAACGGCACGTGGCGTCACTTACCAAGGTATAAATAATGAATTTAGAATCTAAGGAAATTTTCTAGAAAGATCTGATAAGGGAAAGCAGCCGCAATAATGAAGCAAACGGGAGATAAGCGTTCCAGAAAGTTCCATAAATGATAAGTCTTATCTGCTGAAAACTTCTAGAACCCAAACCAGAGATCTATATAAAGGAGGTCCGGTTGGCTTTCCCTTAGTTAGTCAGGTAGTCAGTTAGTAATTTGGTTGTTAGAAGCCAGTGTTAGTGAATTGCAAAGTGTTCCGAGTTCAGTTGAGAAATAAAGTGGTTATAATTGAAGGCGTATTTAATAATTTCGAACCGATAACGCGCAACAATATGAAAATTAACAATTAATGTTACTAAAAACCCCGACACTTTTAGAAATAAAAATAACTAGATAACTTGACAAATCCTCCAATATGGCAGAGTTTAGGAATGTTTTCATAAGCGTTGCAAACGCAGTCTATAAATACATTTCTGTTTCGGTAGAAAATAAGCTTTTACAACGACCAACTTGCAAATAAAATACGACTTAGACTACACAAAGTGCAGCCCTCTACATACCAATCCTCTTTCAAAATTATTGATATATGACTGAAATACCCTGCACAAACTAATAGAATTGTGATAAATATGTTTTATATTTCCTTACCCAAAAAACAGTCTTCCAAAGCACGTCGTTCTACATATGGTACAGCTGGATATAATCTAAGACCTTCTTTCACAACATTATTAAGGTAGACCATTTCTTTTAATGTTTCTCTGTCTATATAACCTTCGCCCTTTACATTGTCCTGAATTTCTTTATATAGATGATCTTGAATTTTAGGATGTTTGGCTAGTTCCACCAAAGTGAACCCCAAGGAAGCTGTTACGGTATCGTGTCCCTAAGATACCTAAGTATTAGTTTATTAAGCTTTAAGCGTTAGTTTTTTTTTATAAATACTAAATTACAGTTTGACATTTATTCAGAAACTTTTAGTTTACTCGATTCTTAATAGGTATTTCTGTCAATTTTTTCTTTACTTTTTGGTTTAATTTAGGCATTGTTTTTGTTTAACATTATATATTGACAAAAATGGACATAAGGTCTTTGTTATTGAAAATGAGCTTAAATACATTTTGTTGGGGAATTTCTATGGACTACTTACTGCTAAAGCAAATGTATCAATTTCTTCTATAATACCATCATCGTCAAGCCCACTAGTTAGCAACAGATCCAGTAAATTTTCAGGAACCAATTCTTCACCTTTTGCCTGTTTCTCCAATAAAATCGCTCGCCTGCTCTCAATGATGTTAGTATTAAAACTTTTGATTACCTTCAATGACTTCCTATATTTAGTATATCTTGGAGAAAATTGAAAAAGAAAGTCGTTCTTTTCCCAAAATGAGAAACTCCTGGCCAGTATCACAGACAAAACATGCTTGATAGCGTGTGCGTATTCCTTGTTGTAACCACTTTGGATATTGAGCTTAACTCCCATTGCAGCCTCTAAAATTAAGCAATTACAACAGTATATCATATAATTACTTTAAAGTACTTTGAATTTTTCTAACATTGTTGTGAGGAATTATTAAAAAAAATAGATACAAAACAGTTTTAAAAACTGCTTCTTTATGTTTATGTTGTATGCACGTGGTCCGTCTTTTCGATGTACAGAAAAAAAAACTTTGTGTCGAAAGAGAAGAATCATTAAAGATAATAAAGGTACCAAAATCAACGCTAATATTTAGGAATGGAAATTTCCGTACTTAATTTTTTTTGGGGGAAAACACAATATATAAATTTTAAAGATAAAATTATTTTCATTTCTTCATCGATTTGGTTTTTAATAAATATATAACACAAGAAAGTACTAAAATTACCCCAACATGTTTAAGTGATTCAAATGTGTAACTTCCCCTAAATACTTAGTTACATCCAGAGTAAAAAAAAAGTAAAATTGGAAACCGGAGGAGTTTTATTATGATATTATTATGTTGTTTTCATCCTAAAATAAGTTGCGGTAAAGTTTTCACATGAAAAACTTTAATTATGGCAGAAGTTGCCGTCGAACTAAAATTTGTGCTTTCACTTTGAATTGGTTATTTTTGGTGCCGTGTATTACTGAATAATTAAAGACTCCTTCAAAGTTCAAAGTCTCACTCATGACGGAGTACTTGCCAAGACGTGAGCAGAAAGTTGTAGATTAGTTAAGAGATTAAGTATAATAACACTTCACGAGAGCTTCTAACTCCGAGATATGTTGAACTTGATTTTATATTAATCTTAACTTGAAAAGTCTGAAACTAATCTTATAATACGAGTATGTATTAATATTCGACTCAGGTCTTTTTACTTTTACACTTAATAATAACTACTACCGCGTAAATTACACTAAGGGTTTATTTGTGGCATAAATATTAAATAGTTTCCAGTATTACGTTTCACTGAACTAAAAAAATAATGTAAAAATGATCGGATAATTCAATTATCACTTCGTTTATGAACACACTATGGTCGTTTGTCTAAGTCCAAAGAAGGTTTCATCCCTTTACCACATCGGCAATCAAATAAATAATTACGCATCTTTTGCTAATCTTTTTAGATTAGTACGCTTGAAAATGCCAGTTCTGCTGGCGAAATACGTATCGCGTAATTATTTATTTAATTGCCGATGTGGTAAAGGGGTGAATCTTCTTTGAACTTAATCACAAGCCACAGTGTTTAGTTCAGTGCTTTAGTCGTCTGTATAGGTAAACTTTAAGTGTGGGAATATTTTTGAATTAGAATATCTGACAACTTAGACAAAATTGATAACACAATATAATTACATGCAAAACAAATAACAGAAATAATGATAATAATAATAATAATAATAAATATGTTTAAACATAATAAGTTAATATTCTGCAGTTATCTAAATTTATTTACGTTAAATCTTGACAAGTATTTAAAAGCCATTTTTCTTTAGAAGCGATATTATGTTGAAAAAATCGCAGTACTGTTAGATTATAACCACTTAATACCCCCATGACTTATTGCTCTTTTATATTATAATCGTATTGTAAACCACGACGCGTTGGTCCTGATTTACTGCAGTCTCATGAAATGCGAAAAGACACGACTTTTCTCCATAATAAATACATATATCTTAAGTCTTGACCAAATCAATTATATAGTTTTTTGGATAGAGCAGATATTTCATTACACGAAAGTTGCGACCAACTCCAAATTTTGCCAGTGCCACTTAAAAACGCCTGTTAGTTTCTGACTTAACAAAGAAATTTTTAAACTTTGAAAACTTTTAAAAAAAGTCTGAGAGTTCTGGATATTTCAAAAATAGTCATTGAAACTTGTGAATAGGGAATAGGTATGTTTTCAAATATTTTTGTCAAATTAACAAAGTATTGATTGTAATTTGTTATCGCCTTTAACCGCACGAATATTTTCAACTAAATTAATATCAAGGTTGGAGACCGTAATAAACAGAACAAAAAAGTAAAGATTGAATCTGAAAAAATTACCGTAATTGATTATGTTGATTAATTTTAAAAATTAATTATGACATCTTTAATGTTATGCTTTTTGTTATGCATATTTGCAGAAAATAAATTCCGAGGTTGTGATGATTTGTTCTTTTGACCTTTACTATTACATCTAAAGTTATTTTTACAATGAAAAACTGAAGAAAAAGAAAAAGTCCAAAATATACATATGCATATAATTTCTACTTCTTACCATATATAAAAAGTTTACCTAAATCACTTTTTTCACCTTTTTGATAAATGGGATTGCATATGTAATAAATTTAATCCATGATTATGTTAATATTTTAATTTTATTTATCAAAACAATTTTTGAGAACGAGACTAAAAAATAAAAATAGGTGGGCGCATAGTAATGCGTTACTTACTTATGAATTCTAGTTTTTTTGTTAATCAGGTAATAACAAATTTAAATGCATTTGAAATCGCACGATCAAAGTGACATTTACAGATAATACACTACATATTATTTATTCAGCTTATTAAATGATCGGCATCGTACTTTTGTCCAATAAGATTAAAATCGCGTGTTGAAAGTCTTTGTGGGAGAGACTTCTTACTATATCCGTACTTTGTTACATTTATTTTTCGAAAAAGGCAATTTAAGAACAACAGTGACGTGTGTATGGCAAACTCGACGTCTTCTCGAATTTATGAATGTTCACATTGAAACTGAATACTATCAATTGCAAATCTAAGAGGCAGTTATCTTTGCCAAAGCTCTGACATTTTTGAAACTTCAATAATGACATAGAGGTTTATTTTTCAGATACAGAGTTGAGAATCCATAGCTTGGTACGATATTATTTTATCTTATTGATTTTGCATATTTGGCTTGGATGGTGGTTACAAATTCGGACGACGAAAAAAGTTACACATAACAATGATTACCACGTAAGAGTGAAATTTAAATGAAAATTTGAACTTTAATTCTTGTTTATTAGACAGGGTTAGTACTATTTCACATCTCATCATTAGGATGTCCTTAACTATTATAGATACAGAGATGGTTAAACTACAAAAAGGTTGCCTAATTTTGTTCGTAGTATTTTTATAAAAAGAGATTTAAAATATCTCATCTGGTTTCTGAAATATTTTGAAACCAAAACTGCTAATTTTTATTTTTTAAAATATCTCATTTGTTTATAAAGTTAATTTTAGTAAGTTTAATATTTGAAAATAAATCATCTGTTGTATTCAGGTAAAGTAAAGTCTCTTAGTTTTCAATAGGCGATCGTCAATTTTAATTCTTCTTATGGGAACCATATTGGAATTTTACATGATTGAAGAGATCGAAACAATCCAATTAAAACGATGTATGGCATATGTCAAAAATATTTTTTTTAAGCACACTAGAAGTGATTTTTGTGAATTTTAATGCTGGGCCATCTCGTGTGCCTCGTTCACATTATCATCCTTTACATATTACAAATGACGGTACTGAAGCAAGAGATTGCTATATATTTTGCCTATACCTGAAGACTTAATCTTATAAGTTTAGGAAAATATTTACCCAGTAATGTGATTAATTGTTGGTCTAAATACTCAACAGGTATTTGTTTGTTCTTTTTTGTTGACAGCGATTAGAACAAATAGAACCTTGGATATAAAAACAGTAAATAAAAGATGAATTAAACTTTATTTGTGAAGTGATGGAATGCCTTCTATTTTTTTGATTTACCTTTAAAGAAAATACACAATAATAAGTCTTAAAACGTCAGCGAATATTCAAATCATGTAAACATGTGAAGGTTTCACAAAAAATAATTAATTCTGGTAATGTGCAACTCTTTGATTTATTATTATATCTTAAAGACAAATGTGAAATAGCATGTAGATGATATTTTAAACAAATTCATGGCCCTTTCCCAGCAATGTTTTTAGCGTGTTTTATCACAAATAGCACTAAAAGTTAATTGTTTATTAGAGCGAATTATTGAAGTGAGTAAACTTACCACAAATGATATCGAGTAAACACGCGTTGACAAGGGGATAAATATCAACTACTTCTCCATCAAATGCTTTCAACTTTTCAATTAGTATGTTCGTATTCTGGTTGAAAATGTTTACGAACTTATCCAAGAATCCAAAGAAAAACATAGGGGTAATCATTTTCCTTCGGTGAACCCATTTGTCACCTGTAAAAAATAAAAGTCACATTTAATGCTTTTATCAAATGACAAAAACCTGAAACTTTTTACATCGGATAAAAAAGAATATATTTAGTAGGCTAAGCTGATTTAAAATAAATTTTGATTGATGAGGTTTGAAAAGCTTTGAAGCTTACGTATGTGTTTGTCAGAGTAAAACAATTATTTTATACGTTATTGAATGCAACCAATAGATGATTAAGTTATGTAACCAACATAATTAGTCAAATAGCAAATCCAAAATTATAAAGTACGACTGCAGTTACACAATGATGACAATTTCAATATATGGGATATAACGTAGGATATATTTAACATAGTTGGATTTTGGATTAAAATTATGCCAGAACATCAGTTCTTGTTAATTATTTCATCTAAATTACTGCCATCAATAAAGATTTGAACATGGTTGTCGCTATATTATATTAAGCGTTGATGTGTGTGTAACATTTACCAATGGAAAAATTAGAATTAGGGTCACGTGGGGCGGAATTTTGTGCGGACATCTCCTCCGACCGCGCGGTAGGTGGGTGTCGGCGAGTTACGGCAGGCTCGAGAGGCCGGGGTCTTTTGCCCCGCGTGGGATTTTTACGGGGCCGAGTGGAGTATTTTGGAAAATATTCGCGTTTTTGTGGGGAAAATCGCGAGGGGCGGAGTCCGACGGAGAAACGTCAAAATTGACGGCAAGGGAAATTGTTTCGATCGGAGGCGGAAAGGGCCGATGGCGTCAAAAATATTAATTTTGTAGAAGTGTCACAAAAGGCGTCGGGTGTATTTATTTCTATAAAAACGAATTTTATACGATATTTTAAGACGGCGTTTACGATAAACGAGGATTATTTACGTTCGTCGTGTCGAAAATAAAGAAATGCGACGGCGAATGTAGCGGTGATGGACGGAATTTTAAAGGTTAGAATGGGGCCTCCACTTTTCCGACGGAGATTGCGGCGTTTGGAGAATTTCAGGAAAATCCGGCAACCGCGCGCTCTCACCGATCCCCATTGATTATCTAAAAATTATTTATTTTTGACAGAAAACCGAAATTTTGAAACGACGCCGAGACTTTCGAAGCGAAATGTGCAAAGATGTGGGACCAGAAAGGTTACGAAAAGCTTTAAAGGATGCTTATAAGGGTGAATCGGATGGAATTTATGACAATAGTGTCGGAAAAATCGTTGAAAATGTGAAATTAGAAAGTCAAAAAGTGACGCGTTTGCGGCTACGAAAATGCAGCAATTTTGTATAGTCGAATTATGGTGTTTAATGGAATAAATGTGAAAAAATTGATCCAAATTAGTTTGTAAAATGTGTTGGAAAGTTTAAAGTTCAGTACTTTTCGCTGAAAATTGAAAATGTTTATCGTTTATTATTGGAGGTTATGTGATGATGTTAAGGCGTAAAATCAAGTGGAAATAAATTTTATGTGTATAAATAAGCTGGATAATTTAGCAAGAATGGAGAACGAGCAAGTATTTATCTTAAAACGAGTAAATGTGTGCCGATAGCTTATATATTTTTAATATCGCCCAAAAACCCAATTTTGATGTACATTTGTAGACGATACTGCGTACAAATTTGAATTTAAAGCGCCGATTATCGAAATTCCTATTGGAAGAACCCGCGCCGGGCGACTTTCGCAGTTTTAAAATTATCTGCCGACATATACGAGGAGCGATCGAAGAGATTTGTGTCAAAACCGTCTCAGTCGAAAGAATCTGAGCATTTTGGTCTTTCGTGGATTCACGATTTCTCTCCATCATCATTAAGTCTTTTCAACAGGTATGTATCGACAATTTAGTATATTTTTATTAAAATTTCATCATTTTTTAGTGTAACTACATTCACGTCTGTTTTGTCTGACGTTTTTCGAAGGACTTTCTTGATAATAGTTAACTTGATAGATATTATTCGACAAAAGCAGCAAAGCAAGTTATTCTCACTTTAAGCGGGTCCATAAGTAAGGTAAGTACATTTAAGTTTTAAAAAAATAAAAAACAAACAGAGAACATTGAAATTAAAACCTAGACCCACAAATTTAAATATAAGATAAACATTTTTAAATTATTTTTATTGACCAAAAATAGAGGACATCATCATAGTTACACCTGCTGCAGCTGTGTCACAACGGTTCTAAAATATTTGTTGAAATTTTTTATGTTAAATAAAACCAAAACACTTGAAATCTCGAGAAATTGAAAAAAGGAAATTAGATTTATTCTACAAATTTAATTAATTTTTATAGTATATTTACAATTGCTCTAAAGCCTTTTACAAAAATATACTTCTTCCAGGATTGGACAGAGACAAGAAAATAATAAAAATGTTGGACGTTGCGGTTGCCATCGTAGTGGGCTTCTTCGGGAATAAGGGAAAAAGAAATTTTCCAGGTATTCAGTACTTTAATCCAACCATACATGAAACCCTTCTAAAATGAGTGTACAAGCGGTACAAAATGGGACAGAAAGAAAACGAATGATGGTTTATTTAAAATGTCAACCTTAATTTGAAGGATGCAAAATATTTATCTTGATATTTCGAGAAAAAATTTATACTATACAATTAAACTTGATATATTTTTTTGAAAATATTTTAAAAGACAATTTGTAAAATATATACATATAGGAAGAATATCGATTTTAGAGAAAAATAACAGTAAAAATTTAATTCGAACTTTTGAGAAAAACAAAATTTTTAAGATAAATAACGAATTATTGAATTTTCAAAGTGACATTCAAAATTTAAAAGAAAAATTGTAAATGTCGCAAGATTGCTTAAAAAGATCTAGATTTTATGTTTAAAGGAGGACTTTAATAAAAAGATGAAAATTTTAAATAGAAATTAAAAATTTTGTAAAGTTGACAGCTGAAAATTCTTATAAACAGTTAATTTATTTTTCAAAATTAGGTTTTACCATTTCACTCAATAACTAACGTAAAAGTAAAAAAGCGTGGAAAAAATTTGAAAATTTAGAAGTCGTCAATTTTTTGGGTTTCCTTTCGAATAAGTTTCTGCCAAATAGATTGGAAGCTATAATAATTTCCTGAAATTATTTTCTTTTCAATACTTCACTTCATAGATTATATCGAAATGGGCTACAAAGGTTGTCACCGCCAGAGATGTAAAAAATTTACTGCTAGATTGGATTGTCAAAGAATTACTCTAAATATTCGACGTTGCAGCGGGCTTCTTTAAGAATAAAAGAAAAAGTTACTTGAAGTCACAAAAGTACGGTATTTCGATTTAAATATGTAGCTTAGAATTTTAAAATTTCGAGAACATAAAAAACATAAGATTTAGACTCGAAAATTTTAATATAAAAATTAAAATTTTTAACAAATATTTTCAATTCTTAGCGGGCTTTTTTGCGAATATGAAAAGAAAAGAAATTTAGAATCATAAGACCTAAGGTGAGTTTTTTAAGAAAAAACAGCAAATTTAGAATTTAAACTTATAACCTAGAATTTTGAAATTTAAATATAAATAAATCGGAAAATCGATAAATTTCAAGATTTTAGAAAAAAAAATTTAGATAAGAACTTTTGACGAGCAATCCCAAAATAAAAAAACATTTTCAACTTTTTGGAACAAACAATTTTTTTTTAATTTTAAATTTAGACCAAAACACTTAAAATTTCGTGTCATGTTTAAATAAATAAATAATAAATAAAATTTCCGAAAAATTTGTTTTCATTGATAGCTTTCGAAAAATAAAAAACATTAAAAATAACACGTTTTTATAGGCAGTTTTAAGGCAGACAGCAAGTTAAAGATAATTATTAAAAGATTGAATTTATTTTACGGATGTTATTACATTTTACAGAATATACGTTGAAATGGCTATAAAGACTTTTACAGCTAGAACAGTAAAGAATATTTTTTTTAGGATTGAACAGTAACGAGGGAATAGTAAAAATGTTGAAGTTGCATCGCCATCGTAGTGCCCCTTTTCAGGGATAATGGTAAAAAGAAATTTCAAATGAGTACGGAAACTTAGTACGCTAATCCACCAAAATCGAAACTCTTCCAAAATGAAAATTTTACAAAAAGGGACAGAAAGAAAAATAAAGGTTTTTTTTTTCTCAGAATTTTAACCTTAATATAAATAATGCAAAATCTTGATATTTCGGAGAAAAAATGGAACTATTAACTTGAAATTCATACCTTTCTTTTTTGCAAATTATAAATATAAATTCGGAATTCGAGTCAACAATATCAAATTTAGATTTTTCAAAAAATTAAACGAAAAAATATATTGTCAAGATTTTAAGAGCAAAAAAAAAACAAAAGATTTTTAAAATTTAGATTCAGACTTTTAAATAGAAAGGTTTCCATTTTAAAGGAAAACTTTTTAAGTTTTTAGGAAAAAAAAATTTTTGAATTTCTAAATTTAAAATAAAAACAATTGAAGAAAAGGTGAAATGAAAAAAAAAAACAAAAGTTTCTAAAACATTCAAGTTTTTACCTTTAGCTATGAGAAAAATAAAAAATGTTAAGATAAATATTGAAAGTTTAGAGGGATTTTAGGTTGAAATTCAAAATTTAAAAGGGAAAATGAAAAAATCATGCTATAGATTACCTTAAACCAGTTAAAAGGCTTCCATAGACAGCATCAATAAAAAATGTTTATCTTTTAGGATTGGATCGTATCAAGAAATCACATACTTACTTGAAATGTTTGAATTTGCTTCCTCATCGTAAATGGCTTCTTCATGAATAAAAGAAAAAAGTCATTTTAAATCAAAAGAGGGCGCTAACCCACTACTTCAAAGCATTCGAAGTGAAAGTGGTGCAGAAAGGGACACAAGAAAATTATCAGCAAAACGGACTCTACATCATCTAATCCCATCATTTAATGAAGAAAAATCTACGAAAATTTAGTTAAGATTACTATTTTTTAGGAAATCAATATTTCGGTCAAATTTGAAAATTTCGATTTTATTTCGAAATTTTTACTTCTTTTTTAAAATATCGAGTTTATAAAATTTTGAGTTGTCTTTAACGATTTATTTCTTTGAATTTCAACCTTTATGTTAAAATTTTGACCTTTATCCCAATATTTCGTCAAACATTCTATAACTTTAAAGAGATTAATCTTGATTTAATGTTTTGTTTTGTATTATCATTTTTATTTCTTAAACAAAATTTTATTTTTAACATTATGAAAGTAGAAATAAAAATATAACCTATGTGTATAATTAAATATTATCGAAAATAAAAGAATTGAAATTTCAAAATTATATAAAGCAAGATTTAAAAACGTAAACGTAAAATTTTACAAAAGACGAATTATTAGAGACCAACTCAAAATTTATAAAAAAAGGATGAAAATAATAATAGAATAATGTTTATAAATGTCAGGTTTTTATCAAAATTTTTATTTATTTTTAAATTGGGAATTGTAAATTTCCATTTTAGAATTCTTATTGTAAACTCAAACTTTCAAAAAAAGGAGCAATGCGAAAGATTAAATTGAACGAAGAAATTAAAATGCAAACAATATTTTAAAAATTGTTGACAGCAAGCTAGACACTTTGGGATTGCGTTTTAAATTTTTAGAACAATCAAAAGTTTAGATTTTAAGTCAAACTTTTAAGAAAAAAGTAAAATTTAAAATCGGAGAAAGGACTCAAAAATTAAGAAAAAAAATATAATTTATATACTTAAACGAATCATCGCTAAATTTACGGATTAAAAACAAGGGAAAAAGAATAAAAAATATTAATAATAATTACAACAAATGCATATTATCCGGCGGGAATGCTAAAAAGAAAATCGGATCCGGAGAAACTAGGGATATATTCAAATATCAAGGAATCATACTAAAAAGTGTTTGAAAACTATAAAATTGAACATTATACCATTTTTTTTTATTTATCTGAAAAATTCATTGCAAAAATTAATAAAAAAAAATATAAAAGATGCTCGAAATGTTTGGAAAAACTATGGATAATTAAATATGAATTTCGAAAATAGTATAGAAAAAAAAGACTACATTTTGTTAAAATTAAAAAACAAAATTTGAAAACCTAAACACACAGCTTCCCAGAAAAAGACGAAATATTAGGAAAGAACCCGAACTTTATAAAAAAGAGAAACAAACAAACGTAAAACGTTTTGAGTAATTTTTATAAATATCGGGGTTTTTCTCTATATTTTCGATTTTACTCAAAATTCTGGATTTTCATTTAGAAATCCTTATTATTCTATAGTCAAAACCTGAATTTTTAAGAAAAAAAAACTCGCATTATTAATAACTAAGTTGTGTATGAAAATCGAAATTAAAAAAATCGAACTTAGGAATTGAAATTTAGGTTTTCAAAAAAACATTTCAAATTTCAGGAATAAGTCAACATTCCAAGTTTAAAATTAAACTTTTAGAAAGGCGTAAAATTGTGATCTAAAAGTTCAAAATACGGAAAAAAATTCAAAATTAGAAAAATATAATTATGTGCATAAATAAATATTAATTATTATTCGTTAAAGATATAAATAATAAATATATCAAAAAAATGTAATCTTTCAGAAACGCCAAAATGCGAAACGGGCTCGGAGAAGCTGAGAACTTGCAAGTATATTCAAAAATCGTAGAATCCAAGCAAAAACTTTTCAACAACAAAAAATTGAATCACATCGTCTGTAGACAAATTCAAAATTAAAAACTATTTCAATTTTCAACTTAAATTTTCGAAATCGCAATAAATAGTTAAAAAAATAAATTAATTTTTGGGCTAAAATTTAGGTTTCAAAAAAAAGCTAAAATTTCCAAGGAAAAGTCTAAATCCTGTTTGATAAAAACGTAATTTCTAGATAAAGCACTAGATTTTTAATCTAAAATGAAAATTAATAAAAATTACAATAACAAAAAAATGAAAAAACTTTTAGGAACGGCCAGAATTTCTGGGAAAAATCGGAATAATATGTATTTAAAAAGTTTAACTTTTATTATAAAGTTTCATAAAAAATTGACTTATTTTAAAATTGTATAAAAGTGAAAGTTTTGAGAAAAATTAAATTTTAAAATATCCAAAATATTTAAATAAGAAACTTCGAGAATATTTAAAACTTTGAAAATGTAAAGTAAACTTTTGAAAATTAAAATTTAAAAGAATTCGATATTTTTGAAAATGTATGTTCAAAAAAGTTAAAAAAGTTCAAATTTCGAAATGTCAAAGTTTTCTTAGAAATTAGAAATTGCCAAAAGCCCAAATTTCGAGAAATAGTTAATCTTTTAATGCCCACATTTTCAGAAAATGCTAAAAATTTGGAAATAGTAATAATTTTGAAATGTTGAAATTTTAGAAAAGTTAAAATTGTCAAAAACTCAAAACCATTTATAATTGTAAACATAAAATTGCCAAAAAGCCGGGTTTTTCAGTAAAGTCGAAATAATTTTCAGAAAAGTTAACAAATCCAAGAAAAAGCTGAATATTTAAAAGTTTAATTTTATAAAGAGATCCCAAATTTTCACCAAAAAATCGAAATTTTCAAAATTAAAAAAAATAATAAAATTTCGAAAAAAGTTAAAACTAGAGAAACTTGAATATTTGAAAAAAAAATAAAAAAGACCAAAAAAATCAAGAAAATTTTAAAGGGATTGAAAAATACAAAATATAGGTAAAATTTAAAAAAAGAAATGAATTTTGAAAGAGGTAGTTTAAAAGTCGATGTAAATTCTAAAAGAAAAGGAAAAAAGTGAAATTTTTCAACTGTAGCTATAAAATAAGTTGAAATTGTTAATACATATTTAGACATTTTTAAGCGAAATGTTCTAAAATGTTTAAGAAAAACTAATTCTTCGAAAAAAACCGATCAAAACATTGTTAAAAAAGTGGTTATTTGAAATATTGCGGATTTTTCAAATAGAGCGAAATTTTGAGAAAATTTGCAAATGATATAAAAAGTCGACATTAAAAACACCAATTTACAAATCGAAAAAGAGAAACTTTTCAAAAGTATTGGTTTTTTAAAACATCCCAAATTTTAAAAATTAATAATTTTAAATTTCCATAAAGGTCAAAATTTTAAAACAAACATTTTTAGAAGACCAAATTTTCAAAATTTCTCAAAACAAATTTGTTAAAACTAAGGATTTTGAGAAAATGTTAAAATTTTTAACAAAGTCAAAATACTAAAGTCACTGTCTTAAGAAAAAGTCAAAATTTTGATAACTATGTAAATTTTAAGAAAGTGGACATTCGAAAATGTGGAATTTTTTAATAAAGTTGAAATCGATTATCAAAATTTCAAGAAAAGACGAAATTTTAAAGTTTTACAAAAAAGTCAAAATGTAAAAACAGTGGAAAATTTGAAATGTTGAAATTTTCAAAAGCTCAAAATTTTTAAAACATTTAAACGGGAAAAACTAGAAATTTTTAATTTAAATTTTAAATTTTGAGAAAGATAGTAATACTTTAAGGTTTAGACTCAAGGAGAGTCAAAATTAGGAAGCAACTATAAATTTAATAAAATAAGTTAAGGTTTAAAGTTTAAAGAAAACAACCGAAATTTTGCATGTAAATTTGAAATCGTGAAAAAAAAATTTAATGAATAATCTTCAAATTTTAAAATTTACTGGAATTCTTTAGAAAAAGCTTAGAGAAGAAATTTACAGAAAAAAGGAAGAATTTAAAATAAAAACTGTAAATTTAAACAATACTTTTATATGTAAAGGTGCACTTCTTAAAGTGTTGAGCTGAAAGTCAAATTTGAAGAAAATCCTGAAATTTTGATTAAAAAAAATCGAATTGAAATTTCGGGAAAGCTGTAGATATTTGGTGTTTTAAAATAAAGTCGAAATTTTTAGATTAAGTCGATTGCTGAAATGTTGGGAAAAAATACTAAATACAGTAGTTTCCTTAGATTACATTTAGTTTTTTCAACTTTATCGATGTGTTGTATTAGTTTAATTAATAAACCTTATTAAATTGATTATTGTTATTTTCATTTTTAATTAATTCCATTTTAAAAAATGGTATTTTTGTGTCCATTTTTACTGAAATTAAAATTTCAGCTTAATCTTAAAAGATTAAGTTCAATTTATTAGAAATACATCCTATAAAATATGAACATGCTATGACAACGATCAAGCCACGCCCACAACTTCCCCTACCGCGTCCCTAGCAACCGGTCCCATCAAAATAAGATAAAATACAGAGCGTCTCTTCTCATATGATCAAAACGAGTCTATGTCTCCGAAAAATTCTATGACAATGTCGATTAAGCCACGCCCGCAATTTCCCCCATCGCGTCGCTAACAGCTGATCGCACGTCGTTTCCACGCAATTATCGAACGATCCGCTCGCAGCGCGTGATCCACCTACAGATAATGATCCACTTAGAGATAGTGACCCATCCGCCTCGGCGGATGATACACCCGACTAGTTTTATTATTATTGACTTAATGCAGTTTAATAAAATCATATTTAGAGCACAAACCGAAGAATCGTTGGGGTAAAAATCACGGGAATGAGTTTTACACCGACTTTTTTCAACACGTTAACCTTAAACTAAAAATTATGTTTTGAGCTTCAAATAGACGGAAAAAAGCATTTCCATAACAATTACACTCGAGTACCTTATTTCATTTCGATTTTTCATATTTATGGTATATAGCGCTTCAGGTATCTCACTTTATTAAATATCAATAGTGATTACTGTTCTTGGACAATGGCAGTTTTGAAAGAAATTTACTGCCTTATCAATCTTGACAAGCTTGTCATAATTTCGCCATTATTGATTTAAATATTCTTATTAGTTCAACAAGGAGCACATAACAATTTATACTAAATGAAAGGAGCAAACTTTTACTGAAATGACATTTTCTCTAAAATAAAAGCGAATTACGTCTTACATGTTATATAGTACTTAAAAATAACCTGATCTACAATGTGTATAAAAGCTATGGGGACCTGAAATTCCTAAGTTTGATTTTCCTCTAATAATAATAAACAATAAGTGTCGAAACTACAGACACTCTTTTCCCACATTTTCCATTCAACGGTTTTCATGCTACCAGATTAAAGCGTGTTTCTATGTGATCTGTGGTAAAAATGCAAAGTTTTACTTAACGAGTATAACGTTTGAGTACGATGGCGGGCAATGAGCGAGTAACTTAAAGTTATAGTATAGTTTAGTAAAACTGCTTTTGTCACGAGTTTATTTATATTTTTTTTTTCGTGTTTTGTGATAGTTGTAAATAAATAATTAGAGATACGGAAGCATTAAAGTTATAAATTTAAAAAAAAAGTCTGTTTATAAATTCCGCAACCTAGTGACCCGAGAAGGCTTTGCTGATTTACATAACAATCGATGACAAGTGTCCTTTTATAAGTCTAATTTAATTTAAATTACACAATAATAATTATAAAACATAAAAATGACTTTAGCCACTGAAAAGAATGTGCCAAGACATTTTAAATGCCGCTCTAGAACCGACTTTGTGCATATTTTAAATCCAACTCTTTTTTAATTGACAGCGAGGGTTGCCATGTGGTAAAGTGACCTATCTATGCGGTAAAGGGCCACTTCACTAAATGATTTTGAATTAGGTAAAGTAGCCCAGTATCTATCAAACTGGGAAAAACTACTTTTTTTTTTTAATAAAAATTTAACTGACCAATGCTCATTAAAATCATTAGGATTCTATTCTAAATAATTCTAAATAAATAGAACCAAGAATGTAAAAAATCGGTCACACATAAATTTAATGAATATCCATGTTGTCAAAAATGAAAATTTAAAATTAAATAGCTATAGATGAGTATTTACATGGTATTTAAATTAAATTCACAAATTAGTGGCAAATGGGGAATTTTTATACTAGTGGGTTGGAAAGCTGCATTTAATGTCAACGAAACTTCGACGTTTAGCAATATAATGTAAACAAAATATACTTAAGTAGTATTGCACCAAATGGCATAATGTACAAACGGTTAGATATTTAGACTTGACGTTTGGCGAGGTTAAAGTAAACATCTATGTTTTGATGTAAGTTTCTATTTGTTTTTTGCGATTGGGGTTTTAATTTTTTTTAAAAGACCACCTAAGTGTAATTTAGTACCATTTGGCAGGTATTAATTTAGAAATAGAGTGAATGGAACCAAAAATTTAACAAAAAAATTAAGTTATCTAACTCAAGAAAGTCAGAATAACTGGTCAAATTGTTGTCCATTTACTTCTTGACAATATCTTATTCTATCAACCAAAACGCCCAGTGCATTCTGCAGATATGCCGGAGGAATGTTTGTGATTGGAATTTTCATTCGAGCTTCTAATGTGTCTAATGTTTCTGGCCCTATTACTAAACACCACACTTTTCAACTCTTCAAATATCCCCAGAAGGAATTATGTCCGAAGACCTAGGGGACCCCTCCGTCCAATCCGTTGCCCTTGGAAATTGTGATCTAAGAATGCACGAATGTGCTGATCAAAATGCGGTGGAGCACAATCTTGTTGATATCAGGCATCTGGGTGCAAGGCGCAGATTTGTTAGATTTTGTTTAATAATAATAATTCCAAGTAACCCATAGATGTTAATGTACCATATGTAAAGAACAGACCAATGACGTTTCTGTGAAATATTCCACACCAAACTTTAAATTTTTGTGAAACTACGTGTGACTTTCCAAGAGGACAGGGAGACTAGCAGGGTGCCAATATATGCGGTTATGCCTGTTTACAGAACCATTTAACATTAATGTATTTTTGTCTGATAAAACAACGTTTTATCCTACTAGTAAATCTTTGATATAAGTGTAAACACACCTGTTTTCACAGACACCAAACTGTATTTCACATGTGAGTTAACAAGAAAAAACAAGCCTACGATAATATCGTCTTGCGGTATTTGCTTAGTTCAAATTGGAAATCTTACTTTTGAATTAAATTTGGAATGGTCCAGCTACAAAGTTTATTTGGTTGGCTCTCTTTGACAAAGATCAGTCCCATAAAATAAATGAAACATCATCATCATCATCATCACCATCGTGTGCCTTATTCGTTACGGACGTTGGCTATCATCCTAGTAGTTCTGATTTTGCTTGCGACGCTTCTGAATAGTTAGACAGATGTAAGTACAAACCAATGGTGCAAATTTTGTATCCAAGAATGTCTGCTTCTGCCTGGACCCCGTTCTGCCGTGGAATATTAACTGTAGGGGGCGATATTTATTGTCCCTCATAACTATGACAGAGGTATTTGAGTTTCCTCTTTTTAATTATGAGAGGAATTTCTTTATTATCCCCTATTCGACGTAGCACTTCTTCGTTGGTAATATAGTCCATCCATATTACGGATACGTCAATACAGCCACATCTTGATAAGCCTCCACATTCCTCATCAGCACCTTGGTCAGAGTCCATTCCCTCCACACCGTACAGCAAGATTAAGAATATGTAGCATCTGATCAGTCTTCTCGTTAGAGGAAGGGGCAGATATTTATTTACAAATAAACTCCTCATGCTAACAAAATGCTGCTTCCTGCTCCCTCAATTCTAGTTCTAATTTCCATGAGCTGATCCCATCTTGTGTTCATGGTCGTTCCTGAGATAGGCATATGAGTCTACATGGTCGACTGACTAATTGTCTAGCAAGATTTGTCTGACGAATTGATGGTTCCTACTAATCAGTATCCACTTGGTTTTATTTATATTAAGACCCAATCCTGTGATCTTTGCTTGTTTTTTTCACCCTTTCGAGGAGGCGCTGCAGCATTTCAATACTGCTAGCGATGACTATTGTGTCGTCGGCGTATCTTACGTTATTAATTAATTCTTCCATTTATTTTAATCCCCTCGGTTGCATTCTCTAATGTCTGCCTAAATATTTTCTCGGAATAAACATTAAAAAAGGATTTTGGTTCTTTATTATCTTCAAAATTGAAATACAAATCTTGTCCCCTGAAACCAAGAAAAATTAAAAAACACATCAAGGGTTGCTCTAACGCTTTTCGAGAGCCAAGTTATCATCTTCAGAGAGATGATAGCTTGTGTTTTTTTTAATCTTTCTTGGTTTCAGGGGACAAGATTTGTATTTCAATTATTAAAAAAGAGAGATAAGATACAACCCTGTTTCACACCCTTTTTGATCTTTATATTTTCGATGAAAGAGCAGCCTACTTTTACATTTGTATGCTGACCTCAGTAAAGATTCGCCACAATACGGAATGTCCCTGTCAATCGATACCCACTCTTTGAAGCATTGGCAGTAGCATTCGTGCTTTACATTGTCAAAGGCCTTAGATAAATCAATAAAAGCTTTGTTCATACCTTTTACTAAGCAGTGTTGATCGCAAGCTTCTGCATTCGGCTTATTAGCGACAGTACCGAAAGTTGATTGCAGCCACTCTTCGGAATCTGCCCTGTGTTGTATAAGTTGTTGAAGACTTCTTTAGAAAAAATCTTTAATATTTCACCACGTATGTTGTCCGGATCTGACGCTGTTATCCTTAAGAGACAGAGTGGCATTTTTAACTTTGATTTTAAAATATTGGGGCCTATAGCTGCTTCCTCAGTTATGTCCTATTCAGGAGACAGAATAGCATTTTCGTCCTCTGATTTTAAAATATGGGGATCTGTAGCTGCTTCCTCAGTCATGTACTCAGCGCGATTGGTCTCAAAAAGCTGCTCGACGTGTATTTTCCAGGTTTGCAGGATATTTGAGGGTACTGAGATAATATGCTGAAGCAAGAGTTGTTTTTCTTTTTCTTGTTCGTTACTTCTGTAATTTTCTGGTGCATATTGTGGAAATCATATTTTTTCTCGTATTGTTCAATCTCCCGACATTTTCAGAGCCATTTTTCCTTGGTTTCTCTTATCTTTGATTTAATATTTTTGTGAGATACTCCATATTTTTCTCTGTTTTTATTTTTATATTTCCACCTTTCTTCCATCCTGTTAAGTATGCCTTTGGTCATCCATTCCTGTTTTTTTCTTCTGTTTTTTTTAGAAGAGATGAGCAAGACGTCTGGATAGCTACTCTCATCTTATTCCATCTATACTTCAAGTCGCTTTTATTGATGTTTACTCTTTCACTCCGAAGATGTTTTTGCACCTGTTTTTTCGACTTTGAAATCATAACACTTCTGTATTTCTATTCGGTTGTTCAGGACTCTTTTCTCTATATGCTTTTGTATCACTATTAGCCTGTTTATGACAGGGTTATGATCTGAGAAAACATTAGCTTTGGGATATATCTTTGCGAACTTTATCGAATTTTCGAACCTGGTTGGTACGGAAATTTAATCCATCTGGTTCCTTACTATGTTGTTGGTTAAGTCCGCTGTATACTTCCAAGTATAGATCCACCCAGGAGGAAGATTGAAAAAGGTACTACTCAGCAACATGTTATGCTCTTGGCAGAAGCGCACCAGACATCTCCTCGGTCGTTTCTTTCTTTAAGTCCGTAACCTCCTATGACATTATCCACCTTGTTATTTCCAATTTTGGCATTAAAATCGTCTACTACGATAGTCAGCCCATGCTTCTTGATAACTTTAATTAGACTTCCAGTTGTTTATAGAAATCTTCGATGGTTGTTTCGTTCATGTCTACAGTTGGTACGTTTATCTGTATAATATTTAAGTTCACTGGAGCTGCTTGTAATTGCAGGAGCATCATCCTATCTTCCTATCTGATACGGGGTTAAAGAACCTGATTGCCGGTTTGATGTGTGGTGCCCCTGTAATTGCAGTGCCATTCCTCTGCCACGAAGCATCATTTCCTGAGTGGTAGATCGTGTGCTTCTGTACTTCGCACTATCCTGAGTTGAGCTAATGAGTCTTGCTGATACCCATTATATCCACCCCAATCTACTCATTTCTTTTACAATTTAATGTGTTCTACCACTTTGGTACATATTCTGTACATTCCACGTAGCGATCTTTAGATGTCGGGGAACCAAGGTCCTTTTCGGGTTGCATGGGTTTTGCCAGATGATGACCTGGGGACACCTGCAATCTAGGTGTGAATATCCCCTTCCCTATCGGATCTTGGGTTCCGATGTCCCTGATCTGTAAGACTATAACTATAATTGACCTCCATGTTGACTATTCTAGGGAGTATTAGTTTTCCGTTGCCTTCCCCATTGCAGTGTTATAGCCGTTGCATTCAGTATTTGGTTGTCGCCTAAAAGTGTCTCATAACAATTTCTTAGGGAATTATTATTCGATGGCCTTCATTCAGTAAAACCCTAGCTGCTGCCGTATGGTTTACTAGTTTTGGTCCACTCCGGGTATTTCAATTCCCCGGTACCTCCCATATCTGCGATGCATCCCTCTATCTGCCACCTAGGAAGGCGCCTGAGAGAGGTCAACCCCCACGGAAATGAAACATAAAAAATATGGGTATTGATGTTTAATTTAACTCCACCTAAACAACAAATATTAAGGTCAAGTCGTTTCTACACAATCCAACTTGGTAAAAAACTATTTACCTAACCTGTATATGTAATAGTATAGTTATTTCTGCTAAATGTGCTTATGCAGTGTTTCCGTTAATTAATTTCAAGAGTCATTTGTTTCCGTTCTAGGCACGAAAGGCGCCTTTATTGAATTAAAATTGAGAACTAATGTTTCCAATGATTTGTTATCCCATTGACATTTGTCGAGAATGATAAATTGATGTTATAATTACCTGTACTTGTTAAGAGCCCCTCTCCTATATAGTCTTTCAATAGCCTGTAAGCTTCGGATTTCGTGTTGGGAATTTTATCGGTCAAAAATAATTTAATATGTTCAGGATTAGCGACGAGCACTTTCATTGTTGAACCAATGAAAAAACGGCATATTGGTCCGTATTGCTTGTGGTATTTATTAACTGTTTTATAGATACCTAAAATAGAATTAATTTTATTAAAGGGTGTAATAACACAGGGGAATCGTTACCCAGCAAACTATCAAATTAACTAATAGAACCTTTTTATTTGGAACAGCTCAAATTGTAATTTATTTGTGCGAAGCTTTAATATAATTGACGAGTGTATGGTAACTTAATTAAATTGTGAGGTAAATTCATTTTAAACATTTGGTTTGAATATAACTGCTAAAGTGATTATTCTAAATAAAATCTATCCATAAAGGGATAGCAGTAAAAAAATTCAAGATATTTATTTGTAAATTGGTAACTTGGTCAAATAAATTACAATTTTTTGGTATTTACTATAAAAAATAATTAGCTATAAATATAATTAAATAATCATCAATATACCTATACTAGGCCTAGCCAAGTGGGTTGCATCTACTCACAGAAATTCTTCCAGCGGATTACATGACTCGAATTCGAAAATTTGAAAAAAGTGAAAATTTTTTAAAGAATGTCAAAATTTTCATTAGAAGTCGAAGATTTGAATTACACTAAATTAAAAAAAGTCATAATTTTCAACATAAAAAAAGTTCGAATCTTAAAAATTGGTTGAAATTTTTGAAAATCACTTTTAAAATACAAACATTTGCAAAATAAGAAAAGATGTCCAAAAAAGTTTAAATTTTTTAAAAAACTCAAATTT
The DNA here is from genome assembly GCA_028583605.1 of Dastarcus helophoroides. NCBI lineage: Eukaryota > Metazoa > Arthropoda > Insecta > Coleoptera > Bothrideridae > Dastarcus > Dastarcus helophoroides. The sequence goes on from CM053326.1 coordinate 7,948,629, forward strand.
CCAATTTTAATTGTTTTACCAATTTTTAAAAAAGGAGATATTTTAAAAAGGCGGACACTTTTTAAAAAAATTCAATAATCCTCAAAAATTCGTTTAAAAAGCCAAATTTCCAAAACATTCGAATATTTTCCAGAAATAGGAAAATTGTAAATATACAGGTTAATTCACATTAGAGGACGATTCTTACGAGCCCTGAAACCCGTGAATCAACCTGTATAAGGTAAGGTATTCCAAAAATCCCAAATTTGTAAAGAATATACATTTCAAAGGGTTGAAATATAGAAAAAAATAAATTTTGATAAATATCGAAAATTTCATAAAAGATTAGTTAAAGAAAAAAATCATCATTTTCAAATTATGTGTAAATTTTAAAATAATATCTGAATTTGAAAATAACAAAAATTTCAAAAAAGTCGACAATTTTAAAACTTTCTAAAGGCGAAGTATTGAAAAAGGCGAGACTGTTAAAAAAGGTGAAAAATTTTAATAAATAGTACAAATTTAAATTTTAAAATAATTCTACTTTGAAGAATTTGAAAGGAATTCCAAATTTTCTAAAAAGTCGAAATTTCGTGAAATAAACTGAAATTGGGAAAAAAGGCAAATTAAAAAAAAACCGAAATTAAAAATAAATGTTAAAATTTTTGCAAAGGCAAATATTTGGTAATAAGAATCCAGGCACGTAGCCAGGATTTTCGTTCGGGGAGGGTCCAACTACCCCTTTTTTTTATCTTAGAGACATAAACTTCTTCGAAATGAGCAATATTGCAAAATTTAAAGAAAAAGATGAGTTTTTAAATCAATAAACGTCTTGGTCTTTTACTTTGTGCTCATTTTTTACTTTTGCGTAAAATTGCGTAAAATTTCCAATCTTAACTTCGACATTTGAACTATAATTTGAAACTCAACTTCGACTTCAGTCTCGATATTTAAATCTTTCAAATCTAGTTTATCTCGACATTTTGAAAAAAATTAAAAAGATGAAAAAAGAAAAGCACTTTATCAAACAAATTCCAGAAGCTTCGAAGTTAAAGTTAATTTTTTTAAAACTAAAAATGTTGAGTTAACCGAAATATTTAGAAAAAAATTAAATATTGAGAAAAAACCGAAAATTTTCTGATACTTCAAAAATTTTGGGTTTAAACTAGAATTTTTTTTTTAAAGTAGAAATTTCGTGACTAAAATTAATATTTGAAAAAATTTAAGCACACAATTTTTAATGCAAAGCAAAAAATTTAGAAAAGAAATTAAAAAAACTGAAATTTTGGACCCCCCCTGGCTACGTGCTTGTAAGAATCCCAATTTTAACGTCAAAATTTTAAAAAAATGTTCAAAGTTTTATGTAAAACTTTTTAAAAATTTCTAATTCCAAAAATTAGTCGACAAATTCCCAAGATACAAGTTTTTTTTTTAAAAAATTGACTTTTGAAAAGGTAGACATTTTCAAAACGCAAGTCGATGTACTTGAAAAGGCACATGTCATAGTAAAAAATAAAAAAAAAAAGAATAGATAGTCCAGATTTTCAAAAAAGAAGGCGAAATTTTGCTAAAGTCGACGAAATTTTCTCCATGATTTCAACTTTATACTTAAAATTTGGAGATTTTTTAATAAATTTAGATGTCTTGCTCAGTTTGCTATCTGGCTTAAAAGGTTTTTATATTAAAATTTTGATTTTAAACTCTTATTTTGACTTTTCTAAGGAATTTTGAAACACTATTTCTAAAAAAAAATACTTTTATGAAATAATAATAAAGTATGTTTATTGGAAAAAGGACTCAAGTCTGAATCTGCGATTTTGAGAAAATATTCGCGACAGAAAAAACTAACAAAAAAGCTAAGAAAATCTTATGTCAAATTTGTGTCGCTAACTCCTTTTAAACAAATTGATTGAAGAGTTACCAACATATACTAAACTAAAAAACACAATTGACCCAATTTTGCGGGTTGCAATATAATTCCTAGTGGATCAAAAGCGGCTGCGGGCAATTATTTAATTAAACTTCAAAATATCATCCTTAAAATATTTATAGTATTTTATAGATTAATTTGGAATTTTTAATCTTGATTGCTCAATTGTTCGTTAATGTTCAAGAATATAGTTTGGCTGGCTTTTCGCAAAATTGCATCTAAAATAACTATTGTTACTGTACAAAATACCATTTTTAAGGGCTAGAAAAAATCGTAAAAATACTCAAATAATCTTAACAAAACCCATACTACGGCATTTGCTGCATCTATTATTTTTTAAAGAGTCACACGATCATTATCAGAGATCATCCTTATTCAGGAGATTACTGTAATATCTTTGATAGAACAGGAAAATCTGACATTTTCAAAGGATTAGACCTCTGGATGTGGCAAATATTAATTAGTATTTAAATTTAATGATAATGTTAATTTTGTTCCCAATACAATTATTTTTGGATTCAGTGCTTAAAACTATAGTCTGGGAGAATTTTTTATTTGTTGTGTTACTCTTAGAAACATCACTACATACCTAAGAATCTTATGTTTTAAATCCTAATTACCTTGTGAAGATGGTTCTGTATCTAAGGAATTTCCAAAAATAGGCAATGGAATTGGCCCGGGAATTTTCACATCCTTATATTTATACAGGTAAACCAAGTACCAAACGAAAATGGGCACTACGGTTGACGCAACCAAAAGACTCACTACTGATACCGGTACAAAGAACATCTTTATTGTTGTTATTGGTCTGATGCTAAAGTCTTTTATATTTAATGAATGATTCTTTGATTAGACGCTTGTTTTGCTTAAAATACAAGGTCAGCATTGATTATTTCTGTAAGTTCAAGAACCATTCTTTCAGGTACATAAGATTTGACGCAGGTAAGAAATTAAAAGTCGATGTACTATTAGCTCGCATTAATCAAATTTTCATAGAGGTTACACAGGGTTTTTAAAATGAACGGGGCGCAATTGCCAACTTTCTTATTATTAAAGATACAACCTCAGTTAAATGAGTAAAGTTTTGTATTTTTTGCACTGATTATTATGGTGATGCAAAAAAATGAACATTACTTTCTTGAGTTTTATCACAAAGTTACAATTTTTAAATGAAACACTCTGTATATTATATTAATGAAATTGGAATAGAATTTCTGCAACTGTTTTTAATTTGTAAAATATCCCATTTACAAAGGAATACATATGTTTAGTTTCTTTGGCGATTTTTTTTATCGAAATATAATAACCTTCAAATTCTTTAGATTTGCGTTTATCTTCGACTATTTTAGAAGATGAACTAAAAGAACAAAGTTACAAGTAAAACTGCAACTTCAACCATTAAGCCTGGAAATCCTAGTTAGCGATATTCATTAACAAAAATGTTCTCAAAATTTCTACTTTCTATAGTAAGTTTTTAAGTTTCGAATGAAATTCTGAGGAAAAAGTGGCATATTTAAATAAGAGTTCAAATTTCCAAATTAAAAAAAAAATTAGTTTACTTTTGAAATCACTTTTTCTCAAAATTTCGATTTTGATTTTAATATTTGTTTTAATTTATAAAAATAAGCTCGAAAACTCGACAGACAACAGTTATGTAAAAAGTCTAACTCTTCAGTAAAACTAAACCAAAATAAATTTGCTAGGAAAAAATTTGAAAATTAGTAACTTTCAAGCTTCGATGTTTTTATCAAAACACAAAACACATATTCTTTCATTTTAATTTAATTAGTTTCACAATTCTTGGCTTTTATAGAATACTAGATTTATACAGGGTGTTTCCGAATAATAGGCTAATACTAAAGGAGTATAATTTTTGGGCGATTTAAAAAAAGTTTATTTCAATTAAAGTCAGGAACTGATGTATTTTTAGGATGCGGGGTTTTGAAAAGTAGGAAAAAATTTCGTTTTTCTAAAATACTTTAAAACTACTAGAAATATTATGTTGAATCTTGGGAGATAATAATTACGCATAAAAGGGCAGTTTCCGCGGGAAAAAAATTTGCTGCCACTTGCATCACTGGCATTCGCGCTTACGTATTCTTAAATAAAAAGATGGTACCCCACTGCGTTTTTTCAGAATAAATATCAATTTTATGAAAAACTTTCATTTTTTTTATAAAAATGCTTTCCTGAATTTTTAGTTTTTAAAATATATAAAATATATGTAATAAATGTAAATAATACTATGGTATTAGATATAAACATTTTTGGTGCACTAAATTATATACAATACAATAGAACTTATTAATTTTCAAATTTCTTTATTATATAGAAACCGATTTAGTTTTCTAACCATAAAAATTCGTCAACTATGGCGATGTTTTTTTAATCTTTAAAACTGAATCTTAGGCTCTGTACTAATGTAGTATAAAGAAATGTAGACCCAAATTGTTTCGTAAGACTCTTCTTTGTTGACGCTATTACCTTCCTTTGTAAAGTTGTAGGTGCATTAAAAATGATGCTAATGGAAAAAATGAGGGGTAATTGCTACAAATTAAAAATGATGCTAATGGAAAAAATGAGGGGTAATTGCTACAAAATATTTTACAAATAAACTTTTAGAGTCCAGAGTACACTTTGTGGAAATAAAAGTTATTGCGTCTCCTTATTCAAAAAGACTCTGAAATATTTGTCTGCTTCCATATGAACACAGAGCAAAGGCTATAGTAATATTCCTAAAAATAAATGCGTATTGCATGACAAATTTAAAATTGCGTTTTAAGTTGCTGCAAAACACTAGACCACACGACATATCCAATTCTAAAGTGAACAAAATTAATTCAGATCAAACAAAATGGTCAATCACATTCGAATAAATTGAATAAAAAGTTAAAAATTCGGTACTGGATGACAAATTATGTCAACACAACAGAAATGGAATGTTCAAAACATTTACGCTTATGCAAATAGGATAATAAATAATAAAAAAAGTTGGAGTGTGAGACATGAAGATAAACACAGGAACCTGCGGATATGATATTTACACAGATTAATAGTAATGATTTAGTATATTTTGATAAATTACAGAAACAGTTGCAGCTTTTGCTTATTGTATTATAAGCTTAAGTGCTGTTTCAAAGTATTAAACAAATAAGAAACTACTTAAAATAATATATCCTTTTAACATGTCCACTGATCTTACAACTAATCCAGAAAAGTTTAAAATCTAAATTTCAACTTCTAGAAAATCAGAGTTAAAAGTTTTTTAAATTTATGTTGATTGTATTTCAAAAATGAATTGGTTAGGTCATTAGTGTGTCATTAGGGTAAAGCCTGTAAATAAAAAAAGCTAGAAGAAATATCATAAGTAATTAAATGATCGGTGCAAAGGGGGCATAGCACAAAGTTAATTCTGACTAAATAGGATGGTTCAAAATTTTGATATTCAAATATTTTATTTCTTTATATTATAAATTACTCTAACAAATGTAAGAATTGTAAACATTTGCTTCGAAATAACCGGATTTTGAATTCAACTGATTTTAAGATGAACTAAATTTTATGATTACAAAATTCATAATTTAATGTACATACGCACATAATTCTGCATCAAATCTTGCATTGTTTAAATTACCAGTGATGTAAGAAATACTACAGGGTGAAATGTGTAGGAAATATATGTTTCCAACTGTGGACAAATATTTATATGATAATAATTTGTTTCTGGAAAAACAATATTTTTTCATTCTTAATGAAAAATTTAAACTTTTATAGAACAATGTTTTTATGTTGGCTTAATTTAACAACACCAAACGGTTTTGTATTGCTTGTTTCTATTCTCCCCACAATAGCAACTATACATCGATTTTTTATAGTTCTATATAGGACTCTTTAAGAGATCTGCGCCATCAAAGCCTATTTTGGTACCCAATTATATAATTACTTATGAGAATGCGGGTTCTCCTACCGCAATATAAACATTATAATAATTTGCAGGTTAGGTAGAGGCCAGAATCCGTTTAAAAATCATCTAAAGTTAATACTTACAGCTTGTATAGTAGACCAAGCAGATAGTTTCAACAGCAGAAAAAAATTTGTATGTTAAAGGATCCATTATTTTTTCAAATGTTTTTTATTGGAAATTATAACTATTTGCCGATTAGGTAGAGGCCAGACCACTTTCTAAAAATTATCTAAAGTTTAAATTAACACCTTGTATAGTAAAACACGCAGAATAGTTTAAGCTGTTGGAAAAATTTTGCCTGATTAATGACTCATTATTTTTTCAAATGATTTTTATTGGGAACCTAATAACTATAAGTAAATTATGAAATACATTCGAAGTTACTGGAAATTGTTTCTGTTTATTATATTAATGGTCTATTTGGATTTGATAAAAAGTAATTTGCATCTGTAATTTCCCTAATGGACATAATGCAAGAAAAATTATTATGCCGTAACCATTAATCCACATGCATTCAGATCTATGTCAACAATGAGTTCGTGTCGTTTCCTTTTATTACTGCCGCCCCTAACTTTCACGTGATCTATAGATTAAATCTATAGTTATGTACATAGTCTTTTATTTGCACACGTTTCACTATTCTTTATAATTTTAACAAATTTTTATGGTTATGTTGTTTAGAGGAAAATAAATTAAATACATTATCAAATCGAAAATGAGTTTGAAACATTTTCGTCAATGAATATATGTATGTAAAAACCACAAAACGGTTTCCAAGCAAATTAGAGGACATATTTTATTTATTTGATTGTCACCTGATTTTGTCTTAAAAGGCACATGCCAAAACTTATTGCATAAATAATTTAATTTGTCAACGGTTTTTCGTTTTGCAAAAATGAAGCACCTGGTAGATTAAGAAAGAGAAAATTTCCTTTACTGAAGATGTATGAAATCTATATTAAAAAACTATTTTCATATAAAATGGTAGTGGCAAAAATCTGTAGAGGACTTTTTTTTTCATAGTTAACCTTCCTTAGCGGAAAAATGGTTAAAAAAATCAATACAATATAATGTCAATTCGTTGATGTGACTTTCCAATAATAACATTATATACTGGGCATTCCATGAAAAACATAGGTTAGTGTAAAACTGTTTATATAAACACCCTATATAAATGAAAGACATTTTTAAATGTGCATTATTGATACGTTCATTGAACTGATAAAATCAATTTTTTTTAAATTTAACTTCGGAGGGAAGCTATGCTTCATCCTCAGACCGATGGGACACTCGGTATTGGCCATTTTCCAGTTGTGATAAAAAAGCTTAAGTACTTAAAAATGACTCTTGTATATGTGCTTACAAACGACACAAATAAAAATGCTGTATTTTTCCATATTAAGCAACTATTTTTTGCCAGAATTTACATTTTACGATTGTATACAATTTGCTTATGATAGTTCTCTGTTTGATGTCATGTAAGTAAAAGAACAAGAACACCCTACTCAATAACATTTTATTTCGTTGAAAAGTTTGGCTTTTATACAGTCAGCTTATATACATTTTTCATTAATATATTAATAAAATATTTATTTCCATAGCTTCAATGCAGACACATTTTTAGGGAGCAAGAATGATTGATAAACAAAAGACAAGAAATGTCTAAATATAGTGATGTTAAACTTTGTTAAAAGGAAGGTCGGTGGAAAATGTATGGAGCAACAAATCGAGTTCTACCGCAAATTGTAAATAATATAAGAGCTGAAACGAAAATGCTTCTTTTCTTTTATAAATTTCTTATAGCATTTGTTAAATTCAAGCTGATCTGACGGCCGCACTGTCAAGCTGTCGAACTTAAATTCGAAATATATCGGCGGCGCTGTTCGGGAATTCCCTAAAGAGGAGAGGGATTGCTCAATGCCTTAGGTTGACCTCTGCTCACTGTCACCTCAATTTTACCCGTCCACTATCGCAAATAAAAGATTTTGGTCGGAATGCTTTCACCTACAGATTTTTAGAAGTCTTCAGTAAAAGGAGAACCTTAAAATTGTGTTATTAAATTTTTTACAAAGAAAACTCTTGCATTTTACGATACAATTAAAATATTTATTTAGCTATACATAGGATTAATAAGAGGAAATTTAAGCATTTTCAAATAGGTTACTTTTAATATTTAAGAACTAATAACATTTAAGGCTCTAATAAAAAAAATTGTATCACAAGTTGTATTGCAAATAAATGAAATTAATGTAAATAATTCATTTTACGTTACTTACATAAGAACTAGCAACTTTTTGAAAACTCATCTCTTGAGCGGCGTAAGTGGGAGGTAAAATTTATATCAGCAATGATATTTTTATGACAAAAATAATGCAATGCGTGCTTCATTGTTTTGTAGAATTTAACCCCCAACGGGAAAAGAAGGCTGGTTGTTTTGTAGGGGGAAACCCAATTTTTGTATATTTTGTTACGTGATACAAAGAATGAGACTCATGAGAACAATAAGATCTGGTTTGGTTCAATGCATGACGTCATGTGAGAGCTTGGTAATCATTCAAATTACGCTAATTTTCAAAAATTTTTCTTTGTCAGCTTCCCTACTCACTAGAAATAAATACTGTTATTGGCTTGCTGTTATTATTCTGTTATTCCAGTTAAAAAAATACATAAATTTTAAGAAATAGTTAATAAACTAATTATGAGACTACATGATTTAGATTCTTCTAACTTTTTTAAATTGCAAAATTGTAATTATGCAGCTATGTTTGGTATAGTAAAAGATATAAAGTTACGGCTATTGCTTGAGAATTTACCTACGCGAAAGTGTTTTTTGACAGAAATAACAGAGAAAGAGAAGGATAATTTTTACAAATTATAGGGAAGGCAAACTATACGTTATGCATAAACAACAACGTCAACAACTGTGTACTTTACTTTAATAATAAGCGGATATAAATATTAATTATGAATATTTCTCTTTATTTTTACCACTTTTAACCACATTAATTATTCTTACATTTCCTTTTACATTTGAATCACACTTTGTTGTTGTTTTTGCTTTTTCAAGTGCTCCGTATCGTATTCAAATGAATAATCATTTTGCAGCATTGCTATAATTGTCAGCATATTATTATTTGTGTTTTTCAAAAGGCTTAGAACTCGCGTCGAGGAACAAACAGTTAAATAACTTGCTTAAAACATATTTGGCTCCAGATAACATATATCGTCGATTTGATTTTTTTCCAAGTTAATACTGTTCCAGACAAGGAGAGAAAATAAGCAAGACTACGCCTTCTCTGATGTTAAACTTTGAGGCTAGTGCGGACCTGTTACAATCAGAATGCATTTCACTACCCAGTTTCGCGGAGTTGCTTTATGCAATTCCCAAACAGAGTAAAGCGAACCTTCTAGTTTGAACTGTCGTCACCGTCAACCATCTATTTATCTCACTTTGAAGGAGATAGCTTCTTAAATTTTTGATACTGCACGCTAGGAAATGATTTCATTGGTAGATTAACACACAAATTCGCACCTAATACATATAAGTAAATAGAAAATTTATCGTATTTTCGATATTTCTTAGAATATATACATATAATTCGATATATTTTCGGAAAAAAAAATCTTCATTTTAAAGCATTGCTTGCTATGGTTTCCATAAAAAAAAATGATTTCAAGCTACAACTCCAAAAACCAAAAAGCCTATTAAAAAGTCAAGTAAATCATTCAATTCTCCGAGAAAACTTATCGAATCAAATTTTTGTAGCTAACTCGAGACAAACTATAAAAAAGTGATATTTTAAAAAATTTTAAATTCCTTAAAATTGGGCTAAAACCGGTAAAGGTACAACATTTCTATGACAACTTGACTTATCTTACAAATGATCCTGTAACTCTACCAGAAATAATAGTAATTGGGTAAAGCAACAGAAAGTGGCACACGCTGTAGATTAATTATTGCGACCCGTTTTTCCAGCATATCGTGTTGTGTTCCAATTTTCATTTCTTTTAGGTTTTTTTTATTTTTTATTTACGACTGCGATGAAATTTTGAAGATCTGATTTTTCCAGTATTTTAGTTAGTTGACTAGCTCGGCTAATGCTTGACTTTGGCTTTGGATTTTTCTTAGTTTCCGATGAAAAAAAACCTTATTCCAGTATGCTAATACTACGTAGGTGACCACACATTAACGAGGTCTATGCCGTCTTCTAAGCGCAAAATGCTTGGAGCACCAAAAATTGAAAATATATATGTTAATTGATAAGTAACTTTACCGTGAACTTGTTTAGCAAAAAAAAAACCTTTAAACTTTTCTGGTATATAATCAAACAATCACTAACGTCATTCTATAAATGTTTCCTTTAAAAATAAATCTCTCACAATTTAGAATTCAATATTTTTTTTAAATACTTGAAATTTCAGTTACCTACGTCAAATAGTTTTTGGACAGGCATCTGAAACAAAGTTGTTGTTGAGTTTCTAAAATTAAAGTTTTTTTATTTACGCTTTAAAGGAGAAAAATATTTTGTATTGTTTTGTTTGTAAGATAATAATAAATTAAGACTTAACAACAAATTTCGAGCAGTTTTTCACAACGTTTTCCAAACAATAATTACTTTTATCATGATCTGCTCTTTTTTTTTGCAAAAGTCTGAAAATATGCTTTATTTACACATTCTGCCAGCAAAGCTGCACAACCGCCTCGTTTTATAGCTTTTAGAGCAAAATCCTAAGTTACATTTTACATCATTTTTCACTCCAGCAAAAGCATATAGTGCACGGAAAGCTAATATCTCTAGGGTATAAAACTTCTAGGGTTTTGATTGAAGTAAATGAACACCAAATGTGTTTAACGTCGCTAGCTTTTTAAAAATGGGACAATATTAAGGTTGCTTGCTTTCAGGTGAATCTTTTTTCTCTGAATACATATATGTATATCGCTAGGATTCTCCACTGAATGTCGTATAAAACATGTTTAAAAAAACGTTGCTTATTGACAGACGACATTTAATGCAACAATAATTTCATGAAAAATGAAATTTTTAGCCTTGTCTGTGACATAATACATTTTTCTATCGTGCAGCCTGATTCTGTCGAGTGTCCTTGCTCTAAACCATGAAAACTAAAAGTGAGAGTATTTGGAAAACATATAATTTGCCATTTTTAGCTTGAAGTAATAAAGCTGACATTTCTAAAGCCTAAAATTAAAAGTTGTGGTGAAAGTCTGATCCAAGAAAACATTTTTAAACGTAAAATTTTAAAGAAAATTTTAAAAATCTTAAGAAAAGCATAAAATTTATAATAAAAATAAACGGCACATTAATATAAATAATACAAATATTGCAAGTTTAAATTACAAATTTCGAGAAAAAAAACCAAAGTTCTTCAGAAAAAAGCAGAACTTTTTATCGAGAAATTTAGGAAAATAAGTTCTACATTTAGAATTCTTCGAAAATTTGAACAGAAATGGTTCTATTTTTTTTAGATTAACCTAGAAAGGGAATTTTAAATAATAATTAATCCATGTTTTATTTTAGTTCATTGTCCAAATCCCTAATCCAATGTGTGAGCGACATATGATATAGGGGGACCTATGTCACAACCGGAGCGCCTCAGATACCAGGCGATCGCTGCGGTTTGTTAGCCAAGCCCCGTTAACACGGCTCTGAACGGGTGAGATCGCTTTCCGGACCAAAAAGGACAGAGAATTAACACAATTAAATATGGAGAAAACTGCTTGGTCTGGGGGCTCCTAAGGAGCATAAGAGCCAGGAACAAAAACGACTACTGTTAAGCAGAGGGGAATTAAGGGCAGCCCTTCTCTTCTACAAGCACGTTGGGAGCAAGGGCAGTACCTGCCCAGCCCTGTCAATCATGTCAATCAGCTTGACAGGAAGGATGACCTGAGAGGCGGTTAAACGCCCTGTTGCGCGTTATCAGTTCGAAGATTAATACTGTGTGAATTGTTACCATTTTATTTCCAAACTGATCTCGGAACACTACAATTGTAATTCACTTAACTGATCAACTAATTAAATACTAACACTATTTAATTAACAAACTTAATCATTGATTGACTGAGGGAAAGTCGATCGCTTATTTAAAGATCCCATTTCACTTTCTAGAAGAAACGTACAGATAAGACTTATTTTTTGCAAACATTTCTGAAGCATTTATCTGTCGTTTGATTCACTATCGCGGCCGCTTCCCCTCATCAAATTTTTCTAGAAATATTCCTTACTAAATTTTATTATTACATTTTGTTACAGCCGGAAACCCGAACACTACACTCAGTCCGAGTACCCAGCGGACAGAGACGAAAAGACCTAGGGTCATTCATGGCACAAGGTCCTACGCTCACGCTGTTACAAATTGTGTTCGTGTAGCACTCATTCCCGAAAACTATCCGGATAGAAAATTGACTCAACCAGAAGTTGAGTCAACCAAAATTCTCATACAGGAACTCATTGCTGGTATACCGGTGGGAAGTTTCTGTACCTTATTGGAAGAAATATGGGAACGGGGCAACGAAGCCTATTCCCAGGGAACAAATTGAACGGGGAGAACATCCTAAGGGCGGTACCGACCGATGACCTACCAAAGTGTCACCGGGTGGTCGTCCACGGTCAAAAAAAGGACCTTATGTTTAAACCTGAAAGCCTGCAACTTTCGACCTCATTGCGAAGTCCTTAGAGCGGCTGTAAAGCTGATCAAGAAATCTCGCAAGGAAGACAGAAGAATTGCATCCCTTGGGAAGGGGTCACCTTGATTTTTGTGGTAACTAACTCTCTGCAGATGGCACAGATTAACCTGCATCACTATAAGGCGGCTTTGTCAATTTTGATGAGGTAGCTCTCAGCAATGCAAACAAGTTTATGAATAATTCAAGGCTTGACTTTTGAATAACGAGATAAATGATCTGAGATGGCAAGGTATTTTATACCATGACAACACAAAGGAAAAAGAAACGACCTGCATCACAGCTAAAGGGCCAACCCGGAAGTGGAGATCTATGTGTTACACAACTGAGTCTAAAACTGAATAAATATCCTTTGGAAGTGGTAGTGGCGTCAGAAAACATGCCCTACGAAATCAAGGAACCAGCTTTAGCCGACATTAGAAGGCTAATTAAATACTCAAAAGATAGAAGGGTTAATCTTCTCCTGGAATGCAATGCAAATGCGTACTATGTAGCGTGGGACAGTTCTGACATCAACCAGAGAGGAACAGTCTTCACCATTTCTCTTAGATACAAAACTTATTATACTTAATCAAGGTAATGAGTTTACCGTAGAAGACAGGATGTTATAGACATAACTTTTGTAACAAGGTAGATTGCTGATACGGTGCAGAGCTAAAGGGTCTTGGATGAGTCTTCTAGTTCGGACCACAAGCAGATTCAGAACATAATCTGTCAAGAAAGGATTACAAAACAAAATCAAAATCTTGCAAATTGGAATCAATATAGGGCTGCCCTAGAGTATTCGTTGCGCATCTCTTTCAGCTTACACATTAAGAAGCAACTGGAGACAGCTGCTAGATAAATTCAGTAAAGTATTAAGGGCGCTTTTGAAGAAAACTGCATTGTCAGAAACAGAAATCGGAAGTCAGAAGTTAGCTGGAGGATTAAAGGCCTAGCGTAACTTAAAACAAAGGTGAGAAAGCCTGCAACAAAGCAAGAAACAGATGATGGATGGATGGAAAATAAATGGGTCACCTTTAGAAACCTCCAGAAAAAATAAAGCAAGAGTATCACGCCGTTAAAAATAAAAGCTAGAAAGAAAGCTGCCAGGGAATAAAAAATCTCACTGAGGCTGCTAAACTGTCCAGGGCCCCATCTACCAGCTCTCACAAATTAGCTCAACTAAGCTCTTTAAAAATTTTCTTGAAACAGTATACTGAATAAATGGGGGATACATTAAAGTTTTTACTGGGAACCCACTTCCCGGGCTTCAAAGAGACGTCTCCATTAGATTACACCGAGGACGCTAACCCTAGGAAAGAATATCGACCTAGGGACTGAAAGCTAGCGTTGGAAATTGTCACTCCCTTAAAGGTTGAATAGACAATAAAGACCTTTGGACCCTATAAAGCTTAAGGACTAGACGGAATTTTCCTCGTCCCATTATAAAAAAACTAGATGATATCTAGTTTTTTTATAATGGGACGAGGAAAATTCCGGCTGGACAGTCTTACACGAGTTCATGAGTTTATTGCTCAAGGGCACATTCAACGCGTGAAATAAAGCTGAGGTAATCTTTATTCCAAAGCCGGCAAGAAGCGGTTAAGATCAAGCTAAAGGCTTCCACCCAATTAGGCTAACGTCCTTTATATTAAAGGTATTGAAAGGGCTAATAGATAGACATAAAAACCGCACAACTGCAGCTACGCCCATTAGCGACTTTGCAATGAACCTACCAGGTGGGAAAGTCCACGAAAATAGCCTTACACCACCTGGCGTGGAGCAGCAGTTATTGGTAAAAAACTATGCAATCCTTTTGGACATTATAGGTGGCAGCGACTTTTGACAGCATCGCGTATGAAGCCATTAACAAAATTATGATCACTCGGGGGATACCACCAACTCTGTTGAAATAGATATAAGGCATGCTAACATCAAGAGAAATCCGAGTTAGGTATGGGAATAAAACCATTAAAGGTCGCCCTGCTAGGGGATGCCCAAGGGGTGGGGTTGTTTTTCTCCTCCTGTGAAATCTAGTGGTAGACGATCTTTTGGTAAGATTAAAACCAGCAAGCTTTCGAGTTTATGGCTCCGCCAATCACGTGGCCATAGTGATTGGAGGCAAATTCTTAAACACACTCAGAAAATTGGTGGAGAAACATAATCATCTGCAGGTAAGCAAGAGTGTTAATGGATAAACTCTTGCAATGAAGGGCTCAAGTACTTATTGCAATGAATAAAAGCACACCAAGCATAGTAATAGGTCTGATCGATGGCCACGGCAACTTTAAATGACACCTGGTTACATTCCACTTACCAGAAAACGACCAATGTTGACTGTGTGGAAGAGAAAAGGAAACAAGTTCACACATTGTGGGCGCTTGTCCAAACCTTACCATATATATATATATATATATATATATATATATATATATATATATGTGCATCCCGCTATCTATCGGTCATCTTATCAATGATAACCAAAGAAAAGTAACATCAAAAAGGTCCAAGTTTCACAAATAATAAAAACTAAGGAATAACAAACCATTCTATTCCCAAAAGGACCTAAATGTTGGTAAAATCGAAATATTAATAAGATATTTGCATGTAGCAAGGTAAAAACATAATTGGCAATGTAATGACAGGAATGATTATCTTTCTTTCAAAAACCAAATGCAATGTAATATATAGTAGGATGTATAGCACTTCACAAAGGTCTAATCTTAAATCTAATCCCTGATGATGAAGCAAAAATAAAGCTTTGAAAGCTTGGAAATAGATAAAGAGTATTCTTTACCTGTACCTTTACTGATCGACTTACCCTAAAACAAAATTAAATAAACCCTACGATCATAAACAAAAACTAATAATATATATATATATATATATATATATATATATATATATATATATATATATATATATATATATATATAAATAAAATCTAACTGGCAAAGAACCAATATAGCATTAACATTAGATTTAGAAAGAATGGTTGTAGGTAAGATGTTGAGCCTCGCAGTAAAGGTCGGGATATTTAACCCTGACTGAGACTCAAACAAACTTGTGGAAGTTACAAACGATTTTAATTCTGGGTGAAGGGCCTATAAAGGCCCCCACAAAAAAGCGCCACGTCGCGACTAGAACAATGGCATCTAATCACAATTGTTTTTACGTATTGTGCGAAGGATAAAACTAGAAATAAATTCCCGGCTATATTTACAAGTCGACAAAACGAGATTCAATTTTTGTACACAACAGATTTATATTCGAAACTGTAACAATTTTATTGAACATGAATATCAAAATACCTGGAAAAGTTGAGACAACTTATATCTGCGGCACACTAAAGAAATTTCCCATTCCTTTCGATAAAATTCGTTTCCGTTCGTAGTTGGTCGCCCTTAGCAAAAAGTTAAATCCAATTTTCCACTTGGTATCCCGCAAAACTTTCTCCTACAGTTTCATCTCAAAATAAAACAATTTAGGGCATATTGTCGCATTGGACGGAAGATGTAATAAGACAAAGATCGAGTTTAGCGTAGTCGGAAAAAGGAAAACCTAAGGGAAAATTACCTAATGTGTTTAGCTTCCAGAGCAATATATAAAAACTTTTTCAAATATATTTTAAGATGTTTTTATAACCTAACATAAAATAAATTATCCATTATGACATAAAAGACATCCATCATTGGCAGCGTGATGCTCAAATTCTAGTTTATGATTGTTATCACATTTTTTCTTTCTCAAATTAATTTGATAAATGAGTTATTTTGTTAAAATTAACTAACATTTATACAGTGTGTCCCATGATGTTTATATTAGACGATATCTCGGTTAGTTAATAAGATAGATACACTGACAAAAACATGTTTGGATGGCATCAATTAATCTACTATTATGAGCCCTCAAAACTTTGATGGTTGCTGCTACTCTGAAGAAACTATGCTCCTCCACTTTTCTTTTAAATTGTATCCATCACTTTTTTTTAGTAAGAATTAATCTTCATTTTATTCTAATATGTAGTATTTTCGCATTGAAGTGTCCTGATCTTGCTAGAGTAATAATAATAATTATAATTGGGTATACGCAAGGTATCCAAGATGTTCTTAGAAAGCGATTTTTCAATTAGTTAAGAAGAGATAGAAATATGAAGAAAAAAATTAAAAAAGGTATGAATTCATCCATAAAATACATTTAAACTAAAGGAAACTATCTCCCACTCTTTTTTTTAATCGCACCCCTTTTTTTTTTTTCGTTGAAAATAAATTTTTCGTTTATTCTGAATACAGTCATGTGTAATATTTGACAATTAATGTGACCTGGTTTTCCAGTCTTAGACGCTGTCGAATAAAAACTGAGGACAGGAAGATAATTCAACTCTTACTACTATTTCCTGCAGGGAGTGTGCTTAGCAGACTTTGGAGAGTTGTGTCTCCACGAACTCTAACAGCACCCCCTGCACGGTTGGGGTCACTCATGCAGTAGTTCCTGCTCATCGTAAAAACCGACTAAAAGGAAAGCATGAAGGATGAAGGATCAAATTAAACGAAATGTACCCCAGGTGGGTCCCAGATATAGTAGGGAATCCCACTTCTCTACAGAGGACTGTTCCACGGATTCTGGGGGCACATTCCTTCATTAAACATTGGCGAAGTCGAAGACTGCGTGTTCACGTCACACGCAGACATAAGGAGAACGGGAAGTAACTTCAATATAGAAAAATACAAAACTAAAAACTGTTTTAAGCGGAGATCCCCACCGCTTTCAGTAGGCTATATAGATCGTAGCACAAAGGACGATCACAAGGATATACCAAGTCGGAACCCTAGCAGGGATAGAGACCAAAAAAGGAAACGCCTGGAGACTTCGGAGAAAACAGTTAAAGAATAAATTCTCTTCCTTGATGAGATAAATGGGAAGCACTCCATCCTGAAAGAATTACTGAAACCACAGAGGAGCAAGTTAAGATCCTAAAAAATCTAATTGCAGAAATACCTAATACGAGAAAAGGAATTAAAAATGCCATAAGCAAATTGGATTTTTATTTATATTTCGATCTAATTTAGAGAGAAAAGTAAACATTTTTAGAACCATAAAATCAATTGAGCTAAAAGTCGTTATTTGTTGAAAAAAAGAAATATTCAGATAAATGACAAAATTTTGAAATAAATAAGCCATTTTTAAAATCAAAGTCTAAATAGTAGGATTTTGAGAATAAAATCGACATTTTAAAAAAGCCGAATTTACCAAGAAAAAGAAAAAAATGATGGACATATTAAATATCGGATATTGAGATAAAAATCAAGATTTCCTAAAAAGGCAAAGTTTAGAAAACCAAAAAATCATAATCCAAAAGATCGAAATTTTGAGCTAAATGTTCAGAAAAATATCAAAATTTCGAAAAAAAGCAAAATTTCGGGAAAACCTCAAAATGGACAAGAAATATTTCAAAGAAAGTCAAATTTAAAAATAAAGATGTGATTTGAAAGATATAGTCAAAACCCCGAGAAAAAGACGATATTATGAGAGAACTTTTGCGAAAAAGATCTAAATTTTGACACAGCGTTATATCTTAGTTAATTTTTAAAATTTCCCAGAAAGAGTTAGGTGTTATCAAAATTAGAAAAAAAAAACAAATTTTAGGAAAATTATAGAATATTTATTTTTTCCTGACTCCTCGAGTTAGAGGAAGACAGACACCGCCTTACCTTGGCTCTGTGGGCGTCAGAAAATCTCAAATATTGTGATGCACATCGAAATTTTGACAAACAAGTTAAAACTTTCAAAAATTTGGATTAAAAAAAGTTTGATATTCACAAAAAAAAGAGCAGCAAGACAGATGGTGAGCTAATACAGGAAAAGTAGAGGGCATAAAACGATTAATTTTCGATATCACCCCATGGATAACTTGACAATGGGACTTTCAGGAGTACTTCAAACAATTTAAACACAGTGACACATCTAGATGCATTTATTGCGATAGAGAAGATAATGTGGAACATACAGTTTTTGAGTGTGAAAGTGGAAGGAAGAAAGCGAGGAAGCCGAGAGAATAGTTAGAATACTGACACCGCAAAATATGGTAATCAAGATGCTACATTCCAAAGAATACCGAAACGAAATTGGCAAATTTGTAGCTAAGATAATATTTAAATAACAAAAAGACCTGGAGCAAAGAAGGCAAAGGAAATCAAGTAATCATCCAAAGAAGGTCCTTTTTGAAATAATACCCCGACAGGTAGTCCCGAAAAACAAGCATCTCTAAAGAAGGGAGGAGGGGTTAGTCAGTAAGAGTCTGACACTCCCCATCCACGTGGATGTGAGCCCAATAGGGTTTCCCTCCTCATAAAAAAAACTACTACTACTACTCTTGTTACTGCTATTCTTTTCGTTAGCGCATCCAGGTCACCTCAATGATTAAATACTACATATGGCTGGATTTAGAATAAACTATAGATTCATCCTTAGTAAAAAACAGTGGCGGGGCAATTTAAAAAAGCAGTGGGGGATCATGACTCCTCAAAATATTGAGGGCGCATAATAATACATTAATTTATGTCAATCAAAAATTTTTTTGGTTCATGTCTTTATCTTATTAATTAACCGAGATATTGCCTAATATGGACATCGTGGGACACTCTGCATAAACATTTAATGTTTATTACTTTATACTAAGCCACATCAAAACTCGAATGTTTTCGATAGTTCTGTGAAATAATCATATTTGTTCTTTATAGACTTAAAAGAATTTGCTATGATATAAATCTTTAATTGTTAAAGTTTAATTGCTACAATGCTATGAGATTGAGATTGAATTTTAATTTTACAGAATGTATCCCTGTTCTTTTAACTTTGTTTAGCGTTTCCGGACGACGTAATTGTGGACGAGGCGTTAACAGAGGCTTTTGCTACGAGGTACATATTACACTTTTTTTTGAAACCACAATCAGTATTACCTAAATTAAGAAATTTTTATAAATTTATCACATTTTTCGTTGTCGTTGTCATTGTAAAAGATATCTACTCTCTCGGCCTAGGACAAAAAAATTCTCTAATAGTATTATAGAAACTGCACATTCGATGGGGATGAAATAAATATCATTCCAGCACCCGTTTAGAATATATTCTACACACCGTTCAGAATTATATTCTGCAAGGCTTTCGACAAACCAGAAGCCTTCATTTAAGGGCGGGATATTAAGTAATTTGTTTCAAAATTGTGATATATTTTGAAGATTTTTATAAAGTTTTAGGACTTTTTTATAATCTTGTTAGAAAAAGTATTGTCTACAATACGTTTAGAATGACATATTTTACACTCGCGAAACGGCAACTCTCGCCTGGTGTTCGGTCTACAAACTTTTCGCTCGTGTGAAATATGCTCTATTCCATAACTTGTAGAACAGATCCTCGGACTGTTTTGGAATGATTCCTTAGCAACGAACTGAAATATTGGAATAACGTATTTGGCGTCGAGAAAGTAGCCATTCTCGGGCGATTTCAGAAAAAAAAATAATTAAGAATAGCTGCATTTTATCAAATTTTGACACCCACCTAACATGATATTTCAAACGATAAAAAAAAATATTAAAGGTAATAAAAAAAAAGATTTAAGTTTATTATTATATTTAGTTTTATATTATAAATTAAACTTGCTTATAGCCTCGTTAATATCTGTCGCCTTCAATCATCCAAATCTTAAAGCACTAGATGCTGTGATGGACTAATCGGGACGAATTTGTTTTCAATAGCCAAATAAAATTTGGTATGTAGCTACGTAATTTCGATAAAGTAAGTTCATATTTTAAAAAAGAAGTTTAAAAAGTGTATATATTATCGTTAAAGTCAGAAAGCCATTGATGTAGACTCTCCCTAGTTAGAGTCGACATTTCCTAATATTATCTGTTAGGCTTGATGCACACAGAAAACGAAAACAGTTTTAGTCAAAAATGTCTCGTTTCAGACAAAAGCGTTTTGCTTTTTCTGTATGCGTCAAGCCTTAGAGTAGAGAATCAAATAATTTTTCGGACTTTAATTACGACTAGCCGTTGAAGCTGGTAATATACAGTATAAAGCTAGGGTTTCCTACAGAACGGTAACGTAAAAGAGTGACCGTAATGTTACGTCGAGTGACGTCATCAAAAACCGTCCACGTGCTTCTAATAGGCAGTGTTTTCCTACAGAACGTGAGGAGGTACCGCTGCGAAAAAGTACGTCGACGCCACTTTCGAAGCGACCGCTGTGTACGGTGAGGATACTGTAAGCACGATTTAATACGTTACGTTGACATTTTACGTCGGAATGTAGCTACTATGATTTATTTCACTTTTTTATTATTATGTGCATATGCAGGATGTTTTATACAGGGTGTTACCAAAGGCCGGGCCGCTACTTCAGGAGCATATTCTTCACATTAAAATATGAAAAATGTTAAAATACATTTTTTTCTTTAAATTGCCTCCTAACGGAGATATGACCATTTAAAGATGGCGCCCCTAAAGTGGTTTTTTTACTACAAAAAGTTAACGGTTGGTAGCAAAGTCATGAAATTGGGCAAGCAGTTAAAGAATTGGATTAGGCATATTCTCATGTAACATATTTTTTAAATAAGCAGTAGCGTGGTGTGTAGGGGGTTGCCCGCGATTATTTTTTGCCGTAACTTTTTTGTATTGCAATATTTCGACACAAAAGTGCTATAATCGTAAAAAACAACATTTTCCATACAAAAAAGGTGCTCTTTCTCAAAGTCGCTAAAAGTAACCGTTTCCGAGAAAAAGGCGTTTAAATAATCCTATCCCGTCTTCGAAATTCTAACTAATTTGTATAAGAAAAAATAAGTTGGTCATGCAAACTGATCGTAAAGAAAACAATTGTACTTGACAATATCTGCCAGAGATTGACGTTGTGTCACTGATAAAATTTGGTCGTAAGCTGTAAACTTTAGCAGTTTTTGTTGTCAATAGTAAGTGTAGTAGTTTTTTAACTTTTCATTATTTTGATAAAATGGACTATTCAAACCAAGAAATGGCCGATATGCATTTAATGTACGGGCTTGCAAATTGCAATCGTGCTGAAGCAAGACGGCTTTATGCCGAACGTTTTCCTAATAGACACCTACCAGGAGAAAAATTGTTCCAGAAAATTCATGCTCGTTTATGTGAAACAGGAAATTTTGTTTTCAAAGGCGAACGTGTTGGAAGGCCAAACGCAGAAGTTGCTAATTTAGAGGAGAGTGTGCTTCAGCGAGTTGAAGAAGATCCATGTGTCAGCACTAGATAACTTGCTTTAGCCGAAGGAGTAAATCACGTAACTATCTGGCAAATTTTGAAATTTTACCAATTTTACCCCTATCATTTTCAAAGAGTGCAAGGGTTACTTGCTGCTGATTATCCTCCAAGAATAGAATTTTGCAACTGGCTATTGCATAAGATCGCTGAAAATGAGAACTTTCCATCGCTCATATTATTTACGGACGAAGCGGGTTTTACCAGAAACGGGATACTTAACTTTCACAACATGCATCAGTGGCAAGTTGAAAATCCCAATGCAGTTATTCAGTCGAGACATCAGCAACATTTTTCACTTAACATTTGGGGAGGAATAATAGGGGACTCTATAATTGGACCGTTTTTTTTTTACCTCATAGGTTAACAGGAGCATCATATAGACATTTTTTGCAAACAGAGTTACCCGTGTTACTTGAAAATGTTCCACTCATAACAAGACAGCGAATGTGGATAATGCACGATGGGGCACCTGCCCATTTTAGTGCAGTTGCTAGGGAATTTTTGAATAACAACTATCATCAACGATGGATAGGTCGAGGAGGTCCGATACCATGACCAGCTAGGTCTCCTGACCTCAACCCACTCGATTTCTACTTATGGGGACATCTAAAGCAGATCGTCTACTCCACACCAGTTGACAATATCAATGATCTTCGTGAACGAATTGAAAATGGGTTCAACCAGATTCACAATACACCAGGCATTTGCGAAAGAGTAAGGAGTTCCCTTAAAAGACGAGCCGAGCAATGTATTGCTGCAGAGGGCAGTAATTTCGAACACTTGCTTTGATTTTTTTTTCTTAATTTTGTACTATTTTTATATCAATGCAGTTAGTAGTGGATAAATTAGAAATTTGCAAAACGAATTCTAATAAATGCAACAATTTTGTTTAAACGCTTTTTTCTCGGAAACGGTTACTTTTAGCGACTTTGAGAAAGAGTACCTTTTTTGTCAAAAAAATGTTGCTTTTTACGATTAAGGCACTTTTGTGTCGAAATATTGCAATACAAAAAAGTTACGGCAAAAAATAATCGCGGGCAACCCCCTACACACCACGCTACTGCTTATTTAAAAAATATGTTACATGAGAATATGCCTAATCCAATTCTTTAACTGCTTGCCCAATTTCATGACTTTGCTACCAACCGTTAACTTTTTGTAGTAAAAAAACCACTTTAGGGGCGCCATCTTTAAATGGTCATATCTCCGTTAGGAGGCAATTTAAAGAAAAAAATGTATTTCAACATTTTTCATATTTTAATGTGTAGAATATGCTTCTGAAGTAGCGGCCCGGACTTTTGTAACACCCTGTATAATAATATATCTCCCTTTTATATTATTCAATTTTTATTAAATGAAAAGTTTGAAAATACCAAATGACATAGAATTTGTTCTTCAATATGATGAAAAATTTCCATAATTTTCGAAACAATTTTAAAATTTTACAGACATAATCTTTAAACTAGATGACTAGGAACATATTTAATTAGGTATATGTCAGTTTATAAATTGATATCTTTAGAGTTTTTATTTGTGTTTATTGCAACATTACATTCTGAAGGATTTTTTGTTAAAAATTTTGTCAATACCTCAGTCTTCTCTAAGAATTTCAATGTAATGTAAACAATATTTATAAATAATTACCATAGCAATAGTCCCTTGGCCTGCGGGGATTCTGATGGTCGTAAACAAGCAAGTAGAGTATGAGAACAAATCTGTTGTGAATCATTAGAGGTTAAAAATTTTAGAGAGAAATTTTGTCTTGCAAAACAACATACTTTATACGTTCATGAGGCAGATTTTTAGTTTTCAGCTACATTGCCAATTAAAAAAATATCATGACCAAAAATGATTTTTGCCGATCAAAAATACTCTAAATATAATCAAAGAACTATATATACCTATATAAGTTAAATGTGTCAACGAGCGGATTGTATTTTTAAAAACAATTTTAATAAAAATACAGAGTTTTTACACTTAACGGAATTTTATCTTAAACTAACAATTTATTAATTGCGGCACGATGACTTTGCACGCGTTGATGATTGGAGAAACTCCTAGTCCGCTGGTAGCGTCGATTCTTTTATAACTTCAGAGTGTTGACCTAGCGCCTTGCCTTGGACAGCAATAACTAAAGGGTTGAACAACATAATTTATATAAATATATATATATATATATATATATATATATATATATATATATATATATATATATATAACACCCTAAAATACAACCTTGTCTACTAAGATAAAGAAAATAACATTCTCTAAAAATAATTTTTGTCAACTAAAAGTGAAGTGACATATGTTTCAAAATTTCTTTGTCGACTAAAAGGAAAACGACAAATAAATATAGTTTGTGACTACTAAAAAAATTATAGAAAAGTAGAACAATACAGCTCAAATCGTGATAATTTTACGGCCCTAGTCTCGGCCGACGTACTCTACTGCAACGCTTTTCTTACTTTACTTCAATGTTCACCGTCAAGGCGACCGTTCTGTCCTCGACCGCTGCATGGCATAAAGCGGCGGTCAAATAACGGCCCTTCTTTTACGTCGCCTAGCTTAAGTCAGAAAGAATGGACCAACGCTAAACTGGAGATACTAGACACCAAAATTAAGATTGATCTCAACATGCTTTATAACAATGTTGCTGGTCTAAGCATGAATATACGTAGAGCGAACGAACGCCGAATGCCGAACGAACAGCCAAGGACGATACGGAGATATTGGCGATTCAAATTAAAAGTTCGCGCCAACTATCAGCTGATCCCAAGTAGGTCGCTTGCTTAAAACCTATCTTTAAGACTATAATATGTATGTAAAGATTAGGGATCTCCTATGAATATTTTCTTATTTTGCCAAGCAGTTTTTATAATTTTCATGTAATTATATATATATATATATATATATATATATATATATAGAGGACAATAACTAAGGTAATTAAAACAAGTCGACTGTTTATACAAAGTATAATGGATTCGGGGAGAAAGCTTTTATGTTTTGGAATAGGGACGAGATAAATTGCAGTGCATAAGCATCCTGATCTTGTTTTTACAGCTCAACTTCTGTATGGAATAATTGTTAAATTTATCATTATATCATCAATCCTCAGGAATATTATTTTAATTTACTAGAACAGTTTAACGTTCTAAAAGTTGTAAGTGACGAATCAGTTAAAAGATAATGTAAAATCTCCTGAAGTCTAAGTTATTTGAAAAGAACTCAATAATTTCTTAGAAGGCGTAGTAATATTTAACACTATTTAATTTTGTTTTTCAGTTAAAGATTGAAAATATTTTTAGGAGAAAGGCTTCTGAATGGAAGTCATGTTTATTATTAGTGTGTAAGAGAAGAAAATGGAGAAAATTTAAAATAAACTAATAATATTTGAATTGCACATTACATCAAATAAAATTCCGTCACGATAGCATCCACCTATTCCTAACTACTAAATTAAGTTACTACTTTCAAAAATTGTTTATCAGATGCTTTAACTTCCTATATCTTACTTATAAACGTAATAATCACAACTAATAAACTGTATTAACAATAAATGCCACAATAAATATTAAAAAGTCCACGATATTTTGACAAGTGATTGATATGACTGGACCAGGGTTCGTTTTTTAGCACCATAATCAGCCAAGAAGGATTCATTTCAGTGATGAATTTTAAAATTTGGTTACCCTTATTATTTTGATTCAGCAGCATAGACATGTTGCTGTTTAAACTAGAATTTAAGTACATTCTGAAATACTTCTAATGTTTGGAAATTATTTAAAACATTAGTCACATAGTTATGGTATCGTAAATATCCTTCTTGAGGAGAAATGAAATAGCTGTCTGTAAAATAATATTTAAAATTAGTAACATTTAGTAAAATATATCATTAACTGTCTCAACAATAGCAATGTTACGGAAGAGAAATAATAGCACTGTAAATGAAATATCATATTTTTTATTTTCATGAACAAAGAATGTTAGCAAGAGCCTTCTAAATATTTTCTCTTGTATATTTTTGTGTAATGCAGCCATAAACAATGCCAAAAATCTTTGATTTACTTTTTATTTGATTTGAAGTAAATTCCATATTCTGTAATAATGAATAACTAAATTTAAAAAGTCTATAAATATAGGTAGGTATAAACAAATGTCTACAACTACTTTAAGTTCTTAGATACAAACTAATCAAACCATTAACTTCTGATTCTAACATCAACTAACCGAAAATTGAACGCTTGTTATGGCTACATTCACGCTATATCAAAATGTAAACCTGTGACCTACACGCAGTAATTATAATTGTCACCATCAGAGGGGGTGATCCTTAGCTGGAAATGCCATATAACTGCGAAGCCTTCATTTTGAAGAGCGAGAATCAAACGAATTTGTTATTGAATATATATTCTGTGTTTGGTTTGGTTTGATGTTAGCAAAAGTTTTCATTTATAAATGAGGTTAGTATGTCAGTAAAAATTTAATTTTCCAGAAAAAGTTAATATAGAAAGAACAAAATTGTTGAATTTTTGCGAAAATTCAAGTCATCCAAAGCTGCCACAATAATGTAAACAAATGAAAGACACAGAAGAACCCTCATTATAGACGTGAAAATATATTTAAATTTAAGAAAGTTGAGTTTTGGCACAAAGTATTGTGCTCTCTAGGAATATTAAACATTCCCAATAATTTCGAAGACATTCTGAAAAAACCCGAATTTCTTACTTTCTGCTAATTAATAAAAATCTATTTTGTATGTTCAGTGTCCTCACATAGTCATTTTACTCATCTCCAAATGTGGCTATTAAAATTTTGGCATTCTGCGTTCGTTCTCTTAATGTGTACGCATTCAAATACTCCGAATAATGAACAACGAAAAATAGACGTTCGCTGTTTGGCATTCAGCCAGAAGAAGTTTTTTATTTGAATTTTTGTCTCTTCGCTACCATTATCAAGAACGTTATTTTAAATATGGAGCAGTAATTTTTATTGCATCTTTGTTTCGTTTTTGAAACTCCTGACCTCATATGTGACTAAACGTTTCGTATTTTTAAACCGTCATCAAGGAAACAACACTCTCTTCAGATCAACGTTACTTTATTATTTTTCCACAATTAATAAATAATTATTATTAAAAAATGAAATTATAAATTAATTATTAAGAACACAAGGTAATGACACAATAAATAAAAATGTTAACCAAAAACAGCACACATAATCATAAATATCTGATCACCTAAAATAATAACTAATAACTACGGGCAAAGTAATAATGGATATTTGGAATAATAAAAAACAAATAAATCAATAAATGTTACATTTCGTTTGTCAAAATTTATTACATTCTGGTAAACTGTTATTCAAAAATACAAGATAAGTTAATCTAAAAAACGGATTATTCCCTTGACCAGAGTTTATCGGTTACGAAACGATTAGCCCCATAAAATGTTGGTACATAAGTAAAGTCAGAGATTAAAAAGCTACACAAAGAGACAATAAAACATATTATATCAGGTCCGCGTTTAAAAAACTTATTTGATGATGGTAGCAAAAAGACGAAACGTCTGAATAAAAAACTCTTTATGCTGTCTTGTAAAAAATAAGAAAGGCCAATAAAAAAGTGTTTTTATTTTTGCTATTACTTTTTTAAATAACACCAAGAAAAAATAAATATAAAAATCAATATTTCACTTTTTCTCAAAAATCTCAAGAACCTTAAGAGATATTTTAGTTTTCTCCACGGAACATTACTGGTCGCCAAATTATGCAACTTTGCCTTAGTTTAACCGATGCTGTATCTCTTAAGTTGCCTACAGACTGGCATACATGTGCGGCGTTTATGGGTGACAATAAAGGTATAGACCTGCACACAAGCTTACAAACAAGTTAGTGTGAAAGAGCGCGATGAGTAGTGAGGACGATTGTCTTTTATTAGCAGCGGCGTACGTTGCTTTAAGTAAAAAGAAAAAATCTAAATTAGAGAAACAAAAACAAATTCGCAGAAAATGGGTGAAAGAATGGCTTTTAAAACGGCCTGAATATAGTCATGTAAACCTTCTTGAAGAATTACGCTTAGACCCCGATGATTGGCGAAATTACCTGAGGATGGATGAAGAAAGTTATGTAGCGATATTAACGTTAGTGTCTCCATTAATTCAAAAAAAAGGATACGATTTTAAGGACCTCCATATCACCACATGAGCGATTAACGGCCACACTTCGCTATTTAGCCACTGAAGGTGTAAAGTGGAAAATGCCTTTGGCATATTATCTAATCGTTTAGAGTCTTCTATTTTCTTCATTTCCCTCCGGAAACTGCCACGCATACTATTTATTTTAGTTTTCACCGTGCTTTTTGTTGCATTCGGCTCAACTTCTTGAATTTTTGTCAATAAAGTAGCACAAGCTACATCTTTTTTGTTCCTGTTTTTGTAATCACAACACTTAGTTTGCCATAGGCAAGGATAACTTTTATAAAGTTCAATAAAATCAATTACGAAGGTTGTTGAAAAGCTTCTTAAGTCAGACATTATAGGAAGTTAATGGGCAGCGCAAAACAAAAAAAGTGAAACTAAATATGCAAGACACTGTGCTCAATATGTTTTTGAATCAGGCATAATTTTTACCCACACACCCACACTCTTGTATGCAAGTGCATGCTTGCGCGTTGATGAATTCCGGTGAAACCAGAAAGCTTGTGCGACGCACATGTTTGCGAAGTTTTGACCACACACAGGCAGACATCAACGCACAAGCATGTATGACATACAAGTATGGCGCACATGTATGCCAGTCTGTGGGCAGCATTACAGTTGTCAAAATCCCTGTGCTAGAGAAGCGGCTTAGTTGCCACCTGCGTATAAAATACTGTTTTTAATTCTCAGCATTTTCCAATATTTGGCACTACAGGCCAGTTAAAATTAGAACATTGACCTAGCTCTGTAGATGCCTGTCAATATGTCTTCTAATCAACTCCTACTTGTTGAGTCGAATGACACAGATAAAACGAGTTCTCGCTTATTTTTATTAATTTAATATTATTCGAAGATTTAACTAGATTTCACAGCGTTTGGCAATGGTGCTTCTCTTTATTCTCTTTCTCACTTGCCCGGCACCCGAGTTGGTTTTGTATATTCTTATCGGACCATGCAAACTTTTCAGTAATATACATTTGAAAGTTAGTTTCGTCACTCAAGTTTTAAGTAGCTGTAAGTTTGAAATGTTTAAATTAAATGTATCAAAAGGATGATGACCAAGGAATCAAGCACGTCACGTCGTCAGCTAGTGAACCAACAGGGTGTACAAATAATAAATGGATTCAAAAATAGACCATATAGTAGGTAACTTAAAAAATTGCTCTTTTGAAAACTTTTATTTTTAAGAATTTTACATCTTAAAAAAATGAGAAGGCAGGAAAAAAAATAATAAAAACATCTCAGTTATGTTGAAAATTTGTCGATTATTTTATTACTGAATTTCCACAGGTTGCCCAGAAACATTAATTACTCTATTCTGAGCTTTAGAATTGACTTAAACTGAAATGATCGAGTTCCATTAGGAAATACATTTTTTCGGACCCTATGGAGGGGACTTGTCAATATTCATACAAAGAAGATTGAACCGGTTTACGGTTCGCGGTTGTGAATA
Source organism: Dastarcus helophoroides (assembly GCA_028583605.1). Lineage (NCBI taxonomy): Eukaryota > Metazoa > Arthropoda > Insecta > Coleoptera > Bothrideridae > Dastarcus > Dastarcus helophoroides. The sequence continues at coordinate 7,978,124 of CM053326.1, forward strand.
TTTTCAACTTTAGAATAGTGATTCTCTTATTTCAAAACATTTAATTGATAGGGAAATAACACGCAAACATTTATTACCTGTTAATTATGGGAGATGATGCAAAAACATGCTCATTATGTTACTGTTGCCATTTTGTAGTCCTGTCGGAGGGCGTGGTCTTATGTGATAAGCGTCGAGCTTATGGGCTATAAAATTATTAAACATTGTCCATTCTAACCATATTCTTTCTCATGAAAATTTTACAATTACTTCGTTTTTAACACACTATGCAAATCGATCTAGTGAAGTCTGCAATACAATATAATAAATTGCGCGAAAAAATATTATTACTGGTATTTGTAAAGAGTTCTTCCACATATTTAATAAACATTTGGAAATAATCTGCTGATGTTCCTTAATACCCCTTGACTTCTATATACTGTAATCTTGGTGTATTTTGCATCACTAAACAAACAATTATACAATTCATTTGTCTTATCAGCATGACATGAAATAATGTAGTTTCAAAATGGGAACCTGGAACGTTTACGCTGAAGTTATACATTCTACTAAGTATTTGTGTAGCTGAGTCTCCAGAGAGAGTTTCCATATAATAGAGGGAAGGTTTTAATTAGACCTCTTGGCATATGACAATGATGCGTATAATGAGTCGGTTCCTCTCAAGCAGACGGAATTGCGTGGTGAAGTCATTTTGCAGATGAATTGAAACAATGTAGCAGCTATATAAGTTTCCCTGGGATGGTATTAACTGCCAGAGCGTTGCAACGTTCCGCCGCTTCATCATCATCTTTGCAACAGATCGTCATTTGTCATTCGTGTAAGTTCTTGACAGCATCCAGGTGGCTAATGGATTTAATCCACACAGCTGGCTTGATCTATCTGAAGTCATGTACATACATCATGAGCTTTTTATGTTGACAATTTTAAATTGCTGCAACTCGCGGAAAATATATAGTTTATGTTTTCCTTTTAAAGAATTGAGATTAAATTTACATTTATCAAATATGATAAAATAAATGTTTGTGCGATTCATATCATAAGAGACCTTTCTAATTTACTATCATTTGTCTTGCTGATAATATTCCTATATCAGGTCAGTTTGTAGAAGTGCCTTGCATCGATCATATGCTATTAATTTAACGAGATTATTATGCGATTTATAATAATCGAAAACGTTGCCAAGCGACGAGGCGTTAGCCGAGTCGTCTGGCCACGTCCGTGATTAGTTTAAATCGCTAATAATCGAGTTGCGTTCAAAGCTTTATCAGTATTATTGACAACGATGACACAAAAAAATCAACAAATTTTGAAAATGAAATTTGTATCTAGGGTATTATGATAGGTAATTAACGTATTATAATTGTAACTAAGGCATTATGTGCTACTAAGTTATTACAAAGCTGCTATAATATTATGAGATTAATAATTATCAATAAAGATTTAACTTAAAGGACACTTAATTTTCAATGATACGATGAAGTTAATTAATTATACTGGTCTATTTCGAGTATTGTTCAATAGTACACGCCAACTGTCGTAATGATGGAAGTAAATCTAGGATACTTATTCTGCGGGACTCAAAAAAGTCACATACCGAAATATAGCAATCCTTAAATTATACTTTAACCATTTATCTATCTGTACCAGTAATAGCCATAAGGTTACCATAAGTTTTGGATCATCTTAACGCGCATGACCTTAAAGCGTTATTTTAAAATGGCAAATATAATTACAATTTAAAAAAGACTAGATTTAACTTTGTCAGAATAACTATAGAACTGATAATTATTATTTTCAAATTTAGTTACCAATAGCTTTAATACTGCCAACTGTAAAATGGATAGTTTGCACTTTAAAATAGTACTGTCGGTTTTCAACTTACCGTTCTGAATTTAATGAAATTCTGTATATTGTTAGATTATATCAAGTTAATGATCCAGTTAAATTTTAGAAGGGATACTCAGAACGCATGCTTTTAACATTAAATCTTATGAGAAACTAGAGATTATATCATATTTGACAAAAAGTACCATTATACTTTAGTAAAAACGGAGAAAACGATGGAAATTAGCATTTAAAACAGTTTAGACACTTTTAAATACAGGTTTAGAGCATGTGGTAGTAGTAATTAGGGAATACATTGATAAAATTTGTTTTTTATGGTACTTTTCCCGTAGTTTATTATATTAGATATAACAACGTCGTTTTTATGTAAACGATTCTGTGACTCTATCAAACAAAACATCGAATCACCATTGTTTAATTCCTTTTCGAGGTTATATGACAAACTTTTTAGGATTACCCGTTAATGAATTTGCCAATTCAACTTGTTGGAGCCTGTTATCGACGTTTTTAGGATTCCGTACCATAACAGGAAAAAACTGAACCTTTATAATTAGGAAGTTTCCATTTTTTTAAAAATAGGCTCAATGATATTCCTAAAAATTATGAAACGAACGAAAAAATTTTTTTGGAATATTTTGAAAATTGACTGAATTATGGTCCTTTGAAGTTCAAATTTATCACGTCCTCTCGATTTGCCGCTGAAAACATCTGTGACGTCATAAAACATGATAGGAGTCTGGATCGCCTAAAGTCGCCTTGTCTTTGCCCTGCTCTTTCAGTTAACACTTCTTCAAATCTTGTTTCCATCGTCATTTTGTGCTAAATAATAACCAGCAAAAAATGAGTGCAAAGACTTCCTTCTATAAATATTGTTTAGTTCCTAAATGTAGAAAAACGACTGTCATTAGCCCGAAGAAATTTTTCTTTTCCGTACCGAAAGTACAAACTTTGAGAAAAATGTGGTGTAGAGTTATGAAAAGACGTGATAAACAACCACTTTTATGTCAGTTTTCATTATATTACTGTAAAGATCATTTTGATATAAGTATAAACCAATTTAATAACAAACATAAATATGATCTACAATAATAAAAACAGTGGGTGACAAATAAGTAAAAAAATAAATAATATAATTGTTTCGTAAGTAAATTTAAATATAACATAGTTCGTTTTTAAAATATGATATTAAAAGAAAAAAGATGACTTTTAGCCCTGTTTTTAATCTTCATTTTTTATTAAGTTTAATATTACATAAGTGAAATGTAACGTCATTGGTTTTTATTTAATGTATTTTTATGAACTACAACAAAAACATTGTTGTAGTTCGAAGAAGATGTATCTTTGTGATAACTTCTTTATTTTCATTACATTCAAATGAACTTTATGTTCCGGTGTTATTCTTACTCGTACAATGCAATGAGTTCCTTTTCTTTTTACTTACACGTATCCAATCCAGATCTCTTCCAGGTCTACCACAAAAATATTTATTGTTATAAAAAAAATAACACTTTTACCACCCTTAAATATAAATAATGTTTTCGTTGAGAAGTTGTTCTTATACAAAAAAAAACTCAAAACCAAATATTGATATCAACATACTGCATAAGAATGACATCACTAGATCTTTCACTAAATATTTACTGATTTCTTAAATAACAATTACTATACAGTAGTCAACACTAATTATTTATGTAAGGATAAGCACTTTAAAAGTTCTTAAGAAAGAAGTGGAATAATCTACTTTGCACCTCGAATTTCTGCACTGGTATATAGAGGATTATTCAAAAAAAAAAAAATCTATAATCATTGCTATATCCACTTTCGGTAAATTTTTGGAATCACCACGAACAAAACCTTCTTCCATTGTTGATTATTTCCCGACAACAACAATATAAAACAATTCATTGAATTCACACTGACCCTATGGTTTATTAATTTATAGCATATACTTAGTTTAAAGGTAACAGCCGGCATATTAGCCGGGTCGTGCCTAGTGACGTCATACAACATTTACGGAGTCGCCTGTACCATAAATACTTTAAAGTGCAATAGCTTATTCAAATTTAAAGATATTGAAATAATTCTTTCGGCAATTTTTTAAGTTTAATTTATACTATCACGTAACGTTAAAGTTAGTAGTACTTTTGACAGGTGGAAACTTCCTAATTTCATTCTCGTGTCCGTACTTCCGTTTGTCACAAAGAGGCTTTCCTCAAAAACTATGTTATGTAGAAAGTTGAAATTTTGCACAGCGATAGTTCTCGATAACCCACTCAAATACCGGCAGCCAACGATTAGAAAAATAAAGTGTTTTATAATAAAATGGAAGGTTAATTTGGTCTCCGAAAAATAAAAGTTTAGTTAATATATCGTGTGAAGTATCATTTGAAAGAGCTACCTTTGAGGATTGTGAAAAATATATTTTTTTAAGTTTTGGTCCTACCGTCTTAAAGATACCGCTTAAATTGTGGCAGAAATGATCGTCACCCCTATTCTTCTAGGTTTCGCAAGATAAAATTTCGATTTTAATAGGGTCAGTAGATATTGGGCCATAGATTACCGAAAAATTTTCTGGTTTCGTAATGGTTGTTGAGAAAAAAATATTTTATGGAAAAATTGGTGCTTGCATGCAAAGGCTTTTTGGTCCATATAGAAATAATTTTTTTCAAATAAAAAATTTAATTGAGCTAGATGATAGAATAGAGATTTTATCTGTCTCTTACATTATTTCAGTTAGATGAATATTTTCGGAGTTAGCACCAGTTCACGCAATGCAACAATTGCGGTTGAAATTGACTATTTTACGACGGTCCGGAGCGATCTAATAAACTATGTTTATCATCGACTTATTGTGAATTGCGAATAAATGCTTTTTATCTGGGGCATTATCTTTACAGTTATCATTTTCATTAATATTTGGATTGATTGTAGAAAAAAGTGAAAATGAACAATTTTTTTATTTGTCAAATATATATGTAAATATACATATATAAAAATTGAATAAAATTTTAAATTCATATATAAGTAAAATTAATTTAATTTGGTTTATTGGCTGATCACTGTAGTAACTGGTGCGGAATTGCTCTTAGCTGAACTTTTTATGTAACTTATTTTTCCAATGAAATATTTCTCTGCTGTGATATATTGATTTTGACATTGTTCGGTTATATAAATTCCTCTGTATCTTACTCCATCGCTTAGTTTAAATACTATGTTAATTATACAAGACAATGTATACTTTTAATGTGCCTTAGACTATAGCACTAACGACAGAACCACCTTAAAACGGTTTGCTTTAACTTTGCCATTGCAAACTCAAAAAGTGCCGCGCATCCGTTGTGCCAATTTTTTTTCGAATTCAGGACTTGACAGCTGCGCTCACCTTATCATTCGAAATATAATGATGACCATTGAGGTCTTTCTTGTAAAAAAAGAAAAAATAAAAACCTTAAGGTGGAAGAAGGGGCAATAAGGAGGTTGTGGAATCGCTTCAAACGTCAGGTTTTGCAGATTTGAAAGATTATTGGGTTCAGGATTTCTCTAATATGACAAACTCGACATCGAAGGTGTTTCGAAGATTGTATGGAGAAGAATTTATCGTTACCTCTCGTTACGAAAAATCGCTCAGTGAGGATCCCAAAACACGGTAAAAAGAATTTACTTTGCTATACTATAACTCGTAAACTACCTTACAAGTTTTATTAATTTTTTTTCTTAGATTGTATTTACTAATATTTGTCCTTCTGACACTGCAGTCAAGGGCTGTCGGTGAATTTAGCGAATATCCTGTATAAATACACGGATTGCTTTGGATAAATTCAAATGGAAGTTAAATGGAGAAAGATATACATTTATTGAGATTTGGGGCGATCTCGAAACCCACTCTACTCTGTAATCAAAACAAACAAATTTGAATATCGGAGCTCCACAATAATCCCTAATGTCAACTTAACGCTAATTTTAATTTATCGTCCCATTTGTGTAAGAGCTGGCGACCAACAACATAATTTTTGGATACTTAATAGGAAACCTAAAATAAACAATGAAAATGCATTTCAGAGAAGATTGTGGTGTGTAGTAAATTCTACCTCCCTAACCCAAATAGGATTTTAACAATAAATTGCGGAATCGCTTAATGACAATTCTATAATACTTACAGATCTTTAATTTTGCAAATTAACTGATAAGGTATCATATCACATCATTTTCCAACAATGCTGTAAATAAAATTTGCTAAAATAATTTAAAATTATTGAAGTAGAGGTAAATTATTATTATTAGGAGGGTAACCTAAAAAATAATGCATAAATGCTTCTAGAACGGGAACAAAAATATTTAGCAAGATGCAGTACAGGTTAAATTAAATTTAATTTTCACTACAGGAATCTCATAAGCCATTAGAGATACAAGGAAGCTTAAATGGAAAAAAAAAGTTCAAAATTTACTGCTCAATATTATTTTGCTGAGAAAACAATTGAATTCCAATTCTTCTGGATTTTATTTAGAAAGAACTGAAAATCGCTATTTTTAAAAACTAGCTGCAACTTGTTTATTTGAAGTCCGATTGAAAAAATTCAAAAAATGTAAGTAGTTGTTTTTTGAGGCCTTTTCATTGGTGAATGTTAATTTTTTCTAAATTTAACTGTTTGCGAGAAAATGATGTCAACTTTATCATTTCTTATAGACGTCATATTGGATTTTACCATTTTCAAATTGTGCATATTTTTCTAATTAATTTAATATGTAATATGTTATACTTTAAATGTGTCACAGTGGGTTAAATGAACTAATTTTCTATTTTTAAACAAAAAAGTAGTCAATGCAATAGTTAATAATAAAAATACAGTACCTAATTTCGTAACAATAGTTATCAAAAAACCTAAAATATTGCTACAAACTGTGCAATATTTAAACAGTTATTAGTATAATCCTAACGTGCATGCTCATCTTTAAATGGAGTAATTCTGTCAAAAAGTATAGACGTTTTAAAACTTTTGTCAACAATTTTTACAAAAATTCTTTTAACATTGAATACTTATTCATGTAACGTGAAATATCTAACAATCTAACGTGAGAAACGACTCTCATATTCATGAACACTATCCGTCTTAAAATATTTAACTTCTGGAGAAGTCTAGAACGCACACTTGCGTAAGAGTCATTGGAAGGTCGTCCTTAATAAAACCCCTAGAATGTTCATAGAATTACGTAATTTAAAGTGAATCATGCACGTTACGATTATTAATAAATCTTTCAATAATATACAGTTTGTTATAATAATTTTGGTATTTTAATAATAATTATTGCTTTTTTCAAAACTGTATTTTTTATTATTAAAAGTTGTGGCACTTGCATCGCCTACTATAATTTTTTTTGTTTAAAAATAAAAAATTACTTCATTTAATCCACTCTTATCACTTTTAAAGTATGGCATGACATACTTCAAATTAATTAGAAGAATATGCCAAATTTGAAAATGATAAAATCCAATATCTTTATAAGAAATAACAAAGTTGACATAATTTTCACAGAAATATTTAATCAAAAAAAAAATAATAATGTACGTCAGTGGAAAAGCCTCAAGAAACAACCAATTACAGATTTTTAAAATTTTTCCAATTGGACTTCAAATAAACAAGTTACAGTTGATTTTTTAAAATAGCGATTTTTAATTTTTTCTAAATAAAATTAAGACGAATTGGAATTCAATTGTTTCCTCAGCGGAATAATATTGGGCATTAAATTCGGCACAACTTTTCGCATTTAAGCTTTCTTGTATCTCTGATGGTTTATGAGATCCCTGCAGTGGAAATCAAATTTGGTTCAACCTGTATATTTAGATGGAAATGTACCAAATATGTGCCACAAAGAAATGGTTGAAAAACTATTTTTCTGTCGCGTCTACAATTGTAGACAATTTAATTATTTTATTTCACACACAATTTTAAGTTAAGCCATGCGTTTCTGTGTTATATTCATAATAATTTTGACACCGATTTTACGCTCTGTTTACCACTGTCTTATGACCCGCCGAGATTATACAAGAAACCTATTAGTACAAATTTCGTGTTTTGGGCTTCATAAGTTACGGCTCTGCGTTGTGAATCCGTCAATCAGTCAATCAGAGCTTTTCTTTTTATTAAATTAGTATAGGTAATATTTTTGACCAATTTCACAAGAAAATATACAGGTAAATCATATATTTTCCTTTCTTTGAAAATGTGGCTTTTATTCAAAGTATTTTCCAGTTTAATTTCAAAAATTTATTACCTTCTACACTAAAGAATTTGTTTTTAAAGAAGATTCTATTAACAACTATCAAATAAATCCAAAAGGCAAGATTCCTTTTTTCTTTGCGTTTCTTTGAAATTTTATTTTGCAAAAAAGTTTAGTTTTAGGAGAGGCCGCAAACATTAATCTTTTTACTTTTACTCTTAAAGATCTAAAACGAAACATCACTACCACTCGGTCTAAAGTAAAACTAAAAAAAATATGGTGGATGCGCCAGACGTTTGGTGTATTTTATTAGTATGTACAGGGTCGTTACCTCAAATAATTGATATGGTATGCCTCCAGCTGAAGTTCACGATTGTGAATTTTAGCAGGATGAGGGGCTAGCGCACGTTTTATATAGACAGTACTTATAAGTTTTATTTTCACAAAGGCCTTTCAGCATGTAGGTATTCTCTTTCGTGCGGATCAAAGCAACCTTTTGACGTAACCTTTGGTAATATATCAAAAATAATGTTTGTAAGCATTATATCTAGAAAAAGGTCTTGTAATGAAGTGTTTCAAAGTATATAATATCAGAAATGTTTAACAATGTTTCGTATTTTACAGTTAGAAGATGTTCTTATGCTTAAAAAAACCACAGTAGCTTCTAGGAACTAGTATAAATATATTTTTTTCAATAATAATAATATTTAAGAAAATTTGAATGGAGATTCGGACAAAGTGTATTAGAATAAAAAGAGGAAACTGTAACAAAAACACTTTTTTTATTTCTATGCTACGGAAAAGGAAAGAGTTATCAAAACTGACCAGTTTTGAGTAATATACACCCTAGTTATTTCATTAACCTTTTTTCGAAAAACTCGAAAATATTCCGTTTACAAATAAAAAAATTTAAACTTTCAACACTCCGTATTCTCATAACCATTGGGTATGGGTCATATATTCATAAAGAATTTTCTACATGTTCGGAGATAAACTGCCTGCCCCTAGTTTTATGATACGACATTTTCAAGCGCTGTATAATTAGTTCAATTTTATTTTCAAAACTTACACCATCAAAGGAAGGTTTAGAGTGATACAGTAACTATTTACGAAATTATTTCGTGAACTTTATACTAAGCCAAAGCTTTATAAGTTGAGGAGGGGCTGTGCTAATTAAATATTGGAATTTCTTAAGCTGATTTCTAAGACACTTTTGATAGTAACATAAAAGGTGCTTCAATTGCAAAACAAACCAGTAAAACTCATTAGCAATAAATTTCTACGTAAAATCGGTTTCCATTATTCTGACCGTTATTCTAAAGGACAAATGAGCCAAGTTTAAAATCAGAATCTCGGACATAAAAGCAGGGAAGGGCGGCATCGAGGTAATATAAAGGTTGTCCGCCGAATAGATCTAGAGAAGGCACCTGCAAAGACTCACGCTAGAACGCGACGTCACGCCATTATCCTGATTGCGTCCCAGAGTCACCTGTAGGTCTTGATTGATGGTCCTCTTAGCACTATACATGATTGCGCAGAGAGAATGTGATCGCAGTCCTGACAAAGGACCCTTTCAGAACACGTTAAACAGGACCCGCTTTCATGCTGACTCCCCAACCGATTCCGACATCAGCCACCGGCTGCTGTCGCCTCATTCATAGTCGCTTTAACTTTCTTATTCACATCGCCATATGATAGATTATTGTATTATGCTAAAATGCAAGTTATAATTTGTTACGAAAGGAAAGCCGTGTCACAATGTTTTAAAATAAATTGAAAAATTTTTTGGCAATGATGATTGGCGTTTCCTTTATTAAACGAATAAAAACAAATTTTGGAATTTCAAAGGATAATTATATTTTACTTTTTTTTAGATATGTGTTACCATTACGCTATCTAGATCTGCAATAAAGTTCTATTCATGCGTTACTTGCATTCATTGATGACAGTTAGTATTAAAGATAAGAAAAAATAACTAACTAAATAATACATCATAAGACCTTGTGACCGAAATATAGATTTCTAAAATTAATAATAAAATCAAAAATTTGGTAACATCGCACAACAGCTGAGCTGGTTAAAACGTTGTTGATAAGTAAAAGGCACGAATTGAATTTTTATAACCAATATAATGTTTCTTATATTACACATGTCTTAGCTTTATTTTTGTTTTTTAATAGTTTAAAGGAAAATGAGATATTTTTCTCTTATCCTAGTTTAGATCATACGCAAATGTTCATTAAAATAGAAACAAAATTAAGGAATATATAATGTAATACCTTAATATATGATGAAAAATAGTTGCTCTTATAGGAAATAAAACATGGAAAATCCGATTTCTACTTTGCCATTATCACCGTGGCTTCAACTGAGTCAATGAGTAGATCTAGTACTTACCTATTCTATTTTTATTTATTGCAATACGGGTTTATCCATCAGCAGTTTTGATTCCTGCAGGTGGTTCACCGGCTCAATTTAGCTCGTTAGTGGTTTGTTAATATTGATGTTTTGCCTACAGCATAAGTCAGAATTACGATCTATTCGGTGGAAACTTCCACAGAGTCCCCTCTTGCCAGCTCATCAGTGACCTCCTTATCGTGCATGTTGCTATGCCCGGGCACCCAAATAAGTGTGACCTTGTTGGTTTCTCCCAATCTATTAAGGGTTTGCACACAGTAACACTACGGTCGAATTGTTGATATGCCCCTTTAGGGCATTTAATGCTGCTATTCATGCATATACAAATTGAGCTATCAGGCGTCATGTCGATTTGGAAATTTGCGCATTCTCGAATGACCTATACTTCTGCCATAAATACAGAAGCATCTTCTCCCACTGAAATAGTATTCCTGTAATTATTCCTTGGTTTGTAGATCCCAGCTCTGTATCTTCTGCTTAGACCGGATCTGTCTGTAAATCAGACGTCCTTTTCTTGACCTAGCTCAGTTTCTGTTTTTTTCCAATCTTCTCTGTTCGGGATCAGAATTTTATAATTTCGTCCAACCAGTGCAACCAGTGTCTTATGGGAGTGCGGTGTTATTTTAATGTAAAAAGTCTGTTGTTAAGGTCTTTAAGTTCAGTATGACTTACTCTTGTCTTCCTCGAGTGCTTTTAACACTTAAGTCTGTAGGCCGTTAATGTAAACTCTGTCTTAATAAATTCATCTAGAGGAGGCATATTTAGCACTACCTCTAGAACTTTTGTTAAAGTGGCGCATGTAGCCCCTGTAGGATCATCTACTATTAGGTTCTACAGGAAAGGGGGAAATAATTCTACTTCGTAGGTCTGAGCTAAAAGGCTGACCTGAGACCCTCCAGCTCTGGACCGTATCAGTAATCTCCCTTGTCGCAAGCGTTATGTATGTAGCTTCCTGTCTTCTGCAGTCTGGGAATAATATGGAGTTTTTTGTCTAAGAGGTATTGATGAAGATTTTGTCCTCTCTGGTTGAGATCTGAGCTGCACCAAACTACGTGGTGCGCGTTCTTAGTGCATCCCAGAAGAAGATTAGGTTTTCTATTTTCAAAGTATTTAATCAGCCTCCTAATGTTGGCTGAAGCTGGTTTCTCGGTTTCGTAGGGCATATATATTAACTCTGCTAGTACTTTCAAGGGATTGTTATTTCGTCTTAGACTCAGTTGCATGACACAGAGATCCCCACTAATAAGTTGGCTATAACACAAGGAGCTTACTGTGGCTACTGGGGTTAGTGTTGGGTTGCTACATGGCCATCTGCTACTTTGTCACTGCTACTCATTAAGTAGCAGTTGGAACAGTTATCAGTTCCTAAAATTAACTGCTACTTTTGGAACATATAAGATCTTTCAGTCGCAGTTACACATTACGTTACCAAAGCTACCTGATACTTTACTCGATTAACTTCGTGTACTTTCGGTCCGTTTCCTTAAGGAATTTTAGGCTTTATCAGTGTTTCTCTTCTACAGTCGGATGCATCTTCAAATTCTAATGTTATCATTTTGATAATCTTAAAGCTTATTTTTGTATTTTTACCCTTCTTTGTCTTTAATTAGTTACTATTAGAAGAATATGTCAAAATAAAATGACTAAATTGTACTGATACCTTGTTATCAGCTCGGAAGTTTTACGATTTAAATCACATGTTTACCTCTTTTAAAATAAAACGTCTCTAAAAATTTACATAATAGAAAAAATGATCGATGGTATATCCTACATTCGAGTTCCTTAAACATTAACAGAGTTTATAAAAGATTGTCTGCCAAATGAATTAAAAACACATCCTATCGTCCAAAGTGACTGCGACTTGCAGTGATTTAGCGTAGGTACTGTTATTGTTTAATCATACTGTAACCAAGTAGCAGGAGCAGTTTAGTAGAGTAGCAGCTATTTCTTGTTGGTTACTCCTTGCTCGGTTCTATATTGACTGCGATTTGCGATCATGTAACAATGACAAAGTAGCAGTAGCAAGTACTCTTTGTAAGTTGCTACTTGCTTCGTTTCATTCCGTTTCGACTTTCACTGCAACATATAATCGCCTAACGCGTATTCATAATAAGTAACAGTGACAAAAGTAGCTGCTATTTAAAACTGTTACTTAGTTGTAACTGGAACAACTCGTATCTGCTACTTGCAAATAGCAGTTTTGCCCATTACTAACTGGGGTACAGACTGCTAGTGTGCTAACCTTTTTAATTGAGCGTGCTGTAGGAAATACGTTGGCAATTTTCACAAGTACCTTTTGAAATGTTCTAACCACAAACTTCGCCACTAGTAAATTCTTGGAAATGTTATAAGTCGGTTCCACTAATCCAACGCAGCAGCCCCCATTTTTCTCCATCATAGCCGTAGTCTTCTTTTCACTGCTTTTCTGCACCATAGCGGTTTCGCAGGTAAACAGTCTTACCTCCTTTGGAGCGTCGTTTGGTGTTGTCAAGACGAACTTTTCATTTCCAATCCTTAAAATGTTTTTCTCTTTTCATCTTCGTTCTTTATCTTGATCTTTTTCATGTCGTCTTTGTTTTTCATCTTGTTGTTTTTCTTGTCGTCTTCGTGCTTCATTTTGTTGTCTTTGTTCTTTATCCTTTTCTTCTTTGTCTTTCATCATTACTAATATTGCTTCCAACTGTTTTTCCATTTTGACCGATTTTGATCTCGTTCCCATAAAACGTTCTAAAATGTTCAAGATTTCTCTTGACATGCCACGTATAAACTATTTTTAAGTTTATAATGTCCATGATAAAGTCCAAATTTGATTATCACTACGATTTACTAACGGAATATTTCGGGCCTTCGCACGAGTTCCTCCAAGAAATAAATCACAATCCACAAAACTAATCCCGTTTCAGACACCAATTCTTGCGTATTACCGTTTCGATAATTAAAACTTTGTGAATTGTAAACAATTTATCTCAAACTTATTTCGGAAAACTACAGCGTCCAGAAGGCTTATCTGCCGTACGATTCATTCTCGCGGCCGCTTCCCATTCAAAAATGTTTCCAGAGGGTTCCTTACATTACACAATTACTAATACAAATTTTACAACCACACTTCGTTACAGTATTGACCTTCCCGTTTTTTCCTCGGTCAGTGGATTTATAAAGGATTCCTGTTTTTTGCGTATGTGGAACAACAAGTCAACAAGAGCTGCATGGGCAGCTTTCCACGCCACTTGTATTTATAAAGAAATAGTTTAAAAGATCTTCGAGTTGTTATTAATTATAATTAATGCCCCTTGAAACTCCGTGTACTCTTAGGGTATTTCCTGCTGGCTTCAATTAAACCAAGTAAATACAGAATATACTTCTTCCGGGATTGTACCATGTCAAAGAACTACTAAAAGGGTTCGACGTTTTTCCCACCATCGTAGGGGGCTTCTTCAGGAACAAAGAAAAAATGAAAAGAGGAATATGAGGAAATATGCAAAAAATAAAAGAATGAAAAGGCCAATTTCAATTTGAAATTGGCCTTTTCATTCTTTCATGAAGAAGCCCCCTACGATGGTGGGCGAAACGTCGAACACTTTTGGTAGTTCTTTCACGCGGTCCAATCCCGGAAGAAGCATATGCTGCACTGACTCTGGCCGTGAAAACCTTCCTTATCAAACTGAGTAAATGTTTAAAACATTTTTTGTTTATTTTTAATAACGTTTACAACGGCCCCACAATTGACTTCTTGAAGTTCCTAATTCAGTAGATTTCAACTGCCTTCTCTATAATTGAGGTCTCGCTCACCAATGTCTATTTATATAAATAAACTGCCATTGCTATGTAATCTAAAGCTGCTTATCGTTTTTTTTTATTGTCACCTGTACAAGATTTTAATCTTAAAGAAAAATCAATTTCGTAATAAAACAAATAACCTCCGAAATTGACAGTGGTTTTGCATAAGGCGTGTCTTTATTGCCATTGTCTCGCTCATCTCGCACGGCCCATTTTAAATTAAAACCTGCCGGTTTACCAGAACCTTGCTAGCGTTTTTTCCTTTCCTAATATTCGCTTACGAAGAGTATAGAAATAATAGTAATCAAATTATAACATAATTGAAAACAATTATATTAAACACATGTTCGCATATTCAATTTAAATTAGGGGTTGAGGTAGACTATCTGACAAGTAGCGTTGTTTGGTAACGCGAAACGATTTGGTTGTATCCTCTCTTTATTCGCTTAACGCGACTAAGACATTTTTCATTTCAAAAAAAAATCAACACAGTTCTTTATGTTTTATGTTTCATTTTTAAGTAAGGTAAGGTATATCATATTGTACCTATTATATGTATTGTAACGAAATGTAAATTGTAGAATTTAGTGCACAAGAAAAGTTTCTAGAAAGATCTGATGAGGGGAAAAGCGGCCGTGATAACGAAGCAAATGGCAGATAAGCGTTCCCGAAATTTCGGCAAACGATAAGCCTTATCTGCCGGATTGTTCTAGAACCTGGAGGCCAAAACTATATAAAGCGGCCAGCTCTCCCTCGAGTAAGTTAGTTAGAGTAGGTGTAGTTAAGTGGTGAGTTAGCAGTTAGAATGTTAATAAGTGAGTTAATTATGCAGTTGTGGATGATACTGAGTTAAATTTAATAATAAAGTGGGTATATTCATCAAGTGTAATTAATCGAAACCGATAAGCCCGTAACAGTATTAAATTGGTGGTTATATTTAATTATGTCTCTCATTTGGTCACCAACTTTTCAACAAAACCTTGATGGCCAAGGTATTTGAAAATAATCCGCATGACGCAAAATAATTTGATTGTTTAAATATTGTGTATTATTCTTGCCACAAAAGCAAACATTTAAAAAATTTCTGTTGTTTTTATCATGTAAACAGTCGAACCGAAAACAAAACAATTACACCTAAATAATATACGTCGGTTTTCACTTTTATTATACGAAAAAATGAGGCAGCAAACAATGCGAAATCAATTTTTAATTCATTGATTTGACAAAAGGACACCTAACAATTTACGACGTAAAATTTGCGAGAACTATTCGAATTTGGCTTAGCAATTTGATGCAACAAAGTTTCGAAGAGAGGGTAAGTGTACAATAAACGTAATTGTTATAGGTAAAGTTTGGGGGTGATTTTATATTCGTGGTCTGTTTAATATGGCGCGGTAATAACTTCGCGCCAAAACTTTCCTCGAACTCGGCTGAAAGATGGTTAGATGGTTCTAGCGTGACGACTGACATCGTAAAAAGCTGTCTAAGGATTGTAAAATCCCTTGCGATTTTTGGGAACTTCAAGAGATGTAAAAATACTGTCAAAACTTTGCATTTGATTATACACTACAGAAGATAAGAAGTAAATTAAACATTTCAATACGTATTAGGTTGAGTGATGTAAACACACTCTGCACAAAGCAATTTTTTTAATGTCTTCAAATAAGTTTAGTTCATACAGTATAAGAACTTTTATTGTCATGGGACAACATATATCGAGATGAATATATTTGTTCAAAAGGCTGTTTGGAGTTTCTTTTCAGGAAACTCACCTACATCATTTATCATTTAGAAGCTATTTTAAATTTAAGATATTTTCACTTCATATGTTTCACAAACTCGACACCAAAGTAAAAAAGTTCCTTTAACTTTCCTGAAAACATTCTTTATTCGTAAAAGAATAACAAAAGTATTCCATCAGTACTAAAGTTTTAAACTGAATTTATATCAAAGTTAAAGCATAGTAAATTTAATATAGAACAGTTGTAATCAGACATAAGAGTTCTTTAACTGTATTATCAAAACGTGAGCTTTTACACTTATCTCACATGAAAAGTTTTAGACGTTCCACAAAAAAGGATTTTCTTCCTGTCTGTGTTAAACTCTTCTAAACTTAAACAAACATCACGTAGCTTCCTTGCTCAGATCTATTTCAGTAGAATAACTGTAGCAAGTAATATGAGATAATTGTTTTATTAATCCTAGAACAAAAACATAGACCGAAAATTGTACAACAGATAAAAGTTGCTGAAGGATGTTTTCGCATTTGATTCAATTACACTTATTGGAGTAAGTAAAAAATATAGCTGACATTTAATGGTCATTTTAACTCTTATATGATCAAATCAATGCGTGCTCTTCCAATAGAGTTTTACACATCATTAAAGAGATGATACTGAAACACCCTGTATAATCTCCTTTAATCATGGAAATGACCGCTTAAAAAGAGATTTATGCAATAAGCAAATAAATGCCGTACTTTTTAGCATAGAGTGTCTCAAGTTCATCATGTGCAAGAAAATATCGAAAACTATTTTGATTTAATTTTTTATAAGGTCAATATTAAGATACTCATGGGCCTCTTTCGAAGTGCCTAATTTATGTACTTCCTCTTAATTCAGAAATTGATCCGAACATTCTGCATACTTATTATTAAATCCTAAATTACCTCAATGAATGCACATGGCAGTTGGGAAACTTAGCTTTAAAAAGTGATGCTAGTTAATGTAAGTAAAGTTGACGTTAACTAGCGGATAGGGTAAGGTGGGCAACAGTGAACCACCAAAGATTCACTGGGATGCTAATATAAAAATGAATTATTTTTGCTAAGTGACGCGTTGTGTATCTAATATTTATTTTTTGTATCAATTTCAGTCCAAGGCCCAATAGAATAGATATTATTATAAACTTTTAAAACATGGAACATGGTTCACTGTGTCCAACCCAAGGTACCCAGGGAACCAGTGTGGGGTACAGTAAACCTCTTATGAGCTGTTGAATGAGCAAAATTTAACTATATACTTGTTATTACACAGTGCAATGCTGCAATAATGAGTGGGGACAACGTGTATATGCTTTTAAGAGACACATGTAATATAGTGACAGATCGATAAAGAGATAAAATCCCATCGACAAAAATTTAGAAAAATATGTGTGAAAACCCCATTTGACAATTTGTGAGAAGATAAGTATACAGAAAAGCATGGTGTAAGACACAGAAAACCATTTCACCCTGTGCCCTGCCTTTCTGGTTCACTATATACCATCTACAACTTTCGATGTTTTAAGTAATGTCAAAAACAAATAAAAATAACTAAAGTGGTACTGGTAGGTCTAAACCAGAAGTAGTCAAGGTATTACGTGTATTGTTTATTAATAAGCAGCTGATACTCGCGTCTTCGTCTGTCCTGAAAGAAGAGAAAGGATTCTTGGGTCCCATTTTGAAAATTCAGAATTTTTAAAGACTTGGATTTTTATTGAAAATTTCGATCTATTTATAAAATTTCGACATTTTAAAATATTCAGTTTTTTCACAATGCTGACCTTTCTCTTGTTCGACCCCCAAAATTTCAAAATCCTCTCAAAATTTTGACTTAATTTTGAAAGTTTAGAATGTTTTCCAAACTTTGCCTTTTTGAAAATTCCCACTTCCTTAAGATTTTGTCTTATTTAAAGATATTTTAATGTTTTTAATTTTTACAATTTTTGTCTTTATTAAAATTTTTCTTTTTTGGAAATTTTAACCATTTTGAGAATTTTCTATTCAATATTTTAAATTTTTTAAATATTTTGACATCTAAGTATTGAATTTATTGAAAAATTTTGACTTTTTTAAATGTCTGTCCTTATTAATGAAAATATTGTCGTTTTTTTTAATTTTTACCCAAAATTTTTACGAAATCTGACTGTTTTTAAATTCTTGTTGAAAATTTAAATTTTTTGAAAGTTTTAACTTTTGAAAACGTTGACTCTTTTCAAGTGTTTGATTTTTTATAATTTGACTTTTTTATGAAAATGACGTCTAACTTCGATTTTTATTGAAAATATTGGCTTTCTTGAACATCTCGACTTTTTTTAACATTTCGACTTTATATTTTAAAAATTTTGAATTTTTATTTGTTCTTTTACTTCCCACTCTTTTCAACTTTCAAGACTTTAAGAATTTCGTTTTTCGCTAAGATTTTGATTTATTTTCGAATTTTTTTGAAAATTTTGACACAAAATATTGACTGAGGCTTTTTTCATAATTGTGCGTTTTTTTCAAAATTTTGATATATTTCATAAATTTGTTTATATTAAGATATTTATTTTTAAACACTTCCGCCTTTTTTTTGAATATATGCACCTTTGCTCAAACTTTTGACAATTTCTTTTGACCTTATTTGAAAATCTCGACAATTTCATTTAAAAATATCAACTTTTTCTCAAAATTTTAACTTTTACGCAGTACATTAGATTTTTATCATTCTTTAATGACTCTTTTTAATTTTCCCTTTTTTTCAAACATTAAATTTTTCTCAAAATTCCAACATTTCTACAATTTTCGAGCATTTTTCACAATTTTTCCCCTTTTTAAAAATTTCCACTTTTATATAATCAAATTTTCGACTTTTTCTCGAAATTGAAACTTTTCACAATTTGATTTTTTTTTAAATTTATACCTTTATTTAAAAATTCGACTTTATGTAAGAATGTTGATTTTTTTTCAAAATTTTTTGAGGATGTAGAGCTTTTTTTTTGGTATGATAATGTCTAATATTTCTTAAATTACAAATATTTGAATTTTTAACAAAGAGTAAAAAGAAAATGGAAATTTGGAAGAATTTTTGTGTTTAAAATCAAAAAAGGGTTTTTAAAAGAAAATCATAAAAAATTCCGACTTCGATTTTAAAATTATGATGTTCAAAGCGTATTCTAAAGAAACATTTTTTTTAAACACTCTAAAATGTCTTACCGAAATTTCAACATCATTTCTAAACTGGGCCGGCAGAAATGTTAAATAAAATTAATAAACATAATGTTTCCGACCAATAAGAGTCCTCCATAAAGAATCATTTCTAAATTTTGCCTTTTAACTAACAAATTTTCGAGAAATGCCATTTCGACTTTACTCTCAAAATTTTAACTTCAGATGGCAAATTTCAATTTTAAATTTCGAGAATAATATATTTTAATTCTATAATTTTTCTTCAATATTTTATCTGACATTCACCCCAAGAAAATACAAATTCGCACTTCTTGTTATTCTGACATTTTAAAATGAAGATTCATAATAGAAATTTTTAATTTTGGAAATATTAATAAAAAATATAGAAATTTGAAGGTCAAAATTTTGAATAAAAATAAATCGAAAATTTAAGATGTTTAATTTCATGATTTTAACATTTCAGTAGAAAATTTAAGAAGAGGCAAATAAAAGAATATTTTAATTTTTTATCTTTAAATATGGAATTCTTTTCGTAAGTCGAAATTAAAAAGAAAGTCGTTAGAAATCCCTACTGGAAAAATATCAAAATTTCTAAAAAAAAATCCTAAACATTTCTAAAAATAATCTCTTTTTTATGAAACTTTAACTTTTTCTTCTGGAGTCTTACAATTTAATATCTTAATTTTTAAATTGAAATTTCCATCTGCTACTCCAAATTTTGGTAAAATTCGAAGTTTGGAAAAACTGTTTAATTTCAGTAAATTGAAGATAAATGGAAAAAACTTCAAAGAAAATAACTCAAATTTTCGACTGTGTGCAGAACATGTTAACTATTAACTCAAAATGTCGAAAAGAAACTTAAAAATATCCAAAAATAAAATGCTGTCGGTTAAAGATGATAGCTTTTAATGCTTATTAGGCAAATTTAAAAACAATTTTGCTTATTATTTATTACATAAAAATTGCCTATTTGTTAATGCCTATTTTTACTATCTTAGAAACTGAATTTAAAAAAATTCTCTTTTAGTGCTCACCTATGTATTACGGAAAAGAACAGTAAGGAATATTATGTCCCTAGACCCAACTGTTTAGGCTGTACATCGTCTGTCAGTTAATGCTTAGGGATTTATTATATAGATTAATAGTAGTAGTAGTAGATTACAATTAAATTTACCATAGAATGGGAAAATTATGTCATAACGTTAATTTGAGGGTTACTGAAACAGTTTTTAGAAGAAAAATTATCATATTAATGGTCCCGTCAAGCAAAAAATGCCTTGTATACCAAATCGCTTTAGTAATTGAACCGTGACAAGCGGACAAACCGATAGACAAACACACTTTCGCATTTATACAGGGTGTTTCATAATTGCATGCTGAACCGGCAGGAGGATATTCCTTGGGCAATTTTAAGACAAAATTTTTATATTAACATAGGTCCGGAAACGCTTCATTTTCGATATATAGGGCGGTAAAAATTGAAGAAAAAATCGGTTTTTCTTCAATATTTCTGAGACTGGTTTAGATATTTTTTTGATATTTAGTACACGATATCTGGGTATGAAAGCAAGTATTTTGAGAAAAAAACATTTGTTCTGATTCCACCAGTGGCGTTCCCACAAACAGGTCGATACACATTTTTGAAAAAAAAAAATGTGACGCCAATGCTATTTTTTAAAATAAGAATTATTTTCCTAGTCTTTGTTGTGTTTCTATCAAAAATAAGCCCCTAACTTTTTGTCCTATAATGGACGGTTTCCGAATTAAAAAATAAAAATCATTTACTTGCTATGCCGCCGATTTTTTCTTCAATTCTTACCGCCCTGTATATCGAAAATGAAGCGTTTCCGGACCTAAGTTAATATGAAAATTTTGTCTTAGAATTGCCCAAGGAATATCCCCCTGCCGGTTCAGCATGCAATTATGAAACAACCTGTGTATTAGTTATGATAGAGATTGGAGAAAACAAAAATGTAAGATTGATATAATTCTTTTCACTGTATACAAAACCATTAAACTAAAAAGCGATTTGATTTTCAGAAAAGAATGTCATAATACTAGTATTTAAGATTTAAATATAGAGCAACCAAATAATATAGGGTGTTCAGCAAGGAAAGGGAATATGAAATAGCTTAGGAACAAAGGGTGATTTAAAAAATGTAAAAATAGTATTGTATTAAACCATGAGAGACACATTTTCAGGTAGAAAAATTTTAATTTTCTTTTTTCAGAACGTCCGAAATTTTAGTCAGAATTCATCGGTCTAAGATTCAAGCCTGTTTGCAATTTCTTATAATTTCTATGATAACATTTAATAATGCATCTAGTAGACTAAAATCCATAGTTTCCACAAAATAAAAACTTTTTCACATTAAACTCATGGTATTATTTAACGCCATAGATTTACATTGTCTAAATCTACCCTCTGTTCCTAAGATATTGCCCTGTCCCATTCTTTGCTGAACACCCTGTATATTATTTGATGATGTTCAGATTCAGTAAAAGCAATAAGTTTTAACTCTTATTTAGAAATGTTGCAAAAACAGATTGACAACTATTGCAAACAAAAATTATGCTAAAAGTTGTTCAAATAGTCTCTCTCCATTTTGCAAAGAGTCTTAAATTGTGTATCGATGAATTCTGACCAAATGTCATTTTTGCACATGCGATACTGCCAGGCAAGGGCTGTTCAACATTAATTAAGTATAATTTATTTTCTCTCCTACTTATAAATAATGTGCATATTGGTTTGCATTTCGTGCTCGTGAAGGTTATGCTTTTAGTGAATCACTCTGTAAAATCTGAATTTATTTACTAATTTCAGTTATGCAAAATGTAGCGGCGGGGAAGGATGACATATTAACTTTGTCGCAGTAGTAACTGTTACCGCATTTTATTTAACAATACAAGTTTTAATTGTATTTATGTAATGACAAGCCCACATAGACTTGACCTCTGAAGAGTAAACATTGCATTCAAGAATATAATGAAGCTGTAATAATATTTACATATTTACAAGCTTAAAGGTATTTCTTCTTTAAATATGTTTAGTTGTTTATTTTTTTATAAACCACATTTGACCTAGGATTTTGACTACGCACTTGAAAAATTTAGCGTATTCTTATTTCGTCGTTTAAGAAATATGGTGCTTTACATTGATTTATTTTTGAAGTAAAAACTGTAGGTCCGTTAAGCAACTTCTAATAGGTTTTGACAAATGACCAATTAAATGATTTGTAATTAAACAGTTAAACGTGCTTAAAATTGAAAATATGTACAACCGCAACCATAGACTAGTTTCGGCCTTCCTTGGCCTCATCAGCATGGTACGGTGGTTGTATACACTTCCAATTTAAAGCCGTTAGTCAGTCGTATAAGTATCCAAGAGAGCAAACCTCCATTGGATGACTTATAACTGAATTTTAACTGTTTATTACGCAAACATTTTCGCTACATGCTAATTGAAGCATTACTCTCTGCTGAGATAATAAGCCTTGAATATATGAATATTTATGAAGTTTATTACGATGCAATTGAAATCTAATTTCATTAGAATCTAATGAAAATTAGACTGCAATTGCAAAGTTCACGTAGATGAGGCAAAGCTTGTATCACGGGTTGCATCGCAAATGCTAATTCGCGTTACTAACATGCGCTAATTTTAATAGCAGCTATGAGTAGTATAACGG
Source organism: Dastarcus helophoroides (assembly GCA_028583605.1). NCBI lineage: Eukaryota > Metazoa > Arthropoda > Insecta > Coleoptera > Bothrideridae > Dastarcus > Dastarcus helophoroides. Next base: position 8,000,996 of record CM053326.1, read on the forward strand.
GTAATAGAATGAAAAAATCGCCTGTTTGGTAGCGGCATTCAAACTCCGAGACTCAGACCTACCACGCAACAGGTAATCGTTCTACGCATTACGCCACAGACCCTTAGCAACAAGAAGTTTAATTCGCTTCATAAACTGTCCTTACGTTAACAATATACAGGGTGGTTCATTAAGAATGGGCAATCTCTGAACTGGAGATACTACACACCAAAATATGGTGATTGAGCTTAACACGCCATATACAAATCTTGCAGGTTTACGAGGTGCAGGGTGTTCAAAGTTAGAATTTTAATTTGAAACTTCTTAATAATTTTGTGATTTTAAGCAATATCGCCTGGAAAATTAGCAACTTTATGTTTTTTGGCATGAGAATTACGAATTAAATGCTGAAATTCGCACTATTTATACAGGGCCTTAGTTACACCCTGTTACTTAAGTAAATTACAACACTTTTTTGCTTAATGAGTTATGACTAAAAGGACTAAAAAATCCAAAAGGCAGTTCAATTTTGATTAAAAAAACTCTTGTTTGTTTCATGTTACTCTATCAGTTTTTGAGTTATTAGCATTTTAAACCTTCAGTGTAAAAACTCCTAAGCCATCGTTATTACTTTGACTTTTTTCAAGTAGGCTTGTGTTAGCACTTATCAATTTTTTGGGTAAGGAAATATTGGATAATTTTACCGCTACTAAGTAAGAGTGTTTATTGTATTTTTCTAATTTACTTAGTATTATTTGTAGTAAAAATTCTAAAATAAGAAAATAGATAAATTTTTTTAAAGTGAAATGCGTGATATGATTTGTGTTTTTATTCAGTCAAATTATAGTGGTCTTGATGCAGCCAGATGATATTTAGAATTATACCCAAATTGAAGACAACCCAATCTCATACTATTCAGGGTGTTTTCGTCCTAAAAGCTCAAACGTGCTAAAAAAACTATCAACATGATGATGAAGAAGAGGTTTTAGTTCATATTTCGAAAAATCCAGATTTCAGTACTCGTCGGTTAAGTGCGGCAACAGGAATAAGCCAGGAAAGCTTTTAAAGAAAGATAATCCCCGTCCATACTACTATACTACTGTCCAAAATTTATTACCTCAAGATTTACCAGTTCGCCTACAGTTTGCTCAATTTATGCTAGGTGAACAAACCAAAAACCAGGATTTCCTTAATAACCTTCTTTTCAGCGATAAGGCGACGTTTACCAGACAAGGTGTTTTTAATTGGAGCAACAATCATTTGTAGGAATCCAAAAATCCACATGCTCTAAAGGGATGACATTTTCAGCATGAATTCAAGGTAAACATTTGGTGTGGTGTGAGATCTGGTTATTTTATTGGTCCTTTCGAACTTCCTTCTAATCTGAACAGGCTCCTCTATTTGAACTTTCTTTAACAAAATTTAAATACACTACTAGAAGATGTACCACTAGCCATAAGGCGAAACATGTGGTTTATGCAAGACGGGGCGCCGCCACATCTTTCTCTGCCAGTACGCTAATACCTAAATGAACATTTTCCTCACCAGTGGATTGGACGTGGCAGTGAATTTGTTTGGCCGCCTAGAAGTCCAGATTTAAACCCTCTAGACCTTTCAATACGGTCACAAATGAAGGACATGAGGTTTTTTTATTGATCCTTAAAATCCTTAAAATGATCCTTTTAAACTTTCTCCTAATCTGAACGGGCCCCTCTATTAAAACTTCTTTGAACAAAATTTAAACACACTACTAGAAGATGTACCACTAGCTATAAACTGAAACATGTGGTTTATGCAAGACTGGGCGCCGCCACATTTTTCCCAGCCAGTACGCCAATACCTGAATAAACATTTTCCTTACCGGTGAATTGGGCGTGGCAGTGAATTTGTTTGGCAACCTAGAAGTCCAGATTTAAACCCTCTAGACTGCTCAATATGGTCACAAATGAAGGACATGATTAACAAAGAAACAATTAATTTCATCGAAGAATTACGACAGAAAATTCAAGACACTGCTAATATTATTAAAAATAATCGACAAATGTTATTTAATATTTAAGGATCTTTAAGGATACGCCTTATAAAGTGTATTGAAGTGAAAGACGGTCATTTTGAGCATTTACTTTAAAGTTTTCTTTTATTACTGTTACTGATTGTTATTTGTTGCCCTTACTGTTGTTACCTCGTTGTAGTAATTTAGAAGAATATATTAATTGTACAACAAACAAAATCATTGAATGTTTAAAATGCAAATAAGTAAAAAACTGATTGAGTTTCATGAAATAAACAAAAGTATCTTTTTTATTCAAAATTGAACTACCTTTTAGATCTTTAGGTCATTTTAGTTATAACTCATTAGGCCAAAAAGGTTGTAATTTACTTAAGTAACAGGGTGTAACTAACGGCCTTATGAATAGTGCAAAATTCAGCATAAATTCGTAATTCTCATGCTAAAAAACATAAAAATGCCAATTTTCCATACAATACTACTTAAACTCACAAAATTATGAAGGAGTTTTAAATTTTAATTCCAACTTTGAACACCATGTACCGCGTAAACTTGCAACATTTGTAGAAGGCATGTTAAGCTCAATCACCATATTTTGGTGTGTAATATCTTCAGTTCAGAGATTGCCCCTTTTTAATGAATCCCCTTGTATAAGTTGGATTGTAAAGAGCATGTAAGTGTGAATACTATAATTGTTTAAATTGGCTTTAAGTCAATAATAATATTAATAATTATTATTAGTATTATTATTATTCCTATTCCCCTCGTAAGCGAAAATTGCCTACATCAGAACAGAAAAAGGCTAGCAAAATTATGACAGGCTGGCAGGCCTTAAGTCAAAATGCGGCATGCGAGATAATACAGTCAATGTGAGACAAGGGCTAATGACACGCCTCACACGAAACACTTTTACTTTTTGCCAGGTACGAATTTATTAATGCTTTGGTTTACATGTTTGATGTTCCAATTTTGGAGGTTATTTGGGTCATAAAATTATTTTTTCTTTTTAAAATCTTGTACAGATGATAATTACAAAGAAACAATGAGCAGCTTTATATTATACAGCAGTAGCTGCTTATTTATATAGAAATAGACGTTAGTGGGTGAGACTTTCATTATATTGAAGGTCGTTGAAATATAATAAATTAAAAACTTTCGAAGATCATTGCAGACATTTTGAAGGTTTTTAAGAATGGACAAAAATGTTTTGAAAATTTACTTAGTTTCACTGAAGCCAGAACACCTCCGACATTCGGACAATCCGATATTCGGATAATTCGAAATTCAGATATTTCAACATTCGGATAATCCGACATTCGGACAATCTGACATTGTGACAATCCGATATTCGAACAATCCGACATTCAAATAACTCGACATTTAGACATTCGCATATTCCGACATTCGAATAATCCGACATTCGAAAAATCTGACATTCGGACAATCCGACATTCGGATAATTGAACTTTTGGATAATCCTACATCCGGATAGTCAGATATCCGGCTAATCCGACACTCGGCTAATCCGAAAAATTAGTACATTTAAAACACATTTTTTTAAACATTTTGAATTTCGTTATATCATAATTTTAAGTTTCTCCTTCTGTCGGCAGTCCCCATAACTGAGTAATTCTTTTTTATTTTTTTTATTACCGAAGTTTAATGTAATCCTTTTATGTTCCTGAATAAACTATTTGTTTATTTATACAAGTGGCGTGGAAAACTATCTAAGGAGCACTTGTTGATAGATACATAAAGGTAAATTTGAGAGCTATGAAAATATAAATGATATAAAAACTGGAAATAATTTTAATTTACAAATTATGAAATTTTTATTTTTGATATTACAATTTGAAAATTAAAAAAATAGTCATAGTTTAAAGTTATCACTTCTTTCGACAGTCCCCATAACTGCCCGTATTAAAAAAAAATTAACTTGATAATTTAAATGTTTTCAATAATACAAAATGTACAAAATCAAAGGCATAAAGATGTATCAAGTTTCTACGATGTCATATACTACTTTACGATTCTGTATTATTATAAGTACATGCAGTCGATCATTTCCTAAAGGAAATTGGATAACATAAATATTTTATTTGTAATAAAAATTTTTATTAAACCAGAAATCGATGTTCTTCGTGTGCATAAGCTTACATGTACATGTACATATAGGAAGAAAACCTGAATTGAAATTTTCTTGCTACAAAATCACGGCTATATGAATGTGATCAATTTCGCATGCGATGCGTTACCCTATGTTTGTCTTTCCGACGAAACGAACAAGTCAATTTCGCGGAAAATGTTAGATTATCTTTTCTGAAATATGGGCACAGGAGAAAAAGTGTAACACCCTGTTTGTCTTCCTTATTTGAAGATTTCGACTTCGATATCGATGCGTTCAGTGCAAAGATCAAAACCCGCAAAATAAATAGACCAGCGTCATATGCTGTTTTATTGAATCAACGTCTATATTGAGATGGAGGAAGTATAACAACTTTGATAACTTGAAACCGCTCTGTAATAAACCTTAAATAAAATATACGCGGAAATAAAAGGAAAACACATAAATATTTGCGTAAACCATTGGTCAATCACCACTTAATCACCACTTACTAGAATGTCTATTTTTAAAAAATATTTACTTTAGCTTACAAGCTAGTGGAAAAGCACGAGTAAATGAACGGACTTGAAATCGCAATCCACACAAATTCAGAAAGAAGTACGTATTATTTGCATACGTCCTCAGTCAATGAGTCCACGAGAAGGAAATTTAAACACCTCAAATACCGGATGTGTAACAATATTTTTCGAGTTAGCTAGTTCGGCACTTTGCGCATTGCATATATTTCGGATACTAATATTTCCGTACTACATGTAATGCATATATCTAATTGTATAAATATTAAATGAAGTAACTGTGATATACAAATAGAAAAACCCATCAAGTTGGGTAATAAGTAATGTCCGCGTTTTATTAAAATCAAACAATTTACATGAACATTAGAATTATTGCAAAAATACTACAAAAAGGAGTTACTGCTCTATCTATGATTTTAGTTGTTTCGTAAATTTAATTTTAGTGAATTTTCAATTTTTTGAAATGTAATGTAAAATTGATAAAATTTTGGCACTTGTTTCTTTTTGTTATTAATCGAGACAAGGAAAACGCTAAAAGCACTCAAATCTAATCGGAAAATTTTGGTGATATGCGACAATGATGCGTGAATGAACGAACTGCTTTTGAATGGTTATCGCAGTGAATAAGTTAAAAGCTTGATTGGATGCGTTTGGCGAGTCAAAACCGAAGGATTTCTACAGAAACGACTTCCAGGATCTTGTTATATACATTGGGAGGTCATAAATAACGATGAAGAATATATCACATACTAGATGTTAATTAATACTTAATCCAATATTTAGCATAATGTGTCAATAACAATATTATTAATTTTAAACATCGAATTGACCAGGCTTAATTAACACAGAAAACTAAAAAAGAATCTATCCTTCAAGAGAAAACTTTCTCTAACATGCCAGTTCTGGTCTAGACCAATTTATCTTACCCACTTACAAAATTACAAAATATCGTACAATTCTGAGAAAAATGTCTTCGTTTATAAAAAGAATTTTAGATTTCGCCATATACCTATTTCGTTTTTAAATTTGAAAATTTAGAAAACAATATGTAGATATATAATTTCTAAGTTCGAAATGAAAACATCCAGAAAATAGTTGAAATTTAGAAAAAACTCTTTAGTTGATAATAATTTTCTCTCTCTCAAATCTTAGACCTTAAAATGTTGACTAGGAATTTTGAAAATAAAAACAGTCAAACTAAAAAGAATTGAAAGCTGTTTCAGAAAAATTAAATTGTAAAATAAAATTTCCAGAGATGATTTTTCAAAGTTTGGAAATTAAAAGTAAAAGCGCTCAATTCCTATAAATAAAAGGGTACATTTCGAGATTTTAATGGAACATTTTGGACAAAAAAAAATTAATGTTTAAACTCGGAATTATGCAAGAAAATTCAACATTTGGAGAAAAAAATTGTGATAAAATATCCTTGATATTTCAAACTAAAGCTCAAATTTTTGGTTGTAATCCCGAAAATTCGATTTCAAACTCGAATATTTAAAATTTTTTGAAGTTTCTATGGTCAAATCCGAGATTTTTCTAAAATTTAAAAAACCTGACATTTTAAATTTATTTAAATATTAAAGGACAAAAATAAAACATTTCGAGGGTAAATTTGATAATAAATTAAATTTTTTCCAGGTACTGACTTTTTCTACCGAAATTTCAACCTTGAATTTCGAATTATTTTGATAATTTTGATATTTAAAAATATCCACTCTTTTCAAAATATCCACATTGTTTCGTTCGACCATCAAAATTTCAACTTTTTCTCGAAATGTTGACCTAATTTTAAAAATTTTGACTTTCTTCGAAATTTCGATTTAAAAAAAAAATTACAATTCCTTTAAAATTCTTGCTTTATTGTATAATATAATTTTTTGGCTTTGTTTTTTTGGTAACTTTATTTTAATCATTTAGGCCTTTATTGAAAATTTTTTTCTAGAAAATATTTTTTAAAATTTCTTATTTAATGTTTCGATTATTCAATGTTTTGTTTGAAACTTTGAGAAAAAATTCACTTCTTCAAATTTTTTATCCTATTTCCAAAAATATTTGCCTTTTTTCAAAATTGCCGTCTTGATATTGAAAAATTATACCTTTTTTAAAATTTTAACTGACCTCGCATTTCATTTTTTTTGCAAGTGTGTTTTTAAATTCGATTTTTTAAAATATAACAATTTTGTAAATTTCGATTTTTGAAAACATTGACCCACTTAAAGAGTTTGTCTTTTTTAAATTCGATTTTTTTTCAAAATTTCGACATTTGCTTAAAATTTTGATTTTGTGAAAACCACGATTTTTGTTGAAATATTTCGAATTTATATTTTAAAAGTTTCGAATTGCCGATTATCCATTTTTTTAATTTACACTTTTTTCAGTTTTAATTTACTTTTTAAATTTCAATCCCATTACAATTGTGTTTCTCTTTAAGGGTTTGATTTACTTTCGAATATTTGAAAAAATTTAACACAAAATTTTGATCTTCTTCGATATTTTTTTCATAATTTTGATATTTGGGGTCAAGGGGGGAAATTGTAAAGTCGGGGTAAATGAAAACAGTCTATGTATTCTTAAAATATCTAACTCTAGAAACTTTTAAGTAATAGAAATTATAAATTGTAATATCTAGTTTGATTAGTAAAAGGTAGAGCACTAATCAGCAAAAGGTGTCAGGATATTTTATGCAAAAAGGTGCAAAAATTTCTAAAAATCAGTTCAGAGGTGCTTCAGCATTATTCTAATAAAAATTGTAAAATATAATCATAGGTAAATTATTGATAAATACGTTTAATTTACATAATATAATTCGACAAATTACATAACCATTTGAAGTATTAAATACTCACAAAAATTAGCATTTAAAATTGCCATAGCGAATTCACTGAATAGGGGAAATTAGAAACAAAATAATAAGTTAATTGTAAACATCAATTGATGCACAGGTAATGAGACCTTTTTCAAAAGTCAAAATTTTCTGACCTATTCAACGACGTTTGGATGTTGGAAATTACTCCTGCCAATATCACCTAAGATTTTACATCTACTGGAATTTGTCCTGTAGATATTAGAAATTTTCCAGATCATCAACTAGACCCTGTTGTTCTACCAAAATATAGAAAACAAATAAATATCTGATTCCACTACACAAACAGAGGATAATAATAGTACATTACATGAATAAAGTTCATCTCTATACAACACTAAAGGCAATTGCTCCATTGAAAACTATTATAAATTATAGCACATCCAAAATGGCTGTTCTCTATTATCCCAATATTTTCGACTGTCATTAAAAGCGAAGGGGTAATTATAAATTAAATTTTTTCCAAAATATCCCCTTAAATTCTGGTGGAACGGACTAGTCTTTGGTTATCTTCAGAAATTGAAATGCAAATATGGATCAGAGATACCGGTATCTGCCTGAAGATGATAGCTTGGCTATCGAAACGCGTTAGAGAAACCTTTGTTGTATTTTTTAATCTTTCTTGGCTTCAGGCGACAAGATTTGTATTTCAGTCCCGTTAATTTTAGAAATTTAACAAAATAAATTGACATAAAATTTCCTAACTAATTGTATCAATCATATAGAAGCCCCAATTTAATTTTCATTAAGAATACATAGAGCTTTAAACATCAAACTACCAAAATCATTTACAATTGCCCCTATTACAATCTAATTACGTTGAAATATTTTTTTTTTTGAAAACCTCCATCGCTTTTCAAAATGACCACTTTTTTTTTTAATTTCAACCTTTGTTCAAACTTTTGCCTATTTCTAGAATTTTTATTTTTTTTTTGGAAAGTTTCAACTTCTTTCTCAAAATTTTGTCTTTCATGTAGTAAATTGTTTTCTTTGAAATATTGAGGAATTTAATTTAATTCTGAAAATGTTCACTTTTTCAAAAATTGGATTTTTTCAATATTTTGACCTTTCAAATTTTTGAACTTTTTCAGAATTTTCACTCTTTTTGAAAATTTTGACCTTTTATTAACTTTCGAATTTTTCTGAAAGTTACGACTATTCTCGGAATTTAGGCTTTTTTCAAAATTTCGGCTTTTTGTGGGAACTTTTACTTTTTTAAAGTTTTTTGAAAATGTTGACCATTTTCTTGAAACTTTAAATTTTTGTAACTTCGAGTTTTTAAAAAATTCGCTTATTCCTAAAAATTGTATTATTTGGAATATTTGGAAATAATATCGAAATTTCGTGAAGAAACTTCAAAATATCTAAAAAATGTTCCTCAACATTTCAAGTTAAGCATCGGAATTGCCATATTAAAGTCAAAATTGCAAGTTTAAAACATAAATGTTTGGAAGTTTATATTAAAAAAAGGACTTTGATCACTTGCAGAGACTAAATAGACTGAACCTAACACGGTAAGCAGTGAAACCAGTTGAAAGCCTGGCTAAAGCCTAGCTCCATCTAGCTCGCAACACCCTCTTATTATTTGACAGACCTTTGCGAAGATAACATCGGCTTTTTTAAAGAAAATTGTTGAAACCTCAGTAAACACATTAGTGAAGGAAAATCAAGAGTTTCATTCTTTGGGTAGGTAAAAATAAAATATATAAATGTTCAATGATCGGCGTGCGCGCGTCGCCATTTCACTGCAATCATGACGTGTTTACAGCACCGGCTTAACAATATTATACACAGGCGTCGCGTACTGAAAGAAAATTATTTTACTATTAAACCAAGATGTCTTTGAAAATAGTTCTCCTGAACTTTTACCAAAAAGCACTTATAAAAATTATCCTATTGGTCCAAAAGCTCCTAATTTTAAAGTTTTATCTAAATCGTTAGAACCGTTACGCGGCAAGTTTCGTATTTATAAATTTTACTTAATCCGACCATATCAAAGAGTAGTGGAATGCACCTCCCCACTTCCCCGGATTTTAGCTTCAACTGTACGCATGAGACAACATTGAAACGTTCAGTCTATTTAGCCTCTGATCACTTGCAAAAATTTGGAGAAATTCGTGTGGAGATACATTCAACGGCGTCAGTTTTCTAGGTCTATAGGCAACTTTAAATACAATGGCGTGCATTATTCATTGTATCCATTTTAAGTCATTTTATCGCCCATTTTAACCACCTTACAGGCTGAATTTTGAAAAAATTTTTTTTAGTACTCACCTCAGTTCAAAATTTTGCGTCCTGCATGACTTCACGGCTGAAAATTCACACAAATAAAATTCCACTTTTAACACAAAATTTTAGTAAATCACATAAACTTAAAATTTTTAAAAAATTACGACTTTTTGTTAAGAAGCTTCTAGAAAACGAAAATTTTAAAGTTAAATGTCAAATTTCCTTACAAACTTCTGCAAACCTCTGAATTTGTTTTAAGAATTCCAAAACCCCTTTTCATTTTCTAAAATACTGGTACTTTAACCTTGAGATGTTGGCTCCTATTTCTTTTATAATTTAAATTCCAATCTTGAAAATTATACTTTTTTTTGAAGTTTAAAGTTCAAAAAAGTACTTAAAATAGTGGCTAAACATTTAAATGGTTGTTCCTTGTTACTGTTTTGATTTAATTGTACGTGTATACTAATGCAATTTTCAAAATCTTCGGTTTGGTTTTCGATTAGAATAAAAGTCAAAATTTCGTTTTGGTCTCGGTTTCGTTCAAATATCTAGTTTCTATAATGAAAAACAAATTTTCAGTTAAAACTAATATGAAAATAATAGCCTCTGTTTTAAATTTTTGGTTTCTTAAGTAGCCGATATGACGAAAACTGATTCGCGGATTAAAAAAAATAAATATCGACATCCGAACTATTGTTTTTTGGAACCAATTAAATATTTTCGGCCGTTGAGTTGCTGTTTATGAAAAATGTACCACATGCGCCTAAGATGAAATTTCCTAACGTGGTTCAAACATTTAAATTCTTAGGATAGCTATCTTGCACTTACAGGAATACACACAAGTACCTATTCTTCCAAACTACAGTAAACGCCGCTTAATAGAATCACGTTGGTCTAGAGTTTAGACCATTCTGATTCTAATAACCGGCGATTCTATAAAGCAACATTTCAAATATAACCACCTTGCACATTTATTCATAATTTATACTTTAATAATTAAGAACTTAAAAGTAAAATTAAGCATAATATTTTAAACAATTTTTATGTGCTTTTGTCTAATAGACTCTTCCCAGCGGGAGGCACTTGCGATCGGACTTGATAGGATTTCTGCAATAACCCCAATAATCTCCGCCTCGTTATGTCCAATTTGTCAGTCTTGATTGTCTTTTTGTTAAAAAGATAATAGGTTTGATTAAGAGTATAGGGAAGATTAGAAGGTATTTCAATTTTTATGTGACAAACGAATCGTTCAACAAATTTTTATGGACTTTGGGACACAAAGTATCATATAATTACTGGAACATTAAAACCTAAAATATGGGTACTTTGCATGTATTGTTTTATAAGTATGTAGATCCAAAATAATTTAATAAAATTCATCATTCTTTTGTAAGTATAAGATTGTGCTAAAACCCCAAATGAAAATAATTCTTAGTACATTTATGTTGTGTTACAACTTAAATACAGTTTATATTATTTATCAACAATTGCTTTTAAAGTAATAATATAATACTAATCTTGGGAAACATATCAGTGTCTTACAAATAGTGAAGAGTGGAAATAGAAGAGAACATGTGAATAGCATGAAAAAATTATAATTTTCTTATACCAAAGGAAATCCACATCAGGATTAATTAATGTATTATGTTTTGGGGTTACCACTGCATACTTATGGATACATTGGTTTCGTTTTCATTTTAACTAATTAAATTTTGGGAAAACATCCGTTGACATCACAAGTAATTTCTTAAATTCCTACACTCGAACGATGTTTACTTTGGATAAGAAACGGGCCTTTTTGTTTGATCTGGTCTATTTTGTTATCTACTTCTAAGCGATCCTCTTCGTTTCTTTGTAAGTGTATTAGGGATATTTGTCAGGCAATGAACACAAGCAGAAAGAAAAGCGTCACCTCTGTTGTATTAAACAAACAATAATGCTAGTCTCTTGTCAAAAGCGACTTTAAGTAATTACATTCTTTCTATTCAAGATACATTTTTTAAATTACGAAGGGGAATATATCTTGTAAGTTCTTTATAGCCACATTTTAAGGATGTATTGATTTTATACAGCGTCGCAATCGCTTTGAAGTAAAGCATTGTTAAAGCAATTGCATATTTTTCGCTAAGTTTGGTCTTAAAACAAAAATGTTCATGTTGACACTATTGAGGTAAAATTGTGCCATAGAAATTAAATCTCACAGCAGGTTAAATCTGAATGGTACTCAACGTCCCTGTGGCAATTTAAATGCAGCTTAAGTGTTTTGAAAATTAATTGAAACAAGGCTTCAATATATTAACATTTCATTTTCAAGGGATATCTCTTGAAATCGTGTCGATATTCTTCCGCCAGCAATCGAATTATTAAAAATTCAACACCTCGTTAAAATCAAATATCAAAAGAATGAAATTTAAATTGGAAATGCATCGTTGAATATTATTAACTTCCTCCATCCTCTGATAACAAGTCATGATCTTCAGCTGCGCGAATACATCATTATTTTTGATTGCCTCTGTACTTTACTGCATGAATTCCTTTTAAGATAACAAGGATAGAAAATGCTTTATTACGACAATGATGATGTTTTTGAATAGCAAATGTCTGCATTATTCGGTCTTTTATAGACTAACAATGGCGAATTCCTACCGCTGCATTCTCGAATAAATTAGGTAGATAGAGCTCTAAAGCTTTAAGTAGAGCATTGCTTAGTGGAATACGACTAGTAGTGGATTCAATGTAAATACTATAGATAGCAACTCTGATGCAGAGATCTTTGCATGCATCGGTCCGATAGAGGGATAAATATTTTACGTTTCATTTGACATACTTATCTATGTTCAATATTTTTTTATATCTGTGAAGATATACAAGGCATTTTTTTTTAGTTGCGAGGTTACCTTTATATGGAGTACCACTTGTTATTAAGACAAACTAATTTCGGGGATGGGGCTAATCGAGGCTAAACTTTCTTTTAATACTATTTTTAAATTCCTCCCACTTTCGGTTATACCGAAAGTAGATATCAACTTTCTTATTTTAAAAAGCAACCTCCATATTTAATTTTTTATTTGGAAATTTCGTGAAAAAAATAAGGTTAAGTTTATGTATACTTGTTTATTGTTATTATATTGTTTATTATTACTATATTGGTATATTTGATAATTTTCAAGCTATGTCAATTTTTCTGAAAAAAAAAGATGACAGAAAAGAAGGTTACTTTGACTCATTGTATCATGTATCTTTGTTATTATTACAGAAAAGAAGTCTGAGAATATTATAGAAATTTACAAGTGATGTGTTTAAATTTTATATTTATTATATAGGGTGGACAGAAATTTTATGATCTTTATTGTTTATTGTTTTAATTTTAGTCAAAAATAAATCAGTTTTTTTAAATGGGAACTATGTACCTTTTTTAATCATTCTTGGATTCCTTACATAAAAAAGTTATATAACTAATTTTTTTAAAATGCTGCACCGTTGCAGAGATATAATTAAAAATAAGAAAGAAAAATTTATCTATTTTTTTCTCTAGAAGCAACTTGGCTGTAGACACCAATATTTTTCGGGAGGAGGTCATAGCAATTTATCAATGTTTTTTTTTTTTCATTTGGCTTCTTTAATAACACCATGGATACTAGAAAAAGGATATCGTACTTTCGCAAAAAAGCGGAGACTTAAAAGCACCTAGAGAGCAGACAGTACCTACCTACCTTCTCGTGATATCAGAAGTGATAAGATTCCACTGCCAGTAAGGAGCAAAGTAAATAAGTTTATTTGAATATTTACTAAACAGCTGTTGACAAATGTAAATATTTTCATTTATTTTGATGTCATAGTTTCAGTTGCTTATTTGTGGTCTTTGAAGAAAATAATTGAGCTGAAATTGCTATTGTTAGGATAACTTGCGCTGCGAATCAATGACAATTGTCAAATGATTTTCAATGGAAGAAATATCCTAAATAAACCTGAAATACGAGGTCCAACTTTTCTGGAAACGACCATGTTTACATCATTGCTAAGTCCGTCTCTCAGAAACTAGTCTTTTTTTAGTGCTAAAACTCTCTACAAATCGCAAGGCTAGACCAACACTTGAATGCGGTTATCATGTTTGGAGTTCACACTTTGAGTCTTTTGGATTCAATTCAAAGAAGAGCAATTTGCCTGATGAATAGAGATTGACCGATTCTAGCGAAACACTAGAGCATAGGTGGATGGTTCCTTCTCTTTTTTTCCAAGTGCTTTTTATGGAAGATCCGTTGTACGAATTGATAAATATGATTTCTCAAGAGCAACAAGTGACGCATAAGAAAGTTGGACACAGCAAATTGTTGTGTGGTTCCAGCTTGGCACATTGAGGACTTCTGTCTGCAGAGATTTATTGGTTTTAGAATTTCTAAATCCCCCAAACTCTTGAAATTTGTTACCAAACGAAGTTTTATGCTCCAAAAGCATAAATTTTGCGTGGTGATTGAACCTAAAAAAATACGAAATGGTAATAAAAGCGCCATTTTTATTTAATTCTCTATTTAATAACACTACAAAAATGTGATCAAGTTGTTTAAAATAATTCAAAATTTTTTCACTCCACTTTCAAATATTTACCGCAGGTACTTGAAATAGCTTTACGCTATTTTGAAATCTTCTGCAATATTCTATAACCTTTAGCTATTGACTAAAATAAGTAATTTGTATTTTGCTTTAATAGTTAAAAAGATATAATTTTTTAAGCAAGCCTTACAATCTCAAATTTAAGTAGAAGTAACAATAGATCTCAAATCTGTAACTGATAAGTATAGGTATATTAATTTTAATCGAATAAAAATAAGGAATTATTATTTAGGAAATTTACCATTGTGACGGTTTTTGGTACTGACAGATGAACTATCAGCTAATAGTCGCTAATGCTCATATAAAAATTTTAGATCTCTAGCCTTATTGGAGGTCCAAAATGTTCCAATGGTCCAGTTAAAAAAATCACCCTGAATTTGGATCTACATATGTTCTCAATATCAATGGATAATGAGCAGGTTTGCAACAGTTACAACGCAGATATTGTATTATCTAGCAATATCGAAGTAGAATCTGAAAAGAATTATGGTTTTAAAATATTTTTTCAGCGTAAATATATATCTAAAACTGGTTTTAATGGCGTATTGTCCTCCTTTAATTTCAAACTCTTCTTAAAATTAATGACCTAATAACTAAGATACTTTGTATAAGCATGGTCTGGTCTAGTATTTTATTGGATTTTCAAAGAGATTGATGAATGCCTGGTTTATACACATAACAACTTTAACATTTTTGATGCTCACGTCAAAATTGTCTGTTTCAAGCGTCATGAATATATTTACTGGAACCATACAGGGTGATGGAAATTTTATAATCTTTGCTGTTTTTGTTTTATTCAAAAAAACTCTGTTTTTTTAAATAGGAACTATATATTCTTTAATCATTTTTGGGTTTTTCACATAAAAAGAAGAAAAAAGTTATATTACTTATTTTTTAAAATTTTGTACCATTTCAGAGGTATTTTACATAAATCTCAAAACAAAAAGAATCAAACATCTCTTTTTTGTCCAAGTAGGAAAATAACTGTGGGCAATAACAGCCTAAATAATTAATCATAATAAGTAATAGGAAACAAAAATAATTGACAAAAAATTTACATCAAGAACAACAAGGACGATCTTCTGTTTCAATACATTTAAAGGCATATTTTAAGATTTTGAATTGGGTAACGTTTTTAAGTACATCCAATTGTTCCTAGCAATATGCTTGTCTTGCAGTAGTCGTAAAAAAATCACTAAAAAATTTCCATTTCGATTTTCATTATAAAATCTAATCTAACAGCATAAAAGTTTAAAGGACAACTTTTCTTGAACATTTGTTGTTGATTTTTATTACTTAACAAATGAGAAGTCTGTTTAACAAACCATTTTTTACGAAACTTACATTCATGGCTCCCTAAACATTTTTCAATAAGTATTCCAAAAATTAGCCAAAAACTTATTCGTTTTGATATATTTTTCTTTTTATTTTGAATTATATCTCTGTAACAGTGGAATTTTAAAAAATTGGTCATATAACTTTTTTTTTATCTTTACGTGAGGAACCCAAAAATGATTAAAAAACACATAGTTTCCATTTAAAAAAACCAGAGGTTTTTTGAATAAAACAAAAACAATAAAGATCATAAAATTTCCATCACCCTGTGTAATAAATGTAAAACCTGATTAGGTTATTATATTCTTCTTATTATTCCATAACTTTAACATAAATTTCATGTTTTTACTGCAAATAATAAAAAAAGATACAAAGAGTCAAAATAACTCTCTTTTTTGTAATTTTTTTTCGAAAAATTCAAATATCTTTAAAACTATCAAAGATAGCAATAAACATGTATACATAAACTAACTTTATTTTTCTACGTAAAATCCAAATAAAGTATAAAATTTGGAGGTTGCCATTTAAAATGGGAAAGTTAATGTCTACTTTCGGTTATAACCGGAAGTGGGAGGAAGTTAAAAATATTAAAATATTTTTAAAAGGTAGTTTAGCTTCGATTAGCTTCATCGACAAAATCAGTTTGCCTTTATAATAAGTGATACTCCATATAAAGGTAACCTCCCAAATAAAAAAACACCCGGTCGATTAACAAAATTAAATCTTTATTTCGTAACATTTGTACCTATTTCTTTTAAAAATATTCCGCACAAATGGCGATTTAACATAACGTCGCTGCCATGGAAAAAGCTTCTGTGCGTTGAAAAGTAAATTTTAAAGGAGAGCAAAAAGACATATTTTTTTCGAAACGAAAAGATAAACCATTTCTCTTCTAGTATTATGATAATATGTTTATTTACCTATTTAAGGGACAAGTAAAACAACTCTTTATGATTTATAGTCAAAATTTTATATTTCAAGTAACAAATAACACATAGGAGCTCTTACAATTTGGAAATATGTGCACATAAGTGGTTTAAAAAACTTACTACTAAACAAAATTATATTTAGAGTACTTTACCTTTAATTTCTACCTTTTTTAACTTTTTTATCGGTTTGATATTCCTATCATTGTATGTTTTTCCTCAAGAAATAACTGCCGAATGATCAAATTTTTCTCACTTGCCAAATATCTTAAAGCACTAGTTAATACCCTGTTTTTATTTTAATAGGTACATCCATCAGATATTATCGTAACGATGTTAATTTTATAAATTTGAGATAAAATGAAATCCGTGATGCAACTAGTGAATTCATTAGAAGTCACGCCACATACAGCTTTACATTATTATTATTTAGAACAAGAACTGTAAAATTATAGTTGCAACTTTTGTTTTTAGTATATCGCGGAAGTCTTGGTTTTCGGACAGAGTAAACACACTTTGAAGGTCCATGGCCAGTACTAAAAGATTTTCATTAGCTTCGCCCTTGGCCATGTTTTTAGTATCTCTGGTTTCATTTTTGATCTCAATGTGTTTTTCTTGAGTAACCATTTCCACTTGGTAACCACAACAGTTGTCGTATTGGTCATTGCGAGGGTAGTGTATCTAAATATTCTGCTTTTTTAAAATATCCAAAAAAAATGTTCTTAAAACTTGTTATTGAATTTTGTTTACACTATTCTTCAAACACATTATGCATATCAGAAAAGGACCTAAAAGTGGATTTTGCATATGTGCAGGTACTGGTGCTTCTACAGTAGTAGGAACCGTTGGCAGTAAGTTTAGCCGTTCTATCTTTCATATCTTTCATTTTTGGGTGAGTCTGCTGTTTTATGCCTACAATTTTACATTTTTTCTTATGAGGTGGCTCTAGTATTTACATTAATCCTCACCATCTAAAATAATTGATCCTCACTACGTCTAACCCATAATGATAATGAAATAATCACACAGAAGATTTTACCACTGATATTTTTAAACCGAGTGTGCATAAGAGGTATCATATTCTAACGAAATGTAAATTGTAGAATTTAGTACGTAAGAAAACTTTCTAGGAAGATCTGATAAGGGGAAAGCGGCCGCGATAATACAGCAAACGGCAGATAAGCGTTCGAGAAATTTCGGCAAAGCAATAAGCCTTATCTGCGAGATTTTTCTAGGACCTGGAAGCCTAAACTATATAAGGCGGTCGCCTTTCCCTCGAGTCAATCAGTTAGAGTCGGTGTAATTAAGTAGTAAGTTAGCAGTTAGAAGTCAATAAGTAAGTTAATTGTTTAGTTGCAGTGATCCTAGTTTAGTTTGAAAATAAAGTGGGTATTATTCAATTCACGTGTTAATCAATTCGAACCGATAGCCCGCAACAATATTAAAATAAAAAATCATATTACTGCGTTATGTTTCGTCAAGAGATACACGCAACATTTCTTTCAGATGGTTGAAAAAACCCAATTTTCATAAAAAGTGCATATAGGATAATTTTTCGCGGCAGCGACGATAAGTTTCTTTTGCATTTTGTTGTCATTATCGATTATTGGTCTATTAACTCTTATAAATGATGTTCAGAAAGGGCGCGTCTTAAATTGAACACGGTGTAAATTGTACAAGTCTCTGATGTTATTGCTAAGCGAACAATATACTGTTTATAAACATATATTTATTTAATGTTTTACAAACAATTTTTGTATTTATTTGCATGTCACTACAGTTGCGAAATGGCATAAAATACAGATTTAGCAGATTTAGCCAATTTAATGAATTCTATGTGTTGGAATAATATTTTTCATTAAAGCTGGATGCTCTAGGTATTTTATATTTAGAGATATCACCTTGGTAATGGCAGGCTGTTCGATGCAGAACACGGTTTGAAACATGTGTTTGTTAATGTTTTTGCCAATCAGTTTATTTTTATTGGGGCACATTATGTAGGCTTATTTTAGTTAATTATTTTGTCAAAGCTAATAGAGTAAATATAAAATTAAGTCAGATGATACACAGTGTGTACCAAGATTGAATACTGAAGAGGGGTTTCTTTTTTATTTGTGGAATTTACGAGAAGAAATCCTTCTTTATAAAAACTTCTGCTTGATCTTAAATCACCAAAAATAACATTAGTTTCTTTATTTTTTATATACAGAGTTCAAGTATTTAAAAATTCTAAAATATAACAGCAGTTTATGCTATTATTTTTGGTAGTATCAAAAAATATTATTTAAAAATCTGGTTTCCAAAAACCTAAATATCAAATTTTAATTTATTATCAATTTTTCAGAAATGTTTGCAAATAGAATTGATCTGGACTGCAACAAACTAACCTGCTAAACGGGGGCATCATTACACTCTGAGTCTATTTTGCTTTGCATGATGTTATTGAAGCTACTCCACAGATTTGTCGACAAACCGCTAGGTGACTCTATACCAAGAAATTTTATGTTACTTGAGATAACTCCACAAAGAATGACCTATTGAAATGAAATTTATTTAGTATTTAAACTTGACAAGAAAAATGAAAACGTTAATAAATTTCTTATTGTTGACAAATCAACAATAATATGTTTTTCTGTAGATATCACCAATAAGATGATTTTTTCAATTTCTATCACAGTCGCACTTTTTTTTTCTCTGTAGGCAGTACAGAAGATTCAATGTCATCACAAATTATATTTGGGAACATTTGTGATTTTTTAGAATACACCTTCAAATGAAGTTAGGCTGAGGTTGGGTATCCCAAACTGACAGGATCTAACAAGATCGAAACCGGAATTTGTTTTCCAAACCCTGAATTTGATAGAAATGTTTAGACCCATCGGTCTGTGTACATATAAAATAATACATACATAGAATATAAATTTGCAGATACGAAATGCCTAAAGAATTATAGAGTAGAAATTTGTATAGAAGTATGCGGTAATACTTTTGAATGATGATAATTTAGTTTAATCATCTATTGTTATTAGCAAATACCTCTTTATTTTCTTGTGTCTAACCTTGATTTGTAACCTGTATAACCAGTATAACCAGTAATTTATAAAAGATATGTAAAAATTTATTCGGTGTACCATTTAAAAAAAGGAAACTTTTGTGCACCACTCTGTATGTGTTTATCTTGTATAATAAAAAATAATTTTAGGATGTGAGCCTTATGCTAGTGCATCTTCGTACTAAAAATCTTTTTGTTAGCGAAGAATCTGTGAAAACTACAGTGCTTTACCGTACTAATGAGTCACCCTGGATTTTTTTTATTAAATAACAGAGATAATCAAAATTGTAAAATACTGTCATTCTGTTCAGAACTTGATCTACGATTTTTCCGACACTTGACATGACGTCCATTGGTGCTCAAAATAGTAACACCCGGCTCACGTCCTAGATCCGGACTGATTCTGTCCACTGCCATCATATTTAAATGAATTCACTGAGATCATAAAAGGGGCTTTAGTCGCGAAAGGGATTCCCTAGTTTCTTTCATCATTATAAAGGACATGTGTTGTTAATGTTCCCACCAACGATTCGGTTTTAAACTTATTTGCTGTAAAAGATGATTTCAGGTCTAAAGAAGAAGCAAAATGGGGGTGCCTAAAATTACTCACTTTAGGAAAAGTTGTAACTGTTAATTTGGCAACATAATATAAAATATCTTTTACTTTAGATATACCCGTTCTAGAAACAAAAATTAGGTTTAAAGAAGGAACGATAACTTTATTTAGAATATTGAAATCAGTAGGCATCTGTTGCCAAAAGATTTGGAAACGAAGACACCTTGTAACAGTACAAATAACTGTTTTAAGGAAACGTTTACAGTTGGAAAACATTACCTGCATCTGGAGAAAACTTGAATAAATATTAAAATTGGACTCTTATACGTTCATCCCGATTTTAAATAAAATCCTTTATCATATAAACTTAATAATATTTTGTATGTCATTTAAAATATGCAAACAAAAATCTTTGGTGCCGGGTCGTCAGCTGCATTATCGGAAAATGTCAAAAACTCGACCTTTCGCCATAACACTGGTTATATCCCGGGTAATTTTATTACCAAATTAGTTGTAATATAGTTTTTTTATAGAGCTGAATTTTCTCTAAAGAGTAATACCATTCATCAAGCATTTTAAAATTATTCTTAAATAAAAAATTCGTAATTGGAAAACGAGTTACATTTCCGTTCGTTGATTTGCATGTACGTATGATATCACGTTATTACGAAATAGGTCGCTGTTCTTGATCTATTGTTAGGATTCTTGTTTTTATCGGTTCCAAATTTTGTAGAATAGAAACCTCTTGATTTTGGTGATGATTAGTCAACTTGTTTGTTTTTAATGAAGAAAATGCTATTTTTTAGAAAAAAAATCAAACTTAAGGACCTAAGGTTTCTACATATAACTCATACATATTGCAGGACAAATTTCTTTTAGGTGTAAAAGCCTAAGACATAATTCACTTCTGTAATCTTTAGATGCATACCAGTCATAGCGAAATTATGACAAGCGTATCAAAGCGAGCAAGCCAGATTTATTTATTTGAAAACTGTTATCGTCGCGAAATAATAATCACTGCTGATATATAGAATGTGAGAGGCAGAAGTGTTAAAACATGTACATTATAACCATCAACATAACATAAATATACTGCAGAAATTGTAATGGAAATAGTAGCTCCACACATTGTGCATTGACTGTTAATTAATTATTTGGTCTTTAAATTTTTGCAATAGGTTTACTAAACAAGAGTAGTATATTACCGACAAAACATTTTTATTTACATCTATTGTAAATTTAAAACTCAAAATGATGAATAATCTTTGTGAAACTGAAGCGGCACTAGGAATAGTTAGGAATATTTTTGGAGAGAAAAAGTACATGTTTTCATGTTGATCTTGATGACGAAGTTTTTGCTTTTTTTTCTGGAAGTTTGGAGTACAAAGTGAATTTTTTTATTTGAAGATAGCATGTTAAAAAAAATTCTAACAATAAGCTTTAAAAGCAATTTTCGTTGTGTGCACTTTTGGTTTTACCAAAGATTTTATACTAGAGTATATTTTTTTGTCCAATATTTAATAATTTTTTTTTAATGTTAAGTCCAGTCGTAAATTTCAAACGTCTTATGCCTTTGTGGCACTGTGTGCCACAAAGACATAATGTGGAAATATATATAGATGGCGATAAGATATATCGATGAACCATCAGAATCTCCAAAATTTTTATGTTAGCATGTTTTTCATCTGCAAAAATAAGAAAGTCACAAAGTGTATTCACTTTTATTTGGATAACCCTGCACATGTGTAAGATGCGAGTAATGTTAAGGATTAAATCTAATTCATCTTCCTTTCAATAATGATAATAGACAATGTATCCTGCCAGTATATGTCGAAACATATGTAGTGGCGTTTTTTGTTTTATATTTAATTGATTTTTTACAGGCTGATTCAAAATCCAATGCACAAATATCAAGGGCGTATTTTTGGGGTCAAAATAAGACTTCTGTAAACGTTTTCTATAAACGTGTCTTAAAATGCATTCCCTCCGAGCTACACCCATCCTAAATTAAAAAAAAAAAAAATTGATTATGTCAAAGTATGACTACAGTTAAGGATCAAATATTTTGAAAATTTGCAAGAACCTATTTTGTTTAGGCAGTCTATTTATTTTTTGTTTTAAAAATAATGTAAACCTAATTTTAGGGCTGTAGAGAGCAGCCTTCACGTTTTTTTTTAATGAGAGTTTATATTTCTATCGAGAAATTTGAAATTCAATATAAAATCATCTTTTTGGTGATGAAAAAATTTAAAATTTAGTGTTTTGTATTTTTTTGATACAACTATCTGCCCTTTGCAATAAAATCGGGGCCACAAACCGGCACTGTTACGAGGGCTCTCTTTTTAGTTTTGCAACAGACATATAGAGAGCGCAAGTAACAAAATACATAGTTTCAAAACTAGTCTCAACATTACATTACTACTTGTTAAAAAGTTCGTCAAAATACAAGTGCTTTTAGTAATAGTGAATTTTGAAAATTAATAAGCCCTTTAGAAGCATCCAGAACATTTGAGATTTCCGAGTGATAATTTTGTGGTCTTTCTAGGCCGAAATAATTAACAATAACCTTCATCTTAAACCAAAGATGAACTATAAATAAAAACTCGAAAAATATAACAGAAAACGTCAAAACAGAAAATAACTAAAGCGAATTACGGTAGACAATCTCAGCCCACTAACAAGGAAAGGTCGCAAAGTGTCCGGCGCCGATTTTGCTAATTTTTAGATATGTTTTAGAGGACCAAAATCTAAAAGACACATATTTTTTTTAACTGCTGATAAACGGTTTTAAGGGTAGTTTTAACTCCTTAAAGTTGGGGCAAAAAATGCAGATTTTGCTGTTTCTCACATACAAAAAATGATATTCAAGTCGTTTCTTTTTTAATTAAAAATTTTATAAGGGATAATTTACCCCTATGAGGAGAGGTGGGGTTAAAAAAATTTGATAAATTTTTCTTTTGGTGTATATAGATAGTAGAGGGATCATAATAATCTCGAATTTTCCGGTTTTTTAAGTAGGTAGCTCACCTTCCTATAAGGGAAGGGTGGAGGGTAGAGATGAGGGGTCAACGAAAAAATCTTAAAAAATTATTTTTTTAGTTTCTCGTCGAAATATTTTGCTTCAGAAAAAAAAAATAAAACAAAAATCATAAAAATACGTCCTACCATATGCGTATTCATATAAGTGGTGTTTACCCCCAAAAAAATATTTTTCGACAAAATCCAAGAACAGGTAAAATTACTTTTGGTGTATAAAATAACATACATTTTTTCAAAATGTTGCTGCCGTAATTACCATTTTTATATTAAAAAAGTTCTAAATGGGGTAATTTGTCCCCATGAGGGGGGTAGGCAAATTTTGAAAGAATATTTTTCTTTTATTTCTCGTCAAAGCAAAACTTTTGGAAAAAGAAACGACTCGAATATCATTTTTGGGATTCGAGAAACAGCAAAATCTTCATTTTTTGCCTCAACTTTGAGGGGGTAAAACTACCCTTAAAACCGTTTATCAGTCTATAAAAAAAATACGTGTCTCTTAGATTTTGGTCCTTTAAAACATATCCAAAAATTAGCAAAATCGGCGCAGCACACTTCGCGACCTTTCCTTGTAAGTTTTGTAGGACGTGATTATTTTGATAATGCAGTTTTTCCTTGACCGCCGTTGTATTGCAAACGATTAGTTGTATGAAAAAAATGCAAGATACCGAACTTTTAGATTTTTTGTGACTAACTTGATGATGTTATTTGAATTCCAAATTTCTACGAAGACCCTGCTCTATCCCCCCTAGAATTAGATTTACCTTATAAAAATGAATAGTTCGATTAAAAAACAGGTTCGTGCAAATTTTTAATATATGTGTAGTAGGGTTTATACAAAAACCGACATTTTAGAAAACCGGTTTTCGAATAGTAATTTTTCCAGAAAACCGGTTTTAACCGGTTTCGAATTTTTATAAAAAAAATTTTTGCTCGAATATTCTGTAATTTGAACAAAAAATTTTAACAGAAAATTTTGAGTGATTAAAAGCAGTTTTTGACTGAAATTATTTACTGTTCAATTTTATTGATAGTAAAATTTTTTTATGCAATTTAGTAGATCAAAGAAATAATAGTTGACCAGGATTAAATAACTTTAAACACAATTATTCGTTGTTTATGCATTATTTCACATATAAGGATGTAAATATTTTTATAATAGTGAAACGAGTTATTCAGCAAAGGGTTCGAATAAATAAAAACAATATATTTTCATATTTTTATAATAACCATATTATTTTTTTAAAAAACAATGTTATTAGATACAGATAGATACTTATTAAAAACAATTAGAAAATATATAACTGTGTATTATATAATGTAAATTATAATCAAAGCCGACAGATAAGAGTAAATTGCATATATACTTATTAAAATCAATTTTAGTTTTAAAGACAATTAAGCAAAGGACCGAGTATTTTCTATTCCGAGCAATTTCAATACAAATTTAAATATTCTATTTACTTTTTTGTTTAATGAAATATGATTTCAGAAAACAGAGGATGTCTATCAATTTGCTATTTAGCCGTGTCCTTAGTTTATTCACAAAATTCCCCGAAATAGAAAATATCCTCTCACTTGCAACCTAACTAGGCTTAATCGTTTTTAAAGGCTGATATAATAATTCTAAATTTTTTGTCCTTTTATGTGTGGCTTCCAGGGCCAAAAACTCTTTTCTTACAGTTTGAGTAGAGGAAGTCACTTCTTCCGGTTTCTTTAAATATTTATTAATTGCCACTTCCATAGCATTTTCAATAAAACATTGTCTGGCTCTTGAATATCGCTTTCATCACGTTTTTGAATATCACATTCTTCCCCTACAGAGTAATCTTTATATAATCTTGATAATATTTGTCCGGATAACTTAATAATGTCACTTTTCGTTGCTAATGGAAGGAATTTATTAGAAGATTTCGTTAAAACAGTTTGAGAATTTTGTAAATAAAGAATAAGTGTAACTAATTCTGTATCTCTTCTTTCTTCAATCCATGCCTTTATAGCGTGTAATAATTTCTGACTAATTTCGGATTTCAAATTTTGTAGTTCACCCAGCAAAAATTCAAATATACCTTCACTCGTTAATAAGTTTGCGTTTTGTCTACCTAAAGCTTCGGCTGCTAATTTTACCGGACCTAAAACTTTAAGGAGTTCTACAACTTTGTAATATTCTTCTTCATCATCATTTCACATATGAGAAGCATTAAGGTCATTCAGAGTTAAAACAACACATTCTCTCCAAGAACCAAACCGCTTGCAACAGTGTTTTCATCAATCTGGTACATTTGGCTACATTTGTCATTTTCAAATTTTTTTTAAGTGTTATTCATACATTGAAAACCGATATTTTCTACCAAAAAATCGGTTTTCGAATTTCATAATTTTCTCCAAAAAACCGGTTTTTAAACCCGGCTTTTTAAAAACCGACAAACCCTAATGTGTAGTCTGTAGTCATAATTTGACATTATTGAGTCTTCCTGCCCAATTTACCGTGTCTGCAGCTCGAAGGAAGTGCATTTTACGATACATGTTTACGGAAAGAAAAACTTTTATTTTGATCCCTAGAAATACGCTCCCAAAAAATGTGTGCCATAAATTTTGAATTACCTTATATAAAGCCGTAGATGCATTTTTTTAAAGGTGTGTCATTTGATTTAAGCTATGAATTTTCTCCGTTCTCATTTAAATTTATCAACTTGTTTAGAGGGTGCGAATTTACATGGTCTTTACATTTGTGGAATAAATGCCCGCTTTATCAGTCATGTGGTAAAAAATTAAATGATCAGTGCTGGCTTCTGTTCCAGGCTGAAGCGCAAGCGTTTGCTGATTGATTGGATACGACATTTTTGGATTCAACCAATTAATGTTGTATGCAATAATCTCCGTGAGTGCTTCCATGAACTGCAAATTCATTCCTATACATGGAGACATTTTGCCAGGAGAATAAAGTTCGAAAGTCAACTGAATATCTCGTAAAACCTGTCTTGAGTACAATTTCAAACTGGCTCGAGCGATGTCAGAGGCAGTCACATTTAGAATAATGTCCCTGTCACCTTTAAAAACTTGGTAATTTTTCCCTTTTTCTACATCATGTACTCAATGTAAATGGCTGCAAGGCATGCAGATTTATGCGTTATACTCGGAAACATTTCCAAATGAGAAAGCCGCTTATTTACAGAAATGCTGTCTTTTCATCGGCTTTTTCTTTTATTTATCAACTTTCAATGCCCCAAGGTATGTAATGTATGAATTCCATTAGAGGAAAAGTGTTGTATAACGAAATGAATGAAAATCCTACGCTACCACTGATGCTCACTTATGCAAATAAATACGATACCATTCGGTGAAAAATAAACCAGGGCTTTGCTTCCTTTTGCCTGAAAACTATTTTCATTCGATATATTATTAAACTTATCTCTGGTCTTTGACATTTTAAACTAAAATTTGGGAAAGAGTTAGGATATTTTTTTAGGACCGGTAATTTCAGGTAATAATTTGGAATTTGGAAGACCATATTCTGAAACGAACTCAGTATTTTAATCAAAAAAGGGCATTATTTTTTAAAGAGATATTTGTAGAACTGATTTTTATTAGCTAGTCTGACTCTTCAGCACATGATGCAATAAGTCAGACAAAAACTGCCTGGCATCGAGCATAATGAATCTTTATATATACTTTGAATTTTGTTTTTTTTAAATTAAATACAAACAACAACAAACATGCTTTGAATTCACTATAATTTTTTTGATGGCGTCTGGATATATTTTCTTTTTTATACAGAATGGACCATAAGTAAAGGTACATAGAAAAAGAGTCGATTTATCGTATAAATTTAATGTGATTTAGCTACATTTACCTTGTACCAAAAGTTGATATTAACCAAGATACAGAAGTATTTGACATTTTCAACCCTTACTTCGTAGAATTCTTTAATATTCATAACTATTAAACTTTATTAACGATAAAAACGCAACAAAATTTAAAAATTCCACAAGATAGAGAAGGTAAAAATTAAAAAAAAACTTTGATTTTTTTGCATAACTGATAAACACATTTCACGACAGACAATACATTTGGCACAGGGGCGTTCCTTTGGTCGAGAAATTTTAATTTGCTAACTGCCAGTAACATCATAGGGGGCGCCACCTGCGCAACCCTATATTATTCCAAAGTATCACCATTTTTTTTACTCCTCCATGTACGCTTTAAATAGACTAATTTTATTTATCTACATTTTTTACATAAATAAGATATACTTTCTAAATGTTCATTTGAGCAACTGTTTTCAAGATATTTGCCTTCAAAGTTTGCGCTACGTTTATTTTAAGTTATGTAAATGTGAATTTTTCGTAGTGAGTTTTAAAATAAAACGACTAAAACAGGCGCTAACTCTTGCTATGTGTACCATTACTTGTGGTCTACCCTGTATACATATTTAAGTTGTGTTATTCTTTACCTTTTAATTTTCATGTAGAACATTCAAAAAAGGTTGAATTAGCCGTGGTTTTTTTTTAATTATATTTTTTACCAATTTTAGAAATATTCCCAATTAATGTTGCGATGTTTTACTAAAATGAATATCACTAGTTTTTGTTTTTAATTAATGCAAGGGAGGTGCACCTACTTGCTTATTAAGTGGTTGGGGATAGTCAGAATAAGTTTGTCGGCCACAGTGAAAATTCTTTTTTAGTCGTGAGTGGAAAGGTTTTCTTAAATAAAGACAATTCAAATAAGACTGGAAAAGTATGTTATACTGAAATATTCTCTGTAATTTATTTGCGAAGTATTCATATTTTTTTATTCAGTTTATTGGCTTTTTCTTCGCCGGTCACTGAAGTTATCAAAAAAAAAACTTTTAAATATGATATGTTACATTACAGATCGACCACTGAGCTTTACGAACAAATCGGTCAAGTCAGAATCAAATAAATATGCAAAACAAGATACAAGCTATTCTACAGAAAATTGAGTTTTTGTCTGTGTATACGTAAAATCAAAGAGCTCTGCCAAGAAACATCAAGATATTTCAAATACATTTATTTACCAGGGCAATTTATTTGGCATCAGAAGACTGGAATCTAAACAGCAAGTTACAAAACCAACCCTATTATCTCCAAAGCTCTTTGAAAGGGTCCATAAATAATAAGTAATATTTTCTGCTCACGTAACTAATCTACAGAAAAAAAGCTTTCAATAACTAACTTATTCATCGTTCATTTAGAATGAAAAATTTTTATTATAAAATGTAAATACAGAACTGCTTTGGAATAGAAAACCCGATCCAATTATTCAGGTCATTGTTAAATTAATAAAATCAATGTCATTACAATAATTAACATTTTAGTTTAATTACAAAGTTACTAAATTTACAAGTTACTTCTCGTGAGGTGACTTTCGTGTTTCATTGATTGCATATAAACATCAATTGAATAAACAGATCGTTTTGCGTGACAATGTGCTAGTTATAGTCCATTTCAGATAAATGAACTAAGAGTAGGACATGAAATGTTAAATGAATCTTTAGATAAGTTACTAGAAAAATTCTTCATGGTAGACCCTTATTGACCGGAAATATTATGTTTTTTTCAATTTGTTTAACATTTCTTCGGCCCAGTTTGGAAATATTTAAATTTTTATGGTTTGTTGACAATTTTATAAACAGTTTTTGAAATGCGACTACGTGATATTTAAATTTATTGAAAACGTCACTTCATGACAGTTTACAAATTAAAAGGTTAGTTTATTTTACATAGAATAGGAAAAATGAAAAATAGGAGACCAAAAATTAGATATGGAAAAAATAAAAAATTTTGTTTCTTTGATAAATTAGGAAAATATAAAAAAATACATAAAAGAGGTTGTAGCACTGGACATCGATGTTTCGCTCTCATTTGAGCTCGTCAGCAGTGTATAACATGGAAAGGGAACAATGGGGAAGAAATACTTAAAAATAAAAAAAAAATTTTAAATATAAAAAAATAAAGAAATTTTAACATGAATAGACGTTTCATCATTAATTTACTGTGTTAAAAATTTACTGTGTTAAAAATTTAAATATTTGAAGCCCAATCCACAAGAAACAACTACTCCGAGGGCTAATACCCCTTCCGGCATTGAACTACACTTGTGGGTTGAACTTACATGCTCTTGGTGACTACTGTTCCTAACCGCTGAAATCTATTCAGCTTGGTAGTTAGAAGCACTCACCATTTGCGGAGTCCGTTCGTTCCGTTAGAGGAATAGGTTTATTCTTCATGGTAGACCCTTATTGACCGGAAATATTATGTTTTTTTCAATTTGTTTAACATTTCTTCGGCCCAGTTTGGAAATATTTAAATTTTTATGGTTTGTTGACAATTTTATAAACAGTTTTTGAAATGCGACTACGTGATATTTAAATTTATTGAAAACGTCACTTCATGACAGTTTACAAATTAAAAGGTTAGTTTATTTTACATAGAATAGGAAAAATGAAAAATAGGAGACCAAAAATTAGATATGGAAAAAATAAAAATTTTGTTTTTTTGATAAATTAGGAAAATATAAAAATACATAAAAGAGGTTGTAGCACTGG
This sequence comes from Dastarcus helophoroides, assembly GCA_028583605.1. NCBI lineage: Eukaryota > Metazoa > Arthropoda > Insecta > Coleoptera > Bothrideridae > Dastarcus > Dastarcus helophoroides. The sequence goes on from CM053326.1 coordinate 8,030,802, forward strand.
ACATCGATGTTTCGCTCTCATTTGAGCTCGTCAGCAGTGCATAACATGGAAAGGGAACAATGGGGAAAAAAAAATACCTAAAAATAAAAATTTTTTTTTTAAATATAAAGAAAAATAAAGAAATTTTAACATGAATAGACGTTTCATCATTAATTTACTGTGTTAAAAATTTACTGTGTTAAAAATTTAAATATTTGAAGCCCAATCCACAAGAAACAACTACTCCGAGGGCTAATACCCCTTCCGGCATTGAACTACACTTGTGGGTTGAACTTACATGCTCTTGGTGACTACTGTTCCTAACCGCTGAAATCTATTCAGCTTGGTAGTTAGAAGCACTCACCATTTGCGGAGTCCGTTCGTTCCGTTAGAGGAATAGGTTTATTCTTCATGGTAGACCCTTATTGACCGGAAATATTATGTTTTTTTCAATTTGTTTAACATTTCTTCGGCCCAGTTTGGAAATATTTAAATTTTTATGGTTTGTTGACAATTTTATAAACAGTTTTTGAAATGCGACTACGTGATATTTAAATTTATTGAAAACGTCACTTCATGACAGTTTACAAATTAAAAGGTTAGTTTATTTTACATAGAATAGGAAAAATGAAAAATAGAAGACCAAAAATTAGATATGGAAAAAATAAAAATTTTTGTTTTTTTGATAAATTAGGAAAATATAAAAAAATACATAAAAAGGTTGTAGCACTGGACATCGATGTTTCGCTCTCATTTGAGCTCGTCAGCAGTGCATAACATGGAAAGGGAACAATGGGGAAGAAAAATACCTAAAAATAAAAAATTTTTTTTTTTAAATATAAAAAGAAAATAAAGAAATTTTAACATGAATAGACGTTTCATCATTAATTTACTGTGTTAAAAATTTACTGTGTTAAAAATTTAAATATTTGAAGCCCAATCCACAAGAAACAACTACTCCGAGGGCTAATACCCCTTCCGGCATTGAACTACACTTGTGGGTTGAACTTACATGCTCTTGGTGACTACTGTTCCTAACCGCTGAAATCTATTCAGCTTGGTAATTAGAAGCACTCACCATTTGCGGAGTCCGTTCGTTCCGTTAGAGGAATAGGTTTATTCTTCATGGTAGACCCTTATTGACCGGAAATATTATGTTTTTTTCAATTTGTTTAACATTTCTTCGGCCCAGTTTGGAAATATTTAAATTTTTATGGTTTGTTGACAATTTTATAAACAGTTTTTGAAATGCGACTACGTGATATTTAAATTTATTGAAAACGTCACTTCATGACAGTTTACAAATTAAAAGGTTAGTTTATTTTACATAGAATAGGAAAAATGAAAAATAGGAGACTAAAAATTAGATATGGAAAAAATAAAAAATTTTGTTTTTTTGATAAATTAGGAAAATATAAAAAAATACATAAAAGAGGTTGTAGCACTGGACATCGATGTTTCGCTCTCATTTGAGCTCGTCAGCAGTGTATAACATGGAAAGGGAACAATGGGGAAGAAATACTTAAAAATAAAAAAAATAAAAAAAAAATAATAATAAAAATAAGAAAAATCACTAAAACTAAACCTGTTTTGCGTGCAAACAATTTGATACTTCACGGGTTGTTAGGCACAAATAATCAGACTAAATGTTTTCCATATTATTTTTACTACCACTATTGACGATTTAATAATTTTCCGCAGTAATTGACAAAAAATATAAAAAAAATCAGTCCTTAATAATTCATCCAAGAGCGAATCGGACTTGCACAATTAGGGTTCGGTTCCAACACAGTGGATATTCAATAGTCCAAATTAAATAATTTTAACTTATGTATGAATTTGCAACTGCAACTTTTTGATAATCTATGGCTCAATATCTACGAACCCTATTAAATTCTAAATTTCATTTTTACAAACCTAGAAGAACAGGACTGATAACGACCATTTCTGACTCATTTTGGGCTGCACCTGAAAGAAGATTGGACCAAAAATTATAAAAAAAATATTCTAGGATTCTTAGAGTTGGCTTTTTCAAATTCACCTCGAATAACTAACACATGATTCTTTGGAAACCAAATTAATGCCCCATTTTATTAAAAAATATTGTTACGGGCTTATCGGTTCGATTGATTACACTTATCGAATAAGACCCACTTTATTACTGAACTCAACAATCTTTACAATTAACTCACTAATTGCACTGATTCTAACTGACTGACTCGAGGGAAAGCTGACCGCCTTTTTATAGTTTTGGCCGCCGGCTTCTAGAATTTTCGGCAGATAAGGCTTATCGAATGCCGAAATTTCTGGAACGCTTATCTGGCGTTTGTTTTGTTATCGCGGCCGCTTTCCCCTTATCAGAACCTTCTAGAATCTTTTTTTTATTTACTAAATTTTACAATTCTATTCTAAATCCTATTTCATCTATTTACATTGCGTTACAATATTTTCTTTTTCCAGTCGATGGCTGAAGGTATTTGCGTTGGTCACCGAAAGCTAATGCTGTGAATAATTTTAAATATTTACCTTACATAGTTTTACAGCAAAACCTCTTTGTAAAACTTTGGACGGTCGGACACAAGAATGAAGGGTTCCGTATTTTCCTAATAAACCATTAAAAAATCGAAATATTTAATGACATTTGGGTTGGGGCTTTAGCAACCCAGAACATCATTAGGTAATGTCATAGCGCTGCCACACGACCATGTCTAAATATTCCAAGTTCTTCCTGATGTCACTGCAAATTTAGAAGTTCAGTGCCTATGATGCACATTTATCTGAAATGGACTATATAAATAAAAGCAATATATATTTAACTTTTAATTAACATTGGATTTAAGATGATTTTGCAATTTGGATAGTATTGACATTTCGAACCCTTACCTGGTCAGGTGTTAGCAAATATTTATCGAAAGCCTTGTGGAATTTTTTAAATTTTGTTGCGTTTTTATCGTTAATAAAGTTTAATAGTCATAAATATCAAATAGTTTTTTCACTTTCATTGGTTATGGGCGTTTGTAATCTATCTAAAGACCGCATTTTATTGCACTAAAAATCCCCAAAATGACGCCAATGATTGCATTAAAAAAATTGGTCAGTTATGAAGCTTGCCAATGAAAGTAAAAACTTAAAACTTTGATAAAGTAGGTTTTTTTATTTTAAAACTGTAATATCAAATATAAAAATTTCGTATTTTGTAAATTAAAATTATTTCTAGTTTTTATATCTTTTATATTTGTATATGATCTAGTCTTTAATCTTGTCTCTTTTAAGTTACTGCTTATTAAAAAACCTGTCAGACTATCTAAATTTTATATTTGCATAGCAAATTTCAAGATATTTAAAAAGCTATGTTTTGAGTGTACTGATTTTTTGTGATTATGTAAACCCTTTAATTTGAAATATCTCAATACTGCCAATAATCAGTTATTACAGGGTTGCTTGAATGAGTCGATTGGCAAAATATGTAGAATTAGTAAATTTTAAATATTCAAATACAATAAAACAATTTTACTTTTATGTGTTTATCAGCAAGTGCCTCACAGACAGCTTTCCAGGAAACTTGCATGAATAAAGGAATAGTTCAGTCAGCAACATGAAAAGGATACATTAAACTTCGATTATAAAAAGGAATAAAATTATCTTCAAGCTGCTATTAATTCTCCTATAAACCACATGTTATTTTTAGATATTTTTTTTCTGGCTTCAAATAAACTGAGTAAGTGTTTAAAACATGTTTTGGCCATTCTTAAAAAGGTTCACAACGGCCCCATAAGTACCTTCTTGAAGTTTGTAATTCTTTAGATTTTAATTGCCTTCTCTCTAATCGAGATATCGCCCAGTAAAGTCTATCTAGATCGTTTGTAATTGTCACCTGTACGATATTCCCATCTCAAAGATAAAGCAATTTTATAATAAAAAAATAATCTCACAAATCGACAGATCAAAAATGTTAGCAAGAGTATTAATGAGGTAGTAGTAGACTAGGTAAAATAAAAAGTCACTAACAGAGGGATGAGTAAAGACATTATATTGTAGTTTCGCGTTTTTGTCTTTATGGCCGTTGTCTCTTGCTTATTTCGCACAGCGGATTTCGAATTGATGCCTGCCGCCCTACCTGATATAGGCAATTTTTGCTTGCGAAGAGAATAGAAATAATAATCAAATGAAAACACAATTAAAACAATTATGGTATAAACATTTTCGCATATTCAATTTACATTCAGAGGGCAGTGGTAAAACAATGGATTAATAGTTTAAAGTATCGTTTTTTGGTAACGCAATACCAGTATATGTAATTACATCAATGGCAATACCGTCCATTTGTCCCCTATCTTTAGTCGCCTAGCGCGCCTAAAGAAGTTGTCACTTCGAAAATATCAAGAATTGTAATATAAACAATTTAAATTGCACCATAAAATATTACTAAACATTAATTAAGATTAAGAAATTTTTTTTATTATGAAATAACATTATATTTTAACATTATATTTTAGTTAGATGAGAGCACGTGATGTATCACTGCCCGGCACTAGCATCAATCAGAGGATCCACGCTGCGGGAGTTTCAGTTTCTCAACAAGGTTGGGTGGCTGAATGAATGGCCAAGGACACCTCAATCACGGGGATAGCACAATGGGTCCGGAAAGAGTGGCCTAAGTGCTGCCCTAAACTTTAGGCAGCCCACAACGAATCCAGAATCCAGAAATATAGTTGGAATTTACCACTAAATATATTTCTAAATTTTCTCTTACTTTGAAAATTTTTGCCCGTATACATGACTAAAAAGTTTTGAAGGTCATCGAAATTCTAATTTGTTTAGCGGAATATTGCTTTCTACAAAAGTCTCATATAGCTCTAGGTAAAATTTGGTTTTTTAGCAGGTAAGGTAACATTTGTTTGCTAATAGTCTGTATTTTTTTTAATGCTCTTGTGTATATTTCTAAAAAATTCTGTTTTGTGAATACTAAACAAAGTGAAGTTACCGATTTTATGGTCTATCAAGTACTTTTTATTTATATCGACAGTTTTTCACAGCACAGCACGTCTTATAAATTAATTTTCCATCATTTATATAAACTTTACTCTGCTATACAAACTAAACAAAGAATGAATTTTGGTAGAAAGTGACGAGGGATGCAGACTATCGTATGCGAATATATGAAGCTTCACAGAAGTATCTGCTGTTTAAACCCGACTCTCACCTACAAGCTGGTACCCCCTGTCAACCAGAGCAACCCAACGGAAGAGTCGGTAACCAAATCGGATGGAAAGTTAGGTCAGGGACAAACGACAGCATATGAATTGGCCTTCCGAAGAATAGGGGGTTAAGGCATCGGGCCTGCTGCTTGGCACTTGTGAAACATATTAGGCAAAAAAAGAATCCCACACAACCTCAGAATTTAAACAGTTACAAGGATGTAAGAAAATGGAGAAGAAAAAGGACTATAAACATTGGAACGTGGAATATTCAAGAAATAGCAACGAAGCAAACAGAAATACTCTTAGAAATTGAAAAGTTGGACATTAGCATGATAGTCTTAGGTGCAACAAATATGAAGGGACAAGGAGAAGAAACAGTAGGTACATACACACACACACACACACATATGGCGTAGTGTTCCCAAGCATGAAAGAGCAGCAAAAGAATATCAATACTCATAAAAAATAAATAATAAAAGAAGTACACACAGGGTTAACAGCAGATAAAAGAAAGGATATTACAAATTAAAATGAAAATATATGAACAAATAATAAAAATAGTTAAATTATATGCAATGAAAAACAATGCAACCCAAGTACAGAAAAAAACATTTTTTTTTAACACAATGGGGGATATACTGGGCAATGTAAAGAAAAAAGAAGACCTTTTATTGATCGGAGATTTAATAGTCATGTAGAAAAGAAGATGAAGACATAGTAGAACGATTCGGTGAAAAAATGGTAATAAAAATAGGCTATCGGAAACATGTCGAGACACTAAATTGATAATAACCAACACTAAATTCCTGCATAAAGATATGCATAGGTATACCAAAAAAGAACCAAATAGATATCAAAGATGGATTATTGACCTAATAATAGTAAGGAAAACTAACAAAACTACTACCCAAGATGTAAGAGTATACAGATAGGCAGAATGTGCAAGTAACTGTCGTCTAGTATTGGGGAAATTTATATACACAGGAAGATACCAAAAAGACAATATCTCAGAAAATGAAGAATTGAAAGAACTTAACAATGAAAGGTACAAAGTAGAATTATTACAAGAATTTAGTATACCACAATTTAGAAGTAAGAGAAGAATGGACCCCAACAGAAATGTACCAACATTTGAAGCATCCAATAAGGAAACCCGCAAAAGAAGCACTTGGTACTGAAAAACGCAAAAATAAGTATGTAGAAAAATTTAGCGAAGAATTAAAAGACATGATAAAAATAAAAAAAAAGATGCCTTTCAGAAATGGCTAAAAGACAAAACAGCAGAAATACAAAAAGAATATGTTACCCTCAGACAACAGGTCAAACAAGGAGTAATAATATGAAAAACGAATATTGGGAAAGAATGGGTAAAGATATAGACAACTACAATTAGTTGTAACCTATATACGTAATTACTTCTATATAGCGTGTTTTGTCCCTTTGTTTGTGTCAAAAAGGTGCGATGGATATATATGTTTGTCTTTTTCAAGGACAGACTATATTAACGAATTCCCAAAGTTTATTTCAAATATCCCTCTTCCGGCAAGTTGTCATTGTTGTCATTCTTATTAGTGTTCCCACCCATCTTGTTGTCTGTTCTCATGAGTGCCGATTATACACAACACGCCATATAAAAGTATTGCATATATGGTTATAACAGATTCATTGGCAAGCATGGAAAAAGATAAAAAAACATTAGAAACAATAATAAGCAAAAAAATATCGTACAAATAATTACACCTAGGGAATGGAAAGTACACTACTCAACGCTCCTACAGTAATCTAGGCCAGAATATAAACAACAAGAGGAGGAAACAGCAATAATGGGTGAAGCCGACATAAGAGAAGACGATATAAACAAGACCCTTAAAAAGGCAAAAAAACAATAAGGCACCCGGACCAGGAAATATAAAAATAGAATTATTGAAATATGGATGGAGAAAGGTCATATCTTACATCCAAGCGTTGTCCAACAAAATTGACAGAGGAGAAGAAATCTCCAAGGAAACGAAACTTGTCATGTATATCCTCCATATATAAAATAGGAAATAAAAAATAAACAAATAGTTATAGAGGATTAAGTGTCATCCCGTCAATCGCAAGACATTTTATCACAATAATAAAAGATAAAATAGAATAGCACATGAATGATTTGCGTAAAGAACAATCAAGATTCCGCAAAAGTAGATCATGCCCAGATAATATATTTATCATGAGACAAGTTACAGAAAAGGACAACGCCAAGAACATTGACGTTTATATATTTAGAAAAAGTATATGACAGTGTGTCAGAAAACAACTACGAATGGCTATGAAAGAATTAATGTCCGAGAAAAATGGAATGGAATGATGTAACACAAAGAATTATACAGACACAAAAGTGCGAATAAAAAAAAAAAACAAATTGACGAAACCAATAAACATAACGAAAGGTCTGAAGCACTGAAGCAAGAATGCGGTCTATCTTCTACACTCTTTAATATATTTATAGACCAGGCTCTACAAAGGGGGTATAAAAAATGAGAAAGGATGGGCATTACCGATACAAGGAAATATATTACACTCACTACTGTTGGCGGAACGACCAAATTATTTTTGCACAAGAAAAAGAGGACATGGAGTATATGATAAGGAAACTGAAAGAAGAATACGAATTATGGGGGCAAAATAAATATGAGCAAAACTGAATTGAGCAAGAGATTGCGGATCTTATTCTAGAGAACGAAACTGTCAGCAGTTGCCAAACTTTTAGATATCTGGGATCAGCACTACATCGAGATGATACCTGTGTCAGAGACATAGAAACAAAAATAGCACGAGAAAGACAAGCTACAAGAGCACTTTACGGATTGATATGGAACAACACTCTTACTAAAGAAAACAAAAAACGGATTTTTCAAAGCATAGTCCAAAATATTACTCTATATGGGGCAGAAGTATGATTAGTAGCAAATACAATAAGGAATTAAATAAGAACAGTGGAATTAGACTTTATGAGACGGTGCCTATAAATAACAAGAAGGGACCAAGTGAGAACAGAAAAAATATGGCAACGAATGGAAGTAAAATGTTTTATAATAAGTAAGCTAGAAAACAGAGCACTGCATTAGTACGGACACGTTCAAAGAATGCCAGAACGAGTATTGGAATGGGAACCGCCAGGGAGAAGACGGAGAGGACGAACGGCCTTAAGATGGGAAACCTATTGTTGCGCGTTATCGGTTCAAATGATTATTAACACTCGTTGAATTGTACACACTCTACTTCCAAACTTAAACTCGGAACACTACAACTGAATAATTAACTCACTTTATACATTGATTTCTAAATACTAACTAACTGCACTAACTACTAACTGACTAACTGATTGACTGACTCCACTCTCACTGAGGGAAAGGGGACCGCGCTTATATAGTTCCCGTTCCCGGATTCTAGAAAAATTAAGCAGATAAGGCTTATCGGTTGCCGAAATTTCTGGAACGCTTATCTGCCGTTTACTTCATTATCGCGGCCCCTTTCCCTTATGGGATCTTTCTGGAAAATTTCCTTAGATTCTAAATTCCATAATTACATTTCGTTACACTATATTGGACATGTAATGACAGATAGAGATCTGAGAGCAGGGGATTGGGATGTGAGAGAGCTATGGAGGGAAAAAACGGCGAACTCATAACGGGAAAGAGCCGAAGAAGAAAAAAAAGAAGAGGAAGAAGAAGAAGAAAATGATGAATGGATTTTAGGTATCTTTCAATGGAACAGAGGTCCTAACAATATCAAGTTCTCATGAAGCCCTTTTCAATTAAAGTGTAATTAAGGGAAAGTAAAAAGAAGTTGCGTCAGAATAGGGAATTTTATAATAGGGTGGTAATTAGGGAATTATCAATACTATTACTAATTACCAATTATTGCTGTTGTTGTCCAGCAATTATTTCTAATAAGTAGGTGAAAAATTTGATAAAATTGACAGATAATTGCAATCTTGAATGACGTTGCACGAAATTGCAATAACACTAAAAATGGAAAAACATTGCAACATTGCAACATTGAAATACATTAGAGTCGCGATAACGTGAACACTCAGTAATATGAACCATTCAGTAATATAAACAAGACTTATTTTACATTGACCACCTTATAACGTGAACAACCTAAACCTTCCATTACGTGAACACGCGCGAATTATGCAATATTTAAAATTATTTTATTTTGCCAGCGTAACATTAAAAATGAAACAAATGTTGAATTTGGCAGCAACATGAAAAAAACTACAGACTACAATGATAGCAGAATGCTTAATGGAGGAGGATAAAGATGATTTACCATTCAGCTTTCTGCAGCAGAAATCCAGGAAAGGCTGTGTCGTCGATAATGTTTGAGGGAATACAATGACGCTTTTGGGAGGTATAAAACCTATTGAGTATTCTTCCTCGGACGTCGAGATTTGGGAACGAGATCAGGTAAAAGATAAACATGCTTTGAAAGAAAATAAGGATGAAGCACCTAATAGCACCTAGAAACTGATACTGAAAAACCAACCATAGGCCATTCTGAAGCTATAAGGTCTTATATACTACAATAAATTGAGGTAAACAAAATAATATCAATTTAAGCGATATCTTGAAATTAAAAACACTTCAGGAAAAGGCAAGAAGCAAGAACAAATAAACTATGTAATAACCTCTGATTTTTGTGTTCACGTTATGGCGACTCTACTGTAATTGCAGTTGCCAATTATATCCGGTCTTTCAATCTAAAATATTTCTGATAATGTATTTTTTGACCCACTTCGTTGTATCCTTTAAAATTTGGTTATTCGGCTGATACTAATAAATTTAGAATTTATAAGAGTAGCTTAAAGACGCATTTTTCTTCCTTCAAGGGAGTGCCTTAAAAGAGCGAATTGAGTTGCACCTCTAATCTGAATAAATTTTAATTTGATACTCCCTTAGAATAAGTGTCTTTTCCGCCTGTTTACCTTATCTCGCAACTTTGAAACTTTTTCTCGTTCCGCGTTGGCTTTGTTTTCGGTGAAAAAGATGAATGGCCGCCATTGGAAAATTGAATTCCGCGGTTCATCTATTGAATAACGCCAGCTTGGTTCTCATTTTTTACACAGACTTTTATGTATAAACGCAGTTAACATTAAACTCATTTTAACTTATCTCCAACTTTTCAAGACATCTTTTTTATATCAGTCGCAAGCATAATCTGGATTATGGATGGATTTGCTGAAATATATCGGTTTTCTGATATATTGGTGTATTAAATTTAGATATTGAGAGTTCTTAAATATTGAAAAGGTGCAAAAGCTGCAAACTTAGAAATATGCTATGGTTATTTTGATTATTTAAAAATTTTACTTATTAATGCATTTTAAAATTGGTTTAATATGTTCTTGGTAACATGGAAACTACATTAAAAGACCCATATAAACGCAAAACTACATATAAAATAAAAGATAATTTTAATATTAGTTCCATTTTTATCTATTTCAATTTTTTTACATTTGTCCATATACAAATGTACAAATATTGAATTTGATCGGGAAAAAAATTGCAGGAAACCATGAAATATTGCTTTTCCATTTTAACCTAAGAATAATAAATGTTAGTAAGTAAAGTTAAACTGCAAATGATATTAATTTTTAAAACATTGATTAGCATTTATTTAAACTAATTTTTGAGGTGAAAGCTTCTTTAGGCACACTAGCAACTAAAGGTAGGGGAAAATGGATGGTATTGCCATATATGTAATCACAAATATCAGTATTGCATTACCCAAAAACTATCTTTGGACTAATAATCAATTGCTCTACCACTGCGCCAGTGAATTTAAATTGGATATGAGAAAATGTATAAACTATAATTGTTTAAATTGTGTTTTAATTTGATTATCATTATTTCTATTCTCTCCGTAAAAGAAAATTGCCTATATTAAAAAAAAAACGCTGGAAAAATTCTGGTAGGCCAACAGGCGTCAATTCGAAATGCGCTCTGCGAGACAACGGCAACAAAGACAAAAAAGGCGAATTGACAATACAGTAAAACCCCGCTTAACTGTAGGTTCCAACCAATTAGAGCGTTATACGAAACAGCGTTAAACGAGGTCATCTCTTCATGTACTTAATGGGGTTAGGGTAAAACAATTGTAAAAAGCAAGTCATCATTCATGTTTAGATCATTAGGATTCTTCTGCATTTCTAATTTTCCGCTTTCTCATCAAGAAGGCGCCTAATGTCATTTGTATTTTTCTTGAGTGCCCTATAAGAAGTTGTAAGCATGTGGGAAAGGCATTCATGGCACCTTGTCTTGCCTTTGAACCCCTATCAAAATCTGTTTCATTTTCAATGAATTGGTTGACAATTTCTGTTATAGTGGCTAACCTGGTTTTTAGAAATGCCCTTGAAAATATTTTTGTTCTTCAGAATCACTATTTTTAATATTTTTGTGTTGTTCTTGATCCACTATTTCTTTCAGCTCATCATCAATATTTCGTTGATGTTAGCGTTTGTTTCGCTAATTCGACTATTTCGTTCATATCAACAGAGTTTCTAGTGTCACCGTCCTCGTTTCGATCTTGCCAAATATTTTTACACACTCCGTTCAAACCTTTTTCCGAAATCTCATTAAAAAAAATTATATATGTATGTTGTATGTACTTTAAATTTAAGGGAAGCCCAATGGTGCCTGCAATTTTCAGGTAATCTCATTATTCCAATAAAAAAGCGTTAAACCCAAACAGCGCTAAACGGAGCAGCGTTAAGCGGAGTCTTACTGTATAACGGTTCTACTCGTCTCTCTGCTAGCGACCTACAGCAGGCTCCCTTTAAAGTTGCGCTCACCGGACTGGATCGACCGTTAAAGTTGCTACTCCCCTACCATCCTTACCATTGTCGGAAAATGTATATGTTGTATTGCTCCTTGTGCGGTTAAGTGGGTTATACTCAAAAGTGGCGCTAAAACTTGGAAGTCTAATTCGTCGTTCGAAAATTAGAGAGGAGGTTTATCCGCGCAACCTTAGCGATCGTATCTTGTCAACTTTAATGAGCGGACAACTTTAACGGGCGCAACTTTAGCGGGAGTCCGATCTGTATTACTGTTTACTTACTCTATCCGTGATAGACTTATACCGGTATGCTGAGATTTTAATGCAAACTCGTCCCGTGCGCACAGATTGTCGTTACCTGCGAGCGAAACAAATATGCGATGCAGAACATTGCTAACATGCTATCATTTTGGCAAATATCTCCGATATTTATCAACCAAAAGTTTTTTTTTGTTGTATTCAAGGTAAACAGATTTATTAATCAAGATATCGCAAGGGGTATTTTACTATTTGAAATTTTAAAGCTGGGGTTGCTAGCTCTTAGGGGTGAAGAAGTGGGGAATTGAAAAATATATGTTTAAGTGACAATTTCAAAATAAAAATCTACATGTCCGAGCATTTTTTTGAAATATGTTTGTTCGCGGTTTTATAGAATTTATTCGTTACTTCAGGAAGCACGGTATAATGCAAACATCTGGGCTTTTGCATCACGTACTACATTACAAGATGCGCCTCGACATACCGGTATAAGGCTATCGTATACTTTACTACTAACTCATAAATATTTCTGTTTATATTTTTTATCTCTTAACTCTGGAAGTTATTTTTTTCTGTTATAAAACTGCTTTATCTTTAAGATTAGAATCTAAGGCACTGGAAACATGATGAATTAGGAACTTCAAGATGGCTATTGTGGGGGCATTTTTAGAAATGGACGAAAAATGTTTTGAACATTTACTCACTTTAATTGAAGTCAGAAGAAGAAAATCTTAAAATTACATAAAGTTTTAAGAGGAATTAATAACATTATGAAGATTTCTTTTAATATTTTTCTATGATCGAAGTTTAATGTATCCTTCTCATGTTGCTGAGTTAACTATTCCTTTATTCAAACAAGTTCCGTGAACAGCTGCCTGTGAAGCACTTGTTGATCTAAATATAAAAGTAAGATTGTTTTAAAATATTTGAATCTTTAAACTTGAGTAATTCGAAACGAAAACTGTAGTAACTCATTATTGGCAGTTTTGAGATAATTCAAATTAAAGTATTTATATAATCCCAAAATGTCGGTACATTGAAAACATATTTTTATGAAATATTTTGAAATTTGATATGCAAATATAAAAGGTACATAGTGTGATAGGTTTTTTAATATGCAGTAACTTAAAATATATAAATCAAAGACTAGATCGTATACAAATCTAGAAGATATAAAAATTATAAATATTAATTTTAATTTACAAAATATCAAATTTTTATTTTTTTATTACAATTTGAAAACAAAAACAAACACTTATGTTATAGTTTTAAGTTTTCACTTCTGTCGGCAGTTTTCATAACTGCCCAATTTTCTTTATTAGTCAGAAGCTTGATGTAGTGCTTCGAAATCTTGTAAAGGGTTCTACATATAAGAGTGAATACCACTAAAAAAGAAATTAGATAATTCTCGGATGATACCAAATCATTTTTCTCCTATATCTCGTTTATAACCGTTAAACTATAAACAAAAAATACAACAAGAGATGTTAAGAAGAAGTTTCTATAAATATTTGCTATGACCGGACCTGGCTTCGCTTTCCAGCGTCGTCCGTGTTTTTATCAGTAGTTTGTTTCTAACACCGAAATTTTTGATATGTCTTGTTGTATTTATTGTAAAAAGAGTTTAATAATCATAAAAATTGAAGAATTCGTTACAGTAAAGGTTCAAAATGTCTTTAACTAGTTTAAATGAAAGTACTGAAAAAAAAAAATTTATATTTATTAGGTAATAATTTAATACAGAAGTGGCGGTGTCTTAAATAAGGAGTTCAGAGGTATCGTTTAAATTAATAATGATAACTAACTGAATGAAGAATTTTTCAGAAAATAATTAATTTTATGTCCATTTTGAAAAAGTCTTTACATCATATTATAAAAAATAATTATAATTTAATTAGACATTTATGTGCTTGCAGTCTGTATTCAGTTAATAGCGAGGCTTGAAAAATATTTTAAACTGGTATTTCATTTATACAATTATACGTTGATTTTGGTAATATAAGCGATTAATGAGAGAATGATTTAAATAATTATACAATTTAATTTTACTTTTCAGGCATATATATCATTGGTATATGTGGTGAAAAAAAAGTAATTTTTTTACTATGTTTTTACATTGGACTGATATGAATAATATTTTTCAAAATCTCCAAGTTTATGAAAACAGAAAATAAAAACAACGAATGTTATGCAATAACATAGGAAAAGAGTCTATTCCCGGAGGAAATCTAACGTACAACTATCGAGTTGTTGGAAGAGGAGCACAGGCCCAAACTAGCTGAGCTAGTATGCCATTATGTAATTCTGAACTATAGTTATTTTTGTTTATTCTACAAGGTGATTCTAAAAGTAATGTCATAAATTTAGGATCGTATTTTAGAGCCCAAAATAAGACTAAAAGTCTATAAACATATGTCGTAAAATGCTTCGTTTGCGAGTTACAGGGTGTGGAAAGTTACTTCTCGATTATAGTTTTTTATTAATAGTTCCGAAACCTGTACAGAGTTGACACAACTCTATAACTTATTGTGCCATCTTCAAAAATCTAAGAACTAATTAACAGAACTTAACCAGGGGTGGGTATATCCAAAGGGGCGCGCACTTTTGTTGCAGTTTAGTAACAAAAATATAAACTACAAAGGTTTTTACGTAAAAAAGGAGCTCCTACTGAAAGGGTCTAGCCCTACTTCCATAGCGAAGTTGCCCCCACCGGGAACATATACCGTGATTACATTACGTACAGAATGTCATTAGAAATTAATATAGGTGGATTTCCTTATTCTATCTTTGTTTACCAAGGAAATAATTGAAGTAAACCTTGCTCAGGCACCTTTTTTTTCTAAGCAATCTATCTGCTAAACTATTAGAGGTAGCGAAGGAAAACAAACTCTTTGTGATAATACATTTCAGGATCCATTTTATAATTTTTTAGTGGGGCTAGCCCCCTGGAAATATCAGTAAAACACAAATAAAAATTTTCAATATTAATTTCTATAATGTCTGTTAAAGTGACCACATTACAAAAAATTCAGAAAATATATTCATATGTCATCTAACAGCATACCAAATTTCATTAAATTCCTGTTGGTCCAACATGTCAAAAAAAATTAATATATCTGCATATAATATCTAAGCCTGCTGGAGAATTGTTTTCCATATGTCTAAATAACTGCTTTGTTTTAAAGAAAATGAAAATGGAAGTTTGCATGCTACAGGGTATACTTCCTAATATATCTTCAAATAAAATTAATGAAATTTAAAAAGTAACCTATGGTTGCAAAGACAATAAAAAAAAACAAGTTTGATGTGCAACTTGAATCATAGCAGGGGGTTGCATTTAAAACTATAAAATGTACTGCAAAATATGGTTCCTTGCCAAAATTAATCTAACTATTTTCTCATTTTGTCGCAAAACAAAATCACAAACTTTATCGGACTGTGTTATGTTTTTGTTAAGTCACCCCGTGTATGAATTGTTATAAATTTGCAAAAATCATCTCCTGCGTTCAGTTGTACATTCTTTGGTATTTAGTGATTACTTTAAAGTTTTATTTTTTTAAAACCTTAAGAAACAGTGGCGTACAATTTATGCCATATAAAAGTTTAATGTTAATACCCTAACGTACGCCCCTGGCGTTTAAAAAAACTGAATAAATGCAGAAGTTAGCCTTTAAAGTACTGATAATGTGTAGCAAATTCCATGAAGCTAATTCAAAGGGCTTTCGAAATATAAATAAAACTAACTTTATTCTCCTCTATAATGAAACAGCTTGCAACTTGGAAGTAAAAAATATTAGTACTTAAATTAATATGAACTTTTAATCCTCAAGCAATCTGAAAAAGTATTTTACTCAATATAAAAACGTTTGCAAAGTAGTATAACAATTATATTTATTTCAAATATACGAGGCAACAGGCGCAGAGGTTATGGGTAGACATATTTAATTTTTTGGAGATGTTGCACCACTTGGATTTTAACGAAACTTGGTACGCTGGTAGAAGACGAACGGACACATTTTTCATACGTTTTGTTGAGTGGTCACTTAAAGAATTAATACTTAAAATTTTTATTTGTATTTTATTAATATTTGTAGGGGGCTAGCTCCCCCAAAAATATTTATAAAATAAACCCTAGAGTGTACCACCAGTACACCACCAGTTTGTTTTGCTTTGCTACCTTTAATAGTTTAATAAATATGTCGCTTCTAATGCACAGACCAATAGGTTTAAACATTTATTAAATTCGAAGTTTGGAAACCAAAGACCGGTTTCAATCTTGTTAGATCTTGTCAGTTTGGTATATCCAACTCGAATGCTAACAAATGTTCCGACAAATAAGTAAGTCGCTAAAAAAAAAGGTGCCTGAGGAAGGTTTTTTTAATTATCTCCTTAGCAGCCGAAGATGGAGGGGGAAAATTGACATATAGTAATTACTAATGTGACCCTATACGTTATGAGATAGATCACGACACAGGTTCCCGGTGGGGGCAATTTCACTAGACCTTTAGTATTGTTAAGGGTTCTCGGGTAAAATGCATTTTTATATCTCGATGTATTAAAAACGCTCGCCCAAAAATCCCGGATGTGACACATAGTTGGCTTTAAAATGAAGGAAAATAAAATTACTTCAAATGTGCTGTTGAAACAAATTATTTTTAACTAATATTTAACTAAGTTTAAGTAATATTTAAGTAGAAAAATGTTTCGTAAATATCTAACAAATCACGAATTTAAAAATTTTAGCTTTTATTTACAGAAATTGCTCAAGGAAGCCACCGGTGACAAGAAAACATGGAAATACTAATGCTGTTTATTTTCTTTCATTTCAATGCCAATTATCTGTTGCATTTGATATTTTTAGGCAAGCGTTTTTAATGCATCTAGATAATAAAAATGCACTTTACTCAAAAACCGTTGACAATATTAAATCTCACTAAGAGTATCTTTTTTTATGTAAAAATGCTTGTAGTTTATATTTTCGTTACTAAAGGGCGAAAAAGTGCACACAAAATAAATAAGGCACGTTTTAAGCACAACCCCTCTGGATATGCCCGCCATTGGTTCAGTTCCATTAGTTAATTCTTTTATTTTTGAAAAGGGCACCAAAAAGTATGGAGCTGTGTCAAATTTTATTTAATTATCTGTACACGTTCCGCAACTATTAATAAAAAACTATAATCAGGAAGTAATCTTCCACGCCCTTTAACTCGGAAACGAAGCGTTTTACGATATATGTTTATATAGACTTTTTGTCTTATTTTGGGCTCAAAAATACGGTCCTGAATTTATCATACTATTTTTGGAATTACCCTGTATAAACTTATAATAAATTTTTTCACTTCAGTCGGGCATTATTAATCACACATTCAAATGAATGACTACTGTCTGCGACATACATATTTGGTCAAATAGGTGAAAGCATTTCAAGGCTTTTCGAACCATATAGTAATATTTATTTTTAAATAAAAAACCAAATTTAGCTGAAGGATAAAATGTAGATTAACTTTATCTTTTATATTATTTCATTTAGATGAATATTTTAGGAGTTTCGGAGTTAGCACTAGTTTATTAAATTGCACGCCACGCAAACCTTAAATTGTGTTAATCATCGACTTATTGCGATCAACACAGCTATTAGTTCCATACATATTTGGATTGATTGTACAAAAAGTTTGTATAGCTGAAAATAGACAATTTTTTATTTTTAATTATAACATAAGTCGAATAAAATGATTTAATTTGGCCTGTTGACTGTACACTGTGATAATTGGTACGGAATCCTAATTGGGCGAGCCCGACTTGTTTTTGGCTGAATTATTTTTCCATATAGTCTCCGTTGTTTACTGTGAGTAGAGAAAGGAAGCTAGTAACAATGTCATCTCATGATATCAAAGTAGCCCCATCTTAAATTAGATATCCAGAAAGTCTTCTCATTCGAAAATAGAATCGATAATACGTCAAATAACTGATCAGGTAGTTGTCCAAAACAGGGTAAAATGTCATTATAATAAGTACGCTAATGAGCAATAGGTTACAACTTTATCGAAACTTCTCAAAATTCTCGTTTCGTTCTCGTTTATTGCTTTCATCTTGCAGTATTTTAAAATCCTGGTTGGCTAGAAACTAATTAGCTGCATAAAATCTATCCTACTATATTTTAAGTTATAGATTTATATTGTCAAGGTTTAGACTATGATATGCTTGACAACTATTTATGGTTTAACGTTAGAGTTTTAACCATTTGGTCAGAAGAACAAAACTATTCGGCCAATTTTATATTTACTTTAACACTAGCACCAGCTTTGATCATCGTTGCATAGAATTTTCACGAAAAAGACAAAATTAGACTCATTACCTTGTAAAATGCTATATAAAAAAAATAGTGACTAACGGCTTTAAGTTGGAAGTGTATACAACCACCGTACCATGCTGACGAGGCCAAGGAAGGCCGAAACTAGTCTATGGTTGCGGTTGTACATATTTTCAATTTTAAGCACGTTTAACTGTTTAATTACAGAACATTTGATTGGTCAAAACTAGATGAAAGTAAAGTCACGCCGAGGACGTTTGTATCTATGGATGTTGCGATGCAACCCGTGATACAAGCTTTGCCTCATCTACGTGAACTTTGCAATTGCATTTTAATTTTCATTAGATTCTAATGAAATTAGATTTCAATTGCATCTTAATAAACTTGTACATATTCGTATATACAAGGCTTATTATCTCAGCAGTGTAGGTATACATTTATATATGCGCCTGTATTCTTTTTAAAAATAAATAAGAAACAACAATGTAAGAACAACGTAAAATTGAGGACGAGACCCGAATTACACTTTAATATTTAGGGAGGCAGCAGCGTTACGAAGCCACTAAAAATGTGCTCTCCAGCAACATAAAAATGGAGATAGTATCGATCATCCCAGAGAAGTTTCGCAGAAATCACGTTTCTTAAAAGTGCACTTTCTGACACATGTTACACGGCTAACATGCCGACATTTCAGACTCTTAAAAACGCACCTGGAAGGCTTGCGGCGGTAATGGCATCTCAAGCTCGCTATTCTTCGGTAACAATCCCCCGCGTTAATAAACGATGAAGGGCTTTGATGTAAGACATCGCGTGTCTGCCTAAATGATATGAGAAATGTGGAGCTTTCATAAAGTCACGTAGGTAACTTACCTAAGAAGTAAGGAGTTAAACTATGTGAGATCTAGGAGCAGATATGAATCTTAATTGTTCACCATCTTATATGCTCTAATTAATAGGCTATTCAGCACACGTTGCTTTTCTATAACTATAACGTTGAAGACGGTGGCATCAAGGTATTAAGTGTTAATGTTATCCAGTTGGAAATGTGTCTAAAACTAACTTTTTATTAGTTGGAGTCATTATTTACATAATGTAAGATCAAACAAAACCGTTTTTAAAGTTTTTGCCTTTTAATCGTCTGTACCTCTGGTAATAACTTGGGAATGACTAATCTAACTTGATGAAACCTTCACTTGAAATTACAGTATTATTTTATGTCCTCTACAATTAATGTTTAAATTTCTGGTAATTGCGGGCGCTCTATTTATACTTTTCAAAAACACAGATTTTTTTTGTACTTACAGAGTTCTCCATTTTTTGGTCGAAATATGTAAAATACGGGAGATCTGGTAACTGTAAGCTACGTCAAAACAAGTAAAAAGAATACTCTTAAATGCGGGATCGAGTGGAGAAGGAAAGATTAATTGATATTATATTTATTTCTGCTTTGATCATTTCGTAATTGAACAATGCCAGGGATGGATAATTTCCATTTAAACGGCCAAATCATGTACAACGCAAAGTCAGTCAAAAGTTCCACGTCGGTTGTGAGGTCGCAAGTCAACTACTGTGACTAACTTTAAATGGCATCCTACAGTAAGTGACATCTTGTTTAAAAGATCTATTCAGTCATACTAATTTTGTTTTGGTTTCCAGTTGTTTCGATGGAATATATAAGACAAAATTGTAAAATTTCAAAGTTGATCGCTAAATTAATAGAGTTGACCGATATCAAATGAATTTTCAACTATATAGACCCAGTAACATTAACATTAGTGGCAATGTTATGAGAGCTAAGTACGTAGCTAAATAATTAATTCATTTATAGTAAAATGAAGATGGAAGGAAACTCCATATTAAAATGGGAAATATAAATACCCTTATAATCGATAAGGCTCTTGGTATTTTATTTACGATTTAGACAATATTTGATGTTCGACTGTAGCAGGTGCATACAACAGTTTTGTACTTTATTTGTAGGAATTTATTGTCATTCCAGCCAACACTGGACCGGCACGGATGGAGTTGAATAGTCAACGTAAACGTCAGACCGGGGCGTGCTTTATCGTCCGAAGAGGATTGATGGCACATAAACTTTTATAACGCTTTATAGATATTTTCATGCCTAAACTGCCAAACCACAACCCATCCCATTTTAATTATTTTCAGACATTCTTTCGCCGAAAATACACGCCATAAAAAATTCCACCACTCCCGGAAATGCCATTCAGTTAACGAGAATATCAAGTAAATCAAATGATCTCCAAAACCTACCTTAGTAAAGTTGCTTTTTTGATACTAAATTAATTTATTTAGTTTTTTTAGTTTACTTATTAAGTTTTCCTTAATGCTATATGCATTTGAAAATTATTTAAGAATGCATTAATTTTATTAAACTCACCAAAAGTGAAGTTTAACTAGAAACATTGTTACCTCTAATATATTACTATATCAGTACGTATTCCCTATAAAAACGAATGTTTATTTATCGAATCTTCTCACAATTCTTTGTTAAAATTTTAAACTAAAAATGTCGAAAATTTTTTTCATAAATTTAGCACGCAACTTTGATTTTAAAATAAAAATTTTGAGTAAATTGAATACTCTTTTCAGGTTTGGACTTCATTCCCAAAGCACATTTTGGCTCTTTTAGATTCAATTCAAATTCTGTCGAAACTGGAGCACAAGTGGATGGTTGGCGACTCGTCTCTCTTTTAGAAGTACTTTTATGGGAGGTGCTCTCGAATAATAGGATTGATCCTCCCAAGGGTAAGATTTTTAAGGCTTACAAGACAGTCAGAGACAGAAAATTCCTGAGCTGTCCAGTTTGACACAGTGAGAACCTTTGTCTGCGGAGATTCCTTTTCTATACAACTTTCAAGCTATGAAATTCGTTACCAAATAGAGTTTTTCTCAAAAATTGCAGCCTATCCTTATTTAAAAAGGCGATTCATAGCCATCTATCCTGATTTCTGCATATTACTTTCAGTGCTTCGAATAGGGTTCCCCTTTCCGAGTAAATTAAATTTAAAAAAATCTATAGCCCATTATATAAATAATTATTTCTAATTTTTCTCATAATCTGACACTTTTACAGAATTTAGAGTTCTAATTTGAATTTTAAATATTTTGATTTTTCAATCGAAGCTTCAAGTATTTTTTCCACTCGTAAAAGAGTAACCTTTTAAAATCTTGGAGCATTGTGAGCAGAAGGAAATAAAGATAAATAGCGATAAACTAAGCTTCTAAACGAGGCTTATTGATTTAAATTTAAGTTAACATATTTTCTTCAAATATCTTAATTATGAAATTCTGACTTAAACGATTAAAATTTGGTTTAATCTCGACTGTTAATAGATAAGATTAGGTACTTCTTTATTTTAACGTCGTCGTAATTTTCGAATGAATTACAATCGAAAGTGTACTGGTGATTACTCATATAAATTGCTATTACTTTTGATTTCCTCATCAGATTTCGCATTTATAATCCCGCTGTCCGAAGGAATATTAAAGCTCTGTTTAATGAAAAGATCAAATTTTGGACACATCGATTTGGAATGTGGGGTAAAATAAAATTAAAAAAATCTTTTGAATTAATTTAATGTATTAACTATCAAAATATTTTAAACCATTTTTTATGTTAGATAGCTTTCTCAACAAAATGTTTGCTTAGAAAATTAGTTAGAGAAGGCGCAATACGTTCCGGATTATGAAGGTGCTCATGATGTATGCCTTCAACAGTATGAAGAATAAATTCCTTAGAAGACACCTTTAAAACAGAAGAAACTTTTTCTAAGTGATCTTTATCTAAATAAAACCATTTGAATGTGCTCTCGCTATGAGTAACGAACATAGGACAATTAATACTTTTCGAGTTTTCAATAACTTCATCTTTAGACCAATTATGTCGTATCCAACCATTTAGTCTGGGATCTCTCACTACATGATACCTCTCTGGCCATTCTTCGCATTTTCTAGTATTTCGATTTAAAATATAGTGACTGTATTCCCATTTACAGAATCTTTCGTCAACGAATTTTTTTAGTTCGTTCCATTTATATGTTCGACTTTTAGTTCCTGAAAACACTTGGGAGTCTCTTTTTAGAAAGTCATCCAGGCCTTGTCCACAATGGGCAGCATTATTTGGCCACAACACCGGCTTGTACAAATCGAAACAAACTAGAAGGTCAACGGTTTTGGGCAAAAACATGGTGTAAATGAATGACTGTATAGCTCCAAGTGAATGTCCCATTAAAGATACACTGTTCCAGTTAAAATGTTTCATTATATATCTTATTAATATTGGTACATTTAGGTCGCTGTAGTACATTCCCCGAGGAAGCCAACTTGAATAGCCATGCCCAGGTAAATCTAGCGCCAGTACACTTAAGTTCGATGGTAGTAACGGTATTATTCTGTCGAATGTTCCACTGTTATCCTGAAAAATAAAATTCTAGTGTTAGTCTCTTCAAATTGTGTGTCCAAAAAGTATGAGATATTGACTGTAAATTTGGGAATACATACAGTGTAAAGTATTGAAGGGGGTTTCTTTTTATTTGTGGTCTTTGGAAAAAAAGTCTTTCCTTATAAAAACTTCTGCTTGATTTTAAATCATGGAAAATGACATTTTTTTGGGAATTTTCAAACAGGGAATTCAAGTATTTATAATCAGGTTAAATTGTTGTTATTTTTGGCGGTATCGAAAATTGTTATTAGGAAATGTAGATTGAAACGATAAAAAATGCTTAAAAACAAAATGTTGACTAATTTTCTAAAAACTTAGCAAAACAGGTTATAAATCAAGGTTAAGCACAAGAAAATAAAAAGATATTTGGCAATAACAATAACTGATTCAACTGAAACATCAACATTTGAAGGTATTAATACCTGCTTTTGTGCAAATTTCTACTTTCTTTATAATTTTCTAGACGTTTCGGATTTGCAGTTTTATTTTATGAATTTAAAGCGATGGTTTGAACAGTTATGAAATTCAGGGTTTGGGAAACAAGTACCAGTTTTGATCTTGTTAGATCTCCTCAGTTTGGCATACTCAACTTCAACCTAATAAATGTTCCGTTTGAAAGGATACACTAAAAAATTACAAATGTTCACAAGTTCAATTTGTGGCGACACTGAATCCTTGATGCTGTCTCTAGAGACAAAAATGGATGGCCGCGATAGAAATTGAAACAAATTATCTTGTTGCTTTTACCTATAAGAAACATTATTGTTGATTTGTCACAAATAACGAATTAACTTAGGTTTTCGCTTTCTTTGTCAGGTTTGATTAAAAATAAACTTTATTTTGTGCTGTTTTCTTAAATAACCAGAAATTTCCAAGACAGAACCACCTAGCGATCTGTGGAAGAAACTATGGATTAGCTTGAACAACTGTCATGCCAGCAGAATAAGTCCATAGTGCAATAAGGTCTATTTTATTTGCAAAATTTCTGAAAATAAATTACAATTTGAAATTAAGGCTTTTTTGTACTTAGTTCTAAACCACATTTTTAAATAATATTTTTCGATACTACCAAAAATAATGGCAGTTTATTTCAGATCATTTTTTAGAATATTTAAATAATTGGATTCCCTGTATAAAAATAAATAAATAATGTCATATTCAGTGATTTAAGATCAAGCAGGAGTTTTAATAAAAAAATTTTTTTCTCGTAAGTCCACAAATAAAAAAGAAACCCCTCTTCAGTATTCTATCTTGGGACACACTGAATATATATCTTTAAGAAAAATGACTAATAAAAGTTGAATGGTTATTGACGACGGATGCTATGACACAAATTTTTTTCCTGTTTGCAAATCTTGTTGCTATGGAGATATGTTAAATTATTTTTAATACCAACCTATATATTTTATCACATTTTTGAATATATTTTTGCTTCTAAGTATCATACCACACTTTGCTAATAGGGTTACAAAATGAGTACCTATATATTAAATTGAAAAATATATATTATTTATTTTAAATGAGATTTCCATTATTTTATAAGCAATGGGTCAATCTGTCATAACATTTTCTGAGAAAATTATTGCGTTTTCTGTGATATATTGTGAATATAGTCAGTCATTCGAGCACTAAGATCTTCCAAATCACTTGGCTTTTTTTATCACTTTAGTTTTACGGAACTCATCAAACATTAAAAAGATGTGAAGTGCGGGATTCTGGCTATCATCATCATCAAGTGTTACGTTCCTATCGTTGAATAGTGCACACATCTCCATTTATGATCTTTTTCTATCGTCGCATTCGGAAATCATAATAAATTATACCTCCTCTTTTTCTCACCTAAATTTATTATTTATTTTCTTATAAATCGATAATTTATTATCACTTGGAATAAACAATTAACAATTTGATACTTCTTATTGCGACTTTATCAGCTTACATCTAATAAGATCTGAAAATTTTTTTCTTAAATTTTGAAAATAAAATTTTCGACTTTTTTAATATTCAACCCTATAAAAGAAACGCAAGCTACTATAAATTCAAAATCAATAAGAAATATAGAGCTGTTATTTGGACAAATGAACATCTTTTTTTAGTGACAAGAATAACAAACATCAAAAATTGCAAGCTGTCATAATATCCGTTATTAACAATCATTAAACGTTTATTAAGACCATTTTTTCCTAAAACATATGTTTCAAAAGTTACAGGCAATATTTCAATACTTTTTGGACACGCTGTATATGTAAATGACTCAGTGTAAAAGTTATATCATTGGGTTGTTCGTGGTTTGCTCTATTATCGACAAATGCTAAAAACTTGACTTTGGGTTAAAACTGGTCAAGGTCAGTCAACATGTGGAGGTTCAAGTGAGATGAGCTGAGGCAAAGGAAATTAGAATAAACCGCAAATATAAGATAACAAAATTAAATAAATAATCTGTATAGAAATCTCACACTGACCTACCTTTAGCTAACAATTTTTTTCTTTAAACCTTTGCAATAAGTTCGTTAAGCAAGACGCACATTACCGAATAAAAAATATTTAGTTCCAACTGCTGTAACTACTGACTGACAGTCCTAAAGTAAAATTATATTATTTTTTTTACGTCTTAAAGTTTCTTGAATTTCTTATGCATTGCAGATGTTGTCAACCAATCGCTTTCATAAGTATTCCAAAAGGAAAATAACGTGAAATTCAAAACGAATTTGTAAGATGGTTCCTATAAAATTGTTTTGTTTAAATAAAATCATATTATAGTTTTAATTCAGAAACTTGTTAAATATTAAATTTAACTAATAATTTCGAAAACATTTTTATTTTAAAATTAAAAGCAAATATGTTAGCATTTCTCACCCTTATTTTGTGAAATTCTTTAATATTCATAAGTATCCACATTACCGAATAAACAGTTTAAAAATATCAACAATTCTATTAAATGTATATTATTAAATTTTCACACTCTTTGTATATATGGAAATATGTTCATAACTATTAAAATTTATTAACAATTAAAACAACAATAGATATTAAAAGTTCCACGATATTTCGCTTTATAGCATCATCGGCAATGGAGAATAACCACAATTTTAGATTTTCAGTTCACGATATACTACATTGAAAATAAATAAACACTGCGTTTAAATTATTTCGATATCTTATATAGTTTTCAAGATATTTAATTTATTAGATTGATTTCGGCTGATGGACCGCGCTCCATACTGTGACGTCATATTACATATTCGGGCGTATGTTGCATTTATGCTCGCACTGTTTAAGCACTAAAACTGGCTAAAACTCTTAACATGTCCAATCCAAAAAGTAAGAAATATTGCTTTGTGCCAAATTCTGTAAACATGACAACAAATGCACGGGAAAAATTTATTTCTGTTGTTTTATTTGACGCCAAAATTCGAAAGAAATAACAAAAGCTATGAAGTTCACGTTGATGTATGAAACAAGTATTTCTTATTACTAAATGTCGTATTGCGAATTGTCACAATTATTTTTTTTGGAAAAGAAAATGTTCATGTTTATTTATCACTTATTATTAGGTTCTTATGTTACAGGTAGGTGCCAGCGTTGGCAATAACATAATTTAGATATTTTTTCACCCACAACGCTTGACTTTATATTTACTATGATTAACTAAGCTTACTAAAATATCTTTGTTTTAGAGTTTTAAGCTTTCAAAATTGTAAAGAAAAAATAACTTCTTTTCCCAACGTGTTGGTATTTGGATACACAAGGTGATTCAAACTTCATTGTACGTATTTTAGGAGCGGATTCTTAGGGTGAAAATAAGACTTGTGTCTGCAAATATGTATTCTAAAGTGCAGCCTTGCCTCTGCGAGCTACAATCATCATAATTTGTGCAAGAAAAATCAATTATGTATATCAAATTACGAGTAGAGTTAATGAAAATCTTCCGAAAATTTGCGATCCTTTTTTTTAAATAAATTTTAAACCCAATTTTAGGGGAGACAGAGGGGGTTTACGCATTACAAGAAATTTTAAATTCTGTTGCCTGAAACAACAGAGAAACATTGCGATTGCTTTTTTAAAAATACTCATTATAGTCACCAAAACGTCGAATATCTTAAATAATTCTCTTGTCACTTCTGTTCCAAGAAACAAACACAATAACTACAACGATTTAACAGTACAAAAATATTAAATGGAAAATGTTAACAAAAAACATGAACCTGGAACTTTGTTAAAATGACATTTTCTGGATTCAAAAACCCAATTTAACAAATTTTATTAAAATCATTTAAGCCAGTTCGGTGATAAAATGTATTTTCGTGAAAAAGTTTCCTAGTGGTCGAACCCTTTAATACGAGAGATTTACATCCAGAAAATGGATACTCTAAATCGCCTAACGCCTAACTTATTAAAAACATCGGGTGATCATGAGAAATGATTATTCCAAGTTTTTATTAAAAAGGGGCGATACTTAGATCAACTTAACTTGTTTATTAGTGTAAAAGGTAAACCATAAAAGTTTCCTGTAGTACAAAACTATACTTATCTTGCATTTTGATGTCGGTACATATAAAAATATAACAAAACTAATACAAAGCGGTCGGTCTGCACCCCGAGTGTGGTATCGTATATGTAATATGACGTCACGTAACGAAACGCGCGCTCGCAAATTATTCGAAATTAACTGATATTAATAACTCTGTAAATTGAAAACTACTTGGTCTATTTGACTGAAACAAAAACGTTTGTTTTCCTAGACATCTTAGCTACAGTTTCACGAATTTTGAAGAGGTTTTGCTTACCCATGGACATTGTCCATTATACCAGCAATTTGTTTAGACCTTGTTATGCCAACAAGCTCCATGGATCACAGACTCCCAAAGCTTTAATTATACCTATGTGTGCTCAAAAAATCAAGCTGCTCGTTCATAAGTGTAAATTGACCCTATTGTAAATATTTGTGAATTTCTGTGGCTTCCAAGAAATTAAGAATTTTCCAAAAATGTAAAAAATCAGTTTTTTTTTGTTAGGTTCAGGAATGCATGTTCACGTATGTATGTTCTATACTTGATAAGTACACACCTTAACCTTGACCTTATGTCAATATTAATTGTCATTGGCCTGTATTGATCAATTAGGGGGCTTAAGTTAACATGCTAAAAATGATAGTAACACACTAGATGGGAAAATTTTTTGTCCACTTGGTACTTAAATCATATTATTTAAATAAATGAAAATTGTTGACTAAAAAAAAAGATACACGACTATTAAAGAGTTAAAAGTTAGCCAGCCTGGTTTTCCAGACCAAACTCATTAATATTAAAATAAATTTAATTCATAAAAATGCAATTTTATTAGGAATTTGAAGTAAACATAAAAAAAAAAACATTTATTTTCAAGAAAGGGTCGAAATTTTCAAATTAATGTTGCAACTTTCTTGAAGTTTTTCAGTTAAATCTGATAATATTTATCTTCTTCAAATCTGATAATATTTGACTTCTTCAACATTTTTGATTTCGAAGTTTCGAGAAGTTTACCACGAAAATTATAATTTCTAGAAAGCTGTTTTAAAAGTCCGAGTTTACGCTCGCAATTTTTTTTTAATTTCGACTTTCAACTAAAAATTTAGAATTCCTTTGAGACATCTTGTCCTTTTATTCGAAATTTAAGTTTATTATGAAAATCTCAACATATTTTTTTGCAATTTTAAATAAAATTTTGTAAAAGATTCCAGATTTATCTTCGAAATTTTGAAAACAAAGTTGTAATGACTGTAAATTATGCTTTGATTTTAAACTGGATTAGAATGGTTCCCTAAAATTTTGTAATGGTCCATCTTTCTGATAGTTTTGAGGTGGATCACTAAGCTAACTGATATTTTAAGTTATTTTTTTTCAACTTCTCAAAAACTTTTACAAAATTGATAATAATTTTTAGACGTCTTCGATTGAGACGATATTTTTTTTTTAATAGGTCTAGTAGTTGGGAGCTTTGGATGAAAGTTTAGATTAAGCAGAACCTTGTTTATAGGAGTTTGTGTAAGTTGACATAACAAGTGGCAAGGATTGCATTATTTACAGGTATAATCCACCGAGGATGCTGTAAAGCGAATGCGGTCAGAAAAATCTAAGATTTTATCAGATATTGCAGCATATTTTTTTATTATATTTATTATAGATTTTAAGTTACCAATTGCAGAATGGAACCTTTGTGGATACTGCCGCAGTCTATTTATTCTGCTATTGCGCTGAACATGTACTGCACACAATTAAAATTACTAATTACTAACTCTTTAACCAATATTAAAATTACCTGCCAACCATGAATTGCAATAATCGGTTGCTTGTCTTCCGGTCCCCACCATTTGCCTGCAACATACCCCCATGGAACGGGAATTCGAACTTCTCGTACTTGACTTTCTAATGGTTGCTTTGATTGCAAAAAGAAACCATTTCTTGTCCATGTCTTCATGACACAATGCTTGGAAAATAATTGCTTCTTCATGTTGACTAATTTGTGTGTACACTTCGTTGTGTTTGACCACGCAACTACCGAAACATTAATAGCTGTTAAATAAATTCAATACGCCTTAACCCAGAAACATATCGACGTGTAAGATATGTAAACATATTTGATTTTTAAAACACGATCTAATGCGTCCTGCAGAAATTAATTATTTAAGTAAATAGTTAAAAAAATAAACCACAAATATCTATTAATGTATTCCCACCTAGACGTATAAATTCACCATAATTTATTTATCTTAAGAGTGAAGTTAAAATAATGTTGACCTTTGCTCGGAAAAAACCTTAGTTTAAAAAAAATCGATTGGTGAAATATTTCTATACATTTATATGTAGAGATATATGTATGTTTATACCTATAGTAGTAAAGAAAAAGATATATTTGATATAGTAGCAATTTTGTCTGAAAAAGGTTACTGCAAATTTAACCGAATGAAATACTCAAAAACTGCTTACATTATAAAATTTAAAAAAAAATCAATATGTCTACAACAATTGAAGATATATTGCTTGAGCTATTTTTTGCTTATAACTTTAAGCTATCTACGTCAGACAAAGTTATGAATTATTTGTATAATTAATGATCATGAACAAAAATTAAATCATTTAAAAATGCAGAATAATAACCTGCTGTCTACCATACGATAATTATCCCGGCATTAACAATTTCACTTGGATCAACACGATGTGTTAGCCTTATTGTGAATGACTTAAGATACCATCTTAACGTCGACCATTAAATATAAAACCCAAGTGTTTTAAATGACATCTATTCATTTTTTGGTCTAGAAAATGGTGTGACGTCTTCTAATTAATTATATGTCGGTTGTGGTTTTGAAGGTGTAAACTGGCTAAATTAATTATCTTGCTATTATTTAAGCCAAGTTAAGAACATCGGCTACCCATTTGAAAGTATATCACTACCGTAATTTGCACACGAAAAAAATTACAACCTAACCAGACTACTTATTAACATTGGTCAATAAAATCGAACGTTTGTCATGTAACATGAATTAAATTTGTGTTTTCTTAATAATATTAGTTGTTATAAATTAAAATCGGTTGTTTTAAAATTTTAGTCACTCATGAAATCTGTTTGTCAAATGATTAAATATTCATGGCTGTCCTGAAATACTAGCATGACATAAAAAAAATTATATATTAAAAATTTATTATTTATGTTTTTCTTATTTATTTTCTTGTTTTAGCTGATAAAGAGTTTTTTTTCTTTGAAATATGCTGATGAACCTTTTATCCACTCTTATCACTTATAGCTCTTTAATTCTCAGAAAAACAATTCAGATGCGAGTCCAAAAAATAAATCTTAAGCTACATATTGCAACTCAAATAGTTATATGCCAATTAAAGTTCGTTAACTAACTCCTTACAGAGGTTCCTCTTATGATGGTCAAATTTTTTTAACTAAATTCATGAAGCTACTTTTTCCAAAAAATTTACTTCTTCGTTAAAAAAGAGTCTTTTATTAATTTGTTGATTTTAAGTTCTAGTACTGCTACTTTATCACTCTTAACGGGAAATTTCTCTTTGAAATATAAAAATCCGTTACTACTGTGATTCCATCGCCTTTACAAAATTCTTGCTAACGCTTAATTTGATACGCAGTACTGGATACACTACACCCGGAAGCTGTTGAAGTGTAAAGACTTCCCATATTACCAATCAAAATGCGAAAAATTGTAGTTTCGCGCTAGACATTCTGTCTTTATTATGTCTTTGTATTAATCTTGCACGCCGCACTTCGAATTGAGGCCTGTCGGTCTTCCCGAAGTTTGCCAGGGTATTTTCTTTTCGGATATAGTCAGTTTTGAGAGGTGGCAGCCCTACACATATCAATATTTTGTATCTAAATTATGCTTATTTTTTCCTCTTACGGTAAATATATTTGCAATAGCTGTGTTGCAAATTATCTAGGGATGAATTGTGCAATTACATTCCAGTTTGGCACCTATGCTTACTTCGTATACCTTTATTTTTTTTTCTCCTCGCTTACGCTACTTTAGAGTTCGGTTTAGTCTCTGGTTCGGTTCTATTCAAACCAGAGTCCGGTAATAACCATTACAAAATATAATTCATTATTAATTTAACTTTAGATATTAAAAAAGGAATTTTAATTGTTCTACTTCGATAAAAATATAATGCAATGCGTAATTTTTGCCATTTGTTGTAAAATAATAGGACTTTTTTTTTATTAAATTTCTTTGTAAGTACGGAATTAAATTACCAAAAATAATTACGATTCGAAAAAGTAGTTGGATTTCTTTTTGTAATTTCAATAGAACAAGTAATGTTACTCCTATAATTCATGGTTTGTAAATCTTAAACAGAAATAAATTTGTAGAATCAGATAAATATTCAGTAATGCGGACATATTTGCTTAAAACCCGCAAACAAAAGCCTAAGGAGTAAATTAAATATCTATGACAAATTGGTAACCGCAATTTTTTTTTTTCGCTTTTAATTATTGAGTTTGGTTTGCTTGCATATTATCGAAATGTTTTAAAATGTGTGTTTGGAAGTAAACTAAAAATTTTATTATTGTATGGACGTGAAGGAAAACCAATTTGCACATTTATTAAAAGAATATTCTTTTAATAAATGATATTTTGTCTTATTCTTTAAATGATAATTTTATTGGCATATCCAAACCCAAATTTAAAAGCTCGTATATCATAGTGAGCAGAATTTTAAAAAAATTAAAATTAGGTGTCATTCAACGTGGGTGCCATTTAAAGTTTATGCGTATTTTACATCTCTAACGGTCTAAGAGATAGCTCCCAAGACACTAAAAGTTATGCATAATACGCGTCCTTAAAAACAGTAATTTATGAAAAAGTGCTACTATCAGTGCATGACATGATTTCCTTTACTATCGCCGGCTAGTGTTTGGGGAAAACCTGAGCGCGAGATTCTTATTTATCTCGGTTGGGAATTGTACACCAGTGTGAGAACCCTAGTTTTGGGCCGATGTGATAATGGAAGGGGGAAACCTTCTTGAAAAATTACAAGTCCGGAACTAGGCAAGCTTTGCTTAAGATAGTTAAAAATAGGTAATTGCGAGGTACGACATCTAAAAGAATACCTAAAGGGGCGCCAGGTGATTTTGTAACACGCAATTTACCTACCGGAAATCCTAGAACAATAAAATTATTAAAAGAGTTTTAAATAGAACTTGGACATATCATTCAATAGATGTCGTAGTCATTTTCAGAGTTCAGCAATATAAATTGTGAGAAGTCCTCCCTGTAGTGGCTGATCTAGCTGTCACCTCCTATCTATAATTTACCCTAATGAAAGTTGTGATGTAATCTATAATTATAACCTATCATTGCCAAGAAGGGAAGAGACTAGTGCGCAGTTAGTAAAGAAAACCAAATTATTTCAAATGAACAATGAAATTATATATTGATAAAATAAAAAATTCAAAAAGACAATAGGGAAAAACTATCATTGCAAACTATTTCAATTGTTGAGTTACTATCTTATAATTTTAAAATAACATAATTTACGTAGAAAAAATTGATTCATCTCAATAATTTACAACAATTTTAAATGTTTGACTTTGATTTCTAAATTAACTAAAATACATTTCCAGAATTAAATCTTTACAAAAATGAATATAAAATCAGAACTACTAGAGGAACGATTCATAAATGTGGAGATAAACTTTAGGAAAAGAACTGAAGGGGTTAACCGCATCGGCAACTGAAGTGATCGTGAGTGAAACGACAATTTTGGGAAAAGAACTCAAAAATTAAAATACAGAAATGTTAGGCAGAAACACATTGGTAGGAGTAAGTTTTGTCGAGGTGCGACTTCCCACGGTTTCGCCCATAAAAAGAAAAAGGAGGACGTAGGTCACCCACCTCGCCTAAGATCCCGAAAGAAACCTCCTCGGCTCTTCCTGAGAGTTGCCCATAGAGAACGTCCAGCAACGAGGCTTGAGACAGAGATGGTGATTTGCTCGCCACTGCCCCCCTTACCGTATGAACAACTCCACAAAGGGAGCCACTACCTACAGACTCCTCGGAATCAAATTCGAGGCTGATTACCCTCCTCCAAGGGCAACCCCCTCTCCTGGAGGTTGAAATACTTAAACCTAACCTGAAAAGCAGGCCTTTGATGGCCTACCAAAGCAAAACAGAATATCTGGACTGAAGCCAGCCAAAAATAGGCAAGAACGGCTAAATATTTATAAGGAAACATAATATTTTATGGATAGAGGTAACAGGTTGCCTAAGACCAGTAAATTACAAGGGCAACTGAAGGTTTATAAAATATCTATAAGGTATAGATTCCAGGACTAAAAGAGAATATTAATAAATAAAGATTATGCAAAAGAGGCCTGCAAAAACAGGACTTGCAGGTAAAAATTAAATATAATATTAATACAGCTTATAACGAGGTAATAAAAAACACATTGAAGTATATCCGGTTTTAGAGAAAAGGCAACTAATATTTCATATAATTAAAAATTCAGATTAAATAATTAAATGGGGTACTTATGTGAAAGTATCACGAAGGATACTAGGACGATGTGGTTGGACGTTCCTCACGCCGCCACCATGTATGCTCGTACAGTCCCACAATGACGAAGCCAACCCCACTGAAGGTGCTCCTGGTTGTTCTCGAGGGCCACACTTGGTGAGGTCTCCCACAGATTATCGAATATTCCTCAGGGAACACTTCGTGAAAATGGACAGATTGAAAGTGGACTACAGTTTTTTTAAAGTAACCCCATTATGCTTTTAAAGCACGGCGAGTAGGATACGGAAACAAAGATAGATAGCGATGAACCGCCTTTTTAAACAAGGATAGGTTGTAATTTTTGGGGAAAATTCTAGTGTTGGCCTAACTCGAGCCTTGTACAGTGTCAATAGCTGATAATAATAGCTTCTGAGAGGCGGATTTGGCAATAGCGCGCACATGATCGGCCCAAGAGAAGTTAGTGCTCGCATTCACTCCTAGGATAGATAGATTAGATCCCATCGGAAGGAATTTACCGTTCGTTAGTATAATGTTTGTTGCATTATCCCTTGATGTTTTCTTAGAGAAAACCGCGGCCTGAGTTTTTGAAGCGTTGAAGTCGACCAAATTGTTCCTACCCCATTCCAGCCTAATCTCGAAATTCCGATTAATCATTTGTATCTGCTGTTCCCTTAGACGATCTCAAGCAGCGGAGAAAAAAGATGACACAAGTTTACTATCATCTGCGTAGCTGTATATAGCATTGAAAGTTGAAGCTAAGAGATCGTTTATGTGTAACAGAAATAGAGTAGGAGACAGAATAAGCCCCTGAGGTACCCCTGCGTGAATTGCAAATGTCTCGGATGAGATGCCATAGATGACCTGAAGAGATCTTGTTACGGTTTAAATTTTCAGTAGAGGTAGTGCTTGTGGCTAGTCCACCAAACATACAGCTGTTGGTTTTGTAAGTGCTGGCATATCTTCTGTCAGTCTTGGTCTGGAGAAAATCGGCCATCTTTTCTCTTGTCGTTCACTTGGGTGTCATCCTTCAAAAGGTGCGGTTGCAGGTTTATCCAAGTGGATCTGGGTGTCTTTCCCTTAACGGATTTACTGTGACCCATCTTCGGACCGTCTGGCGCTATCGTATTTCGTGTTACAGTGTCAGAATTAAAGCCTCAGATGGTTCCGGTTTTTCCGGAATAAGCAGGGAGGTGCTTCCCAAGCACACGGCAGAGCCGACCAATAACCAAGGCTCTTTCGGTTGGGTTCCTTGTCAGTTTTATTTTGGGATCCTTATTAGCTTTATTTTGAGATCCTTGCCATCTTTATTTTTGATCCATCTCTGATCTTTCAATCACGACCTGTGTAGAGACACGAGGAGTTCCAAAGGAGTAGTCACCGTCTCGTGGAAACCTCCAAGTGTGGGCCTCGAGGACTTCGATGAAGTGAGTTCTTGTGAACCTACTCAGTGGCCTCACGAAGTACAAGCATCCACGTCGACCTGGGTCCCTTCGCGACGATAACTTATGTACCTCTCTTTCATATTATTACGTGGGAATTGTCTCAGCTTAGCTGGAACCATATATGTGTCAGTCATTTGGATTTTACCTAAATTATAATACGGTTTGAGATGATCATTACCTACAGCTTTTAGTATGTTAAATATATTTTAAAGGTAAAGTTTACCAGCTTTTCTAAAATAAACCTGTACAGAACAAAGTGCGCACTTTCTTTCATATAAATAGTGTCAATAATTTTAACCTAACATCGAAATAAAAAATTTTGTGGGAGATACACTTACCTCGTGTGCGTATATTGGTAATTAAAAAAAAAAATGCAATACACTTGAACTTATTCTGCCTTTGAGATACTTTGTTTTATTGGTTTTAAAAATTATTTTCCTGCCTGTCTAAATTGTAAGGTTTAAACATAGACGGCAACACTCTCAACAAGGTAGGTCACAGAGAGAGAGAGAGAGAGAGAGAGAGAGAGAGAGAGAGAGAGAGAGAGAAAGATAGAGAGAGAGAGAAAGAGAGAGAGAGAAAGAGAGAGAGAGAGAGAGAGAGAGAGAGAGAGAGAGAGAGAGAGAGGCAACGAGACGCTCCGCTACCAGAAACTACGTCATCTAGGAGTGAGTTGCCTAGCTTCCGTTTTAGGTATATTTTGATAATTTTTTTACGTCTCCGTTAGGTAAATTGCGTGATTTAAAATCACCTGGCGCCCCTGTTTGGTATTCTTTAGCCGTCGTGCCGCGCAATTACAAAATTTGATTCTATTTAAGCGGAATCTTGGACCTAGAAATATTTTCACTCCTGTGTTCCGGAGTTGTAAAGAAGAGGCTCTTGCTCTTTCCCCAGCGCTAGCCAGCGATAGTGAAGGAAATTATTTTATAGATTTACAGTGGCACTTAAAAAAATTTCTCGAAAATTATAAATACTTAGCCACGACTTCTTCACTGGGGAAAAATTTCGTAACAATCTGTTAGCGAGAAAATTGGATATCAAATGACAAAGTCCAGAAGAAAGACCATGAGATGTTAATTTAGCGAGAAGAGATCGGTGCCAGACTCTGTCGAAAGCCTTTGAGATATTTAATGCCACAATTTTAGCCTCACCATGTTTTTCCACAGATGAGGTACAGATACGAGTAGCATATGCCAGTAGATCGCCAG
Organism: Dastarcus helophoroides; assembly: GCA_028583605.1. Classification (NCBI taxonomy): domain Eukaryota; kingdom Metazoa; phylum Arthropoda; class Insecta; order Coleoptera; family Bothrideridae; genus Dastarcus; species Dastarcus helophoroides. The sequence continues at coordinate 8,067,505 of CM053326.1, forward strand.
TGGAACGTTGTTGTCTAAAACCGTATTGCCTGTCGGAGATGATTCTATTTTCCTCCAGATATTTGAGAATCTCGATGTTGACAACCTTTTCCATCACTTTAGATATAACGGGTAACAAAGATATAGGGCGATAGTTGTTCGCTAAATTCCTTTTTTCCTTTTTAGGGACAGGCTGCACTCTAGCAGGTTTCCAGATATTAGAGAATACACCTTCGATTTAAGAGAGTGTGAACAATTTGCTTAGGATAGGAGTCAACTCTGGGGCGTTTAGAACCCATTTAGAACCCATTTAGAACCCGTTTAGATCCCATTTAGAATTCGTTAAAAATCCCTTAAGAGCCTGGAAAGAATGAGGAAAATAGAATCAGCCCTCCAGACGCTGAGGGTTGAGGGGCACATGCTCATACATAGGCTGTTGATCGGCTCGGCCGTGTGCTCGGGTGCACTTCACGTTCTATCCCAAAATATTAGAACCATCTCAAGCTTATGTGCTGATACGGTACCATCCACAAAATACGACAGTTCCAGACGGTTCAAGGGTGGGTCGCAGTAAATCCCTTTAAGAAGAAATATCCAAAAATCACTCGGAAAACTTTCCAATGGCACCGTGTGAAAGATGACCCGAGTGAACGACAAGAGATAGGATAAAAAGATGGTTCATTCCCCAGATGAGAGACTGACATATGATATCCCAGCACTTCCCAAACCAACAATCTAGTATCAACCTGTATGATGAATTGCCAATTACAAGGGAAGATTACACGGTGTTGTTTTTTTTTAATTGCAATGTTTTTAAGGTAGTAAATTTACTTGGCACATCCTGCAGTTTTATAATCTGTGATATCATTAGCATGGGTTTTTAGTAGTAGCATTATGTTTCTGGATAAAAACGCGAATATGAAACATTCGTCATGAAAATATAGTTCCGTAATACTCAAATATTACACTGGATTTTACATACCTACAACATAGTAATTAATCAAAACGGATATCTGTGAAAAAGAGAGATAAGTATCGGACAACTGAATTTTACATTCAATATTAAAATACGCCATAAATAAATAGTCCTCTCCTTTTCTTCGATTAAAAACTAAATATTAGCCTTCTCACGCTAATTCCGCTACAGCATGCATTATATTATAAGGAATAATTATTACTTTATCGAAATGTGATATACCAGTTTGTGAATTCCCGGGGAAATTCTCTAGCCAAAGTTAGTCGATTAATGTTCATGCCTAAGTTTATCAATACGAGGTTATCTTTTTATTATAAATAAATGCGTCTAAATAGCATGGTCGTTGAAGTTTAGATATGCAACTCTTCGTGGTATATCTTTTCCTAACACTATTTGCTTCGCTGTGTGTTTGTCATCGGCCCCGGTATGATATTCCTGAGCCGTTTGTGGAAATTCTAAGACCAAGAGGTTTTCGGATTTCTATTCCTGACGAGGATGGAATTCAACTTTTTGCATTTCATGGTAACGTAAATAAACCCATGTATGGGTTAGATGCAGGCGAATTCTCAAGGGATATATTACACAAACGGGGAGATTCATGGACGTTTGAGGATAAAACAAGGGTGCTAAAAGCAGGCGACAAACTTTATTATTGGTTATATGTTATAAACAATGGGATTGGTCATAGATACGATGACGGATATTTTGAAATAACAGGTATTTATTAACCTTTATATATTTCAGGTTAGTGGTATATGTATATATAGAATGTGAAGCTAGACGGAATAAAATATATGATACGTCTAGTCAAACTAGATTCTTATTATAAATAAAATATGTTAATGTTTGCGTAGCATCTATAAAAGTAAACGATTTATTCCAAATAATTTGTGTCTAGTAAAGTTTAAACTTAGCACGTTCCATAATACTCTTTTAAAAACTAGCTAATGATTAAATCTCTTATTTACTGAGAGAATATTTTTTACTTTGTGGCCTTGTTGACTGATGTTTAAAATACAAATTATTTTATATAGTTTTTAGAACAAGTAAGAATTAGAATCAATTTTTAAGGGGCTTATACCTGTGCAGGCAAATCCGTAAGCAAGCAGATCGTAATTTATAGACTATAGTAGATGCGTAAAAGCTTTCTTCAAATTTTAAACGATTTCGACTGGGCGAATACTCGCCCTATTTTCAGTTAAGCTCGCAGTTATCCAAAATAATTTTATAATAAATTTTGCCAAACTTGAATTTTCCATTTCTGTCAGTGTGCAAAATACCAACAGTTTTTTTTATTTCTTTTTGCACTAAGACTTTAATACGGTTGGATTTTCTTTAACTTCCTAATTAAGTGCTTGTCAATTAACCTATAACAATGGTTTCAATCAAATTCTTAACATCCTTTACTTAAGGCACATTCCTTACCTTTTTGTTTACCTGAATTTAAACATTAATTGTTGACAAATAAAATAGCATTCCTGATCGGGGATTTTAAAAACCTAGGCCAATTTTGCGAGACAAATTACGTGGTCAAAAATATTCTATCTTCACCTGCCGTAGCACAATTTTAGAGAATTTAAAATTTCAGAAAATTTTGCACTGCTTCTTTCCAGTTAACTACAAGAATGTAACTCAAGAGCGTTCCTAATCATATATGTAATACTTCTATATGGCCAGTTCCTCGTTTCTCATGGGAAAGACTTCTCTTTCTGGCTGACCTTCACACGAATTAATGAGTCGCAATGCGCAGGTGCTACAAATCATCTGTGCATGGCCAAAATCAGCTGTGCACGGCCAAACATAAACATCCGTTTAACCCACGCGTAGCGATTGGTTCATTTTGTTCAATTCATGCGCAATACTCGCCATTAATTCATGTTCCATCTTTGTCGAATTTGGTTGAAACAAACTCGTGAAGAGAATAGGGAGCTGGCCATATAGAAGTATTACATATATGTTCCTAATATAGTTTTTCCCGCATAACTTAATAATCAATAACGTAAATGATTTTTCCCACTCCCATCCGTATATTCACTGTTTTCTTTATAACTTGCCATATCAGTCTAGTGAACGGATATAACATAAGTCGCGTCGTGATTGGTAGATTTCATAACCATATTAGTGTGGATATGAAATTGATCAATCATGGCATGCGACAAGGACAAATGTCATTTTGGGGTTTAAAATTATCCCATAGAATTTGTAAAGTTGACGAATTTACCCAAAAAAATATTTAAAATAAGTGCTTTTAGTGCAGAATTAATAAACTGCATCCCAGTGGATATTTTCAAAGCTGCAAGTAAAATATCCAAGATATTTTTACCTTAGAAATAAAATAGTAAACATCAATTTTGTTACGATAAATTTATGAGGTTTCATTGACACATGGACACTTGATATAAAATATATTGAAAAATGTCATATGAAAAATTGTTGATTTATTAAATCGTCTTTTTGTTTTTGATGAATCGTAGTCGTGGAAAAAATTCGCTGTTCAACTCGAGCGGATTGTCCATATCGCACTCAAACGATTGAGGCACTCCACCTACGGCGTCGTGCTCAAATTTCGTTCTTGTGCGGTATGGACATCATATCCGCTGTTGTTGCACAAACAACTATTTTAACAGGCCTCGTAGTTTTGGAGTTATAACCTAAAGTTTTATTCTTTAAATGGAAATCATTAACAGGCAACGATTTTCACTAAAAGCGCATTTCTTCCTTTTTTCGAAAATATACAGTTTATACAGGCTGTCCGGTATCGTTATGTTCAAATTTCGGAAGCTTAAACTAGACTTAATTCTAAGACTAAAACAGTGAAACGTTGTAGGTCCATCTTTTTCAAAAATTACAGGCCTATGAAATTGAATTAAATTCAAGTAAGTAAAAAGTATATTCAAATCATACCTTAATTTATTAATAATTTAAAAATTATAAATGAATTAAGTTTTCGAAATGAAATGCCGTTTTCCTTGCTGAATACAGGCCTGTACGCGTAATTTATGGACAAAGTGGCACTTCTTATTTGAAGTGTATTTATCCAAAATGAGCAGCTTGCTGAATACGTTTAATTAATTCTTCTCTCGGGTTTAAAACTTTAGTGTAAGCTATATTTTTCACATACCCCCAGAAATAAAAGTCTAGAGGGTCATGGCATGACTTCTAGGTGGCCATGCAACAGGAAGACTCCGACCAATTTATTGTGGATATTTGTTATTGAAAAAATTGCGAAAATGTATTCCAAAATGTGTAGTGCTCCTTGCATTTGAGTCCACATTTCCCATCTCAACATGAGTGGAACTTCTTCTAAAAGAGGTGACAATTCATCAGTAAGGAATTTAAGATAATTGTCTGCATTTAATCATGCAGAAGCATGTTAGGACCAATTATTTTCTGGATATTTTATAATCCTGTAGCTCTTCAACAGAAGTTTTTCGGTTTTAGAATTAAGTCTAGTTTATGCGCCCAAAATTTGAATATAGCTATACGGGACTCCTGTATATGTATTTTTAAAATCTTTCTATTTTGACCTGGTGTTGCCATCGACCGTCTACTGGTGGTCACTTTGTAGAAAATTTTTGATATCACGTGGCTTAAAAATGTCAAATAATTGTTTGAAGAGCATTTTAAGCTCTGAAACTTCTGTAAGAAAAAAAATTTTGTTAGACTAAAATTGTGCGAGTAATTGACAAAAAAAAACTAAAATTTCCATTTTTGAATCAATATGACGATGGTGGGCAATTTTCTGTACTTATTTGTTACGCCGAAGTTGGAATATTTCTAAAAAAAATTTGGTGCTTACTTATTCTTTAACAAAAGTTTAATCCTGGACAAACACTAAAAAATAAATACGTTTATTCGTGTTTTCCCATTTATCAATTTTTGTCATTCCTTTTATCAAAATATTAAAAGTTAGTTAAAATGAAAAGTAAAAATATATTCTGAAGCATACAGGTTAATACTGAATGAGCATAATCTATGAACGATTTTAACAAAAAAAGTTCATATCAACATAGGTCCAAAATCACTTTATTTTTAAGATACAGGGTGTTCACAATTAGGAAAAATATTGGTTTTTCTTTAAATATATTGAAAGCGTTTGAAGTATTTCTTTTGGACCTTGGTAGATATTAACTAGATATAAAGGTGCATTTTCCCCAAAAAAAATATTTGCTCTACTTGCATCAGTGGCGTTCGCGTCAACATGTTCTTAAATATTTTTAACGAAAAGAAAAGCAATTTTCATTTCTTGGTAAAAATATATCCCCAACTTTTTTTCCTGACAAACGGTTTTCCAAGAAAAACATTTTTTTAGCTTTAAAAAGCATTTACCTAACATTATGTTTACTTATACTTATTTCATGCTATGGAGTTATTAAATATTAAAAAGGTTTTCTTTCAAAAAACATGAACATCTAACTTATTTAACATAAATTTTCATAAAGAAACTGCAATGACCAAAGTTCCCTTAAAATAAGTATCAAATTCTCAGTAAAAATTATCAAGCGACCATCGAAATGCAACAAAGGAATGTATTTTCTTTTTTTAATCAAAAACCATTAGTTGGACGAAAAAGGTTAAGAAACAGTTTTTACCATAAAATAAAATTTATTAATGAAAACCATATTTGTTTTGAAAAAGAAACATCAGTGGCGTGATTTTTTTCTTTTTATTTTCCTGACTAAAAATGTTCAAGGGCACGTTAATTGAAAACCTTTCATCATACGGACAAAAATTACGGGAACATTTTTACCAAGAAATAAAGCACTTTTATGAAATTAGTATCTATTTTGAAAAAAGCAGTAGCGTACCATTTTTTCGTTAAAAATACTCGAGGGCATGTTTGCGCGGAGGCCACTGATAGAAGTAGAACAAATATTTTTCCAGCAAAGAATGCATGTTTATCACTTGTTAGTATATACCAAAATTCAAAAAAATATTTCAAAGTATTTAAAAAAAATCATAATTTTCAAGACTCTTATCTTAAAAATAAAGCGATTCCGGACTTATCTTGATATGAACTTTTTTTGGTTAAAATGACCCAAGGATTATGCTTTTTAAGTATTAGCATGTTATTCGAAAACACCGTGTATAATCCGCTCGTAAACACGGTGTATATACAATGTAATGATCTGTAGCTCCTAGATATTCTTCGGTAGTAAAAATATTTTTGGTATGAAGGTAGATTACCATAAGGCGCCCATTCTAAAATTAATTTTTGCTATACAGGATGAACATATATAGAACGGTGCATTAAAGTTGCTTTTTTTAAAGAGAACGCCCCATATATTTTCACATTTAATAGGGGTCTGCAGTTAACAGTTTAGAAAAATCATGAGAATTAAAACTAAATTACAAGCTGGTTTGAAAGTCGGATTGAATACAAAATTGAATTTTCGTTAAAAATATATAAGGCGATATATTTAACCGTTTATGATTTAAAAATAACTCAAGTAATAAAAAGTAATAAACGTCATTCTCAGCAGCCTTAACCAAGCACTAACAGTGGGCAAAAAATGATATTTTTAGGAATTATTTTCAACATGTTTGTTATTTTATTTTAAACAGGTAACGTTGTCGTTATGATTTTTAACATTTTCCTAATTTTTACAAATCATTAAATGTAAAGGCTCTCGAATTATAACCATTTTTAAACAGCAACGTTTAGTGTAAGATATGTCAGATGTTATATATTCGTAAAGAAAATTCAATCTCCAATCGCACAAAAATATACAGGCTCTTCTATTTAAAAAATATAATTTATATCCGTATCTTTGTCCTCTTACGTTCAATTGTTTTTTATTATAAAGTAATGAAAAATTTTGATAAAATTTTCTAAGGATCTGTCCAGGGTCTGCCATTAGTTTGGCAGCCTGGTAATATACCAACCTGAGAAGATACCAAAATGATATTTTGCCCAGTACCGTACATCTAAAGGGAGCACATTTTAAAATTATTTTTTAAATGTAACACCCTGTATATTTTTACATATTTTGATTTTCCTATAAAAATGCAGCAAAATAGTATAGGGTATATGGGGGTTTTGAAGGGTCGTTTTCCTAATAGAGAATCATAAATCCGGAGACAGGACTCCAGTGCACTTATTTATAAACACTTGGTATGATGTAGCATCAACCAGTTTGCGACAAAAACGATCATTGATATCTTTTAGTTTCCATAAACCCAAAAATATTATCCTATATTTTTTAGTTATACAGAGTTGATGGAGGTTTGTAAATCCAAAAAATACTCAAAATTTTTAAATAGAATAGCCTATTTTTATAAGCTAGTATGAAAAAAAGATAGAATTACCTTTCCAACAATACTACATTATGTGGGGTTACTTTTGATAGTTTGATACTACAAATGAACTTTCCATATAAATTTTTTTAGTAATTATTGTTTTTTCAAACCTGGATTACTCTGTATAAAGAATGTATGACGATATTGCTATAGTTTATGAAAACTAAAGACGATCACTTATAGCTTATGTCGCAAATAGGTCAATACTGTGTTATACTGAGTGTTCACAAATGGCAGCATCGGAGTCCTGTCTTCGGCTTTAGAAGCTTTTACCGGGAGAATAACCCATCGAGCCCCCCCCCCTCTTTATAATTCCTATATTTTTTTTGCTGCATTTTTATGGTCCATTAAAATATGAAAAAATGCACAGGGTGATCTTAAAAAACAAGTTTATGTCAATGATCAGTGCAATAAAATGAAAATTATTTTAAAATGTGCTCCGTATAGATTTATGTTACTAAACAACATTTTGTTATAATATTTCTTCATACTTCCGAAAGTTTTCATCTAAACTATAGTATAAATTACATATTTTTAATTGTCAAGGTTTGGGCAACCAGTGAAATATCCGCTCAGTTTTGATTTTTATTTACTGTTCATTTAATCAGTAATAATCACAAATAATCCTAGTTTCGATTACCAAAAATTTAAAAATAAAAACAAAATTGATTTAAAAGTTAATTTGCCTGAAACCTCTCAAAAGAAATTCCACGTAATATGGTGTTATTAAAAAGATAATACAAGTACTACCTTCTTTTTATATTAGGTAATAAATAAAGGCCATTCCATTTAAAAATGTTTAGCAATTTTTGAATTTGCAACTATTTATATACTATAACTAAAAAATGTAAAATAACATTTTAATAGTCTATGGAAACTAAAAGACTATATATGATTGTTTATTTTGCAAGGTTTATACTAAATCATGCTGAGTGTTTACAAATAGCTGGATCGCAGTACTGCCTCCGGATTTACGATCCTAGACTCATCAAAACCCCCATAAATCCTACATTACTTTGTTACATTTTTATAGAGCTATTTTAATGTGCAAAATATACAGGGTGTTCTGTTTAAAAAAAAGTAAATTTATATCAACACTCTGTCTCTGATGAGTACAATAAAATAAAGGTAATTTTAAAACGTGCTCCCTGTAAATGTACGCCACTGGGCAAAATTTCACTTTAATATCTTCTCAGGATTGGGAGGAGCTATCCTTCCGGACCCTGTATATTATAACATGTCAAATTTATTGGCTTATTGACAAATGATGTTTAAAAACTGTGCGTCTTAGATTGAACACAGTATAAAGCAAATTTTTTCCTGATTGAAGTTATCCAAATGAGTCTTAACAGACAAGCGTGATGCGTTAGGGCTGATACTTAAACTGAAAACCATTCTTACCTTTTGCACGCGTGGAGTTAAAAGAAGGTTTTACTTGAAAAATTATGTATTTTAATGCTTAGAAAATATCGTTTACATTGCATTGCTTTTATTCCTAGAAACAATAAAAAATTAAATATCGATTAGAGAAAAATATGTTTAATAACGTAATAGTAATTATATCTTCATCTTCCTAAATATTGAAGAAGAGTGTTTTATGTCGTGATGGGTTTGTAAATTGAGCAAAGTAAATAAACAAATCTACGTAGCGTTTGTTTAAGGATAAAAATATGTAAATCTTTTAACCTTGATGTCTCCCATTTATTAAATGTTCTGTTCATAATTACGTATCCCTGCACATAAAAAACACTTGCAAAACAACATGATTTAGATGTATTGCCGATATTTAACTGTATTAGTTTTTAATTTTTAAAATCCTCACTTGAAATATAAACTTAATTAACTTTAAAAAGTGATGAACATCATTGGATAATTTTTTGCACATCTTAATTAAAAAATGTCGTCTAAATTTAAGAAGATTTGTTTCGTATATTAATTTTTTTTTAAATCTACAAACCATAGTGATGGAGGTATAATATGCACATACTATACTTTTTTTTGTTTAACTGTGGTGCACAGCTGTTCTTTGCCATCTGAGAAATTTTGAACAGTATTTAATAATTTTAGTTCAGAAACATGAAATAAAATTATGGTTCAGCAACTTGATTTTGAAGGTAAAAGAAAATCATTTAGAAAGTTATAGATCTCGTCAATTCGGTATATTCCACTCGAGTCCGACAAAACATCTGCAGTCAAACCATTGTAAATGACAGCAATGAATCCACCATTTATTGAACAGTACTAAATTAAAAAGAGCTTCTCAAAGTGGCCTTATTGATATATAAATTTCTTCTAAATTATGCATTGCAAAAATATTCATAGAAGAAATTTAAATTATAAAATTTTATTTTTATAAATAAACTCTACCGTATCAAACATAGACGCAAGCAGAAAAGCCTTTTTTTATATTTCGTGTATACAACTCCAAAAGCCTATTAGAAAAATAAAGTTTTTTGTGATGGGGATGTTCACTAAAAATAAATACATTTTTAAATAAGTACTGTGATGAGCAGCCCAACCGGTTGTGACCATAACCAGTGATTGTATATATTTTTTTCAAAATTGTCGAATTTTGCTCATCTTTAAAAATTTTCGAAGAATAATTTACTTCGATTTTCGGACCCAATTTGTCTACGTTGTGTTTAAAATTATTTTATTCCAATACATTGTAACCCCAGCTCGTAGAGTCGACAGGGAAGTGTTATCAAATTCAAACAACAATTGACCTCAACGTTTTATTACAATAGGTCAACAAATAAATCAACAAAATTTCAAGTTTGTGATTTTCAAGTGTTCTTAAACATAATACAACAAAATAAAAGTGAACCTGTTTGTTTCAACTTGTTTAAATTTGCTGGACACAGATTTGAGAGAAATATTTCTTTAGAAAATTAAGAGAATTCATTAAGCACAAATAATCCGACTTTCTTTGTCTAACTCTTTCGCTCGTATATGGTGCGTCGGTTATTAATTTCCCAAAGTTTATTTTAACCCTAATAATCGCAATGCTTTCCCCAGCTGGGCCATTTAGTTTGTACTCGAAGGTTTTCAAACCAAATGCAGCTAACTTTGTACCTGATTATCGGTGGGCGTTCGCTGGTTAGTTTGTACACAGAGGTTCTCAAACTATTTTCAGGTGTCTGTTTTATTTTCTTTTTGTCGCTTCTTTATTCAAGCATACTTCACATAGCATACAGTTTCCTGTTAAAGCTTTGAGCTAACAATATCCAAAGCATAATGATACGAGAAAATGGAGCTCAAGCTTGGAAATGAAGTTGTGATTTATCGCAATAAATCAAATTTATAAATGTTGATTCAATCTTACTCATTTCTCGTTCTCTCACTCTTTCTTTCTTTCCTTTGTTAACTTGTTCCTTTGTTTGTTTTTCTGTTTTCTCATACCAAACTCAATCACTCGAACTCAAACCAGTGTCATAAAATAGACTAGAAATATTGTTCAAATTTCATAAAAACTTTCTGAGCAGAATTTTCCCTTCCAACACTACATCTACTTCTACGGCTACTGTTCTAATAGAATGGGCGTTTTCTGGCTTAGAAAGTGGCTAAGCTTGACTTAGCACAAAAAAAACCTTTAAATTAAAGTTAGAAACTGGCAAGAAGTTCTCATTTCTTTCGTCAAAACATCTCCCTAACGAGAGCTGATGCTGATACTGCTCGTCCGCCTACGTTAGTAAATTTATGTTGACAGTAAATCTAGGCATGCGACTATAAATTAGTAATTTTTCAAAAGCTTCCCGATCGCGACGCGCGGTGTTGTAATTCTCCGTGGCCTATATAGGGGGTCCTTTTTTTTGGACGTGTAACCGATGAGGGGACCCACGGATAAGGCAGACCGGGCGAGTACACCAGAACAAGAACCAGAAGAGGTTACTACTCCTTCTAGGGTGTTAAGGCGTACGTTCCCGCGGAGCACACCCAGGGGTTCACATGTGTTGGGACTTTGTCTATGTCTGGAAAGTTCTTCAGACAACCTTCTTACAACACCGGTTCCGGTTTTCCTTGTTTTTCACGTTTCGAGAACTTACAGTACATCATCAGCAAATCCTAATATAGATGTCTGCTGTCAGTTACCGAGCCTGCGGTGATGGGTGTTATCGATTTTTTGAACCCCTGGAAACTCAGCTTCCAACAGCAGAACATCGAAGAACGACCTTAAGAAAATAGAAGATTTTTGAAGCAAATTTGCTTTATTTGTTTTCGTCTTTTTTTTTTCTTTCTACTCTCTTTGTTTTTGTTTTTTTTTTCTCCTTTTTTTTTGTAACTGAGACTGGTAGTTGCACCAGTCAGCGGTAGGGTTTTTGGCCCAATAACAATTTTCTAACAACGACTTTCTCATTCATTCGGTTTGTTGTGGAAGTTTTAAATTCCTTTCTCTTTTTTTTTTGTGTACGCCCCCCAACCCCATATTGATCAAAATTAGGAACAAGTATTTTCTCAAATTTTAGAAAAAGTTAATTAAATCATATAAGAGCGAAAAACCATCAAATAAAATCATCGGACAATTTAAAATTTACTTGCCTATTTATCCCGTAGCAAACATCACATAAATGGCACTAAAACTTCACGTTGAACAGAAATAGAAGTTGTTTTTTTTTTTGTGTTCATTCACGTTAATTAGCACAAACAGAAGCAGTTTTTTTTAAACTCCCGTATTTCGTACTCGTTTTTATAAGTCCGCAAGTTGACCATAATTTTTAAACTAATTTCATCGAAGTTTAGTTCTTGACTATAATTTTTAAACTAATTTCATCGAAGGGTAGTACCGGACCATTTTAAAATTGGTCTTTCGTGTTTTATGTTCACACCCCCTACCCTTAACTTCTGGGGACCGAAAGACATCCTCTGCATCTCGCTAGAGGGCATGAGAATGCAGAATTTCTACTAATTTAAATATTTCTAATCCAAATTAGCCCTTAAATCAATTTTGAAAAGGATTCTTTAAGTGCATATCAAACTGCAAACCCCTTTTGAATGCTGTCGTCCCTTTATCTTGCAAGTTTTACTTCGATAATTGAAATTTAAATAACTTACAATTGTACGTGTTTATAGGGCGTTTTTTGAACGTAAAATTCCTTCAGTCGACCCCACATGGCCTTTCCGAGATATTTGCTACGGTCAGTGCCGTTATCGGCACTTTTACCCTTATTTATTACTCCTCTTTTCAGCGGTACTTCAAAACTAACATGTTAATTTACTCAGTTTAGGTATCTGTGCTTGAAACAAACCAGGCCTAACAAATAACCCTTATCTAATTTGTGAACGCTAAGAAATCTGTTTCTCACGCAAAACGTTATGTTACACAAAAAATTTTATATAGTACAATATTTGTAGATTTAATATTTCCAAGAAAATATTGAATAAAATTCAATTAAATAAACCAAACGAGGAAATAGAACAGTTTAGTAGAACTCGACTCTCCACAGTACTAATAATGTATTCGTCAAGAATAGAGGGATTTGATCCCAACCGCTTTTTAGTCCCGAAATTTTCGGTATTGACATCATTTTAAAAATATTTATAACTCCCAGTGTCAGTGCTCTCAACAAAATTGCTTGTCTATCATTTTAATATAAAATATTTACAATTTATTCCAAACAAGCAGCGCTAATGAGACACGTTGTTATTTCTCAGGTTATATTTTCGCAATTCAAATTAGAATATTTCTGTCAGATTAATTTTCTTTATACAGCGTGTCCCACTAGTGCGTGAAAGTCCAATATCTATGTTAAAATGAAGAATATATGGATTATTCTTTTTACGGTGTTGTCACATTTCTTGAAATGTACAAATTAAAAATATTTTCAACTACACAGGGTGTTCCACTTTTCCTGGCCAGACACCAACTTTTGTTTTTTGAATAGAAACACATAATTTTTATATTTTTTTCGGATTCTACATCAAAAATAAAGGGTACTTTCTAAAGAATAGTTCTATTCGAATATTCACGGTTTTTGAGTTATCTCGCTTGAAACGTTTTTCTAGTCGATATTGGCTGCTTACATTATTTGATACTAACAAGTTATGCTAAGAGCTACTATGCCCATTTTTTTATCAGATGTTTAATAAAGACGACTCTTCCGAATCGTGCTTCAAAAACTGCCCTGCGTTATACAGGGTGACCAAAATATCATGTCAAAATGGACAATTTAAAAATTGAAAAATTTCGAAAATTTTAAATGCAACACCCTGTATATTTTCATACCATGAGATGCAGAATTAAATTCTCTACAACTTTGCTATACCTGCTCATATACCTAAATTCATTAGTTTCTCATGAAATCTCATTTTTATGAAAAAATGCGAAGTTTACAAATAGTTTATTTGTAAGATAACGTAGTAGGCACCTGTCAAAGGATAATCATACAAATTTTCAAGTGACATAAAGTTCAATAGAAAAGTTACACTAATAATTGTGAAATGAAGTACTCTAAAGAAGAATTAATAAATATGGTGTACGCCGTAGGAGAAGCTCATGGTAACTGTTTATTGATTGATTATCCTTTGACAGGCGCCTACTACGTTATCCTACAAATAAACTATTTGTAAGTTTCGCATTTTTTCATAAAAATGAGATTTCATGAGAAACTAATGAATTTAGGTATATGAGCAGGTGTAGCAAAGTTGTAGAGAATTTAATTTTGCATCTCATGGTATGAAAATATACAGGGTGTTGCATTTAAAATTTTCGAAATTTTTCAATTTTTAAGTTGTCAAATTTGACATGATATTTTGGTCACCCTGTATAACGCAGGGCACTTTTTGGAGCACGATTCGGAAGAGTCGTCCTTACTAAACATCTGATTAAAAAATGGGCATAGTAGCTCTTAGCATAACCTGTTAGTATCAAATAATGTAAGCAGCCAATATCGACTAGAAAAACCTTTCAAGCGAGATAACTCAAAAACCGTGAATATTCGAATAGAACTATTCTTTAGAAAGTACCCTTTATTTTTGATGTAGAATCCGAAAAAAATATAAAAATTATGTGTTTCTATTCAAAAAACAAAAGTTGGTGTCTGGCCAGGAAAAGTGGAACACCCTGTGTAGTTGAAAATATTTTTAATTTGTACATTTCAAGAAATGTGACAACACCGTAAAAAGAATAATTCATATATTCTTCATTTTAACATAGTTATTGGACTTTCCCGCACTAGTGGGACACCCTGTATATAAGAGAAACCTGACTGATTAATACTTTTTGCTCTATTAGGTACATACGAGGATATTATGTTACATGAAGGCCATCTTGTCATTTATTTAGTCGAGTTAAAAAAAATTACTAACTTTCAAAGATTATTTGTACAGTTTGTTACATAAAAGAATTTTTAATTTATGCAAATTTAGAGCTCTTATTGATTTTTGAAAAAAAAAAATACCCTTAACATAAATATTGAGTAATGTTAAGTCTGATTAGTTAGAGTAATTAGATAAGCTGCATATAAACCCTAAAATACTTTAATTTTTGTGTAAATTTTGATTACATTGATTGTTGTCTACATTTTAATTTGTTGTTGATTTTCCTTTATTTGTAAGCCTCAATATCGGGATCCTGGGACTAAATATAATTTCCGAAATCCCGGAAGTAGAAATAAGGACCGCGATCGAAATTTCTACTCAAGGACTTTTAGCCTATGTTAGTTGTTGAGAAAGGAAAGATGAGTTTCCTATTTTATTTTATTTTTCTGGTAACTTAAAACATTATTGCATTAATTTCAGATTTATTTCTGTACATGGTTCAGCACTAAATTATTCAACTTTGCCATAATTTTAAAATATCGAGCATTTTAAATGTGCAGGCTTTCAATGATGAGGGTAGTAAAATGGGCACCCTGTATATTTATAGAAGCATCATTTGAATTAAATAAAACAAGATAAATGCCAGATATTTTCGTTTACATTATACTTATTATGTTACCAATAATGTTCTGCTTTATTTATCCTTAGTGTCTTCCTCAACTTACAAAATATATTTATTCTGGTCGATATAAAGAAATACTTTTATATGAACTGCTTTACAATTATATGTCTACGTATCTATCTACCCAAAGGTTTCTTATTATTTCTGTATATGCTTCTCGGAATTCTGCTGCAATTATTTTTAACAGCGCACCGTGGAACTTTGTTTACTG
This sequence comes from Dastarcus helophoroides, assembly GCA_028583605.1. Classification (NCBI taxonomy): domain Eukaryota; kingdom Metazoa; phylum Arthropoda; class Insecta; order Coleoptera; family Bothrideridae; genus Dastarcus; species Dastarcus helophoroides. Next base: position 8,082,910 of record CM053326.1, read on the forward strand.
CTTAAATATTGCTAGTATATACCAATACTTTTTAGAACAGCTTAGCCTTCTGTAAAATGTTTTATTATGTTTCTACAAAAACTGAGTTTGCTTTTGCCCATTTTAAATTCTAATTCAGAGAAATATTTACTAAATTAAAAATTTCTTTAGGCGATTTTGCATAGGGGGAAAACTTATGGTTTTGCCTTCGCGCCTTATCAACATATCCTATGTTAACAGTATTATGTAGCTATGAGTAAGATGTGCAATAGAATTAAAAAACGGATGATCGACAGAAGGGTTTGATTCCGCAACCATCAGACCTATAAAGTAAAATCTGCTCCTTAATCAACTAACAGCCGATTTCATAATCGCAAGCTAAAAGTTGCTTTAACTAAAGTGCACTTTAAGCTAAAATTAACTTTAAATTTTCTGGCAATTTCATAATCAGATTTTAACTAAAGCGGACTTTAGCAAATCTAAAGTTAGGTTGGTACTGCTGTTTCTGTGAAATACAAAGAATTTATATGATTCAGAGGTCAGCTACAGCAATTTGCATATTGCCTGATGGATAGAACCTTTGAGTCAATAGTAGTTGATGCAGGGGTTGGATAGCTCCGCCTCTGTAATAAGTTAACAATTATTAAAAATTTCATATTATCTTGTATAATGTATTATATCTATTCGTTGGCAGGTTAATTAAATGTTCAATTTGTTGCAATAAAGACTGAACAGTATTTTTCGTTAAACGAAATCGTTCAAAAAAGCTTACGTCATCGTAATCGACGAAATAATCTTTTCTATTGTTATATACTTTTGGTCTTCGTAAGTAGATATACACTTACGAAGTGTAAGTAGATGAACTGGAGCTCGAAGAGGAAAACCTAATTTTTTATAACAGAATCACTCGCTCTTAATAACAGGAGAGGTTAAAATATAAGGTTATGTTTATACTTAAAGTGCATTTTAAAATTTAAAATGGACAATTCCTTCTTTTAAGTTAAAGTCGACTTTAAAGCTTAAAAATTGTTTATGAAATTAGATTTGACAGTTAAAATGGACTTTAAAGTTAAACTTCACTTTAAATCCATTATGAAATCGGCTGTAAGCTATACTGCCTGCTGACAAGAGTATGAATTTTAAGTGACTTTAAGGAGGCTGCGGCAGGATAGTCCTACCAAAAAAGTGAATAATATTTTCAATGGAAACTGTTTTACAATTAATGATTAAAATTGTTATAATATTTGCAATACTTATTAACATTGCAATAAATACTTAACTAAACTATTATCACTACCTTAAACTCTTTATTTATGTAATAAGTATTATTGCAGGTTAGCAAATAAACTATTGGATGTTTTGTAGATAAACTTAAAAAAAAAGTAACCTAAAAAGTTTATCCAGTCTACGATTTTTAAAAATATAGAGAAGCCAAAAACTGGAAAACACCAAAAGGAGCACAATACATATTATTAAGGAAATTATTAAAGGAATTAAATATCGCACTTAAAAATAAGACAATTTATATATTTTGGAGCGGCAAAGTTGCAACTAATTAATGATTATTGACATTTGCGTAAGCTTTAAATAATTAATATAAACAGAATAAATAAACGTCAAATATCATGAAGTTGTGATGAAAATGGGAAAAAATATGTATATGGAAAAGAGACATGTATGTGACTGAAGTAGTTTATAAGCAAAGATTAGGTTAAGTATTGGAGAACGAAGGGAAAAAATTTATAAATCATACAACTAACCTCCACTTTAGTATCAATTAACCTCAACCTAAAACAATGTCCATCAATATTGATTATTATTTTAATTGTTTAATTGTAGAATCACTATGTATTGCAACAGTGAGTACTCTAGTAGTTTGTACAAAAAGAGCAGATAAGATTATAATTTTCATTTAAAAATTATGAAATTTTAATTTTTAGTATTAGAATTTGGGTTTGGAATTAATCTGGTAATTAAAAATAACACACTTCTATTTCCTCATTTTCTAGTTTTAAGTTTTTACTGTCAGCAGTTCCCATGCCGCCTTTTAATTCAAAAAATTTTATTTTCTCCTAAATATTGTCTGAAAAATTATATACAGGGTTAGTGCTATTTCTCGTCTCACCATTTGAACCTTGTAAACCATTGCAGATAGAGAATTGGTTAAATTACAAAACAAGTTGCCTAGTTTTGATAGTAATATTTTTAATAAAACAGATTCAAAATATCTTACTTGATTCCTGATATAAGGCATCTATTTTATTAAAATGGTAAAATTAGATTTTATTTACCTCTCTTGGTTCTTAATATGTGATCTTGAACTTTTTTACGTGACCGAATAGGCTAAAACAATGCAATTACAATGATAATCAAGAGATATAAATAAAATATAATTTTACCATTATAATAAAATGGGTCCCTTGTAACCGATTACTTAATTTTGTAACATTATCTTTATAAACAAATGTGATATTTCAAGAAATATAAATTGATGATTTTCAGTTTTTTCAAAATATTTCAGCCGAGTGAGATATTGCAAATCTGTTATTATAAAAATATTGCCATTAAAATTAGGCAACTTTTTTGTAATTTAACCGATTCTGTATCTGCAATAGTTTACAAGATCCCAATGATAAGATTTGAAATAGTACTAACCCTCTATAATGCTGTTCAGTAACAGTTGCAGGGATAGTAAAAATAGTCATTTTACTAGTTTATTAAAAAAAAATTTTTAAATGTAAATTCACTTCTAAGCCGAACCGTTTTAGCAAAAAATGTCACCAGTTTTACAAAGATGTGATTATAATCTCTAAAGTTTGAAAAATTAAAATACAAATCTTGTCCCTTTAAATCAAGAAAGATTAAAAAACACAAAAAAGGTTGCTCTAACGCATTTTAATTATTCAAGCTATCATCTTTGAACAACAGTTTTAAAAACCTGTTGCTGCCTTATGGACTAGAGTAATTTTTCATGAAGTGTGCTAGACGGTTTGATATAGGAATCAATTTTGTTAAATTTGAATCGGTGGTTTCCAAAATTGAAGCTGCCTAAAAAAACAGTAGTTTTGAATACTTTAAGAACATAAATTAATATCGTTAAGAAAAATAACAAATAGAAGCCGACCAAAGAGACAATAACATTAGAGAAAATCTAAAAAATAAGAATCTGAAAATATTCAACTTAAAAACATTTAGCTTGAAAGTTATTCTTCACATTCATCATTACTAAAGACATCGCTACTACTTTGATGTTGACCCTGGACTTGGTTGAGGGTAAACAAATCATTTTAATTAATTTACGTAAATTGAGCCATTAGGAATATAACAATGTAAAAACCAAATAATTTTGTAGAAAAAACATCAAAATTTTAAAAACCCAAGATTTAAAAAAAATTAAGAATATGAAAAACTATATCATCTATCAGAGAGCAATAATCATGGTGAATTATTATTTTTCAGAATATATAATTTGCAAAATGTTATAAGTTAATTCAAATAATTATAAAAAAACAGAAAATTTCTATACTAAGTTCACCCAACATCTTAGTTAGGCCACTCGCATAAACAAAGCGCCATATTTAGGTAAATTATTTATAATGGTTGTATTTGAAAATCTCACATCACACACGCCAAAATAAAAATAAGTTTGATCGGTCACATTATTGGTAACGCTGACTTTTAAAGTGATAATTATAACAAAATAAGTTTGGGTTTTTTACTTGAACATAGTGCAAGGGATGCCGTCTTATAATTCTATACAAAGGATCAGATGAGAGTTTTGTTGAAGATGGTCTCTTGTGCTTTGTCTTAAAGAAAACTGGAGATTATCAGAAATAAATTCGTTATGAAGCAAACATAAGAGCTGAACTCCTAGGTGAGGTGGCAAAGGAACATAACATTACTGTTTTACGATTGCTTACCTATCATTGCGAATTTAATCCCATCGAATTATAAAGGGGGCAAATAAAAGACTAAGTGGCAAGAAATAACAACCTGTAAAATAAAACACCTTCGCCACCCTTTCAGCAAGCCATAAGTAATGTAACTGCCGGTCATTGAAAAAATGCACTATATGATGCAGTTGTGGGTTCTTTTTATACATATTTGCATATATTCGATTTTATTTTCTATGACACTTTCACCATCACAATTATTCATTATTCCTTGATATCGTGTAAACCTGTCTTTATTTGAGGGGGAGTAGTCTAAATATATCTATTGGGTAAATAGAGTATAGTTTCATTATATTTAAAAAATCCAAAACTTCCGAAAAAAAAAATTAAAAAATCAAATTATAAATTTCAGAAAATATAAAATATTTTCTAAAAACTCCTTACCAAAAATAAGACATTTAATAAAATTAAGTTTATTAAGATCAGAACTAGTACTAAAAATAGATTCCGAAATCCTAAATTTTGTAAGAAAATATTTGCTTAACATAAAAATGTTGACAATAAATAAGTTTAATTAATTAATTTGAACACGTCAACACTCCTAGCTGTGTATGAAGAAACTTAAGAGGACATTTAAAATCTAGTAGTGGAATAAGTTTTAATGAAATATTTTAACATGGAAATCATTTTCTTAGATATAATATTTTTTTGCAAACATTGTCCAAATGGAATAATAAATGTAGCCTATTATTTTCTTACACACTGTTGTATTCTTTACATGCAAACGAAAGATTACGACGTAGAAATCCTCCAAAACCACATTAATTCACCAAATTGTCTGCGTCATAAAAGTAACAATGACAAAGATCCAACAGAACTTATTTTTATTATAATTACAGATTCTACCCCATTTACGCAGAATTCAAATAAATCCAGCCAACCAGAGAGAGTAACTGACAATCGTCGAAATGGAGGACAGCACGCAACCATCCCAGCAAGCGATGCGATCATTAAAGATGAAATGGAGAAGACCTGCGAGAGGGTCGTTTTAAATATCACTCAAACCCTGCTCAATTTGCAGCTTCAAGTAGACTTGTTAAAGGACACGAATAATATCTTAAGAGAAATTGCCGAGAAGAGTCCCACTTCCAGCAGGTCGCTTAGAATTGAAGGGGGGATCCCACCTAACGAGGAGCCGTTATCCATTGCGGACGCCGTTGTCAGGGAAAGACTTAGATTGCCGATCAATGTGGCCGAGGCCCGCAGAAACAAAGATAAAAGTATTACCTTTGAAGTTGGCACACTTACGGATAAAATTAATGTTATTAGAGCTGCCAAAGACAAACTCAGAAATTCTAAAATCATTCTCGTTTATTAAGTCCCTGAAAATATACCCTACAGAATTTTGTGGATATTTTGTTAAATGAGGATAACTTAAAGCAATTGATTGTTATGCTACTGTAGGATTTTTAAGGAGCATTAATGCCACAAACATATAATTAAAAAAATACCTATTTTTTGTTGTTGCGAAAATAAATATAATTAATGTTCAACTTTTACATACTTATTTATTGATGAGATTTGATTGCAAATATTTAACGTCCTAAGGTTAACAACTATTTCGATTTATTATCTATTCTGTTTATTTGGATGTTTCAGTGAACAATCTTTCCTGCAAATGAAAGGGAGCAGACCAGCGGCCAGCACATAATAGAAAAAAAAAAAGTGTTTTAATATAGAGTCCACATTTCATTTCATGAACACTTTGATTTATTTCTCTACTATTTAACAAAGTACTGATTTTTAAATTAATTAAAAATGATGTATTTACGACACGTAGAAAGTAACTCATGATATTTTTATCCCCATTGAGAAAATGCTCTTGCTCATAAATATTTTAATATTAAGTATTTAGAAAACTTTTAAAATGTCGATTTTGGCAAAAGAATGGAACCGCTGATGCAATTAACTGTTTTTGTCGATCTTGTATTTGTTATTTGTCAGATGACCTAATTTATATAAAATGATCTCATTAAATTATATCACTTCGTCGAAGAACCGAAACGTCTGAATTCCCGACAAATTGAAGTCGATAAAGCTGTTTCCCAAACAATTTGTTTAATTGTTAGAAGAGCAAAAGGTTTAACTTTGCTCGCTGGCATCAAATTACAGCCGTAATTGCATCGGGTGGAAAGGAAAGGCTACTTTATTGTTTTAATCTCCGTGAAAAGCAATATTTTATTGAAAGTGTCTTATATATCTTTGGAATCAAGTTCAATATTAATAAATAGTTCTTTGTAAAGCATTTACGGTCCGCCAGGCGTTCCATCTGAGATTCATTGCGATGTCTTAGCCCTGTTATTGGTTTCTTCCATTGTATTGCGGCTATCGTTGGATTCTAAAAGCTATGTTTTATTTGGAAAAGCTATATCATCAACCTTCGGCCACGAAGCGTCGAATAACCGTATATTACATCCCATCTAACATCTGAAACGTTTAACACAAAGATTATTCTGTATCTATTGGTTGAATTACAATCTTTTTTAATGTGCTAGCTTAATTAAAACCAATAAGAAAGAATATTAGTTTTTGTAGAAAAATATATACTTTACGTAATATCGATCACCTCAGTATTCCAAAGCATTATCGCAGCCAACTATGGGTTCATGATGTGAATCAAATCGAAGCTAAATAATGATATACTCTGCGTATCGCTCCTGTAGTGAATTTGATATTCAAACTTTGCGATTCCCTTTGCATAACTCCCTTAATTCAAATCAGGTTTACTTCGCGAAATTTCAAAAAGAAATTTGGTAAGCTATCAAAGGATCTTTAACTCTGTTTTAAATTTCATCATTTAAATAATGTTTGTTTAACAAATATCAGCCAGATGAATCTGTGAGATATTTCGAACTACAAAAATTATGCAAATTTCGTTTTTAGTGGTTTCTTACTTACTCATCGACGCGAAGTTAGCGATATTTTGTTATTATTAATTGAAAAACTAAAAACACTTTGGTCTTGGCATTTTTATTCTTTGTAAGAGAGCCTAAAACGTTTTTTTATTGGATGTTTTGTCTTTTTGTTAGCATCATCAAACACGTTATTTTCAACATAAACCTGTCATTTTTATTGGATCTTTGTGTATTTGTTGAATCTAAAACTTTATTAATTTATTAAACTTTTATGTAGCCAACTCTTTCGTAACTGTAAGCTATCATCAAGGAAAAAACCTCTTTTCAGATCAATGTATTTTGAACTTTTGAATAATAATTAACCAGATTGGGCAATTATGGGGACTGCCGACAGAAGTGACAACTTAAAATTATGGTATAACAGAGTTTTTTTAATTTTTAAATTGTAATAACAAAAATAAAGATTTCCTGATTTGTAAATAAAAAAAAATATTTTTAGTTTTATATCTTTTATATTTGTATATAATCTAGTCTTTGATCTTGTCTATTTTGAGTTGCTGCATAGTGAAAAACCTGTCCAATTTGCATAGCAAATTTCAAAAGAATTTTCAAGATATTTTAAGAAAATATGTTTTCAATGCACTGGTTTTTCGTGATTATGTAAACACTTTAATTTGAATTATCCTAATACTACAAATAATGAGTTACTACAGTCTTTGCTGAAAGAGTCGATTTACGAAATATGAAGAATTAACTTTAAAAATCAAATAGGTATGTTAAAGCAATTTTATTTTTATGTATTTACCAACAAGTGCTTTATATGCAGCTTCGCACGCCCCTTGTATTTGTATGGAAATAGTTCACCCAGTAACATGAAGTGGATACATTAAACTTCGGTTCTAAGAAAAAAAATAATTTTTTTAAGGTGTTATTACTTATTGATGTCTCTTGAAGCTCCATGTGGTTTTAGGATACCTCCTTATAGTTTAAATTAAACTGAGTAAATGTTCAAAACATTTTTTATTCTTAAAAACGTGCACAACGGCCCCATAAGTGCCTTCTTGAAGTTCGTAATTCCTTAGATTTTAACTGCCTTCTCTATGTTCGAGGTCTCGCTCACTAACGTCTATTTATATAAATAAACAGCTACTGCTACATAATATGAAGCTGCTCATTGTTTCTTTGTAATTGTCACATGTACAAAATTTCAATCCCAAAAATAAATCAATTTCCTAATAACACAAATAACCTCAAAATTGACAGTGTTTCGCCCGGGGCGTGTCTTTATTGCCGTTATCTCGCACAGCGCATTTCGAATTGACCCCTTTTGACCTACCAGCATTTTGCCAGCGTCTTTTTTAATGAAGGCAATCTTTGCTTACGGAGAAAATGGGAATAATAATAATCAAATTAAAACACAATTTAAGCAATCATAATATGCACATTGTCTCATATTCCATTTAACTTCAGGGGTAGGGTTAGTCAGGACAAATTTGCTTTCCCAACTGTAAGCTTCAGTGGTCCAGTGGTGTAAAATTTCTACTATGCATGGCGGTGTCCGAGGTTCAAACCTCGCTGTCGACTTTGGTTTTTTAAATTCTATTGCAGGGTCTATTCATAGGTATATTACCTAGGAGACCCTAGAGCATGTTGGTATTTTGTTTTTATATATATTTAAATTTTTATGGTTTGTTGACAATTTTCTAAACAATTTTCGAAATTTGCTGAAATCTATTCAGCTTGGTAATTAGAAGCACTCACTGTTTGCGGAGTCCGTTCGTTAGGAACAGTAGTCACCAAGAGCATGTAAGTTCGACCCACAAGTGTAGTTCAATGTCGGAAGGGGTATTAGCCCTCGGAGTAGTTGTTTCTTGTGGATCGGGCTTCAAATATTTAAATTTTTAACACAGTAAATTTTTAACACAGTAAATTGATGATGAAACGCCTATTCATGTTAAAATTTCTTTGTTTTTCTTTTTTGTATTTAAAAAAAAAAATTTATTTTTAAGTATTTCTTCCTCATTGTTCCCTTTCCATGCTATGCACTGCTGACGAGCTCAAATGAGAGCGAAACATCGATGTCCAGTGCTACAATCTTTTTTTATGTATTTTTTTATATTTTCCTAATTTATCAAAAAAACAAAATTTTTATTTTTTCCATATCTAATTTTTGGTCTCCTATTATTCATTATTCCTATTCTATGTAAAATGAACTAACCTCTTAATTTGTAAACTGTCATGAAGTGACGTTTTTAATGAATTTAAATATCACGTAGTCGCAGTTCAAAAATTGTCAAGAAAATTGTCAACAAACCATAAAAATTTAAATATTTCCAAACTGGGCCGAAGAAATGTTAAATAAATTGAAAAAAACACAATATTTCCGGTCAATAAGGGTCTACCATGAAGAATAAGCATGTTAGTAGTTCAAATTGAAGTTACTGGTAACGCGAAATCATTCGTTTATTTTCTTCTTTAGTCGTTCAAGGCGCCTAAAGAAGTTTTCACTTTAAAAAGCTTCTTATGCTCTCTAGTAAAGGATAAAAATGCCAATAAAATGGCGTTTTTAGTTTTTCACATTACTTTTCAAATAATTCAAAGAGAAAAGAAAAAATTCAACATTTTACTTTTTTTTTAAATGTTAAGAGCAAGAAGAAAGAAGGAAGAATGTTCTTGATCCCTTAATTGTGCAACTTGTCCTAATTGAACCGATACTCTATCTGTTACCGTATTCGAGATATCTTTTATTGAGAAACGTATTCGCTCCAACCTATATAGTTAACTTACTTTAAAAATCTTAGAGAAAAACCAAAATGTTATAAAAATACTGGACAACGAGCTTCGTCCTGGTTGCAGAAGGAAATTTATGATGTGGAAAAGGGGAACCACAAATTTATAAAAGCAGTTATCCCTGAATCCTTGATTTTGTCAAAGAACGACACTTCCTTTTGACGTGGATATGTCTTTTAACACCTCGACCACAGTCTTTGACCGAAATTAGTCACTTGGCCTCAAGGAATCTTCACTAGTAAACCCTACAAAACCCGAACCAAACAATTCAGCCCTTGATTCTCGCATCTAGGAACGATCAAGGGGAACTATCGAGATGTCAAGCCTTCATATGGTCGAGACAGCCTCAAGATAGCCTAGGGGTCATCAAAAAAATATGACGTTACAATAACTGGTATAACTCATAGGTACTGATTACTAGTTTTTAGACCGATAATTTAAAAAGGAAACCGTTCACATTCCAAGAAGCAGCTAATAGTAATAAAAGGTAGCTGATTGTTCAGAAAGAAAACTTATAGTTCATATAAATCCTGAAAATAAGGACAAATAGCCATAAGTCCCAAATATGCCAGTAGACAGGAGTAAAATGCGGCTTTATCATATAAGGAGTCGAATCTTATACGAGATCACTCGGGGTTAAAGTTCAAAAGGCTACTAAAAGCACTAAGGCTAAAACGCCACAGAATGTTTTTAGATTTTTATAGATGAGAAAATGATAGCAGATATTGTAAGAAATACAAATTATAAAATCGCCAAGAAAACTGAAAAATGGAAAAATTTGCCACATTACGTCAAAACAACAGTGACAGAAATCAAGAAGATGAAAAACCTGTGTGAAGCTTGCAGTGCTTTCATATGTCTAGAAAATTCCTTACAATATTCCAAAAAATTGTGGAAAATCACTCGAATTCGATTCCCACTAACGTAATTATTTTTTCACATATACCAATGATTTTATTTTTTATTAAAAATTACGATTTCTAATTTTAGTTATCATATAACCCAAAATGATAACGTTTGTTTTGTATCTTAAAACTTAGTCTTTATAAAACATTGCATATTTTATAGAAAAAAATGTGTTTAGGTTATTAAAATATCTTTAGCAAAACTATAAATACTTATTTTAATTTTGTGGTTTAATTTTATAAAAATAACCCAAAAGTTAACAAAAGTTAAATAAGTAGCCCCAAATAATTAAAGAAATTATTAAAACCTAATTTTGAAATTTGGGGTGTCCGACACTCACCCGTTGGAAGGTGTGTCACATAATATTAAAATTAATTAATTTTCACTAAATATTCTATTTTCTTTATTACTGAGTATATTTCTTAATCATTACATATTTTTCTTGGAAATAAATTAATCAAAATTAAATCATTAATTACAATCTTAAAATTCTGAATACTCTGTTGTGATTTAAGATTTGTAATAGGTTCGCAATATTTTTTTTTAATAAACCGGATATGCATAAATACAGTGGAACCTCAATAACCTAGATTATTTAAAATGGCTTGCAGAAGTGATCTTGAGTTATATAACACATTTTAAACTATTTTCATTCTAACATTAATACCCATTGTCACCCTCCTAGGGATCGCATTTTTAATTTTAGGCAAATCATATTTAATTATTTCTTTTCAATTTTTTGTTTTGCGGTAAATTCTATCAAACTTCACATAAAGTTGTTCTTTAATTACCTTTTAATTGCTAACACCACTGTAACAGCCCAAAAAACGTGTTTTTTTGTCATTTTTTTTGGGTGGAAAGAAAGGTAATAAAATTATAATATTGAAGGAAGTTATTAAGCGTATATTTAAGTAACAAAATAAAAAAGTATTATAAAATAATATTCAAAAATGACGGCACCACGGCCATTTTTGCGAGGCACGTAGAATTTGAGGCGCTCTGCGGCACGCATGTAGCTGCTGCAAATTTGGATTTAGAAAAAAAATAAAAATAACACTTATTGTACATGCTTATAGCTAGAGAAATACGTAGGGGATTTTAAAAATATTGATTTTTATGTGATTGGCGAGTATTTGAATTAAATCGTTAAATTTTCAACAAAAAATAGATAATCATTTGTTAATAAATAATGATTAAATTAACTTATCAAAAATTTCCTACGTATTTCTCTTCAAAATCTTATTTTAAAGATATTTTAACAAATTCGAATGAAAAGAATGAAAATTGTTGGAGTTATGGTGCGTGCCGTTTTGAAAAATCGTGTTTCGAGAAAAACACATTTAAAGTTTTGAAATGCATTATAGACATGAAAAAATGTAAAATTTGACAGTTTAATTTTTTTTACTATTAATCTGCTATCCCACGACCATATAGCTGCCCTTCTTCCAGTTACACCAAGACTCTGAGCACTTCTCGTGCTGCGGATTTTCGTCGGTTGATAACTCATGAAATAAGGTTGTCCAGATTTCATTTTTTATATTTTCCAAGGAATCCGGATTCCGACGTTTAGCCAGGGCATAATAAATTGTTAATTGATCAATTAATTTTGCAGTTAATTTACCTTTTCCTCCGAGGCCTTTAACTTTTTTTTTTCAGATTTCCCAATCGAGTGCACATTCTCTTTTGTACATGGTCAATGCACTCTTTCTTTTGTGCTTAAAAATTTTCGTACGGATTTTTATCCATTATTCCTTTGAAGGTTTTGCTGTCACCATCACCGATGTAGTTTGCGTATTTGAGACCGGGCAAAGTTTAGGATCGTTGGAACATCTGGACGACAGAGTCTACCTCCATCTTACCAGCTGAGCCTTCATGGTTCGCTTGACATTCATCGACGTGTTTTTTGTACCATTCTTTATACTCACTTGTTTCCAATTTATTCTTCCAGTGCTCGCAAGACTTACAGTACTTTGACTTCACTTCAACATCGACGATTTTGCCTGTAAACCATCCAATCAATGAGGTGATTCCAAAAAGCGAAGAAAATTCGCGTTTCCTCCACGAGCCATCACCGGAAACAGTTATCCCTTCAAGTTGTCCATCTTCTTCACTTTTCTTTTTCTCTTCTAGCGCTGCTTTCTTTATACTAGCCTCTCGCACGGTTGCTGTTGCGATCGAAATCATATCCACTAATTTGTCGTAAAAAGATTGAAATATCGGTCGTGGCAATTCCATAAAAGCACAAAACTTTATTATTCCATTTAGTCCTATTCCTAGTAGTCGCACTGCTAACACGATTTGACGGTTACTTTCATATCCATTTCGTATGAATTCACTACTTGGAATAACAGCATCTGGACATTTCGGACAAACGATAACTATTTTGAAGCCTAAGCCCCGAGGACTTCTTTCATGAAACTTGATGTCTGAATCACACGTTTTACACTACGTGTTGTGAAATGACAGAGAAAACGGCAACAAAATTTATAATTCTATAGCTTAATTCATAATTAATATCAAAATCTTCATCACTAACTTCTAATTTTTGCGCAGAAGCACTGACTCCTTTCGAATCACTCTCAGTCTCATATCTATTCAACGGTCGTCTCGATGACGCGTTGCTCCAACGCTGCGTTGGATACGATTTTTTCGTACTTTTCTTGCCCTGTTACACTTTTGCATTACTCATTGTAACTCACAAGCACTCTGAGATTACAAATAAACTGTTAAAAATCAGCACTACACACAAAAATCGTGATTTCATGCGACGAAATTATGTCCTTTTTGTACACGTGTTTACTCTACTCTAACGTACTATTGATAAGAAATGCTTCTACCTGAATATAAATGCTTTATAATGAAATCTGTTAGTGTATTTAAGAATATAGAAATCAAAGGGTAGGACATCAGGCTGTACCTTCCCAGCAGGTATTCATCTGACGCAGGTGTCGTTTCAGAGCGCTTGGGAAAGAGCTCGAAATTACAAGAACAAAAAATACTTTGAGGTATGAAATATTTTTCCCCATATTTTAAAAGGTTCAAAGTATTTTTTAAGCCTAAAAAAAATAATCGATTTTTTGAAAAATTTACAGTGGTGTTACCCCTTAAGGACTTTGCGAGGAAATGGGAATCTTCTAATCAAATTTGTCATTAAGGTTCAAAATTGGATTCCGCCCAACCATTTTTAAGAATTTAACCCGAAGCATAATATGGAGAATGGTCCTAAATTTTAGGGCAGCAGTCTAAGATTGTTGGGTAGGTTTAGATAGTTTAGAACTACTATTGTGCTAAAATCTAAATTTTAAAAAATTTTGAAAATATTCGGGTGACATTATTTCAAATCAGATACTGTATTGGATTGCTTTGTGACAAAGTAGAGTCAATTGTTATTTGAGTGCAAGCGTGCATTATTTTGAAACAGTGTGAATGACTAAAAGTTAGACGCAAATATCTTTTGTCATCATTTAGGTACATAAAGTTTAGTCTAGTTTATGAAAGCTACAATTCACGGATTATACAAACAGGATAGTGCGCGCTCGTGAAAACCACTGTCGAAACAGCATTTAGAGAGTAGGAGTATCTTCTCGTGATATGTATCAAGAGTAATGGAATTTTACTACCAATGAGAAACGAATTAAATAAATATGACTACCAAACAGCTGTTGAGAAATGTTAAAACTTGCCCTTTAATTTTAATGTCATTTCTTACTGTGTTCATTCATATTTTTTTACGAAAAGGATGATAAGAAATCAAAAAATGTTTCACGATAGTTTTTTGTAGTCTTTCAACAAAAAAAACTCTACCGCAATTGCTATTACGAGATCTTGCTTGCAGTCAATGCTTGTGCGGCCATACCTGACCATTGACAGATAAATTTCAACCGGAAAGAGAAAAGAAATAGTCGAAGCTACTCCACTTTGTAGACGCATTTTGGTCAAATTTTTATATATGGCTAATATAGGGCATGTATTATCGTTATTCTCTAATTTGCAATTCAAATTATTATTAATAAAGGAATACAAATTGTCTCTTGTAGTAAAAATGCTTTGAGTTCCTATAAATCTCTCATTATAATACCGCTATAAAACTTATGCTACATAAAGGAGAATGCAGGAATCGAAATCTATAATAGGATTATATTTCAGTGGAAAATTTCAGAGATCCGGTTTTAGATTTTTTTGCGGCTGGCTATCGTTAGTACGTATTTCCAAGTAATCGGTGTAAAATGAACGACAACAGTGATTTTCTAATTTTGCATTCCTGTACGCAGACATTAATGCAGCTACGGAAACAAAGGGCCCAAATTGAAAATAAACACAAGGCTTACTCTTTTGTTATCGTATATATTATGTGGGACATTCTGTGCCCGTAAAAACAATTATGCTGGAAGCGCCGGCAGTGTTGCGTTCCGCTACACTCTGTTACCACACAAAACACGGCGTGGGCAAATAAAGCACCACATTCAGACGCCTCTGACCATTTGCATGATCCATCTATTATTCAAAGTCGCACCATGGCTTCTTGTAGTGAATTTCTTTATCAATTTAACTGTCTTTAAGAATAAATATGTTCCCTCATGGGAATATATGGGGTGGCTTATCTGTAAAGATTTATGAAACAGTCCATATTTTTCCCAAGTATTTAGAGTGTGAAATAACTAAATAAGTAGATAGTATTCGCGGTTGATGTGAATAACATAAGTTATTGTTATTAATAAATGTTGTCGTCAAGTGCCGACCTAATAGAGAGAAGAGAAAATTTACACAAAAAACCTTTGTGTATTTAAATAATATCTCATTGATGAAATCCATGATATAAAATCCAGATTTGGGTAAGAATGAGACAGATGTTGATAATAGTGGTAGTAGTAGTTATTTTAGTTTCCAGAATAAAACCAATAAAACTTCGTGAAATATACGTTGGTTTTCAAATCCAAAATCTTCCTGTTTAAATGTGACTTTGACATCCATTGTCTTATTTGTTGTCACATAAGTGCATACAGTTATTAATATTTTTAAAATCAGGAGAAAAATGAACTTGTTTTAAAATAATCTTGTACAGAATATTTTACTAAAAAAAGATTATGAGATGTTAATACTATTTGTTCAGACGAACATTCTTAGAGCTAGCAAATAGTTGTACAACTTTCATTTGAAATTTTTCCTATTTCCATAATTAAAGAAAGACAGCAAAAACAGCACTAATTATTATAAGTAATGCACTCTGTATATGGTGTATATTTTAACAAAATATTTTAATTTTGTAACCGTTTTTCCAAAAAAAAAACAATAAATCAGATGCACGTGTTTGAATGCTTTGTTTTTCATGCCAAAACACATACATCCGATTCCATAAACGAGTTCTCCTTGGTGTCCCTTTGACGAGGAGTTTAGAATGAAATAAGGCCGCATGTCGTGTTCGGATCCGTAACAAAACAATATCTGATTCCGACAGGTTAGTAAAGTAGAAAACTTAGAAAGATGAAAATAATTGTGTTTCAGGGGCCGTATGTCTCCAGACAAATTTCTGGGATTGTCTTTTCATGGCTTGCTTTAGATCTCTTTAAATGTCAGATGAAACGTTCATTGTTTATCTCGAGCTGAAAGATCCGTTGCATATTTGCTTTTTCTTTGAAGCAAATATTTTCTACACATATATACGTACGTAGTTATTTATATTTGAAATTGTGCGGAATCTATTGTAATATGCCGTTTAATTCAAATTTGAAATGGAGTTTTTATTCATCCTCTGAATTTGTCCTGGACTCCTGGGTCGGTAAAAATTAATACTAGAGAAAAAGAAGACAAATAAGCCAAAGTTCATGTTTAGTTAAATTATAAATTTTAGCTCTAGTTCCTGTCACAAAAATAGAGTTCTACGTCATCGGCATCTGTACTTATCAACGATATGCAAATTGTTATCCAAGTGCGTTGCTCTTCTTTAGAATTGAATGCCAAAATATGTAGGGTGTGCCTTCCGAGCGTCCCTTATAACTACAAGGTACGTTCCTCTTGTGAAGTGTGAAGTTATGGGTTAGACGAAGATGCATTTAAATCTGTATCGCAAATCATCCATGTAATTTTAGTAGCGTGTGCTTGGGCTAGTATTTTTATTTCTGACGTTTGCCATTATTATTATTATTTTCAAAGTTGAGAAAATTACGATTTTTTCCTAACCTTGAAAATCATAATAATGTCAAATGTCATTATGTGATTTATGACATAATAGATGAATTTAGTGCTACTCTTTTTGTGTAATTTAATTAAATCAATTTTGAAAAGTGTCCAGCCATAGTTTCTCTATAGACCAATAAGTGGTAGTACTAAGAGTCACACGCTTGACGTCCGTGAATTCTTTAGTACTTACTTGTCAAAACATTTGTTAGCATTCGAGTTAGATATACCAAACTGACGAGATCTAACAAGATCGAAACCGGTCTTTGGTTTCCAAACTTTGGGTCTAATAAATGTTCACACCTATTGGTCTGTGCATTGGAATCCTTGTCTTCTGGAAAATTTTTCCTAGAGAACAACCTCTTCGCTAGGTGGCAGTGTTTTAACTGTTGGTAGTTCAGATACCTATGATTCACTATACACGCCTAAAGGGCTGCATGAATTTGTAGTCTAGGTTGCATTCTACTTGCATACTACATTGCTGAACGATGGTCACAGTTTCTCTATGGACCAATAGGTGGTAGTACTAAGAGTCACACGCTTGACGTCCGTGAATTCTTTATAGTCCAGTCATCTTATTAGTCAAAATAGGGTAAGAATCTCGGAATTCAAGATAACCGGCTGTAAGCTCGTATAAACCTTTGTTTTACCATCCTTAAACTTGTTTCAAAACCTACTTTCGATAGCGTGTACGCGACCTGTAGATAACTAACGTCAAAGTTCAAAAAATCTCGTTCCCTGTAAAAATTACGC
Source organism: Dastarcus helophoroides (assembly GCA_028583605.1). Lineage (NCBI taxonomy): Eukaryota > Metazoa > Arthropoda > Insecta > Coleoptera > Bothrideridae > Dastarcus > Dastarcus helophoroides. The sequence goes on from CM053326.1 coordinate 8,100,320, forward strand.
TATTTGTTTTTTAAAAAATATTGTAGGAAATAAAATTGTCTACAAGTTTTGTTTTAAAAATTTTTTTATACCTTAAACCATTTTTGAGATAGAGGGCGGTGAGCGCAGTGTCTTTCACTATGTACAGTATCATTCAAGTTCAACCTGTAGTCTCGGTCAAAAACATGCCGTATAGAGCCCATTAATTATTGAAAAATATATAATTATAAATAATATACATTTTTTCATTAAATATTACATTCAATATAATAATTTTTTTCCTAAATTAAATACATCTTCATTTAATAACACTTACCTCTTTGTACAATTAGAAAATTATTAACAGAAATACTTTAATTATATTTTAATTTTACTTAGATTTATACTAATTACTTCCTAAGTAAATAAAGACAAGAAATAAATTTTTAATTTATATTTTTACTAAGAAATACGATTTCATACTTTTTTCATGGTTGAAATTAAAAAAATTGAATAAAAATAAGCAAAACTCCATGTTCTTATTTTTAATTTTCTTCTTCTTCTTCATCACCGTCGTCTGGTCGTTGTGGAATTTCAAATTCTTCATCATTTTTATATTCAACGACATTTGTCTCCAAGTCTTCTATGATTTCGGGATCAAATGTACCATCTTCATTGACATCACTCTGATAGGATGAAGCATTGAGACAAGCTTGCCCATTACACTGCCCACAAGCTAAAGAGCACGGTAACCCCGATTTCCTGCATCCACATCGCGAACCACAATCATTCTTGCAGTTGCAGAATATTGTGTTCAGTAAATCTTCTGGAGCTGGAGGTAGAATTGTAGTGGTAGGTTCCAGGAATCCATTACGCATTATCCAACCTTATTCCTGGGGTTCTAAATCATGCCCTAACCAAGTCTGAACTTGATAGTAAACACGATTGAAATGTTGGTGAGCTGCTGCACTTATTGGTGGCAGATTTGATAGCTGCTCAGGTTTATTAAGTTTGGTTGATTTGACGAATTGTGTATAACGAAGATGATCGATACTGTCCTCAGATTTTGGAGCATTATAGATTGCTAACAAAGTTCGCACTCCATTCTCAAATAACCTTTGAACCAAACAGTTTTCTTCTTCAAATGCTGCAGCAAGTTGATCCAAATCCGGAAGTTTTTTAAGTGTTTTTACTAAAGTTTTTTTTTCTTGTTTAAAGAGCGCAGAAGTCGTGTCATAACCTCTCACTGCATGCAAAAACAAAATATGTTTTTTCAAACGAGGATATTTATCAAAACTTTTGGAAGAGTATATCTCAGTTTTTACATTTCCTTTTCCAACTTGTTTAAGAAAATTTCTTAGTAAAAATATAAATTAAAAATTTATTTCTTGTCTTCTTATTTACTTGGAAAGTATTTAGTCCAAATCTAAATATAATTAAAATATAATTAAAGTATTTCTGTTAATAATTTTCTAATTGTACAAGGAGGTAAGTGTTATTAAATGAAAATATATTTAATATATGAAAAAAATTAGTATATTGAATGTGATATTTAATGAAAAAATGTAAATTATTTATAATTATATATTTTTCAATAATTAACGGGTTCTATACGGCGTGTTTTTGACCGAGGCTACAGGTTGAAGTTGAATGATACTGTACATAGTGAAGGACTGCTCGCTCACCGCCCTCTATCTCAAAAACGGTATGAGATTTAAAAAAAATTGTTAAAACAAAAATTGTTGAGAATTTTATCTTTTACAATATTTATTATAAATACAAATAGCGTAACTTTTACAGGGAACGAGATATTTGCAAAAAATGCGCAAAAAATCGATTTTTGGACCTTTGACCTTAGTTATCTACAAGTCGCGTACCCGCTATCGTAAGTAGGTTTTGAGACAAGTTTTAGGATGTTAAAGTAAAGATTTATACAAGTTTACAGGCAGTTATCTTGAATTCCGAGGTGAAACCACTAAGATGACTAGACTATTACTACTTAATTGTCGGAACATTTGTTAGCATTCGAGTTGGATATACCAAACTGACGAGATCTAACAAGATCGAAACCGGTCTTTGTTTCCAAACTTCGGATCCAATAAATGTTCACACCTATTGGTCTGTGCATTAGAGTCCTTATAGACAGAGAGGTAAAAATAAAAATAAATTTAATAGTTAAACATTAATAAGTAGCGCAGAGATATCTTTATACATTAGTCACTCTTAAAACAGTCGATCTGAAAAACAATCTTGCGTGCATAACTTACAAAGAAGATAATAAATAAAAAAGGCAATGGAAAGATTGGGAAAATGAATGAAACAAAAGTATTCAGGAGAAATTTGGAAAATTGTTTAAATGGAAAAACCAGAATTAGAAAAATCCTAGGTATTTTAAATTTCTGCAAATACTTTTCTTATTCTTGATATTATTTTGTTTTTAGATTGTTAGAGCATCAGTACAAAACTTAGTTTGGCAACAAGGGTTAATCTTTAACATCTGCTCGTTTGGTATTTCTCCATCAGTGCATTGCTTCTTCTTACAGAAACTTCTCTCCCTAGACTAGGTTGGACAAGAATTTTCAAACTAATATCTATGGATTGTAATATGTGGTAGCACAAGATTCTATCTTGTTACATCTTCAACACTATCTTCACAGCAGATATTTTCAAAGAGGCTTAGATGTCAAAGATATTTTCACAGATGATTACCTCTGCAGAAACAGTGCAAGTTTTCTAAAAGGAAAGCATAGTTGCTTCTGTTTCTTTTTTTAAGCAATTACAATGCGTGAGGCTATAGACGGTTCCACTATGACAATGAAACGATGATAAAGACAATTTGATCAAAACTTACATATTGGCGATTTTCCATAGCACACAATTAAAAAATTGCAATTTCTAAAACTGCAAGCATCCCTGAATAATTTTTTAAACGGAGCATACAAATAACATTTTTCGTAGTAGCAAAGTAAATGGAAAATATAGTATTTCTTGTGCTTTTTTAGGTGGATGTTATAAGGAATAATATAAGAGTTCGGAGAAATGCTCCCAGATAAGGATAAGAATATTACATAGGTTTTGTATAATTAACAAGTAATAATAAAAAGTAAAATTCAGTTTCTTATTTTTTGTAGAAACAACCGATGTAAATTAGGATAAAATCCCTATCAAAATTTTTCTTTTAAAACAAACTTCTTTCTCAAGCAAACCTGTTTTTTATTTCTGGAATAATCGACAGGTTGAACCAAATTTGGTTTCCACTACAGGGATCTCGTAAACTATTAGAGATACAAGTAAGCTTAAATAGGCAAAGTAGTGCAGAAATTAATGAATATCAATATTATGCTGACAAAACAATTTAATTCCAATTCGTCTTGATTTTATTGAGAAAAAACTCAAAATCACCATTTTTAAAAATCAGCTGTAACTTGTTTATTTGAAGTCCGATTAGAAAAATTTAAAAACTGAATTTAGTTGTTTTTTAAGGCCTTTTCATTAATAAACCTTAATTTTTTTCTAAATTTAACTGTTTCCGAGAAAATTGTAGCTACTTTTTTATTTCTTATAGATGCCATCATCATTTTCGAATTTAGTAGGTATATTTTTCTGATTAATTTGATATAGGACATGTCACATTTTAAATGTGGCAAAGTGGATTAAATGAAATAATTTATTATTATTAAATAAAAAATTTATAGTAGGCGATGTAAATACCATAACTTTAATAATAAAAATACAGTACCTAATTAGGTAACAAAAATTACTGAAAAACTAAAAATATTGTAACCAACTGCACAATATTGAAACAGTCATTAGTATGGTTATACTAAGGAGTGCATACACGTTATGGTTGTAACGTGTATGCACTCCTTTAAACGGTGGACTTCTATGAAAACGTGTAGATGTTATGCAAACTTTATCGGCAACTTTTACGAAAATTCTTTTAACACTGAATACTTATTCGTGTAACGTGAAATTTCTAACAAACTAACGTTCGAAATGACTCTCATATTTATGCACATTATCCATCTTAGAATATTTAACTTCTAGATAAGTCTGAAACGCACACTTGCGTATGAGTAATGGGAAAGTTTCCCCTAATCAAATTCTTAGAATATTCTGAGAGTTATGTGATTTAAAGGGAATTATACACTTTACGATTATTCATAAATATTTCAATATTATACAGTTTGTTACAATATTTTTGGTTTTTTAATAATAATTATTGCCTTTTTGAAGTTCATATTTTCTTATTATTAAGAGCTTTAGCAATTGCCTTGCCTACTGATTTTTTTTTTAATAACGAATTACTTCATTTAATCCACTCTGCCACATTCGAAGTAGCCATGACATACCACAAATTAATCAGAAAAATATGTTGAATTTGAAAATGATAAAACTCAATATAGCGTCCATAAGAAATAACAAAGTTGACACAATTTCCTTGGAAACAGTTTATTTCAGAAAAAAATAACGTATACCAACGAAATGGTCTTAAAAACAGCTAATTGTGGTTTTTGTTTTTTTTTTTGGTCGGACTTCAAATAAATAAGTTAGAGCTGATTATTAAAAATGGTGATTTACAGTTTTTTCTAAATAAAATCAAGACGAATTGGAATTCAGTTGTTTTCTCAGTGGAATAGTTTTACCACTTTGCCTATTTAAGGTTTCTTGTATCTCTAACAATTTCTGAGTTCCCTGTAGTGGAAATCAAATTTGGTTCCACCAGTATATTTTCTTTGCCCTTCAAATCCAATAATAATAAATCTTCGACTGAATCTTCTTCTAAGGCAGCATGTAATAATATAAAAGGAAACATATGCTAAAAAAAATTAAAAATGTGAAACGTAATCTAATTTGCACCCTTCTTCTTTTTCTTCTTTGACTGACTTGGGTCTTATATTTGGTAGTCTTGTTAATTAAATAAAACCATGTTTAACGAAATTCCAATGAACTGCTCTCCAACTGATTAAAAAAATAATATATATGTATTATAATGTGAAATAAAATTTGGATATCCATAAGAAGCTCTAGCTTTCATAATAAACCATAAGGGGATGCGGCAGTCTTTTATAGATAGAAGTTCGGTTAATTAGATTAAGTTTTGGGTTTCAAGGAAAAAGTCAATTATCGACGACCGACTCTATAGCCATTAGAAATAAAACTTTATAATTATCTTCGTTGGGAACTTCAATAATAAATGAAGCGCGGACGACAACTTTTAATTGGAATCAAATTGCAATTAAAAAATCGAAGGCTAATGGGATTAACCTAAAATAATGGAGTTTGTCAACATTGAAGTCGTTGTTGAAGAGCTATAATAACCAGAGATTTACCTAGTTTGGAAACTGAAAACGAATAAAGGTTTTGCATTAATATTGATTGATTTGCTCAATCTGGAATAGGAAAAGAAATTTAAATTAATGTTGAAATGGCGAAAAACAAAAACCAGAATTGTAATCTATTCAAACGATTACTTCTGCATTGTGTTTTATTAATTACTAGCGGTGGACCACAACATTCGCTGCATTCATAAATGTGACAAAACATTTCAAGTTATCACTTACCACATAAACATATAAATAATCATAAGTGCCTGGCGTTTTTAGGTAACATAAAAAATATTATTTCATCATCATAATTGAAAATAATAAACAATGCATTTTTTTTCTATAAACAATTATTTTATTGAAATAAAAATGATTAAAAAGAACGAGTCATTAAATTGAGAAAACCAAAAGTGCACACCGAGGCAAGTGATTTTATAGTTTACAGTTAAATTTTCTCGGAAAAGCAGAAAGTAACAAATAAAAATCTACCTTTGTCTTCAAAACTATTTCTAACAAAACATACCTTATGTCACATAAATTCTACAAAAAATATTTTCCTGATATTGCAATTCCCATGTCACCAGTTTAGTGGATGTAAATAAAGATGATTTGTTTGGTAATAGGCATCTTTTTAGTTGAGTGAACTAATTACAAGGACTTAAAAACAATTCTGCCAGCTAAAATACTGCGCAATGTGTGCAGGTTCTATTTGCATGACAATTATTATGCTACAGTATATTTCATTCCTGTTATTAGGGGAGAGTGGGCCAAAATGATTCCGTTAAGACAAAAATCAGCCTAAAGCAAAACACATACATTTTAGAGAATTCATATATTCTTTATTACAACATGTATCTATTGAATATTAAAACTAGCATCAAATTTCTATATAAAAAAGTATGGTTTTATTTAAATAAATAAAGTCTGTAAAAGAATCATTTTACCCTTAGGGGTCGGACAAAATGATCTCCTCTGGAAGGGCAAAATGATTCTACCGGAAAAATTAGTACCTGTTTAAAAACTATACTTTTTTTTTTGGAAATAAAACACGATTAAAGAATATACTATATTACTGTAAATACTAAAGAGATAAACGAACAAAAAAATAATCATATGAGTTAATACAACATTTTAGGAATTTTACTAATTTTAACTCTTTCGATACAATCATAGCACTTATATAGATCGCAATAGTCGGCCTCAATATCAGCACAGGCATTATGCGCCTAACGTTTACAGCCAAAACATTGCACCCATCCTTCTCCTGCGATGGATCTCAGAAATGTCTCAGTGCAAATAAAAATTGTGCATCCTCGTCATTTTCTTCTTCCTATTCTCCGTCGCCTTAATAATTCTTTTTTCTTTTGCGCTGGTTATCACACTTGAAACTTAGCTTCTTATTTTTTCTTTCAATATATTCTTACTTTATATCTTTAGAGATTTCTTTCCCTCTTGTACCTTTTTTTTTCTTTTGTTTATCCATCAGCTGTTCTTTATGAGGAGTGCTGGTTGAAATAACCGTTCCTACAGATTTTCTGGCTTATGCTGTGTTACGTTTTTGTGTCATTTTTGAAAATGAATGAACATCATTAGGTAAAACCTTAAACCCTAATAAAACATTGGAACTTGAAGGGGCCTCAATATTATCAAGATGTGTGAGATCGTCAAGAACCGAAGAAGTGGACGAGTTTTCTTTCTGCTTATCATTTTTCAAGTTAATCACATCTGATTCTACCTGTTTAAACTGATTTAGGTGTACTGACTGGGTGACTTGTTCAGGAGGCGTGGTAATTACTATCTTCAATTTGGGTCAAATTTTCTGTAATAGCAGATTGAACTTGGTCTCTAACTGCAGCAGCTGCAAAGTCAAAGTCACAAATACTCGTGGTGTGCTGATATTCTGTATTGCTAGCCAACCCATCCGTTTACTCACGTCAGCAGTGTTCTCCAGCGACGGCAGTTTTGCAACAAGTAAAGATCTGTCAGTTTCCATTTCTATGAAATTAAAAACAAACACTCTTCTTTAAATTGATTTTTCTCGAACATGAACGCGAATTACTGTAATTGGGATTCTGACTTAGAGTATGTAAAAAAGTTTGATTTTTATCTAATGGTCTACGTTTTTTTTTTTAATAAAAATTAAACTATGTGATCAATAAATTTCAAAATAAATAATGATTTATTCTAATAAATTGGGGATAATCGGATAAGAATTGCGACATGCAGCGAGATAACAGGCTTACGTGCAGACTGTAGCATATGATATCATGGTCTAAAGAAAGCTTGAAAGCTTTCTTCTGTCTAAAAAGCTGTATTGTAGCAGATTTGGGACAAAATTACCCTAGATATAAGCATTTCTTCTTCTTCTTCTTCTTCGTTAATGGCCTTTATCCCTTAAGGATAATTGGCCAGCACATTCTGGGTTGAGACGGGATGCCCAATAAAGGGCGCCTGGGTGGTACCCATGTCCCTTCCTTGAATTCTTGGTAGTAGGTGAAAATAAATATTTGGGGTGCAGGTTATAATAGCAATGTTAATAGACAAATAGCACAACGTAGGATAGACTTTTCACGCTCAGGGGCAACGGCTGAGCGGCTTCACAAAGAAAGTTGCCTCAGTATGTAGAAGAGCGGAGAGGATAAAAGAGGATCTGAAACATAAAAAGAAATTAAAGAGTATTATTATCAATCGATGACGGATAGACCCTTATTGGGTTAGCTACAATTTTTTTTTGTTATGGTATAAAAAATTGATGATCGTGCGATACGCTTCGTAATTGCCTTCTCTTAATATGCCGGACATGTTCGTCGGTAGTGTGACTCCGGTTTTTGCGATATCTGAGTAGAAGTCTCGATTGTTGACTTTATAGAGAGGACATTCCAAAAAAATATGATCCAGATTCTCTAATTCTCCACATTCGCAATTTGGGTTGTTTTTTATCCCGATGCGATGTAGATGGCTACTCGTGAGGCAGTGTCCTGTGCGCATGCGAATTATTGTGGTCAAATGTCTTCGATCAATGAAGGGTACTGATTTGAACCATGGTGTCGAAGGTAGTCTGTTCTGAATTTGGTAATACCAGCGTCCTTTATATTTTGTGGAACTGGACCACTCCTCTTGCCATTCCTTCTTTATTTTTTCCTTTACTATAGGGAGGAACTCTTTTTTGTCCAATTTGACATTCATCGGTATGTTCATGGTGCAGGCTACGTTGGCTAGATAATCTGCCGTCTCATTACCCATTATTTTGCTGTGACCGGGTATCCAACAGAGTTTAATGTCACATCCCATTTCATTGGCGTTTACTATTGTTTTTTTGGTTGAGAGAGATATGTAGTCATCCTTCGCATTTAAAGTGGTCTTGGAAAGTTTTTGTATTGCGCTTAAGGAATCTGAGAAGATGATGCCTTTTTTAATTTTCTTGTTGATGGCTATGAGAACGGCTTGGTTGATAGCACAGATTTCGCCCGTGCAAATTTGAGCTTGATTTGGTAGGCGGGCTGTAAAGGCGAATTCAAGCTGTGGTATGTGAATGCCCATACCCACTCTGTTGTCTTTTTTAGAAGCGTCCGTAAATATGATGGTGTGATTGTTGAGATAATCGTCAAGTTTGGAACGAAATGTCAGGGCGACATTGGGGTCATTTTTGTTGAGATTTGAAGTTTAAGACATTAACGGGGGCAATTAGATGGCGATATTCGACATTATAGCAAGGAAGGGTCTCCTCTCTATAAAGCTGGGGTCTAAATTCAACTATATTGTTTAAAGCTTCCAACATTGTCGGCAATATAATATTTCCGGGGGGAGTGGATAAGCGGGCTAAGTTTTGGTAGGTGTGGAGGAGATCCACCATTATAGATATTAGAGGGTGATTCTTGATAGAGACTATATTTAGCAAAAACTTGTGGCTTAGCCATCTTCTTCTATGTTCCAGTGCCATTTCTCCACATTCCGCCAGTAAAGCAGTTAGTTGGGGTAGATCTCATACAGCCAGTAATGATTCTTAAAGCTTTAAATTGGGTGGTGTTGAGTTTGTTTAATGTTTTTATGTTTGCGGTTGAAAAAAATATGGAGCCATAATCTAGGTGTGACCGAACCAGACCGTTATAAGCTAGTTGAAGAGAGACGGGGTCAGCACCCCACCAAACTCTGCATATCGCACGTAATAGATTGATGCCTTTTTCAGCTTTCAGACAGATATTATCGATGTGTTTATTCCATGACATATTATGTTGAAGGGTTACACCTAAGTATTTAACTTCTCTTTTGAACGGGATGATTTTATTTGATATAACTATATTCGGGGAGGATACAGCTTTCCTGCTTTTGTGGAACCAGATGCTTTCACATTTGTTGTAGGACAGTTGGAGATTTTTGTTTCGAAGCCAGTTGTAGACGTCATATAGTACGGCGTTCATTCTTTGTGTCATGATGCATGCATTAGATCCCCTTACTGTTAGTAAAAGGTCGTCTGCATAAGAGAGAAGTTGAATGTCATCCGGGATAATTCGATGTAGTGAAAGGATATATATATTAAATAACAGAGGACTTAGAGGGGAGCCCTGTGCTATTCCTGTGTTGGAAGAGACTGGGCCGTGTATGGATCCGTTGTTGTCTCTGACGTAGATTGATCTATTTGTCATAATATGGTATATTAATTTGGACATGTAACGAGGGATCCCGACTCTCACCATATCTTGATAAAGGTCGGAGATTCGGACATGGTTGTAAGCAGATTTAATATCTAGAAAGACTGCCAGTACCATTTGGTTATTGGCGAACGCTAATTGGTTGAGAGAGGTCAAATAGGCGATGTTGTCCAAAGTTCCTTTGCCTTTGCGGAATCCTGTTTGGTAATTACTAAAGATTTTTGAATTTTCTAATAACCAGTCAATTCTATTTTTTAATATTGTCTCCAATATTTTGAGAAGACATGAAGAGAGTGCGATGGGTCGATAACTGTCGATTTTAGTGGCATCACGGCCTGCTTTCAACAAGGGTATAATTAAATCAGATTTCCACTCTATTGGGATTATTTGATCAACGAGGCATTTGTTAAGGATGTTTATAAAAAACATGGTAGCATTGTTAGGAAGATTTTTGATGACGGAATAAGAAATTTCATCCAATCCAGTTGCGCGGTCTTTTTTAGATTCAAGGGATAGCATCATTTCCCTGATGTTAATAAGATCTTTGTGATTAACGGCTTCTTTATGTTTGTTGATTGTGACGTTCGGATTTGCATTGGTCTGACTCATGTTTAGTAATATTTGGTCTGCGATTTCCGGGTTCGGAAGGAGATTTTTTCGTGAATAATGCTTGTAAGAAAATTTTCTCAGCTTGTTCCAGACATAACCGATGTCGGAGTTCCTGTTTAGCGAAGAGCAAAATAGCTGGAATTCTAGTTTTTTCTGTTGCCTTATAATTTTTCTGGTTTTCGCTATAGTTTTTTTTGCAGCCAGGTAGTTTTCTATAGTAGGTTGTGAGGTGAATGTCAAAAGGGCGGTTTTTCTTTCCGCAACAGCTTTCGAACATATGTTACTCCACCAGGGTACACCTGGTTTTTTGCAGCAAGATGGGTACAATCTTGGAGTGTATTTTTCTATAGATGTGTTAATGGAATTGTAAAATTCATTGTAATCAAAAGAGTTGGTAGTGTCGTAGGGAAGCGTCTGGCGGATATCCTCTCTAAACCTGTCCCAGTCGGTTTTTTTGAATAGTCTTTTGCATGGGATCGTTGTAGTTGGGATGGGTTCGCAGAGGTTAATAGATACAAGGGTTGGGAAATGGTCGCTGAACCCGCAGTCCGCGATCGTTCTCCAACAGGATAGGCTTGCAATACGCGCGGAAGTGATGGTTAGATCTAGAGGATTACCCCTGGCTGTGGGACTTGTAAGTCTGGTTGGGCTGCCATCATTTAGAATTGTCAAGTTATATTTATCTAGTGTATCACAAATGGCTTCTCCGGCATAATCATCGTGTGTGCATCCCCAAAGTTTATGATGTGCGTTTAAATCTCCCATGAGTACAGTCTCGTCTTTTAGACCGTTAAAGATATTGTTGAGTTGAGTTCGAGATAGTTTGTTTTGTGGCGCCGAGTAAACATTTATTATGTTTGTTTTAAGAATTTTAATTTTTATAGATTGAAAGGTTTCATTGTTGTTCGGGGGATTTGTTATTGATTCTGTATAGCATATGCCATGCTTAATTAGAGTGGCTATGCCTCCATATCCATCAGTTCTATCTGCTCTGATGATATTGTAGTGAGGGAAAGTGATTCTATATTCTGATTTGAGCCAAGTTTCATTTAAAAGGATGACATCTGGATTATACTCCCTAACCAGTGCTATGAGGTTATGTTTGTTTGAATTAAAGCTTCTTATATTCCATTGTAGTATTTTAAGAGGGGCCATTTTATTGTGTCAAGCTTAAAGGATGGGGTTTATCTAAGTCTTTGAAGGAAGGAATTGTAGCACTTGTTAATATTAGTTTTTTAACTTTATCTTGCGCAGATTTGGAGAGTGAAGTGTATGTATTGTAAATTAATTCGAAGGATTCGTATTCGCTCCTCGGAGGAGTGGGGGTCATTTGTTCCTTTAGATTCTTAGTGTGAGGTGGATCATTATCTTGTTCTGTAAAATTGTTCTTCAACATCAAGCCCTTTTCCCCTTGGGAAAGCCTGTTTTCTGAAATTAAACAGTCTAAATGTTGGGGGCTGTAGGCAGATGTAGGTATTCTAGGCCTCTTGATGCCCAGTTGGGAGGGTCGTGAGGGAGTAGTTTGATGAGGGGATCTGTTTTGAGGGTTGTTTGCATTTTTGATGTTAGAAGATGTACCTCTATTGGGGTTAATTGGTGGGAAGTCTTCCGGATGAAGGGAGAATTCATCTCGAGAGTTTGAGCTCCTTTCTAAGGCCTCTAGGTATGAAAGGTTATTAACGCCCATCTGACGTTTTATTTCTTTCTGTCTCTTGTATTCAGGGCATGATCTGCTGGTTGATTTATGAGTGTCCACTTTGCAATACATGCAATAGATCAAAGTACAGGTATCTGAATCTTCATGTCCCATTTGAGTACAATTGGGGCATTTTTTCTTACTTCTGCACTGATTTTTTGTGTGGCCATATCTCAGGCAGGCATGGCATTGAGTGACTGGCGGAATGTAGGGAGTTACTGGCATTGAGAGCATACAAATGCTGACATTACGTGGGAGAACAGTGCCTTCAAAAATTACTAGCATAGTTGAAGTATCGACGTAGGAGATTTTGCGTTTTCCTTCTTCGTCCGTCTCATCTGAGACCGTCCTTCTTTTCAACCTTTTTACTTCCAGCACTTTGACCGGTGCTTGGATGAGTTTTATAATATCTTCATTGCTGAATTTGGGGTCGATGTTCCGAATTACTCCCTTACAACTGATCAGGTTGTAAGGGATATAGATATTGTATCCCTGACTTCTGAGTTTTTCATTATCTGTGAAACGATTGGCCGCAGCGTGAGATCTGAATTCGATACTAACACGATTGATACCTTTGGTTTTAATAGCTATAATATCGGATAATTGGAGGTCGAAAATATCTTTAGCCATGGAAAGATGGCTGCGTTTACCTATATTTAAGCCCGATCCGAGGTCTGCTTCAAGATTTACAATGAACGGACCAAAGTCCGTGTTTCTGTATTTGTTCGGTTTTTTTGGTTTTGGAGGGGACGGCGGCAGTCCCTCCTCGGATTCTATATCCGAATCCGGCATGATTGTGTATTAGTATGCCGTTTATCAGGATTTTATGTAATCTTAACACGTTTTAAGTGATGGGATAATGCTAACAGAGGAAGGTTAGTAATTAATTACCTTAAACCTGCACCCAAGTTGCACTGACACTTCGTGAAATACGGAGTTGATAACGTGCTTGCTACCGCTACCGAGGTTAGCAAGCGAATCCATATAAGCATTTTTATGGCAGGAAGTCGTGTTTTTTGGCACTTCTATAATAGAACAAATCACGATCAGCGGTCTTGGCGTGCAATTAAGAATATTTCGTCACTATCAATATGTGTCAGACAAATCAAAATAAACATTTCCCAAATAAACAATACCACAGTGTGCATTTATTAATTCTGAAGTATGTTTTGCCTTTTGTCAGTAAGGGCGTAATGAGGCAAGATCGTAAATTATTTAAATTAATTAAAATAATTGTAAAAAAAGTAAAATACCAAAATCGAAATCTATTTCGAGGTTTAAAAAGTAAATAAATAATTAAATATTTGTAACAAAATTTATATTTAAAAATGCCATTCAAAATTCAAAAATTTCTGAAAAAAATAGAAATCAGGACATATAAGTACGAGGGTAAATCAAATAAGAACCGAAATTTGTTTTTAAAAATTTATTGGCTCAAGATACATATATTAAAGTTATTAACTATTTTTCCAAATAATCTTCTGCTTTTGTTATGCATTTTTCCCAACGGATTGGGAGTTTTTTGAACCCATTATCATATAACGAAGAAAGGCGTCTTTTTAGTCAATTGCGCACAAATCTGTCAATAGCAGCATCATCATGGAATCGCTTACATCCTAGAGATTCTTTCAGTGGCCCAAACATATGATAATCTCATGGTGATAAGTCAGGACTATAAGGGAGGTGTTTTAATGTTGCCCGATGCATTTCCTTCAATTATTGGGGTGTCAGATTGGCTGAGCAGGGGCGGGCATAGTCGTGAAGCAAAATCACATCTCTGACCGAAAATTCGCGCCTTTTCGCCCGATATGCACGTTTTGCTTCATCCAATAGTTGGCAGTAGTAGGTAGTATTAACCTACGATGTTCATGCATAAAATCGACGTGCACAACTCCTTTAAAATCCCGAGCACTTAAGGCAAGAACCTTTCAAGCTGAGAGGCGAGTTTTGCCTTGACGGGTGCACCTTCCCCCTTTCTTCTCCGGTTCATGCTTACTTGTTTAGATTTAGGGTTGTAAAGGTGAACCCACGTCTCATCACACGTAACGATACGTTGCAAAAAACAATATATGTAATACTTCTATATGGCAAGTGGTGTATAATCGCCACTGCAAAATGCTTTGTCAACAAGGTGAGATGAAAGTATATATCGTACTCTTTCAAGGACAAGCATTCATTCATTTACAGCGAGAAGATATGACAAGATGGGCGGGAACACTAAACAATGACAACTGACTGAGAAGAGGGATATTTGAAATAAACTGTGGGATTAGTTAACATATTCTGTCTTGAAAAAGACAAACATATATATCCATCCATTTGACACAAACAAAGGGACAAAACACGCCATGTAGAAGTATTACATATATGAAAAAAACCATCACCTTCACGTTGAAAACCACCAAGGTGACGCTGACAAATCTCCAGACGTTCTTGTTTCTGTTCTTCGGTCAAAAGCCGAGGTACCCACCTTGCAGAAATATTTTGAAACCCTCGCTCATCTCTAATGATGGATTGAGCCCTCTCAAAGCTTTTCCCCATCTAAGCCGCAATTTCACTAACAGCTAAGCAGCGATCACCTTCCAAAAAGCGTTGAATAGCGTTAATCCTGTCCTTAGTCACACTGGTCCGAGGACGACGGACATGGGGTTCATTTTCAACTTGAGTTCGTCCTACCAAAAATTTTTTATGCCGTTCATACACTTGAGTTTTCTTCAAACAAGTATCCATAAACTGTGCTTCTAGTCTACGAAGAATTTTGGCAGGCTTTACACCTTCAACGGCAAGAAATTAAATAATATTGCGCTGCGCAAGGTGCAAATGAACTTCTTCCTCACTCATTATATTTACAGCTGATGAACGACGAGAACAAAATTTGCTTAAGCGCAGGGAGTCACGTCATATCCCCACCTAACATGTCTAGGACTATGCGCACACTCCCGACGCCCTGATGGCGACATGATAGAAATTTCGGTTCATATTTGATTTACCCTCACTGATAAACACTGCAACAATTAAGAATATTTCTAAATCTGGTCAAAAGGAAAAATTAAAAAAAAACTCATCCATTAAATATAAAAAAATAACTAAAATTCAAACCATTAAACACCAGTAGTAAGAATTAAATTATTTCGTAATAGACAGTATCTTATAAAAAAAAACAATAACAATAAAACAATTTTAAAACAACAATATAAGAAAAATAAAACGTTTTTGGGAAAAAAATCGACTAAATACATATTTATGCGTACTTTTTTCTGGAGGCATAAATTTTAAAAAGTAAAAATCCAAATTTTAAATTTCTTTCGAAATGAAAAAAAAAAGTAACAAAATAATAAAATTCAATAAAATTAAATATAAATACGTATATTGTACATATTTTGATGTTATCCTTTAATCAAGACGCAAAATAAGGTTTGTCGAAATACTTTTTTTTATGCATCAAGAATTAATCAAACTTAAAGCCTATGAAATTACCTATTTGTTTTCAAAATTTAAATTGAGTCGGTAGGTACAAGTAGGGGGTAGTTTATATAAGGTTTAGGTTATCTGTTCATATTAAAAAAAGGTTTTCGAGGGATCTTTAATACAGTGAACGCTCTATATAAGCAACCTCTCTATAAGCAACATTCTTTATAAGCAACCTCTATACAAGCAACTTTTTTTAGTTCAACTGTTCTGAGTTAAGTTTAGGCCAATTCAAAAGTAAAATCAGCTGTTCACAACAACATAACCTTAAATTGTAAAAAATTCTGTTATTGGAATATGTTTGTGTTTTGTGCTGCCAATATTGAAGTGAATTTTTGTTACATAGAATAGTTGCTTAAATTCTGTTAGTTTCTGTTAATCAATAAATTAATTAAATAATATTTTTGTGCTTCATATTCAACCATAAAATATGAATCAGAAGAAAAAAAGACGTTCAATTTCGTTAAAAGATAAACTATCCATTTTAAAGGACATTGAAAATGGTAAGAAAACAAAAGACATTTGTAACGAATATAAAGTTGCTAAATCTACAATAAGTAGAGTAAAAGAAAATAAAGAAAATTTAGAAGAATATGCATCCAAAACGTATGTGAATCAAAGTGAGGTTAAGCGAATGAAGACAATAAAATATAGTGAAATCGACGATACAGTGTTTTCTTGGCTTCTTGGAGCGGCGACAATTAAACGATTTAGTTCCAAATGAAGTGATAAAATTAAAAGCACTTGAAATAAATAGATTAAATAATGGACCTGAAACATTTGTAGCAAGTGATGGATGGTTAACGAAATTTAAAAAACGCCACGGAATTCGGATTTTGTCTGTTTGTGGAGAGAGTATGTCTTGCAATGTGGAGCTAGCTAAATCATTTAAAAATTATATTGCTGAAAATGGCTTTTTGCCTAAACAAATATATAATTGCGGCGAAACTGGTCTCGTCTATAAAAGCTTGCCCAATAAAACTAAAGTTACAAATTTTGTAAAATCCGCTGCTGGAAGAAAAGCAATGAAGGAAAGAGTAATAATTATGCCATGCGTAAACGCTACAGGTACGCATACATTAGATTTGCTGATGATAGGGAAATCGAAATCTCCTCGTTGCTTCAAAAATATGGATTTGCTAGTATATTACAAATCATGCCAAAAATGCTTAGCAAACTTATACACTTTTTAGCGACTGGTATAATGATATATTCATACCTTCAGTAACTCGACACTTGGAATCTAAAAACCTTCCCGTAAAAGCCCTTCTCTTAGTAGATAATGCAACTTGCCATGGGTCTGAGAATAATTTTACTGGTAACCCGAATTTCAAGGTTATGTTTTTTCCTCCTAATAACACACCATTATTGCAACCACTAGATCAAAATGTGATAAAATCGCTAAAACAACGCTATAGCAAACATCTACTTGCATGTCTTGCAGCCTTAGGTGCAGAAGATGGAATAGTTTCAGCACTGAAAAATATAAATTTGAAAGATGTTGTTTATTTAGTGATGCCGGCATGGAATAAAATTCCCGTGTCAGTTATACAAAATTCATTTAAACATCTTTTTTTTCGTCAAGTAATTAAATTGAATACAACATTTCTTCTGATCACTTTTCAGAAGAAGATGATATTTCCTTGGCAAGATTGTATAATTCGATATTTAATGATTGTAATTTAGCAGATACTGAAATTATGGAGTGGGCAAGTGGAACAAGCGAGGCAAATCATCCATTTAACCTTGAAGAAAATCCTGCAGTAGAAACTGAAACTACTCCTGTTGAAGAAAATGAAAAAACGTCCGATGACTCCAATAAAAACATCAATGATGTTATAAATTCTTTTAATTTGGTAATAGAATGGACAAAAGAAAATGACTTACCCTGCAATTAATAACTACGCTTATATGATAATAATAATAAAATGTTTTCTTTTGCAAAATAAAACTGAATTTATTTATTCTACACAGTTCAGTTAGTAAAACAAATAAGTAAAAATATTTTCCAGAAGGTAAATATTTTTATACTTCATTTTTTCCTATAAGCAACTTTTCCCAATAAGAAACTTTTTTATTAAAATTGGTTCAAATGAGTTGCTTATATAGAGCGTTCACTGTATTTGTTATTTTTACTCAGATATAGTCCTTGTAAGTTCCTAAATTGTCATCTTTTATGTACTAACTAATGACACTTTCAACTGGATAGTTGAAAACTACTTTTTCAAGAAATGGTTATCATGTTTCTTATTCGATGAAATATAGAATAAACAAAAAGTATTAGATATTGTTGTAGGTTAGAGCAAATATGGGAATATAAGAGTGCCATTTCTAGCATTGAAAATAGGATTACTAGGTGTGTTGGTAAACAAGCTGAGCGGAGTTTATATCCAATATTGTAAATGGACAAGACGTCGTTAGATGCGGCGTCGTTAGACGTGTAACCCACGTCTTGGCACTACCGTCGTTTATTCAGAACAGCTATTGTTGAAACATGTACCTGTCCGTATTGTTATCGCTCCAGTCCTGATGGGTAAAGCAATTACATTACTGTTTTCAAAAGAAGTAATATGCGTAATTCCCGTTTATGTCAATTGGTATTACGTTAACATAATCTTGTTGAATCGGTTGTTGTATATGTCTGAGAAAGAAATTATCCTGTATTAGAGAAAATAAGTCTGAGTACCTTATGTCTCCAGTTTCTGTTAGTCTTCAAAGAACTTAACATTATTGTGATCATTTTATTACAATATTTTATTGTTCTTACTTAGTTAAAAGAGTATTTCATAAAATTAATCCAACGCAAGAAAATGAAAATATTTTCTTAACAACTGGAAATATTTAGATAATCCATTACATAGCAATTGTTTCATCAATTTTTTTTTAAATAAAGCAACAATATTATAGTATGATATATAAAATTAGATAAATAAATCGTTCGGGCTTCGATTCAGAATAATTGTTTTGGTGTTTATGAGCTTATTAAATTCTTTATATTATTCGTTATTGGTTCAGAAGGTATCCGTTCTCAGTATTCCCTGACCTCTAAAAAGTAACATACAAAAATTATGAAAAAAGTATATAAATAATTCTGTTTTAAACCAAATCTATTAAGTAATTTATTTTCTTGATACCAAAGCGATTACCAGATATTGTATTAAGGTTGTAGTATCGATACTACTAGAATCAAAAGCACATTAAATGTATATGTCGCAGGATTATAGTGAAATACGGCTTTTCATGAAGAACTTGCTGGCACTTAATACAAAATCTTACTATTACATCATCCGCCTATTTTTTTTTAGTCATATGGTGTTGTAAATAGCTTTACACTACCTGCCGAGTTGATTGCTCGGTACTTCATGAAATAAATACATATTTGGAGGTTAGCTATTTGCTTTTTCCGTACATACTTGTGGAAATGAAAGGAGACTCTTATAAAGTTAAACAAATTATTTCAAACACATTATTAAAAATATTATAAAGGAAAACTTAATAAAAGTTCATGGAGTACAGAATATTGAATAAAAGTAAATAAAGCATTCTTAAATATTTTTGATAAGTTGGGAGAAGCGGTTTGCTGCAACTCGTGATTGTAAGGGCAAGCTAAATAGCAAAAATTTAAAAATTAAACAAAAAATGTGGAACTCTAAATGCCACAAAATCGTCTCCTGTTCCAATAAACAGTGCTGTCTTAGTTTTGGTAATAACGGACTGGTCCCCCAAAAAAACTGAAATACAAATCTTGTTCCTTAAAACCAAGAAATATTAAAAAATACAACAAAGGTTACTATCGAAACGCGTTAGAGAAACCTTTGTTGTGTTTTTTGATCTTTCTTGGTTTAGGGGACAAGATTTGTATTTCAGTGTGGTCTTAGTTTTTATAAGTTTATGTTTAATTATTTATTCTTTGGGGGGGGGGGGGTAATGATAGGTCGCCTCCACGTGAAGCATCCTGAGTAACGCTAAAGATCTATCAAAAACGGATGTCAGATACGCTCTCACGCTCTCCTGGCTAGCAATACGATTCGTACATAATCAGAAATGGTAAATTCAGATCTAGAAACCGGTGCTTTTAAGTGCCAGTTGACGAGGCATATAAGACCATCTTTACGCTTATGCCAACTAAATATAGAAGGGTATTAGTAAACCAAAAAGTAAAACCCTATCAAAAATTCTTATTGAAAATAAGATCGACGTCGTAATCATTCAAGAAATACATGTGAGATCCGAGGAGGACCTATTCAGATGTTGTAAAATTCACGGCTACCACTTAATTGGTGCTACGTTAAACGAAGTCTATGGTTTGGCTACATACCGTATGTACACAGTAGCATACAGAATGCTAAAATTATTGATTACGGTAATAAAAATAACATAGATATAACTTCAATTACAGTAAATGGCCACCAAACGTAATTGAAGCAACAAACCCACAGCTATCAATACATATCGATGGTTTTAACAGTCACCACTACTTATGGGGCTACCAGAATAACGATGGTCCGAATGCTCCTTAAATGGGCAGAGACAAATACACTTCAGTTAATACACAACGCTAAAGATAAACTCACGTTTTTCTCAAAAAGATGGCCTAAAGTATGTAATCCAGATCTATGCTGGGTGACATGTGATCCTCATCTTCAACCACTACCTACCACAAGAATTGTACTTTCCCAATTACCCTCAGAGCCAAGGTCGATGCCATAGTGATAGAAATTGGCATTCAAATACCTTTGGTGGAGTAAGTAGCTATGCCCCGATGGGGCTTCAATAAAGTAGACTGGGACAAGTATACGAAACAACTTGATTCCTGCATCCGATTTATTCAACCAAATATTGAAAATTACGTTCAATTATTTTTATTTGTTTTTATATTTTGGGTAATAATAAATTTAAGAATAATAAATCATTTTCAGTATAGCAAAGAAATACATCCTTAGAGGATATCGTAAGGAATATATATATATATATATATATATATATATATATATATATATATATATATATATATATATATATATATATCAGGATGGACTGAAGAAAGTCAGCAAATATACGAAGAATTCCAGAAATCGGGAAATCCGGAAATTGGAGATGACTTACTGCAAACGTTAGATTTAACCAGATTGAATAAGTGGGCATCGTCTGTAAAGCATCTTAATTTATCACGCTCCAGTCGTAAGGCATGAAGTCTACTTCGCAAATTAGAAGGCTCCGGCAGAAATAAAAGTAAGGTCAAAACAAAAATAAGGCTTCACCAAATTGCTAACAGAATTGTTAATATATCTTGTTCTCCTTCGGACAAAAAACATGCAAGATCAGTGAAAAATTTATTACCTGAACTCAAACGGAACACCCTACCAAGATCAAAATACTTCCGTCATTTTACCATTGATGAAGTTATTATTGCATTTAAAGCAATGAAAATAAGAAAAGAAGCTGGGTTTGAGGGCATATACTCAGAATTTTCTGTTAACAATGAAGAAAAGACAAGAAAATGGCTCGCAAATTTCTTTCGCAACATACTCTACACAGGAGTTCTACCACCAGCATTTAAAAGGACAAAAAATCGGTCTTTAAGCCCGGTAAAGATAATTAACTTCCCGAAAGTTATCGACCAATTGATCTTCTTAGTTGGCGCTACAAATTACTAAAACGACTCATATACAATCGAATATACAAAACCATTGACTCAGCATTCCCTGTAGAGCAAGGAGGTTTCAGAAGCGAACGAAACTGAGTTGATCAAGTGCTTTCACTAACGACACATATTAAAGCCGGTTTTGAAAAATTTTCAAAACAGCTGTTATGTTCATAGAACTCACATCCGCATATGATGCCGTTTGGCGGAAAGGTCTAACCTACAAATTACTGAAAATCCTGCCTTAAAATAGCTAGTCAACGATCTGCTAACAACAGACTGTTCCAAGTTTACATCAATGACGAAAAGAGCAAGATTCGGAGATTAAATAATGGTATTCCACAGGGCTCTGTGCTTGCCCCCCTGTTATTTAATATATACCTTGCCAATTTACCGGAAACCAAATTTAAAAAATTTGCTTACGCTGACAATCTAGCTTTCGCTTATCAAGGCAGTATCAAAAAACAAATTGAGCGAGTCATGGATGAAGACTTATTTAGAATAAGATGGAGGATGTGCCCGAACACAAATAAAACGGAAACGTGCTATTTTCATTTGATAAACCATTGACTGGTTTTATTAAGGATAATATTTAGGCTAGGCAACGTCGCGATGGAATAAAAGGCAAAGGAATTTTTAGTACCGAACAATGTCCTTGTCAAAATCATCCAGTCAAAGTAGAGACATATTTCATTTGAAATTTAAAGAGTTACATAAAAAACTTTCAAGAAGAGGCTCGAGCAGTTTAAATTAGCAAATTAGTTAAAGAGTAATCTTGAATATTTGTCACATTATCTTAAAACGAAACTTTCAAGAACAGGCTCTAGTAGTTTGAATTAGCAAATTAATTAAGGGGCAATCTTGAATATTTATCACATAATCTTAAAACGAAAGTAAACAATGATGATTCATTCGATGAAGAGTCGCCGGATTGTTTATATGAAAACAATATTGCCACATCTAATAAACGACAGGATGGGTAAGAATGATAAAAAATACATTTTTGATACTTCGTTCGCTAATTACTTATATCACACGTTACAATTACAAGTGTCTAAAATGTTTTATATGTTATTTTGAATAGCTTTCTTCAATTTTATTAAAGTATGAAAGGTACTCTTTGTAAAACACGATAAAACCTCCGGTTTTTCATAAGTTAAATGTTAAAATTTGAAAGTCAATAATTTTTTACTGGTATTCTGTGGCTCTTCAAAAATTAAGCTGAAACATTGTTTTAGTATAATCTACCACCAGAGACTATCTACCACCAAATTTTATTAAATTCCGACGAGTAATTTTAAAACCGACAATACTACCTTAAAATACCGTATGCTCCCTTCATTATTAAAAATTTAATTTGTATTAAATTTATGACAATTGATATCAAACCAACCAAGCTCATAAACTCAGAGCAACCAACGAAACGGACCTTGTCTACCGCTCGATGTAGGCCAATTTTATAGAGGGTGAGTTATTAGTACGGTGAAGAACTTGCTTCTACAATTATTTTGATAACAAAAATCTTTTTGATTGAAAGGTACAGGGTCTTTGATTATAAATGCACTCCCCCTTCCCATTTATTTTTCAAAATGTAATATTGTTAGTCAAAAATCATCAGTATGGTACATGTTTTCCACTACCCAACTCTGTGCACTTAATTTTTTGCATATTTTTATATTTGGCCCTAATAACACCAAAACAAACGCCTTTTTAAAAATGTCAAAAAAGGTGTTTTGAAAAACATTAAGGAAATCTATAGACATTGTATAATGGCAAAACAGGTCCAAATTAACGATGTTTAGTTAAGAATAATTCAGAAACTGTTGAATTTAGGACCATGGCGTAGTATCTAAAATATATGTAAACATTTCAGTAGAATTCGATCATGAAAAAAACAATTGGGTGTCCTATTTAAATGACCAAAGTTTATTTTGACTTTGAAAAAACGCAAAGACCATGTATATGTCTATATGGCAAACTTATATCAATTAAAAATTGAAGCGGTTACTAGGAATTTTGTATTTAAAATTTTATTATAGCTGTTAAATCTCGAAAGCCAACTGGGGGCTGCATTTATAACCAAAGATCCTATATATCCTATTACGACTCGCACATTCTAGAAAAATGTTTACTATATATGGTGACCATATACAGAGTGGTGCACTAAGAATGTCATTTTTGCAATAAAATACCCTCTATATTTTTACAAATTCGAAAAATATTGATTCAAATGATATCAAAAAATAGGGGTCTGCGATTATAGTTTTTAAGATGTTTAAAAGAATAAAAAATAAAATCTGACCCCAATTCGGATACTCGTTCTTTACTCATCGTTTACGGAAGGCCGCAAATACTCGAATGATTTTTTTACTGCAGATGATTTTACTATATCCTTACCTTATTAAATATCCCAACATGTCAATATTGCATTCGAGAAAGCATCTTAATAATATTAGAAACTACCCTTAAAAGTTTCTTTTTAGTTATAAGTTTTTAATTCTTAAAGTTACAAGTGCGCTTTAGATATCACGTAATCCTATTTCAAAAAATGTTTAAGAATACTGTCGACATTCATTAATAAAAATTTTAATATATTTAAACTGGGTCATAGAAATTTTAAATAAAATTAATAAAAAAATTAAAATTAACTTTGAACAGTTTAATTCTTTGAATGACTAGGAATTTTGCATTTGTTTCTAATAAATTCTAACAAATAAAGCAAATTAAAAAAATTTCTAATTTTGATGCTGTTTTTTAAAATAAAATCCAACAAATATACATATATTTTTGAAAAAGCCTAAATTATGTTTAATCAATATATACAAGGTGTCCGGAAAGTAATAAGACCCAGCTTAAATACAGCTTCGTGTGATCAAATAGACCCGATTTAGACAAACTTAGCTAATTCCAAAAGTACCTCATTTAGAAATTACAGAGCTTCAAAGAAAAACATTTTTCTTCCGTCGTGGGTATAATTCAGAAATGAAACGTCCAACCATATTAAAATTTGTTGCAGTGCCGCATATTGTAGAGGGCACTGTCGACAGTGTTTTTGTATCTCATTTTTATCGCATTTTTTTGCTAGTCTTATTCTGATACGTTTGACTAAAAATTATGATAGAGCAATCAAATTCTGCATGATAAATCTCTACTTGTTTCAAGTTGAAAGCATCGTTTTCGGTAAAAACGCGTTTGAAAATTTTTGCTCATTAAAATACGTGAAGTAAATTTTGTAATTCGATTAAGTTACCCCTTGTTAAAATGACATAAATATGCTTAAAGGGTATAGCAGGATAAGCATAGGAAATCTGCCCCACGAGCCAAATGTAATAAATGTTATATTGATCCGTAGGTCACCTATCTATAATAATATTTCAATAGTTTTGGCCACCTACATCTTACTGTGTTTGAATAATTTTGAAAAATGTCTTTTTTGCAGAGCATTTTTTAAACTTTTTTTTCCCCGTAAGTAATAAGGCTAGAAAGATGATTTAAAAACCAAATTGTAGACAATATTATGACAAATATTATGCGTGTGTATCTAAATTATATTGCGCAATAATATATGTTTTTTTTTGTAGAAATATTTTTCCATTGCAATTTTTTCAGTTCCAGCAAAGTAACCACTTTCTTAAAATTATCAAAAATTGCTACTAGTATATAGAATAACTGCTATAAGTTTTATTAAAATCCCATGGCTGCAACCTGTTGAAAAAAAAAAGTTTGTTACGTAGAGTCCTGCTTGATCGCCAATTATAGGCGTCTAATACCTTTGTTTTTAGGTTTTGGTAGAGTAACCATTTTCGTAAAATTACTGAAAATTTTAATTAGTATAAAGATTGACTGGTGTAAGTTTTTTAAAAATAGGAAGGCTGCAACCTGCTGAAAAAAAAAGTATTTTTACCTAGAGCCCAGGTTGATCTAAATTATAGATTTCGAATAGAAATAAATAAAAAGTATATTCGATTTGAAATAATCTTTATTTTAAATTAATCATTATCATTATCTCAATTAGTGACAACAGATATATTGTCTTTAGCGCATATTTTGCTTAATATTACTATCGTTCCATTGCCGTTTGAACAATCACAAGTATAGCGTTTGACGTCAGTGTAACTATTTCCATTTGGAATATAATCAATTTAGCAATTATAAGTCTTGCTATTTTTATGCCGTGATTTCACTTTTGCTTTCAGTATATTTGGTGATTCTTTTATACATTGTATTCTATTTAAGAAACTTTCTTGATCTCCAATTACCCCGGCGGATATGAAGCTGCCTAAGATAATTGGTAGGAACTCGTGAATAATATTTTTGAATCATGTTCACCTAGTTCGGGAAAAATCCATTATTTGCGATGCCCCTACTGTTTTAAGCCTTTTTTTCTTCTGTTCCTGTGTTGATTTTCAACCTCCGTGCTCAAAGTGTTTAATGTAGTCATTTTGGCATCCATATAAACGATGATTTCGTCAGCTAAATCAGTATCAGATTTAAATGCTTCCCAAACCTGCTGTGCAACCATCCCATCATTCTTACAAAGCGGTTTTACTTTCGATAGCATTTTATTGCCCATTGTATGACACAAAAATTTATGCTTTTGATCAATCGATCCGTCAATATTTTCGACGATCCATGTTAATCTTGGGAACTGTTATATTCTTTAGTTGTTAACTGATTTCTTTTGCCTTTGAACGCTGGCATCAAGGGTAAATATCCTTTGTTTTTTATTTGATCTTCAACATCGCGGAATCCGCGTGCAATTAGAAATAGGTATGTCATCTCTTTGCAATAACGTTTTTAGACCTTGCGAATCCTCTAAGATAGTTCTCATAATTGGGGCATCATTTTGTGCGCCATAAAACGGTCCCAAAATGTCCGCAATGTTGCCACCAGAACAACAAATTGTAAATGGCCTACATATAGGTACCTTTTTCTGACCAGAATAAGATTTTGCCATCGAAAATCAACATGAATTCTTGGGTAATGTGGTATAATTTTTTAACTGCAAAGATGGTATGATTATTAATAAGTTCCCGTCGAGATATAGGCTCAAAACCAAAATGAAATAGTAAAATATCTTGTTCGAAACAACTATTTGACTGACAAAAATTTGATACTATTTGTCTAGTGAAGTAATATGTGGAAGCTTTGAAATAGGAACATAGGTAACATAAAACTATTATGTTGCAGTTCTTTGATTTTCACGAAATTTATATCATTTAATCTGTTTACAAATTATTATTTTTAAGAATTTTTATAAAGTGATTACTCTCCCGAAACTTAAAAAATATGTATTAGAAATAACTATAATTTGCGATTTAACCAGGGCTCTAGGAAATAAAAATTATTTTTATTATTAATAAAACTTGTACCAGGTAATTTGTATACTAATAGCAATTGTTGGTAATTTTTAAAAAGTGGTTACTTTACCGGAACCTAAAAAAAATTGCATTAGATTCCTATAATTTGCGATCAAGCAGGACTCTACGTAACAAATTTTTTTTTTCAATAGGTTGCAGCCATCCGATTTTAATGAAACTTATACCAGTTATTTTATATGCTAGTATCAATTTTTGATAATTTTAAGAAAGTGGTCACTCTGCTGGACCTAAAAAAAATTGTAATGGAAAAATATTTCCATTAAAAAAAATATATATTATTGCGTAATATAATTTAGATGCACACGCACAATATTTGTCATAATGTTATCTACAATTTAGTTTTTGAATCATCTTTCTAGGTTTATTACTTAAGGAGAAAAAAAGTTTAAAATATGCTCTGCAAAAAGGGCATTTTTCAAAATTACTCAAAGACAGTAAGAGTTAGGCGGCCAAAACTATGGAAATATTATTACAGATAGGTGACCTACTGATCGATATAACATTCATCACATTTGGCTCCTGGGGCAGATTTCCTATGCTTATCCTGCTATACCCTTTAACAAATTTGTTCAAAATACCGTCAGATTTTTCTTTGAAGTCCTGTAACTTCTAAGCGTGGACAAAGCTAAGCTTGTCTAAATCGGTTCTATTTGATCACAGGAAGCTATATTTAAGCTGAATTCCATTAATTTCCGGACATCTGGTATAAATGATACAGAGTGTTTTCGAATAAGATGCTAATAGAGAAGGAACGTAATTTTTGAACGATTTTAGGCAAAACAGTTTTTATTAACATAGGTTCGGAATCACCTTATTTTTAAATACTAACTAGACATAAAAGGGCACTTTCTACAGAAAAAATACTTGCTCTACTTGCATTAGTGGCGTCCGCGTCAACATGTCTTTGTGGTTAACAAATGGTACGCCATTGCTTTTTTTAAAATAAGTACCATTTTCGTAAATGACTTGTATCTCTTGGTTAAAATACTCCCTTGACTTTTTTCGCCTAAAGAAAGGTTGTCCATCAAAAAATTATCTAGCTTTAGAAGCCATTATGTTTACTTATTTCATGCTAAGGGTTTATTAATTATCAAAAATAGTATTTTTTAAAAAACATGTAAATATACCTTATCCCACGTAAATTTTTAAAAAAGAAACCACAATGATCGAAGTTCTCTTAAAATAAGAACGAACTTCCAACGCCCATCAAAATGCAAAGAAATTCATTTTATATTTTTAATCAAAAACAATTCGCCAGGTGAAAAAAGTTAGAAGACACTTTTTACTAACAAATATAATATTCAGTTAAAAAAGAAATCAGTAGCATGTGTTTTTCTTTTTATTTTCCTGATTAAAAATGTTTAAGGACATGTTCATCGAAAACCGTTGGTCATACGAAAAAGAGGCATTTTTACCAAAAATGTAGGATGTTTACCAAATAAGTAGCTATTTAAAAAAACATTGATGTACCATTTATTCGTTAAGAAGGCATGTTAGCGCGGAGGCCCCTGATAGATTTAAAGTAGTTATTTTTTCTGCAAAAAATGTGATTTTATGCCTAGTTGGTATTAACCAAAATTCAAAAAGTATTTCAAGAAGTTTCAAAGTATTCAAAGAAAAAAAAATGTTTTTTTTATTGCGAAGGTTAAAGTATACTTTATTTAACTCAAAACACCATATTAAAGTACCATTTTAACCGTAAGGGTAGATAAAATGGAACTTTAACATCAAGGATAGATAAAATACTTTGATTAAGTAGGTATCTATTTTTATTTGAAATAATATTTATTATTAGATACAACTTAATTATCTTTAGTGCTTTCATTGATAATAACTTGGATCATACCATTCACATTTCCCGAAACATGGATGTCCGGAACAGAACGGTGTTCAGAATGGTGAACAGACGGGCATACAGAAGATATAGTATTACTAACGATCCCACTCGTTGACCCAACTAGTATCTTCTTTGAAACTTCAATTTTACTTCGTACTGAATTTTCTATATAAGTTTCAGCTACTGATGATGACTTCCATCCCCCTGCGCGCTTTATTGTCACCATGTCAGCCCCTGAGTTTGCCATCATTGTGGCTGCAGATCGTCTAAAACAATGACCACTGTATTTTTCTGAATCCGGTAAATTTAGGAAATCGGCAATTTTTCTTGGGACTTTATATAAAGTGTTTATGCCTACAGGCTGGATAGTACACTTTTTTTGTCTATAGTTAATAAAAAACTTATTATGAGGAACGTGTTCAGGACGTAAGCCGATATATTTTCTTATGATGTCCAAAACACCCACTTCCTGGTCAGTTATACAAAAAGACCGATCTTTTTTGGTTTTAGTATCAATCAGTTGAACGATCATTACTGATGTTCTATCATCAATATTAGACATCTCTAATTTATACAATTCATCGGACCAGCATGCCCCATATAAACCCATTACCGCCACAACCTTCATAAACAAATAATCATCATCGGGAGCTTCTTTTATAAATCGAATGATATCATCAGGTTCAAAAATGTTCGATTTCTTAGGTTTATAACCATCACATAGTTTCTTCAATAATGCAATTAGTTTACTGTATCTGTAAACAATAATTCGTATTAGCAAAAAAATTATACACTAAATTTGACGTTACTTACTTTGAAATGTCACAATTTTCGTTGACCAAAATTGTAGACTTCAGCATCGAATAATAAGACCACAATGTTGATGGCTTCACCTTCTTTGCTTTTTCAGGAGCCTAGCATGCATTTTTAAAACAAATACGACATTCCGTGGAAACACATGTACATCCGGCGCATAATGGCGAAACCAGAACGTGAGAGTTTTATTAGTATTGTGTTTTGCGGAAACCGGGATCAGGTGGAGAGGAAGAGTGAACACTTCCCTCAAATAATGATGTGATGTTACTGTGGGGATTTCCTACTCCAATTCACTAGAATAATGCATAAGCAATATATATTGATGGCGGTTTGATTAATGGAAGACGCACCAATGCGCCATAATGCCTACAATAGTCTCTTCAGATATACATGACAACCTGTCAGACTTGCCTAATTTCTAGACATATTCCATCATTTCGGATTATATTTTACATTAAAACAAGTAATTTTATTGAATAATATTGGTTCTTTAGACCGGGCTTGGGATAGATACCTACCTACCTCCAGTGCCGTAATATCGCGTAACGAGGGCTTTTTAATAAAGACTATTACTAACATTTTTTCAGGTTATGTGCAATGATGCTACATGACGATACTAAACAGAAATATTATTTTGCCAAATGACATTTGTCATAAACTTATTTATTTGAATTTGACACAGATCGAAAGTTAAAATATTGTTGTAGCACCTCTAATAACAGTTATTGAAGAAGTGAAAGCGAAGGATGTGTGTAGTATCAGCGATAACCGTAAATTATTAAAAATCAGTTTAGTAAATGAATTTTAATATTCCCATAAAAGCGTATTGAGCTAAAAGAACGGTACAAACCTCATTATAACAATACTCATCAGCACATAACCTAAGTATTCAAATTTTTACCAACAAAAGGGGCAGATCTGTACCATTGTATCATATACCACATATAACCCTGATGTAGCCCCATGTAGCTTCTATCTGCTCCCTCAAGGGAAAAAACTTAAAGGATGGCGATTCTAAACAGAATTGAGCGCTGTTAAGGCTTTAGAGATGATTTTGAAGAGGCTGTCGGAAAAACGGCTTTCGTCACGTCTTTGCACAATGGCAGTACCATTGGGCCAAAGACACCATTATAAAGGGATAACAGGTGATAAAGTAGTTTTGCTGAAGATTATTAAATAACATTTTGGTGGTATTAGTTCTATTTTTTGTTGAAATGCCCTCCTACCGTACATCCAAATATTTTTCATTTTATTTATTATCCCAATCTTTCCTCAATAAACACAATACTAAATTACATGATGTAACCTCTAGATCTAAATATTATAGATTAACGTCATTCAAGAACTGATGCGGTAACACCTTATGTTCTCTTTTTTATTAATACTATCACAATTATTTTGTTCAATAAGTAAAACCTGTATTAAGATACATGATAAATTCACATGAAGCTCTTAATTTTTGTAAGTCTTATGTTGCTTTATCTATCCATATAATACATAACATGCTCTCAACCTGTTTCTGTTCATGGTCGTATATCTATCTCCCACAGCTTTCTATTTATTTACATTTGATTGAAAAATAAGGTACATTTATAACAACCTCGAAATTATTTTAAATAAATTTTTGCTGAAATGGTCATTTTCCTGATTTGTTTTTATGGTCAACATATCAAATAATTTCTAGATTGTTAATAATCTTTATGATTCTTTAATCAACTCAAAATGAATAAGAAAACTTTAGCGATAGGTATAGGAACATATATTCTAAAATTTGAGAGAAAATCATGTTGTTCATTTAAATTGTTTTTTAATATTTAAATTCTTACTAAAAATTAAAACTAAAATGAAAATGTTTAAAATATTTTGCTTTCTGTAAAAATTCTGACTTGTTCTTTTTAAACCTTAGAACTAAATCCATTTTAGATTTTAAACTCGAAATTTCAATGTTAAGATTAAACTCAGCTAAAAATAACCAACAAGTACAATTACAATACTAAAATTTCGATTCTCTTGCATTTGGAGAGTACCTTTGCCTCAGTTTAAGTTTCTTATTTCGAAATGTATGTACGTTTTATATAAAACATTTGTGCCAAAGTTTAATTTTGAAAATCAAATTGTTATGAAAATATCGCACTGTATTACAAAAGAAAACTCTATAAAATGTAATTATAATAATAATAATCATAATAATAGTTTATTATATTTCAACAGGGTTTAGGCCCCAATTACAGAAACAAAATAAAAAATAAAAATTTATGGGAGTAGATGCACTTGATCATAAAAAAAAATAAATAATTGTCAATTATACAAAATAATTACCCGGAGAAAACACTAATTATTAGATAAATAAAATAAATTAATTATAAGGAAATGTGGCGAAATGTCTCTTTGATAGTTTTTCTTAATTTGGCCCGACTGTCTGAATGGAAATCAAAACTGTCCGCAATACCATTAGCATATTTTGTAAGAATCACTAGCGGAAACCTGCCCATAGCATTAGTACGACTATTCTCACAATAGAACATTTGCTTTGATCTTGCACTCTGTCTTGGCACCAAAAAGTTAATCTTGGAAAGTAAGTTTGGACAATGTATACAATTATTGAGGAGTCCGTATAAGAAATTCATTCCATGTGTTATTCTTCAGGTTTGTAGACTGATAAAATTGAAGCGATTTAAAAGAACGTTATGGTCACAGCCTCTAGATGGGTAGACACCATCTTAAATAAATAAATAAATAAATAACACGTTTATTTCCAACAGGTACACACCCAATTACAGGAAACATTTAAACTATTAAAATACAAAAGTAAATGAAATTATACGGTACAGAACATTAATGTATATGTATCTAAAATTATATTCGGCTTTCCAGATATGTGCTGATTATAGTTTTTAATTGGTCATAATTAATGTCACAATAATTCGAAATGCTATTGAATACATTACACATGTTATATATTGGTGATCTACGCATAAT
The DNA here is from genome assembly GCA_028583605.1 of Dastarcus helophoroides. NCBI lineage: Eukaryota > Metazoa > Arthropoda > Insecta > Coleoptera > Bothrideridae > Dastarcus > Dastarcus helophoroides. The sequence goes on from CM053326.1 coordinate 8,132,684, forward strand.
GTTAGTACGGAAATTTCGACAATAAAAACAGTTATTTCCACGAGAATTCTGCCGAGGAACCAAAAAACAAATCTTATTAATCAACGACATATAGTCAATATTATTATGCAGTAGGTTATATAAAAACGTTAATACAATACAATTTCTCCTATTGCATAAAGAATTCATGTTAAACATATCTAGCAAAATTCTAGTGTCAATACCTCTAGCAGGATAAAAACCCTGGGACTTGAAAAACATAAATTTCAAAAATTTTCTTTGAGTCGACTCAATTAGCCCTATATTATTTTGGTAAATAGGATACCATATCAAAGTTGCATATTCTAACTTAGATCTAATATACGAAAAATACAGTACTTGCAAACTTCTAATATTTGAAAAACAATTCCAGTTTCGCCTAAAAAAACCAAGTAACTTGTGAGCGGATTTAGTGGCATGATAGATATGGCTCGAAAAGCTAAGTTTGTCGTCGAATACAACTCCCAGATCTTTCAGTTCGGAGCATCTTTCCAGGGTGTAATTACTGATATTATAGTCGAATAATATATAATTCCGTTTGCGAGTAAAAGTTACTGTTTTGCATTTGGATATATTTAATTTAGAGAAATTATTATTGCACCAGCTTAAAATTCTATTTAGTTGTTCTTGTAAGTAAAAGCAATCGCTAATATTAGTAATGTTATTTAGATTTTTAGATCGTCTGCAAATAGCAAATGATCGCATTCAATGACAGAAGTTAGGTCATTAATAAAAATTAAAAAGAGTAATGGGCCTAGATTTGATCCCTGTGGAACTCCGGAAGTTGTTATATATCTCTGAGATTTGTGGCTTCCATATTCGACAAATTGTTTTCTGGAAGACAGGTAGGATGTGAACAGTAATATTAAATCCTTAGTGAAACCAAAACCCTTTAACTTGGATAGTAGTAAATAATGATCTATTTGATCAAAAGCTTTCTGTATATCTGTGTAAACTACATCAACCTGCCCTCCTAGATACAAATTGTCGCATATAAAGTCACTTATGGTTGCTAAATTTGTGACTGTTGATCTTTTTAACATAAAACCATGTTGATTTAGTGATATTACTGGACTGACATGGGTGTGAATGTTATTATATAAAATCATTTCAAATACCTTAGCAAAATTACATAAAATAGCTACAGCTCTATAATTTTTAATCATCGATGCATCTCCTGATTTTAGGATCGGACATATTGTAGTAGTTTTCCATATATCCGGAAATTTAGTTGTTTTTATAATAAGATTGTACAAAATACATAGTGGAAATGCAAACACGTTAGCACAGTCTTTAATCACTACGTCAGGAATGTTATCTATGCCAGCGGTCATCTTATTTTTCAATTTTTTTATTGATTGCAAGATATCATCTTCTCTAATTCGTATTAAGTTGATTTTACTGGATGAAAATGAAAAATCTTTATTAATATTTTCTGGATTGGAATTTATGTAAACACTAGCAAAGTGTTTTGCAAAACCATCCACTACTGCTTGTGGTGAGTCGATAGTTTCGTTATCAATAATCATACTTCTAGGAATTCGAGAGCGACTCCTTTTCAATTGCACAAATGACCAAAATTTAGTTGGATTACGTGTGATTTCATCTTCCGATATTGAAATGTGATTTTGGTAAGCAGAATCCATTTGACGCTTAACTTCTGCCCTTAGAGTTTTATACTGATTAAGGTAATGATCATTTTCAAATTTTTAAAAATTCTTATAAGCAACTTCTTTACATCGCAGCGTGTTCTTAATTTTTGTAGTAAACCAGGGTGGAAAAGTTCTATTTTTTTTCTGTATTTTGGCACACATTCATCCATAATTCCGTATAATATTGTATAAAAAGTTTCACATGCGTCATTAACATCTATGTAGGATTGCAATTGTGACCAGTCAGTGTGGTATATTTGATTGTATAATTGAGGAAAATTAGCTCGCCTGAAGTTATAAGCCCTACAGTCCGTATTGAAAGAAAAATTCTCTGTACGAGTTGTATTCAACTGAAAGTTCATAATTAATGATGGATGATGAAAATCTTCTATAACGAATGGTAATTCGTCCCTACTAACCTCACAACTGAAATTTCCAATGATCAAATCTAACATTCTGCCGTTTGCGTTCAATACCGTATTATATTGCTTCATATCTAGGAATGCCATAAAATGTTTTATTAATCTAACCTTAGTATCACCTAGATCAGTAGTGTATCTATTTAAATTGAAATCACCACAAATTAATATTTTACAATTTTTTTGAAAAATCGTTAAGTTTTCAAAAGCATCAAAAAATAGTTCATAAATTACCGTTGGTGTAGAAGGCGGGATATAAATAGCAAAAACAAATAAAACAGTACTATTAACAATTACCTCGCATCCAATGATATCTATACTAGGTACCACATCAGCAATACCACTTAAATTGAGTTTAGTAACATTAAAGTTGCTTTTAACCGCAATCATCACCCCACCTCCTCTATGATGTCCAGTAGCTTCCAGATTACGATCAGTTCTAAATACTAAATAAGAAGAAGGTAGTACTTCTTGGCTGCTAATGTCTTCAGAAAGTCCAGTCTCTGTTATAAACAAACAGTCGTATTCAACTATTGCCACAGCATTGAAAAAATTTTGTACTTTCGTTCTAAGCCCGTTTACATTTTGATAGTAGCAGTGAAAGTTGATATCAGAATTGTAATTGGATGTACCTCTCAGTTTAAATTCTTAATAGTAGGAATGCCATTTGTATACAAGATTTTAATGTTTGTTTCACCTCCATGTTTTCTTTCTTCCAATTCCGATTTAACTCGTCGATATTGTTCAATTTGTTTGGGTGTTTTATCGTACGATACAAATATGCCAGTAAACTGTTCCTGTGACCTCAAATTCTTTGCCATATTTATAACCTGACGAACCTGATCTTCGTTCTCCAAAATTACCTTAATGGCTCGAGACTTATTCGGCATATATCTTCCTAAGCGAAGAGATTTTAAGGTCTATTAAGGTAAACATTGGAATGTTCAATAATTGCAGATATCATGGACTTTTCTTTTGACGAATGATAATTCTCAGATGCTCCAAAGATCATCAGATTACATTTGCGTTTTTGTCTTTCCTCTACTTCCTGAATTGCAGCATTCAAAATTCTTTCATCATTATGATTTGATACAGTCGATTTTTTAACTTCATTGAGATCTAATTTTAATTCTTTTATTGTATCTTTTATAGCGTTTACATCTGTGAGATAATTTTGTGAAATATTACTTTCGAGTTTATCGAATCTTTCATTAAATTCATTTTGCATATTGCGCATTAATGCCATAATATCTCCTAATTGGCCCATAAACGAGTTACAAGAATTACATATGATCTTAATATTCTTTGATTTATTGCGAGTAACTCTTATGTCGTCTGTAGAAAGACCCACACAAGCAAGATGAACCTCTGCGCGACATCCATCACAAGGAATTGTTGGTTGACCCTGTTTGGTAGTTGTCTTGCAATTTGGACACTGGTGCGGCATTCTTGTGTGATGGGATATCACTTCTGCGATTACTTTTTATATATAGAAGATAAGCACACAATGATTTCGTAAAATTAAATGATGAATATTGTTCTTATAGTACAATTATTACCATTACTTCCAATATCAATTTTTTCAGTGAACAGAATTAGAAGCAGAATTGTTAGTTGTAAATGTTGGTATATGGAAAGTTTATTTTGATGCACTCATACCACATTAATTTCACTAATAACATAGGTACGCAAGAATTCAGCACTTGCACGTGGCGAACGATTCACTTTTCTACTTGAATAAAACACAAGAATTTGAGGAAACGCCTTTGAATTGACTCTAACGCTGTGATATAAGTATTATATATTGGAAACCAGATGAGGGAGCCATATTCAAGACGTGTTAGTACTAGCGACTGAAATAATAATGCTAAAGATTTCTTGTTTTTAAAATCCTTACAATTTCTACACAGAAAGCCATGTTTTATATGCTGATGAAAAAGTAATGCGAATGATTTAGATCAATAGTTACCCTATCATTTCCAGAGTCATTTTTAATTTAAAGCATTTGTCGGTGTATACGATATATCAAAGTATTTAAAAACAAAAGTGATAAAATCAATTAAAATATTGCAAATCGAATTTGGGTACCAAATTTGAAAATCAAATAATTACGAAAAACTCCTTAAGTATTCATTTTAAATGAGCGCATTGTATTAAAAGGCTAAGCTCCTTAAAAAATTTCAAATTTTAAACAGACTCTTGTCTCCAATAATGGGAATGACAATTTTCCTCACTAAAGTCTCCTTGACAGATATCATTTCCACATTAATTTTTCTTTTATTTAATGCATTTATTAGTATAAACGATAAATCAAAAAATGTAAAGAACAAAAGGGATAATCAATTCAAAAATTGCAAAGAGCACGCAACTGTCACTGTCAACAATACTAATTTTGCTCTTTGTCCTCTGATTCAATCTAGATGCTCGCCTCATTAACATTTTCACATTAACAAAAGTAGGAGATTCTTTTCTTTTTTAACTTATATTTTAACCCCTTTAGAGGTCGAATTTTGAAAAATTTGAAGTGCAATTTGACAAAAATGGGGGAGCGTGATTTCTTCAGGGTGGCAGCAACTACCAAAGTTTTGAGGTCGCATAATAATAGATTAATTGATGCCATGCAGACATTATTTTGGTTCATGTATCTGTCTTATCAACTAACCGCGATATCGCTTACTATAATCATCATGGAACACGCTGTATAAGTTAAATTGTGGAGAGTGTATTAATGTGTATATTATAATTGTTTAAATTGTGTTTTGATTTGCTATTATTGTTCCTGTTGCCTCTGTAAGCGTAAACTTTCTAAATCAGAAAATAAAAAACGCAGGTAACTTGGACGCAGCTAGAAGAGGGAGCATGGGTGGGCAGTGTCCGCCCACTCCTTCAATTCACACCTGAGAGCTAGCAACCCCAACTTTAAAAATTCAAATAGCAAAGTACCCCTTTCGTACTTCGATTAGTAGATCTTTTTATACTAAATGCCACAAAAAAGGTTTTCAAAAATCGGAGATATTTGCCAAAATATTAGCAATGTTCTGCATCGCATATTTGCTTCGCAGTTAACATCATCCTGCGCGCACGAGACGATTTGGCATCAAAATCTCAGCATACCGGTATAAGTTTTTCGTGATCTCTACTCAGCTGTCTAGCTAGTAACTTACTTTTTGCCTGCTACGAATGTATTTGTTTACCTTTTTGATCTGTCAATTTTGGAGCCATTTTGGTTATAAAATTGATTTTTCTTTAAGATTGAAATCTCGCATGGATTGAAAATTACAAAGAAATGATGAGCACCTTTACATTATATAGCAGTAGCTGTTTATTTGATTAACAAAGTTTTCTCATCTAGTGTGCTGCTAGTCATTTTTTGTCATGTTTACGCATAGTTCCTTAGTTGATTAAAATATTAAACACATAACCTTAGGAAAATATTTTATTGATTTATTTTTTAATGGAAGAAAATTCTTTTATTGTTGAATTCTATTTTCGAAACGCCTATAAAAGTAATAGTGAATGAATTCTATTCCCAATTGTACTACAGAATTTTTATGTCAAAGTTAAACGTTAAATTGGTGAGTACGAATCAAGTAACAAACATACGTGAACATACCAAAAAATGTCAGCAGGACACTAGATGGGAAAACTTTTTGTACCCTCGATACAAATAGGAAAGAACAGAGGTTAAATTTCGTTAGTGGGCAAGACTTTGATTATAGAGAATGCAGTTGAAATCTAAATTTTGGGGCCATTGTGAATGTTTTTAAGAATAAACGAAAAATGTTTTAAACATTTACTCAGTTTAATTAAAGCCAGAAGAAGATCCCAAACATTACATGTTGTTTCAAGGGGTAGTATCTACTAAAGAAATGTGTCAACATAGGAAAGCATTATTGTCAGATATTTCTTAGTAAGTGATTTCATACAACTTTGCAATTGGAAGCATAATTCTCTCATTTCAAATAAAAAAATTAGCCTACATCAGGTTTAAACAAAAATGCAAAGTATATTGTTCTTATTTTTTTTTAACAATTAAACATTTACGTCTGCCCTAATCCTAGGTAGGTGGCGAGCTCTTAAAGTAATTATGCCAGCCGAAGCCCCAGAAATCCATCCGACACCACGGTTCTAAAAATCTATAGTTACTAATATATACATGTTGCAGGCACAGTGGGAAATGAGTTATTAGGCGCACTGCCCAGTTAATGTAAGAAATGTCCAATATAGAAAGTTATTGTGGAAGATATTGTTGAAATTACCACACTACTCGGATGCACCTTGCTCGCAATGACCATGACATCTTGGTGGGGGTAAACACGTAGTGCAGAAGTAGATTTAGAATCTGTCTTGCAAAACAATGTGGTTATGAAAATTCTAGTATTGTTCGTATAAATTTTTCATTGTCCTTGTTGAAACGGGGGTTGTTGTGACATTTTGAGTTATAAAATTTTCCAAACTTGCGATACTTGTACTATTTGGTTTTGCATTTCTGATTGCAAAAACATCAATTACAGCCTTAATTCTCAAAAGACGAAAAATAAACACGAAACTTCAGTATCTTGCTACACGTCATCTATTGCAACCATTAACTCCTCGAAGATTGTGAATTGATTTTTGTTTCAATAATCTAATTATCGTATTCTCAAATGTTCAAGTGTAAAATCAAAATACATGATTTTAAGTAGAAGCTCCTAGTTTTAAAAAAATGTTTAAAATAATTTAAAGAAATAATTTTGACACCAAATTCATAGCAAAAATATCGAAATGTCTAGTGTAAATTGATATTTAGAGAAAAATAATCGAAACATAAGCTTTACAGTAAAACATTTAAAAAACAATCTAAATTTCTCAGTAAAACCAAATTTTGAGTTTTATGTCAAACTTTATAAATAAATAGATAAATGAAAAATTTTATGTTTCAACTCTGAAAACCTACATTATATCTACCCTCACTCTAACCGAAGTTGGAACTTGTGTGGTAATCGTACTTATCTGCTTTGTCCAATTTAGGGTGGGCACTATTCACAATGACTTGGCAAACCAGGAAATACTGCAAAATGATTTCCTACTTCCCACAATGACCAATGTGAGCAATCATTGCTTACATTGCTTACATTGCTTGAGTATTGTTTACATTGTCCTAATTTCTCACTATGCCCGTAACATATTACATGAATTAGTTAATGGACATCTGACCCTGTCCATTTCCATAACACAGAATCGCGCATTAAATGAAACTAAAGCTTTTGAATATAAGGTGAGTGAGCCAAATAAGGCCTATTTTTTAAATTTCCCGCTTCACGATTTCAAATGGCCGCCAATGTTTGTAGAAGTGTGCGTGTACATTAACTAACGCACACAAGCACAGCAAGTGGTACGTGCCGCGAGTGTGTTGGAACCTGCAGTCGAAAACAACCACGACGCGGAGCGCACGCTTGCTTTTATAAAATTCTGGCAGGAGTAAACCGTAAGTATTTTAATTTTCATTCGTACACGGTGTGCTGTGTTTTGTCTATAGGATAATTATACGTTTAACCATCTCCTCACATAAGTGACAAAAGCTATAATATCGTTGTATTTCATATAATTGATGTTTTGTTTACCCATGTGCCATGCCCTAATAAAGCCTATAAAAATAATGTATAGGCCTTATAACAGCACAGGTACAGGCCTTATTAGGACAATGTTTTATGTCAGTTAGAAAAGTATCACAGTAAAATAGTAAACCCTTGTTTTCAGTAACATCAGGAAAAACGGATCACCAGCTTCTACCACAAGGAAAAAAGAAGGGCTCAATGGACTTCGCAACAAATGGAAAACGCTGTTAAAATGGTAGAAAGGGGTATATTATCTACATATACTGCTGCAGCCAGATACAACATCCCAAGAAGAACCATCTAGCAAGTGATTCGACTACACGAAAGCTAGATCGGTCGGCTATATTGACTACAAAACAAGAAGCTGGAAGAATCATACGTTTGTCTGATGTTGGAGTGCCGATGACTTCAAAGATGTTGCGCGTATAGGCTTTTTCATTCTGTAAACTCAAGAAAATTCCAAACACTTTCAATGATGCCAAAAATGCCGCAGGGAAGAAATGGTTGAGGTTATTTCTTAAACGACACCCTGGATTCATCATCTGTGCTTTACGACGTTTAGCACGTGGTTTAGCAAGTCGTAAAGCACAGATCATGAATTCAGCTCGTACCCAAAAATTAAATAAAGATATTGTTGGCGAATCACTTTTTCAAATACAAGAGCGTGCTGGATAGACTTGGAATTAAACATAAACCTGAAAGCATTTTCAACATCGATGAAAAAAATTGTCGCATATCTTTGCACCATGAGCGGGTAGTTCTGACTGCCAAAGGGAGAAAGAGAATTCATTAAATAACGAATGATCATGCTCAAAGTGTGACTGTGGTAGGCTGCGAAAATGCTATAGGATCAGCTATTCTGCCAATGATATTGTTCAAAGGCAAGATGCTAAAGCCAGAATTCCAAGATAATTTACCTTCAGGCTCTCTGGTGAAGATGATGCCAAAAGGAAGAATGACGAACAGAAACTTTTATAGAGTTTATTAATCATTTGCATAAATACAGAACATCAGGGTCATGTCTCCTCATATTTGATGGTACAAAATGCCACCTGGACTTTACTATTGTCAAGGAAGCTGAGAAATTTGGGATTACTTTATATTGTCTTCCGTCAAATACCATGCACGAGTTACAGCCCATGGATAAATCTGTTTATCGTTCCTTTGAGCACCATTGGGACCAAGAGTTGATTAAATACTTCAATCAGCATCCCGAACGAACCCTTAACAAGACAAGCTTCAGTGTCATTCTCTCTCAAGTATGGCCGAAATGTATGACTATTACCAATATCTCGAATGAGTGTCGCTCATATAAGCCAGATGCTATTCCTGAAGAGGCGTTTGCGCCCTCTGCGTTGTCAGAACTTTCAAATTCTACAAACAGTGAGAATATTGCTGTCTTATCTGATAAATCGGGGGAACAAGAGATTTCAACTACAAATGTGGAAGATTCAGATGGGTCAGGCACAGATACTAAGAATTTGCTACTATCCTTGCTCTCAAAAAACAATCCGAATGCTGGAACTCCACATACGATAGAAAATCTCAACTACGTGTGAGATTCATGAATTTTTACCTAACTCCTGAGTTTAAAGTTGCAGAAACTGCTCCACGCAAGAAGTCTCTGAATTACAGGGCTCAAGAGCTAACAAAAGATTTGCTTGGTGACAATGCTACGAATTCCACATCATAGGTTACTGTACTATTGTTAAGAGTAAAAAATCTTTCTGGTACTTCTTCCATGATAAAGATTAACACAAAGACACGAAAATCAGCGTCCGTTAATGGCTGTACATCTGCACAACCTGCACTTGCTGCAACGCGAAAGCAAACCTTCTTTGACAGCAGATAAGCTTACGGGATCTAAACCAAAAAGTCACGATAATAAACCTTCTTGGTACTGTTCAGCCTGTAAAGAAGATTGAGTTGATGATTTGAGACAATGTCTTAATTGTGGCGTTTGGTATCACGAGGTGTGTGTTGAACTCACACCCGCTGATAAAATATTTTACTGTTCAGGAGATTGTTTATAAAAAAAGATAAAAAAGGCTGATCAATATAGTACTTTACATGATGAGAAACTCGTTAAGTCTAATCTAAAATGACCAAAAATAATTAATATGATCTCATTAGATTTAATATAAGTATTGACAACTTTTTTTATCAATTAAGAAGTTGAATGATTACTTGTTTTTATTAAGGCTTTATTAAGACACAGGGTTTCCAATAAGGCCAAAGTGACATTTTAGTTATTTGTGTTCACAAAAGTGTGATTTTTGTTTCTAAAGCGATTTTGTTTCATTTACTGCAAAATTCAATAAATAAATGTAAGTGTCTTAAATCACCGGTGCATTTTTATTATAAACCTGCTAGTTAAGTAATAAAAAAATTAAGGTAGGCCTTATTGAGTGAACTTACCATATAATATATTCGCGAAAAACAATTTGACCGATAAACGACACAAAGAAGTTGACAATGATTCTCTTAATAAAAGTGGTCTCGAGCGTAATATTTATTATCGATCAATAAATCAACTTCATTTTTAGTTACTACCAGCTAATGGTTATATTCATAATTACCGGAGTATACAAGCTTTCAGTTGTTCTCATTTATTTAATTTTTCTTTTACAGAACGCGATAATATAAATTCTTTAAAAGAATTTATCATGTTAAATTTCCAACTTGAACCAATATGTTGGTAATTATGTCTGGGGGGAAGAACTAGAAAAAGAGCAAATATCAAAAAGCAGCTACTTTAATGCTATACTTTCAAAATAAAAATTCCATCGCAAATTGTAAGTTGGGTGGAAAGTTAACGAGTTTATCACTTTTGTTTCTAAAATTGAACTCAAATAAAATAAGAACAAGTAAAGCAATAACAGAACATATCCAAGTAGATTGCTTGATTGTGAATCAAATAGAATTTGAGCCACATGGGAAATTTTCACTAATGTTTTTCGCTGGTTTTTTCCCGACGGTACGGCGTGACCGGGACTTCGCTCCTAACAAAAAGTTAACGCCACACTCATCACACGATACGTACTTTATCAATTATCACGCCATTTTGCTGCCATTATGGGGATTAAACTCACTCGCACGTTGCTCTTCAAACAAAATAAAATGCATGCCATTAAAATTTTTAATGGCCCGAAAACTGTATCGGGCTTTGTAAATGTTTTTGAATGAACGAATTTTGCAACGACAATACTGCGAAAATTTATCTCGCCGCAGTTATTCACGTTAAACATGTAGTTTTGTGTAGATAAAACACGTTCACAGCGGTGCATTCTGTAAATAATGTATCTCGGAAACTTTGCAAACAAATTATAGCAATGGTAAAGGAAATGGAAGGGATTTTTAAATTTACTGTACAAATATTATCGTAGTACGCGCTTTGCAGTTTCTTTTGAAAATTATAGTATAAACTTACTGTGATTTATTTGGAATATAGGTAATATATTTACATGGGACGAATGTGTTTCAGCTGGAACTTGAAATAATTATTTCGGAATGGGTCATTTTCTTTCTAAATCATGGTAATTGTACATAGTTATTTTTAATTACGATGAAAAAAAGACCATACCCCTCCCCCCAGATAAAAATTGTTTCTGATATTCAAGTGAAGACTGGTGTTCAAAAATTTGTCTTCAATTTAATGCACAAGGTATCCACAAGTCCTTCTAAGCGACTTGAAATGAAGTAAACAAACGTTTATTTCCTTAAAAGGAAGTCGAGATAAGCTAGGCCACATTAATATTGCGGACTTTATTACCTAACAACGGCAGTCACGGGACACGGAGAGTGGATAAAAATTAACACCATTAAATCAAACATTGCTATATGATAAGTTATTATATATATTAGTTATGTAACGAATATTCGCATTCGCATTCCCAAAAGTTCCCTTTTTTTTTAATACTCGCATTCGCATTCGCATTTGCAAGAAATTATGCGAATATATTGCGAATGTATTTGGCAATAAAACAGGACATTTTTTTATGGAATAATAATGCAACTGCTAAGGCAGGATTTCTTAAAATGGGGTTCATGGACCTTTGTGGTATCTATATCATGAGTTTGGGAGTCCATTGGTAGCGTTCCTAACAACTAATGCGGTAATTCTCCAGTCCCACCTAACAAAAAGTATTGTTACGGGCTTATCGGTTCGAATTGATTACACTTATCGAATAATACCCACTTTATTAGCAAACTAACTCGGCACATTTCAACTGAACAGTAACTCACTACTTATTTACTAATTGCTAACCCACTAACTACTCTGACTCTAACTGACTGACTTCGAGGGAAAGCTGACCACCTTTTATAGTATTGGCCCCCGGCTTCTAGAACTTTTCGGCAGATAAGGCTTATCGTTCCCGAAATTTCTGGAACGCTTATCTGCCATTTGTTTCGTTATCGCGGCCGCTTTCCCCTTATCAGATCCTTCTAGAAACTTTTTTATTTACTAAATTATACAATTCTATTCTAAATTCTATTCCATCTATTTACTTTGCGTTACAGTATTTTTTAATTCCCTTTTTTGTTCTTTCTTTTCTTTCATTTTAATTTTCTTTCTCATTAGCTCCAAATAGGGCACCCCTCTCCCCTAGTTCATACAAACTACTGAAAATTTATATTCATAATTACGGGACCCTTTTTAAAAATTTTTATTTGTTCCTTTTTTTAAAATTTCGACCTTATCTCGAAATTTCACCTTTTTTCTAAAAATCCGTCTTTTTAACAAAATTTTTCTTTTTCTATTAAAATTTTGAATTTATCCTAAAATTCGAACTCTTTTATTCAAATCTGACTTTTTGAAAATTTAGAAGTTTTATCTCAAAATTCGTCGTTTTTCTTTCTTCGAAATTTCGTCATTTCTCAAAATTTGTCTTTTCGCGAATTTTAACTTTATATTAAACTTTGCTTTTTTCTCGAAATTTAAAGATCTTTTGATAAGAAAGCACAAATATTTAGAATAATACTTACTTGGAAATTTTGAAAAATATAGTTTAAAAATGTTGAATTTTTGCAAAAAGACAAGAATTCCAGAAAACCTAATTTCTCAAAATATTATATCAATAGCGGGTATTTTCTGACGTCACAGTGGAACAGATGGCAGCTTGTCCTTCACTTAGGCAGCCGTTAAAATATAAATATCGAGTCGAGAAACTTCGACTCTTTGTTTTTTTTTTGAAATATCGACCTTTTTCCCAAAATTTTTCTCAAAATTCGAAAATTGAATTGAAATTAAAGTTTTGTCAAAGTTTCAATTTTTTTTTTCAAAATTTCGATCTTGTTTGGGTATTTGGAACTTTTGATTTTTACCTCGAAAATCATCTTTTTCTACAAATTTTGATATTTTTCAAATTTTTTCAGGTCAGGTTTTTATATTAAATTGGTTTCTTGAGAATTTCCACTTTATTCGAAACCTGTATTTTTTTTTAAATTATAATTCGTCCTTTCCTCACGTACGGCTAGGTATAAAGTCGAGTTTTGAGAAAGTAGAATCTTGAGTATAAACTCAAAAATTTTACTTTTTACTCTCAAAATTGGACTGTACTGAAGTTTTTAAATATTCATGGACATTTTGGCCTTTTTTGCGAAATCCGTTCTATTCTTAAGGTTTCGACCTAATGTTTTATGTTTCCAGAATTTTCTATTTAAAATTAAGCTTTTTATCAAAAATTCGAATTTCTTAATCAAAATTTATTTATTTTTTTAAAATTGGCTTTAAATTATGCTAAAAACATAACAATTTTGAGAATAATATATCTGCGAAATTTAGAGAAAAATATTTCTTGTAAATTTCCAGATTATGTCAAAATTTAAATGTAAATAAAAATTGTATGAGAAATATTCTTAAAACTGGGTTTTTCTCTTCAAATTCGATTTATTTTGAAAACTTTGATTTTTCTTACAATATATTTTCAAGTGCCAGAGAAAAAGCCAAAATTCGCATTCGCGAATGTGGGAAAGCCAACATTCGTTACATCCCTACTACTTACAGAATTTCAAAGTTTGAAGTGTGGATTTATCAAAGCTGTGCTTTGAAAGATTTTTATTTTAAATTTGTGTTTAATTTTATTTCGAAATGAAAATGAGATTTTTGTATCGTAGATTCGCTCTAGTTGCAAAAATGTTTAAGGTTGTAGGATAACTACTTGTAAATGAAACTATTTATAATTTATTTTTTTATTGAAATAATAAACTGGAAGGATTCTTCCAGATGACTATGCAGAAAGGATTTTATCTTGCAATTGATTTACAGTAGTATATTGTGTACCTAGCAGTAAAAGCATTACATTCCTGGAGGACAATGTAATTGTGGCGGAGGCGTTAGCCGAGGGTAACAAATCGAAGTTTGGGAATGTGCTTTTACTAGGACGTAGACATACTAGTTTTACTGAAATGACAACTTAAATTTATGACATTTTTCCTTCACATTGTTATTGTAAAAGTAACCTACTTTCTCGGTCTACGACGAAAAAAAAATTGTCAGGTTGTTTTGTGATGATTCTTTAGTAATGGACTAAATTACTGGAATTAAAAAGTTTGCGGTTGGAAATTGCGTCGAGAAAGTAAGCATTCTCGACCGATTTTAGAATAGTATATTCTACAACAAGTTATGGAATGGTGTACATTCCACACGATCGAAAAATTTGTAGCCCGAGCCGCAGGCGAGGGTTACGGTTTCGCGAGTGTGGAATATGGTATTCCAAACATGTTGTAGACTATACTTTCTATAACAAGAAAAATCCTTAAAATAGATTACAATTTTGAAAACGCGAGGCTTTAAATAGATACCTTAATTGTTAATGTAACCATAGCAACAAAAACAAATTACCTGATATCCCACGCTAAAATGAACCTAAAATATTGTTACGGGCTTATCGTTCGAATTGATTACCACGTGTGAATTACACCACTTTATTACTGAAGTCAACTTGGATCACCACAATTGAACAATTAACTCACTTATTATTAACACTAAATATTCTAAACGGTGTGCAGAATGCACCTTTTTATGAAAATAACTGCGTTTCGTAATCTGATGGGGATTTAATATCTCTTCTCTTCCAAATGAATATGTTTTTTGCTCTCCTGTAAAATTTATATTTCAACACAAAGAAGATATTTTTATTTTATGTGTGTAAGTTTATTACGTGATTATCAGTATACAATGTACAGTATAGAATGAATTCGAGGTTAAGAAAGTACGGTCATAAAGTGTGGCGCAATGAGCAGCGCTGATTTTATGACATTAAGACATTTAGTTCCTACCTGTTTACCGAATAAAAAGGCCCTCTTCAGATTACCTAGTCATCATCATTTACTTACATGGTAATTTCTATAAACATTGGAAAAAAAGTATCAACTGAAATCTACTTGGAGCTTCTTTTATCTCCGAATTTCCAGAACTATTTGCTACTCTTCACTACAAATTTTGTTTTCCATCAGAAGGCTTTCGAACTAACAGGAAACTTTAATTTACCTCTTTTAAACTTCCTAATTTTCCTTGTAATATTTGGAACCACTCAAGATACTGAAGTGGGTTACCACTGGAGCTACGAAGTCTAGCCTGTAACGTATAAGAGATTTGCATCTTATGCATACTAGCTGGGTCTTGTAGAGAATTTTCATCAAATTCTACTGGCACTTTAAATTATTTATTGCCTTTTAATATCTTTAATGTATTGTATGGTGTAATAAGGACTCCATTGCCATTCATTATATTTTATACATACTTTACGAAATAATTGCTATTTGATATACTTAGTCCACTTTAATATTGCGCACTACGACTGTTGGTCAAGATTTGATTTATTATCAGGAAATTCCCAAAAACTAGACTTTTCTCCATAAAAATAACTAATCTTAAATAATTTTGTTCCAAACCAGTTGCTATATAGCTTTTAGATAAAGAGCCTTCTCTAGACATTTTTAAATCGCTACTAACTCCAAAATTTGTTTTGAAAAACGACTATCACTCTGTGTGAATTTCTGTTATCACTCCACATGTTGCAATTCCTAACCGACTTTTGCCATTTTTGTATCTATTAATTTGAAATTTCTTAGAATAGCACCCTATAAATTGTAAAAATTATTGGTCAAATATGTGGAATTTTACTAAGAAGAAACTTAGAAATCTCAGATTTTTATAACTTTGGTAAATACGGTAGGTCAAATTTCTTTAGATGCATTGTAAAAGGGTAAGTCGTAATTTATTTAATGAATAGTTTTTTTTATCTTATAGAAATTGTTGTTTGCTAATATTACAAATGATTACGAAATTATTATTACCACCGTGTCAAAGCTAACGCGACAAATAAATTTATATTAGAACCGGTCGTCTTCCAAGAATGGTAATCATTGTTGATATTCAATATGAAATAGCTGAAAACCAGCTGGGAACTACACAACCACAGATATAAGATACCGTAATGAACTGAACTGTAGTATACCATAATTGTCATAAAAATAGAAGCTGCACAAATTACACACCGGCTTTTAACTGACTTTTAGTTTTATCTCTAAATGCTTAGCAAGTACAGTAAACAAGATGCTTATTATCGATTAAAAATTTTTATTTAAAACCACTGTTCCTGCCATATGGGACTTGCAATATGATAAGGAATATTTCTTGTGAAACGCGTGAGGCAGAAAATATGTTTTATGTTAGGAATAGTTTTGGAGACAAAAGTAAATTTTTGTGTTGAGGAAAAACTTTCTGTTTCTTTGCTAAAATTAAATTGTTAACTATAAAATCAATTTCCGTGGTATAAATTTTTGGTTTTACCAAGAATCTTTAAGTTATATGCGAATCAACACAGAACAATGTGAGTAGATGATTAATTAATTAAAATTATTCAATTAATGTAAAAGAAGAAATTTCAATTACAACGGTTACCCTAAACGGATGTTCTAGATTTAAGAGAAAAAAGAAGCCAATTCACGAAGGCATTTTCTTTCATTTGAGCTGATGAAGACGAACCGCTTCGCTAATTGTGTTTGGTCTGAAGCGCCTGCTCATCTTAGCGCGCCCCATGAATACTGACATATTAGAAGGGAACGCGAAATTAATCACATCTCAACAGCTCTAATTGTCACCCTACGTGAGGCTACTTCGTAATTTTTTATAAGAATTTCATTCTTTTCCTTACGCTTCTATCTTTTGCCGTTTTTAAAGGTTGCACAAGACTATATATCTTTCCACATCCTGAAAAGAAGATTAAATGCATCTTTAGTCTGCTCGCTGGAAGAAATGGACGGTGGATGTCGACATTATTGCCCCTTTAGATAAACAGCTTTCACCCTAGCGCTCTAATTTTGGATCTTTGTTTGTTTAATTCTATTGAAACATTTTGTCATGGACTCTGCATTATAAGCTCGAACACAATATTAACCTTTAAGAATATTTATAACGTAGATATTTATTTTTAAATTTATTCATTTGCGAAAAGATATAAAAATTATTCACAAACAGGCAGAGTATTTCCTGTACCATAATATAGTTTATATCTTGATTCTAACTAAACTATGCCTAACATTTCATTTTATAGTAAGTTTCATAAAAATTCTTTAAAAACTAATTTTATTTCCTTGCGTCAGAAACGGCCCTTAATTAAGCAAACACATAAAAATCGACATGTATCTATATTGCTACGGTTAAGTTTGATTAAAAATAATTCCTGAATTTAAACATTTATTTAGACAAAGACAGAAAATAATAGGATGAAGAATCAATTACTCAACATCTTACAATAAGGGAGTGCGTACATTTATATCTGATATTTGCTTCAGGAAGTTTCCATCTCGGAAAAATATTTACTATATTCTACATTGTAGATGGTGTCGTTAGGAGAAATGTATACCTGCACATAATTCACTATGGGATAATAATTGGCTGGCACTGGCACATTCCATAATGGGGCCCATATACTCCATGGTTTCTTACATATCTAGTCCAGGGTAGATAATTTTTGAAACCAAAAAAAATTATACTAGGATGAAACCTATTAGAAAAGGAAGATAATGCAACAAAAATGAAAGTAAAAATAAATTACGGGCGATCTGAGGTCGGGAAGGAGTAGGGGGTGAGATTTTAAGGGTAAAAAACGGTTTATATCGGTTTCTGGCAAAGCTACAAATCCTATAAAAAAAAGTTAAATGGCAAAGTTGTAGGTAATAAGAAGATCTACAACTTTTGTATATACACTTTCTTAACATAACCTCAAAATTTACGTGAAAAATTCAAAAAACCAGGTTTATGGGTTTTTATTTTTATCTTTTACAACAACAAATTTTTTTTATAAAATTTGGTGAAAGCTTACCTTTTTATATCCCAAAGACACTGTAAATTTTTTGATTTAAAATATTTATTTTTTTACCTTATTTTGACTCAATATCGAAAAAGCACCCTAATTTTCAATCAAAAAATCTCACGTTAAAATTTTAGCTTTTTTAAAAAACGCGGTGAGCTTTTTGTTCGTTAAAATGTCTACTTTCTGATAATGTAAAAAAAAGATACATTACTATGGTAAATCTTCCAATAAAATTCAAAAAAACGAAAAGTACTCCAATTCGAAATTTTTTTTTATCTTTATGAACAATTTTGAGCTGTTTGTTAAAATTTATACTTCAGTTACTCGAAAAACGTGAGATTTTATCTTACATTGATAAACAAAAAAATTACAAATCCAAAAAACATAAAGATTGCAAAAAACATAGTTGTTTTAAATATTAAAGATTGGACTTTAACAGGATTTAATCTAAAAAATATGACTGTAGCTATTGTTTTCAGTAAAAAAAGTTTATTTCTTAAATTCTCATTACATTTATGCCAAAGAAAATTATTTTCTTTATTTATCAAAACATTTTCTTCAATTTTAATCACTTATCCATCAGTTTTTGTCTCTTTGATGGTATTTCTTCATCGTTAGATTCAGCACACCTTTTCGGTTCTACTAGATCTTCGAAGTTTTCAAGACCATCATCGT
This sequence comes from Dastarcus helophoroides, assembly GCA_028583605.1. Classification (NCBI taxonomy): domain Eukaryota; kingdom Metazoa; phylum Arthropoda; class Insecta; order Coleoptera; family Bothrideridae; genus Dastarcus; species Dastarcus helophoroides. The sequence goes on from CM053326.1 coordinate 8,151,367, forward strand.
ATTCGTCTCCAACATCATTTCTAGTTCTGGTTCTTCATCTACAATTTCATCTAGATCATTAACTTCCTCATAGGTTTCTTCTACCACATTGGCGCATTTTTCAGAACCATGACAACTTGAACATGAATTTGTGCATTTTAAACCATGTTTTCAGCAGCCACATTTTAAACTATTGCATCCAGTTTCACAGCTTCAGCAAATAGTTTTCAGCAATATGTCTGGAATTAATTCTTTTTCTGTAAATTTGGGCATAATGCTCCGTAGATGTTGCTTCCAGCCCCAATCTGTTGCTGTCAGTTCGTTATCCAGCCAAGTTTCAGGCTGATAATATGCCCTGCAACAATGTTGTTCTGCTGCACCTTCTGTGGGTGAGAGATTTGGCAATATAAAAGACGATTTAATTTTTGCTAATTGATATTTTTGAAATCTTAATTGATTTAGTGTAATATTATCATTTTTACATTTATAAATAGATTTCATTAATTGTAATCCATTTTTTTTATATCTTATTTGTTTGCATATTTTTTTTTAAAAATATTAGCCAAATTTGATAAATTTTTATCGCCTATTAATGAATTCACGATACTTTTCTTTCCTTTTCCGGCAAATCCAGATGTTGTATCGCAACCAGAAAACAATGCAGAAATGCAACGATGTTTTTGACGGATTCATATTTGAAACTATTAGACGTGAAAAAAAGATCTTTTATATTTCCAGAACCTGGCCTCAAAAAATAAATGTCATAATTATTAGGAATTTAATTGATTCAAAAGGACCAAAAGATCAATATCTTGACCCACAACAATGACAGTTTTATTAGTATATCTGACAATTTCTATCGAGGTCTTAATTATGTCAGCATCAGCATCTTCTTTTGCTTGTTTACAGGAAAATCCTTGTGACTAATATATTCATTAACGATTTCATATTTTATTAAACCATACAAAAATGGTATTTTTGTATGGTTTTGATAATTCAACTCTGGAATATTGTCTGAGGTCTTTCTACGACTGCGTTCTCCTCTTTTAGTTAACTTATTTGGTTGTTAATTGTAGTAGTATATTTCGATTAACAATTTTTTGTTTATCAATGTAAAATGGAATCTTACGTTTTTCGAGTAATCAAAGTATAAATTTTAACAAATAGCTGAAAATTGTACATAAAGATAAAAAAAAAATTTTCGAATTGGAGTACTTTTCGTTTTTTTAAATTTTCCTAGAAGATTTACCATAGTAATGTATATTTTTTACACCATCAGAAAGAAGACATTTTAGCGAACAAAAAGCGCACCGAGTTTTTTAAAAAAGCTAAAATTTTAACGTAAGATTTTTTGATTGAAAATTAGGGTGCTTTTTCGATATTGAGTCAAAATAAGGTGAAAAAATTAATATTTTAAATCAAAAAAACTACAGTATCTTTGAGATATAAAAAGGTAGGTTTTTACCAAATTTCGTGGAAATTTTTTTTTTGTAGAAGATAAAAATAAAAAACCATAAACCCGGTTTTTTAAATTTTTCACGTGAATTTTGAGGTTATGTTAAAAAAGTATAAATACAAAAGTTGTAGATCTTCTTATTACCTACAACTTTGCTATTTAATTTTCTTCTATAGGATTTGTAGTTTTGCCAGAAATCGAAATAAACTGTTTTTTTACCCTTCAAAACTCACCCCCTACCCTTTCCCGACCTCAGATCGCCCGTAATTTATTTTTTCTTTTATTTTTGTTGCATTATCTTCCTTTTTTAATAGGTTTAATACTACTATATTTTTTTTCCCTTTTTATCGTTTTTGAAGGTTTCTACCCTGGTCTAATCAGTTCATTACAGTATTAGAAAATTTATGCTTTAAATATTAAAAACTCCACAATCTTTGATCAAATATTAGATGTTATCGGATCAAGTTTCACTCTTCAGCATGGTTAATACATTTATGAATTATAAATATCCCACAAAATAAGGGTTAAAATTATCAGTAAGTTTTACCATAAAAAATGCGATCCATAAATTTATTTGTCCAGTTTTATTCGGAATAATTTATTTCACTATTTCTGAGCATATTATAATTTTTGTAATTACTTGGTAATTGCATATTAACAATATAATATAAAATTCTGAAAAATTTTACTATATGATACTATTTTAAAGCAAATGTCTCACCTAATTAACTTTCATGGCACTAAAGTGGTTAACATTATTACATTAATATGTAATAAGTATTTTTTATTCTTAAAACTTTTAATTTATTGAAAATTTATGACACTTGATATCTGACAAATACAATTTATAAAGTTAAAACCAGAACAAAGAAGGAAATGGACCATGGTGCTATTATATGGTTTGGCGAGGACCATGTTTATGAAAAAGAAAATACTCCTGTGACGCATTTTATTTTTCACTTGGTGCCATCTTTAAAAATAAATACATCTATAAAGAAATCAGACAAATGAAATTTGTTACCTACGATAACCTGAGGTAGTAGACTGTAGTTTTCAGTCGTCCGAGGTAGTACAACATCACGTTACATCATGTTTTCGTCCCTGGCAGTGAGTTGGTTCCTATTATTCTTCTTTCCTCATCTTCTCCTTTGATTTTTTCTAGTAATTTTTAAAACACCGATCATTGAATCTCTCCGTGCAAAAAATTCTGGACGTAAACTACATTTCCGTTTGGATGTCCGGGTGGAGGGTGTGCGAGGGAATCCAAAATAGACGGAAAATTATAATGTGCAACAGGTTAAGTCTCTTTCAAATAATTCCTTTGAAAATTCAGTTCCGTAACATTCGGGGGCTAAACTCATATCTAAGCTCTTTTCATGAACACCTTCAAAATGAAAGACCCCGTGTGCTGTCTTTGACAGAAATCCAAGTATCCCCATCCATCAATACAGTCCACTTCCTTTGCCGAGTTACGACTTACACACAAAGTTTCGACACAAGAAGGAAAATTTTGCTTTTGCGCAAAGCGATCTGTCCTGTCAACGAGAGGAAGCACTGGAATCTGCTAATCATGATGTGATTTGGCTGCAAATCTACTCCAAAATCATAATAATATTCATTTTTTACTTTATTTGTCTTCAAACGATCCCTCATACAGACAGCTCTTCTCTTATCTCCCCGCAACCTTTGATCACCTACAGATGAATTATCCAAACGCTGAGGTTGCTTTTCTTGGTGATTGCAATGTACACAACATCCCCTGGTTAAGGTTTTCTTTCCGAACTAACGACGCAAGGAGGATAGCAGAGGCTTTTGCCATCACTTGCTGACTATCGCAATTGGTTGAGGGACCCACAGGAATTCCTGATGGAAAATTACGATCACAAGCTTATAACAGCCTCTCTCTTACTTCATATACCACCACCTTCTTAGACGCAGCGCTGTAGGTTTTGGCACTGGGAAGAATTAAAGACTTCTTTGCGTCTTTTGTATAACAAGACCTCTGCTTTAACGCAGACAACCCTTCCTCAGTTGCCGAATCCATCACTGATATTATCCTAATTGGTACGGAATATTCAATTCCCCATTCCCAAAAGAAATTTGCCTTCAGTAAATCTTGGCTTAGTAAAAAATGTGTCGTTGTTTCCAGTCGACATTGGGACCACCTTTGTAAATGCACGAAATTTTCGGTAACAGGTTATTGACAAAGCAAAAAGTGATTTCGATCGTTAAATGCGCCAGAAGCTCATCAACAATCCGAGCGGTTCTAGGTGCTTTTGAAGATGTGCAAAGTTGACTGGAAAGAATTTTAAATCCTCAAATTTTTCATCTTTACTCGATGACAACAACAATATTGCGATTACTTCCAAAGAAAAGGCTGACCTGCTAGCCTTAATGTTTGCTGAAAATTTTAACCTTAATTCTAAAGATGTAAAACCTGCTATTTTTTTTAACGTTGGTACTTTGAAGCCTAAAGTTGCTTTCAGACAACGCACAGTCAGGAAGATTCTTCTCGAGCTCGACACATCAAAAGTTTTGGTCTTGATGGTATCCCTGCTATTATCTTTAAGAAGTGCGCTCCAGACTTGACTCCTGTCCAAAGTAAATTGTTTACTTTCTCTTACCATAAAGCTGTATTCCGTAACATTTGAAAATCTGCTAGAGTGCAGCGTGTTCCCGAAAAGGAGAAAAGGATCTGGCTGAAAACTATCGCCCTATATTTTTGTTGCCCGTTATATCTAAAGTGATGAAAAAGGAAATCAAGATCGAGATTTTTAAATATCTGGAGGAGAATAGAATCATCTCGGATAAGCAATGCTGTTTCAGACAACAACGCTCAACTGGCAATCTACTGGCATACGTTACTCATATCTGTAACTCAGCTATGGAAAAATATGGTGAGACGAGGACTGTGACATTGAATATATCTAATGCCTTCGACAGAGTCTGACGCCGATTTTTTCTCGTTAAATTAACATCCTATTGTCTTCCTCTTGGACTCGGTCATTTGATATCCAGTTTTCTAGCTAACAAATCTCTTCGTCGTTGATAGCATCTTATCCGAAACTTTTGCGATTAATGCAGGGATGCCTCAAGGGTCTGTTTTGTCTCCCACTCTATTTTTCTTACCCAAAAACGATCTCTCAGCTTTAACTTTTAATTCGATATACAGCTACGCAGATGATAGTAGCCTGGTGTCATGTTTTTTCTCCGACAGCTGCTTCAGATCGACTAAGGAAACAGCAAATACAAGTAATTAATCGAGATCTCTAAGTCATTGCAGAATCTCAGGCCGCGGTTTTTTCTAAAAAAACTTCAAGTAATGCAACAAACGAAGTAATGGACGAAAAAATCCTCCCGATGGGATCTAATCTATCTATCCTAGGAGTGAATGCCAGCACTAACTTCTCTTGGGACGATCAGGTGCACGTCATTGCCAAATCCGCCTCTTCAAAGCTAGATTTTCTTTTTAGAGCTAAAAAGTACTTCACATCCCGTTAGCTACTCGCACTATACAAAGAACACTTTAGCTCTTTTCAAGGAATTCAAGGAAGAGCGATTCGCCTTATTGATGTCGAAGTTTGATCGATAGCCTCGCAACACTAGAGCACAGGCGGATGGTTGATGATTTATCTCTTTTCTACAAGTACTTTGATGGAAGATGCTCACAGAAACTAATAGGATTCATTCCCCCAAGAACAACATTGTTGAGGTACACAAATAATCTGAGGCACCAAATTACTGTGCGGTCCAGCTTGACAGAGTGAGAACTTCTGTCTACGGAGGCTCTTTTTTCTATAGAACTTCCAAACTATGGAACTCGTTACCGAAGGGAATTTTTCCCAAAAATTACAACCTATCCTTGTTTAAGAAGGTGGCTATCGCCATCTATCCTTGTTTCCGTATTCTATTCGCGGTGCTTTGAAGGCATAATAGGGTTATAATTTCCGAGTGGATTGAACATAAAAACAATTAGAAATATAAACATGGGGCCATTTTATTTTGAAAATCCTAATTATTTTTTGCTTATAAAAAGAAATGTTTAAACCCTTTTAGGTGTTTATATTATTTTCTTGCAGAGATTTATTTTAAATGTTGTTTAAGTTTAAAACGCATATTAACTTTTATTGCTACCAATTTCGAGACCCTATTTCAATCCTTTTTTTACCCCCCTTAATAATAAATTTTAGAAAATCCATTCTGATTGTCTGCCTAGTTTATAAAAAGGAACTTACAATCCAAATTTGGTGTTTCAAATTTCAGTAGTTACGGTTTGACATTAATAAAGTCAGTTAAATAAAATATTTTTTACGTTAATATAGGTGGATATTATACCCTGTTTACACAACAGATTATAGCTAAGCACTCCCCCTTAAAGAGACAGGTTTACACGATATTAAGGAATAACAATAAAATGTAAAAAAAATCATAGAAAATAAATTCTAATAGAATTGTACAAAAAAAAAAATTAATAAATCTTTATATTATTATATCCTCAACAAAACTCTGCTCTGATCCTTTGTGTACAATTATAAGACGACTTCCCTTGCACGATAGATCCTTTAAGCCTCTAATCCTTTAAGCCACTAGTTTTGTAACTAACAAGAATGAAAACGAAACCTATTTGGTTATAGTTGTCACTCTAAAAGTCAATTACTAATGACGTGACCGATCAAATCAATTTTGGTGTGTGTGATATGAGATTTTCAAATACAACCAATAGAAATAATTTATTTAAATATGGCGCTTTATTTATGAGAGTAGTCTAACTATATCTGTTGGGTAAACAGAGTATAGTGCTATAAATTCACTAGTACAATTTTATCTTGTTTGGTCCAATGGTCTTAAAGATACAGCCTCAATTGTGTAAAAAATGAGTGTTCTCCCTTGATTTTGGTTTCTCAAGATAAAATTTAGGTTTTAATAGGGCTAGAGATAATTGGTCTGAAATTATCGCAATCCTGCAGGTATTTCGATATTGTAATAGATATTGAGAAAATAGTATATTGTATAACAAGAAGTAAAGGCAAAATAAACCGAGACGACGATGTAAATTGTGGCCGAGGTGTTAGCTGAGGCTAACAAATATCCAAATTCGGGAATGTGCTTTTACTACGAGATACACATAGTATATTTTTAAAATCCTAATAAAATATTACCAAAATTATATAATTATTAATAATTTATGAAGTTTTTCATTGCTATTTATTTTTCTACGAAATCATTATTTGTTTCTTGTCATCTAGTGCGGCGAAGTTATCTACTTTAGCTATTCTCTGTATCGTCTTTGCGAAATAATAATAATAATTAAATAAATAGTAATTGCTAAAAATTTAGAATTGCGAAAGAAGTAACTGGCGAAGAAATAGCCAATAAAACGTGAATCAAAAAGTTATCTACTTTGTCGCCCTAGAACAGAAAAAAAAACTTTCTGGCTTTGTTTTCGGATGGCTTCTTAGCAACACACCAAAATACTGAAATAAGTTACTTTGGGACCTGAAAGTGCACCCAAAAAGAAAGCATTCTTGAAACAATTTCAGGAAAATATATTTTATGAAAACTTTGCTTGCGTTCCAGAGCTTTTTGATCCATGTAGTATTTTTTTTTAATAAAAAATCGAATATGTCTTTTCCATTTTTTCACTTAGATGAATAATATCGGAGTTAGCACAATTTGTTAAATAGCACGCAACGCAGTAATTGTGACTTGAAATCGAACATTTTAGCTCGATCCGAGGCAATTGCATAAACTGTGTTAGTCATTGATTCATTGCGAATTGCGAATAGAAGCTTTTTACCTCAGGCATTATCAACACAGTCACCAGTTCCATAAATATTGCGACTGTTTGTAGAAAAAAGTGTATATTTTCAAATAGACATTTTTTTTGATATTCTCTATATTTTCTTTGCGAAGTATTAGTATTTCTATTCATCTTTTATTGGCTTTTTTTCCGCCAGTTGCTCCTTTCACAATTCTAAATTTTCAGTAACCTTCTGTTAAGGATTGACAATTTGTTATAGATTGCTCCAGAGACTAAATAGACTGAACGTTTCAATGTTGTCTCAAGCGTACAGTTGAAGCTAAAATCCGGGGAAGTGGGGAGGTGCATGCCACTACTCTTTGATATGGTCGGATTAAGTAAAATTTATAAATACGAAACTTGCCGCGTAACGGTTCTAACGATTTAGATGAAACTTTAGAATTAGGGGTTTTTGGACCAATAGGATAATCTTTATAAGTGCTTTTTGGTAAAAGTTCAGGAGAACTATTTTCAAAGACATCTTGGTTTAATAGTAAAATAATTTTCTTTCAATACGCGACGCCTGTGTACAATATTGTTAAGCCGGTGCTGTAAACACGTCATGATTGCAGTGAAATGGCGACGCGCGCCCGCCGATAATTGAATATTTATATATTTTATTTTTACCTACCCAAAGAATGAAACTCTTGATTTTCCTTTACTAATGTGTTCACTGAGGTTTCAACAATGATCCACAATACACTTCCCCATATTTACAGCCCATTTTCTTAAAAAAAACCGATGTTATCTTCGCAAAGGTCTGTCAAATAATAAGAGGGCATTGCGAGCTAGATGGAGCTAGGCTTTCGCCAGGCTTTCAACTGGCTTCACTGCTGACCGTGTTAGGTTCAGTATATTTAGTCTCTGGATTGCTCCAAGCAGCGATTGCGTTGGATCTTGGTTTGTCAATCGCTGTTTGTCACCCAACACTGAAAAACACTTAAAGCTATCTTAAAATTTAAACGACGTACAAACTAAATAACAGCAAGTTTATTTTAAAATTTTAACGTTTTGGGCAGTGTTATTTTCTGTCCGTGGTCAGAAAATCAATTTAAATTTCTTTCTAAGGAATAATCTAATAAACTCTCAGAATTATTTTCTGTCAGCATACACAAAATTGTAGAGGACGAAATTTGAATTGATTTTATGAGGACGGGCAAGGAATAACTCTGCCCGAAACTTTAAAAGTTTAAAATAATCGTTTTGTTATTTAGTTTTTACGTCGTTTAAATTTTAGGATAGTTTTAAGCGTGTTTTCAATGTTGAATCAAAAACAGCGATTGACAAACCAAGATCCAACGCAATCGCTACTTGGGGACAATCTATAGCAGATTGCCCATCCTTAACAGAAGGTTACTGAAAATTTAGAATTATTAAAGGGGTAACTGCCGAAGAAAAAGCCAATAAACCATGAATAGAATTTTTTTTTATTTTTCAATTATAGTACAAGAAAACTTGAAATAGAGTCGTATAGGCTTTACACCTCTCAGCACTGCGACCCATTAGGATCTTTTGTGAGGAGCAAAAGAGAAGAAGAAGAAAACTTGGGTTAAATTTTAAAATCATACACAAGTACAAATGATTTAATTTTCTTTATTGACTTTTTACTGTAGTTATTGGTAGGGAACTCTAAATGTGCTGGCTCAACTCGCTCTTCGATGTTTTTATAACTTTTTTCCAAACCAATTCTGATACTTTGCTCTTCTTTCCTTATTTACTTAATTGTTGGAATAGGCCAGGCCAAATTCTTATTTATATATTTCCTTCATAGTTTTCTTGCCTAACGTTTTGAGTTATGAAACGCCTTTTTAATTTTTTTACGCAAAATTTTGGGTTATAAAATGATGTTTTAAACTTTTTTCTTTATCAACCCTTGATACCGGTTATTACCTGCTTAGAAGCAACTTAATTTAAGGTCGGCGACTTGTTTCATTATTTCTAGCATAGATTATCATTGGTCAACAAAATTTAAGTTTTGTCGTGTTACATGAACTTTTTTTGTGTTTTGTAGTAGTATTAGTTGTTGGTTAAAATAAGCAGTTTTAAAATTTTCATCACCCACGGCATTAATTTGTTATATGTTAAAGTAAGTGTTGTTTTCCAGAAATAGAATTAAAATATGTAATTAAGATTTTTTAACCTTTATTTTTCTGGATTATTTAACTTTTAATTGATCCTTCTTGATCAACCAACACTAGTCAGTCAACTGCCTTGAGTTTAATCTGCCTTGTTAACGTTTTTTCATTATTGGCATGTACTGATAAAATCTTTAACCGTTCTTATCTTTTAGAACCTCTCAGAACCCCCTAATTTGCAGTAAAAAAGTTCAAAAAACTGAATCTTAAGTCCCATATTGCAACCCAAAGTTTTACACTCCAATGAAACTTCATTATCAAACTCTCTATAGATGTCACTCATATGGTCATCCAAAACTTTTGCAATTAAATTGTTGAAGTATCTTGATCTTTGTGATTTTTTCCCAAAACATTTAAATTTTCTTTAAATATCAAGTCTTTTATTAATTTTCTTAATTGATGGTCCTACTACTACTACATCACTTATTCTGGGAAATTTTCCTTTGAAATAAAAAAATCCATTTCTATGTCTACTAAATTTTTGGTAAGGCTTAGTTTAATTTACAGTGGGGAAAGAAATATACAGGTGTAACTGCTTCACATTTTTCTATGCAGAAATGAAACATGTACTTGGAGGCCAAACTTTCTTCCAATTGCGATTTTTTTTCCTTTGGTGTTGCATTAATATAAAAATTATCAAAATTTTGATGATAGAAAGAAATTTAAATAAATAAAAATAATATGATCATGATATTGTATTTTATTTTTAGAATAATTGCTTAAGAAGCAAATTATATATGAATCCAAAGAAAAGAGAACACTATTGTGGGAAACTAATTTTCTAAAAATGAATTTTACCTTGTCACAAAAAAACTAGGGGTGATGAGGAAAAAATAAATAGAGTTTCATGACGGGGGTAGGTACTCCAAACACGATTACCTATTATAGTTCGTGTAACAATGTTAGTGTTGACCAGTATTTTGTATTAAAACAATATATTAGGTGATTAACAGCCATCATTAATTTCATTCGACATTCTATTTAACTTTCAATCATCCTTTTAGGGACTGACTTGTTGGTTTCTTTCGTAGATTATTATTTATAAAATGTTTAGGCTTTAAAATGCATTATTAACTCTGTTCCATGTTAGCTCCGAAACTCAATATCACACCCTTTTTACCTCCTTAGAAAAGAAATGTACAAACATATTTTTCTTATACTGACCTATACCATGAAAAGAATTTACCCCCCAAATTTCATGTCTTAGACTTGATTAGTTAGGGCTGTAGGTTGATGATCACGTTTTTCATTCGATCAGGAGTTATCTTTTTTTAGTAAGTATAGATAATTCAAAAACAATATAAATAAAAGCACCAAACATACTATTCTGTACAGTTTTCTGGTTATCTTGATTATTAGAAAATTATTAATATTTCCGAAGATGAAAATGCTGTTTTTGTTGCACTCATGGTTAATATAGTTTCTAAATTATGAACATGAAACAATTTCACGATAGCATCAAAACATCAATTACAATAAATTGCGCCCGCGGGTCAAATATCTCCAAATGCTGCGAATTATATTGCCATTTGCCCAAAATGGCAATTATGCAGGCAAACGCACAAAAGAAACAAATTTCAGACGGCATATAGAAAGCAACATGCGGAATATTACAAGCGGCGATACATCATTCTATAAGGCTTTTCGGAACCATTTATTCAGGGAGCCATCGTCCCGCCCGATAGGAGTTATTGATGGTGACACGTATTAAGCGAACCTGTCATTGAAATGATTTTTTAGCGAAATTTAATAACAAACACGTTACAAAAGTGATTACAGAGGCTGAAAGTAAAATATTTTTGATGCGTATTAGCTTTCATTTTATCATTAATTAATAAATATAAACCAATTCAATCAAAGCGGCCATATACTTTGTAAAGGATACATTGGAGTTAATTTTATGGAATGAAATTCAGACTAGTTCGGACATTACAAACATAAATTTACAGTTCGCTAGTTTTTTTTTAGTTTCAGTAATAATATTCTAATAGCAATCAATTTTTGATATTCCGTCATAGTTATTTAAATTTTGCATAGTTTTTACGCAATTGTTTTTTGTATTTCAAAATGTGAAAATATGTAATTGATATGGAATAAGATACGATCTACATTACGCAAGTGCTGCCCTCTATGTGCCAAGATGCATATTGTAGATCCTAGCTGAACTACGAACATAGACCTGCAACAAAATAGAGGCAGGAGCAGTCTTCCGACTGATAGTTAGATGTTCATTCAAATGCGAGCTTTAACGACTCTATATGGGGACAAAATGGAATATATGCATAATTAAAGAATTCGACAGCGAAAAACTTTTATTAGGACAAACGTGCAAATAGTGAACATGACCCGATAGATGGCGCTTTATAGGATTTACCGAATTTGTGTAAAGTTCAAGTAACTACTATAATCGCCGACAGAGTTGCATTTACCGGATTAGGTTGGGTATGCCAGATAAACGAGATATCACAAGATCGAAACCGATGGTATCTGGATCCCAAACTCTGAATCTGAATCTAATAAATGTCTTAGGCCCAGGCTTTATCGGTTATTATATTATTGAGTATCTCAATGTGAGTCGGAGGGGAACCACAGTTCATAGGGGGGCTGCACTTGTGTAATCTTTAGGTCGTATTCTGTTTGCATCTTTGTCCTTATGAAAGTTTTTCGCATAGCCCGATAGATGGTGTTTTATAGGAGTTACGAACTTGTGCAAGGTTCAAGTAACTACTGTAATTACCGACAGTGTTGCATTTACCGAATTTAGGTCGGGTTTTTCAGATTGCCGAGATTTAAGAAGATTAAAACCTGACGGTGTCTGGATACCAACCTCTGAATCTAATAAATGCCTCAGCCTATCAGTCTGTGATTAGAATAAGTATTTGATACTGGCCAAAATTAGTACCTTCCTTTAATTTAGTAAATGTTGTAGAGAAATTAATTCTCTTCGGGCCCAAAATATTTGCGAAATAACAATTACTGAAATAAATATAAATCATTTTGATTTTTAAATTAAAACTTAGATGTAGTTCATATTAGCATTGGATTCACATATGTTGGCACCAAAGCAATATTAAACTATTTCTTAAAAATGTAACGTGTTGTTTGAGTTCTTCGAAATAAGAGAAAAATATTTTGCCCTTTGCTAATCAATCTGTACAACGGCAAATGTTATTAAACTAAAATTATACTATTTTGGAAAAAAAATACGCTATATTAAAACAAAATCATATGGTTTCTTCAAGCCTTCCAAAGGAGCTTATAACAAGGCTTAATTTTAATATTTTTTTCAGAACATCTTAAATACTATGATTTCTGGACTTTTAATGTTTATTATCATTTTAATCGGAATTAAGTATAAGATTTAAATAATGTGCAAAAATATACCTAGTATTTTCTTTAAAAAAGGCAACTTTAGTGTATAGCTCAGTATATGTGCATCGTGGATAGGGAAAAATAATTTTAAAATAGTGCGTATTCGGGTTAGTGCATCTTTGTAAGCAAAATATTTTTATTGTAAAATAAATTGTATTAGCTACAAGGCTTTATCATACTAATTACTCACCCTGTATATCATGTAAATATAACTTAAAATGGGGCAATACGATAAACAATAATAAATTTAGAAAACAAAATAGAATGAGCGGATATAAACCTTAAGCTTTTAAACACAAAATTTTGCTAACGTATGTTCAACCAGATCAATATTTTTTCAAATTTTTCTCAATATTTTTAGCAAAAAATATAAAATATGAACACTATTTACAGACGCCAGACGAAATTCCAACTTTGAGAGGACTAAAGCAGAGCTGTAAATGCAATTTTAAAATAATTTGTGTTAATCAGATAGAGCACATCCAAAACAATTTCATGTTATGAAAGAGGACATTCTTTTTATCCAGAATCTACCGAATTTGAGGCGACCCATAAAAAAAACAATATGGATTGACAGGAGCATTAAAAGAATTTCGCACAATGATCCGTGAAGTCCGCACCTTGCTGAAATTCCAGAAATTATGGTTAGGCCAGGAACAGATCAGAGAAAGCTGAAAAAGGCAGAGCTATTTGGTAGACGCCTGGCTAAAAAGCCTCTTATTTCCGACAGAAATATGTTCGGAAAAATGGTCTCATTTAGTGATGAAACGCCTTATAACATTTTTAATCTTGATGGAATTAAATGTGTTAAAGGCGCAGCTAAATATGTTAGAAGCTCCATATTTCTCTGGAGGTATATCCCATAAAGTGGAATGTCAAGCTTTTTATTCATTTTTACACGAACACGTTAATTTCCAGATAGCATATTTTGGTTTTTATTGATTCATTAACAAAATGTTCTGAACAAAAAATAATAGTGTCTAGTACAAGTACCGGTTCATAAGACCTTGGCGCGTTAAAAAAATTAAATTTGTAGAATATTTAGATCTAAAAATACTGACAATATGTAGAAAATAACAAAAACAATAATTTTTGTAAAGTACAATCCACTTGCAAGAGTTAACCTATTTTGTCCTGAATGCACTGCTTTGCACTGCGGCATATGAAGCCTTTACTAATATAGATGGCAAGGAATTGTACTTTTAAATGCATTTAAGTTATCTTGGGGAAAATTTTCAGTTGCAATTAATTTCACAGTTTAAAATTTCTCTAAAAAAGGGTCTTCATATAGAGATTTTATCACTTTGCAGAGCTGGACTGCGCAGGAATTTGCTATCTCTGACTATTTTGTAGGTGTACTGTGGTGAGTCAACTCATACTAAACTGATTCTGTTTCATCGATTTTATTTTGAATTGAGTTTTATGCAGTTTTGCTTCAAAAATTGTAAATCTACAAATACTGTACTATAAAAATTTCTTGTAACATAACGTTTGCCCGAAAAACAGACTTCTTAGCAGTTCACAAATTAGATAAGGGTTACTTCTTAGGTCTGGTTTGTTTTCAAGTTTAAATTACCTAAATTCGAAAAAAGGCACAAATATCGGTTTAAAAAAAAACATTTTAAAATCCACTGTCGTAAATTAGGGCAATACGAGCTGATTAATATTGATAACGGAGACCGTAGCAAATCTCTAGAATTTGACCGGCAAGACCATGTGGTGGCAGAATGTGGTGGCAGACTGAAGGAATTTTACTTTTAAAAAACACCCTTATAAACATGTTTAATTGTTATAATTTACCTTTCAATTATTGAAGTAAAACTTGTAAGATGAAGGGATCGAATAATTCAAGAGGGGTAACAGTTTGATTTGCACTTTAAGAATTCTTTTCAAAACTTATTTAAAGGTTAATTTGGGTTAGAAATATTGAAAATTAGTAGAAATTCTGCATTCTTATGCCCTCTACCGAGGTTTAAAAAATAGTCTTCTAGGTCCCCAGATATTAAGGGTGGGGGCGTAAACAGGAAACATCATAAAGAAATTTTACAGGATAGTCAGGTACTGAACTGCGATAAAACTAGTTTAAAAAAATATGGTCAAGTCCTCGGACATATGAAAACGAGTACGAAATACGGGAGTTTAAAAAAATGGTCTTGTTTATGCTAATTAACGTAAATGAACTTAAAAATAAACAATTTCTAATCAACGTAAGGCTCTTGTGCCGTTTGTGTGATGTTTGCCATGGAATAGGCAAGTATATAAATTTTAAATTGCCGATGATTTTGTTTAATGGTTTTTTGCTCTTAAATGATTTAATTATTTTCTTCTGAAATTTGAGAAAATACCTGTTCCCTAATTTTGATTAACATGGCGATGGGGGGCGGGGGGCATAAAAAAAGGAAAAATGATTGTATTTAAATCCCACAACAAACACGAATGAATGAAAATGTCGTTGTTAGAAAATCATTATAGGGCCAAGAACCCTACCGATGACAGGTGCAACTACCAGTCTAAAAAAAAGTGAAAAAAAAAACACAAAAGAGAATAGAAAGAAAAGAGACGAAAAGAAATAAAGCAAGTTCGCGTTGAAAGTTGTTACGGTTTAAATTTCCGTTAGAGATAGTGCTTGTGGCTAGGCCACCAAACATACATCTGTTGGTTTTGTAAGTGCTGGCATATCTTCTGTCAGTCTTGGTCAGGGGGAAATCGGCCATCTTCTCTCTGGTCGTTCACTTGGTGAGGTTACAGAATTTTCCAAGTGGATCTTGGATGTTTTTCGTGTGAGAGATTTACTGTAACTCATCTTCGGACCGTCTGGGGCGATTGTACTTCATGGTGTTACTGGCTTAGGACGAAAGCCTCAGATGGTTCCGGTTTTTCCGGAATAAGCAGGGAGGTGCTCCCAAGCACGCGGCAGAGCCGACCAATAACCAGGGTATGAGCATGTGCCCCTCAACCCTCGGTATTTGAAGGATAAGTCCTATTTTCTTAATCTTTATACGTTCTTTTTTGGTTGGGATCCTTGTCAGATTTATTTTTAAATCCCTGTCATCTGTATTTTGGATCCATCTCTGATCTTTCAATCAGGACCTGTGTAGAGACATGAGGAGTTCCAAAGAAGTGGTCATCGTCTCGTGGAAACCTCCAAGTGTGGACTTCGAGGACTTCGGTGAAGGGAGTTCGTGTAAATCTATTCAGTAGCCGCACGAAGAACAAGCATCGACGTCGACCTAGGACCCTTCGCGACGATCATTTAAGTACCACTTTTTCATATCATTACGTGGGAATTGTCTCATTTTAGTTGGAACCATATATGTGTCAGTCGTTTGGATTTTTAACCTAAATTATAATACGATTTCGATATATTAACCTATAGCCCTTTTTCGTTTGTTTACTTAGCATGTTCTGGTGGGCTTAGATCCAGCTCGTGTTAATTTTGTGTCTGATTCTCGAATCCTAATTACCTTAATTTAGATAGTTTATTAATTTTCCCCGGCTCTGGTTATTGCTAAAACGTAACAGGAACTTAATATTTGTATTCACATGGAACGAGTATGTTACATATATTTCAAAGGGAAGGTATTCCAACTTTTGTAAGAAACTGTACGGAACAAAGTGCACACTTTCTTTCACATAAATAGTGTCAGTAACCTAATATCAGAATAAAAAATTTTTTGTGAAAGATACACTTGTCCCGTGTGCGTATATTGTTAATTTTTAAAAGAACGTGCAATACACTGAACTTATTCTGCCTTTGAAATACTTTATTTTATTGGTTCTAAGAATTATTTTTCTGACTGTCTAAATTGTAAGGTTAAAACATAGACGGCAACACTCTCAATAAGGTAGGTCACAGAGAGAGAGTGGCAACGAGAACGGTAACTACGCCATCTAGGAGTGAGTTGTCCAGCTTCCGTTTTGGGTATATTTTGGTGATTTTTCGACGTTTCCGTTAGGTAAATTGCGTGATTCAAAATCACCTGGCGCCCCTTTTAGGTGTTCTTTAGCCGTCGTGCCGCGCAATTAACAAATTTGATTCTATTTAAGCTTGGACTTGGAAATATTTTCACTCCTGAGTTTCGGACTTGTAAATTTTTGGAAAGTTTTTCACTCACTAGATTATCACATTGGCCCAAACGAGGGGGTCTCACAGGGGAGTACGATTCCCAGCCTGTAATAAGAAGAGGCTCTTGCTCTTTCCCCAACGCTAGCCGGCGATAGTGAAGGAAATAATTTCATAGCTTGATAGTGGCACTTAGAAGAATTTCTCGGAAATTATAAATACGAAGCCACGACTCCTTCACTGAGGAAAAATTCCGTAACAAAGTTTTTTATTTTCTTAAGGTCGTTCCTCGGTGTTCTGCTGTTGGAGGCTGACTTTCCAGGGTTTCAAAAAATCAATAACACCCATCACCGCAGGCTCGGTAACTGACAGCAGGCATCTATATTAGGATTTGCTGATGATTTATACTGTTCGTTCTCGAATTGAAACAAAAAAGGAAAACCAGAACTGGTATTGTGGGAAGGTTGTCTGAGGAACTTTCCAGACATAGGCAAATCTCCGAACGCAGGTGAGCTCCTGGCTGCGGCCCATCGAAATCATACGCCTGAACACACTGGGGGCATAAGTAACCCCTCCCAGCCTCTGTTTTGGCGTATTTGCCCGTCCTGTCTTATCCGTGGACCCCCTCGGTTACACAGTCCAAAAAAAGCACTCTTCGATATAGACTACGGAGAATTACAACACCGAGCGTCGCGATCGGGAAGCTTTTGTAAAATTACTAATCTATAGTCGCATGCCTAGATTT
The DNA here is from genome assembly GCA_028583605.1 of Dastarcus helophoroides. Lineage (NCBI taxonomy): Eukaryota > Metazoa > Arthropoda > Insecta > Coleoptera > Bothrideridae > Dastarcus > Dastarcus helophoroides. The sequence goes on from CM053326.1 coordinate 8,168,917, forward strand.
ACTGTCAACATAAAGTTACTAACGTAGGTGAACGAGCACTATCAGCATCAGATCTCGTTAAGGAAATATCTTGGTGAAAGATATAAGAACTCCTTGCCAGTTTATAATTTGAATCTAATTTTTTTTTTTGAGCTAAACCTCTTTCTGAGCCAGAAACACACCATTTATTAGACCAGTAGCCGTAGAAGTAGATGTAGTTTGGGGGTTCTAGTCCATTTCATGACACTGGTTTGAGTTCGACTAATTGAGTTTGGTATGAGAAAAACAGAAAAAACAAAGGAACAAGTAAACAAAAGCAAAGTGAGCAAGAGTGGGAGAGAGAGAGAGAGAGAGAGAGAGAGAGAGAGAGAGAGAGAGAGAGAGAGAGAGAGAGAGAGAGAGAGAGAGAGAGAGAGCGAAAAATGAGTAAGATTGAATAAACATTTATGAATTTGATTTATTACGATAAACTGCAACTTCTATTATTTCCAAGCTGGAGCTCCATTTTCTTGTAACATTTGTTACTGCTTAAATTTCCATTGAAGATTGTTGCCTGTGATTAGGCCACCAATCATAGAGCTTAATAGTAAGCTGTTGGTTTTGGAAGCGCTTGCATACCATCTGCCAGTCTTTATCTGGGGGAAATCGGCCATCTTGTCTCTTGCCGTTCACTTGGGTGTCATTGTAGGTGCTATTGTAGAGTTTGCCGAGTGATTTTTGGATGTTTTTCCCTAAAGGGATTTACTGTAACCCACCTTCGAACCGTCTGGGACTATTGTATTTCGTGGTAGTACTGTGTTAGAATTAAGCCTCCGATGGTTCCAGTAATTCTGAAATATGGAGTGGGATGTCCGCAAGCATGCGGCAGAGCCGACCAAACATCAGAGGTATGAGCATTTGCCCCTCAATCCTTAGCATTTGGAGGGCTTATTCTATTCTCTCAATCTTTACAGACTCTTTTCGGATCCCTTTTAAGGATTCTTTTTGAATTCTCTTAAGGATTTCTATTTGAATTCTTTTAAGATTCTATCTGGATCCCTTTTTAAGGATTTTATTTGAATCCGTTTCTGATTACTTTCAAATGTGACCAGTACACTGACGCGAAGTGTTCCAAGGGAATAGTTATCATCCTGCTAAAAACCTCCTAAGTGTGGCCCTCGAAGACCTTCAGGAGCACATTCATGGGGTTGGCATCGTCGATGTGAGATCCTGCTCGAACCTACCCGGTGGCAACGCGAGGTTTAATCATCCACGTCGTCCTGGGACCTTTTGTGATGCTCACTTATGTACCATTTTTACATTTTTGAGATTTTGTCAGCTTTGGCTAGAACCGTATATTCATTATCAGATATTTTAGATTTGATTTTCCCTAAATTGTATCATTGTTATTTATATGCGATAGTAATTTGCAGCCCCTTTTTCTTTCCTTTGTCATTTTTCATGGCACTTGTACCCTTCAGGTCTGATTTTAAATTCCACTTTCTCTTTTGTTTTCGCTAAATGTCAATATATATGTTATATCTATATTTATATATTTTAAATTAATAATTCAAAGGTAAAAGTTCCCCAACTATTATGATTTATCATAACGAATAAAGTACCACACTTTCTTCCACATGATCAGATTGTGTAAAACTTAAAATAGATAACATTTAATTAGGATATTTTGTGGTAGAATCGTGTACCGGATTGTGTTAGGAAGTCTCCGCCTTAACTGCGTACTAATTTGCAAAATATATTTTGAACTTTTGCTTTTTAAATACTTTGTTTTCATTTAACTGCGCATTAGCTTCTCTCCTGTCTAAATTGTGAAAGTTATAACAACAGATTGCATTACCACTCAACAAGGTGAGACCTAGAGGGAGAGCCTGGTGCCCCGTTTAGGTATTCCTTTAGCCATCGTGCCGCGCAGATACCGATTTTTATTCAATTTAAGCGGAAGTTTGGACTTGGAATAGTTTTCACTCTTGAGTTTCGAACTTTTCAATTTTTAGGAAGTTTTTTACCCGTTATATTGTCACATTGCCCCAAACGGGAAGTCCTCATAGGGGTGTACGATTCCCAGCCTGTAACAAGAGGAGACTCTTGCTTATTTCCCAACGCTAGTCGGCGATAGTAAAGGAAATTATTCCATGCATTAGTAGTGGCACTTGGAAGAGTTTTTCTTTATTCTTAAATACTAAGCCAGATTCATTCACTGGGGAAAAATATATCCTTTAAATATTTTAAATATTGTTAGCTCAATGCTTTCAACAGAAAACTGTATGTTATGTGATGTATGCTTTAACTAGGAAAGCAACTAAAACGCACACAAATTGGAGAATAATTCAGATACCTGAAAATAGTTTGAGAACCTCTGTGTACAAACTAATCAGCGAACACTCACCGACAATAAGGAATAAAATTAGTTGCATTTAGTTTAAAAACTTTCATGTGCAAACTATATAGCTAATTTGGGGCAAAACCTTGATGTTATTAGGGCTGAGATAAACTTTGGGAAATTAATAACCGACGCACCAGATCCGAGCGAAACAGTTAGACGCCAGACTTATTTGTGCTCGATGAATTTCCTTAATTTTATAAGAAAATGTTTTTTTCAGACTTGTGTCCAGCAAATTTAAGCAAGTTGAAACAAACAGGTTTACTTTTATTTTGTGGTATTATCTTTAAGAACACCTGAAAACCACTGACTTGAAATTTTGTCGATTTATTTAGTTGCCTATTGTAATAAAAAGCTCAGGTCAATTGTTGTTTGTATTTGATAACACTTTTCCATCGATTCAGCGAACTGGGATTACAGTTTATTGGAATAAAATAATTTTAAACACAACGTAATCAAATTGGGTCCGAAAATCGAAGATAGACTATTCTCGAAAATTTCTAAAGATGAGGCAAATTTGGAATTTGAATATTTCACACACGCCATACTTAGGCGCTCATCACATTACCTTAATATTGTTGCTCTAACAATTATTGAGATTAACCAGAGTCATCAGTAATTTCAAGCATTTTTTATTAAATACTTGTGTTGCAGTGTCTATTCTTTCTTCAATCGAACCCAACAGAGCCTGAAAACTGACTGCGCTGCAGATGAGAAAATTACTTTATTTATAGTCTATGGTTAGAACTGGTCTTCATAGAGAATGAGTAGGTGCGATGTGAAGCATTTGTAGCTCAAAAGTGGAAAGCCCAGCCTTGAGAAAAAAATTTGTTAATAGTGATCATTGCAAGAAAAAATGGTGCTTGTATTTACTCTAACGATAGATAGAGTAGATCTCTCAGAAAGGATTTTGTCCATAAGGATGCTGGTTACATTATGCTTTACAAAACGGTGCGGCTTTAGCTTTTAAAGCAAAGAAGTAACTGAATCCCAGAGTGACCTGCTTCAAGTGTTCCCTTCCAAAATATAAAGAAAAATAATATATTTTCTTTAATGAAATACCCTGTAATTGGCAATTAGACCATTCAAAATATAGTTTTGCATACACCAAAATTATTTTCTTATCATATATCATCAATCTCATTAACCATTTCCATTAAAATAAAGTGGCCAAAAGCATAACATATAATCGTTATTTTTTACAAAATTTAGTGCATGGCAGACTGTAGAAGTTTAAATATGGTGAGTTTTCTATTACATGCCGAATACAATATTCTCGAACATTGGAATTTCTTTATTAAGAATGTGGCCCAGCAAATGTAGCAGACGCGAGGGTGAGGGGTGGTTTTCATGCAAAAGAAATTGAATCGGGAAACGATCTCCTATTTCATATTCCATTCTTATTCCAATCGACTACTTTTTAGATATTGGGCCCATGCGTTATGCCGCCCTTGCAGTTTATCATCAAAGTCTGAGGCGCAAAGAACAATCACTAAGGTGGCAGCTATCATCTTTTAGAGCCGCCATTTCCAGGTTCAAATATCTATCGAGCCATTTACTGGATAACTCCCCACGGACCTTTTCGCTTTTACTTTACAAAAACTGCATATAACGTCTTCTGCTCAGTCGTTAGGGGCATAAACAATATTACGGACCTGCGGGAATATGATGATAGGATTTCCCACTTTCGCCTTTTCGATCCGGTGAGGTATTTCTGAATCTTTATAAATTCAGTGACTTTGAAATGTGACGAAGGCGTAAAACATGTGAATTTCTTCTTGGTTTAAATAAAATATAGATTTTAAGAATTTTCGTTTATCCATAGCAGTTGTGGTTAAATTGTGTTAAAAATGTTCCTTGTATACGAGATTCTCCGTTAACTACATTTTAATAATGTCCAGATTTTAAAATTAAATTACACTGAAATTGTACCTCAGATTCTTCCCCGAAAAATAACTTATTGTTGTTTACTACCGACAAATAACCTATCAACACTTCATTGCTCTAATAAATAATCAAGCAACAATGCCAGAATATTTATTTTATTTGTAGCTGGAGTATTTGCTAATTTTTTTCTATGCATATGTTTTATTTGGTCTTATTTAAAACCCGTGGCAAATTATTATTTTGGAACAATTGAGTAAAAAGTTAACTAGCTATGTTATAATTTCATTGCAGTATTAGAGTTCAAAATTATGAGGCTTTATCATTTAGGGCTCTGAAAGTACGACGTTTACAATAATTTTCAATATTTGCGATGCAGCTCCGGACAGACTAGGCTAAGGCACTGAATTGTTGGTCGAATTAATCCCACACATAGTAAATTATTTAGCGGAAGGTTTCCGGTCTAGTCCTTTAATGCTAGACTAATGCGGGAACGTCTAGCTGATATTGGCACGATCAGAAGTAACGAGAATAAGATTATGTGAAGATTAGTTTGGGGTAGAAAGCCTGGGTCACAGAGGGTAATCCTAGATAGTTGGAAGGGTTTAGCCAGATTCGCAATATGTGTAATAATATCGGCAGGCTGTGCCGTTCAGGTAATCCTCCCTCATTTGGTACACGTGCGCTCGAAACTATATATGACAGTGGCACATGGTTGCCAATATTTCGGTCGGACCCTTCCAACTTTCCCTATTAGGTCATTAGCGAAACTTTGCCAGACGCGACAATTTATAGTTGTCGATGGTGAAAACTTTCTAATTAAGGTTACACGTTTATTTATATAGGATTTCGTTTGGAAAAGCCGTTCGATAAATCCTCTCTTTCATGCCTGTTTTGACTTTCAATATGTTTGTTTTTATATGGTTTTTCAAATATGTTATGTAATTTTTAATTTCATATATCTAGAAAAGAAGTCTAAATTTAGAAAGTGAGAGTCTGTTGCAGAAAAACAAGCCATAATTTCTGGAAAAAGTCCAAATTTTCAACCTCAAACTAAAAAAATAACGACGAATTAATTTTTTTTGGATATTTGAAGAATTATCTGTAAATTATCAAACTGACATCGTTGCCTCAATTAAAAGCAAATATTCTAGAAAAAAACTGACTACAATTTCTGCGTCGCGATGTCGAATGTATCTCTGTTTAAAAGAATGCCGAAGTGATAATATGTCTAAAAATCAACGTCTGTCTTCCTAGTAAACAAATAACTAACTCAAAAGTTCTTGCTATATTTTAAAATTATTTCAAAGTAAACAAAGCGGCTCCCTTTATATGTATAAATAGTTTCCTTAGATAAAATTTCATTATGTCGTCTCTTTTGTAGTTTGTCTTCACTTTCTTCTTTTATTGGTTATTGGTTTTTATTTTTCGTGCTGTTTATCAGTATCTAGTTCATGTTTTACATAACACCATCGTATAATCTTATCGTGGATCTTGCCCTTTTTGCTTTTTTGAATTTCACTGTGTCATTCTTTAGAATGATAAGAGGGTTTTAAAAGTTTAAGAAGCATTGGTACTTCTTGATTTTTTGCAACGATAAAATCCTTTTTTTCATTTCGATCCAAAATAAGTTCATTTGTTTCTTTGGTCACAAACTTTTTCTTAGTATTTTTTTCTTTAAATGCTATGAGTCCTTCTTTTTTTTTTGTCACTTTGATTTCCATTCTATAACTTTTGCTATGATTAATCAATATTTTCCTAAAATGAAGTTTTTTGTTCAACTTTCATTTTTTATCTTTTAGTTAGTCACAACAGGAATTGCTAATGATCTATTGCAAGATGCAAGTTGAAAAATATATTTTTTGAAAATTTGTCGCAGTTGCCTTTATAATATTATCACAAGCCGCATGTTGCCTTGCGGAAGTTTGCCAATAGAGCATCCGTTCCTATGCGATTCGTTAATAAATTTGACTGCGCATGTTTCGCCTAAAACAAACAATGCTTCTCATATATAAATCAAGAAGCAGGCAAGGATTAGCATATGATTGCTGAGCTCAGAAAATCTACTTGTGCTGATAAGACGTGATAACAGTGTAACGGAAGGCACGCCCCCCTCTTTATTGCTGTCCCGGAAGTACGTGTGTATAACGCGCCTGATGAAAGGCAGTTCGTTATTTTTTACGAGGGCGTAGCAGGTTCCTTCTGATTATTAACATGTGTCAGACACAAAGACGGCCCTTTCGGATTTGATTTATTTTATCACGGAGAATTGTACGTTCCAGGAAAATAATTATACACCATTTGGAAAATTTATTTTACTTAATCAGGCTGTTACCGCAATTGCAAACCTCGTAGTTGTTGAGATGAAAGATAACAAAATCATAACTGTGTGGATGGTTTTTTAAGTTGGGCTTATTTTGAGAATCGATTTAAAGAAATATATGACCCCGTTTGTTTTAAATTAGCGCAGCCATCTGCCCCTGTTATTTCAGAAAATGTATTAAAGGTTTAGGCTCTGATAGCTTTTTTTTGAAGTACTTCAAAGCATTTTTCTAATTCGTATAAAATTGAGATTCGCAATTAAAATGTGAAAAACAAATTGACTTTCACATGCTACTTATTAAAAGTCATTTAATGAAATAGAGGTTGAGCAAATTAGGCATTTTAAAAAAAAGCATGTCGGAAAACTAGATATATAGGGTATTTCAGTCATAGTTTCATTAATTTTGATCTCGCATTCGGGAGACAGAAAATCAAAAAAAAAAAATATTCGCTCTTTTAAAATAAGTGGCAACGGCCCCTAAAATAGTACACGTAATAGTGATATTCAACTAATGATTCACATGTAGATCAACAGACTCCTATAGGCGTTATCAAGTCCCCAACTGCAATGATAAAGCATACCGGTGATCCCAAATTTGCAGCATATTATTTATTTTCATTTTTATACTCTTAAAACTAACATGAAAATATATATACGGGATGTCTCTGGGAGGAATGTAACAACTGAGAGGTTTTTAGTCCACCAAAAACGTAGTTCAACGCTACCGAAGCAATTTTTTATCTTAATTTTTAACCGAATCATTTCCATGTTTAGCTTTTTCACCGAAAGTGCACTTTTTGTGCCATTCTTTATCCATATGGTTGATGTCATACATTAAATTCGGTCTTTCTTTTTGGAATTTATATTAAAAAATTGACTAAAATTTGAGCTATACAATCGGGGTTTGTGGCGCTGAACTACGTTTTTCGTGGAGTTACCACCTCTTAATTATTGTCATTTCCCTTCGAGACGCCATGTGTAATTGCATTTGAATATACATAAGTGTCCCTAATTTTGGGCCCTAATGGTGGACTGTTTTATAACTAAGCAGATAGTGTAGGTGAAAATTTTTCAGCTATCACTGGTTCCAAATCCTACTGGAGCGATAAATCAACCACGAAAACTGCAAAAAATGAGAGTTTACCTTCAGCGACTTATCCAGATGCATTTGATAAAGAGAATGCAACAAAATCTTAACTTCTTGTTATCAAGATCCAAATTCTGCTGACAAAAGTGAACATTTGAAACTAGGAAATAAAAGTGTTTATTTTTCAAAATTTGTAAATTAAAATTATCATCATATTTACTCTCGTGCAAACTACTACAAACTGGCTGATTCTGCAATTAAAATATTGATACCGTAGGTACTCTTTTGGTTTTGCCGAACCTCAACGGTATAAAAATCGTTAGGAAAATCTAAATAATTACATTCTAATGAAGACAAGATGTTTACGAAGACTTAGCCTAATTGCCAATTCCTAAGAAGCAATTCAAATTAAGAACAAAGCGGGCGTAATTGTCCGATAAGGATAACTGCTAATGGTAATTATCAGGCCTTTTCTAAGGAGATTCTATGAAATTCATTAGAATATAATTCAATCACTAATGGGAGTACTTAGTGAATTATTATAAAAGGGTTGGTTCCCCCAAGCAGAGGACAGTCCACGGTGAGTTGGCAGACCGTACCAGCCCGAAGAAATCCAATACCACAAGTTCGACGCTCCATTTGTCTAACGATTATGATTTAGTATCGACGTCTGCGAACTCCGAACAATGCTTATTACGAACCGCAGATGTCAAAAACTGTGATGGACTTTTTTCCCCGCGTATTTTATTTTCGAGTGTGTGAATACCAGTGACTTGGCAGTATCAATATCAATATTGTTGCACTTTGTTAACCTTGTTTAGATCGAGGTTGATTGGCATTTGAAGTTAATTAGATGATAAACTTTTCGCTTTGGTACGCCAATATTTGGCTTAATGTTTGCTTATAAACTGCTTCAGTCACGTCATATACTTTTTTAATTTTTACTACAACTTCATGATGATTGATGGTCATTAATCTTTCTTAACATTAGTTATTGACAGCTTAGGCAAATATCAGTAGCATCGAGTGCCAACTATAAATGGGTTTCAGTGCAGGTTTGCCCAAAACAGCCACTAATGATAGGGTAATCCACGGTACAACTTTTATACCTGCAACGGCATGGCCAAAACAGCCACGACAAAATTCCCCTTATCTATTAGGTAAATTACCGGATAAAGCAACTAATACCTATGTCAACCTTCTACTTTTGAAGACCAAGTGCACAGAAACAGAGTTGACACTACAACCGAAAACTGTCGTCGTCGAGGTTTCCATCCATAATGTCGATTTCACCTTCTGCAAGCTCGGTGGAGAAAAATACAAAAATTAGGACCTTCCTCGCTGTATAAGGATTCAGATTTCCTTATTGGTAAATGGTTAAGGTACCCCTTTGGACTGACCTATTTAGACTCAAGTGATGTTGGTGATTGTTTTGCGCTAGATTTTGCAGAGGATTGGCCCCAACATAAGAATCTTTGAAGCTTCTTTGACTATTTAGTCGAAAATTATATAGACGAATACTCGAGCATAAACAAACGGATATTACATTACATTTGGTTAAATGTGTATCACGTTACTGTAAAGTGAAATTATGACATTTTTTTGTTTTATAATAAAAATGCTTTTTTAAATTATTGTTTAAACTTATCCACTTACACCCGTGCGCGGTACACTTATGTAGTTCATCAGTGTCGTGCGGTAGTATCATACGAGGAGGCGGTCGCATCAGGCGGCACTTATACTGTTTTTCAATAGTTTTTTAACATTGGAAATGTTTATGTTGAGATATGGGGTGAAGTTTCGGGTTTTCGTTCAAGCTTGAGAGAACAAGGTGTCGGTCGGTCGGACATACTCGAATCGCCAGTCGAGTGTTCTCGGCGTCGAGAGGCCGGCATGAAAACTATGGAAGAATGTTAAGTTTACAGTTCACCGCAGTGCACCATATTCGTTTAATCCAGTGACGTTTTATTGGATAAGGCTATCAGCTATGGATATTAAGAGTATGAAAAATAGCGAAAAACGTAAGACATATCGAGAGTGCAAAAAACGTTTACGAGAGATTGACAATAGAGAATCTAGTGAGTTAAGTACGAAAACACCGCTAACAAAAACTGAACACAATAGGCGGTATCGTGAGCATGTAAAGATGCGCAAACTTAAAGGTTCTGAAGTTTACACGGGCTACCCAAGTCAGCGGCCCTTAACTGAGGGGTTATAATTCCATTATTATGCTGTAAACTCTTACCCTAAATCCAATTCACCTACTGTCTTGAAAACCTTGAAGTACTCAGTAAACGAATGTGGTAAAATATCTGCACTTAAAATTTTTAGGGCTCAAATAAATGTAAATTACTTTTACAATAAAGTTGACAAATTTTTGCTTGTAGATAAATATATTTTAATATTTCATTGTTTTCGCTTTGTACTAAAATATTTCTTTCAAGAGCCATGAGCATAGATGCCTTAATATTATTTTAATTTAAATTATTTCGTAGTCTATTTGGTTAAACGAGTATATTTCAATTTAAAAAATAATCTTTCAGAAGAAACTTGGCTAATGAAAACTGTAAATTTAGAAAAGATAAACGTTGCAGAAATAACCTTAAAAATAGAAAAAAGTCGAAAGAAAAATATTTGTATATTCAAGTTTTCACTCGAAATCTCAAGTCGAATACTTCGATATTAAGGTCGAAAATACAAAAAAATAGCTAAATAAGGCCAAAATTTTGAATTCAGAAAAGTTGCGAAAAAAACAGTAAAAAAAATAGACAATTTTAGGAAAATATTCCAGGATTTCAAAAAATTCATAATGTTCTAAAATTTTAAAACATATGTCAACATTTTGAGGTTAAAGATAAAATTTTGCAACTAAAAGTCAAGATTTTAAATAAATGGCTTGTGTTCTTAAAAAAAGAATCTAGATTAAATTTAAAACCTTAAAAATAAAAAATTAAAGCTTTAACACTGGTTGAAACTTTTATTGGTGTTGGAAATAAAAGTAGAAAGTAAAGTTTGAATTTTGGGATTTTAAAATTTGAGGAAACCCACCACTCATAATTTAATAAAAAAGGGGATCTTAAATTTCGAAAAAAAAGTTGACATTACAAAATTTCGATAAAAAATCTTAAGTTTTCGAGTTTATATATTTATAATTTCAAGAATTTTTTAGGCTGTCACAATTTCGAAAATAAGTCAAAATCTTTAGAAATATTTAGAATTTATTATTTAATATGAAAATTTTAAACAAAACGTAAATATTTATTGACAGTTTAAGAAAAATAAATGACATTTTGAAAGGTTGGGAAATTTTATTAAAAAGTCATTTCAAGAAAATACTCTATATTTATTTTTTTTAATGCAATATCTTGGGATAGACTCGCAAGACTGATGTTCAAATTTTGAATCCGTTTGAAATCCAAAGTTTTAAGAAAAAAACACAAGAATTGCAAGTTTAATGTAAAAAATTTAAAAAATTGGAAATTGTGGAAGAAATTATTAAATTTCGGAAGAGCCCAAAATTTGTGTTTATAATTATTTTGAAAGCATAAGCGCATAATTTTGTAAAGAAGAGTAAAAATAAGAGTAAAATAGATTTCTAGACGATTTTCTTTAGGTTAGAAAATTTTAACCTCTCTGGATAAATAAGACGTCAAAATAACCCTTGACGGATCAACCAAAATAGTCAATAAGTAATCGAATGCCGGGTTCGCTACGTTCTCTTCTAAAAAACTTACAGCACACTTGATGACTTTTTCATTTGAACATCCGATAAAATTTTAACTGACATAAATTGAAATTTACTAATTCAATCAGACTCACTCTGTCATTATTAAACGGCTCGAGATAATTATATACCACATCTGTTGCTAATTTAAAGCCCTCATCGCTTCCCATTTTTGTTTTTAGATTCATTTAAGTGGTTAGTTCATTACGACAAGCGTATTTTTGATATTAAGAAATTTCATTATCTTTGCGATTCTGTGGAAGGAGATTCAAGTGAGGTTATTGAATCATTGTCATTATCAGCTAATTATTATTATTAATTAATTATGCAATAGAATTGCTGCAAGACCGCTTTAAAATAAAAGAACAGGTCACAACCGTCCTAAACTTTTTTAATTTAGAAGAACCACACAACCCGGTCTAAGACAACTAATTAACTGTAATAAAGGTTTTAGAGCTTTCGGTAAAAAATTGAATTACTTTTATTTATTATTCCCATAAGAGCGGAAAAATTAAATGATCATGCAAAGCGAAAATGGCAATCAGTACAACCAGTACAGCTCTTGTTTTAATTAGAAATAGGTGCAGTAACTTTAAACAATGTCCAGCATTGTTAAATCCAGGGTGTCAAGCGAACATCATTACTTCAGCATTAGTTAAAAAATTGTAATTTTCTTTAAAAGAGTTTGAAGTAATGTAACATATGAATCAAATCACATCTAAACGAATTCACGTGTGATCTGGAATATGATCAACAAAATCACAGAACCAACCTCAATTTTTAAGATTGATAAATTTGCCATTCCACTGCCCTCTAATGTTTTTTTCGATGATCCTGATTTCAATGCGAAATAATCTAAATAAGATTTATTAACTGAAACAAGTTTATTTTGGAAGTAATTAGAAATTCCATTGAAATCAGAAAAAATTAACTTCATTTTCAAGAAACCAAATTGGGTTGAATGCAGCTGGTCATTTAAAAGTCCATTCAAAGAAACAAAAATATGACATGCAATTCAAAGACCATAAATTCTTGTCAGGAAGAACAATTACATGACCGGGTCAATAAATGTTAGGATCAAGAGAAAACAGAAAACAAAAAACTTTTATACCAAGAAGAAAAGGCCAGGAATAACACTTTCAAGACAATTACTACTTACGAGCACCCTGTGGTCTCTTCATTGTAACGTTGCCTTTCAAAAAGGAAAGAAGGCACATTCAGTGTCAATAAAATGATTCTTAAACTTATATCTAAGAACCACTTGTCGGAATGACAAATTTCTGAAATGTACTACTTATCCAACCAGGGCACCAGGGGGCTCAAACAAACTGTGAAGGGCCATAAAATTTATGTGGTGTAAGACACATCTGTAAACACTTTCAACACGGTCAGCCTTACCGACATTTTAATCAGTTATAAAAAAATAAAAGCTAAACGTAATACGTATTGTTGTAAATCAATACATATTTTATGTAATTATTATTATTTACTACTTCGAAGATACAAAGATAATTGTCGTGGCGAATTTCAAGGGGTGTCGGATAACATAAGGGTCGACGTCACTAAGATTCTAGCCTTAATAATCTAAATAAATAAAGGTTTCATATTTCAACACGATCGGTAAAGAGGTTATGAAATTATTAATTAAATTATTTTTTATAACAACTTTGAAAGTCTGCAATTCGAAACATTTTTTTTTTTTCGTAATTCGTATTTATTTATCATTCCGAATCAACTGCCAAGCGTTGTCTTTGAAATTTGTAAATACCCTTTATAACCTTGTATGTTAAATAAAGGGTTCATTATGTTTCTATTTGGTGTTATCATTTCCAATGTCTCCGTTGGTTGCAAGGATTGCGAAATCTGTGAATTTTTTTTCTTAATAAACTCACAACGCTCATATTTTTCACAGGCGGCATTCAAAAGGCTAGCATCATTCTGAAGATAAGCAGCGCTCGGCACACGTGGCTGTTTTCGTCATTGCATTGAAGGGTACCTGAATTTGATGGTGGCTGTTTTGGGTAGTTGGCGATTCAAGATAGATAAATTATCTTATTTATAATTACGACATTTAATTCATTTTAAGATTTCTTTAATATTAAATTATTGTATTATGCGCTTTCTACAGTTTTTATTTATTTGCTTCTACATTATTTTTAAAATCTTAGATTGGAAGAACTTTTTATGTGATATTTATTTTTTTGAAATTTGTGTACCAAATTTTCAACAGTTTTTCTTATAATAGCAACTTTAACCTAAATAAATGATATATTGGTTCTAACAGAACCATGATAGCCTCCTTATTTTTTTTATTAATTTAATAATATAAAATCTCCACTTACTATACCTAAGGAAATGTCAAATTTTGACATAAAAATGAGATTCCAATAAAACATAAAGGATTTTTAAGGATTGGATTGAAAATTTTTTGATCGCATTTTATTTTTCAATCTGTTGGGCTGTGACTCATTCCAATTATTTCTAATGGACCACACGATGCTACAAAAATAAATTCATGTGAAAAAAGAAATATCTCATTCTTTTATCACGTGATAAAGTTAACAAAAATGATTTTTGCATGATATTTTCATAGTTTATAATTGAGCCTGTGTTGATTAGGCGCATAATTATTGAGATCTGATGAAGCTTTAATAAAAGTAAATCAGACTAATAGTTTTTTTTTGTCCGGTGTTCAGGGATCTTCCTTTGGGTTTGTAGTTATATTTTAATGTCATCTTTAACATCAATATAATCGAAAAGCAGAAATTATCCCAAAATCAATTATATTTATACATCAAAATAAAATATTTTGCTTATAATCAATAAATATTTTATCAAAAACAGGTTAGATAATTATGAATGTTAATTATAAAATTAAATATCATAAAAGATTCCCCTTACAGAATTTTAATGAAACTTGCAAGTTTAATATAAAGACAACCCCGTGAAAAGAGTAACAGAATTTCTGCCTTTTATTTCTTTTATCGCTCGACAGTTCCAAGAAAGCTTTCATATTCTTCGGCGGAAGTAGAAAGACATTCTCTTGTTCTTACGTCAAATTAGGATTTCCAGGAAAGCCAGAACTTAAAGTCGATTTTTCCCTGTTCTAATAATACGACAAACATTTCAATATATCCATATTATGCCATTGTTACGCAAACTAAATATGCGTGCATAAAAGTTGTCGCCAATTAAATTGTAAAATAAGAAAATAACAAAAAGGAGGCTTAATATTTAAAACCCAATTTGAATGGATTATGTTAAGAATAGAATAGTAATATACTGGATGATGTTTCAAAATTGATGATTTATTATGTTTAACTATGGTTTGCCACAAAATCCATATTACATCGACAAATGTATAAAATATTGTCACTGAAGTGAGAGACAAACGCGAAATACGGCATTGAATTAATAAAACATTATATTTGCTTTGTAATAATTTACAGCCCGCTTGAATGCAGAAACATTTCGAAATACCCCATGAAATGTGCTGAGTAATTCATGTTTTGTAATTGTCTGTTTTTGCTATTATTTTTAATATAATAGTACAAGTTATAAGCCTTGAAATATTTCCAAAGTTTTCAGTTAAAGAGGATAATTAGGTTAGAAATTAGTTATATTAAATGTAGCTACATACCAAAAAACGTTTTGTTTTTCTAGCATTTCGTTAGTATTGTTATGGGTTTTATCGGTTCGATTTGATTCACACGTGAATTGAAAATAATACCCACTTTATTACTAAATTAAACTTGGATCACCACAATTGAACAATTAACTCACTTATTATTGACTAACTTACTAATTACACTGATTCTAACTAACTGACTCGAGGGAAAGCTAACTGCCTTATATAGTTTTGGCATCCAAGTTCCAGAACAATACGGCAGATAAGGCTTATCGTTTGCCGAAATTTCGGGAACGCTTATCTGCCGTTTGCTTCGTTATCGCGGTCGCTTTCCCCTTATCAAATTATTCTAGAAACTTTTCTTATGTACTAAATTCTACAATTCTATTCCAAATTCTATTCCATCTATTTACAATGCGTTACAGTAAAATTCTAATGCAGAGACCAATAGATTTCAACATTTATTAGATATCGAGTTTGGAAACTAAAGACCTGTTTTGATCTTATTAGATCTCATTAGTTTGGTATATCCATCTTGAATGCCAACAAATGTTCAAACCTATTGGTCTGTGCGTTGGAATTCTTGTCTTCTAGGAACTTGTTAGAGAGCAACCTTTTGCTGGGCGTTTGTCTTTTAGCTGTTGGTAGTTCGGCTACCTGCGATGATGATACACGCTTAGAGGAATACGTTCATGTAGTTTTGATGGAACCGACTTGTCCTTGGTTATCTTCAAAAATTGATATACAAATATTGTGCCAGTTTCTCTCTGAAGATGACAGCTTGGCTGTCGAAACGCGTTATAGCAACCTTTGTTGTGTTTTTTAATCTTTCTTAGTTTCAGGGGACAAGTTCTGTGTTTCAATTTTTGAAGATAATCAAGAATCAGTCCGTTCCATCAAAAAAGATTAATAACGAATACAACAAAAGATCTAACGTGCTTTGATAGCCAAGCCATCATCTTCAGAGAGATACTACCTAAATGACCTTAGTATCTCTCTATATTAATAATATATTTTCCATCAATTTTTACATCGATTATCAGAACAACTTTATGTGTACACAATAATGTTCAATTACCTACAATTTTCATAAAATTCATTAATATTATATAGAGTCCGTTGTAATAAGATCGACTTTTTTTGAACTAAATAATTGGCAGTAATTTATCTTTACCTGGGACTGCGTTATATAATTTCAAGCTAATCGAGTTTACTCTTTGGGATGCTGAATGCAAACGCTGATAGGGAATCACCAGTTTCTCCTTACATCTAGTATTATATGTATGAAAGTCCTTATTCCATAGAAACTTAAATTTAGATTTGTTTTCGTGCACATATGTTACACAGGTACATAAAGTACATAAAGAGATGTAATAGTAAGTATACCTAATTTATCAAATAAATTTCTACAATTTGCTGCATAGGCAACTTTGGATAGTAGACGTGCACATTTTTTTTGGAGTTTTAGGACTTCATCTATTAGTGGGCTATTTCCCCAGATGATTATCGCATATGTAATTCGACTGTGAGAATTTCAATAGTATGCCATCAAGGCAGATTCAAACGTTTCAATTTGCATTAGACGTCGCACAGAATGTACCGCACTGGATAAACAACTAGTGAGACTAATTATTTGCTCATTCCATTTTAAGTTTTGCTGAAAGTATATTCCCAGGAATTTTAGTTTCGCCTTTACGAACAAGGCATTAGCTGTGAAGGCTATGGATTGTGTTTTATCAATATTTAGGAGCATTTTATTTGCTGCGAACCATTTTTCAGCTTCAGATAGGCTTGAAATAGAATTTAAGGACGCTGGATTATTTCGGTTTCCCTTATTCAAAATGCTTGTCATATTTTTGTCATATTTTTGGGCAAGTCGTTAATGTATAATAGGAACATTTGAGGGCCCAGCACTGATTCTTGAGGCACCACAAATTAATTGCTTCATTTCCGCCATTTAAAGTACTGCAATTTAAAGTAACCCTTTGAAACTTTCCTTCAAAATATGACTTCATTAATCTCCAGGGTATTCCTCTTATTTCATAGAAATGTAGTTTATTTAGGAGAATCTCAATATCAACAGAGTCAAATGCTTTGCTGATATCATAGGAATCCATGTGACAAATTGAACCTTCATTTAAGGTATTTAAAAGATATTCAGTTATATCAATCAGAGCAGTAGTAGTAGATTTGGAGTTTCGAAAACCATGTTGATTACTATCAAGTATACTAAATTCTTCAAGGTAACCAGTAAGTCTCTGTTTTAAAGCTACTTTCAAGATCTTAGAAAAGGTTGGCAAAATGGAGATAGGTCGATAATTTGCTGGTTGATTTATATCTCCTTTCTTATGTAGTGGCACTACTTTTACTAATTTGAAATTTGATGGGAAAATACCTTGGTCCAAAAACTTATTTAATATCGATAGACTCTAGTATATGCTTTAGCATAATGGTGGAATGTCTATAAATATCTTTTGATTTTTTTTGCTTTGGTGATCTAACTATTGTACGTACTTCTTGAACATCTACTTCTTTGAAATAAATGGAATGAATAGCGGAATGTCTTGAATGAAAGAAATAATGATCTGCTGTAAGCGTAGTTGGGGGACTTTTATTTTGTGTTTGACTGCCAATCTCTGAGAAAAAAGTGTTAAAATTTTCTGGAGTGAGGTCGGGTTTTGTAATATACGATTTGCTTCTTGTTTCCATTTTTATAACATCCTAAATAGCTCTTTTTTGTCTTTGGCATTCATGATGTATTTACAGTTTGCTTTCCTTTTCGACGCAGAAGCACTTTGTTGATAATTTTTTCTCATATTTTTTAGATAAGAGACGAAGTTGATCATCTTTAATTGCTCTCTCTATAATTTTCATAGCGTCTAGCTTGCCCTTTATTAATTGCAACTCCTTAGTGTACCAATTTAATGTCTTCGTATTATTATACCTCCGACGAACTATTCATTTTGGACAAGCTAAATTGAATTCATAATTAAAATTTAAAGAAAGACAGACAGAGAATGCTGAATCTGCATTTTTTATATCCATTATGTATTTCCAGTCGATCTGATACAAATTCTGCTTTAGGAGATCCAAGTTATTTTTATTAATAACACGGTGTACTTTTCGAGTGTCTCGAGATGATCCTCCATGTTTCTTGTTACGCAAGAACAGACACTGAGCTTAATGGTCCGAAATGTGAGGGTCAATAGTTTCAATACTGTAATCAGTTTCATTAGAAAATATATTATCTATGCATGAAAAGGAAGAGCAAGTAACTCTGGATGCCTCTTGAAAGCAAGGATATAAATAAAATTCAGCTCTGAAGATAATAGCTTGGCTATCGAAACGCGTTAGAACAATTTTTGTTGTATTTTTTAATCTTTCATGGTTTCAGATGACAAGATGTATATATCAATACATTAATGTAGTCTAGGTTGCATTCAACCTGCATATGACACTTGTTAGAGTTGTCCACAGTTTCTTTATAGACGAATAGGTGGCGGTATACTTAGGAGTCACACAAAAGACATTTTTGATTCTATGTAACTCACTTGTTGGCACTTGAGTGGGCTATACCAAACCGACGAGATCTAATAAGATTGAAACCGGTCTTTGGTTTCCAAACCCCGGATTTAATAAATGTTCAAACTGATTGGTTTGTGTATTAGTATCCTTGTCTTCTGGGAACTTCCTAAAGAGCAACCGCTTTTTTGGGTGTTTGTGTTTCAACTATTAGTAGTTCGACCACTTATTATTCGCTCTACATTAGTTTAGTGGAACGGACTGGTCCTTGGTTATCTTCAAAAATTGAAATACAGAAGTTGTCCCCTGAAACCAAGAAAAATTAAAAAGCACAACAAAGGTTGCTCTAACGCGTTTCGACAGCCAAGCTGTCATCTTGGATGATAGCATTTTTAAATATTTTTGATAAGTTGGGAGAAGCGGTTTGCTGCAACTCGTGACTATAAGGGCAAGCTAAATAGCAAAAATTTAAAAATGAAGCAAAAAATGTGGAACTCTAAATGTCACAAAATCGTCTCCTGTTCCAATAAACAGTGCTGTCTTAGTTTTGGTGAAACGGACTGGTCCCCCAAAAAAACTGAAATACAAATGTTGTTTAAAACCAAGAAATATTAAAAAATACAACAAAGGTTACTATCGAAACGCGTTAGAGCAACCTTTGTCATGTTTTTTAATATTTCTTGGTTTCAGGGGACAACATCTGTATTTCAATTTTCTATATACACGCTTAGAGGATTGCATTAATGTAGTCTAGGTTGCATTCCACTTGAATTAGTATAATAATTATGGGAAGTCTATTTAGTCAGCTGGTATTCTAAAGCATAATGATCTAATAAGCGAAATATGCATCCACTGGTTCATTCAATGCGTTCCATCAAAATGATATGACTTTGCTAATTATTTTGTTTAGGAATTTCGTTAATACTAATTAAAATTTGATATAATGTAAACTAAAAAAAAATATCAAATTTAAAAAAAATGTTTAGTCCCACACGTTGTTAAGAAGAAATTACACTTAAAAAAAATTAATAAAATATTGTTTATATATTTTAAGCAGGTATATTCGTTGGGATTTCATTTGCTCTTTCTTATTTGACTTTTCTTTAAATTGTCTAGAATTCTTATGATCGGTAACTGAATATTTTAGCTTAAATCCATATAATCTACGTAGATGAAGTTTAGAGAGACTGGTGCCAAGTATACCAAGTAATTCACATTTTTATGCCATTTTTTTTTAAACTTGAAATTTCGAGATCGACTGCATTCTAGAAATGTCAAAATTTTATATTTGCATAAAAATTTTGAAAACAGAGTCAAAATTTCGTGAGAAACAAAAAAACATTCTATTTTTAATTTCATCATAATTATATATAAATAGGTTGAATTTTGAAGAACATAATTTAGAGCAGAAATATTGAAAATTTTAGATTAAAGTTGACCCTTTAAAAGCAAGTTTGAAAAATTGTAAAAAAATAAAATTTGGTATAAACCTCAAAATTCTGTAAAAGTTGAAAATTCCGATTTTGCTAAAGTTTTAAGAGAAAAGCCAAAATTTTGGGAAAGAAATAACAACTTTAGTTAAAATTAAAAAAAAGTGAGAAAAAATAAAATTTTGTATGTAGTCGGATTTTACAATCAGTGTAGGAGATTTTTCTGATTTCCACAAAAGACGTGACCTGGGCTTTGCGTTTTTGTCCCTTTTCAAAATATGGTATTTATTGTTGCAAAAATGTTTTTTATGGATAAATCCATAAGGAAATGAATAATAAAGCACGCTGAAAATTTCGAACCGAAAATAAACTACATTTACCAAATTTTTCTTTCATAGATACAGGTGCTTCCTAAAAATAACGCATAAATTTTGAAAAACTGGTGGCAAAAATATTACGAAAAATTACAAGGATATGCGATTTTATGTTTAAATTAAAAGCCTGACGTTGTTCCATGAAAACTAGGATTCATATCTTACTAAGTGGTTACTTATTACAATTTTTAGTTATTCCTCTTCTGATAGAAGCTTTCAGTATATTCCGGATCCTATGGTTGTTTTAAGCTGTAATTATCTGCTATTGAAAAAAAAGGTAACGTTTCAAAACACTTTCATAGGTTCAAATGAAAGTACAAGAAACGTAAATCAGATATTCAATAACTGTTTGTAGACTGGAAGGTTCATGCTTTTGCTCTTGTTAAACGTTTAAAATCAAACGGATGTGACTGCAACGAGTTGCAGGCTGATAACGGCATCCACGCTACCCTGG
Organism: Dastarcus helophoroides; assembly: GCA_028583605.1. Taxonomy (NCBI): domain Eukaryota; kingdom Metazoa; phylum Arthropoda; class Insecta; order Coleoptera; family Bothrideridae; genus Dastarcus; species Dastarcus helophoroides. Next base: position 8,189,702 of record CM053326.1, read on the forward strand.
TAGAGGCCGATAACAGTCGTTACAAGTTATTTTTACGAGAAAATTGCCTGGAGCTAGACACGACCGACCGTGTGGAAAATTCGAGTCATTTGCGGATGGTCAGATTTATGATAAGCCTGCGGTAAACTTCTAGAGTAGCCGACAACTAAATCAGCACCTCAAATCCCCAAGGACGTTCATTAGTGTGCTCCTTTGCCTCGGTTGGCACCATCATTTGATACACATATGGCACTCCCTAGAGAATTTCCTCTATCTTTTTTTAATGCATTTATTATAAAAATATGTACTATAAATTGTCAGTAATTTGACTGGAACATACTCTACAAAACACATTTATTGTTGTTATTGAATGAGTCGATTTATTTGAGCAGTTTAGTTGAGTTTATCTATACGACAAGTTTTCTAATGCATTCACGCCAAATGGCAAATCGTTTGCAAAAACAAGTTCCTCGGTCTCAAAACATAATTTGTTGTTATTTTTCAAATCAAAGCGAAAGTAATTAAATAAAAGCACTTGTTTTTTTGGACACCGTTTTATTTCGAACCACTATAACTGACTACATGGGAAACGCAGTGTGATGGGGAGGATTTTTTGTGAAACGCACGTTTTATTATTAATTAGATGTGATTGGAGTTGTGGGTATTTTCTAGAAATTTGGAGTTTAAAAACTGAAACCAAGAAAGATTAAAAAATACAACACAAGTTGCTCTAACGCGTTTCGATAGCCAAGCTATCATTTTCTTTAAATAGTATTTAAAATAAAGGCACCTTTATATAAGGTTGCTTTTTTCGAAAGTATGTGGTTTTTGTAATACTGAAAAAATCACATCAATTTGATTTAAACGAATCTTGGAGGCATCGATAATTACATATTATACCTATGTCCTAGCTTGGCTATCGAAACGCATTAGAGCAATCTTTGTTGTGTTTTTTATTCTTTCTTGGTTTCAGGAGACAAGATTTCGTTTTACATTATTTGAAGATAACCCAGGACCAGTCTGTTCCACCAAAATTTGGAGTTTAAGGTAAAGATTTGCAGTTTAAAAAAAAATGTCAATAAAAGTAAAAAGCTTAAGAGTAAGTTATAAAATCAAGCAGGGGAGATGCATTTGTGGTATTACCAACGATTTAAGGATGATATTTATATCTATAAAAAATAACTGTCTGTACTGTAAAAAATATTTATCAATTTTTGGCGGGGATCGATAATTTTAAAGTAACTAGTTTTTTATATGGAAAAACCTTAATGATCCTATTTACATTTTATTATTCAAAGATTATTCAAAAATAAAGACAACTTTATCTAAGGTTGCTTTTTTAGAAAGTATGTGGTTTTTGTAATACTGAAAATATCACATTCAGATTTAGTTTAAACGAATCTAGGAGGATCGATAATTACATATTATACCTATGTTTATGTTTTGCGATCAAGGGAGTATAAACATTACGAATTCAATTTAAGCTGTTGATTAGCGCGAAAGTTCGTTGCTTAAACTTGAGCAAGTGCAGCGCCTAGAACCATAATTAATAGTGGGTGATGTGTGGTATACATACATATATATCAGTTTCGAATAATAGAGCATTCTGGGCAAGATGCTTTTGTATGATACAGTTATGAACTATTGCTTAAGGGTACGAAATATACGTTTTAGAATTGAACACTCCACTTTATCGTATATAATTTTAACATTATCAAGTATGACCCCGGGGTGTTGAGATCAATATGGTTTATATTTGTTCTTATTATGTTTCATTTCTCTCAATAATTCATGTAACATGAAGATATTATGTGTTGTATTCCACCTATAAATGAAAATTACAGCTTCAGCAGTATACTATTTTATAATGATTGGTCATTATATTTTAAAATTGGACTGGAATGTAAGAGTGAAAAGGAAATTATAAATAATCTAAACTTAATTTTAGTAGAAGTTTTGTTAGAAATATAATTCTACATTTCTCCAAAATTATACCTTATATAGCGCCGTTCCTAGATTTTTAATAGAGTAGAACTAAATTGTGATTTTGCGAGAACATGTCAAAATTGTTGACCAAATATAAAAAAAGCCATTATAGTACATTAATTGTTCGATTCTACCACCTCGCCCGAGAAATTTTAACGAGTAAAAAATGGTTTACAACACAATTTGACCTCTCTTATTTCATAGCCTAAAAAAAATACATACAAGTTAAATGTGTCAACGAGCGGATTGTATTTTTAAAAACAATTTTATTAAAAATACAAAGTTTTTACATTTAACGAATTTATCTTAAACTAACAATTTATTAATTGCGGCACAGAGTGGCCACACACGACGACTTTACACGCGTTGATTTGGAGAAACTCCTCGTCCGCTTGTAGCGTCGATTGTTTTATCACTTCAGAGTCCTGACCTAGCGCCTTGCCTTGGTCAGCAATAACCAAAGGGTTGAACAACATAATTCCTCCCTCCTTAGAAGGAAGCCTCGGAGGGCAGCTGACGAGGGTGACGTGGTGATGGATCCTCTTGAATGGGGTCCTCGGTTGAGGATGGCTTTGGTCCAATGATCTTCTTGTATATTTTCCTTGCTGCGATAGTTGAAGCCAGGAGAAGTCCTATAATGTAGATGGGCATGGTGTGATAAAAGATGGAAACGTCTTCCTTCCGTCTCTGGATTATATTGACTGGTTGAAGATCGATTGCTCCAAGTTTTAATTGTTTTAACTGAATTGAGAAGTTGGACTTTTTGTTTTTGCCAGGAAGTTGCGGCATCTTCATGTCGATGACCATTGGAGAATTATATGTGGGTTCCAAAGGTCGGAGTTCTTCAGAATTAAAGAGAATTTTGCAGTGTTCGGAAACTTCTAGAAGGAATATTCCATGCGGCGTCATAATTTGTTTCTTGTCTGGACATTGTAGGGTCAAGACAGATTTGAAGTTGATCCATGCGATATATTGGTTGATATAGGGCAGTGGCTCAATATGGTCTTGTTTGGTTTGGATTTCCGTGTAGAGACAATCTTCAGGGATGTTTTGTTTCAGGATGTTTTCCTCGCAGGTGATGTTGACATTGATTAGTAATTTGGAAGAGCAGTGATATGTGCCACTCATAGTACAAATATCTGATAGAGGCTTTATTTTATCTTTTGACTTTAATAAAAATTTTGAATTCGGGATAATCGTGTAATATTCTGAATGTATCAAAGTAGGTAACGGTTCCAAATAGAATAATTCAAAAATGATATCGTATTCTATCGGAATAGTAAGAAAATAATTGATTTGGTTTTTATTATGAATACAATGTACCAAGGTCAATGATTCATAATTTAAAATATTATTTATATCTACAGGCAAGGGTAATTGTTCCTTATAAAATTTTGAATTTTTTTCTCTTTCAGATAAATAATCAGTAACCTTTATGATGCTGGGATGCATTTTACCAATAGCGCAAAATGTAAGTGAATTTTCAACCTCAACAAGCAGATCCACAATTGTATTATACGATAAGAGAAGTTGATTTAATAAATCTTTAATTTGTAATACGATTATGTCTCCTGTATTATTTTGAACATTCTCCATCACTTTATAAATTTTATTTTTTAACAAATGTTGATTATACTGAATACTACTAACAGTAAGGTTGAATTGTTCTATTACGTTTTTATTTATTGAATATTGATTTAGAATTTGGTTTTCTAAATTGTGTTGATTATTTTCCAAATGTGTAAGAATTTTGTTTATTCTTGATGCATCAGAAGCGTCCATATTTCCTGTGATAAATTTCAAAGCTGAGCCTAAGCCATTAATAAGGCCTCTTTTATTTCGACTAGAACGCGGGTAAATGTTATTCATTTTATTGTCAACTAAGTTGGAAGTATATCGAATTAATTTTACATAATTTTCAATTTCTTTATAATGTTGCTTATTGTGAACTGTGAAGTCACTTAAAATTTTGTAATTTCTGTTTAGATTCTCAATTTCATTTTTTATTGCTATTAAGTCGAAAAAGTGAACAAATGTGTGTTGTGTTCTTTGAAGTTTTGCTTGACCTAAATGTATGGGGAGTAAGCCTGGATTATGTGTCACATTTTGGATTATTATAGAGGAGGTTACAATGCCGATGAGGGGCCTGCAACAGATTGGAATTGTTTTAGTTTGGCTGGACGTTTAATATTTGAAAGATGGATGTTCTCAGTGGTTTGAGCAGTTTGGGGAATTATTTTTCCTGTTTTTCGTAATGCGTTAATCTTATCTAATGTTTGAATTTTATATTTATTTTTTGTTTTCTTACATTTTTGTTTATTTTTCACGTAAACCTTTTGAGGAATATCAGGAAGATCTTCTTTATTTTTGTTAGAATTATTAATATATTTTTCTTTCTGATTTTGAATTCTATCTTTGATTTCTTGATAGAGTATTCTCGTTCTGTCTTTATGTTTTTGGGTGTAATCTGAGAGTAGTTGGTATTCTAAATTGATATCAAAAGGATCGGGATTTTCTAAGTGACCATTAATTATTTCGAAAGGAGTTAATTTAGTTGTGGAATGTTTTGTATTATTATATGCTAATATCGCATATCTAACTTTGGTTTGAATATTTTCATCTTTAAATCTTTCTCTGTTATTAAAGATGCGAACGTGTTCAATAATCGTAGAATGAAAACGTTCAACTATGCCATTTGATTCCGGATGTTGCGAACTTATAAAATGAATGTTGACTTTATGTAATTTAAGTAATTCCTGTAAAAGGTCGTTTTTGAACTCGCCACCGTTGTCTGCGATTATTAACCTGGGAATGCCGTGATGTGTGAAATATGATATTAAATTGTTGGCAATTTCTGTTCTTTGTGATGAAATTAGAGGATATGCTTGTGCATATTTAGAAAAAGAATCTACAATTGTTAAAAATTTTTGTTTTTCCAAAGCTAAACTATCTATATGAATAATTTCAAAAGGTTTTGTAGCTGTTGGGGTAATATTTAATTTTAAATTTAAGGGGTGTCTGTCATATTTTGATAATCTACAAGAATCGCATTCGTTGATGTAATTTTGAATAAAATTTTGCATTTTGGGCCAAAAATATTTTTCTTTTAAGCGATTATATGTCTCTTCGATACCACGATGATTTGTTTTACCTAAGTGGTATGTTTCTAAAATATGATTTTGTTGTTCTGGATTTTCAACATCAGTTAGCATTTTAGTACATTTAATTATTTGCAATTCAGCATTCTTGAAGTATTTCTGTAATATGGTACTAAATTTTTCATATACTGGGGACTCGAAATAAATATAATATTTTGTTCTGGGGACTAAATATTCTTTTATGAGTTGAATTGTTTCCTGCTCGAAATTGTTTTTTGAAATTTGAAATTTAATTCTTTGAAAAGTATTATCGAAAAGTTTATTAATTTTTGGTTTATTAGGGGAGTATCGAACTTCTTCGATTATAATTTGGTTTTTAAATAGATTTACAGGTTTATCGAGAATAGGTATTCCTAAAATTGGATCTTCTACATTGGAATGAATTGTCGCACCTTGAAGGTCGTCATTACCATATGATGTTACATTAGATGATAAGGAGTCGTCATCCTTATATTGTGTGTCGGGTTCGACAAACATGGATTCGTTATCTTTATGTATATTATTGTCGAAGTTTTTGTTAAATTCTTCCATATATTTTAGAAAAGGGGATTCAGTTTCATTTTCATTAATATGACATTCTATTCTGGATAGAGGGTCGGCAACTTTATTTTGGGAGCCTTTCTTATAAGAGATATTATAATCAAATTCTTCTAATTTTAAGCGCCATCTGATTAGCTTAGAATTAGGTTCGCGGAGAGAAAACAGCCATTGAAGGGGTTTGTGATCCGTTAATATATTAAATTTACGTCCGAATAAATAGGGGCGAAAATATTTGGTTGCCCAAACGATTGCTAGGAGTTCTTTCTCGATCGTGGAATAATTTACTTCGTGATCGTTCAAAGTCCTACTTGCATACGCAATGGGTCTGTCTTGTCCAATAGGACCTTGTGATAAAACAGCGCCAATTGCATAATTGGAAGCATCCGTTATTAAGTGAAATATTTTTGAAAAGTCTGGATATTGAAGAATTGGTTCATTGGTTAAAAGAGTTTTGCAATATTCAAAACATTGTCGGTAGTCAGAATTATTAATATCTATTGTGGCATTTTTCTTTAAACAATTTGTGAAGGGTTTAGTAATTTTGGCAAAATTTGGGATAAATTTTCGGTAATAACCTAAAAGTCCTAGGAAGCTTTTTATCTGTTTTACAGTTTTCGGAATTGGAAATTTTAAAATAGCGTTTACTTTATCTGGATTAGGTTTTACGCCATCGGGAGTTACGACATGACCTAGATATCCTACTTCCTTTCTTAGGAATTCACTTTTATCTAATTGAATTTTTAAATTTGATTGTCCTAATCTTTCAAAAACTAGTTTAAGTCTCTCAATGTGTTGTTGAAGGCTAGTGCTAAAAATGATGATGTCATCTAGGTATACTAGACAAATCTCAGTTTGTAAACCTTTTAGTACGTGGTCCATGACACGTTGAAAAGTGGCAGGTGCATTCTTGAGGCCAAATGGCATACGAAGATATTCGTAGTGTCCATTTTCGGTATTGAATGCAGTTTTTGGAATAGCTTCAGGGTTCATTTCAATTTGGTGGAATCCTGATTTAAGATCAAGAGTTGTAAAATATTGACAACGTCCTAATTTATCAAGGAGATCGGTAATGTTTGGGATGGGATACTTATCATCGACAGTCTTCTCGTTAAGTTTACGGTAGTCGACAACAATCCGCCATTTTTGTTTTCCTGATGAGTCAATTTTTTTGGAACAACCCAAATGGGGGATGACCAAGGGGAGTGAGATGGTTGTATTATATTTTGAGAAAGCATTTCGTCTATTTGGTTTTTTACTTCTTGACGATGTACTTGGGGATATCGATAAGATTTGACATAAATTGGTAACTCATCTTTAGTTTTGATATCATGTTTAATAATATTAGTAAAAGTTAATGGATCATTATCTTTGTGAAATATATCTGCATAGTCATAAAGTAAATTTGATAAAACGGCTTTTTCTTCGTAGTTTAAATGATCTGTTCTGAATTTGGTCAAATCAACTTCGTTGGATTCCATGCTACAAAATTCGGGAGTTGTTTTACGATAACAAATTTGGAATTTACAATTAGGAAGAACTAATGTATTATCTTTTAAATTAATTACAGCATCAAGATGTTTTAAGGTATCGATTCCTAAAAGCCAATCGAAATGTTTATGAAATTTAAACATATAAAATTTTAATTTGGTATTTGTTTTAAATAAATCCGGGAAGGAAGTTATCATAGAAGAATTTCCTATACTTAAGCCATGAACAGTTGATATCTGAAATTTATCTGGTTTAATAAATTTTCTAAATTTATTTCTAGCTAAATTTGGATTAACAAATGATTTTGAACTAGCGGTATCTATTAAAATTTCTTCGTTAGTTATTGGGTGTAAAATAAAGGGAAGTTCTGAAATATTGTTAACAAAATTCATTAATTCTAATTTGGGGATATTTCTTGTTCCGAGGCAATTTCCTCTAAAAAATCATTGTATGGGGAATAATTATCGGAACAATCAGCTTCTGATTCACTTAACTGATCATCGTTTTGCGTATCTATATTTAAATTATTAAAATTTTCGGGTAAAGAATGAAGTTCTTTAGCATTGAAGTTTGGATATGGTCGTTTTGGTGGTGGTCTGTAAGTGTTTGCCGTAGAGATACTCATTGGAGTAGGCTTTGGTTCTTGTTTAACTTGTGGGCTAATTCTGTTAGATAGTGGGGTTTGATATTGGGTATTTGGTCTCATGGAATGTTGAACATAAGAAAAATTATTTGGGGTTTCGTTCTTATACAAGGGATAAAAATTGCTTGAATTTTTTTGATAGAAATTTGGTTTTGGATTGGGGAATTTATTTGGAGAGCTATTTGATTGTTTATTAAATTTTTGATTGTTAATTTCTTTCTGGTAGGTATTGGTTAATAAATTTAAAGCGGATTCCAAGTCTTTTGGGTCCTTTGTTCTCATAAGAGAACCCAATGGTTCCTTTAGACCATTTAGTAAGGTTTTTAACGCAACTCTGCGAAAGTGATTATTGAGTCCTTGGTTTAGACCATAGTGCATATTTGAATAAGTAATTTGTGAATTTAAAATTCTTTGAATTCGTTTGTAGAATTCAAATGGGTTTAAGCTACCTTGTTCTAGTCTGTTCATTTCGACAGCTAGCGTGGCATCATCTCGTTTATCAGCATACGAGCACAAAAGTAAAGATTTTAATTCTTGCCAATTATTGGCTTGTTGGTTTGAAACAAATAAGCTTGCTTCACCTTGAATTTTGATCTGATTCTTGACATCAAAAAATCATTTTTCGGGTTATCATGCACTTCAACATCATAAAAATACTTGATAACTTTTTCACATTCTTGAATAAAATACGGAAGCAATTCCGCTTCCCCTTTGAATATTGGAACGATTTCCAAATATTCTTTTAATTCGGAGATATTTAAATTTAATTGAGGAGTCATATTTGTAACCGTTACTATGTCTTGATATTCTTTCAAAACTAGTTTCGCAGGTTTTAATATGGGTGAAAAATTCGAATTTAGTGAACCTCTATATGACATATATACTTACAGGGCTTTCACTGCTGTTAGCATCTGGAGGGCTCTGAAGTCTTGAACGTCTCTAGATGGTTCCTTTTCTTCTTTCTTCTTTGGAGCGGGTTGATTGTCGGTAAATCGTTGAGACGAAACGGCACCTTTTCGCGGGACCGGCCAACAAATCTTACAGCGACTGCGCCAGTTAAATGTGTCAACGAGCGGATTGTATTTTTAAAAACAATTTTATTAAAAATACAAAGTTTTTACATTTAACGAATTTAATCTTAAACTAACAATTTATTAATTGCGGCACGGAGTGGCCACACACGACGACTTTACACGCGTTGATTTGGAGAAACTCCTCGTCCGCTTGTAGCGTCGATTGTTTTATCACTTCAGAGTGCTGACCTAGCGCCTTGCCTTGGTCAGCAATAACCAAAGGGTTGAACAACATAATTCCTCCCTCCTTAGAAGGAAGCCTCGGAGGGCAGCTGACGAGGGTGACGTGGTGATGGATCCTCTTGAATGGGGTCCTCGGTTGAGGATGGCTTTGGTCCAATGATCTTCTTGTATATTTTCCTTGCTGCGATAGTTGAAGCCAGGAGAAGTCCTATAATGTAGATGGGCATGGTGTGATAAAAGATGGAAACGTCTTCCTTCCGTCTCTGGATTATATTGACTGGTTGAAGATCGATTGCTCCAAGTTTTAATTGTTTTAACTGAATTGAGAAGTTGGACTTTTTGTTTTTGCCAGGAAGTTGCGGCATCTTCATGTCGATGACCATTGGAGAATTATATGTGGGTTCCAAAGGTCGGAGTTCTTCAGAATTAAAGAGAATTTTGCAGTGTTCGGAAACTTCTAGAAGGAATATTCCATGCGGCGTCATAATTTGTTTCTTGTCTGGACATTGTAGGGTCAAGACAGATTTGAAGTTGATCCATGCGATATATTGGTTGATATAGGGCAGTGGCTCAATATGGTCTTGTTTGGTTTGGATTTCCGTGTAGAGACAATCTTCAGGGATGTTTTGTTTCAGGATGTTTTCCTCGCAGGTGATGTTGACATTGATTAGTAATTTGGAAGAGCAGTGATATGTGCCACTCATAGTACAAATATCTGATAGAGGCTTTATTTTATCTTTTGACTTTAATAAAAATTTTGAATTCGGGATAATCGTGTAATATTCTGAATGTATCAAAGTAGGTAACGGTTCCAAATAGAATAATTCAAAAATGATATCGTATTCTATCGGAATAGTAAGAAAATAATTGATTTGGTTTTTATTATGAATACAATGTACCAAGGTCAATGATTCATAATTTAAAATATTATTTATATCTACAGGCAAGGGTAATTGTTCCTTATAAAATTTTGAATTTTTTTCTAATTCAGATAAATAATCAGTAACCTTTATGATGCTGGGATGCATTTTACCAATAGCGCAAAATGTAAGTGAATTTTCAACCTCAACAAGCAGATCCACAATTGTATTATACGATAAGAGAAGTTGATTTAATAAATCTTTAATTTGTAATACGATTATGTCTCCTGTATTATTTTGAACATTCTCCATAACTTTATAAATTTTATTTTTTAACAAATGTTGATTATACTGAATACTACTAACAGTAAGGTTGAATTGTTCTATTACGTTTTTATTTATTGAATATTGATTTAGAATTTGGTTTTCTAAATTGTGTTGATTATTTTCCAAATGTGTAAGAATTTTGTTTATTCTTGATGCATCAGAAGCGTCCATATTTCCTGTGATAAATTTCAAAGCTGAGCCTAAGCCATTAATAAGGCCTCTTTTATTTCGACTAGAACGCGGGTAAATGTTATTCATTTTATTGTCAACTAAGTTGGAAGTATATCGAATTAATTTTACATAATTTTCAATTTCTTTATAATGTTGCTTATTGTGAACTGTGAAGTCACTTAAAATTTTGTAATTTCTGTTTAGATTTCTCAATTTCATTTTTTATTGCTATTAAGTCGAAAAAGTGAACAAATGTGTGTTGTGTTCTTTGAAGTTTTGCTTGACCTAAATGTATGGGGAGTAAGCCTGGATTATGTGTCACATTTTGGATTATTATAGAGGAGGTTACAATGCCGATGAGGGGCCTGCAACAGATTGGAATTGTTTTAGTTTGGCTGGACGTTTAATATTTGAAAGATGGATGTTCTCAGTGGTTTGAGCAGTTTGGGGAATTATTTTTCCTGTTTTTCGTAATGCGTTAATCTTATCTAATGTTTGAATTTTATATTTATTTTTTGTTTTCTTACATTTTTGTTTATTTTTCACGTAAACCTTTTGAGGAATATCAGGAAGATCTTCTTTATTTTTGTTAGAATTATTAATATATTTTTCTTTCTGATTTTGAATTCTATCTTTGATTTCTTGATAGAGTATTCTCGTTCTGTCTTTATGTTTTTGGGTGTAATCTGAGAGTAGTTGGTATTCTAAATTGATATCAAAAGGATCGGGATTTTCTAAGTGACCATTAATTATTTCGAAAGGAGTTAATTTAGTTGTGGAATGTTTTGTATTATTATATGCTAATATCGCATATCTAACTTTGGTTTGAATATTTTCATCTTTAAATCTTTCTCTGTTATTAAAGATGCGAACGTGTTCAATAATCGTAGAATGAAAACGTTCAACTATGCCATTTGATTCCGGATGTTGCGAACTTATAAAATGAATGTTGACTTTATGTAATTTAAGTAATTCCTGTAAAAGGTCGTTTTTGAACTCGCCACCGTTGTCTGCGATTATTAACCTGGGAATGCCGTGATGTGTGAAATATGATATTAAATTGTTGGCAATTTCTGTTCTTTGTGATGAAATTAGAGGATATGCTTGTGCATATTTAGAAAAAGAATCTACAATTGTTAAAAATTTTTGTTTTTCCAAAGCTAAACTATCTATATGAATAATTTCAAAAGGTTTTGTAGCTGTTGGGGTAATATTTAATTTTAAATTTAAGGGGTGTCTGTCATATTTTGATAATCTACAAGAATCGCATTCGTTGATGTAATTTTGAATAAAATTTTGCATTTTGGGCCAAAAATATTTTTCTTTTAAGCGATTATATGTCTCTTCGATACCACGATGATTTGTTTTACCTAAGTGGTATGTTTCTAAAATATGATTTTGTTGTTCTGGATTTTCAACATCAGTTAGCATTTTAGTACATTTAATTATTTGCAATTCAGCATTCTTGAAGTATTTCTGTAATATGGTACTAAATTTTTCATATACTGGGGACTCGAAATAAATATAATATTTTGTTCTGGGGACTAAATATTCTTTTACGAGTTGAATTGTTTCCTGCTCGAAATTGTTTTTTGAAATTTGAAATTTAATTCTTTGAAAAGTATTATCGAAAAGTTTATTAATTTTTGGTTTATTAGGGGAGTATCGAACTTCTTCGATTATAATTTGGTTTTTAAATAGATTTACAGGTTTATCGAGAATAGGTATTCCTAAAATTGGATCTTCTACATTGGAATGAATTGTCGCACCTTGAAGGTCGTCATTACCATATGATGTTACATTAGATGATAAGGAGTCGTCATCCTTATATTGTGTATCGGGTTCGACAAACATGGATTCGTTATCTTTATGTATATTATTGTCAAAGTTTTTGTTAAATTCTTCCATATATTTTAGAAAAGGGGATTCAGTTTCATTTTCATTAACATGACATTCTATTCTGGATAGAGGGTCGGCAACTTTATTTTGGGAGCCTTTCTTATAAGAGATATTATAATCAAATTCTTCTAATTTTAAGCGCCATCTGATTAGCTTAGAATTAGGTTCGCGGAGAGAAAACAGCCATTGAAGGGGTTTGTGATCCGTTAATATATTAAATTTACGTCCGAATAAATAGGGGCGAAAATATTTGGTTGCCCAAACGATTGCTAGGAGTTCTTTCTCGATCGTGGAATAATTTACTTCGTGATCGTTCAAAGTCCTACTTGCATACGCAATGGGTCTGTCTTGTCCAATAGGACCTTGTGATAAAACAGCGCCAATTGCATAATTGGAAGCATCCGTTATTAAGTGAAATATTTTTGAAAAGTCTGGATATTGAAGAATTGGTTCATTGGTTAAAAGAGTTTTGCAATATTCAAAACATTGTCGGTAGTCAGAATTATTAATATCTATTGTGGCATTTTTCTTTAAACAATTTGTGAAGGGTTTAGTAATTTTGGCAAAATTTGGGATAAATTTTCGGTAATAACCTAAAAGTCCTAGGAAGCTTTTTATCTGTTTTACAGTTTTCGGAATTGGAAATTTTAAAATAGCGTTTACTTTATCTGGATTAGGTTTTACGCCATCGGGAGTTACGACATGACCTAGATATCCTACTTCCTTTCTTAGGAATTCACTTTTATCTAATTGAATTTTTAAATTTGATTGTCCTAATCTTTCAAAAACTAGTTTAAGTCTCTCAATGTGTTGTTGAAGGCTAGTGCTAAAAATGATGATGTCATCTAGGTATACTAGACAAATCTCAGTTTGTAAACCTTTTAGTACGTGGTCCATGACACGTTGAAAAGTGGCAGGTGCATTCTTGAGGCCAAATGGCATACGAAGATATTCGTAGTGTCCATTTTCGGTATTGAATGCAGTTTTTGGAATAGCTTCAGGGTTCATTTCAATTTGGTGGAATCCTGATTTAAGATCAAGAGTTGTAAAATATTGACAACGTCCTAATTTATCAAGGAGATCGGTAATGTTTGGGATGGGATACTTATCATCGACAGTCTTCTCGTTAAGTTTACGGTAGTCGACAACAATCCGCCATTTTTGTTTTCCTGATGAGTCAATTTTTTTTGGAACAACCCAAATGGGGGATGACCAAGGGGAGTGAGATGGTTGTATTATATTTTGAGAAAGCATTTCGTCTATTTGGTTTTTTACTTCTTGACGATGTACTTGGGGATATCGATAAGATTTGACATAAATTGGTAACTCATCTTTAGTTTTGATATCATGTTTAATAATATTAGTAAAAGTTAATGGATCATTATCTTTGTGAAATATATCTGCATAGTCATAAAGTAAATTTGATAAAACGGCTTTTTCTTCGTAGTTTAAATGATCTGTTCTGAATTTGGTCAAATCAACTTCGTTGGATTCCATGCTACAAAATTCGGGAGTTGTTTTACGATAACAAATTTGGAATTTACAATTAGGAAGAACTAATGTATTATCTTTTAAATTAATTACAGCATCAAGATGTTTTAAGGTATCGATTCCTAAAAGCCAATCGAAATGTTTATGAAATTTAAACATATAAAATTTTAATTTGGTATTTGTTTTAAATAAATCCGGGAAGGAAGTTATCATAGAAGAATTTCCTATACTTAAGCCATGAACAGTTGATATCTGAAATTTATCTGGTTTAATAAATTTTCTAAATTTATTTCTAGCTAAATTTGGATTAACAAATGATTTTGAACTAGCGGTATCTATTAAAATTTCTTCGTTAGTTATTGGGTGTAAAATAAAGGGAAGTTCTGAAATATTGTTAACAAAATTCATTAATTCTAATTTGGGGATATTTCTTGTTCCGAGGCAATTTCCTCTAAAAAATCATTGTATGGGGAATAATTATCGGAACAATCAGCTTCTGATTCACTTAACTGATCATCGTTTTGCGTATCTATATTTAAATTATTAAAATTTTCGGGTAAAGAATGAAGTTCTTTAGCATTGAAGTTTGGATATGGTCGTTTTGGTGGTGGTCTGTAAGTGTTTGCCGTAGAGATACTCATTGGAGTAGGCTTTGGTTCTTGTTTAACTTGTGGGCTAATTCTGTTAGATAGTGGGGTTTGATATTGGGTATTTGGTCTCATGGAATGTTGAACATAAGAAAAATTATTTGGGGTTTCGTTCTTATACAAGGGATAAAAATTGCTTGAATTTTTTTGATAGAAATTTGGTTTTGGATTGGGGAATTTATTTGGAGAGCTATTTGATTGTTTATTAAATTTTTGATTGTTAATTTCTTTCTGGTAGGTATTGGTTAATAAATTTAAAGCGGATTCCAAGTCTTTTGGGTCCTTTGTTCTCATAAGAGAACCCAATGGTTCCTTTAGACCATTTAGTAAGGTTTTTAACGCAACTCTGCGAAAGTGATTATTGAGTCCTTGGTTTAGACCATAGTGCATATTTGAATAAGTAATTTGTGAATTTAAAATTCTTTGAATTCGTTTGTAGAATTCAAATGGGTTTAAGCTACCTTGTTCTAGTCTGTTCATTTCGACAGCTAGCGTGGCATCATCTCGTTTATCAGCATACGAGCACAAAAGTAAAGATTTTAATTCTTGCCAATTATTGGCTTGTTGGTTTGAAACAAATAAGCTTGCTTCACCTTGAATTTTTGATCTGATTCTTGACATCAAAAAATCATTTTTCGGGTTATCATGCACTTCAACATCATAAAAATACTTGATAACTTTTTCACATTCTTGAATAAAATACGGAAGCAATTCCGCTTCCCCTTTGAATATTGGAACGATTTCCAAATATTCTTTTAATTCGGAGATATTTAAATTTAATTGAGGAGTCATATTTGTAACCGTTACTATGTCTTGATATTCTTTCAAAACTAGTTTCGCAGGTTTTAATATGGGTGAAAAATTCGAATTTAGTGAACCTCTATATGACATATATACTTACAGGGCTTTCACTGCTGTTAGCATCTGGAGGGCTCTGAAGTCTTGAACGTCTCTAGATGGTTCCTTTTCTTCTTTTCTTCTTTGGAGCGGGTTGATTGTCGGTAAATCGTTGAGACGAAACGGCACCTTTTCGCGGGACCGGCCAACAAATCTTACAGCGACTGCGCCAGTTAAATGTGTCAACGAGCGGATTGTATTTTTAAAAACAATTTTATTAAAAATACAAAGTTTTTACATTTAACGAATTTATCTTAAACTAACAATTTATTAATTGCGGCACGGAGTGGCCACACACGACGACTTTACACGCGTTGATTTGGAGAAACTCCTCGTCCGCTTGTAGCGTCGATTGTTTTATCACTTCAGAGTGCTGACCTAGCGCCTTGCCTTGGTCAGCAATAACCAAAGGGTTGAACAACATAATTTACATACCCTCGGTGTTTAAATTTTGACGTCTGAATAAAAGCATAGGAACATCCTAATTGGTAACATTTAGTCAATCTACCATTTTAATACAAATCATCTACACGACCCATATTAACCATTCCGCCGCTTCTTCACAAACATAAAACCCACAGACGAGCCATCTCCCGTAATCGTTCGATTTGTTCATGCGGAAGAACTTAGAAAAAGACATCCGAGAAAGAGATGTTATGATGCGTGTCACAATCTTTCGAAATTGCATGTAGCTTAAATGGAACGGTTTTCTTATTTGCTATAAAACATATTTTTTTTAAAAGAAAATTAATGTTAAGGATTCTTTGAATGTTTGGAATCAGGCACGAAATCAGGATTTTTTTTCGAAGGGGGGGGCTGCGATCCTTCTTTGTTTGTGTTTAGGTTAGAGCTAAGAAACTACAGTTCAATTCTACTTTACTATTAATATTATTATTGTATACAACTATATTAAAATTTAAAAAATACACTATAAACAGTTCTAGAGTCTAACTCTTCTAACATTCTGACAAAGTAATTTAACAACAATGTTGCCTATTTATCTAAATTTAATTTCTAAATAAAAACAGATGTGTGGGTAAGATGATAACATCACTCGAAAGATATTCCTTTTCTAAAATTTATCTTTGAACTGTTTTCTATAACCTTACTTGTGTATGAAAAATGCCTCTAGAAAGTGCTCTATTTAGAAACATAGTTTGAAGTCAGCTAGCAAAAAATCTTTTTTTTAATATTTTTCAAATTTGGATTAAATTCATAATAGTAACTTTTATCTCAAATAATTTAAAGTTTGCACCCGATCATTTAGAATTTGGATATTCTTTCTAAATTCTGGAAGAGTAGATGTTTTTTTCTTTAAATTCAAGTTTCTCTTAGCATCCAACTCTTTTTCTAACTGGCAACAACTTCAATTCCTACGTCATTTATTTTGGGCAATTTTGGGATTTATTGTTGCTATTTGAATTTGCAATGTCGAAATGCATTTGGTTCTTCCGCATTTCAAAAAAAGTTTTTGTTATAAAGTTATTTATCGCTTTTTTTTAAGTTTTACCTTTAATATCAAATTTTGGAGCTTTTTTGAAATTTTCAATTTGAATTAGATTTTTTATTAAATGCGAAGTATCTTAAAACTTTTAGTTATTTTCTTAAAATTCAAAGTTTAAAATCTTGGTATTTACTTCAAACGTACAAATATTTTTTAAACTTCGATTCCTTCTAGAAACCTGAAAATTTCGCCAAAGTTTTTGTGAAAAATATCAGATATCGAAGTTCTGAAATTAATCTTCAGTTTTTTGAATTTGGAGTTTTAATTTGAAATGTCTAAAAAAAGTCTACATTTAGAGTGACAAACTCGTTCTAGAAAAAGTTTAATTAATTTAAAAATAACCAAAATTCATTATTAAATATTTCTGAAAGTATTAACTTTTTTATAAATTTTGAATTTCCAAACAAATAGTAGGATATGTTAATTTTTAACCAATTTACCTGTAGAACTCGTTTTTTAAAGTAGAAATTTTAAAAATAATTTGACATTTAGAATTACTCTCTAAATCAGAAAAAAAAGAGCTATAATTTTTGAAAAACAAAGGCTTGAAGTCAGAATTTTCTAAAAAAAATTCTTATTTCCAAAAGATGAAATCTATTAACAAAAATTCAGAACACTCAATATTTTGTCTTGAAACAAAACTCAAAAAATAAATTTTGATATTTCCCAAAACTTGAGTGTTGTCTCAAAATGGCCAGCTGATTTTTTTATTTTAAATGTCTAGAAAGAAAGTCAAAATATTGTGAAGAAGTCTGAATTTTGAACCAGTGCTAATATTAATATTTTGAAGAACAAACTAAGGCCATTAGGCACATTTTTTTTCAAAATTTCGACTTTAATATTAACATTTTTAAACTCGTCGTGAAAAGCTGTAAACATTTTATAAATCAATTTCTTCTAAAAATACGAATTTAAAGTTGTAATGTCGTGATTAAAAGTAAAAAATTTCTTAATTAAAGTTGAAATTTGATAACTAAGATAGAAATTTTAATATTTTTTTGAAAGTTTTTACTTGGAAGTCGAATTTTGGAGAAAAAAGTCGAATTTTTGAAATCGTAATCAAAATATAAACAAATCAATTTCATAACAAAAAATTTCGAAATTTTTTATTGTGAATGAAGAATAAATTTTTATTGTGAAGTTAAAACTTTTTAAAAAAAATTAAAAACTTCGAATTAAGCTGATGGGTTAAAGTTATTAAAAAATCCTAAGTTTTCCAGTTTAAAAATGCTCAAGTTTTGTGTAAAGCTTGGAATTTAAATAAGAATCGACATTTTAGACATTTTTTTAAAGTTCAATGGCCAGTTAGAAAAATTATAGAAGAAATTCATAAAAATAACTTATTTAAAAATGTTTTCTTAAAATAATGCATTATAAGAGATTTTAATTTTTGGGTAAAGGGCCTAATATTCAAAATTTTATGCAAATACCGAATTTAAAATTTAAATTTTTAAGTTCCAAAACTGTAAAACTATTATCACAAAATCCAAGTATTTCTTAAAATTTGGTGTTAAATCTCGAAAAATCGGTTGTTTAAATTTCCAGTTCTTCCCAAAATTTGATTTTTTTTTCAAAATGGGGAGTTTAAGCTTAAAAATCTTGCAAAATTCAACATTATTTTAATAAAATTTAAGACGTAAGATTGAAATTCCAAATAAAAAAAAATTCAAGAACAGTTTAAATTTTTCTGGAAACGAAATCTCAGATTTAAAAGTCAAAATTTAGGAAAAAATTCGAATGAATTTAAGGTAAAAATTTTAAGGTTTAGGATGGAAATTCAAGTATAAACTCGAAATTTTAAGAACTTCTTCATTTGAAAATGTTATACTCCTTCCGAATATCCTGAGTATAACCCAAAACCTATTCTTTTTTTTAATTTCGACTGAGATTTCAAAATGTTTTCTTCTGTTAATTGTAAGTTTTGTTCTGTTAATGACCTTTTTTTTAAGAGTATTTTACCTTTTTGGTGCTTTCTTTAACTTTTCGTTTTTCCCTAATTTAACATTTTGCTCCCCTTTCAACCTTGCTTGATTGTGCTTAAAATCCGGTCTCTAATAATAGGAAATAAAGCCAAATTCGAAAAAAAAACTTTCTTGCATTTCAGTCCGAAAACAAAATGATCCATTAAAAAGGGTTTTTAAAAATGTCGCACATCTGGAAAGTTCAGTTCTATCTTGTGGGAAGCCAAAAAAATTCGGGGGGGGGGGGGCTGCAACCCCCTAGCCCCCTTGGTTACGGGCCTGTTTGGAATAATTACGTCTTATCTTATTTAATGTGAAGAGCTTGGTATTTAACTATTTAATGCTTAGTGATTTATAACAGTAACAGCATTTCTTAATTTATTGGAAAAGGACCATTAGTCTATTACATTTTAAATTTCAAATCATTTTTTGCTTAAAATTCCTAAAATTACTGTCAAGCCTCTAATTTCACTTAAAGTATAAGCAAGATATGGGATAACAACCCTTTAAGATGATTTTATTTTTTTCTAGAAGTGTACTAGATATTTTAAATAAATTCAACACCAAAAAATAGGAGTCTGTAAATTATATATCAAGTTTCTTTTTTCTTCAGATTGTTAGATTAATTTTTGAGGGTCTTGAATATGCAGCTCTAGAACTGATTATTAATTTATTTTTTCTCGTGTCGTGCTGAACGACAGTGGCTACTGGATTTGTGCTCCATTGATTAATCCAAATTCCTTGGGAATTGATAAGCAATTAATCCGGGAATTGTGGTGAAGCAAACTGTGTGGACAGTAGGACCAGTTTGGTGATTGAATTAACACCTTGAATAAACAGGTGAGCTAGAATTAGTCATAATTTATGAGATAGAACTTAAAATTGGCAAAGTGAAGAGATAGGTGAAAAATACAGAATAAGATAAGACGTCGCAGATAACAAAAAGCCGATTACGGCAGTAACTCGTTGCGCTCGGATTGAAGCTAAATATAGACAACACAAATAACAAAGAAATAATAAGTAGGTTGTATGAGAAAGAAAAATGATTGAAATTCTTTAACTAATGTCCGAAATAAAGGCGGATATCAAGGAATTTAGGGGCGAAGGGAGGGAATATCAAGAAATATTGAAAATAATAGTCGAAGTTAACAAGAGATTAAAAGAACAACTGAAGGAATTAAAGTCAAGAATACAGATTCTAGAAGGTTTAGTAAATAAAATAGAACAAACAGCGAGAAATAACAGGAAAAATAACATAATAATAAGCGGAGTTAAAACCACAGGAAAGGAGAAAGAAAAACAAATAGAAATGATTAAAGAATACATCAAGGATAAGCTACAAATGGATATGGAAACCAGAAAAATAAGACACATAACATTTGTGTATTATAGAAGTAGAGCGTTTCAAACAAAAATTAAGGATAATGAAAAACAAACACATACTAAGGAATATAAAAGATCAGTGGCGGCTCGCATATAGGCACTGCGGAACTGCAGCACCCCCAACTTCCATCTATCAATAACCTTTAATATGAGGTCTTTTTTCTTTTGCTCTTTCTTTATATGTACTTGTACATTATAGATATATAACCCTTAAGGTTAATATTAGTTTATTAGTAGCAATGCCCCAATTCATGAAAAAAGATGCAAACATAATATTTGTATCGAGTAAGGAACTGTGTGCTCCACAGTTTCAACGACGAGGTATTTGAACGTTGTACGTTTGCGCGCATAGAAAGCTTCATATGCTTCTGCAAAGGCGAAAAAGCACTGCTCTTCCCGCAGTACTGACCGTGGCGTACTGGATTAGCGGCTAAACTCTTCCATTACAATCTATCCCGGCACTATGCTAAAACTTGCGGTTACTATCATTCCCGGCGAAATAACGCCGCGAGCGAAATCGAAGCAATGCGAATTGAACGCATAATTTAATTTAATTTAATATCATTTAAATATTATTTGTCAATTGGGATTAGTATTAATTTAATAAATGTAGGGGAGACTGGGGTGGACCGTCTTTTTATGTTGGCTAAAAGGTGGCAAAAAATATTTTTTTTTGAAAATTTCAAAGCTTGAATTTGTAGTACAACTAATAATCTCTCTTTGGGTCGCAGCAGTTTGGTCAAATTGTATTAAATTATACAACTTATAACAGTTGGCGCAAAAATTGCATTTTTGTGATTTTGATAAATGTCGGGGAATTACGTACCACTTTGTAAATCGATTAAAAATGGAAAAATGTAGTAGAAAAATCTTCTTGTTTTTGATTCAGAATGCAGAATGCAGATGCAAAAGATTTATTATGAAAGAGAAACAAAGTGTAGTGGCGTGATAAATGGCAATGAAAATCAGTTTGAAACGAAATTATTATTTGACCAAAAAACTACTAGAAATTGCCGAAAAGTAATGCTGTGCTGAAAATTTGCATAAATAATCACTTATATGCATCAAATACACGAAATTAGCTTGTGAAATGTAAAAAATTGGGTGATCCATGATCCAACGACAAAAGTGGTCCGTAATTCCCCGAAGGTTATTTTTAACAATATTGCAGCATATGAGTAACACAATATAAACTTCATGTTCCGCAAATATTATGAGTTGGTTCTCGAAAAGTGTGGTTAAATTAGAGAAAATTCTAAAGTGAAAAAAAAATTTCGAAATATCCCAATTCTATTTGGTATCGAAGCTACGTAAGGGTTCGTGTACACAAGTCGAGTACTGAAGGGAAAATAAGCTTAACATGAGGCGAGTGGACGACAGTTATTTATAGCTATCAACCATTATTAGAGAAAAAAAATATAAAGCTGGCCCGCAATTCCCCGTGGTCCAGAATACCCCAGTCTCCCCTACTTAAGAAAAAGGTTTTATGTAATTATTTCAGAAAAAATAACAACCTTTGAGAACAATTTGTTTTTGCAAAAATGAATTATTTTATAAAAAATAATTCATTTTTATTTTTAAACTCGTATTAATAGATTACGATAAATAATAAAATAATAATTTCCTACCTTAAGTCATGCAATAATCTTCTAAATTAAAGATTAAATAAATTTTGTTTAAAAAAATTTATTTTTAAATTTTGTCTTTATACTTGAATTTCAACCTTTTGTCGAATACTTGAATATGAAATGTCGATTTTATCTTTAAATTTCAATAAAAATGTTTTAAATAAATTTGGAGATTTTTGTAAATTTCGATTTTAATTATGAGCTTTCGACTATATTTTTTGTAACATTGAATTTTCTTGCAATTGCGATGCCCAGTTTATTTTACTTTAATAAAAACTGCTATTTTAGAATTAAGAAATTCAAAGTACTGTTAGAATCCTTCAAAAACACTCATGGCAGAAGCTAAAGAAGTTTGTGACTGTATAATTGTTGATATATTGGACAGATATTCTTCCACTAATCATTTAGTGGATGCTAAATTGTTCGACAAGACGCGTTTCTCTGCTTTTAAGAATGAACATCCCACAGAAGGGATAGTACTGACCACTGATGCATATCCCATGATTGACAAGGAAAAACTTTCAAACGAACCAAAAGTATTTTATTCTAGGTCTGATATTATTGATTATTGTAAATTAATTGATCTACTGAAATTTATCTTGGAAAATAATCTAGATGATGTTTTTAGTGCAATTAAAAAATTAATTAAAATTTTTTTGACAATTCCTATGACTACTTCAGAGGCAGAACGCTGCTTTTCAACACTAAAAAAAAATCAAAACTTTTCTAAGAAGCACTATGAAATCAGAAAGATAAATGCCCTTGCAGTGCTTTCGATTGAAAAAGATTTCCTTAGTTTAAATAAATAAATAAAACAAGAAGAATAGATTTTACTTTTAAATGAAAGTTTGAACTGTAACCATTTAATATATAAAAAATATTGATTTTGTTATTTTAGGATTGTATCAAGTTTTCAAAAAAAATTTTTTTTCTAAACATATTTATTTTCTTTAGAATAATTTTAAAATAAGGGCTCAACATTTTCTGGAGCAGCACCCCCATTAATTTTAGTCACGAGCCGCCACTGTAAAAGATAACGGAGTTTACATCAGCTATGATTTGACAGATAAGGAAAAAACCATACAGAAAAGGATTAAACAAATAACTGAAGAAGAAAGAAAAAATGACAATAGCGTCAAAATAGGATATCAGAAATTGATAGTGAATGGCCAAAGATTTTTATGGAATAATAAAATTAATAAAATTGAACCAGAGCAAGAACAAAAAAGGGGCAATTCAAAAAACGGGAAAATCCAAGAGAAAATATCAGGATAAAACTAAATAAAACTAGAAGGCAAGAAACAAGTACAAGAGATGGATTAAAGAAAAAACCAGATATTTTAAAAATAGGAACATGGAAGATAAGGAGGTTAGCAGGAAAAGAAACAGAATTAATGCAATAATTAGAGATAGCTGTCTTATGCCGGCTCCACACTCGCGCCGCGAAAGCCCGCGAAATAGCGCGAACGCGAGTGTGGAGGCTTTCACGTCTCCGCGTTCGCGCA
Organism: Dastarcus helophoroides; assembly: GCA_028583605.1. Lineage (NCBI taxonomy): Eukaryota > Metazoa > Arthropoda > Insecta > Coleoptera > Bothrideridae > Dastarcus > Dastarcus helophoroides. The sequence continues at coordinate 8,213,025 of CM053326.1, forward strand.
GTTCCCCGTCCGAAGTCGGTTTTTTGGTCCGCGTCAAAGGGTTCGCGGGACTTTCGGAAGGCGCGAGCGCGAATGCATCCACACTGGCGGCGTGAATTCAGGCACAGTTTTTAAGTCTTTTCTGGTTATTGTTGGATGGATTTAAAGAGGACTATTTTTTTTTGTTCTTTATTTGGTGTTTATTTTTAATATTCAGATAATTATAATATGCTATAGCGTAAAGCTCAGCGGCAGCTTCAGTGGCTACCACTGTGTCCATTTCTCTTAAAAGCGCAAACTACACTCCGAAGTTTGCGACTGTGGAGGGGCATGTTTTTCATGTATAAATCACGGGTGAATCATAGCGTGAATTCACGCAGCGATTCGCGCGCGAGTGTGGAGCCGGCATTAGACTTAATGGCCCTATGTAAACCAAAAAAATAAGAAGTTGGAGAAGAAGAATTTGGTTAACATCTATTAATAAATAGTGGGGTAAAACCAGGAATAAGAGCTAAAGGAAGGGTAGGATATGTAATAAACAATAAATGGAGACAAAATTTGACAAAATGGCATAATATCGCGAAAAGAATAGTGATACTAAAAATAGAGATATGAAGGAAGAAAGACCTAACAATTATAGTAGCATATGGACTGAAGGAAGATGAGACAGCTGAAAAGAGGAGTAATTTTGGGAAAAATTAACAGGAATAGCAGACGATGTAAATAACCGAATAATAATAGTAGGAGATTTAAACGGTAGAGTAGGTTATAAGAAACATGAAACAGAATATGTGTTGGGAAACTTTAGAGAAGTAGTTAGGGCACGAAAAGGTATGGAGTTGTGCTAAATTTTATTCAATTATCTGTACACGTTTCGCAACTGTTAATTAAAAACTATAATCAGAAACCCCCTAGCCTGTAACTAGGAAAGGAAGCGTTTTACGACATATATTTATACTGTAACAAAATGTAATTATAGAATTTAGTAAGGAATTTTTCTGGAAAAATTTGATAAGGGGAAGCGGCCGCGATAATGAATCAAACGGCACATAACCGTTCCAGAAAGTTCCGCAAACGATAAGTCTTATCTGTACTTTCCTTCTAGAAACCGGGACGGGATCTATAAATAGGCGGTTCTGTCAGCTTTCCCTCAGTCAGTTAGTCAGTCAATGAATAATTTAGTTAATTAAACAGTGTTAGTGAGTTAATTAGTCAGTTGGCTAACTGAATTATATTTGTCAGCTCCGGAATCCGTTTGGAAATGAAGTGGTTAAAATTCACGGCGTAATAATCTTCGAACCGATAACGCGCAACAATACAGACTTCTCTTCTTACTTTGGGCTCTTGAATACGAATCTAAATTTAGGGTGGTACTACTTTTAGAATCATCTTGTATATTAATTTGCATGTCTGTTTTTGGCAATTGCGGAGATAGGGTTGACCCAAGTTTTACAACTCCTTTTATGTACTAATATCTTCTAGAATAAAATAAGGGTTGTCATACTACATTACAGTGGAGCTTTAACTCTAGCTCGCGAGTGACGTATGACTAGCTGTAATATTTGATGTGACTCGCGGCAACTAGAAAAAAACTAGGAATATATTTTGTGTTTCGGTGGTTCATTCGTTTTCTTTTTCTTTTTTTTTTTCTGTAGGAATCACTGTTTAGGTCTGGATAGTGTATTTTGTTTGTTTTCATTCTTATGAGTTTCTACTATTAGGTTTTATATTATAATATGCATTTGATAATTTTTTTAGTCATTACTTTTCAAGTGCTGATAATATGTCTTTATTACTGCTAGATATATTTTTCTTATATGTAGGTCGCCTAAGATTTCTAATTCGTGACTTTAATCGACACTATCGTGCGCTACATACAGGTTATTCCATGATTTGTGAACATTATTCGTTATAGGTGGGTCAATCTATTCCATAGTTATTTTATTTGGAAACACTTAGTAATAATTTCTTAAAAAAATAAGTAAGCTTCCATATTTTTTTATTATATTAGTAATTATGAATGTTGCAAAATCTACAATTTCTATTTGTCCCAATAAGTCCGTCAATTTTGTAAAATAAATACACTGCAGAGTGTCCATCATTGAGACCTCTATATTCAAGAAGCCATTTCACCTGATTATTGAGGGGTCAATACATAACATAAATGTCTAGATATAGGAACCTGAAACTTGGCTAATAGTTTTGTTCAATCACGACAATGTAAATAAACAATTTACAGAGTCTAATAAGAATTTTTTTTAAATCATACTCTGAGGAAGTAGAATAGGATTATAAATTTTTGTAAAAAAAAAACAATTCTATTTACCTAACTCCACGGGAACCAATTCTCTGGTAACAACTAGTAATTTTAATACATATTGTAAGTGAAGTTCCTTTTAAGTGCAGTGTAAAAGGTAAGCCGTAATTAGCTTTTATTTTCGAGCAAAATAAATTGAACGAAAAGTATATTCTTTTCACTTCATAGAAATTTTTTGGTGCCCTTTGTTCAATTTGAACAAAATATATCAATGACAAGCGTTTTAAAGTCAACATCTCAACAATAATCACTGCTGATATTCAATAATGTGTAGATAATTTTTACCTATAAACTACTCAAATGTCACATTAGACATTAGTACAATGACACAGTATTGATCTAAACTCTTTTTATATATATATTTTATATATATGAACATTTTGTGGAAATAACTACCACACTTGCCTTTTTATATCCAAATATCGGTGGCCTAAACAACTTTGATTTATTTATGATTTTGAGACTTCAAAAGAAACCTCTAATGCAGTTGGTTGCTTATTCAGGTCCGGCGGGGTCAAATACTTGTACTCGTAAAGGTAAAAGCATTTGTCCCTCAACAGTCATCTCGCTTCACACTAAATAAAGCTATTTATGGTCCTATAAATAACCACGAAAGGGATCCCACTTGGTCTCCATTATTCGTGTGAATGGAGCACGTTCTGGAATCTTTGGGTCAAAGTCGTATGTTAATGGAAAGCAGGATAAGGTGCAGGAATACGGCGACTTCAAAGATAAGGTGCAAATTCTTTTTATTTGATGTCGCGGACGCAGAAAGTTATATCCTATCAGAAAACATACTGTGGGACCCCCAATTCCCGGGCCGCTAACGTTGAAGGCGACACACGACTACAGATAAATTAGAACGGGGAATACGACCCCAACAACACATACACAAGATAGAGCTAACGTTAAATAAAAGCAGTTGCTAGGCAGCAGCCGAGGCATTGTTGTGTGGCCACTAATTGCCTCGAGTTGCGGCGACCCACTGCACAGATGGCATCCTTGTAGTCTCGCATCCTTTACGACAGTTTCATGTTTGTTACGAAAAGTACCGTTTGTGTCATTCTCATCGAGTTTCGTTTTTCAGACGTTCATTAGTAACGAACTTTGTGCTCGTTAAACACGGTTGTATAATGAGGCTTTGATAAATTTTATTTTAGGATGTTGCTTTATAATTTATTTTCATGTCACGTTAGAGCAGAGGAAGCCTTTCATTTGAAAAACAAGAAGCTGTGTGAACATTCCGAAATGACAGTGTTAGACCATTTCAATACCCAACTTCCTTTAATAATGAATATATCTTCAAAAGGAATACGCTAAATAAAAGAGAAAGAAATTTACTTTTTTATTTGTTTGTGTTACATACATACAGAACCTCGCATTTTATATGACACATGTCCTCTGAAAGGGAAATAATATGGCACTGTGGTATTTTCAATTATATGGAAAATATACCCAAACTTTTTAATTTTAAATGGTAATTTTTAAGTAGCTTTTGTTATTATAACCTTATTATAACTCTGCTTTTGCTTTTAAGCATTTTTGGGGGCAATTTTCTTTGAAAATAGGCATCTCGTAGAAGTAGAAGAAGGGGGCAATATAATTGTAATTCTTAATTTCTGACACAGTGGGCAATCTGAACGAATACCACGAATGGTCTGCAAAGAAATTATCTATTTTGTATTAATATGCACAATTATGATATATTTGATGCTGCTGAGTCGAAATATAAATAAAAATATGTAACTCATATGCTTCTTATGTCAAACTTGCAAAAGCTACTAAGACAGTGATATTAGGTATAGGAATTTGTTAGGGAGTATTAGAAGGTATTTTGCCACGTTGTTGGCAACACTGGGTGGTAGGGTTCGCCAAAATATTGGATAGTGCATCCCGATGGTTTTATTTAAATACCTTTGTAACTGTTCAAGCTAGAACAAAATCTGAAAAAACCACATTATAAACCCTTAAAATACTGCAAGTTCAGTGATCTTATTATTACTTTTGTTATAGCATGCACAGTTTTTTAGGTATTTCACGGCAGTTGTAATTTTTTTTTGAAATTGCTTTCTTTTACTTTCTATTTTTCTCTTATAAACAATTATTTTTACGACAAAAACCAGGGCATCAAAGTTACAGCTTTTGAAAATACCTACAAAATCACATAGTTTTTGATTGTCTTGAGTGTTTGATTGTCAAGCCGTAATATGAGTGGAAATGTGCCTAAATATTCATGCAAGACAAATAGGGAATATATCATTTTATAAATATTTTCAAATGCTATAGCCTTGACGTTCTGTGTTTTTCTCACAAATGTGGAACAAATTGAACAAACCAAACAAACCATCGTTTTGTATAGACTGTACACTAAACAGATTCTTTGAACACAAATTACAAATTCACGCTATTCACGTTCCAACCATATTTGCTCTATATGAGGTGATGATTAAAGTCACGATTTTGCAATGCGTGTTTGAGCTGATTAATTTATATAATTGAATAAAAAGTATTTAGCTTCGGATTCGGATCTTCCATCACAGACCAGGGGATCGTGCCTTAGAGTAAAGATAGAAGGTCCCTAATGATGTAATTTTGCCTTGCAACTTTATAATGTGCATTGTTGGTACCTAACTGATTTATGCTAGAGCAACCTGTAACAATGTTGCGAAATTTCTGCCTAGAAGCTTGATTCAAATAAAGCATTGACACGAAATTTACTCACTAACCCGATGATTATCAGAACGACAATTGCAAATGGGTGACCCAACAGAAGGAAACAAAGCACGTATATGGCAAAGGAGGGCCTTTTAGGTGTGCTGAACTAGCCAACAACGCCAACGGTTAACACGAAATCGGACTCTCAGCGCCATATAATTTATAATCCCAAGTACACTTAATGGTGACTTAATTAAATTTAGATTAACTATACCTAAATGACCTAAAAACACTAATCTCAACAAATATATCTTCCATATTCCGGTTCTCCCTAATGCATAAGGGCGAGGATGCTCTCAACCACCAGTCCCCGTTCTAAATCATTTCGCGCTCGCTTTAACTCGATTTCGATTGAATTAGGAATGCGGTTTGAAATTTTGAAGCGGCTGTTGCTAACTGTTCCCCATTTTCAATATCGGATATCTCTACGGAAATTCGAAACGACAATATATATTGCTGAGTTTAGTCGTACCAGAAATGTTTATTAAATTAAAGCTGAAAATTGGAAATATTGTGTAATTGATTTTTAACTTACACTTAGTCCTCTCTAGATAAATTTGACATATAAGTAAAAAGATAACTTCAACAAAAAATAATGTCACTTAGATTATTTTTTATCGAAGAAATCTATAATTTATTTGCGTTGTTAAATTAAGGATAAAATCTTTAAAACTTACTGGCAACAACATCAAATTTGTTTCTTTTTATTTAAAGTACTGTGATGAGCAACCGTCGTGATTAAATCCAGGTCAAGTCGATTAAATGTGATGCGTGACCAAAACAGTGATTGTATGTAATTGTTCAAAATTGTCGAATTTTGCTCATCTTTGAAAATTTTCTAAGAATAATTTACTTTTGATTCTCGGACCCAATTTGTCTACGTTGTGTTTAAAATTATTTTATTCCAATAAATTGTAACCCCAGTTCGTAGAGTCGACAGGGAAGTGTTACTAAATTCAAACAACAATTGACCTCAACGTTTTAATACAATAAGTCAACAAATAAATCAACAAAATTTCAAGTTTGTGATTTTCAAGTGTATTTAAACATAATACAAGAAAATAAAGTGAACCTGTTTGTTTCAACTTGTTTAAATTTGCTGGACACAGATCTGAGTTATAAATTTCCCAAAGTTTATTTTAACCCTAATAAGTGCAATGCTTTCCCCAGCTGAGCCATTTAGTTCGTACTCAAAGGTTTTCAAACCAAATGCAGCTAACTTTGTACCTCATTATCGGTGGGTGTTCGCTGGTTAGTTTGTACACCGAGGTTCTCAAACTATTTTCAGGTGTCTGTTTTATTCCCCAATTCTTTTGAGTTTTGTCGCTTCTTTATTCAAGCATTCGTTACATAGCATACAGTTTTCCGTCAAAGCTTTGAGCTAACAATATCCAAAGGATAATGCTACGAGAAAATGAAGCTCAAGCTTGGAAATGAAGTTGTGATTTATCGTAATAAATCAAATTTATAAATGTTGATTCAATCTTACAGTTCTCTCGTTTTCTCACTCTTTCTTTCTTTCCTTTGTTAACTTGTTCCTTCGTTTGTTTTCTGTTTTCTCATACCAAACTCAATCACTCGAACTCAAACCAGTGTCACAAAATAGACTAGAAATATTGTTCAGATTTCGTAGAAACTTTCTGAGCAGAATTTTCCCTTCGAACACTACATCTACTTCTACGGCTACTAGTCTAATTATTAGGGCGTCTTTCTGACTTAGAAAGTGGCTAAGCTTGACTCAGCACAAAACATTGAAATTAAAGTTAAAAACTGACAAAAAGTTCTCATTTCTTTCGTCAAAACATCTCCCTAATGAGAGCTGATGCTGATACTGCTCGTTCACCTGCGTTAGTACTCCCCATTTGTCAACAGATCTATAAGGCTCTCTTTGGGCCAGGTGGTCTTGTCCTATATTTTTGGGATTCAAGCAACCTACGAAGGAGAATCTGCGAATGAGGTAGCACTAGGTGAATACACCAAAACAAGAACTAGGTAAGAACTCATTGTGGCTTATGCTTCTAGGATGTTAAGGTGTACAATGCCCACGTTTCTAGAACTTGCAGAACATCATCAGTAAAACCCCAAATATATGTGTCTGCTGCCAGTTACCGGACCTTTGTGATGATGGGTATACATTATTTTGGAACCCCTGGAAACTCAGCTTCCAACAGCAGAACACTAAGATCGACCTTAAGGAAATGAAAATGTTTGTATGAAGCGAATGCGCTTTATTTCCTTTTCGTTTTCTTGTCTTTGTATTTATTTATTTTGTTTTATTTTTGTTTCCTTTTTTTGAAACTGAGACTGGTAGTTGCACCAGTCAGCGGTCGGGTTCTTGGCCCTATAATAATTTTCTAACAACGACTTTCTCATTCATTCGGTTTGTTGTGGAAGTTTTACCTTCCTTTCTCTTTTTTTTGTGTACGCCCCCCAACCCCATATTGATCAAAATTAGGAACAAGTATATCTCAAATTTTAGGAAAAGTTAATTAAATCATATAAGGGCGAAAAACCCTCAGAAAATTTAAAATTTATTTGCCTATTTATCCCGTAGCAAACCTCACACAAATGGCACAAGAACTTCACGTTGAACAGAAATTGTTTTTTTTTTGTTCATTCACGTTAATTAGCACAAGCGAAAGTATTTTTTTTTTTAATACTCCCGTATTTCGTACTCGTTTACGTAAGTGCGGGGGTTGACCATAATTTTAACTAGTTTCATCGAAGTTTAGTATTTGACTACCTTAAAATTGGTCTTTTTGTGTTTTATCTTTTTATTTCCCTACCCTTAACTTCTGGGGACCGAAAGACATCCTCTGCATCTCGCTAGAGGGCATGAGGATGCAGAATTTCTACTAATTTAAATATTCCTAATCCAAATTAACCCTTAAATAAATTTTGAAAAGGATTCTTACAGGGCAAATCAAACTGCAAACCCATTTTGAATGATGCCATCCCCTTATCTTACCAGTTTTACTTTGATAATTGAAATTTAAATAACTTACAATTGTACGTGTTTATAAGGGCGTTTTTTGAACGTCAAATTCCCCCAGTCTACCACCACATGGTCTTGCCGAGATATTTGCTACGGTCTCCGTTATCGGCACTTACCCTTATTTATTACTCTACTTTTCAGCGGTCCTTCAAAACTAACATGTTATTTTACTCAGTTTAGGTATCTGTGCTTGAGACAAACCAGGCCTGACAAATAACCCTTATCTAATTTGTGAACGCTAAGAAATCTGTTTTTCACGCAAAACGTTATGTTACAAAGAATTTTTATAATACAGTATTTGTAGATTTAATCTTTCCAAGAAAATATTGAATACAATTCAATTAAATAAAACAAACGAGGAAATAGAACAGTTTAGTAGAACTCACCACAGTACTTATGAGTTCTCTTTTTTTTAAGAAGGAACGAACAAGTTTCAAATATAATGCTTAAGATGTTAATAAAAAAATAAACAAAAAAAATATTGGGCAGTTATGAGGACTTCCGACGGAAGTGAAAACTTAAAACTATAATATAACAATGTTTCTTTTTTTAATTTTCAAATTGTAATATCAAAAATAAAAATTTCATGATTTGTAAAATAAAATTTTATTTCTAGTTTTTATATCTTTTTATATTTTTATACGATCTAGTCTTTGATAGATTAAAATTATCCTTTGCATGCTTGACACAGTTCATTTTTCCTGATGTTATTGAATATAAAGTAATTGAGTTGTTTTGGAACTAACCTTAAATGTTTATCTATTTTGATATCTACGAGGTACATACCTAAAATTCTTTATTAGTTACATTAAACTCAAGTGATAGGCGACTAATACTAGCTAGGTTTGATATTGGTATTATCCGATTTTTTTTTAAGTTTAATCCACTCGCAAAGGGTAACCCCATTATACTTTCAAAGCACTGCGAGTAGGATGCGGAAACAAGGATAGATGGCAATAAACCGCCTTCGTAAACAAGGAGAGGTTGTAATTTTTGGAGAAAATTCCTTTCGGTAACAAGTTCCATAACTTGGAAATTCTATAGAAAAAAGGGTCTCCGTAGACAAAAGTCCTCACTGTGTCAAGCTGAACTGCACAGGTATTTTCTGTCTCTGACTGTCTAGTACGCCTCAAGAATCTTGTCCTTGGGGGGAACAATCCTATTAGTTCCTGCAAGCATCTTCCATAATAGTACTTGTAGAAAAGGGACAAGTCACCAACTATACGCCTATGCTCTAGTGTTTTGAGAGAATCGGTCAGACTCTCGCCATCAATTAGATCAAGAGAGCTAAAGTGTGTTTTGGGGCTAACTTGAGCTTTGTACAGTGTTAATAGCTGATGAGATGTGAAGTACTTTCTAGCTCTAAAAAGAAAGCCTAGCTTTTGAGAGGCGGATTTGGCCATTGCCCGCACATGATCGTCCCAAGAGAAGTTAGTGCTTGCATTTACTCCTAGGATAGATAGATTAGATCCCGTCGGAAGGATTTTACCGTCCATTAGTATGTTTGTTGCATTATTACTTGATGTTTTCTTAGACAAAACCGCGGCCTGAGTTTTTGAAGCGTAGAAGTCGACCAAATTGTTCTTATGCCATTCCAGAATAATCTTGAGGTCCCGATTAATTATCTGTATCTGCTGTTCTCCTAGCCGATCTGAAGCAGCGATAGATAATGGTTTGTCGGAGAGAAAAAATGACACAAGGCTACCATCATCTACGTAGCTGTATATAGGATTGGAAGATGAAGCTAAGAGATCGCTTATGTGTAACAGAAATAAAGTAGGAGACAGAACAGGCCCTTTGCGCTAATAGCAAATGTCTCGGATGAGATGCCATCGACGACTACCTGACGAGATCTGTCAGCGGGAAAATTGGATATTAAATGACAGAGTTCAGGAGGAAGCCCATAAGATGTTAATTTGGCGAGAAGAGATCAGTGCCAGACTCTGTCGAAAGCTTTTGAGATGTCTAAGGCCATAATCGTAGCCTCACCATGTTTTTTCCATAGCTTGAATTACAGATATGAGTAACATATGCCAATAGATCGCCAGTGGAACGTTGTTGTCTAAAACCGTATTGTCTGTCGGAGATGATTTTATTTTCCTCCGGATGTTTGACAATCTTTCCAGTTATCCATCATGATATTATCCAATGTATTCATCACAATTACTTCGTAGTTAAATTTCTCATTTTATAATAGAAAAAACATATAATATTACTCAAATCAAAATATTTAATGTCTGGAGTTGTTCGCAATGCGCAGGCGAAATTATGTGCATTCTCTGAAACATATCTTTATTACACCGATGTTAATCTTAGACCACAGCATTACAGAGCAATCGAGAATCATTGTCCGTGCCGCATCATACTGATTCAATTACTTTAGTGTTATTTGAGAGAATTCACCGAGGATTGTATTTACTTAATTATTTTTATTGGGTTTTCACTCAGTTAAGAATGCAATATTTTGTTGCGGTTCTTATATGACTAATTTTCAGTTGATATTGTGTTTGGTTAGATTTGACCCATACGATTTTAAATTTGCTGAATCTTTGGGTACAAGAAATACATTTGTAGATTGACGAGTTTGAAGTAATTCGTCTTCAAGTTTTCAAGTTTCACTTGATCACATTCGAATATCTTAATACGAGGAAAGCAAGAAAATCTGACAGTGACAAACTATCTGTAATACCGGAAGCTTTCAATATTTTTATCATTAACTACAACTGTAAAACTAGTTTCCGTACTTACATAATAAAGAGTTTAGTTTTTTGGGAATCGCTTAAAAGGTAAAACTAATATCACAATACTTATCGTAATTATTCTACAAAATATTTTATTCTGAAGTATAAAATCACGAACCATAATTAAAAAATTCCTATATTTTTATAGTAAATTTTCAATATGATGTCCATTGTTGTTGAAACATGCATTAGTTCTTTTTTTTTATATTATTAAACACATTCTGTAAAACATTTGGTGAATTATTTCTAACTAATTCTAAAAACCAAATAAATAAGTCTACGGGTGTAAGATCCAATGAACGTAGTGGCCACCTATCTCGAATAATTATTCGATCATCGTAATATTCCCTGATAAAATCTAAAGTCTCATTAGCAGTATGAGCTGTTGCGCCATTTTGTTGAAAGCATCCTGTGATGAATTTCATCATCGTGAAGTTCTTCGAGAAATGGTACCAATATTTGCTGTCAATATACCTGACCAGTTACATTTTTATGAAAAAAGTATGGCCCAACTATTCTCCTACGTAACATAGCTATCCAAACGCCAAGTTTAATAGGATGTAAAGATGTTTCACGTAAAACGGGGGTTTTCTGCATTCCGAGAGCAATAATTCTGGGAGTTTACGTAACAACTTAAATGAAACCATGCTTCGTCAGAAAAAAATATTAAATCTAGAATTCCGTCATCATTCAGATTTTCGTTAAACCAATCGCATTATTCTGTACGTTTTTCAAAATCTAACGGTAGTAATTCTTGCGCGACGATAACTTTATATTGATAAAAATAAAAATTTCTTACTGCCTTTGTGACAGGATCCATACAATAGTCCTATAAATGGTTAGGAGTAATTTTAAAAGTTTAAAAATAATCTTCGTTATTGTTTGTTTTGGCAGATAACTTGACCTAATGGTTTGGTTGGACTTGCTCGTAAACGGTTTTCGATATCTACCAAAGTTTCCTCTGTTCTACCTGGAGATTTTTCCTTACAAACGCTTCCAGTACTATGGAAGGGGTACAACTTATCTTCTTACATGTCTAGAAAAACTTTCATAATCAGTTTCATGATCTGGAAATTCCTCAACAAACAAACAAATGACACGAAGTTCATTGAAATAACTCCAATCATGTTCGTTGTTTGGTCCACTACGAAAATAAGCTTCCAGAAGAAACTTATCATGCTCTAATGAAAATGCTGTTGCGGGCTTATCTGTTCAAATGATTACTAACACTTGCTAAATAATAGCCCACTTTATTTCTAAACTAAACTCGGAACACTAAAACTGAATAATGAACTCACTTATTGACTTCTAACTACTAACTCACTAATTACCTTCACTGACTGAAGTGACTGAGGGAAAGCCACCCGACCCCTTTTATATTGTTACGGACTTATCGGTTCGAATTGATTAACACATTGAATAATACCCACTTTATTACCAAACTAAACTCGGATCACTACAAGTGAACAATAACTCACTTATTTACTTCTAACTACTAACTCACTAACTGCACTGCCTCTAACTGACTGACTCTAGGAAAAGCTGACCTGCCTTATATAGTTTTAGCTCCCAGGTTCTAGAAAAATCACGCAGATAAGGCTTATCGTTTGCCGAAATTTCTGGAACGCTTATCTGGCGTTTGTTTTGTTATCGCGGCCGCTTTCCCCTTATCAGATCTTTCTAGAAACTTTTCTTACGCACTAAATTCGTTTTCTAAATTCTATTCTATCTATTTACATTGCATTACAATATAGATCTCTGGTTCGGGTTACTAAAAGTTTTCGACAGATAAAGTTTATCGTTTGCCAAAATTTCTGGAACGCTTATCGGTTGTTAGCTTCATTATCGCGGCCGCTTTTCCTTATTAAAGCTTTCTAGAAAATTCTCTTACGTAAATTCTACAATTTACATTTCGATACAATGCCATTTTCTTGGCCTAAAATTAAAACAAACAAATTATGTTAAACCATAAAATAAGCAACAAATTAATTACGCACGTATCTACTCCACCTTCTGTGACTGAAGTATTAAAAAATACTGTTTTAAAAACACGAAATGAAGCTTATAAAATTCACAAAATAATACCCAAATGCAAAAATTTAGTAAGCCAATGAACACAACTGTCCTCTGCTGTCAAATATTAAAATAGCGCATTTGACCGCAGGAAAAGAAGATAATTTTGAGGAATGGAAATCAGTTTTAATAACGATAGGATCAGGCTGCGTTCAAAATCCGGACAATCATTCTCGATGGCTTTGTATTAGCTTACGCATATAGTTGCAACAACAGGCGTCAGTCTGATCTTGAAGTACCTTAAATCGTTGACCTTCAATGCAATCGGCCATGATGGACATAGTACATTCGCGCGAAAATTTAAATTTCGCTATTGAACGTAATTATCTAGTATATTAATTTCGATAGTTTTTACTATTTTAGTTTCAAATGACTGATTTATCAAGAGTCCAAAAAAATACTTGTCGTCATATATTTTTCAAATAACATGTATTTTGCCCTTACTGATATAAAGAATACAGCTTCATTAATAGATGCAAAATGGATGTATTGAATTGTGGACAAAATTTTACCATTGGTGTCTTTTTTAAATCTAAAAAACTGTTCTTATCAGATTATTATTACTATTTTAGTTACATTTATAAGTAGTTTTTTTTTGGTGGAACAGACTGGTCCTTGGTTATCTTCAAAAATTTAAATACAAAACTTGTCCCCTGAAACCAATGAAGATTAAAAAATACAACAAAGGTTGCTTTAACGCGTTTCGACAGCCAAGCTATCATCTTCACGGAGATACTGAATAATAAATGAATAATAAAATTAACTCAATGTTGTCAGATGACCGAAAAATTAGTCACGAACAATCTCCAGAAAAATCCCACAATTTTAAAGAAAATCATTGACCCGATTACATTTGAATCGGTGAGTGGAAAAACGATATAACTCCAAAAAATGACATTTTAAACCAAGATAGTCGAATTGATCTCTAATACTTTACTTTTCTATTGAGTCAAAAAACTATACAATATTCGCTATATGTGAGCTCCTACATGCGGCTGTAATAGGTCATTGAGTGGAATAACGATATAGCTCCCTCGTTTATAACGTTGTTTCACTCCCCATCGCACATGAGCGACACAGTCAGTTGATCCTTAAAAATATTACTTCTTGTTAGTATTATCCAGATAGATAGAGTGTTTTTCGAATTTAGAATGTCTAGCAGTGATATTTCTGATACCGAAGGACTTAACAATGAAAGAAAAAAAAGGATGTCCTGAAACATGGAAGAGACATAAGAGAAAAAGCGCTCGTCTTCTTGGGTATCAATACACAACTAATAATGGAAAAATAATGAACAAAATGACCGTCAAGGAAGACTGCACGTAAGTACTATTACATAAAGGCGAATTAATTATTTGTAACAATATTATATTATTTCTCAGATATAAAAATAAATGCATGTCAAAACTGACGATGGATGAAAAAGAAACTGTTTAAGCTCACTGTATGAGAAACGTTTAAAAAATGAACAAAACGTTTATTTACGTGGACTAATGGAATATTGTCTAATAAGTAGGAAGCGGAAGAAATTAGAAAGAAAATCCTCGAAGTTAGCTTTAAATATTACATACGAAAAAAATTGGAGACAACATGTTTGCGAAACATCATTTCTTAATCCTCATTCATTTTCCAACTCTAGGCTGCAACGGCTAAATAGAATGTTTGTTTCCCAGGATACTCCTAAGGATTTACGTGGTAGACATAATAATCGACCTCATATTTTACAACCGAAAGTGGTTGCAAAAATTCATCAACATATTGAATCATTTCCCCGTAGAATTTTCCACTACAGTACTAAAAAGTTGATTCAACTTTAAAGGTTAAAATTATGCATAATCTCTTTGTAAAACTATATCCAAACTTAACAAAAACCGTAAAATATGAATATTACTTAAAATATTTAAAAGAAAATTTTGCGTTGTAATTTGGAAGGCCCCAAATTGATGTGTGTGGTCAGTGCGAAGAATTAGGTAAAAAACTCAAAGACCCAAATTTAAACGACAACGCGAAGAGAGTTGCTGCTGCAAAGTTAATGATTCATAAACGTAGAAGTAATAAATTTTACCCAAAACTTAAGGAAATCACTTGTGCCACGAACGAACACGATGTTGGTGGAATAGTTTTTGACTACATTCAAAATATGTCTTTGCCTGTCATACCCGTTCAAGAAATGTTTTACTACAGACACATGTGGCTATATGGATTCGAAATACACAATTTAAAAGAGGATACTGGACATTTTTATTTATATCATGAAGGACAAGCTGCGGAGGGCCCCAATGAGGTATACACATTCATTAATGATTATGTTCAGAAGATGTCAGCAGAGATTCAAGAGCTGCACATATTCTCAGACAGTTGTCCAGGGCAAAACCGGAATAACACTGTATTGAGATATTTATTAGCGCTTGCGGCTTCAAAGCGATTTCGTAAAATTTTTCACTACTTCCAATTGCGTGGTCACTCTGTTTTGCCATGCGACAGGGACTTTGGCTCTCTTAAGAAAGTAACAAGAAAATATGATCGAATCTATCTTCCAGAGGATTACGAAAACATGATTCTTTCTTGCCTGCAAATTAAAGCCTTTTACATCAAAAATATGCTATAAAGATATTATTGACTACAAAAATTGGTAGCCCAATCACTACAAAAAAACATGCCAGTCTTTCGATGAATCAAAAGCCAAATTTACAATATCAAGCTACAGGCTGTTCATTTATGATAGTTCTGCACCCGGATACGTCGTAGCTAGCGAGTATATTGGTGGGCTCATCTCAAGAAGTTTCAAATGAATCAAACCTAACGCAGCCCCAACATTACTGACCATTCGTGTGTACTCCAATATGGTTCCAATCAAAGAAAATTAATAATATTAAAAAAGTCTTACCATATATGTCTGGAGAAATTTTGGAGTTCTATTATTATATTACTTCATGGGAAACCACCAGCGATGAAGCTAAGGCCAATGAGTAAAATTTTTAATGTTCTTGCAGCTTAACTAGGTTTAATACTTTATAAATAATAAACAACGTGCTATTTTGTTGTTTTATTTTGTTAATTACATGAACAGTTTAGAGTATTTTTTAAATTGGGTGGAAAAAGGATATAACTTTTGAGATGTGTGTCATTTATTAAAAAACAAATTTGATATTATATTAAGATTTGTTTAGAAAACTTCATTGCCTACAAATTTGTAATGTAATGTGTTTTGTGTAAAACATACCGATTTCAAGCAAAATAGTTTTTTGTCATTATCTGAAAATCTTGTTTTTGAAGTTATATCGTTTTTCCACTAAACGATTAATTTTTTTTTTCGAATATGCATAAATCTAGATAAATTGTCTTAAATTTTGTTTATAAATGTATGAACATACAAATATAAAACAAAAATCATATTATTTTCAATATCCTAAAATGAACTAAGTTGATAGGTTTTGGTTATTTTTTAAAAAGCAGATAACACTGTTGAACAATTCAAATTATCCTTCCTAAAGTATAATATAAGTACACTTCTTATTTTCTATACGAAATATAGATCTGCCACCTAATCAAATAACACTGACAGAATCATTCCTAATCCAATTTTACCATATTTAGTGCAAGAAAGACAAAAATCGCGTATTTTAATGATAAATCCCTTTCACAGCATAAGGCTAGAAAATCCCACAAGTATGCATTTTTTCTACACACTTGGCAACACTAAAGCGGCATTCAATTAGCTACTGATCATAGATCACACTTCTGAAGATCACAGAACCCTGCGACACCATGATGGGGATAGTACAAACTGGCGCATGTGCAAACAAAATTAGTTGTAAAACATCTGCATTTGTCGGTACCAGAGACTAAATAGACTGAACCTAACACGGTAAGCAGTGAAGCCAGTTCAAAGCCTGGCGAAAGCCTAGCTCCATTTAGCTCGCAATGCCCTCTTATTATTTGACAGACCTTTGCGAAGATAACATCGGTTTTTTTTAAAGAAAATGGGCTGTAAATATGGGGAAGTGTATTGTGGATCATTGTTGAAACCTCAGGGAACACATTAGTGAAGGAAACTCAAGAGTTTCATTCTTTGGGTAGGTAAAAATAAAATATATAAATATTCAATTATCGGCGTGCGCGCGTCGCCATTTCACTGCAATCATGACGTGTTTACAGCACCGGCTTAACAATATTGTATACAGGCGTCGCGTATTGAAAGAACATTATTTTACTATTAAACCAAGATGTCTTTGAAAATAGTTCTCCTGAACTTTTACCAAAAAGCACTTATAAAAATTATCCTATTGGTCCAAAAGCCCATAATTTTAAAGTTTCATCTAAATCGTTAGAACCGTTACGCGGCAAGTTTCGTATTTATAAATTTTCCTTAATCCGACCATATCAAAGAGTAGTGGAATGCACCTCCCCACTTCCCCGGATTTTAGCTTCAACTGTACGCATGAGACAAACGTTCAGTCTATTTAGTCTCTGGTCGGTACTATATGCGTAAGCTAATATTTATACTATGCTTACACGTTGCATTCGTCTTTCGAATTGACGCCTGCCCGTAATTTGCCAGCGTTTTTTCTTTTCTCATATAGTCAGCTTTCGTTTACGGATGGAGTAGGAATAATAATAATCAAATTAAAACACAATTTAAACAATTAAAAAGTACACATTTTCGCATTTTCAATTTAAATTCAGGGATAGGGTTAGATTTTCTGGCAAGTTTAGGTTCCAGTTAACCAGAGCCCGTGGAGCTGTGGTTGAGCGAGATGTCAAACCGGCGTTTTTTTGTAACGGGAAAGCATTCATTTGTCTCCAGTCTTTAGTAGCTTAGCGCGTCTACAGAATTTTTCACTTCAATAAATCTTACAATTTCTAAATATTATTAGTAATTTACATACATACATATGCAATTATATACATAGTTTTAACTTTTGTCGCTATGTAATCTTTCTTCCTAAAGCTGCGGAAATTTTACAGCGAGAGCAAGCTAAGAATAAGAATAGGTGGTAAAAATTAAGCTGATTACAACAAACTGGAACATAAATAACAGCGAAATCCCGGTAATAGCTCGCTTTAAAGCGAAGTTAACTTTCTGCGCCAGTTAGAGGATTTGTGTGAGCTACAATTCCCCTGACAATGGCAAACAAAGGAATTGTTTTTCAATTGATACTCTACACATTCACGCATATTTGAGAGGATGACTTTGAAAGGATGCTAAGGATTTACCCCAACTCGCGTAGTTTTATTCACAACACTAAGGCTTTAGCTTGTTTTCCAATAAAATTGTTTTTTACGATTGAGCGGATTCAATATTACATTTACCTTTACCTATTTTTAGGTTAGGTAATGGTTTGCAATAAATTCTGCTGAATAGACAACACTACTTAAGATCTTTCTTGCCAGGCTTCGAGAAATATTACCCTTTTGTTTATTCGCCTCTATCTTTCCTTGTGCGACGTGATACCGTTCCAAATATCCGTAGATGTGTCCTCTGGATTTGGCTTTTACAGTCTCACCTTATCCCTACATACCAGGTGGAATGGATTTGTTGTACACCTTTTAATTCTACTTTATTCATAAAGAAAATGATATTCAGTTTCGTTTAAAGCGCTTTTGTGTTTAAAATTCAACGTCATCTATATTATTATTATTACATTTTTGGAATCTGTAAAATTTTCTGAATACAATGGTAAATTTTTTCAGTCTCCTTAATTGTCACTATAGAAGATCATGAGTGATTACCGGATTGATTCTAACCATCCACATTAGTACTACAAAATTGACAAAATATCAGATCATGTCAGAAAACGTATTTCGTTTTGTTCTCATGTGATACAGCCATAGAGCTTTTGTCCAACAACTAGAGCTGGCAACGTATATCAAGCAAGTGCAAAGCGAGTCTTCTTTCCTTCTTTCCGTTTGCCATATTTAACTATACTTGATTTTTTATTTTTCTATGTTATATTTGTGTATATTGTTAAATGATATGACATATTCTTGAGCGTTTGCTCTAAACGTTAATGCACCTATTTATCATTTCCATTCCATTATGTCGGTAGCTACTAAACTAATAACAGAAGTGCATATAAGCCTTAGGTGGAAGTTTGTCATATTGAATGTATGAGCATTGGAAATTTACTTATTTAAAATTAAGACAGGCTACCCATCGCCTATTAAAATAAAAATTTAAATTTTACCATCTTAAAATATCCTTTACGGGATACATGGGGTTTAGTGTAACCAAAATATTTCTACAAAATATTTTTAATGTGTCACCTAATTCTGACTGTTAGGGCACTGTTAGTGATAATACATGGTGAGTTTTTCTACCTAATTATCATGTAGATTTGTTTACAAATTGCATCGGCCAAAGGATGCTTCATAAAACTGAAGACATTTTAAAACATAATTTTTCTTTATAGATACAAAATATCATGTTTTGGCAATTTCTAAGGTTTTTATGCCTACTCCAGATATACAAACATTTGCCCGCAAACATTTAAACATCTGTATAAAAACTGTATAAAAGCTGTTTAAAATGTGTTTGCAAACATTTGTATAAAAACATTTAAACTAAAGCTCCCGTGTTCCCTGCTTTCCATCGAGACGGAAAACACGTGTTTTTTACTCACAAACATCCAAGTCTGGATGCGCTTGGGACTAAATGTTTATGCATTTGTGCATTTGTCTTGAAAAAACGGCGGCAGCAGCAGTGGCAGGAATTGAATAAATTTTAAATTATTATGATAGAATTTAATGAATTAAAATATGTTTACTAGTTTTGAATTTTTAAATAGCATTTTGATTAGAACAAATTAAACAAAAATTACATTTAATTTTTTTCTTTTTTAAAATATTCAGTTTATTTGGAAATTTCGTAAAAGTGAAATATTGAATTTTTCAGCACTTAGAAAATTTTTCTTTCGGTAAAAGCTGTGCAATTTTCTAATGCAAACGGTAATTAGGGTAATTACCAATAATACTTTAATACGAATCAATGATCATGAGCGAATCATAAACATAATTTAAGCAACTGTTTCTCAAATTGTTGCTTGTTGCTATTTGACGTCAGTGGCGTACCAGCTTTAAACTGAAAATAATAAAATGAAACATGTACAGGGGTGTCCCATTTTCGGTACTTTTCGGGTGTTGGACTTATTAATAAATATAGAGTTTTGGGTTTTCACTTTACTGTCCTACCTTTTGATAAATTGAAAGATTCCAGTCTTAAATTTGTCATGACTCTTTTAGTTTTTAAGCTACACGTTCATTTTGAAAATATGTTTAAAATGTTTCAAGTTATGCTTCATCAAGTTTAAAACATAAGATATAGGGTATTCTATTTACAAAAATATAACTTTGAATTAATATCTCAAAAATTAGATTTTCTAGAAAATTCACTAAGCCACTGAACTTAACGTAAACATCTGTATAGAAAGATTAGTTTTGGCCTTGTTGATGTAAGTAGATATAACGGAGATACAAGGCATGGCTAAAAAGTGAAGATTTTCAAAATCACCCTGTAGTTTCACAACTAAGGCAGCTATGACAAATTTGGGACTGGAATCTTTCATTTGATCAAAAAATAGGACACTAAAGTGAAAATTCTGAATATCCTATCTTATATAATCAGTCCAATACCCCCGAAAAGCGCCGAAAATAGGATACCCTGTACAGTTACAATTTTTAATTGATATTTCAAAACATTTCTTTAAAAAAAATCTGAAATTTCCAAAAATAACATAAAAATTTGTTGAACATCAAAATCAAAAAAAAAAGTAAAAATTGAAGGTGTAAAATCGGAATTGTTAAGATTAAAATTTTTAAAACAATTCACAGCTTTTTGACAAAAAAAATTAAGAGTTTTAAAGACCTTGAAGACCCAGAAGACTTTCGCCTCTGGTATGGTGGACATAATGAGTTACCATGCTCTGATGTTTTGAAATTGGCCTTTTCATTCTTTCGTTTTTTGCATATTCCCTCATATTCCTCTTTTCATTTTTTGTTTTCTTTGTTCCTGAAGAAGCCCCCTACGATGGTGGGCGAAACGTCGAACACTTTTAGTAGTTCTTTGACACGGTCCAATCCCGAAATAAGTATATCCTGTACCTTGAATATTGATTTAGTCATGATATTCTGTTTAAAAAAACGTTAATGATAATGTGTTACTTACATTCACCACTAATATTTTGAATCTTGATATTAAGACAATATTTTTAACATCCAAATCAAAATGAATGGTATTGGAAATCATAATTTTAAGAAAAAATAATTTTAGTCTAAACCCAGTATTTAAAAAGTCAAAATTTACAAAAAAACAAAACAATCATAGAAGACTCTTAGTTTTACATTAAATTCAAAATTTTGAAAAAAAAACCAAAATCTCGGGATTCAGTGTGACATTTTAAAAAATTTAAGGTTTATTAAAATCTGTCAGAAATTAGGAATTTTAAGGATAAACTCTTAAATTTCAAATGTAAAATCCCAATTTGGAAAAAGAGTATAAATCTCCAGAAACGTACTTAGAATTTAAAAAAATAAATTTCACTGATTTTGTATTGTTTACAAAGGTGTAGCTAGAATCGAATTCCCGCCACTTTGTTTACTGGTCTGGAATGGTTTTCAAAGCAACTGATATCAAGTAAACTGAATGTTTGTCAAATCAAAATTTTCTGGTACACAAATGTATATGCCTTGTTTGCGGGCAAATGTTTAGAAACATTTGTTTGCTGGCAAATATTAGTAGTTCTGGACTAGGCATAATTATAAAATAATTTTTCTCTTACAGTTCAGCAATAAAAGCATAGTTATTTGTTATACAAGTCGGTAAAATTATTTTTTATCGACGAGTGAAAATGTTTAATTAATGAGCGACGAAGGAGCAAATTAATTAAATTTCACGGAGTCGATAATGAAATTTTACCGTCGTGTGTAACATTGTATTTTTTTTTATTGCGAAGGTTAAAGAAAAATCGAGAGAAAAACTCAATAATTTTGCAGACAGAAATAAGAAAAGCAGTCAAAAATTAAATCGCAGTTGGTTCGTTTGGTATGTTGCTATAGTTATACCAAATAAATAACTGTTTCACATCAATTTTTCAATTTTGATCCGTATGAATCTCAAGATCTCAAGAATGTGTGAAAACGAGATAGAGCAGGAAAATATTCCGGTATGTGTGAAGAAAGAAGCGTTAGAGGCAGTAGCTAAATTATTGCCTCAAAAATCGCGATTAATATATGAAAAAGAGTACACATGCTTTCAAAGGTGGAAAATGGCAAAGAAGATTAATAGTTTAAGTGAAACGGTATTTCTGGCATATTTTTCTGAAAAAGCAAGGAAGGTGAAGCCATCAACATTGTGGTCTTATTATTCGATGCTGAAGTCTACAATTTTGGTCAACGAAAATTGTGACATTTCAAAGTAAGTAACGTCAAATTTAGTGTATAATTTTTTTGCTAATACGAATTATTGTTTACAGATACAGTAAACTAATTGCATTATTGAAGAAACTATGTGATGGTTATAAACCTAAGAAATCGAACATTTTTGAACCTGATGATATCGTTCGATTTATAAAAGAAGCTCCCGATGATGATTATTTGTTTATGAAGGTTGTGGCGGTAATGGGTTTATATGGGGCATGCCGGTCCGATGAATTGTATAAATTAGAGATGTCTAATATTGATGATAGAACATCAGTAATGATCGTTCAACTGATTGATGCTAAAACCAAAAAAGATCGGTCTTTTTGTATAACTGACCAGGAAGTGGGTGTTTTGGACATCATAAGAAAATATATCGGCTTACATCCTAAACACGTTCCTCATAATAAGTTTTTTATTAACTACAGACAAAAAAAGTGTACTATCCAGCCTGTAGGCATAAACACTTTATATAAAGTCCCAAGAAAAATTGCCGATTTCCTAAATTTACCGGATTCAGAAAAATACAGTGGTCATTGTTTTAGACGATCTGCGGCCACAATGATGGCAAACTCAGGGGCTGACATGGTGACAATAAAGCGCGCAGGGGGATGGAAGTCATCATCAGTAGCTGAAACTTATATAGAAAATTCAGTACGAAGTAAAATTGAAGTTTCAAAGAAGATACTAGTTGGGTCAACGAGTGGGATCGTTAGTAATACTATATCTTCTGTATGCCCGTCTGTTGACCATTCTGAACACCGTTCTGTTCCGGACATCCATGTTTCGGGAAATGTGAATGGTACGATCCAAGTTATTATCAATGAAAGCACTAAAGATAATTAAGTTGTATCTAATAATAATTATTATTTCAAATAAAAATAGATACCTACTTAATTAAAGTATTTTATCTATCTTTGCTGTTAAAGTTCCATTTTATCTACCCTTACGGTTAAAATGGTACTTTAATCTGGTGTTTTGAGTTGAATAAAGTACACTTTAACCTTCGCAATAAAAAAAAAATGTTTTAGTACCCAAGAATTACTGAAAGGAGCGAATGATAAATTTTCATGACAAAATTATACTATGCATATTATCGGTCACCAAACTAATAGGCATAACTGACAAAATTTTCAAAATTGTCAACAGTTCTATTTGTATATATAGCGTCTCTTTCATTCCGTAAAGGGGCGTACAAGGTGATTTTATAAGTATTACTAAGGGGCAAAAAAGTACAATTTTTTTGTTGCCAATTGCTGCTATACCACGGCATCGAATTTCAAGTTTTGGGTATCCGTTTCAACAAGAATTGAATGCTTTACAATTCTTGTAGTAGCTATTCTTTCCGTAAGAAGCACCGTTTAGGGGTTAATACTGAAAAATGGAAAAAAAAGTGAACAAATTTTACGATTTTTTTGGCTGGAAAGTTAAGCTCATCTCCTAAGACCGTGCAAACACAGATTACTTATACTTAATATTAAATAAAAGCAATAAAATGATTTCCAGTTTTCCCCGAATTATTTCACCAAAATATCCTAACTTCACAGGTCTATTTAAAATAACCAAGGCGCTTAAAATTTTATTAAATTAAAATTCTTCACTGAAATATTGGATTTAATTAAGCGCCTATTTGAAAATAATTTCTGAAAAAAATCATTTATTCATGACGTCGTTCGCAGCCGTAAAAGATTTATTTACACCACGCACAAAATTGACGTTTTGCACAAACATCTGAATAATTGAAAAAATATTATATATTTGAAAAACACTTTTATTTACAATGTAGCCTTTATTATTATAAGGAATCAGAAAATACCATAAAAATACGGGGTGCCTTCTAAAAAAATGAAGTTAGTACCTGCACAAGGAAAATTAGACACCCTGTATACTCCACTATATGTTAATTTTCGAGAAAATTTGGTATACAGGTGAAATAGTCCCCCAAAACTTTTTCCGTAACTTCATTCACTAATGAGATATCTTACTATTCCGCACCTAGGTGGACACCTTGTATATAGCTAAAAGCTATAAGCATGCAAAGAGGCTTACCCACCTTTAATATATTTTTTGCTGCTTGGATATTTAATGCATATAATGAACATTTAAACCAAACCTTTATCCCGTCTGTTTAAAAAAAATATAGTATACAGATGCGTACCGTTGAAATAAAATTGCGGCGCTAAACCGGCAATTATTGTTTTTTCATTCTACTTTACAATTTTATAAATGGCACTTACGCCAAATAGTCTGGTTATTAATAATATAAATATATAGGATAAGTCCTCAGGTATCAGCACAAAATAATCCCAAAATAAGGTCATATGTAAATAGAAGATAACATAAGACTCCAGTATGTAGTCCTCTAAATGTGTGTAATGGATTATAGGTAGCTGAATTGGCAACAATTGAGCCGCAAACCGCAAACGGTCGCTATCTGGGAAAGCCCAGAAGACTTGATTCTCAGAGAGCAAACGCTTGGTAAGCGTTCGTAGTTCAACTTGTTGAAGTCCGTCCGGTACAGCAGACTCCCGCGAAAGTTGCGCTCACCGGACTGGATCGACCGTAAAAGTTGCACTCCCCTACCATCCCTTCCATTGTCGAAAAATGTATATGTTGTATTGTTCCTTGTGCGGTTGAGTGGATTATTCAAAAGTGGCGCTAAAACTCTTAAGTCTAATTCGTCGGTCGAAAATTAGAGAGGGAGAAAATCCGCGCAACTTAAGCGATCGTATCTTGTCAACTTTAACGAGCGGACAACTTTAACGGGCGCAACTTTAGCGGGAGTCGACTGTACATGTTTTAACAGCATTGTTTAAACGGTGCCCTTAAGGCAGCACCTGGATAAGTGTAAAATGGGCAAATGTTAATAATCTACCTTCTTTTCCAACGAAGATTTGAGTTTAATTGCCAGTCCTAAGGAAAGGGGTTTCAGCATATACTTATTAAGATATGGGTTAGTAAGTATATGGGTTTCAGTCAGTAAATTGGTTGTCTGACACGAGATTACGTAAAGGTATTCCTCTGCGTTTTGTTTTGGTAATATATTGTTCGGAACCTGTTTTAGATTTATAAAAATTCCTGAAATTAAAACAATTAACTAGTGAGCCAAACATGATAACTACCAAATGCACATTAAATTTATAAAAAATTCAGTAAAAAGTTAACTCTTATAAGAAAAATTACTAGATATATTAACTAAAATTTACATCAAGACTGGATATATTCTTTATGTCTCTCAGCTAGATATGGGATTTAAGAAGCCAGATAACTGAAGGTAGCATATAACGGTTATTTGCCAGACTAATAAATTCGGTGTTCCACAGTAAAATCCAATTTCAAACTACATAAAACTTGAAAAACTTTTACCACATAGATAAACTTCTATTCAAAAAGCTTATTTTAAAGTTATTAAAGCTTTATTCACTAATATATCTCTAAAAGAACTTTTGCATAATTAGATTACATTCACTATTAGAGACATGTGCTTTGTGCGTTTGGAAACTAATTTCTTTGAGGCAAATTTATAATATATTGTGCAAACGGTCTTTGAAATCATATTAAGGAGACAAATCGTTTTAATCTAATTAAACATTATAGGGTGGAAAAAAAATATTATTATGATATACAGTTGAACCATTTACTTCGGGGTCAGCCTGTGGAATGTTTATTTATGGTGTGATTTTAAAAGGAGTTTATTTTAATTGTAGAGCTTGATAAAATGTACATTTGAAATAGTTTGGAATGATTTCAAAATTCAAGGTCTACTACGCTGAATTTTAGCTGTGAAGTCATATGAGCGATTTTTTTTAAACAAAAATCCGTACACACCACTAAATTTATCGCCCCCTAAAATGTTTCTATACCAAATTTTATTAAAAACTTTCAAACAAAAACTGTTTTATATACAAATAAAAATGCATATTAAATACTTATGGTTTTCATAAATTTATTTTAATATTTGGAATATCCACGAAATAGCTGTGTGTCAGAATTGATAAATTCAAATGTAAGTAGTTGTGATGGTTTGTCCAGTGTTAATAATGAAAAATCTCACTTTAAGAGATACAATAGCAATTCTAGGTCTTCTTAGTCTAATCTTTCTTACAAAAGTCACGCATAATGGCTGTCGCATAGTAGAATTTTGACAAATAATGGCCACTTTTTAGAATATTTTAATAAGAGCCCTGATATGTTAATATGTAAGACATTTTAATTGTGCTCATAAGTTGTATTGATACATCCAACTTACCTCAATAATCAATGTTACCTTTCAGATTGCGCAATGAGAGATTTAACTGTATAATTAATCAAGAAAGAACGGTATAAAAATAACTTCATTATGCCACTGAAAATGACATTAGTGATATTTATTAAGTGTTTTATTTTTTAAAGTATTTTGATTAAATCCTTCGGACAATAATACTCTAGCATGAGTTTTTTTTTTAAGTTTAATCCAATCGCATAGGGTAACCCCATTATGCTTTCAAAGCACTGCGAGTAGGATGCGGAAACAAGGATAGATGGCGATGAACCGCCTTCTTAAACAAGGATAGGTTGTAATTCTTGGGGAAAATTTTTTTCCATAAGACCATAAGACGCTAGTATGGCGAGAAGAGATCGGTGCCAGACTCTGTCAAAAGCCTTTGAGATATCCAATGCCACAATCCTAGCCTCACCATGTTTTTCCATAGATGAGTTACAGATATGAGTAATATATGCCAGTAGATGGCCAGTGGAACGTTGTTGTCTAAAACCGTATTGCCTGTTGGAGATGATTCTGTTTTCCTTCAGATATTTGAGAATCTCGATGTTGATAACCTTTGCCATCACTTTACATATAATGGGTAACAAAGATATAGGGCGATAGTTGTTAGCCAGATTCCTTTTTCCTTTTTTAGGGACAGGCGGACACTGTAGCAGATTTCCAGATGTTAGGGAATACACCTTTTGTTGTAAGAGAGTGTGAACAATTTGCTAAGGACAGAAGTCAACTTTGGGGCGCACTTCTTAAAAACAATAGCGGGAATACCATCAAGGTCAGAAGCTTTCGAGGTATCGAGCTCGAGGAGAATCTTCCTGATTGTGCGTTGTCTGAAAACAACTTTAGGCATCGAGGATGCCAACCATAGGAAGAATAGGGGGTTCTTCGTTTTGAGAATCAAGATTGGAATTTTCAGCAAACTTTAAGGCTAACATGTCAGCCTTTTCCTTGGAGGTAGTAGCAATATTGCTATTTTCATCGAGTAAAGGTGAAAAACTTTGAAGATGTAAAATTCTTTTCAATCGACTTTGCAAATCCCCAAAAGGACCTGGAACCGTTCGGACAGTTGATAAGCCTTTGGCGCATTGTACGATCGAAATCACCTTTTGACTCGTCAATAACCTGTTTACAAGAATTCCGTGCATCTACAAATATGGTATGAGTCTCGAGATGGAATTATTTCGCCAACGACTGATATGCGCGATTATTGCAGGAGACAGCCCGAGCACATTTTTAACTGAACCAAGAATTACTGAAGGCAGACTTCTTTTGGGAGTGGGGAATTGAGCATTCCATACCAATCAGGGATTATTTCGCCAACGACGATATGCGCGATTATTGCAGGAGACAGCCCGAGCACATTTTTAACTGAACCAAGATTTACTGGAGGCAGATTTCTTTTGGGTAGTAGGAAATTGAGCATTCCATACCAATCAGGATAGTTTTCGTGATGGATTCGGCGACTAAGGAAGGGTTGTCTGAGTTAAAGCAGACTTCCTGCAATGGAAAAGATGCAAATAAGTCTCTTAATTTTTCCCAGTTTGCAGAGTTAAAGTGCCAAACCCCTTCGGGACTGTGTCTGGGAAGGAGGTGGTATATGAAGCGAGCGAGAGGCTGCTACAAGCTTGTGATCCGAATTTCCAAACGGTGATGTCACAGAGATTTTATACTAATTTGGTGAATTTGAAAGGAAAAGGTCGAATAGATTAGGTTGATGGGTATCTCCATCAGGAATTCTTGTGGGTTCCTCAACTAATTGCGATAGTCCCACAATTGATGGCGAAAGCCTCTGCCTCCCTTCCCGCGTCGTCAGTTCGGGAAGAAAACCTTAACCAGGGAATGTTGTGTACGTTGAAGTCACCGAGAAAGACAACCTGAGCTTTTGGATAATTTGTCTGTAAGGTGATCAAGTTACGGAGCGAAAAGAGAAGAGCTGTCTTTATGAGGGATCGCTTTGGAGACAAATTAAGTGAACAGATGAATATAACTTCGTTTTTGAAGTAGATTTTCAGCCAAATCACATCATGATCAGCAGATTTCAGTACTTCTTCTCGTTGACTAGGACAGGTCGCTTCGCGTAAAAGCACAAATTCCCCTGAGCTTTAGTGGCCAAGTTATTTCTAGTAAATGCTACAGGGTTAATGCTGATCGATGATCAAGTAGCAAAGTTTATTTGTGCTTATTTTTCAATGAGGGATTTAACTAAAAGATAATCTAAATCCACCCAATGTATTGAAAGATTCAAGTAACATCGTTGCTAGTAAAAGTCAGGTCCATCTTACATATGTTTAATGTAAGAATAAGGTAAACTAATACTTTACTTGCAGAAATCAAAATCCTTGATAAAACCAAAAAGTGCTCACCACAAGAATATCTACTTGTGGCCTCAAGAATATTCCTAAAATAAACAAACTATACTTATGCCCCATTGCAATTTACATGCTCCCTGTATGGATCTAAAGGACAAAATTGTCATCTAAAAGTCGGTGCTAAATTTGTGCAGCCTGATTATTCATTCGAAGGACATGATATTTAATAAAATTAATAAAAGAAGAAAAATTATAGAAAAGCGAAAAATTATTGAGCAAAAAACACTAGTGTGATGGATGAAGAATATGAAAAAGAGAAGAAAAATGAATTCACTACACAATATGTTTTGTAAACTTAATACTAAATAAATATTTTTTTACATAAAACATTTTATTCATTGCACTAAAAATTAAGCTGAATTTTCCAAAATTATCATTGGGCTTATGCTGTTAAAAGAGTCTTTTTTGTTTATTTAATCATTTGAATTTAGAAAGTAAATAGTTTATGGGAACAATCAAGATATTTTGCGAAACATTTAGTTAATAAAACTTTAACATTGACTGATAGACAACGCACAGGCCTAAATGGGTGACTCCGCAAGAATGAAATTTTATACACGAAGGTCACGTATAACATAGATGAGCACACAGATAGGATTTTTAAAAATTCAACTTGTAAGGGCCTGAAAATGGGCATCAAAAAACTAAAAAAGGTAGACAATAAATAATACACTCGACTGTATTTAACATTGTCTGTACGCAATAACTCATCACCTTGACTGCATAACAACGCATTCACGGCACCGCGGTATTTGTTTAGCTTATCGCATTTCTTTTGTATGGCCATGTGCCGGTAAAACTGAGAGTATATATTTTGGTGTAGAACGAAAAACATTGATCATACATGACGTCATTTTAACTTCAATTTGACTGATTCAAGGGTTTGGACATATCAAAATAGAAATGTCGACAGCGGAAGAAAAAGATTTAAAACACGAGGTAAAGGCAAAGGAGGAGGGTATGCGCAGGGCAAGTTACCCAAAAATTAATTCTTAACATTTGAGAAAAGTCTAATGGTTTCTGACATGTAATCTCATCAGGTACACGGCTGATAACAACATTTTTTTTTCAATTTACTTAACATTTCTTTGGCCCAGTTTGGAAATATTAAAATTTGTATGGTTTGTTGACAATTTTCTAAACAGTTTTTGAAATGCGACTACGTGAAGAATAATAACAACATGTTTTAGGATGAACCCATGAATATCCTGCAACTACACATAACTGTTAACTTTAAAAAATGTCAACTTTGATTCTTAAAAGTTGTTTGAAAATTGCAGTCAGGGTTAGTATAAATAAACCGACTTTTTTATTTTGGTTTTTTTCTGCATTTAATTTTGGATTGATATGATTTCTGATACATTCTATTTTGCTTAACTTGCCTTTGCAGCTGGTTAATGAAGTTTTGCTGGGAGTATTGAGTGGTTAAGTGGGTTAAGAAAATTTAATGACGGCTATTGACGCATGTGCAAACACGAAAATTAACGGTGATAATTAATGGCTTGTCATTAAGCAGTGTTAATGTTGTATCAAGACGCAATAATTTTTAAACTGTTAATCATGACTACTCTGTATGGAACCCATTTTCACCCTGGCTTCATTTTCGTCATTTTTGGTAATAATTATCTATAATTGTCCATATTAACCAATTGCATAATTTTGTTTCGGGTTGTAAATTTTCTCTTCTCCGCGAAGCAGCTTCATGATCATTGTACGATCTCTTCATCCACAATCCGCATATTTTGCAATCTAGTATAATTATTTTATGGTTGTGTGCTTATTTTTGTGTTCTTTAATAAAATCTTATATGGAAGTCAGCACACAGAAATCCCTTTGGAAACTGAACACTAGCGATATTTACAGCGATTTTAAAAATTTCTCTTCTTGAATTTAGTTGAAGGTAGTTGACATCTCAATGTTGTGGAAAAAGAGGCAGGAGACGAAAAAGCCAGATAAATTTAGCCCCTATGTCTTATAGAGGATTTGTAAATAATAACAAAAATTAAATTGCCGTTAGAATTAGCAGCTTTGTGGTGAGAGGATGAAATTAAATGGAAGTCTTAAAATATTCAATATCCGGTTTCAGAGCTTCTAAAATGAAAATTTCGGACAGCAAATATGTAATAGAGCGACTGGTAGGCAAACAAGTGAGACGTATTAAATAAATGAGTTAACCATTTGACTAATGTAGAATGAAGCAATTTGCAGATCGAATTGATGTTTCAATTTAATTAGTTAAATTCACGTTTTGGACCTTTACTTCAGAGTTGTCCAATGTACAGGGTCTTTGATTATAAATGCACCCCTCATTTTTCTTGGAAAATATAATAAATACAAAAAATTTTGAATACATAAGTTTTTAAGTCCCCTTTTAAGTTTAGTTTTGAAGTAAATTTCCAATATACAGAAATAGCGATAGTTGCAAATTCCCAATATGATCCGGATTTTCCAATATGCAAAAACTAAACACCCTGTACCTAGCAAAATTATTTAAAATAAAAATTTAAAGGATTTCTATGAACTTTTAAATTTAATTTTTTTTTGTAGACATCTATTATTTGTGAAAAATTAAGATCATATTGGCGATTTATAATTATTAATATTTAATAAACAATTGAATTCAGATATAGGTATGTTATATAAAACTTATGTGGCATTTTTGGGAGAATTTGAAAATGGAAACATAATTGGGGTGTTCTATTTAAAAAAACCAAAGTTGACTTTGATTCTGAAAATACGTAACACCCTGTATATCGCAAAGTTATTTCAAATGAAAATCTAAGAGAGGTCTAGAAATTTCCGTA
Organism: Dastarcus helophoroides; assembly: GCA_028583605.1. Classification (NCBI taxonomy): domain Eukaryota; kingdom Metazoa; phylum Arthropoda; class Insecta; order Coleoptera; family Bothrideridae; genus Dastarcus; species Dastarcus helophoroides. The sequence continues at coordinate 8,244,693 of CM053326.1, forward strand.
TTCAACAGGGGGGTGCATTTATAACCAAAGACCCTGTATAGGATCAGTTTTCTTAATGGATGCCCCCAAAAAATTTAATAAAAAATCATGGTATTTTAGCAGATTTTACTTCTGCTAATTGATCGGTAGTAGTGTTGTAAATGTAAGGCCACACAAAAAAGTTATTTTTTTTAAATGTTACAAAATATATATTTCTACAGATTTGACTTCCTTTAGTTATTCTGATTATAAATATTTACACATGTAACATAATCGATTTTCTGGTTTTTGAGTTATTTTAATTGTATTGTGATTATATCGACACAAAAACGATATTTTATAAAATCGTAATAAATGAACAAATAAAGTAATCAGCAAAGGAAAAAAAAATGTCGGAATTATTAATATAAATTACGTCACATTTTTAAAATAACCATCATTAAGTTTATTAAAAAAACATTACTTTCCTATACTTTGTTTTATTTGCTTATTATTTCATTTGTGCATTTATTATGAGTTTTTAAAATAAAGTTTTTGTCATGATGTATTCGTAATAAAATTAAAGTAACTCAAAAACCAATAAATCGATTATAAAGCTTTCCCAATTAGAACCCTCGATCTTTAAAGTATAATAAAGGAAAAAGTATAAGTGAAACTGACGTAATGTAATATTTGTTTTAAAGCATATAATGGTGACATTATATTTTAAAACTTATGTCACTTAAATGTCCGCCGCGGCTTTGTCTGGTGAGTCGAATTCTGGGAGTCCAATTTTCGATCACCTGACTGCACAGATGTGGCTCAATCGCAGCAATTTTACGCCTCATCTTGGCTTTAAGAGCGTCAACTTTTCGAGGTTTATCGGCATAGAGACGAGATTTAAGGAAACCCCAGAGAAAAAAATCCGGTTCCACTTTAAGTTCTTCTCCAATTATTTCATTTCGTACCCTATTCCCCCTCGTCCTTTCTAATACTCTTCTTAAATGTAACATCTTTATGTAATAATTAACATAAAAGAAGGTAATAAAGCAAGAATTTATTTTAAATTTTATTGTAAAATTAATTATTTTTACTTTGCTTGTAGGTTAATTTTAATGACGTTTTTCTTTAATATTTGCTTTTCTACTAAATACTAATTTTAGTAATTTCTTTAAAGTATAAACCACGACAGCAATTATAACAATAGAAAAAACAGCGAGAAAAGTTAGTACATCTAGGAGGTACACCTGGTACCAAGGCATATCAACTGCAGCTGTCCTCATGAATGAAGCTCCCTTGTGCCTGGCTACGTATTCGACCCAATAAATGGCAGTTTCTAATGGTGGTAGAGGCCTATCTTTAAACCTTGCCGATAGATCCTTGGCCCTTTTTTGAAATCTGCAATATAGGCGTAAAAAATATAATAAATTACATTTACCTTAAAGCTGACTTCAAATAGAAACTTAAAAATAATTAATTTATAATCGTAAAATATGTTTCAGCTGCCAAAAAAGTAAAAAATATCGGGGTGTTATTGAAAACACTAAAAAATTATGACGCAGAAACTGTTTGAAAGACCATCCCTCTTCTATACTAAGGGTAAGTAGTAGTTTGTAATAATTTTCTCTTATTGCAGTAGAGAAAATTTCTTATTGATATTCGTTATATCAAGAGTGTTACGACGTAAAATAAGCTAAGTTATTTTTCTTGACTTTTTTGAAGAAGAAAATCTTTGGAATCAATTTAAGTCGTTAAAACTTGAGTGCATGAAAATCGTTATCTTAAATGTAAGAAAGTGCCAAACTTTTAAACATAAATCGTTACTGGGCCGAATCCGTTACTATTTTCCTTGATCAATTATGTATCAGTAGGGATCATATTAAACCAAATTGAACCAATGTTGCCTAAGGAGCAATCGCCTCAGATTTAAATTTAAATCTCTTCAATAATACTATAATATCCTTATAATCATTTTGCTGCTTTGGTTAACCTAATAGCAATTGTACTAACAATAGGTAGTAGGAAATGTCAGGTAAAAAATGGGTCCAATTAGTAAAGGACCGCATCAAGTAAAGAAAGGAAAATTCGGTACCTTAATAAGTTCAAAAATAGAAGAACATACCTGTTTTATAAATTTGCTGCAATTTTAAGATTTGGCTCTTAAGAGAATGTAAACAATTCAAATTATTGTTTATATGCTTATTTAAAAATTTCGTTCGTTTTTTTTAGCTTGATTTTATTTCGCTTTGCTTAGAATTTAATCAAAAAAATATTTAACTTTAGGCATAAGAAACCAATACAAATAATCGTAGGGAACAGAATGGCATAAAGAAAATATTTTACTTCCACATTTTTTTAATAATGGCAACGACATTTAACATTCAATGATTCGGGGTGTGGAAACGTCACTTGCTGGGGTTGTTTAACCTTTATAATTATTGTCACAAAGCTTTACTAATAAAAGTAAATTTACTAGAAATTTATTTGATGCATTTTCTTCTAAAATGTGATTTTTTATTTAGCAAATCAGTGTCGTTTCCAGATATTTTTAATTTGTTTCCTCACAAAATAATAACGAAAAATAGAAAAAAACTATACACTTACGCTGGTGTCAAAACTGTCCTCAAAGCTTCAGTAAGTGTTTTTTCATTTGCATCTTGGAGCTTCAGAATTATACCACCTCCGCTTTCCTCTAACGCCTTAGCATTCAAAAATTGATCTCCGAATTGCGGCATAACCACCATCGGAACCCCGCAATGTACAGCTTCAGTAGTTCCAAGTAAACCCCCGTGACCGATGTAGGCTTTTACATTGGGATCACCTAAAATAGTAAATTGTTCTTATCAATTGAAATGTTGGAATCCACTGAAAATACACGCACATAAAATATCTAATTGTGGCATCCATTTTTGAGTCATAACGTTAGCAGGCTTGTCCGGCATTGAATCGTTTTCCCATTTCCACAAGACTCTTTGTGATAGCTTCGAAAATACTTTCAGGAATACTTTCCTTTTTTCTTCCGGGAATGTATGTCCTTTTATCAATGAACCCAAACTGAAGTAGATTATACCATTTTCAGATTCATTAACAAACCTCCCAATATTCTACAACAGGAGATGGAAAATACAATATTGTCAAAAGTGTAAAAAACATTTTTAAACAGTTTATGCAGGGTGTTTTATTCCTGTTGTGTAAAAATTTATGGTAGGAGCTTTTGAGCTAAAAAAAGAACAAAATTAAAGATGCTTATATTCGCACATTCCCTAAAACATCAAGCTTCCGAGATAAGTTATATTTTTCTATAAAAAAACTATGTGAAGTGACAGCAGTCAGTCCTACTTTGCAGGATTAAGAAAAAATAATTTTCTTCGGTGCAAACTAACACTGACAATATTTGGTATGTATACGCTATCGTTATTCAAAACCCGATATTATTTTACTACCCTCGCAATTCAATTTTCGAGGATTGACGTGGCAAATTTTATATTTATGATAACCCATGCTCCTATCGCAAGCCATTAACGAAAGGCAGAGGCAAAATAGCTTTTGGATAAAAAAAGAGCTTCATTTTAACAATGATACAGTCAATGATACTGTTAATTCAAAAATTATACGAGGAATTTCATTTCCGTCCGTTGATCTGTGTACAGGGTGAGCGAAGCTCGATGTCTCGGCGCTATTATAAGAAAAGGAAAAGCGATATAAAAAATCTGGAACGAGATTCTTACATTGGATCGAATAAGATTCATTTTAAGCTCAAATTTCTTAATTTTTTCACATTTAGAAACCAAAGTAATGACGTTATTGATTTTTTTTCTCCAGAAACATATCTACATTTTTGTCCATTAATAAGAGCTACTTTTTTTAAATAAATTTTGTAGACGAAAAAATTTGATATATTTTTGCGTTAAAAAGTTATAAGCCAATTTATTGTAAAAAATGTATTATTAAAAATTCGCAATTGGCTCATTTGGAAACAAATCTTTTAAATATTTTTAGGTTTAGAATAACATGTTTGGGGTATCTCAAAGAAGATTTACCTGCTCTTCTAGGATTCTTTTGAAATTTTTCATCAATAATACAGGGTGAGTCAGGAAGAATGGGCTAACGCAAAACTGGAGATACTAGACACCAAAATATTACGATTGAGCTCAACAGGCCTTATACTAATGTGACTGGTTTAAGAGACGAGGCATTCAAGGTTTAAATTTTATTCCGAAATTTCTCAATAATTGAGGAAGTTTTGGTGCTATAAATTTAATATTTTAACTTTAGACGACTTAAACTTACTTTAGCTTACTTTAGCTTTACTTTAGCTTTACTTTAGCTCTAGACAAAAGTACCTTTTCTTTGTAGAATTAATTGTTCTTTTATAATGTCTACTTGTTTTAAGTAAAACTCAACAGATAAAAAAATGTTTTAATTTACGTAAATGATTATGTGAAACCAGCGCTTTCTAGGGGCAACGTCAATATAAATTGAAAATTCGTAATTCTGACACCAAAAAACATAGTATTCTAAAATATTAAATTTATAGCATTAAAATTTCCTCAATTATTCAAAAATTTCAGAATAAAATTTAAACTTTGAACGCTCTGTATCTCTTAAACCAGCTACATTGGTATGAGGCATATTAAGCTCAATCGTAATATTTCGATGTCTAATTTCTCCAGTTTACCATTTGCCCATTCTTTCTGAGTCACCCTGTATATCATTTACGTGAACATTTTTCTAAATCAAATGGCAACATAAAATGTTTGTCAACCATTAATTTAGTTATTGACAAATGACACTATACTTTAATTTTTAATTTATTGCATTTCCATGAGCTATTTGTCTAAATCGTAGTAATTACGAATTTTTGATAATATTCTTTTTTTACAATAAAATTGCTTACAACTTTTTAACCAAAAAAAGATTCCAAATTTTTTTCCTTACAAAATTTGTTTAGAAAATTCAGGTCTTTTTGAATATGTAGAAATACAGGTATGTTTCTGGAAAAAAAAAAGTTCAACGACATCATTACTTTGGTTTCCAACTCTGTAAAAATATGCAAATTTGACTTAAAATGGGCCTTATTGAATCCAATTCAAGAACCTTTTTTCAGATTTCTTATATCGTTTTTCCTTTTCTTATAATAGAGCTGAGACATCGAGTTTCGCTCACCCGGTACATCTGTGATCACATTGAAGGTTGCAATTCTTGGCTTTGTTTGAGTTAGATTCAAAATTTTTTAAAATATAACTCTACTGATTTTGAGAAGGACTGCTTAAATAGTTTAATTTTTATTAAATCATATACAGGGTGTTACAAAAGTCCGGGCCGCTACTTCAGGAGCATATTCTACACATTAAAATATGAAAAATGTTGAAATACATTTTTTTCTTTAAATTGCCCCCTAACGGAGATATGACCATTTAAAGATGGCGCCCCTAAAGTGGTTTTTTTACTACAAAAAGTTAACGGTTGGTAGCAAAGTCATGAAATTGGGCAAGCAGTTAAAGAATTGGATTAGGCATATTCTCATGTAACATATTTTTAAATAAACAGTAGCGTGGTGTGTAGGGGGTTGCCCGCGATTATTTTTTGCCGTAACTTTTTTGAATTGCAATATTTTTACACAAAAGTGCCATAATCGTAAAAAGCAACATTTTTATACAAAAAAGGTACTCTTTCTCAAAGTCGCTAAAAGTAACCGTTTCCGAGAAAAAAGCATTTAAACAAAATTGTTGCATTTATTAGAATTCGTTTTGCAAATTTCTAATTTATCCACTACTAACTGCATTGATATAAAAATAGTACAAAATTAAGAAAAAAAAAATCAAAGCAAGTGTTCGAAATTACTGTCCCCTGCAGCAATACATTGCTCGGCTCGTCTTCTAAGGGAACTCTTTACTCTTTCGCAAATGCCTGGTGTATTGTGAATCTGGTTGAACCCATTTTCAATTCGTTCACAAAGATCATTGATATTGTCAACTGGTGTGGAGTAGACGATCTGCTTTAGATGTCCCCATAAGTAGAAATCGAGTGGGTTGAGGTCAGGAGACCTAGCTGGCCATGGTATCGGACCTCCTCGACCTATCCATCGTTGATGATAGTTGTTATTCAAAAATTCCCTAGCAACTGCACTAAAATGGGCAGGGGCCCCATCGTGCATTATCCACATTCGCTGTCTTGTTATGAGTGGAACATTTTCAAGTAACACGGGTAACTCTGTTTGCAAAAAATCTTCAACTCGCTGAAGCACACGCTCCTCTAAATTAGCAACTTCTGCGTTTGGCCTTCCAACACGTTCGCCTTTGAAAACAAAATTTCCTGTTTCACATAAACGAGCATGAATTTTCTGGAACAATTTTTCTCCTAGTAGGTGTCTATTAGGAAAACGTTCAGCATAAAGCCGTCTTGCTTCAGCACGATTACAATTTGCAAGCCCGTACATTAAATGCATATCGGCCATTTCTTGATTTGAATAGTCCATTTTATCAAAATAATGAAAAGGTAAAAAACTACTACACTTACTATTGACAACAAAAACTGCTAAAGTTTACAGCTTACGACCAAATTTTATCAGTGACACAACGTCAATCTCTGGCAGATATTGTCAAGTACAATTGTTTTCTTTACGATCAGTTTGCATGACCAACTTATTTTTTCTTATACAAATTAGTTAGAATTTCGAAGACGGGATAGGATTATTTAAACGCCTTTTTCTCGGAAACGGTTACTTTTAGCGACTTTGAGAAAGAGTACCTTTTTTGTATAAAAAATGTTGCTTTTTACGATTATGGCACTTTTGTGTGAAAATATTGCAATACAAAAAAGTTACGGCAAAAAATAATCGCGGGCAACCCCCTACACACCACGCTACTGCTTATTTAAAAAATATGTTACATGAGAATATGCCTAATCCAATTCATTAACTGCTTGCCCAATTTCATGACTTTGCTACTAACCGTTAACTTTTTGTAGTAAAAAAACCACTTTAGGGGCGCCATCTTTAAATGGTCATATCTCCGTTAGGAGGCAATTTAAAGAAAAAAATGTATTTCAACATTTTTCATATTTTAATGTGTAGAATATGCTCCTGAAGTAGCGGCCCTGACTTTTGTAACACCCTGTATACCAAAGGACAAAGCAATATTTTTGATTATCTAAGTTTCCGTCATAAAGGACGGACCACCATGCATTGATTCTATTACGTTGACCTAAAAGTTTGGAATATTATTGTTATACAAAGTGTTTTATTATTGCGGCAAGAAAATACTGTGTCAGATTTCTTGCAGGCCAGTGCAATTAGTTTCAAAATGAGGCATTTGGTGAAATAATTCGAAGAAAGCTAAAAATCATTTTAATACCTTTATTCCATGTTAAATATAAGTAATCTGAGTTTGCGCGGTCTAAAAAAGTGGCCTTATTTTCAAGCCCAAAAAAAACTGCAAATATTTTTGCACTTTTCAGTTTTCATTTTCCAGTGATGACTCTTATACGGCGCTTCTTTTGTGAAAATTAGTTATTAGGGCATTGAATTTTGATTGGAATGGGTACCCGAAACATGAAATTTGATGAGTAATATGCAGCTAAAAAATGGCACGTTTTTGCCCCTTGAATAAAATTTGTTACTAATTCCCTATTTGTGCATACGTAACTTTGCAAATGCTATTCCAACTTTAAAAAACTTATAAAATAAAAGTTGTACGCTATTTAATCTCGCATCTAGGGAGTACCACAATATTTAAATTGGGGTAATTTTACGTATAGGTATGTACATAAATCCAAAATGGGTACTTAATTTTTGTTCACTAGTTTGTATTCCGTACATGTTTGGTACATAAAAATTACCTTTGGCTCCACTGTAAAATACAATTTAATTGTACTATCCAATTAACTCTACTTTTTCAATTTAAAAACAATTTTTCATTTCTTGTTAACGTCAGAGAAACGAAGTTATTGCTGAACTAGATTAAAACGTTTTATAAGTGTACACATTTATTCCCCAAAATCATCTTGCTCTTGGCACTCCTGCAGTTCTCCCATCGAAAAAGAACATTAAAACATAATTATTAATAAAGTATACCAGTATTTTTTTTCGTCCCAGGTCATAGCCTTTAGCTCTAGTAGTTGGATGATGCGTAGATCTATTAATGCAATGCATAGTATTAGGCACTCTGAAGTTTTTTTTTAAACCTGCTTTATTCCCCCAACTTGTAAAAGCTTCAGTTACTCAGCAATTGTAAGCGAGAAGCATCGTATTTTATAGGCTTTAAGCGGATGCAATATTACGTTACTATTCTTTTGTCAAAGGAAACTCAGATCTTGAGGCTACTGGACGCGAATCCATCCTTGAGAGAGTCAAGGCAGTGCAAGCAGGGCCGGATGCACAGCGGGTCAATCGGGGCGAGAGCCCCGGGGCCCCCACTCATTGGGGGCATTCTCAAACCTTGGTTTCAAAAATTTTATAACAATAAAAGTGTCTTTCGCTTAAATATAGTAAATCAATCAACTGTTCCTCATAACTCATCAGTCTCATTACTCGTTAAAAAGTAATAAAGATGTTATTAAAATTAAAAAAATATTATGCAAGTGTAATAGTACATACGTGTATTTAAGTATATTAAAAGTAAAAATTTGTTTTTTATATATAACAATAAAAATATCGATAGATCTTTATTAATTAAAGGGGCCTCCACTTTCTTCACTTCCCTGGACTCCTACGCCCCTGCATCTGGTTCTGAGTGCAAATTTTTAAGAAAAAAATGCGCTAGAATAGGTTATACAGGGATGGGCGAATGTGTGAAAATCCCTGATTTCTTGTTAAAGTATAATTTTGACTAAAAAATACCCCCAATAAAAGTTGTATTATTTTCATTCTATTCAGTGACGTTATTTGTTTTGTAACAGCTGCCCTATTTTTCGAGATATGACGTCATCGGTAATTTTTTTAAATGGAAGATCCTGTATAATATTGCATATTCAGATACACTTTTTTATTAATTATAATGATATAGGATTTGACGTGTGTGCTACTTGTGCAAATTGTGGTTTTCTTAATGTTAAATAAAATATTAAATTAAAGTATTTTCCGATGAAGCGACATTTTGCCTGAATGGTTTTGTAAGTCGGCATAACCGTCGTTACTGGTCTGATCAGAATCCTCACTAAATGGAACAAATGCACACCCAATACCCTCAAAAATTAAATGTGTGGGTGGGGATAATCAGAAGATACATCATCGAACCATTCTTTCTTAAATCCGGTTTACTTAACTCGAGCTAACTCGGTTTAAATCGGCGGAAAGTGCTCGAACTTTGTTTAATAGCAAACCGGTCTGGGTAACTCGGTTTAAAACCAATTTGCATAAATTTTGAAAGCGGTTCAAATCGGTTTGAATTATGTCAACTCGATTTGAAATTGTACCAACTTGGTTTGGCTAACTCGCTTTGAAACCGATTTGCGTGAATTTTCAAACCGGTTAGCTCGGTTTGAAATAGTTCAGAGTTGGTCCATCTCTAGTCAGGCTGCTGAATGTCTCCAGTTTAAAGATTTATTATTATTGAGCAGTACATTTATTATAAATATTTTCTTTTTTTCTTAATATTGCAGTAATCCATATTCTGTAATAACAGATTTAATTATTATTATTACTCTTTAATCTATAATTTTATTTAATATTTAGAAAACTACAAATCGCACACCCACTAAATCCTCCATCATTATAACTGATAAAAAAATGTATCTGAAAATGCAAAAATATGCGAAGTATTCGATTTAAGAAAATTACCGATGACCTTATATCTCAAAAAATAGGGTAACTGTTACAAATCAAATAACGTCATTAAATAGAACAAAAATACTACAAAAACTTTTATTAAGAGTATATTTTAGTCAACATTATAGTTTAGCGAGAAATCATGGGTTTCCACACATTTGCCTAATCCTGTATAGTGTACGCAATTAAAATATTCGTATAAGTCTTGTGATGTAATATATTGGTCCAAGAAAACTAAGACTCTTTGGGTTCTCAACCTTGCTTTGCGGTTCCCAACTAAATCAGGACTATATCAATATTCTCTGCAGGCATGCCAACAAATTCAAATGTGATATTATTAGGAGAAGGATTCGCTAAACTAGAAATTGCCTGTTAACTATCTCCATCATCAATGAACAAGCTGTATCTAATAATTGAGGAAGAAACGGTTTCCTATCATTTTGTCAATTTGATGTATGTTTTAGCCGAGTACACCATGCTATCTACATAAGTGTCTTTATTTTTGAAAGCCTGCACTGCCATAATTTCCTCAAATATGATACAACTTCCAGTAACTTCATGAACTAGATTTACCTTAGCAAAAGAAGACTCATGTGATATTGTATTTGCTCAAAGTCTGTAAATTAAGATATTCTGCTGTATAACATCTGAACACTTGAAGCCTTCTGGAAACTTGGAAAATGGGTGCCTAATAGCATCATTTCATCAACATATCTGAAATTTATCCAGATATTAAAAGATAAATAAAGAGACAAAAAAATATTATCTCCGCCTCCCTACATATTAATCATATTGTTTTGATCTTTTTGCTCGGCGAATAAAATGCATAGATGCTAAGAACTCAAGGATTTCAAGAAAGTAATATGTTCACTCATACAACGCAACTTCTGTTTAGAAGAAAAAGTTTGGAAGCAATAAAAAATTGTCATTAAAGTGAAAAATTGTTTTTTAACTAGGTAACCGCAATTAAATTTTGATTACAATGAAGTTATAGATCATTTCACGACAAAGTAAATAAAGAAGACGCACCAGGGAACATATAATTAGGTAACCATTTTTGATTTATGTGCATATGTATACGTAAAATTACCCCAATTTAAATATTTTGGTTTTCTTTAGACCTAACATTTAAGGTTCTATAATTCTTATTTTATAAGTTTGTTGAATTAAATGCTGTCAATTTCTGTTGTACCTTTGCATCAAATTTTAAGTTTTGGATACTTATTTCAGCCAAAACTAGAATTCTTGTGGTAACTTTTATTTGCGTAAGAAGTGCCGTTTAAAAGTCATCACTGAGAAAAGGAAAAAAGTGCAAAAATTTCGAGGTTTTTTGCCCTATAAAGTTAAACTCAACTCCTTAGACCAGGGGTTCCCAACTTTTTTGTAGCCTAGAGCACATTCTAAAATATCGGTAGAGTGGCGGGCACCATATATTTTTAATCTACAAACTCCTTCCATAACTTCTCATTTTCCCATAATTTATTTTCTTATATTCATAATTTGTAAATAAATAATAAACAAAAATGTTTCAAAATAATAAATTATTATTCAAATTTCATACACACGGAGAAATGTATTTGCAAAACGTAAACAAAATAAACAAAAAACAAATACAAAGAAAACATTTTATAAAAAATAGAATATCAATATGTCAAAGTGATCTTTGGCATTGCATATTACTGACCAGTGCTTCATAATTAGGAGAGTATGACGATAATACTGTTAGCAAACAATCATAAAGATGCTCATCGGTGAGTCGAGATTTTATTAAGTTCATGTTTGAAAACAATGATTCGCATAAATATGTCTAACGGAAAAATTATTCAATTTTATATAATATCCTAGGCACTCAAAAAAATTTAAACTCTAACAAATAAATAAAAATAATTCACATTTTTAATTAATGTTTACGAAAATATTCTGTCTCTGTCGAATAGTGGCGGGCACATACGAATCGTTCCGCGGGCACCATGGCGCCCGTGGGCACGAGGTTGGGAACCCCTGCCTTAGACCATGCAAACTCAGATTACATATGTTTAATATTAAACGAAGGCATTAAAGCCTTTTCCACTTTTCCCGAATCATTTCACCAACAGATTCTAATTTCACTGGACTATTGTGGCAAAATATGAAAAAAAGTTCATACTTACCCTTGTCCGTAAACGTTTAGTTTCTGAGATGCAGAGTGTTATAATTTCTCTTAAAAACTACGTTTTTTTTAATTTAAAAATGCTACGAGAGATTTTTATGAGTGTGCTATTTGCTTCGATTTTAATAAAGTATCTTTTTGACCAATTGCAGGAGGCAAGCTGGTTGGGCTCTATTACATTAAACATGTAAATAAATATTTTTAGTTTTTATAGATTTGTTAGTTTTTAACATTAATGTTGCACGAAAATTTAGGGTCTGATTTTTTGAACCATAATATGAAAAACGTTTATGGTAACATGTCTCAAGAAAGAGTATCAGAATTTCTTTGAATAAAAATCGTTTTTAACAGCCCGTATCCCGAAATTTTATTTTTGAATATACAGGGTGGACCATAAGTAAAGGTGCATAGAGCAAGAGTAGATTTTTCGTATAAAAATAACGTGATTTAGCCACATTTACCTCATACCAAAAGTTGATATTAACAGAGATGCAGGGTGTCAAAGTTGAAAAAAAAAATTATGATTTTTTCGTATAACTGATAAACACATTTTACTACAGACAAGAAATTTGGCATAGGGGGGTTTCTTTGGTCAAGAAATTCTAATTTGCTAACAGATTGTTAGTAACTTATAGGGGGCGCCATCTGCGCTACCTTGTATTATTCTAAAGCATCATAACCTTTTGTGCCTTCCTGTACACTAATTTTAAATAGATATTTTAATTTACCTACATTTTTTACATAAAAAAGATATACTTTCCAAATGTTGATACATGCAACCGTTTTCAAGATATTTGCCTTCAAAGTTTACCGTACGTTTATTTTAAGTTATGTAAATGAGAATTTTTCGCAGTAAATTTCAAAATAAAAGTAATAAAACTGACTCTTAAATGATTTATATCAAATATTACTCTACTGGCATTATTACTACACATATTTTTTAAAATTTTAAAGAAAATTTAAATAAAATACCAAAATAAAATTTATTTTCAAAAATATGTATGTTGGAAATGAACTTTTTCATTCAAAGGGATTGTAAACAATTAAAAATCTGGCTGTCCTTTTATTGAAATCCATCTTCAAATATCTGCTTTGATCACCCAGACTATTAAAATTTTTTTGTGCGGGCTCAGAGATCATATCTCACATCTCTATGTTAGAAAATAAATTACGTCTTAATTTTTTGGATTTCCTTTATTGACATTTTTAAAATTTTGGTAATAATATTATCAGCAAAGTAATATTTGACATAAATTTGTTTCAAAGCTGCTTTATGATAACTTTTTTTTCAAGCCTACTTCGAAAATTTAATATCTTTGTAATTTAAAGCTTTAAAGGCAAATATCTTGGAAACGGTTGCTCGTATCAACTTTCAGAAAGTTCACCTATTTTACGTAAAAAATATGGAAGAAATAAAATCACTCGATTTAAAATTAATATACGTGGGTGCACAAAAAACTTATGATGATTTAGAATTATGCAGAATAGCGCAGGCAGCGCCCCCTATCAGCTATTAGTAATATGTTAGCAAATTAGAATTTGCCGACTTAAGAAAACTCCCTTGTGACAAATTTCGTGCCTATATTACAATTTATTCCCTAATTAATACGAAAAAATCGAAATTTTTTTCAACTTTGACACCCTGTATCTCTGTCAATATCAACTTTTGGTGTAAGGATAAATGTAGCTAAATCACATTATTTTTATTCGAAAAATTCACCATTGCTCTGTGTACCATTACTTATGGTCCATCCTGTATATTAATATAAACTCAATTTGATACTTGGCTTAAAGAATCCTACCCTAAAATTTTGTATAATAGTAATGTGGTTTACATGCATTTCCTAATTTATCGGCCGAAATCTTACTTAAGAAATTATCCATATAATAATTACCTGTGGAAGTGGTTTGACTTTTCCAATATGTATCCCACCAACTTCAATTACATTAGGAGCTCTCGGAAATGGTAAATTCAACGTGTAGTGATTGTTAACAAGGAAGAAGACTACTGCTCTTTACATATTCTCTTCACATCTTTGGCATGAATTCCGATGTATTTTTTTATAATCTCGTTATCATTTGGCACAACCTTAAGTCGATAAAGTAACTTATGAAATGTAGTTAATACAGTATTTTCCACCCTTTCGAAAAAACTAAGGTACTTCGGATAACCCATGAACAGGTCAGGAACGTAGCTAGGGTTGCTAGGGTTCCCATATCTGTCATACAGCCAATTTGGCAATGAACAGGAACTTATTCCAATAACGGGAGCCTTAAATTTATCAAGAAAGCCTAAGAAACAGTCACTGTTAAAGGCCTCGGCTATAATAAGATCGAATTTCTCATTCGAATTTAGTAACTTCTGAACTTCTTTTACTTCGTAACTGCTTCGACAGTGTACATTTCCAAAATGGAAAATCATAAGTGGTCCAAAATATTTTGTCACTCTAAATCCATAGCCTCCTACATCCTTCATATCTATAAAGTTCAGCAATAATTCATTGGATCCCTGCAGGTTAATATCTCGAAACCTGGGTTTGGGATTTTTCAAAGGAAAATGACTCAGAACCTGTAACATCATGACCTTTCTCACTAAGAGCAACTAGTAGTGGTTGAAATACATCATAGTGGCTTTTTCCAGGATGTGGAAATAATCCGAGAATTTTGTAGCACTCACTTCCATTTAAAAGTATTAATATTATCACAGCCGGAGAATAGGAACTTTGTGGTGTACATATTTATTAATAAAATCACAGATACCCGACTTTGTTCGATATTTGGATAAACTATTTAATTTTGGCAAAAATTGCTCGTATATTTATCTTATCTGCCCTGGAATCTAAATAATCAAATCGGAGGAGTCAATAATCGAACTGGTAAATCTATAGAACCATTCCAATACATAGGGTGCAAGTTAAGCAGCGATAATATCTGTCTCTCCAAAAGATTAACATTAGTGTTTTTTAGATCTTATCTAGGTTGGTTATCTTAAATGATATTTTTTGTCTCGTCTGAACCAGTCATATTTTAAGCACCTAGGAGATGAAACCATGAATTTGATAAATTAATGCGAGAATACTATTTTCCACAGTTATACCCGTTATGTATAAGGTCTTTCTCTATATTTTGTTCCCTATTAGTAGACTTTATTTGTTATGTATTATCTTCTTGAGATATCGAAAAAAATAAATAAATAAGTGCGCACCGTAAACTGAAAACGTGTATAAAAATTTTTTCTTTTTAATAAAGCACCCTGTGTATTATTCGCTAAAACTAAAGATTTCTTGTTTCTTTTTTAAAAATATATACATTATTTACATTTGAATAAGTTATTTTTGAAAGATTTGAGTTTAAAATATTAAGCGTTAATATTAAAAAAAAATCAGAGTACCCTTTAATGTTTAATTTTAATTGGTGTTGTGTAATTTTTAGAAACATTGCATTTTCTACAATCTTAAGAAACAAAATATATATTAAATTATTTTTATCTTTATTTTCCTACTAAGATAATTTCAAATGATATTTGTAAAGTGCCAATTAATTCCTTGTCTATTTTTTAAGTTTCTGTTCAGCTTTAGATGCAACTCTGATATCTCTCTTTGATATCTGGAAATATAAACCCCAAAGATTTCAGAATAAATATTCTTCATCATATAAAAAAACCACCAGTATATAAATTTACGAACTTTATTTAAAGCAGAAATTAATGATTTTTTCTTATTGGCTGTTTAACAAATAGTCTATTAGTTTTATTATTATTTTTAATAAATTATTTCACAACCTTTTAAACCACTCGTGTTCCATTATTTTGCAAATAACCGATATTGAACAGTTTTCTAGAAACTGATTAAATTAATTATGTAACTATGCACAGTATGCATAATTCGCACAAAATTTTGTTACAATGCTTTTGAATATGACTGGAAGTAAAATTATGTATGAGCGCGTGGGCTAATATCAGGAATACTTGAAAATAAGGTAAACCTTACAAATAATAATATAACTGACAACTGACAACATTTCCGTCAAAATTGCATGATATTAATATAGAAGTATTCAGTTTCAGGTTCTAAAAAATGTAGAACCTGAAACTGTATTTTTTTCAAGTTACTTACGTAAATTCTTCTATGTATTTGTTGATATATTTTTATGTTATGTTTCGGAGTTACAGATATTTTCATAATAAATAAGGGAGCACAGTAATTTGGAATGATTCCCTAGTTAGCCATTTTACCTAGTTTTAGCAGATTATTTTGAGTAGGTGCTGCAGTCATATTATAAATCGTGTCGATTGAATGAACTACATAAATGGTAAAGTATGTTTGTCCAAAGAGATTTCGATAAAATGTTAAAGACGTTCCTTGACACTCTATAAATTTACAAAGGGTATTTCATCCCAAAGCATTTTGGTCAAAAGTTGTTGACAATATTTTGAAACATTTTTTGAAATATGACTACGTGATATCTAAATTTTTTAAAACGTCACCTCATGACAGTTGGTAAAAAATTGGTTAATTTATTTTTTGTAAAACTGTCATTAAAAGTGAAATTTTTGGTTCATTGATAAGTGACCTAAAAATTGACTTTTATAATGACACGTGTCAAAAACACTTTTAACACAAGTGTGAAATAGTATATCCTACAACAAATTATGGAATGGCGCATATTCCACATGAGCGAAAAGTTTGTAGACCGAGCCGCTTGGCGAGGGTTACGGTTTCGTGAGTGTGGAATATGCCAGTTCAAACGTTTTGTAGACCATACTTTCTCTAACAGGATTATAAAAAAACCCCTAAATGTTCATAAAAATTTTCAAAATAGATTACAAATTTGTAACGCGAGACTTTCAATAAATACCTTAATTTTTACATGTAACCATAGCAACAAAAACAAATTACTTGATATTCCGCCCTAAAATGAACCTAAACGGCTTCTGATTCGTCGAAAGCCGTGCTAGAATATTAATATTCTAAATGGTGTGTAGAATTACGAATATTCTGAACGGGTGCTGGAATGACATTTGTTCCATCACAATTTTTGGTCATAGAATGTGCAGTTTCTATAATAGTTTTAGAGAAAAGTTTTTTCGCACTAGTGTTAAAAGTAAATATAGCAGCTTTTTCCAAACTTTTTTTGCCCTGGCCCGGTTGTTGTTGATATTTCCCCTTTGCAACCCACTAAAAATGTTTTAACTATATTTTAATGTATAAGAACTGATTTCTTGTGAGTATGAAGACAATTCTGCAACCTGGTATTTTATTTTTGTGGCCCGGTGTCAGGTCGTTACTAACTGTTTAGAAATCACTGACGTATAGCAATATGCATTCTTATCAAGTAATAAAAAAGCTGTACTGATAAAATTAGGAAGATTTTGTTTTTTGGTCGAATGAACTGGTCCTTGAATATTACGTAATATTTTTTCCAAACATTAAAACATATTATTCGAATAGTTATAAATTATTTATTTATAATATTAATATTACTAGTACAATCTGAACGGTTACTTATTTTATTTTGGTAAGAGAGAGCACAAACTTATACCATTACCCACGGAACAAGAGTTCAAAGAAAAAGGCGGCTGTAGGAAGAAAAATTCTGATAAAACTAAGATATCAAAATGGGGGATATGGGCACTGGTTATAATATTTGTGCTTTCTCTTATCAAAAAGGTTTCAGCTGATGCGAAATATCACATCAAATATCCAGAACCTGGATTTTACATAGAACATCTAGGACAAGCAAGACTCGATAGAGGACTATTCAAAATGGAATTGAATTTTGATAATGTCAGACTAAAGAACGACACAGATTTAGTTCATAAAACAATTATTCAAATTAATGACGTTTGCAGAAGCGTACGTGAAATGTCAAAGGAAGTAGAATGTGACTCACTATTAGGGCACCTGAGAGAGGAGGAGAAAAAAATGGGATGGGCTAAATAATGGAATCGAAAACCATATTCAAAAAAGGCAGAAAAGAGGAATGTTGGGAAAAATGTTAACCGTTATATTTGGAGTAAATGACGAGGTATACACAGAGATCGATGAATTAGACAAGAATCAAAGAGAACTGATACAGGCATCGAATCACCAAACAAAATTTATGTTAAAAGCTCTGACTAGATTTAACCAAACTGAATCCCAGAACCAAAATCGCTAACAAATTAAACCAGATTAAAACAAAAATGAACAATGCAATGAAAATGATTGAAGGAATGCAGAAGTGGTACAGCAGAACATATAGCAACAAACTAGAAATCCATGTCTTAAGTGTTTATTCGGTGGCAAAAAATTACATCGATGAACTGTTACAATTTTATGAAAACCTGCTGCACATGCAAATGAGCAAAGGAAACATACAGATAAGGAAAAATTTTCATTGTCCATGTAAAACGCTAAGAATTGACCCTTCCATAGTTTTCTACGGCCGCTGAACGTATTCCCCTACCTTGACGCAGCATGCTCGTATCTTCCAGTTTAGATGTTAGAAAAAACTCGTCGAAAGTTTTACAACAGACTGGAATATTGTTTAGCACAGTCTGGGGGCCTATTTGAACTCATATTGTAATGTTTAAGAGTTATTTTGTTATATTCTTCATTAGAATTATTATTTACTTTGTTTAAGCAATCTCGTTTAATTATTTTGGTTATCAAAGAATATCAGTTTTATTTTGCCTCAGACGTTGATTAAATCAACGGACTGAAAGAACAAACAGCATGTGGTACGCATATTTTAATAAAATTGTTGCCTGCCAGTAGTAATCCCGTAACAAAACACGTTAGAAGCTATGATGTACTACTGAAATCTCCACCAGCACTGATCGCTGCGCTCTGCGTTGAATTGTTTGCACCTGTGTAGGAGAATACAAGGCACCGCCCATCTATCCCACTATTAGCTCTCAATGTTAATCTCTCATTAACATTCTCCCTATGGACAGTGTTTGACTTTCCTGATGTGTATACGCAATAATTTCTCCTAAACATATAGAAGAAATAATAGCGAAGGTATCGAAGAAATTACCCCACAATATTGAAATCATCTCTCATCCCCTTATAAAAACGGAAGTAACTCAAACAAGCAAGAATACATTTATGTATGTATATTTCTGCATGGCAGAAGTAACAGAGTTTAATCTTATAAAGGTAAATGCGGTACCAATAAAACTAGAAAACAATAAGTATTGGATTATGGATAGTGGAACAGATATTATAGCTGTGGATTACAATATGCAGCGATATTTCCAAATATCTGACACATAACTAAAGTCAAGTATAAGTTTACAAAATAACTTATACATTTGCTCTCCATCTATAATCAGAAGCATTGAGAATTATTCAAACTGTATAATTGATGAATTGTACAGCAGAGGAGGAAACAATTCATGTCCAGTTAGTAAAAACGATATCAATTCCATCATTTGGTAAAAGCTATATACCAAAAACTCTTGGATGTTTATTTCACAAAAACAAACAAAAATAGCAATCATATGCAATGGAGTAAAAGAAGAAACAGTAATAAACGTGATGGGAATAATTTCGATATCTCAGAACTGTATAATTTCAACCAAGAAGACAACATTGACTCCAAAACGACTACAAAAATTACCAGTGGTGGCCGGATTCATCAAGCCTGTGGCGGTAAATTTGACTATGTCAAAAAAATATATCGCGAGACAGCCACTGAAGGTTGAGGAATCGGAAATGAAACCATTTAATGACCTAACCGATTTCGCTGCTCAAGAGCAGTCATTTCAAGACGAGCTGCAGGAAAAACGATGAAAAACGGTGATCCACCACTCAACTATTACTAGTTTGGTCACAACCTTAACCATAATAGCGATAATAACATTTATTGCACATGCAATAAGGAAGGTGGTGACAAACTACAAGAAAAAGAAGAAGAATTCACAACAGCTAACAGCTTCAGAGGAAAGAGGAGCTCAAGATCTAGAGATGAGGCCCCTCAACCAAGTCAATCGAGATCCGCTGGCAGACATCAGCTACCATGAGATAATGGGCTAGAAAAAAATAAAGTTAAGTTTATTTAAATATATAATTAAAAGGGTGTTTGTTTTTTGTAATTGGGTTTTATAATTAAGGGATTAAACCATTAAATCTACTAACCTACATTATGTAAAATAGGTCAGTTATGTTTACTAACATTATAAATAAGTAAAGGAGCACAATACTGTTGTCAGCATTTGTTATAGTGACAATGCCCCAGGACACCAGAAGCTCAACAATCCTTACGGCTTAGGATGAGAAAATTCTGATAAGCTGAGCGTTTGAATAGATCTTTAAACTTGTCGAGGCGGCAATATGTTCAATCTTCTATTAAACAGATTCTAAATCATTTGTATCTTTAGTTGTAAGGTGTCATTCAACCTGACACGCTTAATGGTTTTTCAAATTCCTTAAATTGTTTTGATTTCTTCATGTAATTGTTTAAAATTTAATAAATTCTCATTAATCAGGTTTATAAAAATTGTTGCAAGGCTCAACAGAATTGACAATGGACGGTTGAACCAGTGACCGCCAACCATGCATTTTGTTAAATATGCATGCCATATGATTATTTTACATTAATTATTTAAAACTTGTTTAACATCACATTTTCATTTGTCGTAGTTTTTACTTTAAATAAAATTAGTATTGATCGAATCGTCGCATCAATTACTCGAAATCCTAAACAGTTTTCGTGAAAAGTAATTCCAGAGGTATTTATGAAAATAATCCACGCAAGAACTATGACGGACGTAGCTTTGCAGCTTTTAGTTTCCACAATATGAAACAATAAAGATTTTTCTGATTTTTTAGTATCATCCACTGTTAATTTACAAATCCCTTCAAGGCGACATGATCCAAATAATCCAAAAATTGACGTAACTTTCTGCTATATATTTGGTGAGATAATAAGCCTTGTATATACGAATATATACAAGTTTACTACGATGCAACTGAAACCTAATTTCATTGGAATCTAATGAAAACCACATTGCAATTGCAAAGTTCACGTAGATAAGGCAAAGCTTGTACCAGGATTGCATCGCAACATCCATAGATACAAAGCGTCCTCGGCGTGACTTTACTTTCATCTAGTTCGATAAATGGTCAATTAAATGTTCTGTAATTAAATAGTTAAACGTGCTTAAAATTGAAAATATGTACAACCACAACCATAGACTAGTTTCGGCTTTCCTTGGCCTCAACAGTATGCTACGGTGGTTGTTGTTGTATACTTTGAACTTAAAATTAAGTAAGTTAAACTTAAGTAAGTATAAACTTACTCATGATGTAACACATGATATGATATAAATCAACACTCTGCATATGATTGGTACAATAAAATAAAAATAATTTTAATATATGCTTCCCATAGGTGCACGCCACTGAGAAAAATTTCATTTTGATATCTCTTCAGGTTTAGGAGCTATTCTCCGTCCACACACTAATGGCGGACCCTGTATACTTAGGATCAACTGCTATTTCAAAAGAATTACCTTTAATCTCAGGAACATTTCGTAAATCCTCATACACAAATAATTATTTGTCTGCTTCCGGCGTTGCAGATGTACTTTTAAATTAGACCCAATTTGTATCTTTTTTATGCAAATATCTCATGAATTATTATCTGCAGAACTTATTACTTTACTTATTACTTTAATTAGCATTAGCAGATTTAAATATGCAAAACTGTAAAACAAGGGTTTTTTTATTTGCAAAAATTTAGCTTTTTAAAAGAACAATTTTTTTATCAGCGTTAGTACATATCTCAGGAAAACACCCCCATAAGCCATAATTAACTAAATAATTATAATTACCTTTGCAATGATTTTGGCTTTCCAACATGGAAGGCCCCCGATTTCAATAATGTTTGGCGTCTTGGAGTAAGCAAATGTCAATGAAAAGTGACTATTCACAAGTACAAGACTGCTTCTCTTAATTAAATCCTCTACATTTTGGCACGTCTGCTCCGAAATATGTGCTAATGATATTATTATCATTTGGATTTGTTATGTAATTATAGTATAAGGTATGTCCCTAGGCTTACAAGAGCACTTTCAACTCTTTGATGAAATGATAAGTGCTTTGGGTAATCCATAAAAAAGATTAGGTGTGTACGAAGGATTGAACGTAGCCCCAAACCTTCGAAAGAACCATGGTGGTAAAAAGCATGAACTCATGCTTATTACCGGTACAGGAAATTTGTGTAGAAATCCTAACATACAGTCCGTGTTGAAGATTTCGGTAATTATCAAGTCAAAATTTTCGTCTGATTGAAGTAGATCTTTGACTTCTTTTTGCTCATAAGTAGCTCTACATGATTCATTACCAGATCCAAATAATTTTGTTGGACCTAGATATTTGGAAGAAATCCTAGTGTTGTCCATTTTATCAAAACTGAGCGCACCAAGTAATAAATCGGTTGATCCTAAGAGACTTATATCTCGAAATCCATTTTTGGGCGATTTTAAAGGATAATGACTTATCACAGTTACGTTGTGGCCTTTTTCACTCAAACCAATTAATAAGGGCTTAAAAACTTGATAATGACTTTTGCCAGGATAGGGAAATAATCCAAGGATTTTGTAACACTCGGTAAGTTGTATCACTAAAACTAATATCACAGCTAAACATAAGTACTTCATTTCTTGATTAGCACTTACTAACGAATGCTATACGTTTTTGTTCGAATTTTATATGGAATTGTGAGTTCGACTTCTTATCAATGAATTGATTTATCCTTTCATTCATAACAAAAGCAGCTTAACAAATTAATTATGCTTTAACTACAGTATATGCTGTATTTATTATTACGTATTTAAGTTACCGCCCAATTAATGTTTGCTAAGGTATTGAAGCTAATGAAACTATATCGTGAATTAGAGTAAACTCTACATGAACTGAAATCCACTTTTCTATATTCGAGGTCATTGAGCCGAAAAATATGTTTCGCGATTTAACAATTACACCAGCGCGAATAACTAGCTCGTATTTTGTTTTAATATATTTTACTGCGAATTATTAACGTTACATTCGTTGTATCCCACACATGTACAATTGTGTATTCACGTAGAGTATTACACCTGCGTAAGAAAAATACTATGGAGGAGGAAAATCACTGTCGTCTAAATTTTAGCTTGTCTGTAATTAAACGTTCCTTTTATTTCGGAGGTCATACCAACGAAGATAGATTAAGAAGTTTACAGAATGTTATATTTATGATTTTTGTGGCAAATTTCTCCAATAATAATTTCATTTGATCGGCTAGTAAAATGGTAGAGGTGAAACACAGAAGGCGAAAGATGTTGAGGTTTTGTTGAAATTTCTCTCCCACAAATAAAAAATAGTTGCATCTTTTTTACTCATGGATAGAATGTGATAAACAACATAATGTCTTTATTGAAATAAAGGTAAAATTACGTTTGTTTGCAAGCATTTCTTATTTCAATTCTTCACAAATTATTAAAAGGCAATGACGGTGCTGATTAAGTATTTTTTATGGTACATATTATTAAATAATAAGGTAATATTAATATATATCCTAGGCATAAAACATGTGACAAAAAATATAGACGTGAAATATTTCAATTATGTACGTATGATAGATAAGTTTTCGTGAAATTATTAATTTAATACATTATCGGCATAGAGATTGAAAGTCATCATGACGGTCATATAGCTATTGAAAATGCCAAAATGAAATATTCGCCTCGTATTAGAAATCTTCAACTCAATTCATTAGCATAATGTTAACAACTTCTAATCTTGATAATTTAAAATTAACTAATTACAATAACAATGCATACAAGGAATGTGAAAAAAACAGGAATGTATACGAAATTGTATCCATTACATGTAAGCGTATAAGAAGTATACAGGGTGCTTTATACTACGGGGCAAAAAATTAAAAAGTATTTCCAGAATATAATTTTAAGCAAAAAAAGTGAAACACTATTTCTGTCTATCGTACTTCGTTTTTCAGTTAGTAAGCTACAGATTTGTTTTTACGTTGTCAAAGCAATATTAATAACAGTAGGTAATGTTAAGTACTTATCTTTTGTTGTTAGTTATCAGTTTTTTTACAGTTCTCTCATAAAAAAACTGTCGCTTTTAACTGCCATAGCAAAAAGTTACAAATGATGGCTGCAACGCTTTAAATGCAAAATAATCAGGATCTTGCTGCAGTTAGCAATTCACTGATTTGGTCTATATTCCAGCATGCATGGCTGCTAGTAGTGGACTTCTGGAACATAACCTTTAAAATAAAATGATGTGTATTATTTTTATATTTGAATTTAAATTTTTTAGTATACATTTTTCTAGCATAATATCTGGAAAGCAAAGCACGACAGAAAATATGGTATTTTTTTTGCATAAAATTAAATTCTGAAACCGATTTTTAATTTTTCACATTATGGTGCAAATCACCCTATATTTTACTGACCCAAAAGTCCGGCTAATTAGCTGTTCATCACGTATAAAGATCAAGTAAGGCCAACACTAGGGTACCGTTCTCATCTTTGGAATTCAGGACACTCTGAATCTTTTGGATTCAGTTTAAAGAAGAACGCTAAGCCTAAATAATGATTAGAAGTTGACCGTCTCTCAAAATTTTGGAGCATAGCCGGATGGTTGGAGACATGTCTCTTATTTTCAATTACTTTCATGTGTTAAATAATTATTGCTTAGCGTATCTGTACTTTTATGTGTCTATGACTATAGAAGAGTAACGACGACAACGAATGTATCTCTCTTCTCTCTCTCTCTCTCTCTCTCTCTCTCTCTCTCTCTCTCTCTCTCTCGTCTCTCTCTGTCTCTCTCTCAAAAAGCAACAACGAAGAGGCGACGACCACGCTGACGATAAAGACGTTAAGCAAACTTATGAAAATCCATCTAGTTATAATAAATCGTTACTTATTATTCGGAGTTTTCATTGAAGTTCACAGTTCAGAAGTGGAATAAAACTCAACGCGAAAAAGCAAAGAAAATTGAAAGTCCACCAACAAAGTTTGGGAAAGGCGGGAAACAAAGTGACAAGTAATTTGGTGAAATAGAAGTTGACAGTTGACAAGAGTACATTAGAACTACGGTGTAAAGGACCTGAAAAACGTGAAAACAACATTTTGTGCGGTTAGGACAAAGAACGATTCAAAAAATAAAACAGTAAAAAAATACGCAAAATGGCGGAAAGAAATATCTAAATCGAGGTAAACGAAGTAGGAGAAGACACGGAGCAAGATAGTTTTAGAAATGAAACATTCCTGACGCAAAGTGACGACAATCCGAGTCTAACAAGAATTTTGGGAACTGTTATACAAAACAATAGAAGAAGAGATGAAATGTTTGAACAGTTAAATATAAGGCTTACACCAATGTCAAAAGAAGCACGGGTGAGTCCACTTCATAATACTAACACTCACTCAAATTACAGAGCAAACATAAGTTTACCAATCATACCAGAGTGAAGGCGGAAAAGCTAAAGAATGGATCGAGCATTTAGAGAGCATAAAACCTGAAGAATATTTGTTGGAAACAGCCCGAACACACCTAAGTGGGGGAGCCCGTTTTTGGTATTCAAGCAATAAAGAACGTCTGCAGGGATGGCAAGAATTTGTAAACAATTTTAAGGAAACTTTTGTAGATGCAGAAAGCATGACAGAAAAGTGGAAAAAAACGTCCAACAGGGTGCAGAGAAAAGGCGAGTCACTAAATTACTATTTGCATGAAACAATTAGTTTGTGCAATGCATTAAAATTAAGTTTTTAGGAGAAAAAAGAACAACTATTAATGGGGCTATGGTCCAAAGATCTTTATAATGCCATGATGTCCAAGAATCATATTTCAGATCTAGACTTACAAGAACAAGAACGAATAGAAGCAGCAAGGCAACCACCAGCTAGGAACGAAAAGGGTGAATCCAAATGCTTCAACTGCAACATGTATGGGCACATCGCCAAAAACTGCAGCAAAGTTATGCCAGAGAAAAAAATGTTTTACATGCAAAAGCACAGAACATTTATTTAAAAATTGTCGACAGAAACAGAAAATTACGGTAATAGCAGAAACTGATGATACGAGCAACAAATTTACTAAGTATATTGTCATAAATGAACTTGTTAAAGATATTTGTTTGATAGACAGTGGCGCAGCGGTCTGCACATTAAAAGAGTCTATTGCACATCAAAATCAGCTACCTGTAAAGAAATTAGGCAGGGAAATGACATTAACAGGATTTGGTAAAGGAAATAAAGTAAAAGTCACCAAGTGCACAAAATGTGTAGGAAAGATCGATAACTTTGCAGAGTTAATTCAAGCCGTTATAGTTCCAGATGATTCACAACCAATTAGTATCATTATTGGAAGAACATTTACAGAACGTCCACACATATCATATGCTAGAGTTGGAGAAATTTTCAGATTTGGTTATGCCAATGAATTTCCATTTAAAAATATAAAATTAGATACAAACACCAAAAGGAAAATAAGAGCAAAGAAAAATACAATATTGGAACCAAATGCAATCAATTTAATAAAGATTAACGACATAAGCAAAGCTCACCATGATAAAGTGGTTTCATGTTTTGAATTTTGGTAAGCAAGAAATTAAAATTAAAGAAGAAGACAGGTTAAGCAAGACAGAAATTGAAGATAAAGTATATGTTACAAGATAATTGGTAAATGTAAAATCAGATGTCACAGATGATAAGATTGAAAAACTTGTAACGTTGTTAAAAAAATTTAGGGATTGTGTTGGATTAAAATTGAGTGAATTAGGATGCACAAACAAAATAAAGATGAATATAAAAGACAGCAATGTTCCAATCAGGTTTCCACCATTTAAAACCAACCAAAAGAATAGAGAAGAAATAAATAGAATATTATAAGAATGGCTCAGAGCAGGAATTATTCAAGAAGCTAATGCAGAATATAGCAGTCCAGTATTGCTAGTACTTAAGATGTCTAAAGAAGCGAGATTAGTTTGTGATTTTCGAAAATTGAACAGTCGAACTAAAAAGAAATTTTACCCACTACCTAATACTGATTTGTTGAAAAATTTAAGTGATTGTAATATATTTACAACTTTAGATCTGGCACATGGTTATTTACAAGTACCTTTAAGTGAAGAAAGTAAATCTAAGACAGCATTTGTCACGCAAGATGGAACTTATGAGTTTAATCTGATGAGTTTTGGCTTAACGAATGCATCTTTTGAATTTTCAAGATAAATAAATTTAGCATTAGGACCGATAAGAAATGTAGCAAAGAGTTTCCTTGGTGACATTTTAGTACCTACAGCAAATTGGCCTGACATGCTTATGGGATTAGAAAAAGTTCTAGAAGCGCTACATGATGCTAATTTGACGTTTAATTTAAGAAAATGTTATTTCGAAAGAAAAAGCGTTGACTGTTTCGGGTTTCAAATATCAAAATATGGATTACGACTGGGCAATAAAAAAACAGAAGCTATCAGGAGATTTCCAAGACCCTAAAATCTGCACAAGTTAAGGAGACTTCTAGGTTTGACAAGTTTCTTTAGAAGATTTCTGGAAAATTTTGCCAAAAAACACATCCGTTGACCATACTGACAAAGAAAAACCAAGAATTTAAATGGACAAAAACCCAAGAAGAATCATTCAACGATATAAAGACAGCTTCAACAAGTGGCCCAACTTTGAAGCTATATGATCCAAATAATCCTACACAATTGCACACGGTTGCATCTGCATAAGGATTAGCAGGAATATTGATGCAAATCGACAAAGATGGCAGAAGAAGATTAGTCTACTGTGTGAGTCGAAAAACGACCGATTCGAAAATGATGAATCACTTGAGTAAATTAGAACTTCTCGCTATAGTGTGGAGCATCGATATATTACATCAGCTTTTATAAGGAATTCATTTCACAGTGTATTCCGAATGTGAAGCTTTAGTATACTTGAATACACACAAAACGAGTGATCCTCAAATCGCTCGTATAGCAATTTTATTGGAGGAATGCAACTTTGAGATAAAGTATAAATTAGGAGAAAGAATGAAACACGTGAATGCTGTAAGCAGAGCTGAAATACCAACAGAAGATACTATGGATGAAATTTTAAACAATAGATTAGGTATAATGACAACACTCACGGAACATGAACAGGTTCTATTAATACAGCAGTTTGATGTTAAAGTAAAAGAACTTATTGATATTTTGAGAAAGCCAGTCGAAGAAAGAAATGCAATAGAAAGAAATAGAGTGGACGGATATGAATTGTCAGAAAATAAAATGTACAAGAAAGTTGAAAAGAACGGAAAATTTAAAAAGTTATTTGTAATGTCGGACAGCATAAGAAACAGTTTAATGGTGAAATTTTATGACATAATGGGACATTTTTGAGTAGGTAGAACTGTTAACATGATCACAGAAAGATATTGGTTTAAAAATATGCGACGGTATGCTAAACAGCATATTAAAATGTGTATAGAATGTGCACTAACCAAGGTACCAAGCGGAAAAGTTAAAGGAAAACTAAATCCAATCCCTACTGGAAGACGACCATTTGCATTAATACATATGGATCATACAGGATCTTTCATAAAAAGCTCAAAAAGAAATGCACATTTGTTAGTTTTAATTGATAACCTAACAAAATTTGTAAAAATATACCCAGTGAAGTCAACAAACACGAAACCAGTTATCGAAGCACTGGAAGATTTTAGAAATACGTATGGAGTTCCAGAAACGATCATAATAGATCGAGGTTTAAGTTTTACGTCACAAGATTTCAGCGAGTATTGCAAAAAGCATGGAATTAAACATTCACTAAATTCAACGGCTTATCCAAGGGCAAACGGATTAGTGGAAAGCGCAAATAGAACGATTATACCATACCGCTAATTATGCACGAAATGCAGAATCATTTGAACGGAAAAGATTGGGATAAGAAAATAAAACTAATAGAAAGAAATTTAAATAAAGCTCAAAACGCGACTACAGGAAAGTCACCATTTCAAGTGTTCCACGGATATATACCAAGTTATAGTGATGAAATATTAAGGAAACTGGAACATGAAAATTCAAAAAAACTCCAAAGAGAAACACAAGAAAAGATACGAATTGAACAACAAGAAATGAAGATAGATTTGACAAGAAACACGCAGAAGCAGAGAAATTCCAAGTTGGACAAATAATTTTAATGAAGAGAAAACCTGTAGCAACAGGAGAAAGCAGAAAAATCCAAGTAAAATTATAGATCATTGATAGTAACAAAGGTTTTGCCAAATGATTCTTACGTTGTCTCACAAATTAGTAAGGAGGAAAATAACAGATTTTATATTACCACAGCACATATCTCGCAATTAGAGAAATATAGTTTTTCAGAAATGGACGAAAAAATTAAAGATGCTCAGAAAAACGGAGAAATTAAAGAAAATGATCAGAGAAATGAAGAAATTGAAGAAGATGCACAGAAGAACGGAGGAATTGGGAAGGATGGTCAAGAATGCAATAAACCGAAGAAAATGGTGGAGTAAAGGAAAATAATGAAGAAGATCAAAAAGAAAATAAAGATGACCCAGAAGCAAAGACAGGAAGGAGAAGAAAGAAGTCAAAATAGAAAGTCGAAGAGAACAAGCAGAAAAGCAAGTTATTTAAAAGACTATATATGTTAAGTTTTAAAACTTTTCTTTTAACTTTTAAGTGAGAATGTTCGCATTGTATGATGTTAAAGATGTTTGTTTGTTATAATACATATATTTTTGTGTTGTGATAACTGCTTCAGCATGATGATATGGGGCAATTCGAGGACGAACTTATTGTCAGGAAAGGCCAACTGTTAGAGAATTATTGCTTAGCGCATCTGTACTTTTATGTGTCTATGACTAAAGAAGAGTAACGACGACAACGATTGTCCCTCTCTCTCTCTCTCTCTCTCTCTCTCTCTCTCTCTCTCTCTCTCTCTCTCTCTCCCCCCTCCCTCTCTCTCTCTCTCTCTCTCTCTCTCTCTCTCTCTCTCTCTCTCTCTCTCTCTCTCTCTCGCTCTCGCTCTCGCTCTCAAAAAGCAGCAACGAAGAGACGACGGCCACGCTGACGATAAAGACGTTAACGAACTTGTTGTCATCTAGTTATAATAAATCGTTACCTTTTATTCGGGGTGTTCATTGAAGTTCACACGTGGAAGATGCTGAAAGTGATAGGTTCGATCTCCCAAAGGTAACATTCTTGAGACATACAAGACAGTTGAAGCCAGAAAATTCTTACGGAGTCCAGCTTTGCTCAGCGAGGATCTCTGTCTATAGAGATTCTTTTTTTTATTGAACTTTCAAATTTTTGGAATTCATTGCCAAGCAGAGTTTTCCTTATCTTTATTTAAAAAGACGCTTCATGTTCTAATGCTGCAGACGCATAACAGGATTATTCTTTGCGAGTAAAATGTATTAAGAAAAGCTAACAACACCTGGGGGCGAAGGTACTAATGTACAAGGTATATTCAAAGATGATGGTGAAAATCTTGTGTGCAATTGGATTTTGTACTGCAACCAAAACTGGTTTCGTTGGTGCGACAATATTTCTTACGGCGTATAATCCTCCGAAAGTCGTAATTTTATAAAACAACGCCAATTATCGCTAATTTGGATAAGGCAATCGAACGGACGAACTTAAGGTTTCAAAACAACACAAAAGCACATGAAGCATGGAATGTGTGCATCCGTAAAGTATACTCTTTATCAGCCTTTTTAACCAAATTCCCAGACATACATATGTATTTTTTTTTAAACTGAATTAATCGGAGTCAACGTTGAGCAAATAGTCAATCATAATAAAAATTGAAACTTACAAACTTTCAAATCACCTGTAGAACTTTTCAAATTGATGTACGTTTAGATAGATTTTGTATTTTAAAACGCATAACGTTGGTGATAACACTAATTAATTATATGTTTAATGTTTATTGTGTTAGAAACGTAAGTTATTTTAAAGCAAAGTATGATAATTCCAGCCAACATAACCCCCGTACAGCAAGGCTAGAAGAGCATTGTACTATGTTATCTAACAGCTGTTTTGTGAGCTAAGCCTTATCTATAGCGTAAATATAACTGAACCTTTTCACCTAATCTCGTTAGTGGAGATATATGAGTTCAAAACTCCGGTTCAAATTTGAAGAGATACGTATATTTATAATATCATGACAGGCTGGCTTGAACAATAACATACACTTTTAAACCTCAATCATTAAGTTACACATGCTTGTGTTTAAACAAAATATAATATACAGGGTGTTACAAAAGTCCGGGCCGCTACTTCAGGAGCATATTCTACACATTAAAATATGAAAAATGTTGAAATACAGTTTTTTCTCTTAAATTGCCTCCTAACGGAGATATGACCATTTAAAGATGGCGCCCCTAAAGTGGTTTTTTTACTACAAAAAGTTAACGGTTAGTAGCAAAGTCATGAAATTGGGCAAGCAGTTAAAGAATTGGATTAGGCATATTCTCATGTAACATATTTTTTAAATAAGCAGTAGCGTGGTGTGTAGGGGGTTGCCCGCGATTATTTTTTGCCGTAACTTTTTTGTATTGCAATATTTCGACACAAAAGTGCCATAATCGTAAAAAGCGACATTTTTTATACAAAAAAGGTACTCTTTCTCAAAGTCGCTAAAAGTAACCGTTTCCGAGAAGAAACCGTTTAAACAAAATTGTTGCATTTATTAGAATTCATTTTGCAAATTTCTAATTTATCCACTACTAACTGCATTGATATAAAAATAGTACAAAATTAAAAAAAATAATTAAAGCAAGTGTTCGAAATTACTGCCCCCTGCAGCAATACATTGCTCGGCTCGTCTTCTAAGGGAACTCCTTACTCTTTCGCAAATGCCTGGTGTATTGTGAATCTGGTTGAACCCATTTTCAATTCGTTCACGAAGATCATTGATATTGTCAACTGGTGTGGAGTAGACGATCTGCTTTAGATGTCCCCATAAGTAGAAATCGAGTGGGTTGAGGTCAGGAGACCTAGCTGGCCATGGTATCGGACCTCCTCGACCTATCCATCGTTGATGATAGTTGTTATTCAAAAATTCCCTAGCAACTGCATTAAAATGGGCAGGTGCCCCATCGTGCATTATCCACATTCGCTGTCTTGTTATGAGTGGAACATTTTCAAGTAACACGGGTAACTCTGTTTGCAAAAAATGTCTATATGATGCTCCTGTTTAACCTATGAGGTAAAAAAAACGGTCCAATTATAGAGTCCCCTATTATTCCTCCCCAAATGTTAAGTGAAAAATGTTGCTGATGTCTCGACTGAATAACTGCATTGGGATTTTCAACTTGCCACTGATGCATGTTGTGAAAGTTAAGTATCCCGTTTCTGGTAAAACCCGCTTCGTCCGTAAATAATATGAGCGATGGAAAGTTCTCATTTTCAGCGATCTTATGCAATAGCCAGTTGCAAAATTCTATTCTTGGAGGATAATCAGCAGCAAGTAACCCTTGCACTCTTTGAAAATGATAGGGGTAAAATTGGTAAAATTTCAAAATTCGCCAGATAGTTACGTGATTTACTCCTTCGGCTAAAGCAAGTTGTCTAGTGCTGACACATGGATCTTCTTCAACTCGCTGAAGCACACGCTCCTCTAAATTAGCAACTTCTGCGTTTGGCCTTCCAACACGTTCGCCTTTGAAAACAAAATTTCCTGTTTCACATAAACGAGCATGAATTTTCTGGAACAATTTTTCCCCTGGTAGGTGTCTATTAGGAAAACGTTCAGCATAAAGCCGTCTTGATTCAGCACGATTACAATTTGCAAGCCCGTACATTAAATGCATATCGGCCATTTCTTGATTTGAATAGTCCATTTTATCAAAATAATGAAAAGTTAAAAAACTACTACACTTACTATTGACAACAAAAACTGCTAAAGTTTACAGATTACGACCAAATTTTATCAGTGACACAACGTCAATCTCTGGCAGATATTGTCAAGAACAATTGTTTTCTTTACGATCAGTTTGCATGACCAACTTATTTTTTCTTATACAAATTAGTTAGAATTTCGAAGACGGGATAGGATTATTTAAACGCCTTTTTCTCGGAAACGGTTACTTTTAGCGACTTTGAGAAAGAGTACCTTTTTTGTATAAAAAATATTGCCTTTTACGATTGCGGCACTTTTGTGTCGAAATATTGCAATACAAAAAAGTTACGGCAAAAAATAATCGCGGGCAACCCCCTACACACCACGCTACTGCTTATTTAAAAAATATGTTACATGAGAATATGCCTAATCCAATTCTTTAACTGCTTGCCCAATTTCATGACTTTGCTACTAACCGTTAACTTTTTGTAGTAAAAAAACCACTTTAGGGGCGCCATCTTTAAATGGTCATACCTCCGTTAGGAGGCAATTCAAAGAAAAAAATGTATTTCAACATTTTTCATATTTTAATGTGTAGAATATGCTCCTGAAGTAGCGGCCCGGATTTTTGTAACACCCTGTATACGTATTTAAATATATTCAATGATAAAAACGACGGTCCTGATTTGCTCTTATATCGACTGATGCCAGAAACTTGACGATTTTCGACAAAACTATTTATACCTCGCGTTCAAGAGTAATTTAACACTAAATTACAGGGTACAAACTTAAACTGAAATAAATTCACCAAAACTTAACCATTTAGATAAAAATTTAATCAAAAATTTCATTTTTTTGCTTTTGATAATCGCAAAACCTCTTTCAATGCTGGTTCTAATGGCATTAGTTAGTTTTGGGCCACCTACAGGGCACAATAAAAAAACACTTTAAAATGTAACAAACTTAAAATAAAAATGAATCTGATCGAGGCATCTTGCCAGAGTTTTTTTAGTTTTATTGAATTTATTTCGATTAAACCATTAATCATTTATTACTTTCACATCTGTATTTTTACCTAAATTCGCCATTGTTAAACGGCATGTATTTCGGTCAGCTAGTCTACAGGGTGATCCAAACTAAGTCTGCTTCATTTCTAACTTTGTTATTACCAAAGATACAAAATTGGTTAAAATGGCAACCTAGTACAATTTTTGACGATGAATAATATGACGTCATGGGAAAAACAATTGAACATCGCGTTTTTGCAATTTTTGACAAATTTATAATTTTTTAAGGGAAACACCCTGTATATTGAACGCTTTTAGATAGGAAAATGGACTTTAGAATAAAAATGGTTACCAGGAATTTTTGCTAAGATGAATAATAACGGAATTATGAGGACTTAAACGTACATCATAAGAAATCGAAAATTAATGTGAAATTAGCTTATTGTTAGTGAAACTAAATAGCCTAATGAAACTAAATGTCAATAGGTTAATATGTATGTCTTAGGGATATTGGAATAAGTATTAATAAACAGTAAACATTATTTAATTAATATTCTGTATCTTTTTGAAACCACTAATTTAGCCTTCAGAAGTTGTTTGAAGACGTCTCTTTGCTCTTCAATCCATTTTCTACTCATTTTAGGACAGCATGAATACTTTTTAAGACAGTTTTGTTATCTCGTTTTCAATAACTTAATCTCAAACTACTACCTACACTTTTTAGGTTATTAACATTATCTCTCGCTTTGTATAGATACGATTTTGAAGATAATCTCACAAGAAAAATTCGAGTGGAGTTAACTCGAGTGACCTTGGAGTCCATTCAATAATTTCATTGTTTCCAATTCACAGGTCTTAGAAGATGACGGGTTTTCCTATAATTATACGTAGGAGGCTCAACCCTGTTGGAATGTCATATGTTGCCAGGTCCATTGACCTGAGATCCGACCACGTCCGAAAAGTAAATTATTGATACCAGAATTTTGTACTATTTTTGTACCTTTTTGTACCGCTAAAAAAAATTTTTGTACCGCAACCCAAAAACTGAAAATGGCAATTTACAACTCGGATCCTAGGTCAACGTGAAAACCACTTCTACCTTCAAAATCAAATCTGAGTATGCCATAATTTTGTACTATTTTTGTACCTTTTTGTACCACAAATTTTAATTTTTGTACCGTTTTAATTTCCAAGAAAAACGATATCACAACTCGGATCCCAAGTCAACGCGAAAATCACGACCACTTTAAAAATCAAATTTGATTATACCATATTTTAGTTCTATTTTTGTACCTTTTTGTACCATCAATTAAAAATTTTGTACCACCACCCCAACTAAGAAAAAAAATATTTTAAATATTTTGGATCTCAAGTCCACGCGACAAACTGAAGTATATATCTACATCAAAAATAAAATCCGACTACACTATAGTTTTGTACTAGTTTTCTACCCTTTTGTACCACTGCCCCAACTAAGAAAAAAAATATTTTAAATTTTTCGGATCCCAAGTCCACGTGACAAATTGAAGTACATATCTACATCAAAAATTAAATGTGAGCTTACCATAGCTTTGTACTGTTTGTGTACCCTATTTTATCATTAATTAAAAATTTTGTACCACCACCCTAACTAAGTAAAAAAATATTGTAAAATTTTTCGGATCTCAAGTCAATGCGACAATCTTAAGTACATATCTACAACAAAAATAAAATCTGACTATACCATAGTTTTGTACTATTTTTGTACCCTTTTGTACCATCAATTAAAAGTTTTGTACCACCACCCCAAATAATAAAAAAAATATTTTATATTTTTCGGATCCCAAGTCCACGTGACAAACTGAAGTACATATCTGCATCAAAAATGAAAAATTTTTGTACCCTTTTTTACTATCAATTAAAAATTTTGTACCACCACCTTAACTATTAAAAAAATATATTACATATTACGGATCACAAGTTAGCGTGACAAAAGAATTACAAATCTACATCGAAAATGAAATCTGACTTTACCATAATTTTGTACCTTTTTTCACCATCAATTAAAAGATTTGTACTGCCACCCCAATTAAGAAAAAAGATATTTTGAATATTTCGGATCAGAGTTCAATCAATCCCTTTCAAGTTCTGGTTCCAATGGTTCCAAATAGTACCAAATTATATTGTAGTCAAATATCATTTTTGATGTAGATATGTACTTGTTTTTGTCATGCTGATTTGTGATACGAAATATATAAAATATTTTTCTTCTTATGTTTGGTGGTGGTACGAAATTTTTAAGGGTACAAAAGTAATACAAAATTAAGGTATGGTCAGATTTCATTTTTGATGCATATATGTACTTGAGTTTGTTATGTTGACTTGAATTCCGAAATATTTAATATATTTTTTTCTTCATTTTGGTGGTGGTACAAAATTTTTAACTGATGGTAGAAATAGATACAAAAATGGTACAATATTATAGTATGGTCAAATTTTATTTTTGATGCAGATATGTACTTCAGTTTGTCACGTGGACTTGGGATCCGAAAAATTTATATTATTTTTCTTGGTTGGGGTGATGGTACAAAATTTTTGATTGATGGTACAAAAGGATACAAAAATAGTACAAAACTATGGTATAGTCGGATTTTATTCTTGATGTAGATGTGTACTTAAGTTTGCCACGTTTGCTTGAGATTCGAAAAATTGAGATTGGAAGAAAAAGAACA
The DNA here is from genome assembly GCA_028583605.1 of Dastarcus helophoroides. Taxonomy (NCBI): domain Eukaryota; kingdom Metazoa; phylum Arthropoda; class Insecta; order Coleoptera; family Bothrideridae; genus Dastarcus; species Dastarcus helophoroides. The sequence continues at coordinate 8,281,135 of CM053326.1, forward strand.
CAGAAATAATACAAAATTATGGTATGGTCATATTTTATTTTTGATGTAGATATGTACTTTAGGTCGTCACGTTGGCTTAAGATCCGAAATATTTAAAATATTTTTTTGCTTAGTTGGGGTGGTAGTACAAAATTTTTAATTGATGGTACAAAAGGGTTCAAAAATAGAACAAAACTATGGTATAGTCGGATTTTATTTTTGTACTGGGTTACTAATTTAACTAATGTTCTGCCTTTAATATTAAAAAAGCTAGCAATGCTGCCGACTTAATTTGAATCATCCTGTATATGGTACGGTAAGCCAAAGGAAATGAGCACATTTTATTTTTTTTGCTAGTGTTATTACTGAGTGACTTTTTTGGAAATTGCAACCAAATATGCAATGGTATAAAAGATTTTAAATAATCAAGCCAAAAATGTCATAGCTACAATCAATTTTCATAAAGAGGATTTCAAACATATGTGTCACTTTGAGTCTTTCGCTAATAAATTTAGTTATGTATAGAAAAGCATTTTCCGAGTATAATATTTTCTATCTTTTCTAAATGCAATGCCAATTTTATGACAATTTTCTCGAAATCGTGCACAACAACAAAATTGTACTCGAAGGAGCAATATTTTGTGAATAAGCAACAGTGCGCTTTGAAAATAAAAACTTACGTACCTAATTGTCAAATAATCATTTTATCGTAGTGCTAAAATTGATTTGGATATGCCATATTCTTATCAGAGAGCGAGAGTGATAAACTTTTAATGGAAGCACTTTTGGAAAAAAAAACAAATTGGAGGTAGAAAAATTGTTACAGAATTTCCCAATAAAAACTGGTGTATAAGATCTCTATCTCGTTTTTTAGGGAAATTAAACAAAGCGATGGAGATTATTGAATAAAAAAAGAAATCGAATGACCAAAAGCTGTAAAAGTGTACGGAAATATCAAAATTGTACGACGAAATGTGCGATGGTCAGGCTCTTGCGAAAATCCACGCATCTTTGAAAAGGAGTTTGGTATTAAAAAATCGTCTGTTAGACGTACTATTAAGTGTGGTTTGTAATTGGAAACATTTAAAAGAAGGTTATCTGCCATGACCCCTAAGAATAATTTAATTCTTTCTTAAAAACTAAATTCTTCAAATTTGAAAAAATTAAGTAATATCTGCGTCTTAAAAAATTGTAGAAATATAATTAAAACGTATTATTGCAAATATCCTAAAAACCGATAAATTTAGACGACTTAAACCTTTTCTTAGTAGAATTAATCGTTTTTTATGTTCCCTATTTGTTTTAAGCCTAAGTCAACAGACAAAAAATTTATGTATGTATTAATTAAAAAAATGCTTATCAATCATTATTTGAATTATTGGCAGTTACCTGTATACTTTGATTTTTGATTTATTGCATTTCCAAAGTCTATTTGTTTAAATCGTAGTAATTACGATTTTTTTTCAATAAAATGGCTTCAAACTTTTTAACCGAAAAAGATACCTATTTGTTATTTACAAAATTTGTTTAGAAAAATAAGCTCTTTTTAAATACGCAAAATTATAGTTATGTTTCTGCAACAAAAAAAGATTATTACTTAAGTTTCCGAATGTGGAAAAAATATGCAAATTTGTCTTAAAATGGACCTTACTAATTCAATTTAAGTACTTTTTTTCAGATTTCTTATATCATTTATCCTTTTCTTATAGTAGAGCTGAGACATCGAGTTTCGCTCATCCGTTGCAGGGTTAGTTTTCTTAATGAATACCCCCTATGTTTATTCTTATTTTTAACCGATTCAAAAAACTAAAAAGCTGGTTTATTACAGTTTTTTAAATGGATTTACTTTTTGCTAACGAACTCGCAGTAGCGTTTTAAATGTACATGGTATGCAAAAAAAGTTAGACTTTTTTAAATGGAACATCCTCTATATTTTTGCAAATTTGTGTAACTTCATTCGTTCTGATTACAAGTATATATACATGTTATATAATCGGCTTACGGAGTTGTGGGTTAATTTAATTTTATTATGACTACATCAAATCAAAAACGATATTTTTTAATCGGGTAATAAATTAACAAATGAAGTAGTCTGCCAACAAAGCATAAGTTTATAAATTATTAAAGCAAATTACATCACATTTTTAAAATAAGCATCATTAATTTCATACATTTCTAACAATGTTTAGTAAAATTAGAACGAATTTTTCGAAAAACTGGTGCATCTGTATTACTTTTAAATTTTCTTCTTAAATTTGATTTTATTTGTTCGACAGTTATCAGTGGTTTACTGTTATTTCTTCTTTGAAAAAAATATTCAGCGGATTTAGATCTGAAATCCACCCGGGATAATAAATGGGACCATTGGAATTCATTGGTATTTAAAAAACAAATGCCCAATAGAAAATGTTATAGTAAACAAGTTTAAACTATAAAACGATTAGAAAAATAAATTAAATAAAATATGTACCAAATATCGATACAACAGTTTTTCAAAAAATTCATTCTAAGTTAATCAAACTGTATGTTAATTAATAGTGATTATTTTAAAACTGTGATGTGTGTGTCTTAGTAATTCATAAATTTGGATTTGTTTGCTGATTACTTCATTTGTTGATTTATTATGAATTTATAAAGTATCGCTTTTGTCTGGATTTACTCAAAATAAAATTGAAATAACTTAAAAACTAGTAAGCCGATGTGTATGTACTTGTATTCAGAATGATTAAAAGAACTCAAATAATATACAGGGTGTTCTATTTAAAAAGTCCAACTTTTTTGCACACCCTGCATATTTACCTCGCTGCTGCTAATCCGTTAGTAGAAGTAAAAGTCATTTAAAAAATCGTGCAGGACCAGCTTTTTAATTTTCCGAATCGGTAAAAAATAAAAATGAGAGAAAACTAACCCTGTATATAAATCTGTATATATCGGGTGCACCTTCTTTTTTTTCTTTATTTATGAAGATATAAGTTTTATACTACACTTGATATAGTTATGAAATGTCAAATTTTGACATAAAAATGACATTCCTACTGCTGTCACTTTCGCCAGAACTAATAGCAGCTTTTGTTTTTAAATGGAATACCCTGTATATTGTTAAATTTCTGAAATCTGCACAATTTTATGAATACAATGCACCTAAAAAAAGTAATTTATAAAGGATAGAAAATTATTTTAATCCCATTTTATTTTTCAGCCTAGAAAGGTATGACTCACTCTAATTCTAATGGAGCCAATTAACGCTAAAAAAATCAAATTACGTGAGAAAAGGAGTATGTCATTATTTTATAACGTGATTAAGTTAACAAAAATGGTTTTTACGTCATAATTTCATTTTTTTAAATGGCACCATATTAGTACTGAGATACACCAAAAAGTATAATTGAAGGCAAGTTTAACCATACAGTCGACTCCCGCTAAAGTTGCGCCCGTTAAAGCTGTCCGCCCGTTAAAATTGACAAGATACGATCGCTAAAGTTGCGCGGATATTCTAATTTTCGAACGACGAATTACACTTCCGAGTTTTAACAACACTTTTGAATAATCCACGCAATACAAAATATACATTTTTCGACAGGTAGGGATGGTAGGGGAGTAGGAACTTTAACGGTTGATCCAGTTCGGTGAGCGCAACTTTAGCGGGAGTCTACTCTATTATGATTTTTGCTGTGAAGTCAATAGAACTGAGGTTATGCCCAAAGGAATTCAAAATATTCAGTTTCAATTTGTTTGAAGATTTATTCAATAAGAACATAAGATAGCTGTGAAAAACACATTTAGAAAAAAGATACTTCCTAAGGTTTCCTAATTTAATTGTTTTGCAGCGCTAATGAGGTTAGCGTTAATGCGTCATGAAAAAATAAAGTGGGAGCAAAAAAATTTTCGATCGTCTAAAAATTACTCATTTTGTATACAGGATGGACCATAAGTAATGGTACATAGAGCAAAAGTAGATTTTTCGTATAAAAATAACGTGATTTAGCCACATTTACCTTATACCAGGGTGTCAAAGTTGAAAAAAAAAAAAGATTTTTTCGCATAACTAATAATCACATTTCACTGTAGACAAGAAATTTGGCATAGGGGGGCTCCTTTGGTCAAGGAATTCTAATTTGCTAACAGATTGTCAGTAACTTATTGGGGGCGCCACCTACGCTACCTTGAATTATTCTAAAGCATCATAACTTTTTTGCACCTTTATGTACACTCACTTGAAATCGATATTTTTATTAAACTGCATTTTTTACGTAAATAGGTATACTTTCTAAATGTTGATACAAATAACCGTTTTCGAGATATTTGCCTTCAAAGTTTGTCATACGTTTGTTTTAAGTTATGTAAATGTGAATTTTTCGCAGTAGTTTTTAAAATAAAAGCAATAAAACTGACTCTAAAATATTTTATATCAAATATTACTCCACTGACATTATTATTAAACATATTTTTTAAATTTCTAAAGCAAATTTAAATAAAATACCAAAACAATATTTATTTAAAAAAATAAGTATGTGGGAAATAACCTTTTTCTGGTAAAGGGATTGCAAACAATTAAAAATCTGGCTGTCTGTTATTGAAATTCATCTCCAAATATCTGCTTTGATCACCCAGACTTATTAAAATTTTCTTGTGCGGACTCAGTGATCATATCTCACATCTCTACGTTAGAAAATAAATTACCTCTTAATTTTTTGGATTTTCTTTATTGAGATTTTTAAAAATTAGGTAATAATGTTATCAGCAAAGTTATATTTGGCATAAATTGGTTTTAAAGCTGTCTTACTTTTTTTTCAAGCCTATTTTAAAAATTTAATATCTTAGTAATTTAAAACCAAGGCACGTCAAGCTTTAAAGCCAAATATCTTGGAAACGATTGCTTGTATCAACTTTCAGAAAGTCACCTTTTTTAGATACAAAATATGAAGAAATAAAATAGCTCATTTAAAATTAATATTCGTGGGTGCACAAAAAATTATGATGATTTAGAATTATGCAGCTATCAGCTATTGGTAATATGTTAGTAACTTAGAGTTTGTCGATTTAAGAGACCCCCTTGTGACAAATTTGGTGCCTATATTACAATTCATTCCATAATTATACGAAAAAATCAAATTTTTTTTTTCAACTTTGGCACCCTTTATCTCTTTTAATATCAGCTTTTGGTATAAGGTAAATGTAGCTAAATCACATTATTTTTATTCGAAAAATCCACCATTGCTCTGTGTATCATTACTTATGGTCCACTCTGTATATTGATTGTAATCCAAAATATTGTGCAGATTTCAAAGATGTAATAATATACAGGTGTTCTATTTAAAAATCAAAAGTTGATATCATTTTTAGTGACAGCAGTAGGAATATCAATTTTATGTCAAAATATGACATTTCATAAATACATCAAGTGTGTGTGTGCATGTGTAGCACAAAACAAACAATTGTAAGGTTTAACATTTTGATGTTTAGGCCGCCCAAATTCTGATGGTTGACCTTCGCACATTTATTTATTACAGAAAAATTTGGTTAAATATTTTGTGGCGACCCTTTCGAGACATACGTTATTATTTTTTTAGGTATACTATTGATGTGTTTCAAATTCCATTATCGTGACAGGAACATTTGCTAAGAAACTTATTGTTGTGACGTGAGCATAGTTAAATATAAATTGTATTGTGTAACTAGCACGAAAGATGAAAATATTTAACTTTCGACACGGTAAATCAATACGACAAAACTACTCATATTAAATTATACAGTGTGCTCCACCTAAGAGTAAACGCTCCATAGCTATCCATTTCTGATAAGAAAAAAAATATTTTTTGGACACCCGGATTGTATGGTACCTTAAATTATAAAATATTCAAACTAGCATGAACTCATTTTTTTCAAGTAGAACTAGTATTTTTGTTTCCATTATCAGAAGGAAATGTTAATTATCTTTCGACTAATACAAAGTTCTAACTACTTATTTATGTCAGCTCTTGAAAAATTTTCATTCATTTCCATTTCTTCCGAAATGGAATAAGCCTTCTTAATAATTGATATATCAGAAGAGTTCTGGACTGGAAGTGATGTAATATCTTTGCTAACCTCTTATAGTACACAAGTTGTAGTTGTAAAGCCGTAAACTAACACTCCAACAAGTGGTTGTTGTGCAATTTAAACCATCTTATAATCAACTGTTAGACAAGTAGTTTTGCTGAAGGCACAGTTAAGTAGACCAAATAACGTCCTGGGAAAGGATATGATGTCGAATAATTTCTCAATCGTCTCTTAAGGCACTAGTCCACCTGTATCTAGGAGTCGACTGGCCTTCTTTCAGGGCACCACTTGGTTTACTTAATTGTTCCTTCAACACAACTTTTTCTTGCACCGTTGGTTATAGTTGAACAATTATACTCTTCTAACATGACAGGTTAGTAAAACTATTAAGTCACTTCCGGTTCAGAACTATCCTGAGATATCTACTTCAGTTTATATTCAGCATAACATTAGAGTGGACATTTAATTTCATAACTGATTTCCCACAATTTTCGATATCCTGTAATGTACGTTTACGTTCTCATAGCACCGTTATTACCCATCTTAGCAAAAAATTATAATAACTCTTTTAATTCTAAATTCCATTATTTTTCATAAAAACATAAAATATGCCAAGGGTTTTATCTAAAAATTGTTACTTTGTGATAAAACTTAAAAACGTGATGTTCAATAATTTTTTTTTCTGGTATCACCATAAAATCGGCGTATAAAAATACAGAACTCTGCTAATTTAATCAAAGTTGAATCTTAAATAATAAAAAAGTTAGCAATAGTGCCGAGTTAGTTTTGAATATCCTGTATAGGAAGTGTTCTACTAGATTTAAAGGTGCTCAATATTTAATATTTTAAAAATGACTTTTAGGTTTTAGAGAACGAGAAGTGATCTAGCAAAGCTTCATAACAAGAGCACTGAAAAAATTATTGAGGTTGGTGGATGATTACTCTAAAACTGCTGACGAAAAAAAGTTTCGAACTAAAGATGTGAAACCTAGAAATTAAGAATTTAATTTGACTTTTGTTTTTCTCTATGGACATTTTTTTTAATTATAGCCTTTTGAAAATAACCTAAAAATGTTGGATTTTTCGATATTTAATAATTTCTGTGACTAGTTTATGAGTTTGAATTGTAACTATTTATTGACAAACAAATTATCTATAATACAAATCGACATAAAGTTGAAAATATTAGAAACTGACAAATTATTTAAAAGTTGATACACATTTTCAAAATAGAAATTCTTCCTGCCAGTACGACCACTTGTCCGCAGAAATAATGATAGTGCATTATAATAATTTAATATGCAGGTTTAGCAATAATATGTTCTATACATTTTTGGATTATGCTGCCTAGAAAAAAATTGGAGTCAAACAATTTATCTACACTTATTGCTTAATTCCTTTAATAAAAGCTAAATCAGCCAACAAATTATTTCCCTGTTATGTGTAAAATTTTTTTAACAATTTGGTACATATATGCCAATGTGAAAAATGTTAAACTTTTTAAATGATACTTGTCTTATACTGACTCATTATAATATATCCCTAAAATATGACAAACAGCAACCACTTTGTTGAAGAATTATAGATTTCCATTAATTCTTAATTCTAATGAATTAAAATGTATTCAGAATACATTTGCCTAATTTTTATATGTATAAATGATTATCTGCTAAAACCAGGCTAATGTGGTATATGTAGTTCTATTCAACTCGTCACTCACGTGCGAAAACACAATATTTTTTGGCACTGTACTACTGCACTTAAGATATTTTAAAATTGCGTCACATTCACTTTTATTAAATATTGATTGAAATTTCTTATAAACTTCACAAAATTAAAACCCAACAATACGGTAGTTATCGAACTTAATCAAGCAACGTTGAACTAACTTACATCAAAGCCAATAAAATATTAACTGTTACAACTTAGATAAAGTTCCTAGAGTAGATGGTCCGAAAATAGAGGATAATCACCTATGCTATTTACGTTCCGCTATAGTAATTCATATACCTCAGGCCTTGAATTTTTATATTTAAAACACATGGACTCAACATGTTTCATTCAAATTTAGCCTGAATAAAGACCTGATTTAAATAAGCAGATTAACAATAAAGTTATCGTTAGCATTAGTCAACAATTATTGTCAGGTTAATGTCACACAGGACATGGGCGCTTTCGTTATTAGCGGAGAAATAAATGAAATATATTTTTTTATTATTGTTCGTAAGGGATCATAGTAGAATCTGCTAGGGGTCCTCCATTAGACAATGTTGGGAATGGCCATCTTAAAGTTTCCCCTGAGGAAAAATAAAATAGAAATTCTACATAAGTAAACGTAAAAAATATAGGAAAATAATTAATCGATCGAAATTGCAAGCTTTATTATTGCCAAAAAATTAACACAATTTTATGATTAGAATACAAAATTAATGATAAATGTCGAAATATCTGTATGAAACTAAATGTTGACATATACAGGGTTACTTATGTTTCGCGTCTCACCATTGGGATCTTGTAAAAAAACAACAACACCGTTTCCTAAGCAAACCTTTATTTATTTTCATTATCTTTGCATTCAAAATTCAATAATAAAACTTCAACAGAATCGTACTTTCAGACAGCAAGTAGAAATCTAAGAGGAAATATTATGCTAAAAGAAGAATTGTCTAAAAGGTAAAGCGTAATTAAATCTTCATTTTTCTACTTCTTTTTGTTTTGCTAATAAGAAAAACCCTTGTTTAACGAGGCGTGAATAAATTAATGTTTAATGTGACCTTGAACCGACTGATTCAGAAAATATATTTGATAACGTAAACTCAAGTTTCGTGAAATAAACTATAGCAGTGTGGTCACACAAACTACTACTTTTATAAGCTGACAATACTATAAAACTATAAAGCGAAGCTGCTCCCGAGAAAGTAATAATCCAGATGCTCTGGAATTTTCATCCTTATACGAGGTCTATTGAAAACGTAAGGTGACTTTTCAAATTTCGCGGGCAACGTACATTCGATTATCGATTTTTTGTTGTTGTGTTGGTACACATGTCCCGAACATAAGTTTACAGTTTCAAGTAGCATATTTAGTTCGTTTTTGACATATAAAATGGTTAGACGTATGGTGTTGTGCTCGACGATTTTCTATTATTATAAAAATGGAGCAAAGAATTTTGTGTGAAAAATGGAATCAAGTGCTCTAAAACACTTAAAATGTTGTCAGTGGCGTACGGTGAGTCTGCTCCAAGTAAAATAAAATGTTTACAAGTGGTACAAACTCTTCCAAGATGGCCAAGAAGAAGCCGACGACGAACCTCGCTCTGGATGCCCAGCACATCAACAACAGAAGATACCGTCGAAGCTATGAAAAAAATTGTTTTTGAAAATCATCGAATTACCATAAGAGAAGTTGTTGACGATGTTGGTATATCAGTCGGCTCGTGTCCTGCAATTTTTTCGGATGTTTTGGGCATGAGACGTGTGTCAGCGAAGTTTGTTCCGAAACCTCTGAATTTTGATCAGAAGAAACATCGCATGAGCATCGCTCAGGAGCTCTTGAATGACGTTAGTGATGATCCTGATTTACTCAAAAGGGTCATAACTAGTGACGAATCATGGGTATATGGTTATGACGTCGAAACCGAAGCCCAATTGTCCCAATGGGAAGCACCTAGGAGAGCCAAGGCCGAAAAAAGCACTGCAAGTCCGATCAAATGTCAAAGTTTTGTTCACGGTTTTTTTTCGACTTCCATGGCGTAGTGCATCAGGAGTTTTTACCTCAAGGTCGTACGGTCAATAAGGAGTATTACCTTGAAGTTATGTACGAAAAAAACGTCCTAGATTGTGGAAAAATAATTTATGGCTTTTGCATCACGATAATGCCCCTGTTCAGTCATCGTTGCTTGTGAGAGGTTTTTTGGCCAAAAACAACACGACAATCATGCCTCAGCCACCATATTCACCGGATGTAGCCCCCCACCACTTTTTCCTGTTCCCAAAACTTAAAAGACCTATGCAACGATTTGCGACGATTTGCAACGATTGACGAAATAAAAACTGCATCGCTAGAGGAGCTCAAAAATATACCAAAAAGTGCTTATGAGAAGTCCTTTGAAGATTGGAAAAAGTTGGCACAAGTGCATTATATCTGAGGAGAATTACTTTGAAGGGGACAGTATAAATGTTGATGAATAAATAAATTTTTCATAAAAATATAAGTCGCCTTACTTTTTGAACAGACCTCGTATGTTCTATTTCTTGCTAAACAAAGATTATAATATGCGAATATAAAATGTTAATATTTTAACTCATTTTCGAAATTTTCGACGAAAAAAACTTGTTTTTTTCAATTTATTTAACATTTCTTCGGCCCAGTTTGGAAATATTTAAATTTTTATGGTTTGTTGACAATTTACTAAACAGTTTTTGAAATGCGGCTACGTGATATTTAAATTTATTGAAAACGTCACTTCATGACAGTTCACAAATTAAGAGGTTATTTTATTTTACATAGAATAGGAATAATGAAAAATAGGAGACCAAAAATTAGATATGGAAAAAATAAAAATTTTGTTTTTTTGATAAATTAGGAAAATATAAAAAAATACATAAAAAAGTTGTAGCACTGGACATCGATGTTTCGCTCTCATTTGAGCTCGTCAGCAGTGCATAACATGAAAAAAGAAAAATGAGGAAGAAATACTTAAAAATAAAAAAAAAAATTTAAAATATAAAAAAGAAAAATAAAGAAATTTTAACATGAATAGACGTTTCATCATCAATTTGTGTGTTAAAAATTTACTGTGTTAAAAATTTAAATATTTGAAGCCCGATCCACAAGAAACAACTACTCCGAGGGCTAATACCCCTTCCGGCATTGAACTACACTTGTGGGTCGAACTTACATGCTCTTGGTGACTACTGTTCCTAACCGCTGAAATCTATTCCGCTTGGTAGTTAGAAGCACTCACCATTTGCGGAGTCCGTTCGTTCCGTTAGAGGAATAGGTTTATTCTTCATGGTAGACCCTTATTGACCGGAAATATTATGTTTTTTTCAATTTATTTAACAATGAATTTTATTTATTTCAATAAATTTAAATATCACGTAGTCGCATTCCAAAAACTGTTTAGTAAATTGTCAACAAACCATAAAAATTTAAATATTTCCAAACTGGGCCGAAGAAATGTTAAATAAATTGAAAAAAACATAATATTTCCGGTCAATAAGGGTCTACCATGAAGAGTAAAAAAACTTATTTCGAAAAAAAGAAGAGAAAGTGAAACTTTTGAATCGAAAAAAAAAAGACAGATTATTATAATTGCGCAACTAGTATATTAAACTTAACTGTATTTCATACATACATTCATAACACAGAGCAACGTTGTAAGGCGATACACGATAATGGGTGTTTTTTGAGGCTCTGTTGTAAAGCAAACTTCGCACTGGTGACAAAATTGTGTTTCTGCGAGTGTGATGAATATTTCATTCCTTTGTTCTTGATATTCCGTACTCGTTCAATAGTTCTCATTTTCTCGAAGCTTTAATGACAAGATTAATAAATCACTCCAGACATGAAATATTTTCGGTTTACTTTTTGTCCTCGTAGACGTAATATTTCAAGGATGGTTTGCAATAATGAATTCCGCCTATCTTGAGCTTCAATATTTCAGGGATAGGCGGCTGAGTGCACAAAAACAAAGATAATTTCTTATTTAAATCCATTTGCGTCAATTGAGGGATCCAGGTACGTGAAGTGTTAACGAAAAATTTAGCAAAATTAAAAAAATTAATGACTTTGGTATTTGCTGTTTTTTTTTTTATAAATTAGAACAAGGGTTTTGTAAGGTGGTTAAATTTCCTTTCATGATAATCCGATTTATTAATTAATTGGTTAGGGTTACGCTCAACTATATCGGGTATAACAGGATCATGATGCACTCCCTATTTTTTCTTTATTTGCAAATTTGCTACACTTAATGTCCTTATAAATCGTCACATTATGATATAAAGATTACATTTGTACTGTTTTCCCTTTCACCCAGATTGATACTAATTTTTGATTATTGAATGGAATGCCCTGTATATTATTTTATTTTTGGAAATCTGCACAATTTCCTTTATACAATTAACATAAAATAAGTGTTATTAAAAGATCGAAAATGTATTTAGTCCCATTTTATTTTTCAAGCTAGGAGGTCATGATTCACTCCTAATTCTACCATCTACATTAACATAAAACATGCCAAACCACCAAAGTCCAACATTTCTAGAAAAGAAACCCTAAAAACAGATTCTTCAATCACTATTCTGTCGGCGGACAAAGGTAATGCAACTGTCATCTTGGATAATTCCGAGTATGCATCCAAAATTAACGCGCTGTTGAATGACGGATCCTATATTCCTCTTCCTCGGGACCCAACAAGCAAAATTGAACTGAATCCAAACCACCTCGTCTTTATGGCCTCCCCAAAATTCACCAACCAAATATTCCTCTTAGGCCCATTGTCAGCATGATAAATTCACCTACCTACAATGTCTCGAAATACTTATCTAACATCCTCAAGTCATATTCAGGAAACACATCATCACACGTCCTAAATTCCAAACACTTTGTCGAATTATTGTCCGAATTAACCCTAGACCCCCAACGACATTACTAGTAACTTTTGACGTCACTTCACTATTCACAAATGTTCCAGTTTCCGACTCCATGACGATAATTCGTCAATTATTTTTAGGCAAAGAGAATGCAGATTCTCTAGCTGATTTAACTGAAATGTGCCTCACATCGACTTATCTTTATTTCAATGGCAGCTTCTATAAACAAGTCTCCGACACCCCAATGGGTTCTCCCTTATTCCCAGTCGTAGCAAATATTCTCATGAAATCTTTCGAAAACACTGCGTTGGCAACTGCGGATTTAAACCCAAGGTTTTTATCTTCGTTATGTAGATGACACATTTATTGTATAGCCACATGGCAAGGATTCATTAAATTTATTTTTGGAACACCTAAAGAGTTTACATTCCTCTATTAGCTTCACTATGGAAATCGAAAACAACGATTCTCTTCCTTTTCTTGACGTACTGGTCACCCGTTTACCAGACGGTCGCGTTTCTCATTGTGTTTATCGTTATTTGCATGCAGAGTCCCATCATCACCCTTCCCAAAAACGTTCTGTTATAAATTCACTGGTATCACGAGCTGTAGCAATTTCACAACCGATAAATCTTTCAGACGAGTTGAACAAAATTCGTTTCAACCTCCGCAACAACGGTTACAAATCGCACGACCTTGATACTGCCATTAAACGACATCTTCACCGTACCCCTCGTCCTTCACAAAATTCAATAATTTCTTCTAAAACCTTTCTTCCCTTATGTTCACGGAGTAACAGATCAACTCGAAAAATTATTGAGAAAACACAACATTAAACCCATTTTTTTATCATCCTCAAAGATCCAACAGCTCCTCCCATCTCCCAAAGATAAAATTTCATCCTTTTGTTCTAATGGCGTGTACAGGGTTCCTTGTTCTTGTGGTTTAGTGTACATCGGAGAAACAGGGGCGATCATTTAAGACACGAATATCCGAGCACCAAAGATGTCTTAGGTCTGGGTTATTTTCGCAGTCAGCCATTGCCGAACATCAACATGAGACCGGACATAAGATTCTCTTTGATAATATTTCAATTATATCCAATATTTCCAATTACTATAATAATATAATAGGAAGATACGCGAGGCCATTGAAATCCAAAAATTCCCCAAAAACATCAACAGAGACGACGGGTACATGCTTTCTTCCATCTGGAAACCAACCATCGGAAATCTTCGGAAATGATCGCGCAGACGAATGGTATATAAAGTTTCCCTTTCCCTCTTTCCTGTCAGAAGAGTTATGCCTCCGGTATGGTGGACATACTGAGTTACCGTGCTCTTCTGTCTAAACTTTCTTATCCTTTGTAACGATTTTCAATTCAGAAGAGTTTCGCCTCTGGTATGGTGGACATACTGAGTTACCGTGCTCTGATGTTTTGAAATTGGCCATTTTCATTTTTGCATATTCCCTCATATTCCTCTTTTCTTTGTTCCTAAAGAAGCCCCCTTCGATGGTGGACGAAACGTCGAACACTTTGAGTAGTTCTTTGACACGGTCCAATCCCGGAAGAAGTATATCCTGTACATCTACATTAACGCTGGAAAAATTAAATTGAGAAAACTTAGGTAGCGTCAATTTTTTAAATTTGTTTTCCAATACAATCTTATGTTGTTATTGAATAAATCTTCAAATAAATTGAAACCTAATATTTTGTATTCTTTAGATTGTAACTTCAGTCCTATTGATTTCACAGCCAAAGTGAAAATACTGGATAGATTCGCCATTAATTATACTCTTTTGTGGTCCCCTAGTACCATTATGGTGCCATTTATGAAAATGAAGTTATGACATAAGAACCATTTTTTTAACGTTATCACATGATAAAGGAATGAAATACTTTTTTTTCAAGTGATTTTATTTTTGTAGCGTAAATGTGGTCTATTAGAATTAATTAGAATGAGTCATAGCCTTCTAGGTTGAGAAATAAAATGGGACGGAAAAAATGTTCGATTCTTTAAAAATCACTTATTTGAGGCGGATTTTATTTATAACATTATGCAGATTTCAAAAATGTAATAACATACAGGGCGTTCCTGTTTAAAAATCAAAACTTGGTATCAGTTTTAGCAAAAGTGACCGCAGTAGGAATGTGATTTGTATGTCAAAATTTGACTATTTGTAAGTACATCAAGTGTAGTAAATTTAATAATTTTATCTTTATAAATAAAGAAAAAAGGGGATGTACCATGATCCTGTTACACTTGATATACTGCAGGTCCCATCGAACAATGTGTCTAAAGAGCGATACCTCAAAGTGAATACTTCAGCAACTTCTTGGGATGTGTACTTCGTTTAGTTTAATGCTTAATAAAAGTTTCAATTTGGAAACAAAAAAAAATGTTGTGTTATTAATAGTATGTTTATCCGAATTTTTTTTACATAGATCATGATTTGCGTTGAGCTGCAAAAAATTCATATTGTAATTTGTGTTCATTTTTTTTTAATTTCCTTATTATTTCAGTCGGAGATAACATGATAAGCGTCTGCTGACCTATGTCGTAAATTAATACTATATTTGTTTTTTCTTTTGTAAATTTGGTCATGTAATATACTTAAGAGTTTTCTATTTGATCACTGACATGAATTGCAAGTTTCACTTTTTATTTCACAATAATGTTTCCTCAAGAAATCGGAATGCAAAAGAGCAAGGCCAATATACGTTTATATATTTTCTTTGTTTCTGTAATATCTTTTCAATTTACTTCAAATAATTGAATTATATTTGTACTACTGATGCAGAGTTTTTCAACAACATTCCGTGCTAATTTTGACAACAACATCTTGGTCTGTAGCTATAAGATGGTTGTTGCTGGTGCTGATAAGCGCCCAGTATCGTTGCTATCTTTTAGAATATTTCTTCATTAAATTTATGTTCCAGTTTTGGAGATGGCCAGTTTCAACCATTCCCTTATAATGTCTTCAGTTACCAGTCACAGAACCTTATGATTTTCGAGACTGCTACCGTGATTTTACAGAATCGTATCATGAAAGCCTTTATAGAACCCTAGATTTTGGTGAAGCAAAAGTATAGTACCGAGCTCACTTAATCACTGAATTCTTTTGAGAGAGTGATCAAATCTGGTGCGCAGCAGATAAAAATACACTAGAATTACTACAATAATTCAGGCAGTGAACGATAGGTAACCGTGTGGTTTTGGGCGCATCAACTTCAATCGTTGGTTGCCAATCTCTACGGGCCTGATATCGCTCGAATGTGATTAACAAATCGGCCTGTGCATATAATGAGTTACAAAGCTCTTTTATCTAATCAATAACACAGGCCCACAAAAAAAAAGTGGTGTGTGCTGGGTGTCGGACCCACATAGTCCGGCGTATTTTTTTCCGCTGAACACGAATCTGTAGTTTAAATTGGGGGTCAAACTGCTAAAAGTGGAGAAAAACCAAAAAAACCGATAAAAATCACGATCTCGTATTTTTTTCTGTATGATATTATCATCTTGCAGTTTCTACTTGTTTCTCTCTGTAATATCCAACCGTAATGTGCAAATACGTTAATTCACTACTTATTGTGTCTTATTTAAGTGTCACATAGATGATATTTTGTTTTTGACAAAAAATAAGGAAATGGTTAACTAAATCGGTACATTTACCGGCAGTAAAACCGGGCTACTTTCTGAAGAATATTTTCTAGGAATTTCGATAATTTAACAAAATTCCGAGTTTAAATTGAAAAATTTTAAATTATTTTTCTTCAATTTTACGTCTCTGTAAGCACATATCGATTTCATTCATTTATTTTTTTAAATTCCAAGGACGTTTAAATAATTTTTTTGCCGAATTCTGGGGTTTTTTTTCAAAAATGTTTTACTTTTGATTCATAAATTTTCTATATATTGCAACGTTTTTCTAAATTTCGATTATTTTTAGAAATTTTCGAAATATCAACTTCTTTTGTAAAATTCTTTCAACTTTCTTTTAATTTTTGATTCAAATTCAACATTTCAACTTTTTCAGAGATTTCTCTATTTGATAAACATATTTATACGCATTTGGACATTATTTTCAAAATATTCATTTTAGTTTAAAATTTTTTTAATTCAAGTTTGGACTTTTAATTTTCCTTTTATTTAAACGAAATTTTCATTTGAAATTCCAACTTTTGATGTTTTTAGGACTTAATTTTTATTTAACATTTTGAAATAATTTAGAAATATCAACATTTTTATTTTTCCATTTCGACTTTAAAATCGAAATTTCTAAAAAACTGATTTTATAAATTTCGTTTTTCTTAAAATTTTCAGTTTAGCTAGAACTATTTTTTATAACGTTTGCGTTTTTTTTTGTTTAAAATATTAAATTTTTCTAAAGATCTTTATTTTACAATTTCAGTTTTTTTTATCTCTTTTCTAAATTTTTCGCTTTGCACTAAAAATTGCATGCTTTAATTTTTTGAAATTTTAATTCTAGTCACGAAATTTCTACTTTTTAAAAAAAAAATTCTAGTTAAAACCCAAAATTTTTGCTTCATCATAAAATTTTCGATTTTTTCTCAATATTTAAATTTTTTCTAAATATTTCGGTAAACTCAACATTTTTAGTTTAAAAAAAAGTGACTTTAACTTCGAAGCTCCTGGATTTTGTTTGATAAAGTTCTTTTCTTTTTTCATCCTTTTAATTTTTCGTCCAAATTTCTGCTTTTCTTGAAGATTTTTAGATTCACCCTTTTCCTTTCTAAAATAAATTTAAAGTTTCGACAAAAATCGAAATTACAAATTAAAATGGAAGCTTCTATTGAATTTTTTTTATTTCATCTTTAATATCTAATATTCCCAATTTCGTCTTTGATTTGAAATTTGAAGCTGTTCTGAAAAGTTCAAAAATCACGTATTTTGAAAAAAATACTGGGTAATTCTAATTTTTTTTTCAAAATGTCGAGATAGACTAGATTTGCAAGATTTAAATATCAAGACTGAAGTCGAACTTAAGATTGGAAATTTTACGCAAAAGTAAAAAATGAGCACTAAGTAATAGACCAAGACGTTTATTGATTTAACAACTTAACTTTTTTTTAAATTTTGGAATATTGCTCATTTCGAAGAAATTTATGTCTCTAACATAAAAAAGAGGGGGGAGTTGGACCTTCCCCAAACGAAAATCCTTGCTACGTGCCTGTTTGACGGTATCTGGGGTTTGCTCTGTACTTCAGATTATTAAGCAAAATGATAAAATATATTTCTTTGATTCCATCATTCTGAAGAGCGTAATTTTAATATTACTCGATTGTTAACGTAATTCTTGCAGAAAAGGAATATGATTTAAAGCGACAAATGAATGACACCAATATCATCAGTATCAAGCATTTGATAAATCTTTAAAATGTCTTCCTAAAAGCTCTGATAAATAACCAAATTGAAAATAATATTTAAGAGTCCTGTGTGACATCGTCTTGGCTTCTGGTGATCACGAAAGTTCACTTTCCTTATACTTTTTGAATAGACCTATTTCAGACCTTTAGATTTTAAACTGATCATTATGAAAATAATTTAAAAAAACTTTATTAATTGCTTATTGTAATACGATACCTACTGAACCCTGTTGGCAACGGTATTCGCATAAAGCCAGAAATTTATAAACACATTGCCAATTAAAGAACAACTATATACTAAAATACATAACCTGGAAGGCTCGCCTCCTTCGTATCATCATCATCATCATTCTTAGCGCTACAGCCCTGTGTGAGCCCCGACTTTCTCTGGTTACTTTCGCCATTCCGGCCGATTCCGCGACTCTTGCCTTCCTCGTATCACTACTACTAAAAATATTGTTACAAATTCCATGCTGGAAACTATAAGACAAGAACAAAATTTCATTTTCGGTTTAAAGTAAAAATCAAAATTGTTTGTAAATATCGCCGTTGCATAGCAACATAACACGCCCTAGGGTGTTATTTTTCATTTAATGTATCTCAAAATATGGAACAGAGACCTGCACAACTGAGTAGGCATCGTCCGATTACAAGTACACATACTCGTTTTATGAGTACAAGGATGCGATTAAAGTAATTGTGATGTCATGAGACGAGTATGACTAGTAATCGGCACGCGTCCAATTATGTAACCGGCATCGTTAAAATGAAGATTATAAACCCTTGGAAAAGACAAATGATATTATTCTAACATATTTATAACTAATGGCACTGCAAAATGAATACATCTGCTAACAAAGAAGAATACAAAAGCAAAAACAACAATAAAACATGATCCAAGCGATAAATCAAATATAAAATTAAATGAATTTGGTTAAATTGACATTTGACAGCATGGATATTTGACAAATATTTTTGAAAGTCATTTTATATATGCATGATTACAAATGAGTATATTTGGTACGATGCCAACGATGCCGCGATGCCAAGATGCGACGATGCCAACTCCCCAATTATATACTCGGGAAAAGTAATTGGTGATTATAATCCGATTACATATGTACTCACTCGTACAGGTCCTCTCATATGGAGGTTATTATAAAGTAACACACTTATAGGACATAATTAATCTTTTGTTGTTCAGTAGTAATGTATAGTACACCAAATTAAACATATTGGTAACTTTCATTTTAATTTAAATACTTTAACATTCTTAAACCTTCAAAGCTATCAATCTATGTCAGTAACTTTAAAACTTGTTTAAATCATACCAATCAGCTAATCACAACAATAACAGACAGAGTAGACAGATATAACAACATAAGCTATTGTCAGATTGATTGTGGATCCATTGCACGCAATATAATACGTAACTTTTTATGTTAACAACTACGTAATCGAGATATGTTTCACGATATGAAAATCAATTCTTTGTTTCGAAAGAAAATTAAGACGCAAGAATTGTAACAGAAATCTTAACACATATAAACACACGCTTTAAATTCTTACTCCTACTAAGCATGTGGCAATATCGCATCAGTGTGCTGTGCGGCGCACAACGCTACCTTTAACTTAAACGTGCTTTTGGCTTATTTCTGATTCGTTCTTCGTATCGCGTGGATGCCGTTGCTAAGCAATGGCAGTCCACTAGGTGCATAATTATAAGCACACTAAGTTATTTAAATTTCCTTATAAAGAAATAAAAGTATGTGTACTTTATTCCAAGTTATTCAAGTGCTAATTGATTAGGATTCCATTATACCATTATTTTGTGCTTAAAAATGTAATAAATTGTAGACTTTTACATTAAAGAGAGAACAATTAGTCATTCATTGGAAATATTATTGGGATTCCTAATTTATTAGTTCATAACCAGTTTAGTTATAAATAATATTATATTAATTATTATTGCAGATTAAAGTAATTAATTTCAGGTTTGTAGAATTTAATGAAATAAAAGTCAAATTACACAAAATAGGGTAAAGCTTTATTTTACAATTTAGTAAATACATGTTTACGTAATTACAATATACGACCCATTAAAAGCCAACGATATAATAATAATATTGATTCCTTCAAAGTTTACATTTTCAGTGGAACATTAGTCAGAAGCTTTGTTAATTCAAAATACATTTACATTGATCAAAAGATATGTGGTTACCTATTTTGCTATATATACACAATATCACCATGTTTTATTTTAAAGTTAGACAAAAGTAAAAATACAATTTTTTATATATAATTTGTTATTTAAAAGTAATTAATCAAAAATTGGCTTTAAAAAGGACTTAATATACCAAAATGTGTCAATAGTTTGGCCTAGTTGAACTAACCATAATACTGACGTACTCAGTTCAGTAAATATTTTGCCTACGTTATGGTAATCATACTGAGAACAAATAACAAATTTTTTGAGAAAATACAACAGCGTGATGAAAAAATATTTTTTTTCTTCACTCTTAGATTATCAACTTTAGGAAGAAATTGAGTCAAAATGGCAAATGCTCGACTTTTATAATACACAATGTACAAATCTTGCTTTTTTATGCAAATGCTAATCGATTGCTAATTAACAAAATATCACTATAGATCGTCATACATATTGTCAAGGTCATTGGTAGCCGAAACTTAGTACACGCTGTGGTCCCTAGCTCGGCGAAATCTAAGAATAATATTCGTTGATTTTATATTGTGATAATGTTGCATATAAAATAAGTATGTATCAGTTTTACAGTTTACATATTCGTTATAGCGTTACAGTAAAATATTTTTTAAGCTATATTATTTTGAAGATGAGCCATCATTTTATTCAAAGGGCGAGAATCACGCAGCTGTTATTTCCTTTAATTGAGTTATCAATAAGGGAAAACTTGTAAAGGAGCAAGGTAATATCACATCAGTTAACGATGAAAATTTTGCTGCTAACATAAGATAACATTACGAGCGAAAATTTAAACAGAGTAATAGTGCAATTGCGATAACGAGCAGAGCTTCACCGCCTTACTTTATTGCATGCCCTAAATCACCGTCAAGTAATTGACAAATTGACACCAACTGTTTAACTCAATTACTTGTCTAATTTGATAAGATTAATCTCCGTGTTGTGGTGTAGTCATCTAAATCTAGAGAAGTTAAAAGTATTCGAAAGAGTACCTAATTTACAATAAAAGTTTATTGCAAAGAAAACCTTTAACAAATCGTTTTACGTACCAAGAGAATTAACCAATAAAATTATTTCTTTTCCAACGCACTAATGAACAATTGCTGGAATAAAAGATCATCTTTTAAGATAATAATAATCAAAGTGTTTTATTTTCAATATTGCGAAAAAAATGCATCAGCATTATATTTAGTTCTGTAGCACTAAAATTACAAAAAAAAATATTTTGTTGTTATTACTTTGAGCCGGGTTACAGAAGAATAGTAATATTACATACAATTTTCATAATATTTTCAAATGTACAGATGTTTTAATGAAATATCTACATCAGTTCAATTCGAAAATGAAACTTCTGAAAATTATTAAAAATAATGATAAGAAAAAAAAATTACGTAATTAAGTATAGTTATTACAATGTATTTCACATAACGACTCTGATGTGCTGTTTCTGCAAGATTGAAAATCAAAAAGAAAAAATGTAGCTCCTTGAATGTTTTCCAGTAATACTTTGTCTTTTCCGGTTTATAACTTTTTGCGTTATTAATTTTTAACAAAAAACAATTATAAAGTTGTTTGAAAATACTTAGCCTTCCCGAAAAATAAAATTCTTACAAAATTTGTGTAATTTACGGATTTACATCCTTCGTTTCAAAGTGGTGGTCGAACGCTCGCAGGTTGCGACATTAAGACCGAGAGGCCACTGAACTTTATATGTATTTTAAAAAGATGTTCACCAAAGAAATCTTAAATAATTTTTTTTTTCGTCAGAATTATACACCGAGATTTTTAATGCAAAGGAAGGACAACTTGATGAAATTACTAATATTGAATTTATGCTCATGATAAAGACATTAAATCCATGGATTGTCTTAGGATGTTAAAAAGCCGATTGTTGCGTTTTAAAAACTGTAACAACTTGAAAGTTAAAATCAATGATATTATATGCTCCTCACAAACAGCCAGTGCTTATGTTTTCGTAAGATTTAAAATACGATTAAAAGTACTTTACGGCTCACGTTATTATTAATAAAAAAAGGCAAAAGCACTTTCTTTAACCAGTTTTTATGGACCATTATTTTAATGGTAGTATAAACAAGATATTATGGTTTCCCCATAATAAAACTTCTAAGTAAATGTAGCATCGGTTATTTATCTATTATAAATATGCTAAGAATAATGTACGGTGCTTCAATTTGATACGGAATGATTTGCAAAAACAAATATTTTAAGAATTTAATAAGTTATCTAAAACCATTTTATTAAAATTAGGTGGAAACAACAATTTCAGCTACGATCAGATTTTGATTGCCTATAAGCTTTATGCTTGGTAAGAACTTTGTTTGCCGTAAAACTGGTAAGCTTTATTTATACTTAGCGAACACATGTTATCTTAATGGTGATCTGATTTTATGGCGCCAGAATACATTGATTGATTAGAATATTCTATTTCGACATTTAAGGCACAAAACCATGATGATATCTGAAATAATGGAAATGATATAATTTAGTGTTACTTTCATAGATAACGAGACAAGTTAGGTTAAATTGAATTAGCTACATAGAGAGTGGTGTTAACTGTACATTAGGCAAAATATATGAAATATTACTATGTACTTACTTATTTATATACAACATTCCATCGATGTTAAATCAAATTGTAGTGTTTCACGCTCTTATATGATTTAAAATATTTATCCGCTATTAACTGAAAATTGTCAGGCGCGCAATTTGTCCAAGGCACAATACCACCCCTAATGAACCCCCGCTTTAAGAATCAAATATGAAATTTATGAGTTAGTCATGTCAAGTCATTACAGATCGGAGTTTATGTAAGTTTGCTAAAGTGGTCACATCGTTAGGTTGCAATTTGAGCGCTTCATAATAGCTGGCAGCAGCCTCTCTGTATTTTCCGTTCAAGTGGAGTATGGCTCCTAGATTCGTATGGCTCCGGGCATCCTGAAAAGAAAAACTGAAGTAATAAAGTGTGTCATTAGGCAAACACTCTTTTATTTAAGTTCACAACCACTCGAACTAGCATCTGCAAGAATTAATTAACGGTAGTGAATTCTTTCATCGGTTACTTTTAGAGGATGCATTTTATTTTCTTACAAGACGAAATTGTAAGCTAAACATTTCTAAAGCAAAAATAAACGATATCTAAAACCATTTAACATTTATGTTCAAAGAAGCAGTTAAGTTTCTAAGAAAATTCAATTATCCTTATAGGGCAGAATTTAGTAAGAATATTTTAATATCTTAAAGCTAGCCGTCTATTCAAATTAAAAAGTGTACAAAGTATACCTCAAGGTAATTTAATTCATCAGATAATATTACACGAATTCGCTTTAAAGAATATCCAGATAATCGCCATCCACACTTTCAATTCAAAAGATAAGTTTTTTTTTCATTTTTCAAAACAAAATTTTAATAAATCGATTTATACATGTACCTTATATATTTCACCTTAAAAAATCTACAATACCGATTATTTTGTTATGAACAAGAACTAGTAACATTTGGCTTAATTTGGCCGCGAGCGTGTGGCGATGCTGTGACATTTTTAAATCCTTACCTTAAAATTTCAAATTTTATAAAATATTTTGATTTGCGTAAAACTGCAACACTCAGTTAAATGTTTTGACCTTTTGTGCTTTTGTGACTTAATTTCTTCTGATGAAATATAAAATAATAATGAATAATTATTATATACACTGCATTAATGTTACAATGAAAGAGTCAAATAATACCAAAGCCAGAGCTATCTAGTATTGGTCCCATGTCACTTGATTTTAATGTAAGTAATATAACAAACACACTGGTGGAACGAGAAAGTCAAAAAAGAAATAACCTTTAAAAAGCAAAAAATGGGAGAAGTACTTGCAGACAAAAAGTACCAGCGTATACGAAAAATATGGAGAGCAAAGAAATGTAATGAAACAAAAAATAAAAAACTAACATAAAATCGAAGTAAAGAAAGATCCTGGGAAAAATTTGAGGTAAAGATGAAAGAAAATTCAAAAGAAAGCAAAAAGGATTTTTATATAAGAATTAAAAGCGAACAAGACGAACTCCATAATGAGTATACAGAACAAAGATGGAAAATATTGACTAAAGGAAAATACGAAGAAACAAGAAGATGAAGAGGAAGATCCAAATGGAGGAACTAGTTATGGCAATTAATAAACTGAAAAATGGAAAAGCAGCGGGGCATGACAAAATTAAGCTAGAAATGATAAAGAATATATAAAGAATATGAGTAAAAAAGGTAAAAAATATCTCTCAGGGATATATATGGAAAGAATCAGTAGTGTCAATAAATTGGACAAAAGGAGTGATACTACCCATTTTAAAAAAAAAGGACAAATAGAAGTGTTAAAATTATAGAGGGATTACTTTAATGAGCACAGCAGCAAAAACTTACCAATCGTTTTAGAAAAAAGATTAAGAGATATAATAGAACAAATATTAGGCACACAAAGCAGTTTTCACCAAGGACATAACATCCAAGATAATATTTTTACACTAAAACGAATAATAGACAAAGCATTAAATAAAAATCAGGAAAGATATATAGCGTTTACTGAACTTAGACAAAGCTTTTGATAAAATACCAAGAGAAAGAGTTGGCAGGAAATTAATAAATGCGGTGAAAAGTTTATACAACAATAATAAAAGCTATGTACGGATGAAAAATATGGAGTCTGAAGAATTCACTATAGACCAGTAATTAAAACAAGGTGGCATATTAAGTCCAGCTCGATTTATAATGGACGTTAGGAAAACCAGGGAGCGAAATAAGCAGTGTGGGATACAAAAATATGATTCCGATAACAATAACAGAAAGAGCATTTGCTGACGACATCGTTGTATTTGCCCCTAGCGTTAAAGAACTAAAAAATAGCCCGTGAAAATGGAATACTTTTCTGAAGGAATATAACTTAAGAATAAATACACCCAAGACTAAAGTTATGATGAAATAATAAATATATGAATTGAAGGTGAAAAGTTATAACAGGTTGAAGATCCTAAATACTTGGGAACCAACATAAGCAATAAAGGGGACTGAGAAAATGAAATAGAAGACAGAATTAAAGCACTATTTATAGGGAAAGAAGAAGTGTCACAAAAGACGAAATTAACCATTCATAAGACCATCTACCGTCCGACATTGACATTTGCTAGTGAATCATGGGTGATCACAAAGAAAATGGCCAATAAAGTACAAGCAATGAAAATGAATTATTTAAGATGTAGAAAAGACATCACACTAAAGGATAATATAAAAAGTGAAGTTATTCGTGATGACTTAAAAATAAAACCTGTTTTGGAGACAGTCGAAGAAATCGAGTTCAAGTTAAATCATTTAATAGGAGTGGGAGAAGGCACACAAACAAAACAAGTCTGGGAGGTAAAAATTAAAAATAAAAGGAAACGGGGAAAGCCATGGATGACATGGGAGGCAAATATTAGGGCAATTTTAGAAAGAAAAGGACCAACTTGGCATGCTGCAAGGAATAAAGCAACCAACAGAGATGAATCGGCAAAATGGGTACACTAGAACCAAGAATTAACTTAAAGAAATAAATTCTAGGAGAAGAACAACTATCCCTACACCGAAAGGTGGAAAGGGAAACTAACTATATATATTTTGATGCTATATTATTTTTAGAGCCTTCCTCTTTGATTTTCAGGTGAAATCCAAGAAAGGAGAAGACCTATTTTGATTTATTGTAATTGAATTCTATTTTCTAAATCTTTTTTATTAACAAACCCATCCAAGTCTATTTAACTCTTAAATTATAAATTTAAATTTACCCAATAAAATGTGGTTGGTTGATTTTTTTGAACAGAGGTGTATATTCGGTTGCCTACATTAAGTATTCTGTGACCTAAATCACGGAATTATAGAATAAGGATAGCGCGCGCCCTTTATTGGTCATGTATAACAATTTGACCAAAATGCGTCTAGCAAGTGGAGCAGCTCTGACTATTTTTCTGACCCTCTCGTTGAAAATCGTTTGTCAGTGGCCATGTATGGGCACCCAAGCATATATTAATGAACGGTACGACATACCATAATAGTAATTGCAGCTCAGTTATTCTGTTGAAAGACTACAAAAATCCACCCGAAACATTTTTAGATTTCTCCATCATCTTTTTCGTAAAAAATATGAATGAATACAATAATAAATGATTTTAAAATTAAACGAACACGGCAAATTTTGACATTTTCCAACAGCAGCTTAATAGCCATATTTATTTACTGCGGTCCTCATTGGTAGAAGAATTCCATCTCCCCTGATATCACGAGAACGTACCACCTACTCTCTAGACGCTTTTTGCACACCGTTTTCTTACGTTCGTTTACTATCCCCTTTTATAATCTGTGATATAAATTTTAATTTATGTTATGTTAAGAAAATGGCCCATTTTCTAAAATAAGGTAACCAAGTTAAAATTTTAAAAACCAAGAGACATCTATCAACTAAATAATCTTGAATGTTGCAGTGTTATGGGCATCCAACGACGAAAGTACCCCAGGTATCCGTTGTCGATAATCAAATCTGGAAATGCAGGAGAAAGTTTGGATGCTAACCTCACTCATTGTTCTGGAAGGTTAAATGATATCGTTTCCCCTGGTTCGCGGTTAAAGTTTACTTGAATGTGTAGAATTCCTTTGCAGATCATGGGAAATCTTAGTTG
Source organism: Dastarcus helophoroides (assembly GCA_028583605.1). Taxonomy (NCBI): domain Eukaryota; kingdom Metazoa; phylum Arthropoda; class Insecta; order Coleoptera; family Bothrideridae; genus Dastarcus; species Dastarcus helophoroides. Next base: position 8,308,061 of record CM053326.1, read on the forward strand.
TATGGGATTTTTCCCTATCAGATTTGTATCTTCGTTTTATTGTTAAACTGTTATTTATTTTATGATTTAATATTGTTTATTGGTTGTGCCCAATTTAAATTTACTTGTCTTCTTGATTTTAATTTTTATTTTTCCGGTTTTATCCTCTTAATATTCTTGCTTGCAGCTTCTTTAGAAGAACCCAGATTTTCGATTGTCTTCCAAGTTTATTGATTTCTGTTAGCATGGATTTTTTAATTCAACTAAGCCCACTAAGAATTTTTTTTAAGTTTAATCAACTCGAAAAGGGTAACTCCATTATGCTTTCAAAGCACTGCGAGTAGGATGCGGAAACAAGTATAGATGGCGATGAACCGCCTTCTTAAACAAGGAGAGGTTGTAATTCTTGGGGAAAATTCCTTTTGGTAACAAGTTCCATGACTTAGAAGTTCTATAGAAAAAAGAGTCTCCGTAGACAGAAGTCCTCACTGTGTCAAGCTGGACAGCACAGGAATTTGCTGTCTCCGACCGTCTAGCACACCTCAAGAATCTTGCCCTTGGGTTCCTATTAGTTCCTGGGAGCATCTTCCGTGATAGTATTTGTAGAAAAGAGACAAGTCACCAACCATACGCCTGTGCTCCAGTGTTTCGAAAGAATCGGTCAGACTCTCGTCATAAATCAGGCGAATCGTTCTTCTTTGAATTGAATCCAAGAGAGCTAAAGTGTGTTTCGGGGCTGAACTCCAAAAATGGGAACAGAGTTCTAGTGTTGGCCTAATTTGAGCTTTGTAAAGTGTTAATAGCTGATGAGATGTGAAGTACTTTCTAGCTCTAAAAAGAAAGCCTAGCTTCTGAGATGCGGATTTGGCAATAGTGCGCACATGATCGTCCCAAGAGAAGTTAGTGCTCGCATTCACTTCCTAGGATAGGTAGATTAGATCCCATCGAAAGAATTTTACTGTCCATTAGTATGTTTGTTGAATTATCCCTTGATATTTTCTTAGAGAAAACCGCGGCCTGAGTTTTTGAAGCGATGAAGTCGACCAAATTTTTCTTACTCCATTCCAGAATAATCTCGAGATCCCGATTAATCGTCTGTATCTGCTGTTCCCTTAGTCGATCTGAAGCAGTGATAGATAATGGTTTGTCGGAGAAAAAAGATGACACAAGGCTACTATCATCTGCGTAGCTGTATATAGGATTGGACGTTGAAGCTAAGAGATCGTTTAGGTGTAACAGAAATAGAATAGGAGACAGAACAAACCCCTGACCCCTGCGGTAATCGCAAATGTCTCGGATGGAGCTGCCATCGACGACGACCTGAAGAGATCTGTCAGCGAGAAAATTGCAGGAGGAAGACCATAAGGTGTTAATTTGGCGAGAAGAGATCGGTGCCAGACTTTGTCAAGAGCCTTTGAGATATCCAATGCCACAATCCTAGCCTCACCATGTTTTTTCATAACTGAGTTACAGATATGAGTAACATATGCCAGTAGTGTAACTGAGCAAATATTTTTTTTTATGTCACTTTACGACATTTGTATGACACGCAAGTCAAATTTAAACTAAACTACATTTTTTATAAATAAATGTTAAAATCGACAAAAAAATATTTTTTATATTTTCAGTTCGTGATTGATGTCATATATTATTACAATTTATGAAAAATTTTAGGTATGTACCTGGCAGATATCAAAATACATAAAAAATGTAGGTTAGTTCCAGAACAACTAATTTACTTCGTACCGTAAACCAGGCCTACTTTATACACAATTTAGAACATTTTGTAATAAATTTCTTTTTATGCTTATAATATTCCTAAAGATGAGATTTAATTATGCCAATACATCTTTGGTTAATATGTATGTAAAATAAAATAATAAAAATTGTTACCACAACATTACATATATTTGACTAAATACCTTACAAATTAGCTCCATTTTTTGGGACAACTTTTTCGGAAGTAACATCTTCTAAAAAAATTATTGTAGACTTCATTTTCAGTCTTAAGTTCGAATCGAATATCGATGCATATATGGAAGCTGCGGCTATAAATACACCCTTTTTGACGAAATGTAGACCACGATGTTTAATTTATCATTTTTTATAGTCCTACCTTGTTTTTGGACGCATTTAGTAACTAATTGACCAAAATCAGTTTATGTTAGCAGAAATCTTCAATTTGCGTTCTGACAGTATACCTATTCATCTTTACGATTTGCGATGACGATATATTTTCCTGCCCATCTTAGTTGGTAAGCTATTGTGTGTTTATCTTCAGAATTTATGGTCCTGGATATCTTCGATCTATAGATGCTTTCCAAATAGCTTATTGCAAAGTGTACTACTTCCAATTTTGAGCCATCATTTGGATTTGACCTGACTTATGCTTTTTTCAATGCCATTAAGTTCTTTTCCCAAAATTTTCGCAGTAAAATTTACGTAGAATCAACCCCCAGCAATTTGTTTCAACTTTTCAACCAAACCAAAAAGAAAATAAAAGATAACATGAATTAGTAATGATTGATATGTAACCACTGCTGACAAAGTAGCCCCGCGTGACAAAGTAGCCCCGCTTTACGGTATTTAATAAAATCATGAAAAATGAACATCTAACTGTGTCAAGCATGTAAAGAATAGTTTCGATTTTCCTCATGAAGTAAAACTTTATACATGGATAGCCAGAAGTAAGGAATAAAATTCATATCTTTTCAATGAGTTAGTTTTTTATTTAAAGGCCCAAACATGTTAACTGATCTTAATTTTTTTCCATCTTTTGGTTATATAATAAATAATTTTGTTTCAACTTCCTAACCCCCAGCTACCACTACTTGTTTTCTCAAATAGAAACATAAGGCATGAAGGATCTCGTTGAACGGCTTATAGAAGACCGAATCCAGCCACACCAAATAAACAAGTTTTATGTTTATGTTTATTTATGTTTTTTGTTAATTTCTCTGTTTCAACCAAAAAAAATTCGAGAAATTCTCTACACTATCCCAAATATGAGCCGTTAATTTTTATATTAATTTTATCCGAAATTTTGATTATCCGAATTTACCTCAGCCCACTTTATTTCGGATAATCTGAGTTAAACCATATTTCAAATATTTTCTTGAAAATGTGCCCAGTTCTTCAAAATTTCGACCTTTTTTCTTTTCTAAATTTATTTTAAAGCCTATTTGCTAGTAATACTAAAATTTCAATAAAAAGCAAATTTTTTTCGCTTACTTCTCCAAAATGTTCATTTAAAGTTTCAAAATATTGACTACGTTTTCAAAAATTTGATTTTTTTTAATAAATTACCAAGCTTTGACTATTTGCAACTAATTCCAAGTTTGAAGCTTCAATTGCTATTATTCATTTGAGACTTCTATTTGAAATTCAATTTTTTCTTAAAAATTTCGACTCTTATCGGAATATTTCGACTTTTGAAATTTTAGGTTTTTGTATGCATTTGCAATATCAGAATTTTGGTTTTAAATTCAACATATATTCCTAAAATCTTAAGTTTACGTTTTAGTTTTTACTTTTTTCAAAAATATGTCCACTTTGGGTTTACCTTTTTAATTCCTTTTTCAACAATTCGACTTTTATTATCGTATTTTCAAATTTTTCTCAAAATTGTGAGTTTATACTTTAAATATTTATTTCTCGATTTTCAGTAAACATTTCAAAATTTTCACCCTTTAAAGATTTCGGTTTTGTTTTCAAAATTTTGAGTTTAAACTCCATGAAGTTTAAACTAAATGCTCCGTGTGTTCTGTTTTAAATGTTAGTTTTCGTGGCATCTAATCTTCAAATAATTTACGTTAATAAAGTTTATTAGTTATGCATCTAATCTTATTAATAAATTCCTTTAAACATCCAGTATACTAATTACCATGGAAATGAACATTACGAGGCTTACTAAGTAATCTTCTTAATTAATAAGCTAGCTTCTCTGAATATGTACATCCGAAACGGTCCAAAGGCATAACACAATTAATCCTATTATTTCGTTTGCGTTACTTAGTTTATCAATAAAGCTGATCTGCCGCAAGCCTTATAGAGAATCATAGTAAATTATTTTGCCAATACATTGTATAATACAAATATTTACTATAATTAACTTGCACCTATGGAAGGGGGAGTAATGTGCGGTGGACACTACTCCCCAAAAGTTCCCCAAAGGTTAAAATTTCACATAAAGTCAAACGTTAAATTCAAAAATTTGCATTCAAATTCTTCATGGTACGCTCTTATTGGTCGAGAACATTATGTTTATTAATTAATATTTAACATTTTTGCGACCTAGTTGGGAAATATTTAAATTTGTAATGATGAAAGTTGACAATATTCTGAAACATTTTTGGAAATATGACTAAGTAATATCCAAATTCCTAAAATGTTGCCTCATAACAACTGACAGAAAATAGGTAAGTTTATTTAAGACAAAACAGGGAAAAATGAGATATAGAAGACTGACTTTGGACACGTAAATTATTTATTATTATTAAAAATTAGGAAAATATAATCAAGTTAAAAGAAAATGTAAAAAAAATTGTAGCATTGGATATCGATGTTTTGCTCTCATTTGGGATCGTCGCCAATGCATAACAAAGAAAGGGAACAATAAAGAAGAAAGACGTACTTAAAAATAACAAATTTAAATACGTAACAAATTTTTGACATAAATAGGCATTTCATCAATGATTGACGGTGGTAAAAATTTAAATATTTAAAGCGCGATCCACAAGAAACAACTACAACTAGAGCTATTGATGGGGCTAAGCATTAAAGTACACTGAACATTTTGAAAAAAATGGTCGAAGTTTCAAGACAAAAACATGAATTAAAGAACAAAGTGAAAACCTGCAGACAATATCTTTTTGGAGTTTAAAACAGAAGTAGAGAAAACAGAAAAATTTGTTTATATCTGAAATTTTGAGAAAAAAAATCCTCCAATTTTATATGCCATTTTCACTGAGTGTTAATTTTAACAATACATTCTTTTTAAAACTCGAAATAGTAATATGAAAAAGTGTAGACAAGAAAATTTTTACTAAACGAGTATATAGCATTTTAATATGAGCAAGCGCACCGAGAGAGCAACTTAAGCTATAGGCATATTTTCACAAGTTTGTCTAGACTACTTTTTTGCATTTTGTGGTAGATGTAAAAAAAATTAAAGGAACAAAGGCCTAACAAAATTTGAATTAAAAAAATATCCGTTTACTATTTCCCTAATCTAGTAACCAACACGGCTTTGTTGATTTAGTTTAAATTATACATTAATATTTATAAAAATGAGTATTGCTACTGAAAAGAATTAAAAAAAAATATTTCCACAACATTTTAAATGCCGCTCTAAAAACCTCTTGGAGCCTATTTCATGTGCCACTGGGTTTAATTCATAGTGACGGTTGCTATACAGGGTGCGGCAGTTAAATTCGGACAAATTTCAATTTGAATTTCGCGCTTTATCGTAGTTCCGTCAGAGGTCTCGTTTGCTGTTTTCGAAGGGTATGGGTGTCTAGTAAACTTATATAAGCTTAAAATAGCCGAGATGCTGGGAACAAGTGCGGAGTACAATCGAAGAGCCGCGATTATTGAAAGCCTTCGCGATGGGCGTTCGGCGGTCGAGATCATTCGATTTTTCGGGTACTCGAGATCCACCGTTTATGATGTTGTGGCGAAATACAATGCTTCAAAGAAGTCCAAAGAAGGTTCCGCTGACCTAGCGAGAAGTTCCCATTCGAGGGACCGGTTGTCACGAACTCCGGCGGTCGTGGAAAGGGCCCAGCAGCTTATTTCGGAGGGTCCTGGACAATCATTACGGAAATTGGCATCAGTGGTGGGTGTGAGCGAGCGAACAATGCGTCGGATTGCAGAGGAGGACCTACGATACAAGTTCTACGCAGTCAAGGTGCGACAGATGCTACCTGAAGCTGTCAAAATAAAGCGGACATGTTCTGGTCCAAAGAGTTTTGGTTCCCGAATAGCCCGGATTTGAACCCCTTCGACTATTATGTTTGGAGCGTTGTTGAACGTTACCAAGAAGTCACGGCACCCTAATGTCGCGTCTCTATGCGCCGCTATCGAATCAGCATTAGCCAATATGGGCAGCGCTGCGTTACAGAGAGGTGCGAGCGCTTCAGGACAAGAATGGAGGCGATAATTGAGGCCAACGGCAGGTATATTGAGTGATTGTACTCCTGACAGGTCACGCGAATATTGACTGAAAACATTTTCTTTTACATTTGTTCTTTGTGTCAATATATTATATTTGAAAACAAAGTTTTATTTGTCCGGATTTAACTGCCGCATCCTGTATAATAAAATAACGTACCTATGCGGTAAAGTGCCACTTTACTAAACGATTTTGAGTTTAGTGAAATAACACATCAGTCAAAATGAAAAAACTTGCGTTTTTAAGTATGTTTGGACAAATATTTGATATAATCGAACCAGACTTCGCTTTTAAGCAAAGTAGGCGTTATATCAGTAGCTTGTTTGGCTCTTGTTATGCTAACCGTCTCCATGGTGGATTGCAGACCCCTGTTAATATTCCGCCTAATCTGCATTAATTTAGTTTTGATTTCTTTTGCTGGGAAAGTTATTTGTTTTATTTATTTATTTTTTTTTTGACAAGAAAAGTATTTTATCGGGTCAGAAGTTTTGAAAAGTGTCTTGCATAAAGGTTTTCTGCTCCCCAAGTACGTCACCGCTTCAAACTCTCTTATATTTAACCCTTAGTTTTATCAATTTTACCTTAAAATATCATATTCGAAATAACTTTTGAAATGCTCACAAATAACTTCCTATAACAAATCGGAATTATCCAAACCAAGAAATGATTAAGCACTCACGGTGGGTTTAATAAGAACGGCACGTCGGTACCAGGTTTCGGCATCTTGTCTCCTATCAGCCTGACGCATAGCGGTTGCGGCTGCCACCGCAAGTTCGTAGTCGTGTGGCCGCAGCTCGGCCGCTCTCTCGTACATAGTGGCCGCCTCCTTGTATCTCTTTCGAGATGCCAAGAATTCGCCTGAAACAAATTAATTGAATTTAGTTTGCGAAGTTTTCAGTAAGAGTTCGGTTTCACGAAAAACCTAATTATTGAATTAGAGTGGAAATATGTATATCTGGCGTTGATTCCTAACCAGTTGGAAAATTAAACATTTTCGGAAGCCTATGGTACCAATATCTACAATTTTTTTTGATAATTTTACCTATGTTAGTCAACGAAACTATTTTCGCTGGCGAATTGCTAGAAAATGAAGCTACTGCACATAAATTGGCCATTAGAAGTCGTTAAAAATGCAAAACTATCTTGAGATCTTCATGCATCTACCTGATTGTCTGTTTATCGTTCGGTTTGGCACAGCCGATTTTTTTTAGGAAACCCGTAAACATCATGTTTCTTGCTACTGGATGTAACACATAAATTGAGGAAACAATACATTAATAATTTTGTGTAACCTACGAGGCTAAACCAAAAATGAAACGGAATTTGTTTTTAAGAATTTATTGCTCCAACATACATATATGAAAGTACTAAACTATATTTCTACATAATTTCCTGATTTTTTTAATGCATTTTTCCCAACGGATTGGAAATTTTTTAATGCCATCATCGTAAAAAGAAGGAAGGCGTGTTTGCAGCCAATTGTGCACAAATTCCTCAACAGCATCATCATCATGGAATCGCTCACCTCCTAGAATTGTTTTCAATGGCCCAAACATATGATATTAGCATGGTTATACGTCGGGACTCTAAGGAGGGTGTTCTAATGAGGTCCAATGTATTTCCTCTAATTTTTTATGTGTTAGATTGGTGCGCCTCTTCCGCCGATAGTCACGTTTTGCTTCATCTAATAGCCGGCAGTAGTAGGCAGCATTAACTGTACCACATTTATGCAGAAAATCGACCTGCACAACTCTCTTAAAATCCCAAAACACTATCGCAAGAACCCTTCCAGCTGAGGGGCGAGTTTTTGCTTTGACTGCTGCAACTTCCCCCTTTCGCCTCCTCACCGTGTTTGCTTGTTTAGATTCAGGGGTGTAATGGTGGACCCAAGTCTTATCACATGTAACAATACGTTCCAAAAAACTATCACCTTCACGTTGAAAACTTCCAAGATGGCGCTGACAAATCTCCAGACGTTGTTGTTTCTGTTCTTTAGTTAAAAGGCAAGGTACCCACCTGGCAGAAATATTTTGAAATCCCAGCTCATCTGTAATGATGGACTGAGTTCTCCCCAAGCTTATTCCCATCTGACCCGAAAATTCAACAACAGTTAAACGGCGATCACCTTCCAAAGAGAGCTCCGAGAACAACGGGCAGGAGGGTGATTTTCCACTTGAGTTCGTCCTTCCAAAAATTTGTTATGCCCTTCATTCATACACTTGAGTTTTCTTTAAATAAGTATCTTCAAAGTGTACTTTTACTCTACAAAGAATTTCGGCGGGCTTTACACCTTCAACGGCAACAAATTTAATAATAATACGCTGCGCAACGTGCGGATGAATCTCATGCTCACTTATTGTATTTACAACTGACGAAAGGGAAGAACGAAATTCGCTTGAGTGCGTAAAGTCACGTGATATCCTCACCTAATATGTCTAAGAGTATGCACACGCGACATGATAGCAATTCCGGTTCATATTTGATTTATCCTCCTAGAAGATACTTTAAATATCCTTTCAGTTCTACCGGTTCATATAACATTTTTGTGCAAGCAAACGTTGTTGCTTTAACGTCGGAAAGGCTTAAAAGTTTTTCAAGATGCGCAACAAATTGAAAGGTTGGATTTCTTTCCAATTAAAATTAGAAAGTTTTTCCAGTATAACAGGAAGTGTAATAAAGCACACAATGTTTTATTTGGAAAGGTTGCCAATACCCAAATAATTAAAAAAATGAAAGCAGTTACAGATATTTTAGTCTAAGTACGATGAGAGTGGGACATCCTTTACATCTATACTTTTTTAAAAAACAATTTAATATTATAAGAAATACACATAATATGATCTGTTTACGTAGGTGTATATTTAAAGTATAAAGCTTTCTCGTGGCGAAAATAAAGACCCTCCAGCAAAATTCAATCAATCAATTCACCCAATACACCCGAACGAACATTCCTAAAATGGGGGTTACGGCTTGGTACAGCAGTAAACAAACAGTTTTTATGGAAAACTTCAAACACAAGTTTGCCCTCAGTCAGCTGTTTAATTAGTTGGAAAGCTGGATGATATTTAAAAGTGGAAAGCTAATTTAATAATCGTTTCACAGGAACGAACTTCTTCGTGCACGTCATGTTTCGTTTTATTTCAATCAACTCGCTCGTTTTAGTAGCTTGTTAAATTTGCAATGATTTCATTATATGCGGGTTAAGAGCTACTGTCAATTTGGTAATTGATATAGGTAACTGATATAAATTGTTGTTGCTTATAAAATTTCCATTTTTTTACATGTTACTCCCCTTTTATTTTTCCTTTTGTAAAAGTTGTATTAAAATAATATTCATCATCCCACGTAAAAGTATCACCACTTATGAAACATAATTTTGGTTTTAACTTGTGAAGTGAAAACTGCATTAACATCGATTTTTGTTTACTTAATAAAAGTGCTCATTTCTATTGGTTGAGCTTTAGCAACGAAATTATGGAATATATAAGGAATGAAAACAGCAGAGAATATCATGCTCTATATTTAGTTACAACTTTTATAGATGTATGTCGCATCCGTAATGAAACAATTGCGGCAATTCTTGAATTCCCAATTTCTGAAAAATCGTGCTAGGTATAAACTTTCCTGTAATTTTTGCAAGGTGGGACCCTAATATTTTATTGGGGGAAGATAATTTTATGAAGTAAAAACTTCTTTACCCGCGTTGAGCGACGAAATATAGGGGACAAACGAATGCTTTCGCATTACCAATAACGTTCATTTGAACTACCGACACGCTCTAGTGTCTCCTAGGTACATGTACCTATAAATAGATTCCACAAATGAATGAAAAAGAAAACGCGAAATCGGCAGCGAGGTTCGAACCATCCATAGTAGAAATTTTAGATCAATAGACCACTGAAGCTTACAGTTGGGAAAGCAAATCTGGTCTGATTAACCCTATTCCTGAAGTTATATGGAATATGCGAAAATGTATATAATTGTTTAAATTGTGTTTTAATTTGATTATTATTATTATTATTATTCTCTCCGCGATATTTGCCTGTATTAAAAAATGTGAGTAGAATGTAACCTAGACTACAAATTCTTGCAGCCCTCCAGGCGTGTATAGTGAATCAAAGGTAGCTGAACTACCACTGCCACCTAGCGAAGCGGTTGCCTTCTACGAAAAAGTTTCCAGAAGACAAGGACTCTAATGCACATACCAATAGGTTTGAACATTTATTAGATTCGAAGTTTGGAAACCAAATACCCGTTTCGATCTTGTTAGATCTTGTCAGTTTGGTTTATCGAATTCTAATAAATGTTCCGACAAGTAAGTACTAAAGAATTCACTGACGTCAAGCGTGTGACTTCTTAGTAGAGAAACTATGGCCATCGCCAACAATGTCGTACGCAAGTAGAATGCAACCTAGACTACAAATTCATGCAGCCCTCCAGGCGTGTATAGTGAATCATAGGTAGCTGAACTACCAACAGTTGAAACACTGCCACCTAACGAAACGGTTGCTTTCTAGGAAAACGTTCATAGAAGAGAAGGATTCTAATTTTGTTCATTCTTGTTTCTACTGATTCAAAATTTCTCAGAAGAGAACCCTATTGACTTTGGTGAGGATTGGTCAAATCGTTTAAATTTTATCAAAGAAAAACATCCGAAATGAAATCTACTGCAGAACCATTGTCATTGAAAAAGAAACAATATAAATTACGCATTGACTTTTAGATGATAACTTTGTCGCTATAGCCTAGTCTCATTGTGCTGAAAAAAGCGCCTACTTTGTAAAAGGTCGGGTAATTCTGATTTTTTTTTTCATGTTTTTTAGAGTCATGGAAGTAGAAGCCGCACTAATTAAACATTGACTTTTATCAGAGAATTTTGTCTTAGATCTTTACACTAATTTCACTAAATGAAATTATTTTCGAACAAAACTTTTTAATTTACAAACACTGTAACTTTGGTAAAACGGACTAGTCCTTGGTTATCCTCAAGATGATGGTAGCCAAGAAGATGTTAGCTTGGCTATCAAAATTCGTTAGAGCAGTCTTTGTTGTGCTTTTTAATCTTTCTGAGTTTTAGGGGACAACATTTGGATTTCAACCACTGTAACTGGTAATATGAGAATATTTTTTGTAAAACGTATCTGTCATAAGGTATGTGTTCATGTTAGGAAGAATCTAGGAGCCAAAAGTTGATTTTTATGTGTTCATTTTGAAGGCGAACTTTCTGCTTTAGTGAGAAAATTTAACTCTAAGGTATAAAACCTATTCTCGTGGGGTGCACTTTTGGTTTTACCAACAATTTATATCTCTACTGATTGGACTGGTCTCAGTAATAGCACATTTAACAACCGATGGCATAGTAACATTTTCACTAGCATTGATCCTGCGTTGAATCAGTTCGATTCGTATAGAGGAATTCATCCATCGTGTAGTTTGTCCTGCATCCTACCAATAATCTGCATTGAAATGCATTTAGCAGATTCACCCTATGGTCGGTTTAATGTTTTTCACCCCTGTGTATAGTCTTTTCCTATTGCGCCTAATGATATTCAGAATATTCACCTACAATTTTTACTGATTATCAATTGTGCAGCGGTAATCAGAGGGTTACCACATCGGTAACAATAAGATAATTTTGGGTATGTTTGATGAAATAGACAGTATCCATATTATGTCCAACATATATTATTAATATTAAACATGTTCATGTTTAGGTATTAACATTCTGCTATTTATTAACTTGTTTATTTACTTTTCGGTTAGTAATTTAAATAAAATTGATTAGGTATATGATCCATAGGGAGTAAAAGCTATATTTGAGGAGATTTAATTGTAAATGGAAAACCAGGTTTCCACAAATATATAATAAAGTATGGTGGTAAACCGTGGACATTAATCATGGTTGACTGCTACCATTTTATACTTAGTAATATAAAACTTAGTAATAAAATGAGTTATTGGCATTAAAAGGCCGAATCACCAACAGAAATTTATATCGAAACATTTACACATAAAATCGTATAAAGCTCATTTATGCGATATCGAAAAGGTTTTATTTATTGTCTTTGCTATTATTTCAAATAGTCAAATAAAATTGGATCCAAGTGTAAATCGATAGTTATGGCACAAAGCTAACTCCGTGCTATATGTGCAATTTAATGTTAAAGGAAATGGCTTTTGATTTAAATACCTTACTATATATGGAAATTTTAGCTCATAAATATAGTATACGAAGGCGCAGGCACAGGAAACTAAATAACGTAACGTTTGAGTGAGCTTATGTATAAATACTAAGCTTTTAATAGTATAGAGGAGGCCTGTTTGCTTAAGAACAAAATAAAGAGCACATTTTAAGTGAAATGGTTACAAGAACAAAATCTGATGGATTTTATATTGGATTCTCTGTGTAAGAATTGGGTTACATTTGTATTGCTCTAGAGTCTAGATAAATGCAGCTCCGCAGCAGTAAGAAAGCATCCATAGACTATACAGAAACTCAGATATTGGCAATAGCTCAGCCAACATAACCCAATCTCATTACCAACTCCAATTATTATTAATAATTAATTAATCTTTACCTACCCGAGTTCGCGCAGGTACTATTTACCAGTTCTCTTATCTGCAGTGTAGTATATAAATCATCTGGTAAAAACTAAGACTTCTATTTGAGATTTAGGTTGTTCAGTTAAGTGGTAAATTTATGCAACATGTTCTCTACCCATCAAAGTTGTTGTTGAGATACGTTAAGGGATAAGTGGTAAGTATAAAATCCACTTTTTTATTTTACCACGATCGTAACCCTCAATCTCACAAAATCATGTTGGACAATTTTGTGTACGTTGAGTATTTAATAATAAAAATATTGGGTGCAAAATTTGAAAATTCCAACTTTTACAATGTTTATGTTCGAAATGAAATTCGAACCCTCGACACTAAATCCAAAATTTCCAGAGCAACTAACACAGAAAAACAAATATTTCAAGTTAACATATGAAAGTAAAAATTTCGGAAGGTAATTTAGGACACGTAACTTTAGAATTAAAGTCACAGTTTTAGGGTGGATAATACAAATATCTGAAGAACAAAGCTTTGAACTCAATAATATTAGAACAGTTCAAAAAATATTGAAATTATGAGTCAAATTTTTGAGAAAAACATATTTCATGATCGAATCCTAAATTTGGATTGAAAACTTGCTATTAAAATTAGCCACGAAAAATATCGAGTTTAAAGCTGAACCAAAATTGATTTAAAGGTACGGATTTTACGTCTAAAATATAAAGAGAGCTCCTTCGAAGAGACGATTGCGGAAGGTCTACGAGGGAGGCAGTTCAAAACAGAAAGCTCGCTTCACAGTGTTTGGGAATTTTATTGACAGAGTCCGTGTAAAGAGGTAGACCAAGGTGTTCTTATGCCAGTAGAATGCTACCTAGACTGCAAATATATGCAGCCCTTCAGGCGTGTATAGTGAATCATAGGTAGCTGAACTACCAACAGTTGAAACACTGCCACATAGCGAAGCGGTTGCTCTCTAGGAAAGTTCCCAGAAGACACTTCTAATTGCACGATTGACGATTCTAATGCACAGACCAATAGGTTTGAACATTTATTAGACTCGAAGTTTGGAAACCAAAGACCGGATTTCAATCTTGACGGTCTTTGGTCTCCAAACTTCGAATCTAATAAATGTTCAAACCTATTGGCCTATGCATTACAAGGTGTTCTTGTTCTAACTGTTTGAAACTAGTCTCCAAGTTTAACAGTCAATTCCCGATACGTGAAAGCATTTACTCAGTTTTAGACATTGTAAACAATACTGTGAACATGTTATATTACACTCTAAATACTGATGAAGAGACAATCTTTAGCAAACATCAATATCTAAAGAATTATTCAGAAATCACGCACTTTATTGTTGTATACGTTGGTGAACAGATTAATAAATATTTTGGTGGATTGAACATTTTTGATAAGGTACTTGATGTCGCCTTTTTAAATTACAAATATATGCAAATGTGGTCGCTACACAGGGACTAAAATACGATATATGGTAAATCTAGGGAAGATGGTCATAGAGGAGAAATGGTCCAGGACACTAATTGCCTTTATTTTTTTTTGCATTGAGCGTTTTAATTCAAAGAGCAACTCGCCAAGTTTTTCCTTGGAAAGTGCTACAAAAGGTAAGTTATTTTAATATTAATATTTTTCACCTTCTAATATTTCTTGTTATTTTCAAATCTTTAAGATTCTAAATAATTGACGGTTATAAATAAGTTAGCAGTATTTCTGATAGTTGCTTTAGTACGCAATGACGTCCATGATTTTATGCAAATTAAGTACATAGGATCTGAAATACTGATAGGGGCATCTTACTTTTATAAGAAGGAGAGATGGCCTATTTATTTTGTAGAAGTAGTAACCATAGTATCGAATGTTGTATTTTAATTCAGATTCTAAACATTTACAAAAAAAGTTATTTAGAGAGAAAACGAATTGAAAATTCTTTAAACAAAGTTTAACTCTGTTTAAATAACGCAATAACGATACATGATGTTGCAAGGAGTTTTAATATACTGAGAAAAACATTACAATAGCAACCGAAAAGAAACTATGACAAAAACCGTACACAAGATTCGAGTTTAATATTTGGGTGCAGTAATTTATTACCAGGCTTACTGATACTGGAACGTAAATAGTTACTGATACGTGGAAAGTAAATAGTCATCCCATCAAATAGTACCAAAAAACTTCCCAGTGTTACAATGTAGTATTTGTGAAAAAAACAAACTTTTTAGCTAGCCAAGAAAGGTTTTACAATTGATAAGAATGCGCTAGACCTTTTTAATGGCTTCAAAAAACTCATTAATTTTATTTGTGGCTTCAGTTTATCAAAGAATAAAGAAGCAATTCTTTGTCCCAAAAAGGCCAACAGAGAAATGATTTTTCTTTTATGAAAATATTTTTTTGTTTCTAAACAACTTACATGGCTTTTTTTATATTAACTTGAAATAAAAACCTGTTTATTTTGCTCAAAAATTATTTTTTTTTTGTTTATCCTTATTATGGCTAACTCTCCTTGATATACTTAGGAGAGAATTATTAAATGAGCAATTATCATTAAATATGTTAAGTACTTGCTGTAACAAACTCAAATATACATTTACATAGAATTGTTACTTAATTATTTAAGAAGTTGGAGGACACTCAAAAACAACATCTCTCCTAAATTTACCCTAACACAAAACACTTTAAAACTTATTGGCAATCACAAGTTGGGAATATTTATATGGCATGAGAATCATTACAAGCACTAATAAAATGTAAACTGGAATTTTATTATGCAAGAAAGTAATGTTTATTTCCATTGATAGAGCTATGTATAAAGATATTTAACAATTTTATTTGCCATAAATATTTTCATAACACAACTTCTATAGACAGTTTCCTCTTCCAAAATTAATAAAATTGTGGAGAGAACACGACAGTATCAAAAATGAAATAGAACGGGTACTATTGATATTATGCTCATATTAAAAAGTGTCGTATTCATATAAGCTGCAAATGTATTTGAATAATAATTTAAAAGTAATTTAAATGATGGGGTCTACACAAAGGGAATTCTCTTAAATTATGTTTAAGCTCCAATTAGCTTTTAAAGAATTAAGAGTTTTTATTTTTTCAAATTGCATCTGAAACACCAAGCTAATGGGCGTTAACAAATTACCCAAATTTCAATTGTTCTCATCAACAAAATGCCAAGCAAACACAAAGCATTTTAAAATTAGCCAAAAATCCATGGCCTTTTGTAGGCACTTAATAGCCCATTTGCATTTTAAAGCCTCGACCGCGAAATTTGTTTATATATAGCTCAGATTAAACCTGCGGATGTTTGTTTTCATTAAGGTAATACAACACACATTTTATCCGCTAAAGTTTATGAAGAAAAATGGCGCTACTGGAAAGGTTTCGTCATTTGGAGAAAAGAAAATTTAGCATCGTACTCACTCTTCCACTTAGTCGTTTATTTTACTGTGCGCAATATTAAAATTAGTACGCCACGGAACATCCTACACAACTCATAAATCTTGCTTAGCGAGATACCTTGCTGCCAACTAAAATTCAAGCTAAGTCTCTAAATTGCTATTTAGTATATTCAAGAAGTTTGCTAAAGGGAATATTAATGTATCTTTACAAAAAAAAATCTTTTATTAATTTTTCCCCCAAGGCCTTGTAACATCGCCTGAGAAGATTGTAACATCGCCTGAGAAGAGGTTTCCAGGGTTCAAATGAATTTAAAGTTATTAAAGAAGAGAAACCTTAATTGGAATTGAATATTATTGTTAACGAAAATGAAAACAAAAAGTTTGGCTCATTACTGAAATAAATACAAAATGGACTAGTATAAACAAAGAGGAATAGTTCTTACATATAAAAATTTAAACTTGTTCCAATCCTTTAGTTAGAGTTGAAGAAAAATCCTTTATGGGCAAGTTAGTTGAAAAACAATTCCTTCATGTTTTATTCATGGCATGTTTATAACAATTATTTTTATGCTGGCTAAATATTAGCTAAAATTTTCTTCCTAGGTTTGCAAATTTCAAAATATGACAACAATTCTTATTTTATTGTTGTAAGAGATTTTAATGTAAAGTTTTAAGGTTTCGACTCTCATTAATAGAATACCACTTAATGAGGAACTTTGATATTGGCCAAATTGTGTCAAAGTTGCATATGATATTTTAGTGCTAAGCAATACGCAAAAAAGGTCGTCTTGTGTGGAGTTGGTATTTTTTGAATTAAAAGATAAAAATTAACTTACTTCCTTTGCATTTTTCTGTAAAACTATTAATAGCTGAAATTGAAGAGCATTATTTAAGTACTTGTTACTTATAATTTTAAAAAGTTATTTATTTAAAATAAAAATCCCTATCGGGCTTTTCTTAATTACTCTCCACTACTACTACTACTACAGCTACTACTACTACTCCAATCGGATATCATCATATTTACGAAGGGAGAACTGCTTAAGCCAATAGACAGGCTGAAGGCAAAGAAAGCGCCGGGTCTAGATGACCTAACGACTGAAATTGTCAAGCCCCTGATAAAAGAATATACGGAAGAATATCTTACAGTCATTAATCGGGTATTAAAAACAGGTTCATTTCCGAATATTTGGAAAACCGCAAGGACTGGTCCCACTAAAGAAGGGTAAACCAAGCTAAAATGAAAAGACCTACCAGCCAATATGCATCATAAATGTAATGGGAAAACTACTGGAACAAATGCTGTTAGAAAGACTGAAGGAAGAGATAGAAAGACGCGGAGGTCTATGCAAAGAACAATACGGTGTCGGGGGAAAAGGATCAACAATAAGAGTGCCCTATAAAGAGTAATTGACGTAACAGAAAGTGCTAACTTCAAAGAAAATAGGAAAAGGTATGTCCTAGTAACCATGGATGTCAAAAACGCATTTAATGGTGTCTCCCTGGGACGGTATTTTAAAAGAACTTAGACGAAGGCGAATAGCTCCATACCTTTACTATATATTGACGAGTTATCTGGAAGACAGAACTTTATGTGTGGAAAGCAATTCAAATATGCAAGTAAGTTGCGGAGTGCCACAAGGCTCGATACTTGGACCAATCCCTGTGGAACATCTATTATGACGAAGTAATAAAGGTGAAAGTTACAAGAGGGTTTAAACTTATAGGATATGCCGACGATCTGGGTATTATTTTAGTAGAAAAAACAAACGAAGCAGTGAAAACAGCAGCCAATGCAGCAATACAATATGTCATAAATGGACAGAAGAAAAGAAACTGAATATAGGTCCTACAGAAAACAGGAGGTTGTAATTCTATCAGGAGGAAATAGCGGTAAAAATAGTCAGTGAAGGTAGGAACTGCAGAAGTAGAAAGTACAGAACATTTGAAGTACCTAGGAATAGATATAGATAGAAACCCTGAGGATGAAACATCATATTAAAATGATAAGAGAAAAATGCCCCAAAGCAACCAAGTAGGATAATGCCTAACATTAGGTGGTCCGAGAAAAAATACTCGGAGACTACTATCCTCACTGACGCAGTCCATAATGATGTACGGGTACAGCATATTGTAACTCAATGTAAATAGATAGAATAGAATTTAGATTAGAATTTAGTGCGTAAGAGAAGTTTCTAGAAAGATCTGATAAGGGAAAAGCGGCCGCGATAACGAAACAAACGGCAGATAGTCGTTCCAGAAATTTCGGACAAACGATAAGCCTTATCTGCGTGATTTTTCTAGAACCCGAGGACCAACACTATATAAGGCGGTCAGCTTTCCTTAAAGGAAGTAAGTTAAAGTCGGTGTAGTTAAGTAGTGAGTTAGCAGTTAGAAGTCAATAAGTGAGTTAATTGTTCAGTTATAGAGATCCGGGTTGAGTTCAGTAATAAAGTGGGTATTATTCAATTCACGTGTTAATCAATTCGAACCGTGAACATCTGGTGTCAGAAGCGGAATTATTCGTGAATTGTGCTTTCTACTCAAAAGAAATTCAGTGCCAGGTGCCGCAGTTGATTTTATTATTATTTATTTATTTATAACTTTTTAAACTGGTGAAATAGTTTATACGAGGAAGCGTCAAGTAAAATCTTGAATATTCTACTACGCTTTATGGATACGAGATTAAAATCGGCCAAAATGGAACAACAATTACAAGTGCTATTAAGCAATGTTTAAAGACAAAGAGGAAAAAGAAAAAGAAAAGGAGGAATAAAGAAGACAGGAAAAAGAACAGGAGGAAGAACGAAGACGACAAGATGAAGAACGAAGACAGCAGGAAAAAGAACAAGATGAAGAACGAAGACGACAAGAAGAACAGAGAAGAAATGCAGACAAACAAGAATTGCATAGCCTATTAGCAAATATAACTGAAAAACTGGAAGAAGACGTTGTAAAAATGAAGGAACAAATTACAGGAATGAGAAAAGAAATGCAAGAAGAGATTGGCGAAGTCAAAGAAGAATTCAACAGCAAGCTTGTTGATTTGATTTGGAAAATGCAACAAAGAAGAGGGTTAGCAACATCGAAAATGACGTGAAAAAGTTGCTAAGTGGACAAGTCACACAATACGAATCCGAAAGTGTACCTGCTAGTTCTTTCCAAAAGGTGAAACCTCCGACCTATGATGGAAAAACATCCTTCCAGACCTATAGAAAACCATACGAAGCTGCTGCTAAGGCCAATCGGTGAAGGGAGGAAGCAAAGGCGACCTCATTGGTGGTATCCCCGCGCGGAGATGCTCTGGAATTACTCCGAACTCTATCTGATCACGAACAAGTCAACTATGAAGATCTAGTTAGGGCTTTAGAACTTGAGATTTGGAGACCATCATTTGCAGCAAGTTGTCAAGTCGCAGCTGCTAGTGAGAAGGCAGAAAAGTGGCGAAACGCCTGCAGGAATTTGAAGGCTGACGTAAGAAGGACTGGCGTACATAGTCCTATCCAACAGCACCAACCGACTTTCTAAAACTTGACGCAGTTAGAATCTTCACAGAAGGAATAAGAGACTCAGGAAGTCCAGAGAATGATACGCTTGTCAAACGTCCGAACAGTCAAGGGAGGCACTGATTAGAGCTTTTGGAGGTCGAAGCTGCTTACAAGGTTTCAGAGCCGAGGGGAATCACGCAGAATAAGGAAGGCCGATATCGAAGAGGCTGCAAATGACTCTGATCTTGCGAACATGAGCGCTAACATAAAGAAGATGAACGCGAATATGAGTGCTAACACCAAGGAAGTAAAGGGAATGAACGCGAACATAAGCGCTAGCCTAAAGAAAATGGACGCGAGCATCCAAGAACTGGTAGGAAAATCTTAAAGGCAGATCCAACAGAAGCACGTGTTACAAATGTGGCAAACCGGGGCACTTTAAGAAGGACTGCAGGTCAGCCCGAAGAAGTCGACAAGCCCCACAGCAGGAAAACTAAAATCAGTCAGTGAGAAGGGGCACTCACCTGGCTGGTGTCGAGCAATGAGCCTCCAAAACTCTTTCCATCAAACAGATAAAAAGGACCATGGAAGGTTTGGTAGTGGCAGCCAGCGTAGATGGAAGGAATGTACAGGCAAGCAGTGAACACAGGCGCCTTGGTTACTTTAGCACGAAGAGACATTCTACCAGTCACAACCGAAGGTACTGTCGCAAAGAATGATCCTCGGAATAGTTACGGGAGATACTGGCACCAGTTATAGGAGAGGCAGACGTACATGATTGGTCTGGGAAAACTGCGAATTTTGCATCGAGTGTTGGTGGCAGATATCAAAGACTGAAGCTGATTCTGGGGATGGACGTAATCAGGCAACATGGCTTTACTTTTGATTCAGCACAGAACATTTTAAGGATTGGAAATGAAGAGCTTATCTTGACAACACCACAGGACACCCCAAAGGAGGTAAGACTGTTTGCCTGCGAAACAGCTAGTGATGCAGAGAAGCAGCAAGAAGACGGTTATGGTTGTGATGGAAGGAGATTTGGCCTGCTGCGTTGGATTAGTGGAACCGACTTATGACTATTTCCAAGAATTTACTAGTGGCAAGATCCCTGGTTAAAACATCTTAGAAGGTACCTGTGAGAGTTGCCAACATGTTTCCAATAGCACGCTCAATCAAGAAGAGTAGTATTCTGGCAGTCTGTACCTCGGTAGCCTCGATAAGCTCCTTGGATGACAAATGTGCGCCAGTACAGGAAACGAAGATTGGGCAAGTGAAGTTGAAGTAGACTTGAAACACTTGTCCAAGGAAGAAGTAGTTCTGGCTAGGTCATTTCTCAAAAAAAAACCACGGCGTTTTTACCAATGGAGACCAAAATCTAGGAAGAACGGCACGTAGTTCGACACAAAATGAACACCGGCGACGCGACACCTATTCGTCAACCCCTTAGAAGATTACCTGTGGTCAAGCAAGAGGAAGTCGTGGGACATGGTTAAGAAGATGATGAAAGATGGAGTCATCGAGGAGTCCCGTAACAATATGGAAGCGTGCACTGACAAAGAAAGCTTATAAGAACAAGCTAATTAGTGTACAAATTAAAACCGCCCTAGGAATAATAAATTGATACAAAACGATCTCCTCAGAAGCTTCTTTGTCTTAGCAGGAGTAACATATATGGACCTATTAAGTAGGAAGAAAGAGATAGGATCAGAAACGGAGAAACTCGGGCTACAGCACCTAATAGAACAATAGAGAATGTGGCAAGAAAGATGGCGAGCTAATACAGGGAAAGCAGAGTGGACAAAACGACTAATTCCCAATATCACCCCATGGATAACTAGACAATGGGGGGAAAGCTAACTACTTTCTTATCCAGGTGTTATCAAGACATGGAAGCTTCCAAGTGTACCTAAAACGATTTACACACAGTTTATCAATATGCTGTAATAGAAAAGAAAATGTGGAACACACAATTTTTTAGTGTGAAAGGTGGAAGGAAGAAAGGGAGAAAGCCGAGAGAATAGTTGGAATACTGACGCCGCAAAATCTGGTAATCAAGATGCTACAATCCAACAAATACTGGGATGAAATTGGCAAATTTTTTACCAAGATACATATCTAAAAAACGGAAAAATATGGAGCAATGAAGGTAAAGGAAACTAAGTAACCATCTGAAGAAGGTCCTCTTTAAAGTAATACCCCGATGGGTAGTCCCGAAGAGGAAAGCAGTCTCTGAAGAAGGGAGGAGAGGTTTTAGTCAGTAAGAGTCTGACATTCCTCATCCAAGTAGGTAGGAGCCTATGAGAGTTTCCCCTCATCGAAAGAAAACTACTACTACTACTACTATTCGTGGTGCTCCTGAGGCGTAATAAAATTGGAGGTCGTTTTCACACTATATTGGGCGATATTCACCGTACATTATTTTTGCTAGCTCGGACAAAGAGGTCTTAATTGTTAATAATATTACTGTTATTTATCAAAGTTGTTGTAAAAAATGTTATATGATATTAAGGGTACCCAGAGCAAATCCCATTTACGAATGCTCATTTTTATAATTACAAGAAATAAAATTCTGTGTTGTTGTGATGGGTGTTCTTTCTTTTATTACAATTTTCGTTTGCAGGAGAGCGAAAGGGTTTTTAAAAAATGCGAATCACTTTAAAAGCGGCTGAAGCCTGATTTTGCCTGAACTCTAAGTTTTCTATAAAGTACATTTGATTTCTTTAACACTTTTATTATTTCGCTTTAACATTGCTTCAAATGGCAATTAAATATGAATTGATCGATTAGTCTCTACAACATTCTAAAACAAAATCGTACGACACAACCAAAGGCAATCGTAGTTTCGTCTCCTTTTAAAAGTTCGGAATGCTGACTCGGGCTGCAGATGTGTAGATCCAAAGCCAGCCTTTTATATTGTTTAGTAAATAAGTGTAGGGATATAACTGTATTATATTTCAATAAGAAAATAAGGTTTTTATTTAATTCGTGTTTAAACACATCAAAAAAATAAAAAATAATTTCATATAGGTGGTCCTATAATAATTATACTTGTGAGATGTAAAGCGAAAAACTCGCTAAATGCAACAAGGTTAAATTTAAATATAATTAAACACTTAATTTAGAAATATGCAGAAGATACTTAGAGGAGCGTATTATAGCTCTACTCTTCCCATTTTTACGCGTCTTGTAGTGTCCATAATTTTCAGGAAATTTGGATAAACAAAAGAAAGCCTAGCGGGAAATAAAACCTACATTCTTCAAAAGGCTTTTAAATGGAACAAATTGCTTCCATTCTATAAATTCTAACGTCTTAATGATGATTCAGATGATTTATTTCCAGCATGTCTGACAAATATGTAAATATTTTGCCTTCGTCTGATGTTAGCTAGGTAATAGCTTTAAACTTCTGCCATTGTTTAAGCCTAAATGGAAGTAGCTGAATAAGAAGAAAAAAGGAAAACAGCAGAACGAAACAAAGGCGTTTCTGCAAGGACAGCACGTAAAAAGACACAAAAGGATAATTTGCAGAGGAGGACAATTATTCCATTATACTAATACAAATGCACGACAGAAACAAATTCGGAGAACAGGAACTTTTGTTAAAACAACCTAGGGCGCAATAAGTAAAGGTATAAGGCTTTCCGTGGCAGTTGTTAAAATTTCACATGCAAATAATATTCGTTTAACTGTGCTATTTGAGAGCAATCTTTTTATTGCTGGATTTGTGTGTGATTTTGCAGGACTCGTCTTTCTCTTTGCATCCCAGAATTGCCTCAATTTCCAGAGCTATAAAAGAGCTTCGCGCGATGCACGTTTCCTTCGCCGAGACCTTCTATATATCTCGAGATATGTTGGTCTTGTGTGTTGCTAATATTGGGGGAATTAATGGGAAGCAAACGCCGAGATATTCGTTCCTACAAAACGTGAGACCTTTCAACTATCTACATTTTTCTTCATGAACGTGTTCAGTCGAAATATACAAACGTTGTAGACCCGAGATAGAGGAAAAGCCCTGGCCATTTCGCTTATTGAAAGAATAACTTCTCGTTTCAACTCTGAAGTTGGATAATTTTGTATAGTGCAAATGGAGCAACACTGGCAACGAACCAGTGACATAAAACATATTGCATAAGAGACGCGTTTTCTTTTGTATTGCAGAAATTTATGAATTTAAAAATCGCAACAGTGTTTAACAAAGTTTGGATCTTAGAGGTAATTTATTTATATTCGTACCAAAAGTAGATACTCAATATTATTATTTTCTTCAATATAAACTTGTCCACAAATATGGCAGCACTTTCCTAAGTTTATAGAATGACTAACTAAGTAATATATACTATTACTGTATTTTTTATATTTTCTCATTTTATAACTTTTTTCATCATCATCATCAACTTTAAAGCGAAAATTTTGTCAAATACAATTTTATGAATTTAACCTTGGCTGCACTGTAATCCTTAATGAAATATACCTATGGTAAAATAAACGTTGGTATATGTGTGTTGGTTGCAAAATGTGTTTGCTAAGTAATTCAATTTTGGACATTTTATTATCAGATAGAAAGTTAAAATAGGTGCCAATACCAAAATTAACGCTAAAAGATATACATCGTCATTCTTCACCCATTCTTCAGGCGTTGACTTAATCTTTGGGTATTTTAGACTTATGAAAAGAATTCGATTTTTCGTTGCATATTTAGATTCTTTAGAAACTTCCTGACAACTTTTAATAAAGGGTATATATGATAACGAAGGTTTCCACGGCCAGAGTCACTACAGGATATACTTCTTCCGGGATTGGACCGTGTCAAAGAACTACACTGACTTTGGTGTTTCATCAACCGAAGCGGTTCCGGATAATGTTTTGTCGTCTGCGTAGCTCATATGGGATTGGAAGTTAAAGCTAACATATCGTCTATGTGTAAAAAAATGTAGTAAATGATCAAACTGCTGCCTCAAATGAGATTTTATCTACGAAGACTTAAAGTAATATGTCATTTCAGAAAATAAATATCAATGAGATCTGGTGGAAGATCATAGGATTTTAATTTGATGTGAAGGGACCGAGGCCAAATTTTGTCAAGGGGCTTTGAAATATCCAGTAAAAAAAATGATTTAGAATGAAGTTTTAAATTAAATTCAATTTAAAATATTCTAAAAGTTAATGAAAGTGTTTCTCAAACTCATTTCCCCCTAATTTAACAAAGTTTAATGCAGCGTATTCATATATTACAAAGAGAGAAACCATAAAAGCATAAAACTTTGGTATAAAGCAGAGGTATTTGAGGAAACAAGCAAACATTAACCCAAATAAAATGTTGTGGTCCGCTGTGAAAGCAGACTCTAGTTAAAATGCAACTGTACCTTTTACCTAGAAATCTCACAGAAAAGCATTTCGAACAAGCACGTAGCCATTTAAACTTTGCTATTATTTCAATCTAAATTGCATACGTGGGATTTTCTTAAGCACAGGTCCATACTACTGCTAAAGTATTATCAATGTAATCTCGACCAATAAAAAATATAAAAGTGTTGATCCAGGGTCGTCAACGCTACAGGTTTGGAAATTTCAAAAATTTTGAACATCATTTTTATTTCGTTAAAATTAAAATAGTCTTCTTATTTTTAATCATCAAAAGTAAAATTGCGAAGTGGATATTCTTTTTTGTAGTCATCAAAATTAAAATTGTGATGCGATATTTTTTTTACTGACGATAATGCTCTCCTCTTCGCTTTTTTTTTTTTTCATTTCAATCTAAAAGGTACTATTCTTCATGGTAGACCCTTATTGACCGGAAATATTATGTTTTTTTTCAATTTATTTTTTTTTAAGTATTTCTTCCCCATTGTTCCCTTTCCATGTTATGCACTGCTGACGAGCTCAAATGAGAGCGAAACATCGATGTCCAGTGCTACAACCTCTTTTATGTATTTTTTTATATTTTCCTAATTTATCAAAAAAACAAAATTTTTATTTTTTCCATATCTAATTTTTGGTCTACTATTTTTCATTATTCCTATTCTATGTAAAATAAACTAACCTTTTAATATGTAAACTGTCATGAAGTGACGTTTTCAATAAATTTAAATATCACGTAGTCGCATTTCAAAAACTGTATATAAAATTGTCAACAAACCATAAAAATTTAAATATTTCCAAACTGGGCCGAAGAAATGTTAAATAAATTGAAAAAAACTAAAAGGTACTGTCAGTGCTTGCGTACAATTTAGAAACAGAACAATTTTAACGACCTAGTAACTAATACATAGAATGAAAGGCGCCTGTCTACAATCTATGTAGACGATCCAAAGGAGATTGTGCAGGTAATTTTTAAAAAATAATAAATTTTCACTGATTTGAAGAGAACGGCGTTATGAGCAAGAAATATAGTAATCAAAGCTATTATTGTTTAATAATCATTTTAACAATTTCTCTTTGGTAGTCTACATGATCGTGTATTAGACATAGAGGAAGTACCAAGTAAAAAGTTGCACCAAATACTCTACCGCCAGATGTGTTGGAGAATAATGCACCCTAGTGAGAATTCCAAGTTAGCCGTTTTTTGAAATGACTATAACTTCCTAACAATTGTTGGTAGGAGAAACATTGTTAAAAACTTTTTGTAGAAAATTTCATGCATTTCTAATTTTGGTAAGATTTATTTTATTTTAACTAACCTTTTAAGAGATAACTATCTTCGAAAAATTTTAGCACATGTTAAAATGATGGGAACTTTTTACGTCTCATTTAAAATAACTAGTCAAAGGTGTCTGCCAATTTTCACCTCCGTGGGAATTTTGTCTAGGTTGAATAATTATTTTGACTAAACTATAAGTCTGTATATATTTAAATTAAAGTTTTATTTTACACTGCAAATAAAAAGTAGTTGCAAATAAACTGAGAAATGGTTAAATTTGCAAGAAAATGTTCGGACATGTCAATCTTCATTTTTAAACGCGCATCTTTATTGGTAACTGTTATTATTCGACAATCTTTTTTTTGGAATTATGATGTCAATAGCAATTTTTACAGTTTACAAAAAAAAAAACGAAACCCTGATAATCTCACTCTTGCGTTCATCCGTCCGTATGTCACAAAGATGTTTTCATCAAAAACTATGTTAATGTAAAAATTTGAAATTTTGCACAGCGGTAGTTCTTGATGACTCACGCAAATACCTTGGCCCAACGATTAGAAAAAGAAAATATTTTATAGTAAAATGTGGGCTTAAGTTGGCCCATGAAAAAAATGTGTATATCAGAAAATAGACATTTTTTTATTTTTCTATTATAACGCAAAAAAATTTAGATAAATTTCTAAAAATTCATACACAAGAACGAGAAAATTAAGATAAAATTTTCAAAATTCATACATAAGCAACAATGATTTAATTTGGTCTATTGACTGTTCACTGTAGTAAATGGTCACGGGACTCGAATTGTAAAAGTCTAACTTGCTCTTGGCTAAATTATTTTTAATGAAACCTTGTATTTTCTCAATATGATTAAAAAGGGGCGAAAATCACTATTTTAGTGATATGTCCCTTTGGGCATTATGATGGATATTTTTCTGGATAATCGAGTTTAAAGTGGAAGGAATGGCCATAATCGTGTTGGCCAGATATTATTCACAATGCAAACAAATGAAATTTTATGCTGAATAATAATAATTTATTTGATTTTGTACATTTCAGTTGCTTATTTACTTTTCCCAAGCTTTTTTTCATAAAATTAATGATAAAAATAATGCGACATTTAATTTAAATGCAAAGAATTGGGTTGGCAATTAAATTGTAGATTATTGAAGATGAGGATCATTCTGCATTAACAGTAAAGAAATAGCAAGATATTTTACTAGATAATTAGTTCCGATCCTTAGGGTATTTACCCAAATCACGAAGATCCAAATTTACATATATAATCAAAACCTTTTCTAGCTATTAGTGTAAAGGTAACTCATATTATCTTATTTGATATACAACTCTAGCCCATTCCTTCTTATTTTCTGCTAGTTTCTTCGCTTCTTTCCATTCCATGTTGCGTTTTTTTAGAACTTTCGCTATTTCGTCATTCCATATCTTCTTAGTTCTTTCTCGAGCTCCTTTGCTTAAACTTTTTGCCTCCCACATCTCCTTTACAGGTCTTCTATCCTTCATTCTGCAAAGATGGCCAAACCATTTCAATTGCTTTTATTCAATTTTTCTAAGACAGGTTCCACTTCTACTTCACCTCTAATTATTTCATTTCGTATCCGACCTCTTCTCGTCCTGCCTAATACTCTTCTTAAATATAGCATATCCATTGCTTTAGTCTTCATCCTTGCTGGCAATACCCAACTTTCACCTCCATGTATCAGTATTGGTCTGAATTTTGTCTTATATGCAGTCATTTTTGTTTTTTTTTATAGTTCATTCTTCCCGATGAATGTCTGCTTCAATGCATGGTACACTCTGCAGGCGGTATTCACTCTTTCGTTGATTTCATTTTCAATATCCCCTTTTTTTATCTATAATCCTTGTTAAAGTATTTAAATAAACTGACTTGGCTCCATCAATTTTCACATCAATTGTTTTGTCTTCTGTTTCAATTACCATTATTTTTGTTTGGTTGTATTTATTTTCCTGTTTCTTTTTTCCAATTCTTCTTGCCATATGTTTAAATTCTCTTGTAGTTTTTTCTCGTTCGTTGCGCATATCATAATATGCGCAAATAAACATTCGGTCACTTCCACTGCTTAAAGCTTTCTGTATCCAACTTGCATCTTATGCGTTCTACATCGTACTTCTTTTGTTATTTTATCCATTATTATAGTGAACAATGTTGGACTTAAAACTGCTCCTTGCCTCAAACCATTATTCACTGCAAATTGCTCTGACTGCATATTATCGGTTCTTGTGTGATTTTTGTTTTCTTCATATACACTTTGCACCGCTCTTATTAAATTCTTACTTACTCCTCTCTTCTCTAGAATTTTCCACATAATTTGCCTTGGTACTCTATCAAAAGCCTTTTCTTAATTCACGAAAGCCATGTATATTTCAATATTGGTAGCCGTTGCTCTTTCTATTAATTGCTTGATTGTAAAGATGTGATACTGGGTGTTTCTGCCTTTTCTAAAAACACTTTGTGATTCTTCCATCTGTTTTTCTATAGCCGTTTTTAACCTTTTCTCTATTATTTGTTCGTAGATTTTTGTCACCGCACTCAGCAGGGTAATTCCTCTATAATTTGTACATATTTTTTTGTCCTTCGTCTTCATTATTGCTACAATAATGCTCATTCTCCAGTCCTCTGGCACATTTCCTTCTATCCATGTTTTCCTGAATATTCCTATTATCATTATTGTCCCTTTTTCTCCCATATTTTTTAACATTTCCAAGGTAATGTTGTCGTGCCCAGCTAATTTTCCTTTCTTTGCATCTCGTGTAACCCCTGCAACTTCTTCCACACCGATCTCTTCTTCATTTTCTTCTTCATGTACAACTGTCCTTCTTTCTAACTCGTAATTTTCTTGTATACTGTACTCATCAGCGGTTAATAAATCCTGAAAATATTCTTTCTATGTTTTCATTATTTCCTTATTTTCATACATATTATTTTGATTTTTATTTTTAATTTGTTTCATTGTTGTCCTTTTTCCAAATCCAAATTTACCAAACAATAATTTATAATGTTGAGAAAATGCTGCTACGCGATTGTCAGTAATGATGACGGTCCAAAGTTATTTTAGGGATATTTTATCTAAAATGTATGAATCTGTAGGATGAAGGGGATTTTTCCATTCTATTTTTTTAATTTTTCCTACAATTAACATATAAAACTTATGTATATTATACAGGTTTTGTTTAAATATTTTCATAAAGTACTTCAACATTAAGAATAATGAAATTCATAGAAGTTTTTAAATATTATTGATATGATAATGAGAAGTTACACTAGGTGATGTTTAATATATACCAACAATTATCATATGAGTCAGATTATTAGAAATTAACAGAGGTAAAATAATTGTCTGGACAAATGTTAAGCTTTCATCTCAAATTCGACATTATTCCAGTTATTAAATAATGAAATTCACGTCATTCGGACCCGAAGGATATCGAATATTTAGACGTTCGCTTCACAGTCATTATTAATACATTCTAACAGAGAAATAATACAGAAACCTAAAGCTAGAAATGCCTTCAGTGAAAATGTAAAATATAAAGAATTGCACTGCGATTTTATAAACTTCCATTTTATAAGTTTTTCAAATCCGTCTGTTGCATCCGTTCCGCACATTAACAGCAAAGTTTTGAGCATTCACCATGGAGTAAAACTTGGTAAACAAAATAGAAAGAACTGCCGGCTACGTTGAGTAGAATATTTATTCGGTCAGTTTTATTCATTAAAATTAGAAGTGGCTCAATTAAATTAAAAGCAGGAATTTCATTTGTCAACAGGTTTCATATCTAAAAGCTACAACTTTGCAACACAAAGCTTCAAGCACTAATAAAACAAAGGATGCAAAACGTAAAGAAATACAACAGTGCATGGCTTAAATACGAGTTGATATTTCCATTATATAAGAGAGATGAAATAACTAATAGATTGTTAGTGTATTTTAGTAAAATTCCTTGCTAAATAGAGATAATTATTCCGGCATTTATAAACACGAAAACTAATAAAATCAACTGTTCCTGTAACAGAGCGCTATGAAGACAGCAGAACCGAGTATTGTAATAATTCATAAATTTGAAGGTTATGTATTTTTTTTTTGTTTATGAGAACTGTAATGTTTCCATATAAATTAATCTAAATATAGATAAATTCTGTTCGTAATTAAAAATATTAATAAATAATAAAATCCCGCTTTTACAAATGATTTTATTTTGGCGATGTAATTGACACTTCATCTATTTTAAATGTGATTCCAGTGGAGTCAAATTTAAATGTATGGACCGCGTAATTTTTGCGGACATTATTTATATTGATCAGATAATATGAACAACGGCTAGAGGCAATTCAATAAATGCTGAGTTAAATTTTACCGCTTATTACAATGTTTGGCAATTAAATATTGCTGTTTAATCCAATTAAATAAATACCATAACATTTTTATAATGACCACCCCGGTATATCTAATTTAACGTATAAATTTAGAAAGAGTGAACTCTACTAAGTGTCAACACTGTTGGTAGTTTAGTTGCCCGTGATCCGCTACTTCACTCTCGGAGGGGTGGCTAATGCAGTATAGGTCGTATTCTATTTTCAGAAGACTTATGGAGTTATTCCACAATTTTTTGCAGTCTGAAAGATGACTGATTAGGAATCACTTGGACAAAGTCTGTTAATTTTAAAGTGTATACTTTCCAAAACATCCATAACGAGACCTAATAAGATCGAAACCGGTCTTTGATTCTTAAACTTTAAATCTGAAAAATGTTGAAACCTATTGGTCTGTGCATTAGACTAATTTGTGTATGTTTGGTTTTGATTTCCTTTTAAACTGATTTGTGTACTGTTTTCTTACTTAATTCTAGCGGAAGGGAACTTCTAATTTAACAACCTTGGTGCTACGTTGGAATTTCCACGCTGCTATAAACAATTTTATAAACTATGTGAGGGACCGGGATTTCTTTCCACACTGGGTAGAAATATTTCTTTATGTCATTTAATTTCTTAAATATATGCAAGTTGTACTTTACATAAATACAAAAAAAGACTAGTTATCTACCTTGTGTAACAGAATCAAGGTACACCTCCTATTTTTTTTTTATTTATGAAGATAAAATCTTCAAATTCGCTACACTTACTATATTTATAAAATTTCAAATTTTATCAAACAAAAATGACCACTGTCACGTGTCTGTCAAATGTATATTATTATGTTTTTGGAATCTACTTAATTTTTAGATTACAATGGATATAAGATAAGTGATTTAAAAAAAACCAAAAAACAATGTTTTATTCTATTTTATTTTTCAAACAAGAAGGCTATGACTCATTTTAATTAATTCTAATGGACCACATTAACGCTACAAAAATCAAATTGTGTGCAAAGGGGAGCATTTCATACATTTATCATGTGATAAAGTCAAAAAAGATGGTTTTTAAATTATAATTTAATTTTCTTTAATGGCACTGGTACTGGGATACCACGAAAAAAAAATAATTAATGACCAATCTCTATCTTTATATTATTGCTAAGCAATCAATAGAACTGAAGTTACAACCAAGAAAATAAAAACAAACCGGTTTCAATTTACACTTTTATTCAACAAGTAATACATAAGTGTGAGGAAAAATTGACGCTTCCTAAACTTTCGTAATTTAATTTTTTTGCAGCATTAATATGGTCGGTCACAATTAATTAAGATGACTCATGACTAGAGCTGGGATTATATGCAAAATGCTTATAAAGTGCATATTTAGGCATTTTTCAATAAATGCACATGCAGTTATTTATTTTGCATTTTTCAGGATTCTTCTCTAAGGTATGATACATTTGTTTTTGTTTAGTTAATAGAAAAGCAATCAAGTTAGATAATTAATCCTTAATTTGAAATAAAGGTGTGTTGGATCTACCGGGGTTGCCCAAAACAGCCACTAATGATATGCTAATCCAGGGTACAAATTTTATACTGGAAACGGGGTGACCAAAACAGCTATGACAAAATTCTCTTTATTTATTAGATAAATTAGATATTGATAAAATATTTAATGGTACTCCTTTTGGGTAATTACCCATTAGGAAATACCAAGTGCAATTTGTTCTCCCATTGGTTATTACTATGGTTAGCTAGTGGTTAATACAAAAATTAGGACTTTCCTCGCTACATAAGGATCCAGATTCTCTTACTGGTAAATGGCCTAAGGTACTTGGGACTGACCTATTTAGACCCAAGTGATATTGGTGATTGTTTTGCGCTAGATTTTGCAGATGATTTGTCCCAACATGAAGGTCTTCGAAGCTTCTTTGACTATTTAGTCTAAATTTTTTGAGAACGACAAATGCGTGCGAATCGCTCCACACTAAATTTAATTTAAGTTTTTATAATCCTCATCCATCTTTGTATAACTTTGTGGGCGTACTTAAGGACTTTCAATTTGACACGTACATCAAGATGCAAAGTACCAGGGAAAAAGTTAAGAAATCGAAAATGTGGCGTAAAGAAAAAAGCATTAACAATTTAATAAAACAATTTTGCGACAAACAGATAAGTCGTTTACATTTTGTTAAATGAGTATTACATTACTGTAAAGTGAAATTATAAAATGTTTTTGTTTTATAATAAAAATACTTTATAAATTATTGTTTAAACTTATCCACCTATACCCGTGCGCGGTTCACTTATGTAGTTCATCAGTGTCGTGCGGTAGTATCATGCGAGGAGGCGGCGCTTATACTGTTTTCCAATAGTTTTTTTTCTTAATAAAATCACAGGGCTCATATTTTTCAGAGGCGGCATTTAAAAGGCTTCAACATTCTGAAGACAATCAGCGCTCGGCACACGTGGCTGTTTTCGTCATTGCCTTGAGGGTACCTGAATTCGATGGTGGCTTTTCTGGGCAGTCCGCGGATCTACATATCTTGTTTTATATATAGTATGTTTATCAATAAACGCTTCTCGGTTTAAGGAAAACTATTGAAGATTTTTTGGTGTTTACTTTTTAATTGAAAGTACGTTAAAAAGCTTACAGCGCAACTACCTATTACATGGTCCAATCTCCATTGCTTTCCAGAATAGCCTAGTAACATTTGGGCATACTTACTAACAACTTTTTAGTATATCCTAGGAGTAATAAGCATAATATCTTTTTGATTTTTCATGAAAGCAGCTTGAGGATGAAGACACGTGTTCCTGCAAGCTTCCTCATTGCAGTGCTCCAAATAATTTTCATTGCATTTGCATCAAAAGACTGAAAACCAGCCGGAAGTTACGATGCCTGTTTCTGCTCTCCATGAGGTACAGAGGCGACTCTGATGTTTTGGATCAGTGTCCTCCCCTAAGAGCCAATCTTCGCTTTTGACACCAAAGATCTTCTAGACAGGCTTTAGAAAACAACGTTTATAAATAATCACGATTTTTTGAGCATCCAAGATCTGCATAAAGAGCTCTAACATCCCCAAACATGGAGTTTTACTGGGTGTTTGATGGTTTACTAAAGCAATCGCTCACCAGCATACCTTATGGAAACCCATGTCCAGAACTGATGCTTTGTCAGAAAAAAATACATTGGACCAATCGCACTCGAGATTCTCGACAGCCCACGCCTAGCATTTTTCCCTGTAGGTCTTCGAAAACAAAGGGTTTTGCCACGTGCTTGGATATTGTATGCTTTTTTCAGTCAAATGGTATTTATGCTGACGTCAACTCCTCTCTTAGCTAGATTGGCTTAGGTTTCAGGTAACTGTAGAGTAATCTTGTGCTTAAACAGCTGTAAGATGACTTTATCCTGCTATTTTATTGTCACTTCCGATTTGCCTCGGTCGGGAAGATCTTCGTTGATTTTATAGGATTCAACCCACCTCTTCATGAATGTTTTCGACTTTTTTAAATATTTAGCAGCCGCACTGTAACACATGCGTGGACCTCTTGGTTGACAGTTCCAGCGATAGTAAAACAATTTAGCATCCGCGACGTGGCAACTGAATGCACTTTTTCACCAACAAGTCTATAAAAGCTAAATTATTAACAGTTTTTGAAAAATCGAAGAACGTTTCTTGTTGAACCGACTGTACGTAAATGTGTTCACATTTTCTCTGTCTATTAATCCTTAAGACCTTAAGACCGCTATTGTATAATAATATGCAGGGTATTCTTTTTAAAAACCAAAAGTTGGTATTAGTTTTGGCGGGAATGTCATTTTTATGTCAAAAACTAACTGATATCATAAGTACATCACGCGTAGAAAGTTCGAAAATTCTATTTTTATAAATAAAGATAAAATATGGGGTGTAACAAAATAAGACCAAATAATTTTTTGACCCTTCAAAATTTACTTATTTCTATTCATTGTATTGAGAAAATTGTGTAGATCCCAAAAATATAATAATATGCAGGGTATTCTCTTTAAAAACCAAAAGTTGGTATTAGTTTTGGCGGGAATGTCATTTTTATGTCAAAAACTAACTGATATCATAAGTACATCACGCTTAGAAAGTTCGAAAATTCTATTTTTATAAATAAAGAAAAAATATGGGGTGTACGATGATCCTGTTACACTCGATATAATATTCAAAATCTACGCACATAATGTCTCAAAAACACCAATGTTTAAATAAATTTAGGTCTCGGAACTATTACCATGGTACAATAACCTTTTGGAACATGCATCAAATATTTATTTGTCTAAGACTATTATGGATATGGAAACTGCTCAGGCTATGTATAAAAATTATGGTGGAACAAATGTCATTCCAGCATTTGTTCAGAATACCCGTAATTCTACACACCGTTTAGAATAAAATATTCTAGCACAGTTTTTGACAAACCAGCAGCGGTTTAAGGTCATGTCTCTAACAATATTATAGAAAGTGCACATTCTGACTAAAAATTGTGATGGAACAAATGTCATTCCAGCACCAGTTTGGAATATGCGTTCAGAATATTAATATTCTAGCACGGCTTTTGAAGGATCAGAAGCCGTTTAGATTCCTTTTAGGGCGGAATATCAAGTAATTTGTTTTTGTTGCTATGGTTACATGTAGCAATTAAGGTATTTATTGAAAGTCTCGCGTTTCAAATTTGTAATCTATTTTGAGGAGTTGTATGAACATTTAAGGGTTTTTCTGTAATATTATTAGAGAAAGTATAGTCTACAACACGTTTGGAATGGCATATTCCACACTCGCGAAATCGCAACCCTCGTCTGCGGTTCCGGCTACAAACTTTTCGCTCGTGTGGAATATGCGCAATTCCACAACTTATTGTAGAATATACTATTTAGGGCGAAATATCAAGTAATTTGTTTTTGTTGCTACGGTTACATATAACACTTATGGTATTTATTTACATCCTGGCTTTTCAAAATTGTAATCTATTCTGGATATTTTTATGAACATTTAGAAGTTTTTCTACAATTTTATTAGAAAAAGGATAGTCTACGACACCTTCTGAATGGTATATTCCACAATCACAAAACCCTAACATCGCCTGCGGCTCGGGGATTTAGCTCGTTTGGAATATGCGCTATTCCATAACTAATGTACTTATTACACTAGGAGGCTTCGTGTTTTAGAGACTAGGGCAAGTAAAATCTTTCTACGTTAATATGTTGCGAGAGAGATTTACTTAGCAAATCTATTCGAACACCACATCTATGTATTCCATTTAGCATATTAAGATACAGAATTTATAAAAAAATTTGAGTCAAGAAAAAGGAATAAAAATGTTGATATCGATTTTCCATTTTTGTTTCGCCGCCAGACTTTGTGCTTTTTGATTTTGTGTGCATAGACCTTTTTGTTTTCGAATTATGCGGAATTCTTAAAGCACAATTGGTGCCAATCTAGTAAAAAATGAAAACATTGTATATAGTGGGAAAATTGTACATTTCCCAAGCTTATACAACACGTCTGTCCCCATTTCGCATCAGTGAAGTTTTATGGGTATAAGGAAAGTAGCAATTTGCATGAATTTGTAAGAGCACGTAAGGTATCCTTGCAAGAAGGCAATTCCTCTTTCGAGACATTGCAAGTCTCGTAGGGAATGTCCCGGTTAACATAGTCCTCAAACCGCAACAAGGGACTACTCGCTGAACTACTTAACGGCGGCCTGGTGGAAGCGTTAAACTCCTCTTTTGTTTCTAAGATTTGTTGGCAAAAACGTGTTTCTATGCTGTCGGAATTTATGCCTGTGGTATCTGAAGGTTACACTTTGTCATTAAATAGCATTATCATTATCGCCCATTACTTATATCTTCCCATATTAAGAAATTGGGTACTTTAGGGTTTTCTAACAGTGGATAATGCGAAAATGCTGTAATTGTTAACATAAAGATGGAAAATTAATTTAAAAAAATATTTGGAAAAATAGTTTTATTTACTTGTTTTTAACAACAATTCTGAATTAGGTTAGGTTAATATCACTAAGATAATGTTGCTGCTTATGACTTTTCATTTTGAAATAAGTGTCACAATTTCTCCTTTTTAAAATGCTATTTGTAAATATATAGAGTGAATGGTGTATTATCAAACGAATAGTATAAGCTCAAACTGTTGCAGATTAAAAAGAAATGTTCTCAGTAAAAAACATTTTAAAATATAAATATACCTACATCTATCTTAATTCACAGTTCAATTATACTAAATAGTTTTCTAGCTGAAGCTACATATGTTAATAATTAAAAAAAATAATTTCATAGATATATTAGACGATATTTCACTTAATATTAGGTAAAACATTTACTCTTAGCATGATGGTGCTCTTATTTATTTTAATAATGTTGTGATCGACCATCTTAAGAATCGTTTTCCACAGAGATGTATTGACCGTGATGATTTTTAAAATTGGCCACCAAGTTGAACACTTATGAATTTTTTTGATTCCTTCCTATTTTTGAATGTTATTATTATTATATGCAACAAACCTAAGCCTTAATTTTTTTTGCATTTCAATGTTCTATCTGTGCAATCCACAGCTGACTAAAGTATCGTGGTGGAGGGTACCATATATGAAAACTTACTAATTTATAATGCAGAATAAATTTTCTCCTAATGCATAGCAATAATTTTGACATGGGTGAACACCTTTTTATTTATATACCAGTAACTGTTGATATGCAAAAAATTGATTAAGTATTTCCATTCAGTTTTGGAACACAAACACTCCGTATGATTACTGGGGATTGCTCCCCAATTACCAGTTACTTTTAATTGATTTTATTCCATTCCATTAAAGATTTTATATTTTTTAATATTTATTTAAAATATCAAAAAGAAAAATTTTTCATTTTACAAGAGCCACAAATTTTATTTTAGATAAACTTACAAAATTATGATTTTCAAAGAAAGCCTTCACATAAGTACGTTAAATAAAGCTGTGCTAGAAACCCCAGGCAAATCAGAGATGTGAGAATGTGAACATTTTTATAAAAGTAAACAAGGAATATTTTATGCATCAAAATCCTTGCTCGGAGTAAGCAAGATATTTGGTTCAGAAGTCACGTTTGAAAATAATGCTTTTAGAATAGCTAAATAATTTTGTGTAATATACTCGTAGTTTGAATTGTGATCGGCATCACTACTATTAATCTACTTAATTCTAAATACAAACCTTTAAACAATTCTAGAGAAATTGTCATATCCTTTGATAAGTATATTTAGTTGGATTAGAATAAACTTTGATACCGAAGGCTTCCACGTCCGGAGTCAGTACAGGATATACTTTTTCCGAGATTGGACCGTGTCAAAGAACTTTTAAATGTGTTCGACGTTTCGCCCACCATCGTAGGGGGCTTCTTCAGGAGATTTTCGCCTCTGGTATGGTGGACATACTTAGTTACCGTGCTTTGATGTTTTGAAATTGGCCTTTTCATTCTTTCATTTTTGCATATTTCCTTATATTACCTTTTTTTATTTATTGTTTCTTTTCTTTGTTCCTGAAAAAGCCCCCTACGATGGTGGGAGAAACGTCGAACACTTTTAGTAGTTCTTTGAAACGGTCCAATCCCGAAAGAAGTATCTCCTGCATAGAATAAACATTGTTGTAAAGCAAAAAGAAATTAACATAACATTTATATAACATTTCTGCGGCCCAGTTTGAAATCATATAAGTTATTATTATTGAATGTTAGCAATATTCTAAAACATTTTTAACATTCATTAATAAACATTTAAATATTTCCAAACTAGGTTGCAGAAATGTTAAACAAAATTAATAAACATAATGTTTCCGATCAATAAACGTCCACCCTGAAGAAGATCTTTTCTATAACAGTCATAGAAACTGCTAACTAAAAATTGTGATAGAACAAATATTATTCCAACACCCATACTCGTAATTCTACACACCGTTTAGAAGAGTTATATTCTGCACGGCTTTCGACGGATTAGAAGCCGTTTAGGTCTATTTTAGGGCAGATATCAAGTAATTTGTTTTTGTTGCTATAGTTACAGGTTGAAATACAGAACTGTTCTGTATTTCAATTTTTAAAGATAACCAAGGACCAGTCCGTTCGACCAATAAAAAAAATAGATACAGGTAACAATTAAGGTATTTATTTATAGTCTAGCGTTGCAAAATTTTAATCTATTTTGAGAAGTTTTAAGGACTTTTAGCTTTTTTTTTTAAAATCTTGCTAGGTAAAGTATGGTCTACAACACGTTTGAAATAGCATATTCTAGACTCGCGAAACCGTAACCCTCACTTGCGGCTCGGGCTACAAACTTTTCGCTCGTTTGGAATATGCGCCATTTCATAACATGTCGTAAAATATACTCTTCCATCCTAGGCCGAGAAAATAAGTAACTTTCCCATACTTGTTAACAAGAAATAAATAGTGATTCTCAAAAAAATTAAATGACAATGAAAAATGCCATGAATTTATAAGAATTCCCTAATTTAACTAATATTGGTTACGGTTTTAGACAAAATAGTACGTGTACCTCGTAGTCAAAGCACATTCCCCGACTTTGATATTTGTTAGCCTCGGGTAACGCCTTGGCAACAATTTACATTCGTCGTCAGGAAATGTTTTGCTTTTGCTCCTAGATACATAATATTTCCTTGCCAAATGTTGACTATTTTTGCTAAACTTTGGATCTAAAATTCGAAAGTTTTGCCTATTCTTATTCAATAATACGTGGGTGTATCATAAGTCTGTTACATTCAACTATTTATTAGCTACTGATATACCTATTCACTTACTGGGCCGAACTGAGCTTAAAGTAATAACAGTTGCGATTATATTGGAATCTGACTTAAAATGGAAAACTAGGAAAACTTACCATAGTGGTGATATACACTGGGTTCATTCGGTGCAAGTCTTTTCGCCTTTCGAAACCATTGTTCAGCTTCAGCTGTTCGGCTTATCTGTAATGAGAAATATAATTAACTAATGTGAATTAAATATAAGGTTACATATTATACAGGGTATTATATTATATTATACTGAGTGTTTTCCAAATAAGTAGCACAATTGGTTTTGACGAATCTACAGCTAAAAAGAACACGTTTGCATAAAAAAGCCCATAATAAAATGTTCAGCCCTAAGGACGCAACAATGTCTGACCATCAATAAATAAAATTCAATATTTTATGTTGTAGGTTGGAACCCAAACCGTACAGGAATCCTAGAAGCACCAACAGGGAGGAATACAATACTTATCTGGAAAGGCTCATAGGGACTGCAGAAACCCCTCAGAGAATCAGGACAGTTGAACTGATTGAAAAACACGTCACTTTAGTGCGAAAAAATATCATTACAGCATATGAGAAGGATTGTCCAATGAGAACTAACCTTCGAGAAATCCAGGCAACCTCTTGGTGGAATGGGCAACTCAAAAAACGTAGATCTCAGGCAAACAAGCCTTTCAACAAAGCAAAGAAGACAAAACTGGTATGTGACTGGGAGGCTTACCACAACCACCGGAAACAATACAAGAAACTTATTCACAAGAGGCAAAGGGGGAAATTGAGAGAATTCTGTAGTGACGTAGAGTCTACTACATCAGTTTCCCGACTAAAAAATATACTCCTGAAAGATCCAAACCAACAGGTAAGCATGATAAAGCGGCCGACTGTACATATACCACTACACCCGCACAAACAGCTTCAGAGCTCCTAAACACGCACTTTCCAGGATGCTGGGTTATACCAGGCAAGGGCATGGGCACTCAGCCTCTTACCCTAAAAATAGAGAATATGAGCTGGGTGTTCAGATGGTAAATGACACAAAAGTAAACTGGGCCGTACAATCCTTTGCTCCCTTCAAATCGCCCGGGTTAGACGGTATCTACCCTACCCTGCTTCAGTGGGGAATGGTGTGGATACAAAAATACCTGGTGCAAATTTTCCGGGCGTTTATTGCCTTTAAATACATACCTTGAGAATGGAGGGAAATCAAAGTAATTTTAATTCCAAAACAGGGTAAACCTCAAGGTAAGGCTGAATCATGTCGCCCAATCAGCCTAATGTTCTTCCTACTGAAGACGTTAGAGAGGTTGTGCGACATGATATATAAGGGATAGCCTCGATATACACTACCCCTTACTTTCAAATCAACATGCTTTTACTTCCGGCAGATCTACCGAAACTGCGCTAAATTCCAGTAGTTAGCAGGATCGAGAGATGGCTAGAAGAAGAAGAAGTAAAAGAACACACTCTGAGGTGTATTTCTGGACTATAGAAGGTGCCTTTGACAGACCTAACTTCAGTAGCATTTCTCTGGCGCTTGAGCGTAAGTGGTATTGAACCTCGCCTTGGGGGAACTCATACGACATATACTTGCAGTGGCGAAGCAATACAAATTACAGTAGGAGACTATACTGGTCAGAGGAATCGTAAGTAAGGGATGTCCGGAAAGGGGTGTATTATCCCCCCTTATATGGTTAATTATAGCGGACTGACCTTATCCGAAAACTCAATGACCGGGGTCTCTACTACACTTGGTTACTCAGATAATATAACCATTCTGCTTCCAGGGAAACACGAGGGAGTACTCTTCGAGTTAATGCAAGGCGCCCTATATATAGTCGAGAAATGTGTAAAGAACATTCCCTAGCATCAAATTCTGCAAAGACAGGAAATTGGTTCTTTTCACGAATAAGAGGAAATTAGGACGACTAAAATTTCCCAAACTCATGGGAACCCAACTTGTTTTGTCAAATCAAGTGAAATACCTTGGTATTGAACTTGACAGCAAACTGAGCTCGAAATACCACATTGAAAATAAATTAAACAAAGCTTACAAGATCTTCTGGCAATGCCGTGGGGTCATCGCGAGGTCTTGGGGGTTATCCCCTAAGATGACCTTTTGGACTATACACGGCAGTCATCAGACCAATTGTAAGCTACGGAGTTATAGTTTGGTGGCCAAAGACAAGTGCACCACTGCAAAACAATAGTTAAATCACATCTAGAAACTAGCGTGTCTGTCAGTGATAGCAGCAATGAAATCCACTCCAACAGCAGCAGTGGAGGCGATCTTGTGCCTGCCATCCTCTCGATATATTTCTTGAGGGGGCGGCACAAGCTTCTGCTCTCCGTTTGCGAGAAGGAGGAATGTGGAATACGCTAGGTAAAATGGTGGGTCATCGGCACATAATGGAGGGGACGCTCCAAATAGAACCTATTCTGGGTGCGCCGATGGATCATCTAGAGGTAAAATATAACTTCACAAAATCCTACCGTATAAAAATGAATGATCTACAAACAAGGATACCAGACGTAAGTATATAGACGGATGGATCGAAAACAAATACGGTCACTGGAACAGGAATCTTCTCGGAAGGCCTGAACCTAAATGTAAGTATTAAGTTAGATGTATACTCAACAATCTTTAAGCGGAGATGTTGGGAATTTTATATAGCGCCGAACAAATGACGCAACTGAGCATTGCAGGAAAATATATCCAAATAAAGACGGACAGTTAGGCAGCCCTTAAGGCCCTGAGGAATGTGAAAACAATTTCAGTGCTGGTACGAAATTACTACCTAGCTTTAGAACGTCTATTACAAGAGAATGC
This sequence comes from Dastarcus helophoroides, assembly GCA_028583605.1. NCBI lineage: Eukaryota > Metazoa > Arthropoda > Insecta > Coleoptera > Bothrideridae > Dastarcus > Dastarcus helophoroides. The sequence goes on from CM053326.1 coordinate 8,350,353, forward strand.
AATTGATCTAATATGGATCAAAGGACATTCTGGGAAAGAACGAAACGAATGCGCTAACAAACTGGCGAGGAAGGGTTTGGAGGGACAATTCGTTGAACCAGAACCAACCCTTCCCCTGGCAAAGATCAACCGTAAGACCCCTAGTTAACGAAGAATTTACCGTAAACACAAAGCCATATGGGCATCAATAACAACATGCCGACAAACTCACTCATTCATTAGAATGCCGTGCAGGGAAATGGCAAAAATATGCCTACAATTCTTAAGTAATAATTTCAGGAAACTTGTAGGGATATGGACAGGTCACTGTCCATTAAACCAACATCTCCACATAATGGGAATTATAAACGACCCGAGTGGCAGAGGGTGTTTAGAAGAAGATGAGAGTGTCGAGCAGAGGATCCACGCTGGGGGACTTCTGGCCTAGTGAGGCCAGTTGGAGAGAGGCGTATCCAAGGGACGTTCTTCAGTTTCTCAACAAGGTTGGGTGGTTGAATGAATGACCAAGGACACCTCAATTACGGAGATAGCACAATGGGCCCGGAAAGGGTGGCCTAAGTGCTGGCCTAAGCTTTAGGCAACCCACAACCGATCCAGAATCCAAATATAGAAAAGTAGGCCTTCAAATTTTCCAAAAAAAGTGGGATAGTTGTAATTTAACAACCAAAAAAGCTATGTCAAATTTGACACATACAGGATCTCCGAAAAATAATGGGACCCAGCTTAAATACAGCTTCTTGTGACCAAATAGAATCGATGTAGACAAATTCAGCTTAGTCTAAAAGTGCCTCGTTTGGAACTTACAAAATAATTTTCTTTATGTGGGTATAATTTTTAAACGAAAACGTCCAATCGTGTTAACATTTGGTACAGTTATGTTTTAGATAAGTACAAGCATTACAAAGAAATAAATAGTGCCGCGTATTGTAGAAGACGTTCGGCAGTTTTTTTTATCTTATTTTTATCGCATTGTTTTTGCTGGTCTTATTCCGATAGGTTTGACTGAAAACTATAATAGAGCGTTGAAAAGCTGTACCTGTTTTAAGTTGATACAGTACACAGTTTTCGGTAAAAATGCATCTGAAAATTTCCGCACATTAAAATACCTAAAAATACATTTTCTAATTCGATCAAGTTACGGAGCAACCACTTGTCAAAATTATGTTGATACACTTAAACTAAGGAAAATTTGCTCTATAAAGCCTGTCAGATTACAATTAATTGTTGTACTGAATTAGTGATTTTGGTTGTGTGATTGTGCAAAGTGTGAATGTAATGTGTAATTAATTTCAAATTATTAATATTATTGTAGTCTGACGGGCTTTTGAAAAAAAAAATGTTAAATTTAAGCATACCAATTTTTCATCAAAGTGGTAAAAGTCCTTCAATGCAAAAAATTTCTATAGTGATTTTTCCACACTTCTATGCTTTATGTACCGGGTGGACAACTAAGAAAGGACGCCGGATATATCTTAGCAGCGAATCATTTCACAGATTTGGGAAAAAAATTTCAATAAGAAAAGTGGCCCGAAAAATCGCTGAAAAATGTTTTTGAAGTTCTAAAATAACCGCTAGGTAGGCGTAATAGGTAAGACTGAATAGAAAATTAGGATTTTCTCGAAACTTTTGCTTAGTTTAGATATATTGGAAAATGCATGCATTGTAATCCCAGAATAATTTCGATTTGTTTTGTTTTACACTTTTTGTTCTGTCTTTAAAAATAAATTGGTGGGGAGACGACGAAAAATTTTTTTAAATACCATTTAATTCAGTTAGCCTTAAGGAAATTTAACAAATTTAGTCTCTATAGAAAGAGTGCTATTTAGTTTATCGACGGCACTTTCACTGCTACAGCGCGTTATAGGAAATGGTAACAAATTTCGCCGTTTTTCTAAAAAAAAATAAATAAAATGATATGTACACTTGGCTATCTTAAAATAGAGAACTAAAAGTCCCAAATATCAGTAAAAATCGCAACTGGATATCTTTTGTCTAGCCGAAGATATTGGCAAACAAAGTTTAAGTTATGAATAATCACATAGTTTGTCTACAAAACTGGTAAAGTGGCCCTTGGAAAAAGTTAACTGCGAAAATGACATAAAAAGATGCAAATCTTTAAGGTTGCAAATGTGTTTACTAACTGAATTGTTATTTCCTCTTTTATATTTATTTATAAAATAAAAAATTGGTTTCAGGGGACAAGATTTGTATTTCAATTTTTGAAATTAAAAAGATTTAAACAAATGAAGAAGCATTTGCCACGCTAACTAGCCATTTATTTCGAATGCATGAAAATGCAAGTGATGCTGCTAAATCTACGCGTGCAGTATCCCGAAAAACGTAATCAAAGTGAAAGAGTTTTCCTTCGACTGATACATCGCAAACGCACCACAGGAAATGTGCCTGTTGCTGTATTCAGAAGATAACGTAGAGGTCGCATCGAGTAAAATATTATAAATGTTTTAGAATATGTGAAATTTAATCCTCATTTAAGTGCTAGAACAATACCTAATTACTTGGGGATATGCTGCACCACCATTTAAAACCAGGCCTACGTGGCAGGTAGATAGGAAGTGGAAGTCAGTTTTCTTGGCCATCCAGATCCCCAGATCTGACTTGCCTTGATTTTTATTTGTCACGCGAATAGAAGACCTTGTTTTTGTCTACAAGCCTACAAAAGAAACGACCCGATCGAAAGAATAAGAAATGGTATTTAGAGTGGTAGAATGGTCAATGGTAAAAGTTAAAATTGCAGTGTTGTTTATTCGTAGAAGATTCATTGCATGAAAATGATGGGCTACAGTCAGTTTGAACATATAGGGTTCCAGTCAATAGACGTTATAGACGTTATTAATTTAACATTTTTAATGTAATGCAGTGTCTTTTTTTTTTACTTTTTTAAATATTAGATTTTTTCTTCGGTTAATTTTTTTACATTATTCACTGGTATTACTATTAGATCATTGTAGGTATGTCAATTACTTATTTTTATATTATATAAGATAAATTCTAAACCTTCTTTGATTTCGTATTCTAAATGGTAAACAACGTCATCAAGCTTTTACGTTACTGAAATTTTATTTGCCAATATCTCCGGTTAGACAAAAGGTATCGAGTTGCGGTTTTCACTGATATTTAGGGCTTTCAATTTTCTATTTTAAGATATTAAAATTGACATATCATCCTATCTATTTTTTTTAGAAAAACGGCGAAATTTGTTACCTTTTTATATAACGCGCTGTAGCAACGACAATAATTTTAAAATAAAAACATTTGAACATTCTTTCGATAGACTAAATAACACCCTTTCTACAGAGATTAAATTTGTTAAATTTGATTGAGGCTAACTGAAGTAAATGGTATTAAAAAAATTTTTTTTTCGATGTCTCCCCCACCACCTTATATTTAGAGATAGAAGAAAGAGTGTTAAACAAAAACATATCAAAACTACTCTAGGATTACATTGCATAAATTTTCGATAGCTTAAATAAGCAAAATTTCGAGAAAATCCTAATTTTCTATTTAGCTCCACATATTACACCTAGCGGTCATTTAAGAACCTCAAACATATTTTCCAGCCATTTTAGGGACCACTTTTTTTGATTGAAATTTTTTTCTCAAAACTGTGCGATGGTTCGTTGCTGAGATATAGCCGGTGTCCTTTAGTTGACCACCCGGTACAAAAAATGTCAATTTTAATTGCAATTATCTGATATTTAATTTGATTTGGTCAATTGTCTTCGAATTTTAATATCGTACATATTACGCATTTAGTTAATTTTGTTCAAAGTTTTTATGGTTTCTTAAAATTTTGCATTCGCCAGGCAATTACCTTTTTCTAAACGTCGGCTTCGGAATGTTTTCTTCCACAATGACAAACAATGAATGGCTTAAAAGTTTGCCAAGTTTAGTACCAATTAATTTTCTGCGACTACAGAAAAGATATATATTCAATGTTACCTATCTCTATTCGGTAAAGCTCCAATATTAATGCCAAGGGAGCACGTCCAACTTTGCGAAATTTTATGAACAAAATGGCATCATTTTCATTAAAAGTATAGGTAAGTTCAAGTGGGTTATTAAAAGCTTCATTCTAAAAAGGTCGATGCAAACTTGAAGCTTAAGTGGTATCACCGGCGTAAATTGTATAACAAACTTCCCCTGTGGTTTGCTTCTAAGTAAATATTTTATAAAACCTGTTTTAACACATTTAACACGCGACCACGTTTAATTTTGCCTTAAAATTTATTCGCATATGCCGGTAAGCGTCAATATCTGCTTAATATTTCACATGTTTGTTAATCTTTTAACTTTTCGTACCTGTCTCTTTAAAATGGCCTATACTAAATAAATGAAATAATGTAAATATTAAACAACAATTACTGGTGGTAATTGGATATATAAGTAGATAATTATTACGATAGAAGTATCTGACAAGTTCTGGACTCTAATGTGAATTATTAATAGTTAGGTATATGCCTAGGCTGTGAAGTAACTCCTTGACTCTGAAAGAAGTATTGCGCCCGAGGTTTAATAATCCCGATTTAGTTATGAGTTACGCGGACGAGGCACACACAACTCTTTTGGTGCAACTAAAAAATACGTAGCTACATATAGAGGGTGAGTAGTTAGTACGGTAACGCCATACAGGGTGATCCAAATTAAGTGTGCAGTATTGCTAACTTTGTTATTATTAAAAATACAAAATTTGTTAAATTGGTAAACTTATTACATTGTTTGACGCTGAATAAGATGAAGTCATGGGAAAAACAATTGACCATCGCAGTTTTGCGATTCTTGAAAAAGTTACAATTTTTTGAAATGGAACACTCTGCATATTTAATTTTTATGAAATATAATATAATTTAGAATAAAAATGGTAGCCACAAATTTTTTGCCAAGATTAATAAAAACTCAGTTATGAGGACTTAAACGTACATCATAAGAAATCGAAAATTAATGTGAAATTAGCTTAGTAGACCATTAAACTAAATGTCAACGGGTTAATATGTGTGTCTTAGGCATATTAGAGTAGGTATTAATAAACAGAATATTATTTAATTAATATTCAATCCTAATAAAAATGTGTCTTTTTGAAACAGCTAATTTCGTCTTCAGAAGGTGTTTGAGAATGTATTTTCGCTCTTCAATATATTTCTCTGCTCATTTTAGAACAGCACAGATATTTTTTAAGACAGTTCTTCTCATTTTTTAAAACTTTTTCTCGAATTACCTACAAAATGTAGGTAATATGTGCAACTTATTGTTAGTGTTTTTGAAGCAAAAATTTAATTTAACGTTTGAATTAATTTTGTCTAATTCTTTTTCTACACAGCATTTTAGGCATTTTTAGCAGAAATATCACCAGTTGGAAATCACACTCTATTATGGGGCAAAATCTCATTAATCGCATTTTTAAAAGTATGCTTATCAAACTTCAAAATTAGTTTTTTTTTCGGGCATCGATAACCATCTTAGATGTTATAATACTTCAGTAAAAAAAAAGTTTCATCATGGTACAAAAACCGCGCTAAAACTATTAGGAAACGCTAAACCAATGGTTGAAATTGCCTCAATCAACGCTGGTCGAATCTGCCCCATGTTAAATTTTTAAAAATAAGATTTTGTTTTTCACTGTCTATGATTTTATGCTTGGGGTATTATAAATAATAACAATTTACAATATAACTAATATCGAATGCAATCCGTTACAGAACACATTTGGGGAAGTCGTCTGAATAAATTGAAAACCAAAAAATTAACTTAAAATCTGACCTTTACTCGGTATTGCTTAAAAACTAAAAATGAAGATGTAGAGTAATGTCACTTCCCTGAAGAGTCGGGATTCGAGGTGGCTTGCCTAGAGTTTAGGGCAGCCCTTAGGCCACCCTTTCCGGGCCCATTGTGCTATCCCTGTGATTGAGGTGTCCTTGGTCATTCATTCAGCCATCCAACCTTGTTGAGAAACTGAAGAACGTCTCTTGGATGTGCCTCTTTTAAACTGGCCATACTAGGCCAGAAGTCCTCCAGCGTGAATCCTCTGATAGGACGCTAGTGCCGGGCAGTGACACATCACGTCCTCGACACTCTCATCTTCTTCTAAACACCCCCTACAACTCGGGTCGTTTATAATTCCCATTTTGTAGAGGTGTTTAATCGACAGTGACCTGTCCAAATCCCGACAAGTTTCCTGAGGTTATTCCTTGAAAGTTGTAGGCATAGGTTTGCCCATTTCCTGCACGGCATTCTAAGTGAATGCGTGAGTTTGTCGGCATGTTGTTATTGATGCCGATATGGCTTTGTGTTTACGATAAAGTTCTTTGTTAAGTAAGGATCTTACGGTTGATCTCGCCAGGGGAAAGGTTGGTTCTGGTCCAACGAATTGTCCCTCAGAACCCTTCCTCGCCAGTTTATCAGCGCGTTCGTTTCCCTCTTTCCCAGAAGGCCCTTTGATCCTTATTAGATCAATTGTATTTTCCTGTGATAGACGTTCTAAAACTAGGTGGCAGTTGCAAACCAGCACTGAGTTGGTTTTCACATTTTTTGGGGCCTTAAGGGCGGTCTGGCTGTCTCTCTTTATATTTATATTTTCCTGTAATGTTCAGTTGCATCATTTGGGCAGCGCTATATAAAATTCCCATCATCGCTTGGAAGATTGTTGAGTATTTATCCAACTTAATACTTATATTTAGTTTCAGGTCTTCCGAGAAGATTCCTGTTCCAGTACTCGTATTTGTTTTCGATCCATCCATGTATATACTTACGTCTGATATCGTTGCTTGTAACTTTCATATTAAACAATTACAAATTTTTTGGTTTGTTTTAAATAAAGACTTTACGTGCTCGACACTTTCATCTTTTTCTAAAGGCCCCCTACAACTCGGGTCGTTTATAATTCCCATTCTGTGAAGGTGTTTGTTTAATCGACACTGACCTGTTCAAATCCCTACAAGTTTCTTAAGTTGATTTCTTGAAAGTTGTGAGCATAATTTTCCTTTTCCCTGCATGGCATGCTAATGAATGAGTGAGTCTGTCGGCATGTTGTTATTGATGCCCACTGGGCTTTGTGTTGTGTTTACGTTCGATTTTTTCGTTAAGAAGGGATCTTACGGTTGAACTAGTCAGGGAAAGGGTTGGTTCTGGTCCAACGAATTGTCCCTCCGAACCCTTCCTTGCCAGTTTGTCAGCGCGTTCCTTTAGTCGTGTTAATTTGCTCATATTCGTGAAAAGAACCATTCTGTCTTTGCAGGTTTTGTTTCTAGGGAATGTTCTTTACACCCTTTCTTGACTGTATTTAGGGTGTCTTGTATTAACTCGAAGAGTACTCCTTCGTGTTTATCTGAAGCAGAATGGTTATATCATCTGCGTAGCCAAATGTATAGACCCCGGTCGCTGAGTTTTCAGATAAGGTCATCCGCTGGAGAGTGTTCTGACGTATAAAAAGCTACCTAGCAGCTTTATGACGCCAAATTTATATGAAGGTGCCTTTTAAAAGGGCTTAGTTGAATATGTCCCAAGATTAAATCTGCCCCTCTTTCCCCTACTGGTTTGCTAATTTAACAAATTTTGTATCTTTAATAATAACAAAGTTAGCAATGCGGCCGACTTGTATACTTTTGCATATTTAAATTTCATACAAAATGCCAATTAAAATAATACCACACAATACCTCACAAATTTGAGACTAATTTCTAAACTTGTGCAGAAGGCCCGGAAACCACTTAATAATTTTATTTTAGGTGCACATTATTAAAGTATATTCTTTTCTTGAAAAATAATGTAATTTTATGTAAATAACATTTGCTGTTATAAGGGTGATTTGCAAACGCGAAATTACATTTGTCTTAAAAAATTCAAATAGCACACCCTGTATTTTATTTTTAATTTTTCTCAAATAGTTTCAAAGTTATTTAACTTTAAATGTGAAAAATAAAAAAATTTGCAAGAGATTTAAATATGTAAAAATATATAGTGTATACTATTTAACAAAAGACAACTCTGTAAATGTTCACCCTTTATAATAAAAGATAGTTTTAAAATATGTGCCCTTATGCTAGTGTACCTTCGTGCCAAAAATATTTTAGTTAACGAAGAATGTGTAGGAGCTACAGGGCTATGTCATGCAAATGAGTCATTGACTCACCCAGAGCGAGTCGAACTTGCACAATAAGGGTTCCAAACCAATTACTACAGTAAACAGCCAATAGACCAAATTAAATCAGTTTTACTGGTGTATGAATTTGAAATTTTGTCCAAATTTTCTTGTGTTATAATTGAAAAAGTAACAAATTGTTTACTTTTAGAGATACACACTTTTTTTCTACCATTAATCCAAATATTTATAAAACTAATAACTGTGTTAAAATGTTTGAACCACAATTACTGCGTTACGTGAACTAGTGTTAACTCCGAAGAGGTTCATCTAAATGAAATAATGTAAAGGACAAATTTGATCCGCATTCTATTCGCCAAGGCAAGTTTTTTATTGGAAAACATTTTGTACTATATGGATCAAAAAGCCTTGGAATGCAAGCACCTATTTTTCCATATAATATTTTTTTCTCGATAACTATGACGATATGGAAAAATCCTGCACTTCTCCGATAATCTATGACTTAATATCTACAACTATCAAAATCTAAATTTTATCTTCAGAAACCTAGGAGAACAGGGGGAGGGGAAAGTTCATTTATGACATCTTTTGAGCTGTATCTTTAGGATGATTGGACCGGAAATTACAAAAAAGAGGTAGCCTTTTCAAACGATACTTCACACCATATATTAAACAAAACTTGATTTTAACGAGACCAAATTAACCCCCCATTTTAAAATAAAATATCTTCTTTTTCTAATAGTTGGCTGACGGTATTTATGGAGGTTATCGAGAACTAACGTGTTGCGTAATCTCAGATTTCTACGTTACAAAGTTTTCGAGGAAAACCTCTGTGACAGACGGACACGAGAGTGAGATTATAAGGGTTCGGTTTTTCCTTTTAAGGTACGGAAACCTAAAAATTATTGCTTTTAAAAAGCCGCGATTAAATTAGTTGTTACAGAAAGGTGACGCTCATTTATCCTAGCTGTTTCTATTTCCAAGGTAAGTGATAAATAAAGCAAAAACTTTCTACAAGTAACTGTACAGGGTGAGTCATAGCTTTCTAGATTGATAAATAAAATAGGCCAAAAAATATTTGATTCTTAAACATCACTTATTTTAGGGGAATTCTATTTAGAAAATTGTGGAGATGCCAAAAATGTAATAACATACAGGGTGTTTGTACCAGTTTTAGCAAAAGTTTGTACCAGTTTTAGCAAAGTGACAACAGTAGGAAAGTCATTTTTATGTCAGAATTTGACATTTCATAGGTACTTCACGTGTAGCTAATTTGAAAATTTTATTTTCATAAATAAAAATATAAAAGGGAGTGCATCATGATGCTGTTATACCCGATATATTCACCCTGTATGGTAAAAAATAATTTTAAAGCATACGTAACATGCCAGTGCACTTTTTGCGAGAAAAAAAATTTTTTGTGAAAAAATTTCTAGGAGCTACATGGCTTTAGCATACTGACTCACCTTGTATAGTAGATATTTTATGCAATATTTTTTGTTAATATCTAAGTAATTTTTAAGAATATGAATTAAATATTAATGAAATTGGCATTAAAAGCACTATCCACAAACATAAAGACATACAAGGTGTCCCATTAAAAAATTAAAGTTAGGTTACCTTAAGCTTGCATCTAATTTTCAAATGTCCTTTTCTAATAAGATACCAAAGATATCCATAATAATCATGAGAAACACTTTTTTGAACCATCTCCTACCGAGATACAGAAGCTCAGAGGTTTTTAGTTTTCGCGTGAACACCCTGTACAATGAATATTAATATTTATCCCAAGTAATTCCACTATTATGAATTTCAGATTAAAAAGTGTTTAAACACTTTGTCACTGTCAATTAATTTCGCGTCCATTGTCAGGGTAGCAGCCACGAAATTGCATGTTGCGTTAGATCTAATAGTAAGCGTTAGATTCGATTCGCAAAAATTCGAATGAGTTTTTTTTTTCGTCCGGCCAATTCGCCCTATAAAATATCCAAAGAGGGTAAAATGTAGCTTCTATTTCGATCTGCCGTTTCCAACTATCGCCTTCGAAGGAGATAACTACTTAAATTTTGGATGTCGCCCGAGCCACCAGATTTTTTTTTATTTTTCTATTTAGCAATAATGATGATAACTTACATTCTTTGCCAACAGCTTTCCATATGTAATGTGAGCTGGCACATGGTCTGGTTGTGCATTAAGCGCAGCTTGATACCATCTCTCTGCCTCTTCGTCTTGATGTAGCCTAGCTAGAGTTTCTCCCAGAACATTGAATACACTCTGTAACAAGAAATAATTCAGATATAGTCAGGTTTAGGGAAAAGACAAACGAATAACTAGTAATACTTAAATATCTGGAAAATGAAGCCAATTAGGTACTAATTTAAAAAGGAATTCGATTGCAAGTTCACATTCGTTAAACAATATTATATCTAAAGTTAAACATTTCAATTATACAGGCTGGGCCATAAGTAATGGTACATAGAGCAAGAGTAGATTTTTCGTATAAAAATAACGTGATTTAGCCACATTTACCTAATACCAGAGTGTCAAAGTTGAAAAAATAATGTGATTTTTTCGCATAACTAATAAACACATTTCACTATAGATAGACAAGAAATTTGGCATAGGGGGTTCCTTTGGTCAAGAAATTCTAATTTGCTAACAGATTGTCAGGGCGCCACCTGCGCTGCCTTGTATTATTCTAAAGCATTATAACTTTTTTGCACCTTTATGTACACTCACTTTAAATAGATATTTTTATTAACCTGCATTTTTTACGTAAAAAGATATAGTTTCTAAATGTTGATACAAATAACCGTTTTCACTGACTCTAAAATAGTTTATATCAAATATTACTCCACTGACATTATTATTAAACATATTTTTTAAATTGCTAAAGCAAGTTTAAATAAAATACCAAAACAAAATTTAGTTTCAAAAATAAGTATGTGGGAAATAACCTTTTTCTGGTAAAGGGAGTGCAAACAATTAAAAATCTGGCTGTCTGTTATTGAAATTCATCTCCAAATATCTGCTTTGACCACCCAGACTATTAAAATTTTCTTGCGCGGACTCAGAGATCATATCTTACATCTCTACGTTAGAAAATAAATTACGTCTTAATTTTTTGGATTTTCATTATTGAGATTTTTAAAATTTAGTTAATAATGTTATCAGCAAAGTTATATTTGGCATAAATTAGTTTTAAAGCTGTCTTACTTTTTTTTCAAGCCTACTTCGAAAATGTAATATCTTAGTAATTTAAAACCAAGGCACGTCAAGCTTTAAAGGCAAATATCTTGGAAACGGTTGCTCGTATCAATTTTCAGAAAGCATTTTTTTTTTTGGTGGAACGGACTGTTCCTTGGTTATCTTCAAAAATTGAAATACAGAACTTGTCTTCTGAAACCAAGAAAGATTAAAAAACCCAACAAACGTTGCTCTAACGTGTTTCGACAGCCAAGCTGTCATCCTCAGAGAGATACTGAGAGAGAGAGAGAGAGAGAGAGCGAGAGAGAGACTCAGAGAGAGAGAGAGAGAGAGAGAGAGAGAGAGAGAGAGAGATATTCAGAAAGATACTATCTCTGAAGTTGACAGTTTGGCTGTCGAAACGCGTTAGAGCAACGTTTGTTGTGTTTTTTAATGTTTCTTGGTTTCAGGGGACAAATTCTGTATTTCAATTGTTTCAGAAAGTACATCTTTTTTACGTAAAAAATATGGGGAAATGAAATAGCCTATTTAAAATTAATGTATGTGGGTGCACAAAAAAGTTATGATGATTTAGAATCATGCTGGATATCGCAAGCAGCGCCGCCTATCAGCTATTGGTAATATGTTAGCAAATTAGAGTTTGTCGACTTAGAAAACCCCCTTGTGCCTAATTTCGTGCCTATATTGCAATTTATTCCATAGTTATACGAAAAAATCGAAATTTTTTTTTACCTTTGACACCCTGGATCTCTGTTAATATCAACTTTTGGTATAAGGTTAATGTAGCTAAATTACATTATTTTTATTCGAAAAATCCACTGTTGCTCTGTGTACCATTACTTGTGGTCGAACCTGTATTTACACCGCGGCGTAGCTCGTAGAATAAAGTGTAAAAGAAAAACCCAGATAAAAGTAAAATATCGTAAACAAATTAATTATTATTTGTTTGGTTAGAAAATTCATTTTATTTAATCACTACATAGCTATATATTGCAAATCTGTTATAACAAAATCCCGAAATGCAAATAAGAATATAAAAAAGACGATGTCAACTGCCATTAAAAATAAACAATCGAACAGTCTTTTAATAACGAAAATTGTAACAATATACACTTGAATGATTGATATAATTATTTACTGAGTTTTTTAGCTAAGCAGTAACGAAGTTTCCATTTAGTATGTGTTTTGTGATCTGTATCAGCTTTCCAATCGGTTCCAATGCGGAATCAAATTAATTCTCCCACTGTGGATGTGTTTGTTGGTATTTAATATTATCAGTGAAAATAAACAAAGATGCTTTAGAGCAATATTTTCACAGGTCGAACGCAATTTTCTCAATATTATCAGACTAAACAAATCTGCCTGCCAAAATTAAAACCTATCCATGCATGCGATGCTGTTGATGTATTAAAATTTAGATAAATGCATATTTAGGGAAGAGAGAAGATGATCTTTAAAACAAAAATATAAGGTAATTAATTCAACAGCACGGATTTTGTTTGTAATTTTATTTATGTAATATTGCTTATTAATAAAATTTAAATTAGTGACCATAATCTTTTCAGACCTAAATACTTTGATGTCGAATACTTTTTCACCCAAAAAATACTATTCCTGAAGTATGGCTCATTAGGGGCCGTTCATAAATTATGAAAGATATTTAAGGGAGGGGGGGGGTGTTGATTAAATATTATAGTTTCTTACTGTAGGGAGGGAGGGTAGAGAATTTGATATTACGTAAAACTTTGAATTAAAAATTTTACCACTTTCGCGCTAAGAAATGGCATTATTGGATAGCGACATCTGTGCTTTATCTCTCTTACTCAGTATTGAATCTTACAAGAATCATATGTTGTCAGTACTTCTAGACTTTCTGCTATTTCGTTGTTATTTTCGTTGATCGGGGATTTCCTTGTTACCTGAAATCTCAAAAATATACCTCATTTCCTTTTAGAATATTTATTTTATCTAACATGTCTGGATACTTACATCCACTGTTATTTAAAGCGTGGGTAGAAGGTTTCCTAGATAAAACACCAAACGTTTGTCAACAAGAGTCTAATTTATTCTGGACAACCAACAAAGAAGTTTTCAAAAATGATGACAATGCTTTCGGAAAATTTGTATCTCAAAAAATAAATGATTTAAAACAGCTTGTTGCTAAGAAAAGAAACCAACATGCTCGGTTTTTTTTAAACAGGTTAGGCACTTTATTTCTAAATTTTTTTGTTCAAAATATTATTATCAATATTTTAATAGTATTTTTAAGAAATTGTTACATGTAAAATTCTATTTTCTATCTGTGTATGCTAAGCTATAATCAAAATCACTTCTTACAGCAAAATGGGTCTGGTGGACCGCTTGCTTTAATGGACAAAAACTCAACAGATTCTTCTGTCGCATTATGCACTAGAGAAGTCGATATGGCGCACAGACTGATTCCAAAAGAGGCGATTCCTGATAAATCACAATTAACATGTCATCCTACTCCAGCACAAGATGCAATTGAAAAAAAAAATCATTGGTGGAGAGAGAATTAAATACAAGTATTTTAAATCGGGATTCTGGTCTTGGAGGACTCAAGATCAAGAAAGAAATCACTAAATTGCAAAAAAAACCTCGGTGAAGCTAAAAAACAACTTGCTAATAAAAAACGAAACGCTGAATATCAAAAAAGTTTCAGAAAAAAAGACAGGCATTGATAAAAGATATTATTAAGATTCCAGTTGTAAAACAACAATTAAATGTGCACGAGACAGTGGGTCGCCCTCGTTTGGAGGAAGCTCAACCTGAGCTGTTGAAAGTTTTAGCAGAAATTGCGAGCTTTGGAGGTGGTGCAGATGAGAAACACCGAACTAAAATGGTAAGAAGCTGTAGAACTCGAGATGACTTGGTCAAAGAACTAGAGACGTTAGGTTTCAATTTATCACGAAGTGCTACGTATCTTCGTCTTTTACCTAGATGTTCTACTACAATTCAAGCAAAAAACACGTAGTAACAATTCCGGTAAAACTGGCGAGAGCAACAAATGATGAACACAAAAGCCGCCTCGATGATAAATTTTGCACTGCTTCTATCCGGGCTATCGAGTCTCTCGCCTGGGCCTGCTCAGGTTCTCTTCTTGTCACAAGACGACAAAGGGCGCATTTAAATTGGTAAAACTGCTGTAGAAAAACAAGCACCCTTTCTGATGCATATGGAATATCGAGTACGACTACCAAATCACGACTGGGTGGTGGCAGAAAAACATAAATTAATACCTTCAGTATATGCTGGCATTGAAATTATAACTGATGGAATGGGCAAACCTGAAGCAGTGACATACAGTGGACCTACGTACGTTGCAATCAGATCAGGAAAACAATCATCATTATCTGCACGCACTCATAGCTTCGATCTAGAACATCTTATGGAGCATATCAGAATTTCAATCCCTGGCCAAAACAGATTATAATAATATAAAACCAGTTATAATCATGACTGTTGACGGAGAACCTGATGAAAATCCACGCTTTTCTCAAGTCATCTCTTATGCTGTTTCCCACTTTCGTAAATTTGATCTTGATGCTATATTTATTATTACTAAAGCTCCCCGAAGAAGTTGGTTCAATCGAGTAAAGCGTAGAATGGCTCCATTGAGTCATCAATTATCTGGACTTGTCTTACCGTATGATTCTTTTGGTAATCATCTTGATGATCAACGACGTACCATTGATGATGAACTTGAACTCAAAAATTTGAAAATGGCTGGTGATATTTTAGTGCAAATATGGAGTAAGTTAATTATTGATGATAAGCCAGTTGTTGCTGAAGACGTAGATCCTGGTAGTGATAATATTGATAGAAGTTTAGTGGAATGGACTCCTGATTGGTACTGTAGACATGTAAGAGAATCTCAGTATTTGCTGCAAATTAGCAAATGCACAGAATTTAGATGCTGTGGAAAATTACGAAGTAATTTGCGAATGATATTACCAGATGGATTTATTCCACCACCTTATTCTCTTCGACAAGCGCAAACTTTAGATATACCATTTCCTAAAGACCAAGCAAATGCTAATGTTTGTCCTTTATTTGTGCAATTATCTCTAAACATTGAAATTCCTAGCCGCCCAGATTTTATTTTAACACCATACGACTTTTATTGTCCTACGGTTCAAACGCAATTGATTGCACGTACATGTTCAACATGTGGATTGTACTTTGCATCAAATAAAAATTTGAAAATCCATGGTCAATCAGTTCACAAGTACCAGTGTGCTCGTACTGAGAATTTTCATCCTATTAAATTATTGCGTCGTCGTGCTGGACAGAGCCTGTGTCTTACATCATACAATAATAACACCCATGATATAGAATAGTACGACAATGAAGATATTGATATTGAAAAAATTGATGGGCCTCAAGAGAAACAAAAGGAATCAGTCATTCCGGTAATTGAATCAATATCTGAATGGTTAGTCAGTCCGTGGATAAATAATAATTAGAGTTTTGATTTATTATCTAGTTATTTCAAAACCTTAGGTTTTACTAAACTAATTCTGGTCAAAACTGTGATAGGTTGTTAAGATTAATGTTATTCAAGTAAGTTAATGATATTTATAATAATAAGATGATAATAAAAGGGATTTTTAAAACTAACGGAGTTGTATTTTATTGATGCATACATTTCTTACGAAAATTTCTTATTAAGGGGG
Organism: Dastarcus helophoroides; assembly: GCA_028583605.1. NCBI lineage: Eukaryota > Metazoa > Arthropoda > Insecta > Coleoptera > Bothrideridae > Dastarcus > Dastarcus helophoroides. The sequence goes on from CM053326.1 coordinate 8,366,370, forward strand.
AGGGGAAAGTAGTTGAAATCTTATGATGTCTTACAATAGGGGGGGGGAGGGGAAAGTAGTTGAAATCTTATGATGTCTTACAATAGGGGGGGAGGGGGTCAAAATAGCCCTCAAAACCTCTCATGTAATTTATGAACGGCCCCTTATAAGCTGAACATTTTCTATATTGATCTAGGAGTTAGGTATATTATAAATTTCATCGTCTTATTAATTACGCTTTAATGGAAAAAGTAAGGAAAGCCGAAGTAGTGTTAAAGTAAAAATGTATGCTAATTTTCACTCATCAAACTTTTTATACTTCAAAGTATTCACTATAAAACAATAAAAGTGGAACGAGCTATATTTTAATATATTCCTAAAGTTTAATAATATGTTTTAAAATGCAGGTATGTTAAAGTTTGAAGCACTTGGCATCTCGCTTTTATTAAATATTTCCCATTTCAATTTAAAGTTTTATCAGAAACTTCTTCTGAAATATTCTACTGCTTTACACTGATGCAAATTTTATTAACAATTTTCGAAGGTATTGTTAAAATTTTACCTTTTCTTTTTAATATCCAGTTTAAAAATATTAGATTTACAAGTTTAGTCTCAAGGAGGCCTTAATAGAATGAAAAACATGATCGACGTTGCTCTTGATCGGAAAACTTACTAAAATGCCATTTAACATTCACTTGAGGCAAACGAAAACAACGAACTACAGTCTTTTGTTTAATCATATGCTTCATATTTAAAAGGATAGTGGTGTTTCTTCATAAAGATAAAAGTCTAAGGTTAATTTTATTAATTAGACCAGATGTGGTTATTCAATATAATGGGAGAGAACGTCGCCTGAAATATTTGCACAACAACCAACCTTACTCCGTGATGACAAATAAATTAAATTAAACGAATATAGAGTATAACAAGGAAGACAATAATGGTTATTACATTTGTTGAGATATGAGCAGCATTTAGAGCTAGCCTAAGGCCTTGTGCTTTTAGCGTGATTATCTGTAAGCAGCGCATTTGTCAGGGCCCAGATGTGCCAGAATTAAGCCAGCTGGTGGCCTCTGCTCCCGATATCACTCTGGATTCATCTCTCATCTGCATCGGATGGACGAAGATGGCTCACCTTAGGAAGCGTCAAGTTTTTCTGACAAATTAGGGATCAAGTTTGTCACACGTTGGACTCTCACGCTAGACGCTACTTATTGATCTAACATCTCACTGTCTGCTTGAGTGGAGTTTCATAACTCTCTTTTAATTAGATTTGGTAGAGCTAATAAATGTTTGAAACCTTCAAGAGGACTAACGATTTATCAAAAAATTAGACCCACATAAAACAGGATTTATTTCTTATTTAAGGTAGTGTTTTTGAACATAAAGAGTTTAGAAACGGATTCAATACATATCGAGAGCTTCCTAACACGGCGTATAAACAAATTTTACCAGATTAGTATACTTTTTGTAAAATTAAATTGTACTTGTTTCCGTGTTATCAGTTTTTAATTTTTTTTATGAAAATGTCTTATATTCATCCGTTCTAATTTCATGTTAAAAATAAAAAAAAACGTAGAATTTTTTCAAATCTTTTTTTTACATTTTTATTATGAGGCATTCGTATGTTAATGGTTACAGTATTTCAAGCAGTACTTCACGATGCAAAAAATATGGCGCAATAAATACAAGAAACGATGCTACTATGTTGGAGCAACTTGTCGCTGCATTATAAGGTGATGCTGCAATCAGTTGCATATACTTTCTCTTTGGCTTTATTGATTTTGAGAGAAATTGATATAATACAAGTAAGCGGTAACTCCGTCACTGGTTGAGATAGAAATCTAATTTCATCTTACTTTTCTTATGTCCACCCGTATACTCACTGCTTTATTTGCAACTTACAAGTAGGAAAGGGAGGCTACATCATTTTGTTGAACGAATAAAATTCATATCCACATTAGCATGGATAGTAACTTTAGCAATGACGGTGTGCGATAACGTCAAATCTAATTTTTAAATTCAAAATAATAGCATAGACTATGTTAAATTGACGTACCTACATTCATAGACTTTACCATTATTTATCTAAGAATATATTTAAATTGAGTGATTTTAGTGCAGAATCAATAAATTGCATCCCGGATTAAATTACAAAAGCTGCAAGTGAAACATTCGAAATACGATTACCCCAGACATAAAATAGTAAATCTAAATATTGTTACGATAAATTTACGACGTTTCATTGACACATTGTACAGAAGATATGAAAAATTAAGGATTTATGAAATTGTATTTTTGTTTTTGATGAAATGCAGTCTTAAAGAAAATCGCCGTTCGATTCGAACCAATTGTTATTTTGCCTTCTTGAGGTTGAAGTGCATGTTCCATTTCCTTACGTAAAATTTCGATTTAAATATTTTTTATAATAATTCTGACATTTCTTTTCACCTCCTAGAAGCATAAATTATTATAAGACATTGGTTTTTGAATTTTTCTTGTTTTTTTATTTGTGGCATGTTATTATATATAACTTTTATAACTATCATACCTTGATTGAGATGACCAATGTTATGTATGCTAACAATGGTTTTGTAGGAGACACAACACCACAAATATCTATTGCTTAAACTTTTCAATGAAAGTTTACCAACGGTATCTCCTTCCTCACAATGTCCATGCATAGTTGGACAACTTGTAACTTACCTGAGGTGGATAGTGGCTAGGAAGGGAATGAGCAGCCTCTCTGTAAGCAGCAAGAGCTCTGTGCAATCTTCCTTGATCGGAATACAGGGCTCCTAATTGCAAGAGCGCCGAAACCTTTGCTGTTTCATGCTCCCGGCGATCCCTGAGGCCCGTGCCGTCCAGCCGAGAGCCTTGTCGTAAAACTGTCACCGCCTCTTGACACCTGCCCGCTGCTATCAGCGCTGCCCCTAGATTGACGTAGGCAACTGGAACAAAGGTTTGCACTTTAGCTTGATGAAATCAATTTGGCGGAAGTAAACATTTAACACAGAAAGTTATGCACAGCAAACTGTTATGCTTATTAATTAGGGCTAATTACACTGGTCAACAAAATTGACGTTTTGTCATTTCTCGTGAACTTCTTTTGTGTTTTTAATAGTATTAGTTGTTGTCATTTAAAATTAGCAGTTTTGATATTTTCATCATCCAATTAAGTGTTCTGCAATTAAACAGTTAAACGTGCCTGGATACTTATACGACTGACTAGCGGCTTTAAGTTGGAAGTGTATACAACCACCGTACTATACTGATGAGGCCAAGGAAGGCTGAAACTAGTCTATGGTTGCGGTTGTACATATTTTCAATTTTGAACACGTTTAACTGTTTAATTACAGAACATTTAATTGGTCATTTGTCGAACTATATGAAAGTAAAATCATGCCGAGGACGTTTGTATCAGTGAATGTTGCGATGCAACCGGTGAAACAAGCTTTGCCTCATCTACGTGAACTTTGCAATTGCAAACTAGTTTTCATTAGATTCCAATGAAATTAGATTTCGATTGCATCGTAATAAACTTGTATATATTCGTATATAAAGGCATATTTTTTCATCACAAATGTACATTAGGAACTTGTAATCTTTGGTTTTGTAGATTATTTAGCTTTTAATTGGCCCATCTTGATCAAGCAGTAGGAGTCAAACCGAAAGTACTACAACCTTGCGAATATTTCAGTTGCGTTGGCCTCATCGACTTTGATAAGTCGTTAAATTTTCAAATTTTGCAGACAAGTACTGTGGCAGATATCGATCTCTGCGATTCTCAGTGAGACAGTAGGAATTTAAATTTCATTTGAAAGTTGCTTAGTGAGTTCGCAATAAAAGATTATTGCAATCATTATTTAAAGAAAACTGTTATGGCCTCAAGCGAAAAAGAAAATATTACCTCAACTGCAATATTAAATGTAAACACTATTTGCTCTTTTAAAGACATAGATTCTATTAGTTAGAAATATTTATTGAACTCAATAAATCAATGGCGGCAAGAAGCTATATTATAAAATCCATGATGTGTTTGTTTATCGTCAATGACATTCAACCCGGTATTAACATGTAAAGACTCCTAGTTACAAGCCCCAAAAAGCGCCTTATGAAATGATGATGATACATAATTATAGTTGATAAACTATGAGAGCAATAAATAAAAGATGGGCAAATATACAAGTTCAAAATTATTTCCAATCTCAACATTATTCAAGGTGTTTTTAAAAGAAGTACCCCAAAAGATAACGGTAAATCTACAGTTAAAAACACGTTTGTATAAAATTGACTTTAGTGAAATATTATTCTCTTAGGAGATATAGTCCCGCAAATTTTCAAAAAAATTATCAAACGGTAGCTGTTTTTTGAAAACAAAAAAAAATAGCAATAAAATTTTACCCAATTTTTTTACCGTATTTCTGGCGTTTGATTGCTGTATGCAACTCTTGCAGGTGATGCAAAAATCTTCACAATAAAAGTAGAAAAACAGACTTGAAGGAATCCATGAAGACTTAGCTTTTAAAAAACAAGCAATAAGATCTCAAATAACAACGGCAAAAATTGTAAAATGTTTATGGCTAACTGTACACAAAAGGCTCTTAAACAATTAGAACAGATTGGAACACACGATAATAAATAGGTAGGAGGAGGAAAAAAGATTAACATGCGAGGATAAATATTTAATTAGAATATGTCTGAAACTTAAGAGAAAAACGTTGTTGCTGCTGAATTTTTCGACGCTCTAAAGACAGAGCGATCACTTTTTGCTAGAAGAAGAAGAGTTGAGGGTTTTGGTTTAAAAGACCTCAAAGCCAAAAGAAGCTATGTTTGTGAGAAAGAAATAAGACGACTAGCTACCAATAGGCTCGGAATCCAATATTTCCAAATTATAAAGAATTGTTTAAAAATGTACATACTAAAAAGAAAAAGTCCAAAAATGTAGTAATGAAAATTGTCGTAATCTTTGCAATGCAAAAACATTAAAGCCCCTTTTTTAGCGATCGGATCATGGTAATAATGTAAAAATTGGGCATATCAGGAATGTTCAGAAAACCAGTCCCCATCGGCAGAGTATCGATATGATTTTTATCGTAATTAAAGGATGATAGCTGATAATTATTTTAGTTCGAAATTACCCCATTAAAATCGAGAAAATCTAAACAGGTAATGTTTTGGTTTTGCTCTTAAATAAGGTATTTACAAAAATATTTAGTACAGTTTGTTCTAAAGGTAAATTATGCTAAGCCAGAATGTGTGGGGCATTATTTATAAAAGATTTATTGAGCAATTTTTCTCTCATCTACATATGTTTGACATATTCTAAGACAATGCGCTATTATAGTGATAACAAGTCCAGTCACACCAGCATCGATAACAATTTGGCATTGCCGAACCATACTATCAACCAAATTTTCGACGTATTCGAGAGGAAGTGCCTTCCAAATGTTTCGAAAGCATAGCTTTATCAAAGTAAAAAGAAGTTTTTCTTGAAGCCTATGTTTCATGTAGGTATAGACAGTTTCTATGGTGGCAGCATCAGGCGATTGGAAAGGCCACTCAAGTGTGGAAATGCCATTTGCCTGTTTCTAGTCAGTGCAGAGTCGGTTCCGGTGTTTGGGATCCATGTCCTCATAGAATATCCATTTTTCGTTATTTGTGATAAATTAACGTTCGCAGTCAGCCAAAAGCCTTTTTTGTAAATAAGCATTATTTTTGTAGCATTGAGATTGCAGGCAAAGAGATGCAAAACATCAAAACCTTCGTTTAGAAACAGCCCCAAAGATAGACCCTTATCGGATATTTGACGGTGCGCTGGGCGAACTGGTTTGGGCAGAGATACCACGGCCTTGGTATGATTACAAAACCTCAAACAGTAGCTTTATTATCGAAAGTGAAAATGCTTCAGTTACGAAGGATCCAAGAAAATCGTTTGGCAGCATGTTTTTTGGGCAGCAATGGTTTCTTGAATGTACTCCGCCATTTCGAATTATTTCGTCACAAATATTTACAAATGGTAACTGGCGTTTAGTCCTTTTTGTCTTAATTACGCTTGCCCTTGGCGCAAGGACAAGCTGGGGTCCTTTGAAAACAATGTCACGATCTGTTTTTCATTGTTTTTGGAGATGTTTCCTATCAGACCACAGTTTGGGAGGCTGTCAACATTTTTTGACTTTTTAAACCGATTTATTTAGTTTTTTAAAAACGTTTTTGATATTTTGGCCCTTTCGAGTGTGTCCAAAGAAATACGACGTCGAAAGGTTTCACATACATTTTACTTATCGCGTCTTCTATATTTCTGTGACAAAAGATGAATACAGACTGACACTTTTTTGACAAAGCGCCAAAGGACAAGGTTTCCTGAACCCGATTATAAAGATTTTGATTCGTATAACTTACCGAAGGAGAGTAATGTGGTACACGCTTTTACTTAATATATTGTAGTTGGTAAAATATCTGAGTATTCTGAACAAGCAATAAAAAAAGCCTATTGCAAAATTCTTTCGTTATATTTAAAAAATCTTGTAATTCCCCAACACTCCTCTATTTAGCTGGAGTTTATTTTAGGTGCAAATATAGATTCGAATTCTTTCGTAGGATTGCTAGGAAACAGAAGAATTATCGCTGCTTAGATAATAATGCAATCAGAAAAGATTTTAGAAGCAGTCGTAGTATAAAATATGACTTTTTGCGTAATTGGACGGTGTTTGGAAATTATTTAACGTTCACTTTGTAATCGGAGAGGCATGTACACATGTTTAGGAAAACAAAGCGAAAATAAAGGTAGAATACCACAATAATGAAATGGTGGTAAAATGTTCAAAACAGAATTTGAAAATATATCAACATGGTAGAGGTGAAAGTTCTTGGTAGAAATATTAAAATAAAATCAACATTAACAGACAAAAAAGCACTATGTTCATTATGCCGCAGACAAAATCTTCCTGAAGTTGAAGTGCTAGCACAAAAAGGCAAAATGTTTAGGACGAAAAAACGACGTGGCTTACAAGGAAAGGTCGCGAAGTGTCCGGCGCCGATTTTGCTAATTTTTGGATATGTTTTAAAGGACCAAAATCTAAGAGACACGTATTTTTTTTTATCGGCTGATAAACGGTTTTAAGGGTAGTTTTACCCCCTCAAAGTTGAGGCAAAAAATGCAGTTTTTGCTGTTTCTCAAATACCATAAATGATATTCGAGTCGTTTCTTCTTCCAAAAGTTTTGCTTTGACGAGAAATAAAAGAAAAAAATTTTCACAATTTTCCCACCCCCTCATGGGGGCAAACTACCCCATTTAGAAGTTTTTTAATCATAAAAATGGTAATTACGGCAGCAAAATTTTGAAAAAAATATATGTTATTTTATACACCAAAATTAATTTTACCTGTTCTTGGATTTTGTCGAAAAATATTTGTTTGGGGGGTAAACACCACTTACATGAATACGTATATGATAGGATGTATTTTTATGACTTTTGTTTTATTTTTTTTCTGAAGCAAAGTATTTCGACGAGAAACTAAAAAAATAATTTTTTAAGATTTTTTCGGTGACCCCTGGATCAGAATAATCTCGAATTTTCCGGCTTTTTAGGTAGGTAGCTCAGCCTCCTAAAAGGGAAGGGTGGAGGGTGGGGATGAGGGGTCGCCGAAAAAATCTTAAAAAATTATTTTATTAGTTTCTCATCGAAATACTTCGCTTCAGAAAAAAAATAAAACAAAAATCATAAAAATGCATCCTATCATATACGTATTCGTGTAAGTGGTGTTTACCTCCCCAAAAATTTTTTTTCGACAAAATCCAAAAACAGGTAAAATTAGTTTTGGTGTATAAAATAACATACATTTTTTTCAAAATTTTGCTGACGTAATTACCATTTTTATGATTGAAAAACTTCTAAATGGGGTAGTTTGCCCCCATGAGGGGGGTGGGAAAATTGTGAAAATTTTTTTTCTTTTATTTCTCGTCAAAACAAAACTTTTGGAAAAAAAACGACTCAAATATCATTTTTGGTATGTGAGAAACAGCAAAATCTGCATTTTTTGCCCCAACTTTGAGGGGGTAAAACTACCCTTAAAACCGTTTATTAGCGGTTAAAAAAAAAAAGTGATTAGATTTTGGTCCTCTAAAACATATCCAAAAATTAGCAAAATCGGCGCCGGACAGTTCGCGACCTTTCCTTGTTAGTACGTCAGCCAAACTAGAACAAAAACTTTCCCGAAAAGAAAGTGAAAACAGTCTTGTATTAGTATCATTATTACCAATAGTCTAGGCAGCTATACGTAAAAACTTTGTAATGTCATGCTTCCAGGTGCTTAGATAAATGGAAGAACTGAAATCTTATCCAAGCTTTATTTAGTGTTCGGTCTGTTTGTCTTCAAATGAACTTCTTCTCAACCGAGTTTATTGCTTTATTTTCTACGAGGTACCTAACTATTATTTTTTTATTTCTTATATAAATTCATAAATATAAAAGTATGCATTATATTATATGTGGTACATACATCTGTATCATTATCAGTCTTATCTTTGAAATAAAAATTTCTTTAGGCGCGCTAAGCAACTAAAAATAGGGAAAAAATGGATGGTATTCCCATATATGTAATGGCATACATCAGTATTGCGTTACCAAAAAACGCTACTGCTACCTTGAACTTACTAGTCGATTGCTCTACCACTGCAGCACTGAATTTAAATTGAATATGCAAAAATGTGTATATTATAAGTATTTAAATTGTATTTTCATTTGATTATTATTATTCCTATCTTCTTTGTAAGCCAAAATTGCCTATACCAAAAAAGAAAAACAGTTGGAAAAATTCTGGTAGAGCAACAGAAGCCAATTCGAAATGCACCGTGCGAGATAAGCGAAAGAACGGCAATAAAGACAAGAAAGGCGAATGTCTCTACTAGTCTCTGGTCTCTACTTATCTCCCTGCTCGTGACTTATTACTTATAACCCTACTACCAAACGAATGTTTTTGGTTACATTTTTGATCGGTCAATTTTCGAGGTTATTTCTTTATAAAATTGCTTTATCTTTGAGATTGGAATCTCATACAATTGTGACAATTACAAAGAAACGATCTACATAGACTTTAGTAAGCGAGATGTCGATTATAGAAAAGCTAATTGAAATCTAATGAATTAGTAACTTCAAGAAAACAATTGTGGGGTCATTGTGAACTTTTTAAAGAATGAAAAAAATATGTTTTGATTATTTACTAAGTTTAATTGAAGCCAAGAGGAGATATTCCCAAAATTACTTGGAGTTTCTAGAAGACTTAATAATAGCTTGAAGATTTTTTCATTCTTTTTTATGATCGAAGTTTAATATATCCTTTTTATGTTGCTTACTGAACTATTCCTTTATTAATACAAGTTGCGTGGAAAGCTGCCTATAAAGCACTTGCTGATAGATACATAAAGGTAAACTTGTTTTAATATATATTGAATATTTAAAGCTAAGTAATTCTACATATTTTGCATATCGACTTATCCAACTAACACTGTAGTAACTCATTATTGTCAGTATTGAGATATTTCAAAGTAAAGTCAATATAATATGTGACTTCGTGATCTATTACATAACAAGAAGAAGAATTTGTTTTAAATACGGATATGGATTTCTAGAAAAGTGCTGTCACGTGATGATTTTGAAATGATATTTTACCCAAACATTTTCTGTGCCTTCCTTAAATAATTTGTACAAAAGAAACCAATTATCGGAACTAACGTTGGGTGAGGTAAATAAAAAAAATGGGCGGTTGTGGCGACTGCCGGCAGAAGTGAAAGCGTAAAAGTATGATATAACAATGTTTTCTTTTAATTTACAAATCGTTGTATCAAAAATAAGACTTTTATATTTTCTTAATTAAAATTATTATTTCTAGTTTTTATATATTTTATATTTCTGTACGATCTAGTCTTTGATCTTGTCTATTTCAAATTACTGCATATTAAAAAACCTGTCACACTATATAAATTTATATTTGCATAGCAAATTTCAAGATATTTAAAAACAATGTGTTTCCAATGTAATATATTAACTGTGAAAAGTATTAAAGTTTTATCAATTTCAAAAGTCGTTTGGACGATACTCAAAAGATAAATGACGTGCGATCGGTAAAGAAAAAGAAATGAAACATAAAAATGGATGCGCGAAAACTGTGGGTAAGTTTGCTATCGATACACCAAATGACACTTGCGGTAGAGATTCGAGACCGAAGCGGGAGTGCGGATATCAGTTAATAGTTGTTTGTTTATCGGGAAGTGAGCCGAAAACGTGCACTGGCGGCGATATTTCAGCGGATATGAGCCTATCTGCGAAGGAAGCGTGCTAATGTAGAGAAACGATCTGAGGTGACACGAGCAGATACACCAAGGGCGCACCTCAACTTTCTCTATATACATGACGGGAGTGGAACTTCCACATCAACGTATAAATATTTGCTCAAGCGGAAAGTCCCCTCAGAAATATAGGTCTTTGGAAATTAAGCCAGTTGGAAAAAAACAAAAGAATCAAAGCGGCCATTGTATCCGTCCATCAGAAAAATAAGACCTGAAATAAAGGACCATATGTCTTCAACATTCTCAAATAACGAAATTTTCCTTTGTTAAGGATAAGTTTTAAGAGAAGCAACTTGATATATTGCATTTACGTCAAAAGTAGACAAAGAAAGAAACAATTAAGTTATTATTATAAACGTCCCCAATCATATTTTTTAAATACCACTGTTATTCAGTGATAATGAAGTCTTAATGTCCTGTAATCTTTATATTTTTATATATGCCCCCTGCAACATTATTTTTATTTCACCAACTATTTTTAAGAATAAAATCATGGTATTAAAAGATGTATTGATTTAACGTGTCGGAATAATTTGATGATTAGTATCTTCTAAAGCGTTCTGAAAACGTCATAACCAGATACAAATTCAGCAACGAATGCGATGTAAAGGATTGCTCTATTTATATACAAGGCACTCTCGATAGAAACTTTTACAAAATTTGCTTCATCATCAGGCAAACTCGATAAAAATCACACAAATACTCTAGTGGGATATGGTTAGAACGTGTTTTTCAGCCAACAAGTTTTTCTATGGTTTCAAGGTATTTTCAAAAAAGGATGAATCCCGGTTCAAGATAGACCTGGAAGCTGAGGGTTTTAAACTGAGGATCGTACATTATTAGAACTGACTACATTTTTGGGCACAATCTGTAATCTTGTGCGCTCCACTAGGAAAGAAGTAAAATTTGACTGATAGGAAAATACAGGTTTAGTCTTATTTATTTTGTTATAAACTATTTTGTAGATTTGAAAATGCAATCGTACATAGTTTTTCATTAATACTTTAATTTTTTTTTACTTAAAAATTCTAATTCATCTGAGTTCCTTTATATTATTAAATCCAGAAATTTTATTTTATAGAAAACCTAAGCATATAGATGTTACCCAGTGATTTCTTACATCCAATTTCACACAAATTGGCAGCATATAAATCAATGATAAATAGAACTTATATGGTACCAATGAATGAAGAAAATTTTAATCAAGAAAGTAACATAATTAAACAAACAATTTATATTCTGAAAACACAATTAATAGATTAATATCTATAAAAGAACACAATTTAGCTATTAATTATATTTTTCCTAAACAACCAAACAAAAAAACGGACTATTTTGCTATTACATACTTTGGAAATATGTCTAAAAATATAAGTAACAAAATTTCTCATACATGCCAAGCGACACCTAGCTTTAAATCATATAACTCGCTAAGCAACGTGATTTTTAATGCAAAACAAAAAACTCCACGACTTAGTAAATCTTGTATTTATAAATTGAATTGCTCTGAAGGTAATGCTGTATACATAGGACAAACATCACATAATATTCATATTAGGAACACTGAACACCTTGCTGCCATCAGAAATCAACACCCAGAAAGTTCAAGTTTTGCAAAGCATCTATTAGAAACACAACATAAACTTACATGCGCGAACACAGTAGAATTATTACATATTTGTAATAACACTAAAAAACTTAATTTCTTGGAAGCCATAGAAATTCACAAATATTTACAATATAGTCAATTTACACTTATGAACGAGCAGCTTGATCTTCTGAACACATGTCTAATTGAAGTCTTGGACGAGAATTTGGATTAGACGAAATATTCGTAGGAGTCTGTGATCCACGGAGCTTGTTAGCATAACAAGGGCTAAACAAATTGCTGGTATGATCGCCGATGATGCAGTAATGCGAAACCTGGTCCGGTGTTAGCAAATATTTAACGAAAACCTTGTGGAATTTTTAAATTTTGTTACATTTTTTATAGTTATGAATATTAAAGAATTCCACGAAAATGTCGAAAATGTCAATTACGTTAAATTTGAGACGAAGAAGCTTCACGCTAAGGCAGTTCTGATGCTATTTGTCATAAAAAGGACAACAAAAGAATAGAGGCGCAACATTTTTTGACGGATTGAATCTGAATCTCATTTTCTGGTACATGTTATTAAAACTGTTAAATTTTCTGTACAGGTTGCTACAAATTTAATTCTTACCACTAGGAATTTGGAAACGATAAGAGATAAAGTACAACTTGGTTCGAAGCAAAGTTGCAGCTTAATATACCGGGTGGACCATAAGTAATGATACACAGAGCAATGGTGAATTTTTCGAATAAAAATAATGTGATTTAGCTACATTTACCAGGGTGTCAAAGTTGAAAAAAAATTTTCGATTTTTTCGTTTAATTATGGAATGAATTATAATATAGGCACGAAATTTGGCACAAGGAGGTTTCTTAAGTCGACAAACTTTAATTTGCTAATATATTACCAATAGCTGATAGAGGGCGCTACCTGCGCTATCCTCCATAATTCTAAATCATCATAACTTTTTTGTGCACTCACGTATATCAATTTTAAATGGGTTACTTTATTTCTCCATATTTTTTGTGTAAAAAAGGGGTACTTTCTAAACGTTGATACGAGCAGCCGTTTCCAAGATATTTGCCTCTAAAGCTTGACGTGCCTTGTTTTTAAATTATTAAGATATTGAATTTTCGAAGTAGGTTTAAAAAAAAAGTAATCATAAGACAAGTTTGAAACTAATTTATGTCAAATATTACTTTGCTGATAATATTATTACCTAAATTTTGGAAAATTCTATAAGGAAAATCCAAAAAATTAAGACGTAATTTATTCTCCAACATAGAGACGTGAGATATGATCTCTGAATCCGCACAAGAAAATTTTAATAGTCTGGGTGGTTAAAGCAGATACTTGGAGATGAATTTCAATAAAAGACAGCCAGAATTTTAATTATTTTCAATCCCTCTACATGAAAAAGGTCTTTTCCCCCATACTTATTTTTGAAAATAAATTTTGTTTTGGTATTTTATCTAAATTTGCTACAGAAATTTAAAAAATATGTGTAATAATAATGTCAGTAGAGTAATATTTGATATGAACTATTTTAGAGTCAGTCTTATTACTTTTAATTTGAAACCTACTGCGAAAAATTCACATTTACATAACTTAAAATAAACGTACAGCAAACTTTGAAGACAAATATCTTGAAAACGGTTGCTTGTATCAACATTTAGATAGTATACCTTTTTTACATAAAAAATGTAGGTAAATAAAAACATCTCTTTAAAATAAGTCTACATGAAGGCACAAAAAAGTTATGATGCTTTAGAATAATACAAGGTAGCGCAGGTGGCGCCCCCTATGAGTTACTGACAATCTGTTAGCAGATTAGAATTTCTTAACCAAATAAACCCCCCTATGCCAAATTTCTTGTCTATAGTGAAATGTGTTCATGAGTTATGCGAAAAAATCAGAATATGTTTTTCAACTTTGACACCCTGTTTCTCTGTTAATATCAACTTTTGGTATAAGATAAATGTGGCTAACTCAGGTTATTTTTATACGAAAAATCTACTCTTGCTCTATGTACCATTACTTAAGGTCCACCCTGTATATCTAATAAGATGATGATGAGGTTCTAATTTATTTTCAAGATATCTGCAAAAAATTATTTTATAGAAAAATTCGTTTGAATAATAATTAATGTTATTTATTTCAGTTGTGGTAAAAATATTAGAAAACAAAAAAACTTTCGCACGCCAACTTTTTTTGGCTCACATTATATAATTCTTAGATTTTCGAGGAGACATTGATTTTTTTGTACAACCATCATCTTTGCATTCGTTATGCTGTGATTTAAAGACAAAATTGTCAACGAAAATTCAATGCGTAATTTGTGCAGCTTCTATTTCCATCACAATTAGTACAATACACTTCGATATCTTAGATTCACAGTGCATTGCACAATTTCTAAGATTCCTTCTATCTCACATTATTAAATATCGGCAGCTGAAGATTGTTCTTCGGCAATAACAGTTTTGAGCAATGAGTGAGAATCAACTAATTATTGATATAAAATGTGTATACATAAAGTATGAATTAAATTTATTACTTGAGTATATATTGTGGAAAATTCCTCTGACAGGAAGATTTTTAACTTTAATTCTGCATTTAATCACTTTCGTTTTTAGTTGTAATATCACCTTTGCTTTGAGTATGACACAATGAACCATTTTTTTTGAAAGAAGATCCTATTTTTTGTTCATTTTAGGCTTTCCATTACTGGATTGCGATTTAAAGATTTTCTGCAAAAAAGTTTGTCCTCCTGAATAATGCCACTTTAAATTTTTTAACGAGATGTTTCCAGAAAAAGTGATAGAGAAAAAAGAACACTGTGGCAGGTATCATTTTCAGTTAAGTCTTTACTAAATAATGAACCAAGCAAGAAAAGGGCAATGTGCTAAATCAGAGTTCCTTATCTCAGACAGTTGATATCTCTCTCCCGTAAAAATTCGTTTGGAACATTTCTAAAGACTAAATATAAATAAAGTACTATGTTGTTAAGACATTTAGTCATAAATTCTGGCAAAAGCCCATTTTTTGTCTTAAAAGTTAAAATTAGATTCGTGAAGGCCGGGGTCTAATTAAAGGATACGCTGAGGCCTCGCAGATAAAAACGATTCGCTTGATATATGGCCATAAACGCTTCTTTAGAAAGAAGCTCTTGCTATATAAAGGATTTGAGGCAAAGACGGTAGATCTTTTATTTGTTGGTTTTATTTTGATAAATGTTTATAAGTCGGCACATTATCAAACACTTTTCTTCCATATTTTAAGGAGGGCGTGCTTTGGCTCTTGAATCCATTCCTGTCTAAATGTTTTATTGTTGTTCTTTTCCCGCAGGAAACGCAAAATTTTATTTATGTATCGAGCTACTCTCCTGCGATAAAATGTCACCTTCTAAATGTCATAGAGAGGTGCGTAGACGAACAGCATCACAAATATGTTTCAATTTTTTAACACGCATCTCTTCCATTTTTAAATTTCAATTTGAATAGCGTGCTCTACTTTTTCGCATTTATTGACATTAAAATTTTTACCATGAACTCCGCTCTGCTTAGAATTTTTCACATTTGACTTTGATAAATGATTTAGGGATGACTAGAACTATCAAGTAATTTTTCATTGTGTTTGTTAATTTAATTACAAACTGAAATTACTCTTTCTGTTCCTAGTGATGATGCTCATAAAATAATGTTACATTTACTAAAGGCTTAACTTATTTTCCAATTATGAACATTATACCCTTAATTTTTATGCAGTTTTATTGGCTTTTTCTTCGCCGGCCACTCCTTTCACCATCCTAAATTTCAGTACCTTCTATTAAGGAATGGCAATCTATAACAGATTGCCATTCCTTAATAAAATGTACTGAAATTTAGGATTGTGAAAGGAGTGATCGGCGAAGAAAAAGTCAATAAAACTGCATAAAAATATGAATACTTCGCAAATAAATTACAGAGAATATTATGCCCTTAACTAGCATGAGAAAACCTTTACATGCGTATTTGTAACGTTCTGTTCGTATTATACTGTGCAGCTGTTATACTGTATTGTTACGTGCGTTATCGGTTCGAATTGATACACGTGATAGATTATACCCACTTTATTACTGAATTAACTCGGCACACTTCAACTGAACAGTAACTCACTAATTATTTACTAATTGCTAACCAACTTATTGCACTTGCTTCTAACTGACTGACTTGAGGGAAAACTGACCGCCTTTTTATAGTTTCGGCCCGCGTCTTCCAGAACTTTCGGCAGATAAGGCTTATCGAATGCCGAAATTTCTGGAATGCTTATCTGCCGTTTGTTTCGTTATCGCGGCCGCTTTCCCCTTATCAGAACCTTCTAGAAACTTTTTTTATTTACTAAATTCTACAATTCTATTCTAAATCCTATTTCATCTATTTACATTGCGTTACAGTATTGAATGATTATGGGAAATTATTATCTCTAGCACTCTGTAAAGCAATACTTTTAATTTTGATTTTGGATAAATAAAATTCTTTTGTAATTTATCAATATGTTAATTTATAATCAATTCTACAAATGCTTTTGAAGTTCTTTATTCTTTGGCACGACAAATTCCATTGTATTCTTTTATTGACTTTTAGTCTAGAAGAATTCATGATTGCATGTTGGCTGTATTGCTTTGTTTTTGGTGGTTTCAAAATTAAAAAAATATATTTGTCGTAGCGACATCATCAAATTTGCTGCATTGTCAAATGGCTAGCGAACTTATAAAACGCGGCCACATTTCAAAATCATTGTTTATTTCACATTATTTGAGAATATGACTGCTGTTTTTAGCCATATTAGAATGTAGCTAATCAAGTGACTGCCAGAATGTCGACTAGTTTTGGCAGTGGTGCGAAATCATAATAAACAACTAAACTTGGTATAGAATATGTAAATGAGACCAATCAATTTTACAAATAATGATGACTTTTATATTGAACAGTAAGTAAACGGTTACAAAAAAGGCGTATTATTATTATCGATTGCAGCACAGTTGTTGGGACGTCTGACGTTGCAATTCAAATGGCTTTTGAAATATAAGCATCTTCTGTTGTAACATTGATTCTTGTTAGGTTTACAAGAACATGTCTTGAATTCTTGGCCTCCAACTGGGAAACTACTCGCATATTCGCGCACCAATACTCGATTTGTATCAGGAATATTTGTTACAGAAGAATTGTGAGCTATGTCTAAACTCAGTTCGTCTCTTGAGAATCAAGTCCAAATTGATTTTGTGTCATAAATGTTGATTATTTTTCCTTTACGCAAGTCAAGAAATATCGAACAAGAAGAAAGAAGATAAATTCTGGTTTTTAATTTTCTTAATAATACTGCTACATTGATTAAAATGATCGGCAAATGTAGATTTTTTCTGCACAATATAATGTTTCGAGACTTTGTTCAGTAAATAATATTTCTTTACATTCAAGCGAAAATAGAAATTTTAGGGGTGAGACTCTAAACAATAAGTATTTTCAAACTAAAACTCAATTGTTGACTTATTATATTGATGAAATATCGACATAAAATAAGTAGAAGCTGAAAAAATTAATGTTTTGACTGGCAATCTGGTAATGCCCAATCCCATCGCCAACCATCATAAAGGTAAACGTTTAATATTATTTCACTTTAACTGCAAAATATATGTCAGAAATAACATTATAGCAATACAATTCAAACCATATGTTGGGTTTAATTATTCATATTATTCTACAGAGAAAAATGACTCTGGGGGTAAATTACCCTTTCCAATGATTTTTTGTGTAAAACCCTGAGATAGGTTAATTTTGTTTTTTATTTTCCTTATGACATTGCCGAATTCCCTAAAATCAAATGATTTAAAAGTTGGTATAAACAAAGAATTAAACCCACCCCTATACAAATTAAGGGTCGCAACCCTTTTACATAACTGATATGTTCTTAGAAGCACATTTTTATGGGAAATAACGAAACAATGGTTTTACCAACCAATACCAATTTATTCTTGGGATATTCAAGAAAAACTGTTTTTGGGGGTTATCTTTAGGGGTGGGGAGTTCACCACTAAATCACAAATTTAGCATCTAAAAAATTTGTTGATACATTATTTTGATGGAATATCAGCATATAATAAGTTAAATGTGAAAATATAAATGTTTTGATTCGCAATCTATTAATGATCAAATCCATGGGGTTCTCCAAGCGTCATAAAAATAGGGGTGTTACATTATTTCACTGTTAATACAAAATATATGCCAAAATAATCATTATAGAAATAAAATTGAAAATATATGTTGTGTTTTATTTTCCATATTACTGTACAGAAAAAAATTAACTCAAGGGGTAAATCACCCCTTTCAAGAATTTTTTTTGCAAAACCTCGAGACCGGTCGATTTGATTTTTTAGTTTTCCTAATAAAATTGTTACATTTAATAAAATTCAGCTGTTCAAAAGTTGATATATAAGAAACAAAATGAAACTCACCCCTATAAAAATTAAGGGTTGCAACTTTTTAACATAACTACCATGTTTTTAGGAGCGCCTTTTGTAAGAAATAACAGAGCGTTTATCTCATCAAAAAATTCTAATTAATTCTTGAGTTATTAAAGAAAAACTGTTTTTTGGGGTTAACTTTAAGGGGTGGTTTCAGCACTTAAATCGCCGAGTTAGCATTTAAAAAAAATACGGGTCGAATATTTTTTTATGTACTATAACATATCACAAAATGGAAAATATCGGTGGGGTACACCTCGGGTACTTTCCTTGTTAGTGTAAAGAACTTTTAAGTATTAACTAGATGCCTCATGCTTCAAATTTATATCTTATTAATTAATGGAGATATGCCATTGAAACAATACAACTGAGACATCCGGTATATTAGGCGAGTTAATTTTATCTGATATACCTATATGTATTTTAATTTTTCGCGCTAATACCTTCTATAAGTAGATAACAGTGAAATGGAGAAATAATTTGGAAAGAAATTTTAACAGTGTGAAACATGCTACGCTTACGTGTAGACATAGGTAATTGAGATTGATTGATAAAATAATTTTCTGTAACCTATACCCACAACAAATAAACGCCGAAAACATTTACGTAAATTGGCAGCCTAAAAATCGTCTAGACATAATAATAATTTTGGTGGAACGAGCAGGTCGTTGATTATCTAAAAAATTGATATAAAAATCGTGTCCTTTGAATCCAAGAAAGATTAAAAAACTCAACCGCTATTGTAACACGTTTCACTAGCTAGGCTATAATCTTCAGAGACATTTCGAATATTTCTCTAAAGATGATGGCTTGAAATTCATTGACAAGATATTTTTCCGTAATCTAGACAATTTTAAAATCTATCTGATAATTCCATGCAAAATAATTATCGGAGAAAACATTATTCCTAATTAATAAGTATAATTTATACAGTCATATACCGTTGGTGTCTATTTTTATTGCAATGCATTTGATTAGATTCTAAAAAATTAGTCTCTGACGGCACATCTGCTTCTACAATAAATAAAGATTTGCATTGATGCACATCTAGTTGATTCGTGGTGATATACTAAACACATGGAAATTTTACCTAATTGCACCATATTATGAAAGGATAAACATTTACATAAGTAATAAAAAAATTCTGATGAAACTAAATCAAATTATGTATTATTATTTATCTTCTTCTTGGACCTAAACTTTTATGTTACAAATTAAATGTGCGACAGTTTCCCTTACGGAAATTATATGCAACTTTACGAACTAACTGGCAGTATATAGGCTGTAACAAATTCGGTTCTCACTACAGGGATTTCGAAAATGGTAAGATATAGAGAATTGGTTAAATTTGGACAAAGTTCCTTAATTTTGGGATCGGGAATATTCCATTGAGAAACCATAATATTTTTTGCTGTTTTTCAGATTTAAAAAAAAAAAGGAAAATTTTTAAGTTTTCTTTTTTTATTTCTTGGCGTTGTTTAAAGGGTAATCGAAAAACTGAAAATACCTTTTCAATGGTGTTTTTTATCTTTTACAAAATAACATAAAAATTTATTTTATTACAATTGCGTCCTTTCGTAATCATCATCAAGTACGTTATTTTAAATACGCACCTTTAGTTTTTATTATATCTGTGTGCAGCTTTGATATATGTGGCTAAAAGTTTTATAACTTTAAGCCCTTGTCAAAGAAAAAACATTTTTTTTTCATACTAACTGTGTTAAAATGTTAATGTATTATTTTTTCAGAATTATTAAGTAATTATTATTAACAATGAAATTGTAAACATTTAATTAATTTCTAAGAACACAAGGGAATGGCATAATAAATAAAAACAAGAAACAACCACTGACCATCACAATAAGGTAATATCTTATGGTCCTACCTTTTTACTTTTTTGGACGTTTTTCATGCGTTACTGCCTAAATTTGAATTTCTCTCGTTTTTTACCTTTCTACACATGGCTTGGACCTATTTTCAAAAAATTTCGCGCCTATTTAACCTTTTTGTGTGGATTTTGCCAAGTACTTATAAAGAATTTAAACTGAAATATATTTATACTTGGTAAAATAAACCGATGAAATAGAAATTTAATCCATCATAATAACAATAAGAAGCTTTAACCATCAATTTCCAAGAAAAGTAATTTTATAACAATTATTATTATGAGCTTATGGCCCAACCAGCTCCATTCAAGTTTTAGCTACTATTGTGAGGCAGCACCAGAGACTAAATAGACTGAACGTTTCAATGTTGTCTCATGCGTACAGTTGAAGCTAAAATGCGGGGAAGTGGGGAGGTGCATTCTACTACTCTTTGATATGGTCGGATTAAGTAAAATTTATAAATACGAAACTTGCCGCGTAACGGTTCTAACGATTTAGATGAAACTTTAGAATTAGGGGCTTTTGGACCAATAGGATAATTTTTATAAGTGCTTTTTGGTAAAAGTTCAGGAGAACTATTTTCAAAGACATCTTGGTTTAATAGTAAAATAATTTTCTTTCAATACGCGACGCCTGTGTACAATATTGTTAAGCCGGTGCTGTAAACACGTCATGATTGCAGTGAAATGGCGACGCGCGCACGCCGATAATTGAATATTTATATATTTTATTTTTACCTACCCAAAGAATGAAACTCTTGATTTTCCTTCACTAATGTGTTCACTGAGGTTTCAACAATGATCCACAATACACTTCCCCATATTTAGAGCCCATTTTCTTTAAAAAAAAACCGATGTTATCTTCGCAAAGGTCTGTCAAATAATAAGAGGGCATTGCGAGCTAGATGGAGCTAGGCTTTCGCCAGGCTTCCAACTGGCTTCACTGCTTACCGTGTTAGGTTCAGTCTATTTAGTCTCTGGGCAGCACACTTAAATTCCGTTGTTTATTTAATTTAATTTCAAAGTAAAAACAGATGTTCGGGTAAAATGATAAAATTGCCAGAAGGATATTTCTTTTCTAAAATTCATCTTTAAACCGTCTTATGTAAAGTGCCTTTATGTGTGGAAAATGCAAAGCTCTCTGAAATTAAACATATAGTTTGGAGTCAACTAAGAGAAAATCGTTTAATTGTTGAAGTAATTTTTTTTGCAATAATGTGGTAAGATAAATTAAATCATAACCAACATTATTTTTAGTAAAATGATGGTGGTTATTTCATTAAATGCGTCACGTTCCGCGACATCACATTTGCGTTAATCAAAATAATAAAAATAATGTTAAATAAATAAATAAAAACAAATCTATCGGTCAATCTCTTTTTAAAATTGTGATTGTAAAATCTAATGTAAAATATTTGCACAAAATGTTTTAGCTTACCGGGCTAAAATTAAAAAAATATATGTAATTCTCAAAATGAAAAGGTTTTTTTTAAAGTTTAATCCGCTCGCAAAGGGTAACCCCATTATGCTTTCAAAGCACTGCGAGTAGGATGCGGAAACAAGGATAGATGGCGATGAATCGCCTTCTTAAACAAGGATAGGTTGTAATTTTAAGGGAAAATTCCTTTCGGTAACAAGTTCCGTAACTTGGAAATTCTATAGAAAAAAGAGTCTGCACAGGAATTTGCTGCCTCCGACTGTCTAGTACGCCTCAAGAATATTGCCCTTGGGGGGATTAATCCTATTAGTTCCTGCGAGCATCTTCCATGATAGTACTTGTAGAAAAAAGACAAGTCACCAACCATACGCCTGTGCTCTAGTGTTTCGAGAGAATCGGTCAGACTCTCGTCATCAATTAGTCGAATTGCTCTTCTTTGAATTAGGTCCAGGTTTAAAGTGTGTTTTGGGGCTGAACTCCAAACATGAGAACAGTATTCTAGTTTTGGCCTAACTTGAGCTTTGTAAAGTATGAGTAGTTGATGGAATGTGAGGTACTTTTTAGCTCTAAAAAGAAAGCCTAGCTTTTGAGAGGCGGATTTGGCAATGGCGCGCACATGATCGTCCCAGTATATTTCCTTCACAACTCTAGAAAAATTAAGTGGTCCTAATTTTCATAATTCTTTTGTTGTCAAAATATACAGAGAGAAAGTGGCTTTTTTACGCGTTCCATCGTAAAAATAATATGTTGCATTATTTTTATCTTCCAAAGAAAGGTACTATTAAGACGTAGGTTCTTTTAAAATATCCACCTTTTGAAAAAAAAAAATAAAATAAAGACGTTGGCGTTGCCCAGATTCACGCTAATGGTCGATGTAATAGCGCGTTACGAAAATATGTAATTTGGACACTGAAACTGGCACCTTAGTGTCTGTCGATGTAGCGAAAACTTTTTTAAATTACGAGTATTTATTTCCGTGAAGACGCATTTAGAGACATTTAGTTTGTTGTTTTGACCTTTTAATATCTTTTTGTAAAGTATTTTGCCTTTTGAATGCCTTTTGTAGCTGTTCGTTTTTGTCTAATTTAATATTTTGCTCACCGTTTTACCTTTTTGATTGTGCCTAAGATCCGGCCTCTATAAATCACAAATAAAAAAAAGCAACTGTTAAATTTCGCTTGTCGCTTTTTATTACCTTCTAGTTATCTATTATTCAAAAATACAAAATAAATTAATCTGAAAATAGATTTTTTTTCCTGATGATAGTTTACCGTTACGAAAGATTAGTTATATAAGTTTGATACATCAGTGAAGTCCGAGATTCAAAAGGTATACAAAATACAATAAAAATTAGAGCCCTCTATTTTCAATACCGTACTTGATAAAGACGAAACGTCTAATAAGAAAATATTTATGCTATGTTGTGAAGGATAAAAAATGCCAAGAAGAAAGTGATTTAAGTTTTCCATTAGGTATTCTTCAAATGACTCCAAAAAATGATAAAAACGGAAATACAAAATTTTCTGGTTTTTTCCAAAAATTTCAAAAGCAGCAAGAAATATTATCGACTTTTCAGCGATATAATCCTGATCCCTAAGTTGTACAACTTTGCTTCGATTTAACCGATGCTGGATCCCTTACCGTTTTTAAGATTCTTATAGTTTTTCATACTCAAGATATAGTACTAATTGGAGGAGAGAATAAGGACTGATGGCGTGTGTGGTATCTCAAATTTAGTCCAGGAAAAATAAACTTTTGTTACAAAATAAGTAAATCGCTGGCTTGGAATTATAAGGTTCTACGGTACAACTTTAGCGCTATATGAGTTACCAGCACCACAAGGTGCTCTGGGTATTTTAGAACATTTTGCACCTGATTTAAATGTTCTAGGTTATACAATAAAAATCCTGAGTGGGCATTAACAAGGTTAAATACAATGAATGAATTTATTTTGCCGGTACAAAGTCCTATTTTGCTCAGCTGTTCTACATGAAACTTTGTAGCAAACTAAAATCACACAAACAAGACCGCAAAGTTCTATGATACAACATGCAAGTATGCGATTTTCTGCAATGTATTGCAGTGGTTAAGAGAGCAACATCTAACTTTGCGAATTTAGCGTCATCTCTGCACAGTGTGGTAAAATAGGTAGTAAAAATAAGAGAAAAACGAGTGACACTGAAGCAGAAGATGTATATTATGAAGGCGGCTATGATTTGAATAAGGATATGGGGGCATATGTTAAGTTATCACCATATAGATACATTTTCTGTAATTACTTTAACATTTACTTCCACAAGCCTAAAAAAGACAGATGATTTGTGAATTACAGAAGCTTGAGACAACGGAAGAAAGAAATTATAGACATGAAGAAGAATATTTGAAGCATCTAAAAGAAAATGAAGCAGCAAGACAAAATATAAATAATGACAGAAAAAATAAAAACAAAGCTATGGTAACATTTGACCTCCGAAATGTCTTATCTTGCTCTAAGGCAGAGGTTTCTTCATTTTATTATAAAAGTAAAATGTCACTTTACAACTTGACAGCACATTTTTCTCGTAATGGGCAAGTATATTGCGCCATTTGGCCTGAAGTCATGATGGCCGCAAGGGTAATAATATTTCAAGTGCTCTTATTAAGATTTTAAATCGAATAACTAAGGATTACCCCAACATAAAAGAACTGACTTTGTGGAGCGACAGTTGTTTCACAAAACAGAAATTTTGTTATTTCCTACGCAATTGCTCACACCTTAAAGCAAAGTCAAATAGAAATGGTAACATTGAAATATTCAACTCCAGAACCTTCTTGTGTACAAGAAATTGATTCAGTAGTCAGCGTTATCGAACGCATTTTAAGTAAAGTGGAATATTATTCTCCGATATCTTTTGTTAGAATTTTACTAAAAGTAAAAAGCAAAAAGCTGTATATTATAATCCACATGAAACGTTCTAATTTCCTTGATTACCGGTCTTTAGGAGGGTACTACAATTACAGCGAAGTTTCTTTTACTAAGGTGTCAGTTCTACAAATTAGAAAGAAAGTTCTAACTAAACATTGGTTACAAAGCATCACACGACGACAAAGACTTTAAAATAGTCAATATTAAGCTCAACACGAGGACAGCTGAAGAAATAAAACATTTATAATTTCTCGATCCTAAAGCTAGCAAAGTAAGAGTAGAATTTCCTTTATCAAAGAGGAAAGCCATTAAAGCTATGCTGCCATACATGCCCAGAAATATTTCAAAGCTGTTATTCCCAAGATAACTGCCACGAAAATCAACCCAAAAGGTAAAAGAAATTGTAAAAGGGCTCCAAGAAGTGGACCAAGGGAAACCCCAAGAAACAGACCAAGGCAATGACCAAAAAGCGCACCAAAAAAAATCTGAGAAGGGAACCTCACAAAATGTTATCTTATTTAAAGATATTAGACCTTAGTTTTTCATTTTGTGTTGTGCTAAAAGTTTTAGTTACATCTTTAAGTTTTGTATCTAGTTCTATTACTTCTCCAATTTTGTAACGTTTAAAAGGTTCTATGTTACATTTTAAGAATTAATTAAACAATTTCGAGAATACAAGATCGTATCTTTTTTTTATTTTATGTTTGTCTTATTTTGCGGAAAAATAAATTATGTACTGTGATGAGCAGCCGTCGTGATTAAATCCAGGTCAAGTCGATTAAATGTGAGGCGCGACCAAAACCAGTGATTGTAGATAAGTTTTCAAAATCGTCGAATTTTGCTCATTTTCAAAATTTTTCGAAGAATAATTTACTTTTGATTTTCGGACCCAATTTGTCTACGTTGTGTTTAAAATTATTTTATTCCAATAAATTGTAACCCCAGCTCGTAGAGTCGACAGGGAAGTGTTATCAAATTCAAACAACAATTGACCTCAACGTTTTATTACAATTGGTCAAAAAATAAATCAACAAAATTTCAAGTTTGTGATTTTCAAGTGTTCTTAAACATAATACAACAAAATAAAAGTGAACCTGTTTGTTTCAACTTGTTCAAATTTGCTGGACACAGATCCGAGAGAAATATTTCTTTAGAAAAATTAAGAGAATTCATTAAGCACAAATAATCTGACATTCTTTGTCTAACTCTTTCGCTCGTATATGGTGCGTCGGTTATTAATTTCCCAAAGTTTATTTTAACCCTAATAATCGCAATGCTTTCCCCAGCTGGGCCATTTAGTTTGTACTCGAAGGTTTTCAAACCAAATGCAGCTAACTTTGTACCTGATTATCGGTGATCGTTCGCTGGTTAGTTTGTACACAGAGGTTCTCAAACTATTTTCAGGTGTCTGTTTTTTTTTCCTTTTGTAATTTTTTTTGTTTTTGTCGTTTCTTAATGCAAGCATACTTCACATAGCATACAGTTTCCTGTTAAAGCTTTGAGCTAACAATATCCAAAGGATAATGCTAAGGGAAAATGGAGCTCAAGCTTGGAAATGAAGTTATGATTTATCGTAATAAATCAAATTTATAAATGTTCATTCAATCTTACAGATCTCTTGTTCTCTCACTCTTTCTTTCTTTACTTTGTTAACTTGTTCCTTTGTTTGTTTTTCTGTTTTTCTCATACCAAACTCAATCACTCGAACTCAAACCAGTGTCATAAAATAGACTAGAAATATTGTTCGAATTTCATAGAAACTTTCTGAGCAGAATTTTCCCTTCCAACACTACATCTACTTCTACGGCTACTGTTCTAATAGAATGGGCGTTTTCTGGCTTAGAAAGTGGCTAAGCTTGACTTAGCACAAAAAAAAAACATTTAAATTAAAGTTAGAAACTGGCAAGAAGTTCTCATTTCTTTCGTCAAACATCTCCCTAACGAGAGCTGATGCTGATACTGCTCGTCCGCCTACGTTAGTAAATTTATGTTGACAGTAAATCTAGGCATGCGACTATAAATTAGTAATTTTGCAAAAACTTCCCGATCGCGACGCGCGGTGTTGTAATTCTCCGTGGCCTATATAGGGGGTCCTTTTTTTTGGACGTGTAACCGATGAGGGGACCCACGGATAAGGCAGGCCGGGCAAATACGCCAAAACAGAGGCCAGGAGAGGTTACTTATGCCCCCAGTGTGTTCAGGCGTATGATCCCGAGGGGACGTAGCCAGGAGCTCACCTGCGTTTGGGGTTTTGCCTGTGTCTGGAAAGTTCTTCAGACAACCTTCTTACAACACCGGTTCCGGTTTTCCTTTTTTTTTCCGTTTCGAGAACGTACAGTACATCATCAGCAAATCCTAATATAGATGTCTGCTGTCAGTTACCGAGCCTACGGTGATGGGTGTTATCGATTTTTTGAACCCCTGGAAACTCAGCTTCCAACAGCAGAACATCGACGAACGACCTTAAGAAAATAGAAGATTTTTGAAGCAAATTTGCTTTATTGGTTTTCGTCCTTTTTTTTTCTTTCTACTCTCTTTGTTTTTGTTTTTTTTTCTCTCCTTTTTTTTTGTAACTGAGACTGGTAGTTGCACCAGTCAGCGGTAGGGTTCTTGGCCCAATAATAATTTTCTAACAACGACTTTCTCATTCATTCGGTTTGTTGTGAAAGTTTTAAATTCCTTTCTCTTTTTTTTTGTGTACGCCCCCCAACCCCATATTGATCAAAATTAGGAACAAGTATTTTCTCAAATTTTAGAAAAAGTTAATTAAATCATATAAGAGCGAAAACCATCAAATAAAATCATCGGACAATTTAAAATTTACTTGCCTATTTATCCCCTAGCAAACATCACATAAATGGCACTAAAACTTCACGTTGAACAGAAATAGAAGTTGTTTTTTTTTTGTGTTCATTCACGTTAATTAGCACAAACAGAAGCAGTTTTTTTTTAAACTCCCGTATTTCGTACTTGTTTTTATAAGTCCGGAAGTTGAACATAATTTCTAAACTAATTTCATCGAAGTTTAGTTCTTGACTATAATTTTTTAAACTAATTTCCTCGAAGGGTAGTACCGGACTCTTTAAAATTGGTCTTTCGTGTTTTATGTTCACACCCCCTACCCTTAACTTCTGGGGACCGAAAGACATCCTCTGTATCTCGCTAGAGGGCATGAGAATGCAAAATTTCTACTAATTTAAATATTTCTAATCCAAATTAGCCCTTAAATCAATTTTGAAAAGGATTCTTAAAGTGCATATCAAACTGCAAACCCCTTTTGAATAACGTCGTCCTTTTATCTTGCAAGTTTTACTTCGATAATTGAAATTTAAATAACTTACAATTGTACGTGTTTATAAGGGAGTTTTTTGAACGTCAAATTCCTTCACCACATGGTCTTGCCGAGATATTTGCTACGGTCGTCGCCGTTATCGGCACTTACCCTTATTTATTACTCTACTTTTCAGCGGTACTTCAAAAACTAACATGTTATTTTACTCAGTTTAGGTATCTGTGCTTGAAACAAACCAGGCCTAACAAATAACCCTTATCTAATTTGTGAACGCTAAGAAATCTGTTTCTCACGCAAAACGTTATGTTACAAAAAAAAATTTTATATAGTACAATATTTGTAGATTTAATATTTCCAAGAAAATATTAAATAAAATTCAATTAAATAAACTAACGAGGAATAGAACAGCTTAGTAGAACTCGACTCACCACAGTACTTTTAGTTGTTTCTGGCTACACATCCGGTGATAAATCAGAAAAAATATACAAATTACCAATTTAATTAAATAACCTATTAATTTCAAATACTAAAAACTTGTAAGACCATTTTCTCAAAACCGTTATCTTGTAACATAGAACCTTATAATTACAAGCCAGCGAGATACTATTCTTTCTAGAAATATCTTTACTTCAACTAAACAAATGAGTACAAAAAATGTGGGGATCGGCGGTCATATTGATTAA
Source organism: Dastarcus helophoroides (assembly GCA_028583605.1). Classification (NCBI taxonomy): domain Eukaryota; kingdom Metazoa; phylum Arthropoda; class Insecta; order Coleoptera; family Bothrideridae; genus Dastarcus; species Dastarcus helophoroides. Next base: position 8,394,991 of record CM053326.1, read on the forward strand.
AAGATGAATTTGTTTTTTTTTGTCGCAATTTTACTACTACCAAAAGTGTGCTTATAAAATTTGGAACGCTTAAAATTTGGCATAAAAAAGTTATTTGCCATTTTTTGTTGAAGTCGTTAATGAGAAAATGTCACATGAAGAGCAGGCTAATCTACAAAAAAATGGCAAACAACTTTTTTCTAGAAAATTTTAAGCTCTGCAATTTTTATAAGGAATATTTTTTGATACACCAAAATTGTGGAAATTATTGGCAGAAAAACAAAATTTTCCATTTTTAAATTAATATGGTGGCCGATCCTTACATGATCTTAATAGGGAACTTTCTGTACTTAATTGTCATGAAGTGAAGATGTTTCTGAAATAAAAATCTAATATTTAATTTTTTGCAGCAGGAGTGATTTTCCATCTATATTTTCTGGATTAATTGGAATAGAAGAAGATCGTAATTTTCAGCTTGAAATTAGGTTTTGAAATTTTTATGAAATAACAGTGTTTTTTTTATTTTTAAATGCTAATACCAAAAATAAAACTTTCATAATTTATAAATTAAAATTATTATTTTTAGTTTTTATATCTTTTATATTTGTATACAATCTAGTCTTTGTTCTTGTCTATTTTGGGTTACTGCATATTAATCCTTTCACTGCTGCACACGTATTATACATTATCAAAAGCAGTAATCTCTGCGCTTCCTACGGATATTTACGTATTCAGCGAAAAAAATTAATACTGAAAAATATATATAAGAGTGGCATGCGTACCATAATAGCGGAATATCGGTGCTACACACGTAAAACTAACGTTCCTATACAAAATAATTCAACACAGGGCGGTTGCCCAGGAATTTTTTATTTAACAGCGAAAGGGTTAAAAAATCTGTCATATTAGCTAAATTTTACATTTGCATAGAAAATTTTAAGATAGGTCAAAAAAATATGTTTTTAATGTACTGATATTTCGGATTATCGAGGTGCCGGATTAGCGCGTATCGGATTACCGAAACTGGGAATGAATTCGAAAAAATTGCCATTTTGTTTCAATCTTTTATTTTTTGGAATTACGGTCCTATCTCGGTAATCCGACACGTGAGGTAATCTGATGTCAACTTTAAAAGTCGTCGATGAATTTAGAAAAAATAAAATTTCAAATTTTTTAACAAAGTTAAAATTTAAAGGTCCAAAATTTTCGAATCATAGGTACATGTACCTAGGAGACACTTGGGCATGTTGGTAGTTTAAATTAACGTTATTGGTAATGCGAAACCATTCGTTTGTGGCTTAAGGTGCCTAAGAAAGTTTTCACCTCAAAAGTTGTATTTCATAAACAAAACCATTTATATTCTCAAAATTTTAATATTAAAGTACACAGCCAAAGCGTAATCTTTGAATAATTGGAAAAATATCAAACTTTCAGAAAAAATCTGGACTGTCCTAGATGAATCGACATCATTCGGCAAAATTATTTGACTTGTACAATTCGCATTAAAATAAAGATAACTGAGTTTTCTTCTTCATTTTAGTCCATGTTTCTTTCTGAATATGTTGGTTTTTCTCTAAAAAATCGACATTTATAATTGTTTAAAAATTTGGTTTTTCTCGAAATTAGGCCTTGTTCTCGAAATTTCGACTTTTTTCTTGAAGTTGAATTAATTGCTTTTAAACTGGAAAAAATTCCCCTTTAAGTTTCAGCAAACTTTCGAATTTCATCTCGAAACTCATCTTCTAACAAAATTTCGCATTTTTTTTCCTCTATATATTTGCCATTTTTCAAAATTTAATTTGGTTGTTCGTTGATTTTAAAGTAAAGTCTTTACAATTTCTAAGTATGTATCGTAATAGTCTGGAGGCTTTGCTGACTATTGCGTCTATGTGAGAAATAAACGTAAATTGAGAATCAGAGAGGATACCTAAGTCTTTCATCTGTTTAGGTCTGGACAAATGTATATTATTAATACTATAATTATAGTATAGAGGTTCGTTTTTCCTGAAAAATGTCACAACACTACACTTAGTAATATTAAAGTATAGGGAGTTGACGTCACACTAATTTTTAATAACATTGATTTGGCTTTGCAACATGTGACAGTTTTCCAAACCATTAATTGAAGTATATATTTTCAAATCCTCAAAGAGGAATAATTTATGGCAACTAATGTTATTATATAAATCATCAATACATTATAAGAAGAGCAACTGACCTAAGTTTGAACCTTGATGTACTCCTGACGTTATCTTAAATTTGGAATAGATCTAATAAGTGTTGTTATTTTTCTTGAAATATTGACTCTTTTCCAAAAATTTCCATTTTAAACTTGAAATTTTGGAAAGAAGAATCAAAAGGAGGCGTTTCTCGAATTACGTATAGAACTTTCGCCCAAATATCAATTTCAACATAGCTTGCCTCATAACATTTTTGTTACATTTTTTAACTGATAATAATTGGTAAATCCATTGTAAATTCAGCTAAACTTTCAAGCATTAACAAATTTCGTGTCATGCGTTTTTCGCTTGGTGGCAATGAACTGGATTTTTTGTTGTTGCTGCTGTGTGAAGAGATTAGATATGCCCATTTTATTTTTCTTTCAATGGATTCTACAGGAAGTTGAGTATGACATTACCGGCCTATTGAATACCCATTAGCATTTTACTTCCTTTCGCATTAAGTTGACCCTTGAAGTTTGCGTACTTTATAAATATTCTATTTGCGCAAAAGGGGATGAAGAGATTTGTTTAAGTGAAGGCTACTGGGCTACTGGGATTGCAGGTGGAATATTTTATCATAAACAAGTCGAGGGAACGAAACAACTCAAATAAATCACTTTCAAAGTAAATTGGTAGAGAAGTTTTAATTGAAGAATAAGGTTTCATTACAAATCGGGAGCGATGTAACTAAGTTACACAAAATTTCGGTATTTAATAATTCATGGTGCTCGTATTAGGCAGAGATTGAAATGAAAAGTGTAATTTCTGCCGAATTTAAAATGCAGGAAGTAATAAAAGAAGAAACCATCAATAAATGAACAGCAGTTTCATACAAGCCGTTTCGTCAGCGTAGATTTTGACTTTCAGCTTTCTTAATAACGTCAATTCATATCTTTCCTGGAAATAGTTCTCGGGAATCCCTCCCTCATTTGCGACATATTTTTATGCAAAACTCGTTCCGGTAGCGAAGTTTTATTGCACGAACAAAATGATGATGCGCCGAGATGAGCAACGGAACGGACTAGTTGGAAGCAAGAAATGAATATGGGCCCCCATCCTCGGAAATATGAAAAGATTTCGAAAGGATTTTGATTGCAGGATAATTTGACGTTTTAGATGCCGTTCATCAATATGCTGGATGAGCGCCGTTTTCCTTTGAGGCACATTTACCACACCGCTTCGATCAGAGTCGAAAGAAAACACAAGCTAACCCGCAAATTGGCCAAATAAATAAAGGATTCTGGTTGCTAGCGGAAAATTGATTATTTCTAAACCAACGCTTTTTTATTGTTAACCTTTGGTGAATTTTCCCTGTTCGCAGCTTTCCATTCATTTGCGGTATAAGAGCCCATAGATTTACGAATAATTTTTAATGAGCTATTTACAAGCCACGCATGATCGTAATTTCAAATACAACCTAAACGATGCGATTGCTTAATTATTGAAGTGACTTTCCACATCAAATTTAAATTTTTCATCGTTTCTTCTCAGTAACAAAGCAATTTTAATAGTCTCTTTTAACTAAAATCGAAGATTTTTCTAAAATTAGGATAAAGATATTTCGTTTTAGAGTATTTTTCATTAACAAAGTAGAAACCGATTTTTATATTATGTTTCTAAAGATGCTGCTCTTTCTTATATACAGAATGTTCAGCGAGCAAAGTGACAATGCATTATCTCACCAACAAAGAGTGATTTAGACTATGTGGTCATATGTTGTTAAATTATACTGTCGTCGCTAGGTGGCACCGTAGTAACATTTTTTTTAATGGAATGTCATATTTTTGGTTGCATCCTTAAGTTCCTTGTAATCTTTCTGACAACATTTATTAAGACATCTAGTAGTTTAAAACATACCTATATTTTCTGGGAAATGAAATATTTTCCGAATTAAACGCAAAATTGATACATAATCGAATCAAAGTTAAAGAGGACTAAGGTTCATATTTTTACAATGGTGTCTTAATAAACAAACGATGTTTATATTTTAAGGTGATTAACCTTCCTCATCTTCAAGATATAATTTACAGTTTCAATAAGATTACGCCTTTAACAGTCGTGTTGCGATGAGCAATTTTCTTAAATGTGGTGTTTTCTCACGTTCGTTGGATATGTACAAATGGCTATATTAGATGGCCGGTAGTTACAAATCAAAATGAGACTTCCAGGTGCAGATATTTTCCCACAAACTCCGAAAGGGATAACTGGTATTATACCAATCGAGAAATATGAACAATGCCTACTAAAGAATGCAGCAGCCTTTGAAGCTTTATTGTGCAGTGTGTTACTAATTTGTTATTTTCATTTTTTTTAAATATTAATATTAAATATAACTTTGATGCAAGCAGCTCAATTTTGAGTTTAATTGAGAAAAAAATTTATTTGGTGAAAACTAGGGTTTTTAGACTACATACGCTTTATTAAAAATTGTCAGGAAATTTGTAAAGAATCTAAATACGCAACGAAAAAATCGTTACTGTGGTTCCATCTAATGATGAAGAAAGAAATGTAAAATTTTTGTATCTGAAAATATGCCCTCCATGGGTATTTTAACATCGTATTTTTACGTTGTCTAAATCTGCCTTTGTTCTTGGGATGTTGCAATGTCCTATCCCTCGCTAAACACAGCACCCTGTATACTGTGGAATATAATTCATTATAACATATTTGTTTTATATTTAATATTTTATATATAATATTGTTATATTTAATAGTGCGCTTGAAAATGCCAGTTCTGCTGGCGAAATACGTATCACGTAATTATTTATTTAATTGCCGATGTGGTAAAGGGGTGAAACCTTCTTTGGACTTAATCACAAGCCACAGTGTTTAGTTCAGTGCTTTACTGCAATCCCTTCTTTATTTGTAGTCTGACTGACAAAAAGTCTAAAATTATTTTTGTTTTAGCTTCCAAAAGTTTTCCACTGGCGTAGCTAATTGTTTTTTGTGTTAAATAATTTTTGAGAAAATTATGACAACTTTGCTTTGGCCTTATTTTCCATATTGGATTATTCCATTTTCGGATTTGGCAAAATTAATTAAGTAATTTAATGTCACTATGACTCATATGTTTCATTTTTGATATATGCCTTGTGACAAATCAAATCTCTTAGAAAATTATACTGAATTAGAAAATGAGAAAATCCTATATAGCGTTTATAAGAAAATACAAAGTTGCCATTATTTTCTCAAAAATGTTTTAACATAAAAAAACAATAAGCTACGTCTCTGGAAAGCTTTTTGAAGGTAAACCAAAAAATAATGGTAGTTTTTGTCAATCAGATACAAATAAAGAAGTTACAGAAGAAGATTTTAAAAAATGACGCGGGTGTTTAATTATCTTCTTAACGTCATGTTAATGGGCATTGAATTTCGCACTATTTTGCCCATTTAACCGACTTTCTATCTACCCTAATGATGTATTCAATTGTTTTCTTAATGTCATCTTAACGGGTATAAGATTCCCAACTACTTCGTCTATTTAACCGTATTTCTATTTCCACTAATAACGAAGTTACCCATGTTATCCCACGTCCACTGGGATACACTGTGTACCCAAAATAAGTGATTTTTAAAGGATCGAATTTTTTATTTGGTCCTATTTTATTTTTCAACCTAGAAGGCTATGAATCATTTTAATTAATTCAAATGGATGACATTAACGCTACAAAAATCAAACCACGTAAAAAATAAGTATTTTATTCTTTTATCGCGTGATAAAGTTAACAAAAATGGTTTTAATATCATAACTTCATTTCCTTAAATGGCATCATAATGGTACTGTGGTACTACAATTAATGGCGAATCTAACCATATTTTCATGTTTGCTGTAAAGTCAATAGAACTGAAGTTACAGCCAAAAGAATTCAAAATATTCGGTTCTAAGATATTTGAAGATTTATTCAATAAGAACATAAAATTGCTGTTGAAAACAAATTAAAAAAATTGACGCTTCCTAAATTTTCTTAATTTAATTTTTTGCAGCTTTAATTGGTCGGTTAGAATTAATTAGTGTGAATCATGACCTCCTAGGTTGAAAAATAAAATGGGACCCAATAAATTTTCGATGCTTTAAAAACTACTTATTTTACGTGTATTGTATTAGAAAAATTGTGCAGATTCCAGAAATGTAATATTATACAGGATGTTCCATTTAAAAATCACAAGTTAGTATCATTTTTGCGAAAGTGGCAGCATTATGAATGTCATTTTTATGTCAAAATTTGACATTTCATAGGTCCACCAAGTGTAACAAGTTTGAAAATATTTCCTCCATAAATAAATGAAAAATATGAAATTTACCGTGTTATCCGACATACTGGCTTAAATTTAATCTTCACACTCGAAATTCTTTATCTTACTTAACATTTTAGACATTTTTTTGGCAAACTTTTGATTATTCTCTCTCAAAATTCTTAGTTTTAATTTTTACTTCTTTGGCTTTAGAACTTTAATTTTAGAGTGTTTCTAAACATTTTAATTTATTTTTCGAAATTTCGAGTTAAAAACCTATTTTTTCTTACAAGTTGTTCTCAATATAAATTGTTCTCTAAAAATATTAAATGTATCTAGTTAGTATCTCTCTGAAGATGATAGCTTGGGCACCGAAACGCGTTAGAGTAACTGTCGTTGTATTTTTTAATGGTTTTTGGTTTCCAGGAACAAGATTTTTATATTGATTATTGAATCTTGATTTCAACTCGAGAGGCTTATCTTTTTTTCTAACATATCCTCACTAAATTCAAATATTCCTGTTTTTCTTTTTATAATTTATATAATTGATCTTTTCTTTTCCTATGAATCTCGACCTAAACTATGTAGACGAATAAACAATATTGTTGCGCGTTATCGGTTCGAATGATTAATACTTCGCGAATTGTAACCACTTTATTTCCAAACTGATTCCGGAATACTACAACTGACTTATTTTCTCACTAAAACTGTTTAGTTAACTAACTTATTCACTAACTAACTAACTGAGGGAAAGCCGACCGGACCACCTATTTGTAGATTCCCTTCTGGGTTCTAGAAGGAACGAGCAGAAAAGACTTATCGTTTGCGGAAATTCCTGGAGCGCTTATCTGCCGTTTGATTCATTATCGCAGCCGCGTCCCCTTATCAAATTTTTCTAGAAATTCGATAATTACATTTCGTTGCAATATAAACATATTACATAGTGTCATTACATATTGTTGCTCATGAAACCTTCATGAACATTTTTAATTGCGTCCTTGCTTCCAAGAAAGTTGATATGCGGTATATTTCAGCTTTAAAATAATCTTTCACGAGTGGATATCCATTTTTCTCGTATTTATTTATATTTTCTTAAAATATAGACATAAGTTATATAAGATATTGGACTTAAAAGTTCATTCTAAACTGAAAGTTTAGGAGAAACAACTGGGTCGCCTTAGAATCATCTAGAAAATAACACAACAAACTATCGGAATTATTTCTGATAGGACACATAAAATTGTGAAAAAGAAAAAGTTTATATTTGGTTCGACGGGTAGAGAGCAAAACTGCCAGAAAAGTTAAAAGCTGAAAATAATTTGTTGTTATTTATTTTTATATCGCTTAATTCTTAAGATAGTTTTAAGTAATTTTCAGGTTTGAGTCAGAAGCAGCAGTTCATAAATTATGATCCAATGCAATCGCTGCTTAGGGCAATCTTTAAGAGATTGCTAGTTGTTAAGAAAAGGTAGCTGAGCTCTGGATTTGTGAAGGAAGCAACTGGTAAAAAAAAAGCCACTAAAAAGTCAATGAAATATAATCTTCTCTTCTAGCGCCAATTCCAAATTTTCTGCAGATAGCTTTGTCAGGTTTTCCAATTTGGGTGGTCAAATAGTCCTGCCTTTCGAGAATTTAAACATACACTTATGGTACGCCTCATGGTAAGTATTTAATTATTTGATTATTTTCTTTAAAAATTTTTGGACCATTTCCATGGTCTACAAAGATTATATTCAACGTTCGCTCTTTTATTTTCTCGACAGAAATGATTGCTTTTTGTTGTTAGAAAATGGAAAGCACTGCGTGCAAACTATTTTCTTATTTCCCCTTTTGACCATTTGTAAAAAAGACGTAACCACTTGAAAGCTGAGAAAGCTGATAAGAAGTTTCCCAAGTTTGGGTCCAATTTATGCAACCGTTTGGGTTCAAATTGGGAAATTGGGAAACAAATACAGGCTCTAATCTCGTATTTCTAAGAACATGAATTTTATGTAGGGCTATATATGCCACAACCCATAACATTTTTGTGGTTGCAACGTTTTTCTCCAGATAGAATAAAAAGCAACACCTGTGGACGGCAGCTTTTCGTCGGTGAGCACCCTGGGTCGGAGTCCTTTGGAGAGTTTCTGGAATTTGTCTTAGCACTTACTAATGTAATCGATTCTAAATCATGGATTTGGATCTTAACTTGAAATAATAGGTAAACTGAACTAAGTTAGAAATAAAGGGCACCAGGTAATTTCCTTCGCCGTTACCTAAAGATGTTATAATTGAAATCACCAAATGAAGAAATGATCTTCTCAATCACGATTAGTCTCTTTAACTTTAAACAAACACTTACCTTCTTTTCTTTTAAACGAATTTGAAAATTCTACATGCAGGTGACAAAAGAATCAACGATAGAGGGGATTAGGTTTATATTTTCATTATTCAGAACATTACAAATTCAAATTTCAAGGGTAATATTTAAAATTGTCCATAAATTCAAATATTAGAAACAAGTACTGTTTGGAAAACTTCTTAACAGTAATTCCTAAATAATTTAAGAGTGTCGGGAATAAAAAAGTGCACTTTTCGGGGTTACAATAACAAACACAGAGGCTAGTTCAAATTATTACGTTATCTATCAAAAAAGTTTATAATTTATATTGAAAGTGTTAAGCACCAAATTATGAAAAGATCAAACATAGTTTTAAGAACGTTGAACTACTGGTCTACAGGTTTACAAAAAATTAGCATACATTTTCATTGTATTTAAACCAGGACCAAAAATGATTATCAGTTTTATTTATAATAAAGAGTTTTCTAAACGATTTTCTTAAATTTTTTGAAGTGTTTTAACATTTAAAGTAAAATTCAAATAGCAGTACCTCAATTTAAATTAAAGAAACGTTTTCTCTAATGAAAGTCTTCTTTCAAGATATTGCGCCGGAAAAATGGTTAGCCTCGCCAACGCATGCCTGAAGGGGCATCCAACTCCGATGTAGACTTTCCACGGGCGAAGTAGATACCAAATCTTAACCAATCGGGGACTAGTTCAGATATAATACTGCCATAACATCAAAAGGTTACCAAAACGATAAACGATGGGAAAAAATGTAATAAAAAGAAGGATCCTGAAAATAGAATACACCGCTGCATGCTTGTTTGCGTACACTATATAGAAAAATTAGGAAATATATTTATCTGAGATATTGTTAGGCTCCTTTATTTACTATACGGGTTCATATTGAATAATTTTGATTGAAAAAAACTTCGAATTGGGGGTTAAACGGCTTTATCTGCAGTTAGAAAATTGGCTGCTGTCCAACGACAAAAGCAGCCAGCTTAAAAATAAAAGATGGTGGTCTTGGCGGTATCAACAAACAGTGTTTTATTTTATCAACGTCACCTAGTAACAAAATAACAGCCAACTTGAGAAATGTCATGCCGCGAAGTTTGAAATATGCTTACTGAATAAAAAAACGGAATGTTACATGGTAATACGAGAATTTTCTTATTTTAAACACGACATCGGTATTTTTTTAGGGGTCTTTATGTTCTAAGAGCTTAAGAAGTTAGAACAAAATTTAGGGAGTTCCATTTAGCAGGAAGTTCCATTTGGCTGCCTTATTCTATATATTTAAAGTTAAAAAAACCGATTTGTTTTCTGATACGTCGACGTTCGTTTCAAATTATGCTCTATTTTGCAACTTAATAATTAGGTTCAATATAGCGGGTGTTAATAAGATGTTATGAGCCTTACGAACGACATTTTTACCGTAAAACATTTATATGTAATTTAAGATTGAGGATCATCGTTTTGGTTTTAAGACAGAAATGTGTAGAGCATAATTTTAGTCCAACTAATGGATATTTCTCTATAACGAATGAATTAAGTTATATATCTCAGAAAGCGATTCATTTTGGACCAACATTAGTCTATTTATTCAATCCGTCAATGCATAGAATAAAGTTGCCAGATAACATTGTTGTGATGATAGATGGTGTACATTTAGAACGTGAATGAACAGGCATGAATACATTGCCTTTAGATATTGTAAAAATCCTTTCTAAGAAGTTTTATATTTTCTGGTGGTCCCTAATATATTACCCTTGCATTATTCATCATTTGTTTGGTAATATGAAGTTGATTTTCTTTTGTTTGCTCTACTCATACGTAGCAAAAATCTGTTAGCTCGAATCGATCAATCATAGAGCCCGCTTGCCTGAATTGTTTTCTTTCCGAGTAAATAACATACAATGAAAGTATATGTATTAGAAATAAATTTCAGAATGCATGCATTTGACAGATAATACATTGGAGGGATATAAACGTTTTTCAAACAACTTGTCAGGACAAAAATGTAAACGCAATTCTTATTTGGCTGTTTTAGAGGAAAATTGTTTTTAAGAATTGGTACCACAGGCAGATTCACATGTAATGCAGTGTTTTACGTCAATTTAAATAATAACGGGATAAATACCAAAATATATGATGATTAGTTATAGTGTAGGATAACGAAGGCTTCCACGGTCAGAGTCAGTACATGATAAACTTCTTCTGGGATTGGACCGTGTCAAGGAACTACTAAAAGTGTTTGACGTTTCGTCTTCCATCGAGGCTTAGGGGGCTTCTTCAGAAACAAAAAAAAAAACAATAAATGAAAAGAGGAATATGAGGAATAGGCAAAAATATAAGAATCATCAGAGCACGGTAACTCAGTATGTCCACCATGCCAGAGCCGAAACTGTTCTGAACTAAAAATTGGTACAAAGGATAAGAAAGTTTGGACAGACGAGCACGGTAACTCAGTATGTCCACCATACCAGACTCTCTGACCGGAAAGAGGGAAAGGGAAACTTCATATACCATTCGTCTGCGCAATCACTTCCGAAGATTTCCGATGGTTGGTTTCCAGATGGAGGAAAGCATGTACCCGTCGCCTCTGTTGATGTTTTTGGGAAATTTTTGGATTTCAATGGCCTCGCGTATCTTCCTATTATATTATTATAGTAATTGAAAATATTGGATATAATTGAAATATTATCAAAGAGAATCTTATGTCCGGTCTCATGTTGATGTTCGGCAATGGCTGACTGCGAAAACAAACCAGACCTAAGACATCTTTGGTGCTCGAATATTCGCGTCATAAATGATCGCCTCATTTCTCCGATGTACACTGAACCACAAGAACAAGGAACCCTGTACACACCATTAGAACAAAAGGATGAAATTTGATCTTTGGGAGATGAGACGAGCTGTTGGAACTTTAAGGATGATGAAATAATGGGTTTAATGTTGTGTTTTCTCAATAATTTTCCGATTTGATCTGTTACTCCGTGAACAGAAGGAAAAAGGAAGACTTTAGAAGAAATAATTAAATTTTGTGAAGGACGAGGGGTAAGGTGAAGATGTCATTTAATGGCAGTTTCAATGTCGTGCGATTTGTAACTATTGTTGCGGAGGTTGAAACGAATTTTGTTCAACTCGTCTGAAAGATTTATCGGTTGTGAAATTGCTACAGCTCGTGAAACCAGTGAATTTATGACAGAACGTTTTTGGGAAGGGTAATGATAGGACTCTGCATGCAAATAACGATTAGTATGGTTGAATTTTCGATAAACGGAATGAGAAACGTGACCGTTTGGTAAACGGGTGACCAGTACGTCAAGAAAAGGCAGAGAACCGTTGTTTTGGATTTCCATAGTGAAGCTAATGGAAGAATGTACACTGTTAACGTGTTCCAAAAATAAAGTTAGTAGATCCTTGCCATGTGGCCATACAGTAAATGTGTCATCTACATAACGAAGCCAAACCTTAGGTTTTAAATCCACAGTTTCCAACGCAGTGTTTTCAGAAGGTTCCATGAAAATATTTGCTACGACTGGCGATAAGGGGGAACATATTGGGGTGCCGGAGACTTGCTTATAGAAGCTGCCATTGAAAGAAAAATAAGTCGATGTGAGGCACATTTCAGTTAAATCAGCTAGAGAATCTGCATTCTGTTTGCCTGAAAGTAATTGACGAATTATCATCATGGAGTCGGAAACTGGAACATTAGTAAACAGGGAAGTGACGTCAAAACTTACCAGTATGTCGTTGGGGTCTAGGGTTAATTCGGACAATAATTCGACAAAGTGTTTAGAATTTAGGACGTGTGATGATCTGTTTCCGGTATATGACTTGAGAATGTTAGATAAATATTTCGAGACAGTGTAGGTAGATGAATTTATCGTGCTGATAATAAACCTAAAAGGAATATTGGGTTTGTGAATTTGGGGAGATCATAAAAACAAGGTGGTTTGGATTATCTCGGAACAAGATGTCTGCGGACAAATTTGAGGATTTTAGTTTGGACTTTAGTTCACGTTCAATTTTGGAGGAAGAGGAATGTAGGATCCGTCATTCAACAGGGTGTTTCCAAAATTAACGCCGGAAGCCCCGTTTTCATAAAACTCCTCCTAAACCATGCGTAAGCTAGGGTTCTAATGGAAATGAGACGAAGTTTAAATTTTTGTTTTCGTCAGCACGAAAAGTCGTAGTATTTACCAATTGACATTTGAATTATTTCTTATTAATAATGTTATAAATAGTATTTGTATTAAAGCCATTACCCTAAGCTATATGTTTAATTGTCTTCAACTCCTTTCTCTATTAAGAGAAAGACTCAGAAGACGATGGGTAAAAAAATTGAAGCTTGCCATTTTAGGTTGTATACAATGGTTAGAATCGAAAGGTGTATATATTTTCCGATTCTAATCATTGCATACAACACAAAATGGCAAGCTTCAGCTTTCTTACCCATCGTCTTCTAATTCTTCCACTTAATAGAGAAAGATTCGGAGAGGAGTTGAAGACTTTATATAGTTGAGGTCAATGGCTTCGGTCCAAATATTATTTATAAAATTATTAATAAGAAAAAATGTAAACGTCAATTGGTAAATATCACGACTTTCCGAGCTGACGAAAACAAAAACTTAAAGTTCGTTTCACTTCCATTTGAATCGTCGCTTACGCATGGTTTAGGTGGATTTTTACGAAAACAGGTCTTCCGGGTTTTTACAGCTTTAACGGCAAATTAAATTCGCTTTTGGGTAGCTTGCGGGATAAAGTAGAAGAAACGAACAAATCCGGTATTTACCAAATTTAGTGTAATGATTGGCCTCAAAAGTAGGTCGGGCAAACTAGGCGATCTTTTAAAATCCAACTGAAGGAGCATTTGGCTCACTTGTGGTACGGAAGAACTGAGAAGCCAAGTGTGGCTCGACATGCTTTTGAAATAGATCATAGGATAGATAATAATATTAAACTGTTAAGAGTAGTAAATAAGACTTCTATATTAAATGCTTGTGAAAGCTTAGCCATCCATAAGGCTGCAGACAATCTTATGAATGGTTGCGCCGGGACTTTAGGCCACTCATCTCTGTTAAAAATAGTTAAGGTTGTTAGATAAGGCATTGTGACACTACGACGTGTATGATTAGATGCGCATGCGCGTTCGAGTGCGATCGATCATGCACGAAGTGAATATCCTTAGTAAGGGTTAATTTTAGGATAGGTGTTAGTATCTCTCTGAAGATGATAGCTTGGCTATCGAAATGCGCTAGAGCAACTTATTTTGTGTTTTTTAATCTTTCTTGATTTTAGGGAACAAGATTTGCATTTCAATTTTTGAAGATAACCGTTCCACCTTGCAATAGGGAACCAATACATTGTTTAGTTTAGGCCCGGAAGGTGAAAACATGCAGATCGTTCAGTGATATTTTCGGCTTCCAGCTCCCCGAAGAAGTCGTTTGACGATTCGCTTTTTTGCATGAAAATTGGCTAATAGTGATAATCAGTTACGGAAGAAATTTTATGTGAAACCGCAAACAGGGCGGAATATTAAAAAACAATTAATGGAAGTGTTGTAAAGTGGCTAATACTTCAGAGATATTTTTTCATGGCCATAATAACGTTTTGAGTCTTGTGTGTCTATAAAGAAGACAGGTGATATCGGCGGAAATTTTTTAAACTACCTGTTGATTATCGATGACTCATATCTTCTTCTTCTTCATAGATGTTACAACCCGCCCATAGGTCGAAAAATAGGCGCCCAGCATAAGAAATTAAATGTTTGGCTTAGGTTGGAAATTTTGTCCTTGGCACATTTTTCATAAACACGGTGTGAACAAAAAATACTTTTCTACTTATTTACTTCGTGAATGAAAAAGTATTTCGAAATATAGGGTTTTAAATCGAACGCGATGTAAAGAAAACACAAGGATAATAAGCTACTTAGCAAATAATGCCACACCTTTCAGACTTTATATTTCGGTGATTTTGTATCTTTTTCTTCATTTTTTGTTAAGTGCTTACCTTTAGCATGAATCTAAAGCTTGTATCGTTTCATTAAATATTGATATACCTATCTATTTTAACGTTTTATTTATTCATGCACTTAAGACACATTTTTTTCCAGTGTTAAGATGTCTTATACAATTTTAAATACTTTATATGGACTTATATTATAAATATATCAGTTACGAAAAGGCAGCTTCTAGTGCTATGAAGTGCTCTGAAATATTAACGATCTCTAAAGTAAATGGCCTGTTGTATCGGAGTGAATTCGAGAAAATCTTTTACCGGCCTTAGAGCTACTGATCGTAAATGTGAAAAATCAAATATAGCCATAAATAACTTGATATGGGCTGGAAATTCAGATCCGCAGACTATTTAAATTTGTTTATGTACATAGTGGTACAATATATCAAGCATTTCGGAACTGTAAACCGCATTGCTATGGAATTGTCCAAATGAACATTACGAATCCTAGAGTATTTCGCGACATTGTTTATAGCATTCCAAGCCATTGTTATGACAATGTGGTTGGGACTAATTGCCTGCATTTACGACTTTGGTATATTCCAGGCGATTTTTCAATAGGCTTTTATGTTTAGTGGAGTGAAACATGAGAGCTGAGTAAACTATTCGGTGAACATAATAATAACTGGGTAAATGTTTATAATCAATTTATTCAGTGGATGCCTCTCCCTTTTAACTGTTTTTTAAACCAGGTATTTAGCTACTTACAAAATAAAAGTAAGGTCGAACACTTCAAATCCATATTTTGTTTATAATATTGTTTCCTATAACTTTTACTTACAACTAGCTAAGGAACCCAGCATTAGACTTTTGCCAGATTCAATCCTTGATTTTTATGTTGCTTTTTTGTACTATTATTACCTGTATATTCATATCGCAAAGCTGCATAAGATTGAAATATGTAAATAAATAATCTAACATAAATAATACATCATATACAGGATGGACCATAAGTAATGGTACACAGAGCAATGGTGAATTTTTCGAATAAAAATAATGTGATTTAGTTACCTTTACCTTGTACCAAAAGTTAATAATAACAGAGATACAGGGTGTCAAAGTTGAAAAAAAAAATTGATTTTTTCGTATAACTATGGAATGAATTGTAATATAGGTACAGTGGCGTACCTAGAACTTTTGCCGCCAGGGGCGATCTCCAGTTTGCCGCCCTTTCTATTATAAGTCAATCAAATAGTGGTTTTTATAAATTAATACACATAAATAATTTATTAAGTTATTTAATCAATATTAATTAATACACAGAGTAAATTTTTTTAGACATATTTGTATGCACTCGTAAACATATTTATATAATATCTACTCTTCTAGCTTTCGTACTAGAAAAATCGTGTATAATGCTCTAAAAATTTATATTATTTGTAATTTCTTGTTCTATTGACAATATTGCAAGATTTTGTAGTCTTAATTGACTCATTGTAGAACGAAGATAATTTTTTATCAATTCAATTTTGAGAAGCTTCTTTCGCAACTAGCGACACTGATTGAAATTGTTAAAAAAATTCTTAACAAAATTACAATGTTGGGAACAGAATTTTCCAACCTATACTGCTGAATAAATTTTAGCAGATCAAGATGGCCCTTCTCCCCGTTTTTCCAATGTTTTGCCTCTTCTTTTAGTGTAGGTACAGCCATAAAAACCTGGATCCTTTTTCTTTCAATATGGAACTGTTCTTTATCAATGTCAATCAAGTCATTTATTTGACATTCAAATTCTTCATTTAGTAGGTTACACGGTATTATACACGAATATTTTCTTACAAGGCCATGCAACTGATCGAAGCGTTCTTTTATTTCCTTTATAATTCTGTCCATAGATGAAAACATTTCTCTTCGTACGTCTTCTTCTAAGGATAGCCCCACGTCTCGCGAATTTTCCCCACTCATATTTTTTCTCCTTCTAACTCGACGCTCAGTCGATATCTTCAACTCTTCACAAATTATTTTGGCTGCTATAACAGCGTTTTGTACTAGCGTATCTCTTTGTTCCATGAAATGTGTTTGCAAAAAATTTAGTTTTATATGGCATTGGTGGACATTTAACCCTTTTATTTGCAGGTATTTTTGAGCGTCATTAATTTCCAAAAGGACGGGTTCCCATAAATAAAGGTAACATAGAAAAGAAAAAGATTGCATAGAATTGAGTAATACTCCAGCATCTGATCTCGTTCTACTATTTTCTTCTTCAGATGTCAATTTTTCCAAAGCGCTTAAAATGTAAAAAAAATGTTTTTTTACTATAGTTACCGCGGCAGCTCTAGCGCTCCATCGAGTTTCTACACTGCGTTTAACAGCTTGACCAGTGACAGAAAGTAAAACATTCCATCTATGAGTGGAAGAAGAAAACAACGAAAACAACTGTTTGATAGTTCCAAAAAATGTGATGGAATTGATAGCTGTGGAAGCTGCGTGTAAACATGCCAGGTTTAAAGAATGATTTGTACATGCTACAAATTCTGCATTTGGATTTATTTCTTTAATACGAGTTTGAACACCGCTGTGCTTTCCTGCCATGACGGCAGCATTATCGTAAGCCTGTCCTCTGCAATTTTTTATATCTAAACCGTCATTTTCTAATTTCGTTTAAATCATATCTGTGATTTCACCAGCAGTTTTTCCTTTAGTTTCTACAAAGTCAATAAACGATTCTACAACTTTAACTTCGCTACCATCAATAACTACATATCTAATAATTTGACTGGTTTGATCTTTGTGTGAAATGTCAGGAGTGCCGTCAAATATAATACAAAAGTATTTAGCCTGCTTTATTTGATCCATGATTGTTTTTCTGACTGCGGCTCTCAATAGCTCTATGAATTCGTTCTGAATCTTCGGCGACAATATAAGAGATACTATATTTATTACCCATCTTAATTTTTACTACGTGTTCTCGTAATACTGGGTCGTACTTAGCCAATAAGTCAACAAGCTCACGAAAATTTCCTTTATTTTCCATTAAATCGATGTTTTCCTGATGAACACTTTCACGATGTCCTCGAAACGCCAAATTTTGTTTTGCTAAGAATCTAATTATATCAAGTATTCTTGTTAGAATTTCCTTCCATTTTTTTATTTCTTTATCAATTTTCTGTTGCTGTAGTTTGTCAATAGTTGCGCCACGTCCAAGTCTTATTTCTAATTCCTTCCATTTGGAATATGATCGAATGTGCAGTGGACTCACCTCATGTTGACTAATTTTGGGATTAAGTTTCCACCATTTGTTAAAACCATTTTCCGTATTAAAACCTGCTTGACAAAGATTATCAAACAGTTTGCAGCAGAAACAATAAATACTTTTCTTCGATGGTGAATATACCATCCACGATCTTAAGAGCTTTTCGCCATTAGGCAAAATTTGAAAAAACCAGTCCTGACTCAGTTTTCTTGGTTCACCTTTGGCTTTGATTGTATTATTAGGACGTTTTACTCCTTCGCTGAAGTCGGCGTCCAAATTTTGAATTGCAAAGGGACCTTGACGTACCAGAAATACTCTTGTATTGTCGTCAATTTTGTTAGGCCATAATCCAATATCTTTCATAGAAATAAACGGAATAATTTGTGCAGCAGATTCTTCATCAGAACTTGATGAACTTTCTACTTCTTCGCCAGTGGGTGAAGCAGGTTTTTTCTCTTGAACAACATTGGAAAATGTTTTTTCGCCTTCGAGGGCTGCTTCTTCGCCCGTATTTGAGGCAACAATACTAAAAGAACTAGAAATTGACTTATGGGAGATATATTTGAGTAGTGCTCCAGTTTTTTTAGTCTGTATTTCCTCCCTTCTCTTCCTGTTCTTTCTAAATGACGCACCACTTTCTTTTACTCGTTTCATCCTAGGGATATATAATAAAAATATAACTTGTCGAAATAAATAGTATATTATGTATAGAAAACGGCAAAGTCATTTTACTACTCTGAATAGCATTTAGAATAACATCTATATCTATAATACGTAATATAATATACTTACCTATAATAAACTCTCCAAATGCACTGGCACCCTAATAATTTGTTTCACTCTTCACTGTTAAAAGATTAAATCGCGAATGAACAAAATGGTTTATAAGCAATTTATCATTCCAAATACAATTCTTCAAAACGGACTGAGTATATTTATCTATTTGCGATTCCTGAAGTTGTAACTTCGTCAGTATTTTTGTTTTGTCTCGTTTAGATTTTCATGTTTGAAAAAGATAGTTCTTATGCCGGCGCCCTAATGCTTTGCAGACCTAGCAGACCGCCTTCCGCCGGCCCTGCTTTTCAAAAGAAAAATCGATGATTTAAAAAAATATTGATATATCACTTCAAAGTAATCATATAAACTTTTCAAAAGAAATGACATTTATAAACTGATATCAAAAAATTTTAGTTAGGGAAATTTGCCTAACAAAATCGGATAGATCCATTTACGAATTCAACGAATTTTAATTAATACAATAAAATAAAATTATTATCTTGTTCTTGAATTAGAATTCAAAATTTACACTAAAATGCATTTATATACACCGAGGAGTAATATTCGAAATCATATAGTTAATCATAATTTATATAAACCAAATATTAAACTTGTAATAATCATAATAATCATTTATTATTCAAGAAAGAAAATAACTATGAAATGAATAAGTTGCTTTTTACAACTATAAGTAAATATAAAAAATGCCGCCCAAGGTAAGTGCCGCCCGGTGCGGACCGCACCCACCCCCTAGGTACGCCACTGTATAGGTACGAAACTTGGAACAAGGAGTTTCTTAAATCGATAAACTCTAATTAGCTAACTTATTACTAATAGTTGATAGGGGGCGCTACCTGCCTTATCCTGCATAATTCTAAATCATCATAACTTTTTTGTGCACCCACGTATATCAATTTTGAATGGGTTATTTTATTTCCCCATATTTTTTACGTAAAAAAGGTATACCTTCTAAAAGTTACGAGCAAGCGTTTCTAAGATATTTGACTTCACAGCTTGACCCGCCTTGGTTTTAAATTACCAAGATATTAAATTTTCGAGGTAGGCTTGAAAAAAGTAATCATAAGACAGCTTCAAAAGTTATTTATGTCAAATATTACTTCGCAGATATTATTTTTACCTAAATTTTAAAAATCTCGATAAAAAAAATCCAAAAAATTAAGACGTAATTTATTTTCTAACATAGAGATGTGAGATATGATGTCTGAGTCCCACAAGAAAATTTTAATAGTCTGTGTGGTCAAAACAGATATTTAAAGATAAATTTCAATAAAAAATAGCCAGATTTTTAATTGTTTACAACTCCTTTACATGAAAAAATTTATTGTCCACATACTTATTTTAGAAAATAAATTTTGTTTTGGTATTTCATTTAAATTTGCTTTAGAAATTTAAAAATATATGTAATAATAATGTCACTAGAGTAATATTTGATATAAGCTATTTTAAGTCAGTTTTATTACTTTTATTTTGAAACCTACTTCGAAAAATTCACATTTACATAACCTAAAATAAAACTACTGCAAACTTTGAAGGCAAATATCTTGAAAAGGGTTGCTTGTATCAACATTTAGAAAGTATACCTTTTTTACGTAAAAAGAGTAGGTAAATAAAAATATCTATTTAAAATAAATGTACATAAAGGCATAAAAAAGTTACCATGCTTTAGAATAACACAAGGTAGCGCAGGTAGTGACCCCTGAGTTACTGACAATCTGTTAGCAAATTAAAATATCTTGACCAAAGAAACCCTCCCATGCCAAATTTCTTGTCTATAGTGAAATGTGTTCATCAGTTATGCGAAAAAATCAAATTTTTATTTTCAACTTTGACACCCTGTATCTCCGTGAATATCAACTTTTAATATATGGTAAATGTGGCTAAATCACATTATTTTTATAAAAAAAAATCTTCTCTTGCTCTATGTACCAATACTTATGGTCCAGCCTGTGTAAATAAATAATACTGTATTATACAGAGAACTCCTAATCGAATGTAAAATCTAATCATCTACCCAGAGCTGAAACTACTGAAGTCGGCAACAGGAAATAGGGACAGTAGATTCCTTTTATGGTACCTATAGGTGAGCAGTGGTGATGAGTTTTCGAAAATTCACCATCTAAGAGGGCAAATAGGGGCTGAAATGGCGCTTCAGGATTAGTATGGAAGAGAGCAAATTTTAAAACCTAACATTTTTTGTCCCTTAACGATCTAGGCACACAATCAAAAAGGGTTTCTAAAATTTGTTTCTTAACCAGTTGAAAAGGAGATGGAATAGAGATTCGTAGAGAATATCAAAAAAGTTATATTTGCGTTTTATAACCCAAAATTTTTTGTAATGAAACTATAAAAAACACGTATTTAACCAACTTTAATAATTCACCTTCTACGGGGGAAGTAATAAAATGTGTGTATGTATTTATAAATAAAATATCTATACAAATCGATCAGTATCGATACTGATCGATTTGAATCTCAATGCAGATGACGTCGATGCATCTTTTGCTAATCTTTTTAGATTAGTACGCTTGAAAATGCCAGTTCTGCTGGCGAAATACGTATCGCGTAATTATTTATTTAATTGCCGATGTGGTAAAAGGGTGAAAGCTTCTTTGGACTTAATCACAAGCCACAGTGTTTAGTTCAGTGCTTTAGTATTGAAAGTCCGATTAGAAAATTTCAAAAACTGTAATAAGTTATTTTTTGAAGCCTTTTCATTGGTATAGATTATTTTTTTTTTAATTCAATTCTTTCCAAGGAAATTATATCAACTTTGTTATTTCTTATGGACGCTATATTGAATTTTAACATTTTCGAATTTGGCATATTTTTCTGATTAATTTTGTGTATGTCATGCTATTCTTCAAATGTGGCAAGGTGGGTGAAAGGAACTAATATTTTATTTTTTAACAAAAAAAAATATAGTAGGCGACGCAAGTGCTATAACTTTTAATAATAAAAAATACAGGTCCGAAAAAAGCTATCATTATTATTAAAAAACCGAAAATACTATAACAAAGTGTATAGTATTGAAATATTTATTAATAATCGTAACGTGCATGATTCCCTTCAAATTACGTAATTCTCGAAACATTGTAAGGGCTTTATTAAGAACGACTTTCCCATGACTCATTTGCAAGTGTGAGTTTCAGACTTCACTAGAAGTTAAATATTTTAAGACGGATATAGTGCATAAATATTAGGATTATTTCTAATGTTATGTTGTTAGATATTTTACGTTATACGAATAAGTATCCAATGTTAAAAGACCTTTGTAAAAATTGCCCGACAAAATTTTTAAAATATCTACACGTTTTCATAGAATAACGCCATTTAAACCGGGGCATGCACGTTAAGATTATATTAATAACTGTTTAAATATTGCACAATTTGTTACAATTTATTTTTTGTTTTTTAATAATTATTCTTACGTATTTAGGTACTGTATTTTTAGTATTAACAGTTATGGCACTTGCATCGCCTATTATATTTTTTTTGTTTAAAAATAAAAACTTAATTCATTTAACCCTCTTTGCCACATTTGAAGTGTGGCATGTCATTTATCAAATTAATAAGGAAAATATACCAAATTTTAAAATGACAAAATTCAATAAGGCGTCCATAAGAAATAACAGAGTTAACATAATTTCCTCGGAAACAGTCAAATTTAGAAAAAACTAACTTACATCAGTGAAAAGGCCCCAAAAACAAATAATTACAGTTTTTAAATTTTCTCAATCGGACTTCAAATAAACAAGTTACAACTGATTTTTTAAAAATGGCGATTTTCAGTTTTTTTCTAAATAAAACTAAGACGAGTTGCAATTCGATTGTTTTCTCAACGGAATATTATTAGACATTAAATTCTGTACTTCTTTGCCCATTTAAGCTTCCTTGTATCTCTATTAGTTTACGAGAACAATATAATGGAAATCAAAATTGGTTCAACCTGTATATAAAAAATTGTTCCTTACCCAAAAATCTGTAAAGAACATATGTAAGAAATGTCTAAACACAAACATAGTCGATTTTAAAAACTCAAGCCAACACTGACGCGAAGAGAGGTATTCAATTTAATATTGAAAATATTATACTATTTTTATATACATACATACGTATAGTGTGTCCCAAGATAGAGTACCGAAGGGAGATTTCTTTTTATTTGTGGGATTATCAAAAAATGTCATTTTTTGCTTGATCTTAATGCTACGGTTTTAAATCAGGCGATCAGGCAGGCTAAGTTCATGGGTAACCACGTGTACATCCTACCCATTTATTTGAAAAACATCTCTCTAATATTTTGTGGAATAGATAACGTGGCGAAGGATAATTAAGTTAAAAATCACATGCTATGACTTTGTAATAAGGACATTGTTGTGACTAACTGTTTTCAGCTTCTATTATCGTAGAAACTTTAGCAGAGTTTAAGTCCAAAATGGTCGGAGATTCGATATAATTATACTAAGACTTTTGTGTCAGAATGTTATAGAGTTTCTTCTGGTAATTTTATAACATCTGTATATAAATAATAAAGTACTCAGGTATTACGTTATTAGATAAGTGTTGCTATTTTATTAAATGTTTTCTTTTAATTTCGTTTATGTTAAAATGTTAAACAAATTTTTTACTTGATTGTTAGTTTTAATATCAATCCCTACCTATTTTTTAGGGTTACACATTTTAATAATTATCATTGTTTTTATTTAAAAGCAATGAAAATCCTGGCGTTTTAACAGTTTTTTGATATATTATTTTTTTGTATTTTTTTCTGGAATAAAATAATAACGGAGGATTTTTCATTTGGTAAATAAACTGCATAATCTATGTCGGCATCAAGAAAATTAACCAAATACGACATGAGTCAAATTGAAGAAGTCAAAATTTATCTTAAGTGGTCGATTACTGGCGTGCTTACCCCACATCGAGTGTAATGAGTTTGAGAATTTTAGCTTTATGAATAAAGAAAAAATAGGTGGTTTATCATGACTTTGTTACACTCGATGTAAATGCTCTGATTTTTGCCAGTTTCATGATAATTTTCCCGAAGTCGTGCACGATAACAAAATTATACCAGAAGAAACCATATTTTATCAGCAGACAACCATGGGCTTTAAAAATAATAGCTAACATATCTAGTTGTCAAATAATGATCTTGTTTTAGTGTTAAAAAGTGTATAATAAAAATTGCTTGCAGCTGCAAGACTTTTGACTTGATAACTTAAAAGCCTATAATTTATTGTTTGTTGCTGAGAATTTGGTAAAAAAGCAACCAACTAATAACAAAATAAATCAATCAAATAAAGTGTAGACATTTTTAGGGGCACTTGCTTAAGTATTGAGATTGAAAAATACAACATTTAAAAGAGGTCTGCTTAAGATTTGTCTACATATCTACTATAATTTAAGGTCATATCTGTGGCACAAGATCATTTGGGGATTTCGGTGGTGTTCAATCCCCCTTTTTGTAACGTAACACATAAAGAGTGCTATCAGGCCAGTGGCTAGTTTATATGAGCATTCTAAGATTAACTCATATTACTGTAACATAAAAAATATAAATGGCCATGAACAAATCAAAGTCAGATGTGAAATGACGCCGCGGCTAGTGTAAGCGATAAAGTGGTAGCGTTTGTGGTGGAAAAGAAGGCAATATCTTGTAAGTTTAATATCAGAGAAACGGCTTTGATGAAAAAGAGTCCGAACGATATTTTATGTAACACAATATTCTAGTTGGCGGTGACCATAAATCTTTGTATAAAATTGAGATTGAAAGAAACTGCTCTATATCTAGCAGTAAGTTTTAAAGTTGACAAGCATTTAATAAATTGATATAGTGACGAAATTAATAATAGATTACGCGCAAACGTCTGAAAGGTGCAGAGGAAGTTTTAAATCCGCGGGGAGCTTATTCTCAGCAAAAGTTAGACGAAGTTTAATTCCGAGAGATCCACGGCACCAAAGAAAATATAAAGTACTAAATGTAGATTAGTTTTATTTCTCGTATACATTTTCCAGTTCAGACCTCTGTTAAATTTAACTGAATTTCCATAAGAAGTGTTAATTACAAGAAGTTCTAGCCTCGCTTACGAATTATGTATTCATGAATCTGCTCTCGTGTAGAGAGTTACAAATTCGCCGACGACCTTTATGAAAACTCCACTTATTACATTAAGGTTTCATTATGGAAATTACAAGAGAAGAACAACATTTTATATTCCCTGGGCTTAAAGAGATTGTCGTCAAATACTCCACGTAAATTATTTTGATTACTTAAGCGCATTAAGTGTTGACACAGTTTGTGGCCTTTTTGGTATTCTTGTCGGCGAATAGTAAGAATTGCTGAATGAAAATGATTACCATAGCTGCACTGCAATTAACTTGCAATCGATTGAAGCATATAATATGGCTAGATGGCTTCCTACTTATCAAATAATTTGTAGCCCACTGCACGGCAGTCACAGTAATGCTCTATCACAACAAAATAGGTTCAATTTTATTTTGAAGCCAGCAGAATGACTTTCGGTACCAAAGTTCCATAAAAGACAAAACGAAAACTTATTTAGTTAATTGTTTGCCGAAGAAAGGTATTTTGTACTTGCATAATAAAGTTACCGTTTGCGATTGGATTGTACTTAAAAAAAAAACAGTACGATTTGCTTAGAGTACCACCCACACAAGCCCGAAATGCAACCAAATATACAACATGCATTGATTTCTAGTTCAACAAAAGTTGAAATTTTTAACTTTTCACATCGCTTACTTAACAGTCGATTCAAAAAGTCCATAGAATGACACATAGATGATGTTAATAGAATTTTTTCCGTATGATTTTTATTTAGTACTAACCTTATAGTTATAGCATTTTGTGTGAAGCAGCTTTTGTTATTGAAAATAAAAGTGAATTTCGAGTTTTGATAAAGCATTGCTTTTTGATGAAAAAAAATATAGTGGCCTAATAAACAATATTCGAACTCTGCTTCACCGAGGCAAATGATAGAGAAGTGGATTGCTGAATTTAAACGTGGTCGTACCAGCACAAATGATGCAGAGCGCAGTGGACGCCCAAATGAGGTTGTAATTCTAGAAAACATTGACATTGTAAAGATATCATATGGTAGTGTTTTAACCATTTTAAACGAACATTTGGGTATGCGAAAGCTCTGTGCAAAGTGGGTGCCGCGTGAGCTCACAGTCAACCAAAAACAGCAACGAATCAATGCTTCAGAGAAGTGTTTAGTGCTGTTAAACCGCAATAAAATGGAATTATATCGTCGATATGTGACAATGTATGAGACATGGCTTCACTATTACACACCAGAATCCAAAAAACAGTCAGCTGAGTGGACAGCTGTCGACGAACCGAATCCAAAGCGAGCAACGACGCAACAGTCGGCCGGTAAGGTGATGGCTTCTGTAATTTTGGATGCGAATAAAACAATATTCATGAACTATCTCCAAAAAGGAACCACTATCAACAGCGACTATTACTGTGCACTTTTGGATCGATTGAAGGCTGAAATCGCAAAGAAATGGCCACATTTGCAAAAGAAGAGAGTGTTGTTTTACCAAGACAATGCACTGTATCACAAATCGATAAAAACCATGGCAAAATTGAATGAATTGGGTTTCGAATTGCTTACCCACGCACCGTATTCTCCAGATTTAGCCCCCAGCGACTTTTTCCTCTTTTCAGATCTCAAGAGAATGCTTGTTGGCAAGAAATTTAAGTCAAATGATGAAGTAATCGCTGAAACTGAGGCCTATTTTGACGAAAAAGAGAAACCGTACTATAAAAGTGGTATCGAAAAGTTGAAAAATCGCAATACTCATTGTATCGCCCTCGAAGGTAACTATGTAATAAAATCGAGTTTTGTCAAGGTTTTGTTTTTTTCTTACTTATCCTACGGACTTATTGAATGACCTGGTATGAAATGCCATAAAATTAGGTTAATTGATAACTTTTGTAAAGTAGGATTAACATTTTGCTAAAAGATGTGCAAATTGTCTTTATTTATTTTTCCAAGAGGCTTGTGTTCTAGACTGGAAAACTGTGGCTAAAATTTGGAGTGCTAGCTCTGCATAATTCAAAAGTATTCGCCAGTTCTTTGAATGAGCAGAACTTGCAGTGAGGTAGCCAGCCAAATTGACTTATTTAACTATAGTATAAGTGAAATAGAAAGATTTTTTACACCTACCTTAAATGTTGTTTGAACTTGAAAATTTAATTTCAATTGTATTTATTATTGGCAGAATTTTGTATCACTCTTTCTACATACAGTGTGTCCCAGTTAGGATACTGAAGGGAAACATTTTTATTTGTGGGTTTATACGAAAAAATCATTCTTTATAGAAACCCTTGCTTCGTCTCACATCACCGAAAATGACATTCTTTTCGGAAGTTCAATTATTTGAAAATTTTAAAAATCGTCAAAAGTAAATTGTTGTTATGTTTGGCGCTATCAAAAATTGTTACTTATAATGACAAAAAATGGGTAAAAACGACATTTGGCTTAATTTTCTAAAAACTAAGCAAAACAAATCAAGGTCGGATACAAATAAATATAAAAGTATTTGATAATAACAATAAGAAATTCAATCAAAATACCATCACTTAAAGGTATTACCACCAGTTTCCGTGCAAATTTCCACTCTCTTTATAATTTTCTATGCATTTCGTATCTACATTTATTTTTTCTGAATTCGAATGCACAGACCGATAGGTTGAAGATTTATTAAATTCAAGGTTTGGAAAACAAATACCATTGTTAGATCTCGTCAGTTTGGCATACCCAACCTTAACCTAACAAATGCTCCATTTGAAGGTACACACTAAAAAAATAGCAAATGTTTCCAAATGTAATTTGTACAAACACTGAATGTTCTCTGTCTGGAGAGGAAACAAATGGATGAGTATGATAGGAATTGACAAAAATTATCTTGGTGATTATAGCTATAAAAACAAATATTGTAACAAAATAAAGTTATAAAATTTGTATGAGTGATTGTGTAGTGTAAGGAACTCTGTAGAAACATTTGATAATGGAAAGCGACCGCGAGAATGAATCAGTAAGCGATAATCTTGTCTGCATGGAGATCCGTTCTAGAAACCGGAACGGTATAAATACGCGGTCGTCTTTCCTTCAGTTAGTCAGATAGTCAGAAAGTTAATTAGTCTAATAGTTACGTAAATAATAATCGTAGTGTTCCGAAATAAAATTAAAATAAAATATTCACAGTTCACGATGTTTTAGTTTGCGAATCGCAACAGTATTATTTTTAATTTGTTAATAATATAAAATTAACTAAGGTTTTTGCATTCCTTGTTAAGTTTGATTAAAAAAAAATAAATTTAATTTCAATATTTCGAATCATTCTTAGTGGTGCTTTTTTAAGTAACCACAAATATCTAAGTACAGAGCCACCTAGCGGTCTGTAGAAGAAACTATGGCATAGCCTTAAGAACTGTCATGCTAGCAGATGAGACCCAGAGTGCAATAATGTCCACGTTTAGAGGGCCGCGTTATTGTAGTCCAGCTCTATTCTATTTACAAAAATTTCTGAGAATAAATTAAAATTTGAAGTTTAGGCTTTTTTGTAGTTATAAACCATATTTGAAATAATATTTTTTGATATTACCAAAAATAATGGTAGTTTACTCCGGATTATTTTTTAAAATGTTCAAATAACTGAACTCCCTGCATAAAAAATAAACAAAATAATGTCATTTTCGATGATTTACGAAAAAGTAGGAGTTTTTATAAAGAATGACTTTCTCGTTAACCCACAAATAAAAAAGAAACTCCTCTTTAGTATTCTATCTTGGGAGACACTGCATGTCTTCTTTAATTATGTTAATTATTATCCAATATGTTAACATTGTATGATATAGCTCAATATTCCTGTATATTTCGTATTTGGTTGTATTTTTATATATTTCTTCATCTTGTTTGTTTTCCTACTCTTAAATGGATTTTTTTCTGTAGAGTAGTGTATAATTAAAATAAAATAAAAAATATTTAATACTGTCAGGCATAATGTCAAAGCTGTCCAATGTACATATTTTAATGTTACTATTCCGCCTAGTCCTGAATTTATCTATTGAGGAGCATTTCGGGCTCGTGAGGATCGTATCTTTAGTGAATTGCCTCATATGTTCTAAAAAATGATTTATTTACGTATTCGTCTCATACAACTTTCTCTACCTTCTCTTAAAATTAATTACATTATGAATGAAACACCGTATATGTTTAAAAATAATTTATGAAATGTGGAAATATATAACTATTTAGACAACAAATTATTTCTTTATTTTTGCTATACTTTAGGAAGACAAAAATGAAATAAAATATGTACTAGTAAATGTAATTGTGACCTCCATTAAATTAAGTGAAGGAGAATAAACGATGTAATCATAGTTGTTGGCAATATTAAATCTACCCTTTTATTATGACATCATTACTGTAAAATAATACGCAGAGTGGATACATGTAACTAAGGTATAATATTACGTCATCAGCAGTCCATTATGGCACCTATGTTAAATAACAATCGATTTTTCAATCTACCCTACATTTCCTTTATTCCCAGATTATTTTGTGTTTACCTTCGCAGCATTAAAGAAAATTGCCTGAAAAATTTATAGATTTTCTTTGTTCCCTGTCACCTACAAATAAATTAGATCTCGTTATTACTATAATCAGCTAATGGAATAATCCACTTACACCATTCGTGCAGCATAGCCGCAGCTGCAGAACATCCTTTTATTATAATTTCTTTAACCTCGCTAAAATATCATTCTACATAAATAAGATATATTATGAGAGATGTTCGATTTATCTGGCTGCCAATTCTAAAGACTCCACTAGTTTTGAGTAATATGTTACATAAAAGACATACACAGGGAAGATATGTATCTCTTTTTTCAATATGCATTTTCAGTGAGCACTTTTTTTACCTTTTGAGATGAATTAAAAACAGAAAATTAGCTTATTAAAAGTATAAGGGTAATTGTGTCAGTAGCCGGCCACTTTAAAAAGTGGTCAAGTATTCTGACACATAATTTAATCTTACCTAACGTTTTTATCATTAACTATAAATGTAGCAGACTACTCGCATAGAGAAACATCTATGTTTTTACTACATAACGCTGATCGAAAAACAGATATATTTTAATAAATAAGTTTGTTAGACCCAAATAAAATTGTGGGGGCCGACTGCTGATGGGTGGCCGGTTACTGGCGCATCTACCCTATTCTACTTTGGCAACTAACTAAAAGTATAACAAGAAATATAGTTCACATTAATTAAAATGCGAAATCCCATCAATATCTGCCCATATTTCTTGTGATATTTTTTCATTAAAGAATAACGTGATAATTGTGACAAGTCTATTTTGATTTTTCTACTATTACTACTACTACGACAATGGTTCTCCCTTAAGATAAGATCTATTTGATAGAAAGCCACGTACAGACTTGAACCACATCGCGAACTGAACCTAGTGGAGAACTTCGCCCCGTCTAGTTTGGACGTTCATGCGAACCTGATAAGCTTCTGATAAGGAGCCACGCCGAGTCCCACGTCTCGTCGGTCTTTATGGTGACCACTCACCTACAGGCGGCCTGTCGGATTTGGCCTGACAGTCTAGGACTGCAGTATATAACTCAAAAGACCACACACTATTCAGTTTACATTTGGGGTAAAATATTCAGGCGTTGCCTCAACAGTCTTGACCCCAAGGCGGCCTGAAATTTTGATACACACTATCAGTTCGATTTAGTGAGTTCAATCGTGCCGATTGTTTTGCAAAGTGAATCGCGGTGTTTATAAGATATTTAAAAAAATAGCTCTGGCTATTATATTTATGTTCTTATTATCAGAAGATCGATCTAGTGTGCGAAGATATTGGGGTAAAGACTGGTTTCTGCAACGAAAAAGCTGTTCTTATGCAAGGTTAGACAATCATTCAGCTCATTTGAAAAACTTTCTTCGAATGGTTGAAGAAAATTTTTAAAAAATATTAAAACTTGTGAAACCACTTATTCAGAAACGAAATACGAGAATGAGAGCAGCTGTAAGTATGAAGGAAAGAACTGTAGCAACACTAAGATATTTGGCCACTGCTCGTAGTCTTGAAGATTTGAAAATTTCGACAATTATTGCCCCACAAATATTTGAACGGCTTTACAAAATAATTATTTTAAAATAGGTAGATAAAAATAAGTACATATTATCACAAAAAAGTATAGAAAAATTTATTGGAGAAAAAGTAAAAAGATAAAATAGTTTTATACAACAATTAAATAGTTTCCCTATATAAGAGATAAAATAAATTCTAAAGAAATAACAAACAAAAAAATAAATGTTTTTTGAGTTGCTACTGTTTATTGATGAGACTCATTAAAATGCAAAACTCTTCGAAGTGTCCGCTAGGTAATGTTTCAGTGCATGACACATCTCAACGAATGTTTTCAGGCGTTTGTAATGAGCGAAAGTATTTTGAGTAGTTCATGTTACCATAGTTATAACTTGGGACAAAACTTGAAGAACAATTATTAGGAAGTTACACATTAACATCATTAGATAATTTTATGCATCTCCCATAAAACACGATGTCAGATAAAAATCTTTGACTATCTGTCATTCCTTTTAGTTAAAGACCAATTCTTTGCTTCGGTATAAGACATTCGTCTTCTTCATCTTACTTAGAAAGAGCATCCCCCAGTTTACGTAATAAGACCATTTTTTCATTTTCTGCTCCGCGACGCTTCTTATTCGGTGGATCTTTTAATTTACGATTGGCACCCCTATTTTAAGGTGTTATCATCGACATATCATGACTGGATTCATCTTTTTTTTTCCTGTCCGCAACATCAATCATAATGCTTTCATCGTTAGGACCACTTATTTCTGTGTTGAAGTCATTTTCTTCTCTCTAAAAGTTACAATTATTTTAATTAATACAGTTTTTGTTGGTTTTAGTTTCCCAAAACTGGCAAGAGGTGGCAAGGAATTTCGAAAATAGATGAAATTTTTCTACTTGTGAAGGTGCAATTGACGGGAAGCATATTAGAATTGTTAAGCCTCGAAACAGTGGATCATATTACTATAATTACAAAGGATATCACAGTATTGTTTTGATGGGATTTATGGATTCCTGTAAGTCAATGTTCGTCAATGGTAGAGTTTCAGATGGAGGTGCTATCGAAGCGACCGACTTTTATACAAAATTAATGAATAACGATCTGAATTTGCCTACTCAGATTCAACTCGCGAAAACATGAATTTCGTCGTTGTTGATGCTTTTGCACTACTTGAAAATATACTGAAATCCTTTCTTTTCAAAAATTTGAACAAAGAAAAACGAGACTTGAATTATCGTTTGAGTAGAGAAAGGCATGTTGTGGAAAATGCATTTGGCATTCTAGCTAATTGATTTAGGGTTTTCCACACACTGATCAACATGAGTACAAATAAAATTGATCAAATCGTACTAGCTAGTTGCGCTTTACATAATTTTCTTCGCAAACATTCCAAGAGTGCCTACGTTTCACCTAATCATATTGACGCAGAAATATTGGATATAGGTGATGTGATAAGGAGAAATTGGAGAACTGGTACTTATCTTGATGGATTGCAGCAGGTTATGGGCGTTATGCTGCCAATATAGCTAAAGAATGTCCTGACATTTATAGGAAGTATTTACCTAATCATATTGCCGCCGAAATATTAGATACAGATAATGTGGTAATGGGGGACTGGAAAACTGGTACTCATTTTGACGGATTGCAGCAAAGTTATGGGCGTAATGCTGCCAATACAGCTAGGAGATGTCGGTGACATTTATGGTGTAGTAAAATGTAAATTATAAAATTTAGTACGTAAGAAAAACCACGGCGTTTTCACCGATGGAGACCAAAATCTAGTAAGGACGGACGTAGTTCGACACAAAATCAACACCAGCAATGCGACATCTATTCGTCACCCCCCAAAAAGATTACCCGTAGCCAAGCAAAATGAAGTCGCAGGACTGGCTAAGAAGATGATGAAGGATGGAGTAATCGAGGTCCATGGTCTTCTCCCGTAGTCTTGGTTACAAAGAAGGATGGTTCAATAAGATTCTTTGTCGACTACCGGAAATTAAACGACGTCATTAAGAAGGACAGCTACCCTTTGCCAAGGATTGATGACATCCTAACAACCTTGTCTGGATCCATCTGGTTTTCAACACTGGACTTGAAAAGTGGATATTGGCAAGTGAGCATAGACCCCGATGACAAAGAAAAGACCGCCTTTTTATCTGGGAGTGGATTATATCAGTTCACGGTTATGCCTTCAGGACTATGCAACGCACCGGCTACGTTAGAACGTCTAATGGAGCTGGTATTTCGAGAACTGACTTGGAAAACCTTCTTGGTTTACTTAGATGACGTCATGGTGATAAGCAAGAGCTTTAAAGAACATCTGGAAAATCTTCAAGAAGTCTTCGACAGATCAAAGCAAGCTAAATTAAAGCTGAATCCAAAGAAGTGCTCTTTGTTCCAAAGGAAAGTAAAATTTTTGGGCCACGCTGTATCAGCCGCAGGAGTAGAAACAAATATCAACAAGACTCAAGTAATTCGTGACTGCTCAAGACCCACAGATAAACATGAACTCAGGAATTTTCTGAAGTTATCCAACCATTACAGAAGATTTGTGAAAGGTTTCGCCAACATTGCCGCGCCATTACACCGACCAACAAAAGGAAGAACGCCATACGTCTGGACTCCTGATTGTAATAAAGCTTTTCGAAAACTGAATTCCGCTTTGTGCACAAACCCTATCTCGTCTTATCAGCAGAATGGAACATTCTCCTAGACACAGGCGCCAGCAACGTCAACGTTGAGGCTTTGCTATCCCAAGTTAAAGGCGGTGAAGAAAGTCATCGAATATAACAGCAAGATCCTGACAAAGCCGGAGAGGAACTATTGCACCACCAGGTAGGAACTTCTTGCGATGATGAAGGCCATGGCACACTTTCACAAGTATTTGTATGGCCAGGAATTTCTCATCAGGACAGGTCATTCGGCGCTTTCTTGGTTAATTCGAATGAAAAATGCAGAGGGACAGAAGGCTAGATAATTGTAAAGGCTCCAACAGTATCACTTTAAGGTGCATCATCGATCAGGACGACAGCATAACAACGCTAACGCTTTGTCCAGAAAACCTTGTGGGGATTGTAAACACTGCAGACGAGTTAAGGGCCATGAGGACATGGTGGACATAAGGGTCACGTCTATCCAGCCAGAAAGCGGATGGACTGCTGAAAGTCTTCGAAAGGTACAGAAGAGCGACGCTGATATCGGACCCACATTGAAATGGAAAAAAGCTGGAAATAGACCTGAATGGCAAGAGGTTTCCGACAGAGGTCCAGCTCTTAGGAATTTTGTGGGTTCAATGGAAATCTCTCCAGGTAGTGGACGGGGTGCCGAAGAGAGCATGGGAAAGCGCGGATGGAAAAGGCGTCAACTTGCAGTTCGTGGTGCCTCAGAAGAAAATTTCACAAGTCTTGTGGGAGGTGCACTATGAGACCTCTGGTGGACATTTAAAGACCCTGGAGAAGATTCGGAAACGGTTCTATTGAGTTAACTGTAGGAAGGACTGTCGAGCGGTGGTGTCGGAAATGTCTTACCTGTCACAAGTTATGACGTAAACGCCAACCATGGAGGTTTCAGTAAGGGTGAATTGGGATGGCTATACAACCTTCAGCGAAGGAAAAGAGTTTTGCCGAAGTTTACGCCATCTTGGAAAGGGCCGTACAAAGTGCTGAAGAGGATCAACGACTTGGTATATAGGATCCGGCGTAGCCCCAGGACTAAGATTAAAGTGGTACACCTGAACAGACTGTGCAAGTATAGTGCCGAAATGACTGATTGGAACTGATCGGGACGATCAGTCTTAAGGGGGAGGCAGTGTAGCGAAATGTAAATTATACAATTTAGTACGCAAGAAAACTTTCTAGAAAGATCTGGTAAGGGAAAAGCGGCCGCGATAATAAAGCAAACGGCAGATAAGCGTTCCAGAAATTTCGGCAAACGATAAGCCTTAGCTGCTGTATTTTTCTAGAACCCGGAAGCGAAACCTATATAAGGCAGACCGTCTTTCCCTCGAGTCAGTCAGTTAGTCAGTGTAGTTAATTAGTGAGTTAGTAGTTAGAAGTTAAATAAACAGTGTTAGTGAATTGCAGTTGTAGTGTTCCGAGTTCAGTTTAGAAATAAAGTGTTTTACAATTCACGTGTTAATAATCATTTCGAAGCGATAGCTCGCAACAATAGGAAATATTTTATGGAAAGCCGGTAGAGTTACATGGCAAGATAAATTTATATAATTTTTGGAGTTTTGCTAAATATAAATATTCAAGAGCAATGAAAGTTAATACTAAAAACAATATAGTCATTTACCTCACTGTCTAAAAATTTTCAAATTTCTCTCAACTATCGATGATTGGGTCCCCTTGTTTGTTCCTGATCAGCGGTAAACAAAAGAAGATTGAAGTACCATAAACTATTCTTGTAAACTTGCTTCGCAGAACATCATGATCTTTTGGAAAACTTCACTTTTTTCAGTTCTTTGCAAAAAGAGCGACGTAAATTGTTTATTTTTTTAACCGTATTAACATTGACGTGAGGAACCACAGTTTTGTAGAAATTTATAAAGAAGAGTACCCTTTGGCGCGCATTTCGCCATCTGCGTACAATTTACTCTTTACATTCCATAATGCGGGATGTTGAGGGTATGTAATAATTAGTTCTTCGATAAATTTACTGTTTTTATCAGCCATATTAACTATGAAGTGGAAAAACTGACCGAAATCTTTAAAAACTGCTAAAAATCTCGCCTTTGATAAGAACTGAAGATATTTCAACACACTTGCCGTTTTCGCGCAAATTATCTAGCCTGCGGGTTGAAACCTGCAGACGACGCGTAAGTATATGTCAAAAATTGATCTAGCAGTCATGGCCTTTGAGATCAAATCCGACAGGCCGCCTGTAGGTGAGTGGTCACTATTAGCGTCGCATTAAAGAATGGTTGCGTGACGACGTTGCACCTGTTTGAACCGGCTTACTAATATGCTTCATTGTTAATATATAGTTACTCTGCTGTTATTCAGCGCAATAAGAATGGAACACCTTTAGGTTGCAGAACGAGATCTAGTTCGAGGCTCACGACGTGGTTTACAACGAGGTTTATATGTATTGTTGCAGGAATGTACGGCGACATTTGTTTATCTGTGCAAAAAATGTTTCCTTACGAAAGCAGCCTTCCCTGTGATATTCTCTATTTGTTTGGTAACTACCAACTGAAATGATGATATGATATTATCATTTAAATAATATTAAAACAAAGCAGTGTTTTATTTCCCAGTTATTAATATTATAGATATGTGTAATAATGATAGGCAGTGTAATAATAAAATCCGAAAACATATTTCATTCTATATAAATTACGTGAGTGGGTGAGTTTAAGAAAATGTCAAAAGCACTCACATGATTAATAACCTTCACCACATAACAAAGCTGTAGGTTTTGCATAAAATACTTGACATGTGTAGAACAAATACCAAAGGAAAATTTAGAAGTTTTCTCAGGATACGAGGGCAAAGCCGGATCAAAGCAAAGGCCTATTGTGTGTGTGTGTTTACAATTGTCCAACTTTATGAATATGCTAAAAGCGCCCTGAAATTCTTCCAAGCGGGTCAGACGAGTGAGAACGGAATCTAATGGACACAACCTTCTAGGATCCATTTGTAAGTGTCGTGAATTAGCGTCCGAACAAACACGTTCCCCGAAGGACCTGAACGCGGGCGGAAGTTCGCCACCGAGCGCCACTCGAATGGACCCGGAAGGCCATTGTAGTGGATTAATGCGTGCCTAACAAAAAAGGATCGAGGTTATTCAGCTCCTGAGCCTCTATGTGGACGGTCGATAACGTCCAAATATGTTGATTTGCATGCGGTTTTTTTACCGTAGAGCATGCTTGACATGTTCGCAAACAGATAGTCAGTGGGTGAAATTTTCTCGTTCAATAAGCCGTTTATTTTGATTTATGTGTCATGTTAACGGAAAATATGGTTTTTATGAGGCTGACAGTACTTATTATTTTGTAGTTCTCTATATTCGAAATGATATTACCTTACTATTTACTGATGCCTATTTGAGCTGTGATAAATCGTTCTAGTAATATACATACATAACATTCATATAAATCTAAATATGTTCAAATATTCCAATTAACGCACAATATAGAAAGCTTTTGTTTGAAAATTGCTAACCAAGTTCTTTAACTTAACTTTTGATTCAGCATATAAACATTGCTACAGTGAATTAGTAAGGAAAAGTAATGTTTTATATATGCACGAAACTGACATCAGATTAACAGTTGAAAAATTCGAAGGCCAAATTATATACTTTATAAATTTATTGCCATGTTTTTCCAATATTATTTAATATTCAACGCTCACATGCGTGTACTGTTTTTGGCAGGAGGACAGTAGCCAAGTGATCCAACATACAGTGCACCACTTGACAACTTATCTAAGGTCGGTCGCATACTTATACGATATTTGTTTGAAACATGTCTACGATATATCTGCGTTATATCCCTTCATTTGTAGCAGCACTTTTCTTAGGGCGATTCGCATATTAAGCAAATACATTGCAGACACGATGAGATATGTCACAGACAAATCTGATACGTTCTGGCTTGTTTGAACTTCAAGAGAAATTCGTCTTTGATTGGTGCAAGTAAAAGCATACAAAATGTAAGAATCCAAGATTAAATGTGAAATTTGTGCAATTCGTAAAAAAATTTAATATTATATATGACTATACCATGGAAAATTATCCGAATCGTGTAAGGGAAAGTGGGGGAATGGTGCGCGGCGGGTAATCGTGCGCACCCCTATATTTTAAATTCTACCGCTGGTTCAAGGATTTAAACTAGTACTGCACTCTCTTGAACGCATGATAAAATACCATCGCTATCATTAGTATCGTTAGTTCACACGTGAAGTTTGTGACATTCGGTTGTCGGGTTTCGAACAATTTTTTATTAATTTTCGTCGACTGAAAATAAGACGGCAAGTCCAAATTATGTATACAGTTTTTTTAAACTAATTATTCTCTCAATAATTAGCTATTTGAGCATATTTTGGCACACTTAGGCGGCAATTCAATAAACAGTTTTTGGTCAGGTTGTGATTTTAAAGAACATGCCCTAAAGGGGCAATGATGCGCATACATGCGTACGATTACCCCGCGTGTATTGAAATGGTAATTTTTGAACATTTGTTTTCTTTGTAAAAGCCTAGAAATTTCATTAGCAAAACTAGAATCTTGTCATACACGGCCAAAGTTCTACAAAATGCCCTCAACATTATAAGGAATAATGGAAAATAAATTAGAGAAGCTGAAAGGGCTTTTAACATACCGCAGTCAACCGTAAGGAACAAACTTTTAGAAAATGTGCATATGCCACCTCGTCTGGGACGTATACCTGTATTCACGGAAGAAACAGAGTCCGAATTAAAAGAATATATTTTATTGCTGGCCAAATTGTTTTTTTGGCTTGACACCCAAAGGACTCAGAAGATTAGCATTTAGATATGCCGAACAATAACCAATAATTTTACCGAGATAAGAAATTAGCTAGAAAAGACTGGCTTTACAGCTTTTTGAAAAGAAATCCTGAGATAAAACTTAGACACCCTGAGGGAACTAGTTTAGACAGAATTGCTTCGTTTAATAGAGAAGCTGTCAAAATATTTTATTCTCACCTTCAAGCACTTATGGAGGAATATAAAATTTAAGTCAAATAGAATTTTTAATGGACGAAACTGGCATTACCAATACACTTGAACTTATTCTGCCTTTGAAATACTTTGTTTTATTGGTTCTAAGAATTATTTTCCTGCCTGTCTAAATTGTAAGGTTAAAACATAGACGACAATACTCTCAACAAGGTAGGTCACAGAGAGAGAGTGGCAACGAGACGCGCCGCTCCCAGGAACTACGCCATCTAGGAGGGAGTTGTTCAGCTTCCGTTTTGGGTATATTTATCTACGTCTTCGTTAGGTAAATAGCGTGATTCAAAATCACCTGGCGCCCCTTTTTGGTATTCTTTAGCCGTCGTGCAGCGCAATTACCAAACTTTGAATCTATTTAAGCGGAATCTTGGACTTAGAGATATTTTCACTCCTGAGTTCCAGACTTGTCAATTTTTGGAAAGTTTTCCACTCACTGGATTATCACATCGGCCCAAACCGGGGGTCCTCACAGGGGTGTACGATTTCCAGCCTGTAATAAGAAGAGGCTCTTGTTCTTTCCCCAACGCTAGCCGGCGATAGTGAAGGAAATTATTTCATAGCTTGATAGTGGCACTTGGAAGAATTTCTCGGAAATTATAAATACTAAGCCACGACTCCTTCACCGGGGAAAAATTCCGTGACACCCGCCGATGCTTATTTATCCACGACAAAGAATGCCTGCAACCCTTCAGAAAAATGGCCCTGTTGGTGCTTCCTACAAATGTTCCAAGAATGGTTGGATAAATTCTAAGCTTTTTGTCGATTGCTGTCTCATTTCGCGAAGCAGGCAAAGCCTACTTTAACTGACCCCATCCTCCTGATCCTTGATAATCATTCAAATCATATTTCGATTTCGTCATACAACTTCTGCAAAGAAAATAATATCCATATGTTATCACTTCTACCACACACCTCAGATCATCTTCAGCCATTAGACCTTTTTCGGTTCCCTAAAGAACGCACTTTACATAGAGTATGAACTATATTTGACTAATATGGGTCATCAAAAATCACAGAATATAAGGTCGCTGAACTATTAAATAAAGCGGTTATGAAAGCAGCCAAAATAGAAAAAGCTGTTTCAGGATTTCGTACCTCAGAAATATATCCAGTTGATCCACATAAATTTAATGAAGATGAATTTGCTCCTGCCAATCACCTTAAAAATATCACTATAGAAGATGGTTCCGATACAGAAGCTCCTACTTCACCTAGGATAAATAGTGAGATTGCTGATGCTCGACCGCATTCGTCAATAGATGATAAAGATCCTTAAACGAGCACATCCGAAGGCAACTCTTTTCTGGCCTTTGCTCCACTTGCAAAGAGAATTGTGAAAAATACAGAAGTCAAAAGCAAATCTCGTGAGAAACAATGCTCGAAGATTTTAACAAGCACGCCTGTAAAGAAAAAATTAGAAAAAGCCGAAGAGAAAAGAAAATTACGCAAAAGAAAATTAGGAGGAAAGAAAATAGATAGAAAGAAAGAGTCCTATTGGTAAATGTTTTGATGGTCAAACATTAGATGGAAAGAAATTTAAAGCCAAACAGAAAATGAAGAAAGAAGCAACGCCTGAATCATCTGATGATTAATCGGAAGATTTGTCTGACATATAAGATGATGACGAATTAGACGATGTTGAATTGAGTTTCATACCACTTCCATCGACAACGCCCAGAACACCGAACGAGATTTGTGGTATCTGTGGAGAAATTGGAAAGAATGGGGAATTATGGTACCGTGCGTTTTATGTGCTCCTTGGAACCACGCAAAGTGCACAGGGGTAAATACTCCAAAGAAGTATACATGTGACTTTTGTTTACATTAGATAATTCTTTTCCTTAATTCGCAATAGTTTTTTATATGGGCACTAAATTAAAAAAAATGATTTTAGATTGAATAAGTCTTTCATTTTTCTAATTTAACGCGCATGCGCGCCATTACCCAACGCAGGCGCATAATTACCCGAAGGGATGAATAATCGTGCCCAAAAACACTTATTGACTTGTAGTATCATGTTATTATTATCTTGAAATATTACGTTACATATAAAAGTACAATAACTGGAGTTTCTTATACCGTACTTGAAATTATGCTAGCTGTGATAATTTCATCACAAATGAAGTTTTAGCTTAAGTGGGCACCATTCCCCCACTCACCCTTATGTGTTTCTTTATCGTGTCTTCTTCAACCGACGACATGTCGTACGCTGATGTGCGAGGTTGAATATTCTTTTGTTTCCAAAATTTGTATGAAACAAATGTCACAGACAAGTTGGTAGCAATTTATCGAATACATATCGCATAAGTATACGACCGGCCTAAAAAAGCAGAATCCGTTTCCTATTCGGGGCAACATCCGCCGCGGCGAGCCACCTGTTTATAAGGAATCCATTTAACGTATGAGTACTCTGGTGTTACTCGACGTGGCGTTTGCAGCGTTCTTCACAGTTTACTGATCACCCATTGGGAACGGAAAATGTTATTTCTAATTATGGTAACTGTAAAAACAACCACAACATTTATTGTTTTGGTGAATTAAACTCATTAAAGGGTTGAAACTAAGGAAAAAAAATGAAGAGTGGCGATGTGCAATTTTATTTTTAAATTTTGGTAACATCAATACAGAGGCTGCAGTACCGGTATATTTTTTTTTTATTTTCTTAAGTGCAACAAATAACTGCGCAGTGGTTCCAAAAATCCTATAAAATGTGATAGCAGCATCCCTTCTGATTCTTTAGATCTTTCGGTGGTTGACAGTAGGATGCTTCCTGAAATGATTTCGAGGTAAAACAATTAGTTTTGCCTCTCACCTAATCATATTACTTCTCACCTTGATGACCTAGGCAATAGTCTGTGAGATTTTTTGAACTATAATAATTCCAACTTTGTCCACATTTCAGTACTATAAGAGAAGTCATCCTTGTCTTTAAGTCAGCAAATTTGTTTCGATATGACAGCTGAAAAATAAGGCGTTTCCAGCCTCTAGTCTTTTAACTGACAAGATAGAAGTGCATTTTTCTTACATAAAGAACGTATCAAAATTACAGGAGGAAATCGATCACATATTTTTAATTACTGTACACGGCTTACTCCTAGGTAGATTTACTGTTAACATTAGCATTTTGGTGACGAGGAAACCATAAGATTTTCCGATAAAAAATCGCTCAATGCCCCTTTGGTTTTTACTTCAAAAAATTCAAAAATATTTATTAAACAGGACTCATTACACAGTGTAGTAATTATCATCATTAATTTTATTTCTAGTCGACAAGAGTCGAAAAAAAGAGTAATAAATCTAGAGTGAGGTATCTGTCATATTTATCAATTATTTTTCTCCAACGCTATTATAGAAACTGCACATTCTAAGAATAAAAATTTTGATGGAACAAATATCATTTCAGCACACGTTCAGAATACTGGTAATTTTGCACACATTAATATTAGAATATTAATATTCTAACACGGCTTTCGGCTAATCAGAAGCCTTTTAGGTTCATTTTAGGGTGGAATATTAAGTATTTTGTTTTTGTTGATATGGTTACATGTAATAATTAAGCTACTTATTTAAGGCGTCGTGTTTCAAAATTGTAATCTATTTTGAAGTTTTTTATGAATATTTAGTGGTTTTTCTATAATCTTGTTAGAGAAAGTATAGTCTATAACACGTTTGGAATGGCATATTCCACACTAGCGCAAACGTAACCCTCGCCTGGGGCTCGAGCTACAAGCTTTTCGCTCGTGTGGAATATGCGCCATTCCACAACTTGTTGTAGAATATACTATTTTTTTTTGCTATTCTACATAAGATATACATAAATTTTAAACTTACGTGCCAACGTGGGCCTGTACTGAATGGCCTTTTGATAACTTTGTATGGCTTCGTCCAGGCGCTGACTACCCTGCAGCAAAATTCCCCTGTAACAATGAAACATAGAGTAAAATTAATGCGACTTATAAGTCTGTCAAATTCACAATGGAAATATAGGCCACAATACATTTTAGATTGACAATCAGCAATATATCACAATGACTTGTCAGTTCACTTCGTGCTCATTTCCTTTTAATAAAGGCTGCACAGACGAGGGTTTGCGTCACTCTTCTCACCTTAATATACTTGGATATTGATCGACAAACAACAATCTAGCGATAAATGTGTCAGCAGGAAGTTCTCCAATCTACTAACTCT
The DNA here is from genome assembly GCA_028583605.1 of Dastarcus helophoroides. Lineage (NCBI taxonomy): Eukaryota > Metazoa > Arthropoda > Insecta > Coleoptera > Bothrideridae > Dastarcus > Dastarcus helophoroides. The sequence goes on from CM053326.1 coordinate 8,437,791, forward strand.
AATATACCATTCATATTTATCAGGTGTAACTTTGAGTTGCGGTGACAAAAGCCGCTCTATTTGTATCACTCGCTACCTTCCATTTTCGATTTACGTAATGCATCGATTCGCCTGAAAATTCAGCTTTATTATTGAAGTTTCAACTTGAACAATATTTCAAAGGTTCTGTCACGTATATTTCGCACAAAAGTAAACATGAAATAATAAAATCATATTATTTCTATAGGAGTGTCTTTTGTGTCAAAATATCACTTTTCTTTAGATATCGAAAATTTCACAATTTGTAGAAGCAGAAACATTGACAGCAAAAACTGGATGATAAAGTTATATTGCAAATAACATTTAACGATTAATTATTAACAATTTAGCTTTTATTAGGCTGCGAATGAAGCATAAGTAATTTCTACAATCCACTTAAAATTTGTCAAACAATTTATGAAGTTTTCGTTTTGATAACATTATATTTCTAACTGCCCTAGTTTCAGCTGCTCTGACAATAGTTATTTTTTAAATTTGTACATCAAATGTTATTTTTTGGTTAGTTTGTTTCACTTCCTAAAATATCAAAGGTACTCCGCACTTTGTGTGTCATCTTGTTTGTTTCATTTTTGATTTATGCCCTATAATATTATTCTTTTCTTTGTGGAAGGTAACAATTTACTTTGTCATATGTCATAGAATGACATCTAAACATCAGGTTTTCAATAATATCAATTATGTAATATGTATGCTCGACTAAAAGAGAAAATACATGCAAAATTACAAAATCAGTATCTAACAAACATTTTTTTCAAATACCACCTAAGTGTGTTGTGATAGGAAGAATAGATCACCTTTACAGAGATTTTCTTTTCTTCTGACATATGTATGTGATAAAACATAAGGGTGGGGCATGCTTCTCATTGTTATACAGGCTGAATCAAATCTGATTTACACTACAGTGAACTTGAAAATTATTGGATATACAACAAAGCTTGAATGAAAATAGTACAGAATTCAGTTCCTAACAATATTCCGCTGAGAAAACAATTGCATTCCATTTCGTCTTGTAACTTGTTGTTTATTTTAAATCACATCGAAAAAAAAAAAAGAAAAACCGTAGGCGATTATTTTTTAAGGCTTTTCATTGGTGCTCGTTGTTCTTTTCCCAAATAAACTGTTTCCGACAATATTATGTCAACTTTATTATTTTTTACAGATGCCATAATGGATTTTGTCATTTTAAAATTAGGTATATTTTTCTGATTATCTTGGTATATGACATGGTATGGCAGTCCCTAAAAAAGTAATAATTATTACTGAAAAACTAAAAATATTGTAAGAAAAACTATATAATATTGAAATATTTAATAATAACGTAATAATAACGTGCACGAATCCCCTTTAAATGACATAGTTTTCTGAAAATATTCTACCAATTTTATTAGGGGAGGATTGCCCATGATTCATACCCAAGTATGCGTTCTAGACTTCTCTAATAGTTAAGTATTGTAGGACGGATGATCTACGTAAATAAGAGAGTCTCTAATGTTAGTTTTTTAGATATTTAACGTTACATGAATAAGATTTTAATAAGTATTAAATGACAATATAAGAAAATCCACAATTTTTGATTATCAAACCGATAGCGCCTAACAATATTTCAGCTCGCATTCCAAATATAATGCTGAAGACCCAGATAGAAAATCATTTACATTTTTACAATAATATCAGATTCACCAAAGCCTTAACGATGACTACAACGTATTAATAAATGTATTTTAAATACTCCAATGAAAGTTGAAATAATTTAATTGGATTGGAAAGTTCTTATTAGAAAAAAAAAATGATATCGTTTATTCTGAAATGTATCGTTGATTATGGCACTTGTATCGTGTGTTAATATTTTTTTTGGGCTCATAAAATTCTTATATAATCTAAAACGTCATTACACGATACGAATATATTAATGACTATTTTAATAATACACACTTCGTTACCATATTTTTAGTTTTTTAATAATGTTGCGTGTTACTGGTTCAAAAATTAAAACTTCGTGAATTGTAAACACTTTATTTAAAATTTACTTTGGAACACTACGATTATGAATCACTTAACTATCAGACTATCTAATTAGCTGGATATCTGACTAACTAACTGACTAACCAACTAACTAACTAACTGATTTTTGGGAAAGACGACTGCGTATTTATACCGTTCCGGTTTCTAGAACGGATCTCCGTACAGATCGGACTATCGTTCGCGTAAACGTCTAGAATGCTTATCTGCCATATAGTAGATTCATTCTCGCAGTCGCTTCCCATTAACAAATGCTTCCAGAGAGTTCTTTACACTACACAATTACTAATACAAATTTTACAACCACACTTCGGTACATTAATTGTTATTATGTAATTAGGTACTGGATTTTTATTGATAAAAGTTATGGCACTTTTCTTTTAAAAATAATAAATTACTTTAACTCACTTTTACACGAATTTTTGTCCTTGTCTTGCATTTTTTTGGTCTTGTCTTGTTATTGCTGTAAAAACAAGACAAGACAAGAAGTTCTCTTAGCAGGGGCAAGGTTTTTTCTCAAAAAATTAACAAGAGGCAAGATTTCTTGCCTCCTTTAATATTTTATTATAATAAGCAATGGTCAGGAAAATGGTCTCTGATGGAACTATCTGTGGTCGTTAAAGTAATTACGTAATATCCTTCATCGTTTTTGATAATACTGAATACAAAATTTCGAGTTTATACCATCAGTCAAGAATATTCCTATTCGCTTCTGTTCGCTGGTTTTAAAATAACTGTGATGTTTAGTTAGATGTTGAAAAAGATGCTTAGGGTTTTGACTGATTTAATATCTGCATGTAGGATAAAAAATATAGAGAGTTCTATTGAAAATAACAAAGTTATCGTTGTTTGAATTGACCAAAATATTCAGACATGGATTCAACCCTCATTATAATATTTTTGAACATATGAAAGTTATGTACGATAGCTTCGTATGTGTTCTACTTACGTAATAAATATGAAATCAATATCTGGTTTTTGGAAAAAGATACAAGGCATTTCGTGAGATCATGCATCTGTCAAATTTTTTATAAAAAAAAATTACCTCCAAAACTATAAATTTTAATAACAATCTTTGTTATCTAAAATGGCCTTAATTTTAAGGCCATTCATTTAATTTTACTGATATTTCTTAAATAATATCTAAAAACGGAAAAATATGTAGGGTGTCTTATTTAAAATAATGAAATTGGTGCCAACTTTCGGTATAACCGGAAGTACTACAACTTTGCGAATATTTTAGTTAGCGTTAACCCCGTCGACTTTGCTGAGTTGTTAAATTTTCAAATTTTTTTGATAAGTATTTTGTCAGATATTGTTTAATCTTCTATTAAACAGATTTTTTAATGATTTGTATCTTTATTTGTAAGGTGTCATTCAAGCTGACACACTTAATTGTTTTCCAAATTCCTAAATTGTTTTGACTTCTTCATGTTATTTTTCAAATTTTACCAATTTTGATTAATCAGGTTTATGAAAATTATTGCAAGGCTGAACAGAATTAACGATGAACGGTTAAACCAGCGACCGCCAACCGGTGTATTTCGTTCACATATGCATGTCATATGATTGTTACATTAATTACTGCAAACTTGTTTAACCTCATATTTTTAATTTGTCATAGTTGTTAGGTTTTACTTTTAATAAAATCAGTATTGATCGAATCGTCGTATCAATTACTCGAACCCTCAACAGATATCGATCACGGCGATTGCGGTGGGCCACACTGTATAATTTTACGTATTTGAATTCTATGCAAAATGCCGATTGACATAATTTCAAATAATAGGGGTCTGCGATTAATAGTTTTGGAGATATTTAGAAAATTCATAAAATTTGAGTTTAACTTTGAAGCTCATTTAAAAGACCAGAAACAATAAAATCAATTTGTTTCTTGTGCAAATAATTACAGCATATCATTTTCTTGAAATTTAATGTAATTTTTTTAAAATGGCATTTGATATTATACAGGGTGGTTAGTAAACGCAAAATTCTATTTTTCTTAAAAAAGTCAAATAGCACAGCCGGTACATTATTCTTCATTTTTATTAGAGAACAACTAAGCTTAAATTTAATGTTAGAATTTGTAGGTCTAGTTCTTATAGTTTGAAAGTTATTTAACTTTAAATTTGAAAAATAAAAAATGTTGACGTTAACGGTAATGAAAAACACTAATAAATAAACTTTTTACAGCATAATTTCCAAAAAAGGTTATAAAACCAGAAATTGGGACATGTCTCGTCCCAACTGCGATCTTCCAATTTAAGGTAAAATATACAACTGTTGTTAGTGTACTTTATCTTGATTAGGCCACATATTAAACTTACTTTCTTTTTGAAAATATGGTGCACAAAATTACAACAATTAGCATTTAATAATACTGTTTTGCATTTATCAGTATCTCTTTAACTATCAACTTTTCGACTAAATTAAGTTCAGCCAAACTTTAATATTTTTACGGTAGCAATTTACTCATGAATGTTGGCTCAGTACCTTGAGATTAGCCCGTATAAATTAAATTGCAATGAATACCGGTGGTTTTCCATTTTAACGTAACATAATTTATATTGATTTCGAATTATGTATTTCAAAAAGTTTGTGTTTCAATAACTTGGTAATTGGATGAGTGAATGTGGCTTTAATTTCCTTTGCTTTAATTGCATAGACGAGGGAGCACAAGTAGTTATTTGGTTGCATTTATTAATTAGGCAATTTTCTTAGCACACTAATCGAAAGGTACATCAGACTGAACTGAACGTGCTCAAGAACTAGCTAAGCTAATTGCAAATAAACATGCTACGTCGTCTATCTTCCTACTGAAATGGAAATAGACAGGTACGCTACTAGATCGAATCATTAGCCGAGTTGTTTAGGTGAGTTAATTATAAGGTTTCAAATGCGACTGCATTAGCTTGAAAATTCGTGAAATGTACACATATACATACATCTGGAAATGTGAGTATGTGTTTGCTCTAAAGCCTAATTACCTTTTTCATTCTCGTCAAACACATTTTCTTATTGTTATTTTTTCCGTAGAAATAAAAACAAATGCTTTAAAAGTACATAATAAAACCTAAATTTTATAGGAGCATTTTGTAACAAAGTAAGGGTTAACAATATCCAATATTAAAGAAAGCAATTAAAGGGTATAGGCAAGGCAGGCAACAAGTTAATTTTTTTCCCAAACAATTTACCGACATCATCTCCTAGCTAATGATGTAAAGTTTCATTGCGACTAGAATCACTTGCTTAAAATATATCAAATTAGGAATCATAACAGATGTCCCTTTTCCTTGAAATAAAGAAATGGTAGAATATCTGCATCTTAAAATGAGCTAGTCTCAAATCTACTTATTTTAACATATCGCCTTCTTTGCCTGTACCCTTCAATTGACACAAAAAATCAGGTCTCCTGCATGACATTGGATAAACATCTACAAAGGCGAGCTGAAAAGTTATTGGTTTACATATTTATTTCTGTGATTACAGAGCACAAGTGCTTAGTCATAATTTATATATTTAAGGTAATCCCAAAACAAAACTGGCTCGTACTTTAATAAATAATAAAAACTTAAGAATGTATTTATACGTGTATGTAAAATTCTCTTTCTTTCATAGAAGGAGCACTTAAAATGTTTCTTTCCCCAGAATTGTGAGGTGTAACACGCGACAGTGGCATAAGTCCATTTTCTAAAAAAATTGACTTAAGCAGTTTTACGCTAAGACTACAGATTTATTTGTAAAGATATTCTACACATGGCATGACATCAAAAATAAAATGCCTCCGTTGAACCCCAGATCACATTTTGTCTGTTTGGTTCGTTTTTCTGATTTTGAGTTTTTAAATTTTAAATAAATCAAAATTTTCGATAAGAGATAATCATATTCCACGTTAATGCGATATCTGTTAATCACTTTGGTATCATGACACTAAATTAGATAAAAATTATTTGGTACAGATTTTCAGAATTGTATGTTAGCTCTTAAAAAGTATAGATGTTACGGCTAAAACGATTACTTGGTTAGTTTTAAAACTAACCAGCTAGTTTGCAAACATACTGAATTAAATGCTATTTTAAAGAAATCAGCGATTTCCAACAAAATAGCGGATGCTAGATTGCGAGTTTAGAAACTACCTGGGTAGTATGCAAACTAATTATTTGCTTTGGTTTATTTATAGATTTTATGTGACTGTTTTCACATTAACCAGATATTTTGTTAACTTTGTATGCTAACAGTTCGTACTATTAGCTAATACGGTTACTGCAATCGTTTTGGTTGCCCAAAATAGCAAGTTTACTTGTTAGTTCATAAACTAGCTAAGCAAATAAGCAATAACTGGAAACTAGAATCTCAAACAGCAGGAGTGAGGTTATGTGTAAGCTAGTTAAGAATTATTTCGTTTATGTTCAAAAACTGCTATCAATTGAAACTGAAAGATATGAAAATTACGCTTCGGGCAACATTTGAATATACTTCACTATCAAGAAGCAATCAAGATTACGTTAGATGCCAATGAAGCAAAGGGTCTATAACAAGAAATGTAAATACGTCAGCTCTAGATAGGGCTATCAGCTGTCCTAGTTTGGGTGGAATATTTTTGATTTTTTAATTATTAGTCCTGCGTTCTGTCTAACTTGCTAATATTTCTGATTTCTGACAATTCAAACTTCATGGCTGCCGGAACTAAATTTATAATTTTTAAAAGTTTCCGATTTCTTGGACGACGATAATCGTGCGGCATTTTTTTAGTGGATAAGAGTTATTTATTAGAGTACCCCTTGCTTTATTTTGGAAACTTGACAATTCGATTCAACATTAAAATAGAATAAACAGTAAATGCCCCCAAAGCAAAATATATAATTACTTATTTATAATTTTTATGTTAAATTAAAAAATCTAGTATAAGGATTTGTCTTACATTTAGTAAGTAACAATTAAGTAATGAAATGAAATTAGCTTGTAAATCCATCTATTTAAAACACCAAAGTACTCATATGAATAGAGACTGAAATAAATTTTGCAAATTTTCAGTAAGTATCAAAACTAGCCGTTATTATATTAAACTTACTCAAAATCCCCATTTTAACCATAATAAGTAGATTTGCATATTGACCAGCTAGTTTCTAAACTATGAACTGATTATCTGCTATTTTGGTGGAAACGGCTGACTCGTTCAAAATAACAGCTTTGTAAGTTATTTTGAAAACAAACTGGTTAGTTTCAAAACTAATCAAGTGTCTATTTTAGCCGCAACATAGAAAGGCTGAAAATGTATACATTTTGTTCAAAATAGGAAATATAAAAGAGTGGACATTGTCCATCTGGTCAAAGCCTGGACAGGTAGATAGTAATCAATAAAAGTCAATTGAAAATGTGGTTTGGGTAAAGTTGGATCATTTCAGCGACGTCGTTGTCTATCAATGAGAATTCTTTTTTTTTAAGTTCAAAGGGCAAACCCATTATGCCTTCAGAGCATTGCAAGTAGGATGCGGAAACAAGAATGGATGATTATGAACCTCCTTCTTAAAGAAGCATAGATTGTAATTCCTGAGGAAAATTTCGTTTGGTAACAAATGCCTTGAAAGTTCTTAGAAAAAGGAGTCTCCATAGACAGAATTCCTCACTGTCTCAAGCTGGACCGCACAGGAATTTGCTGTCTCTGACTGTCTTGTACGCCTTAAAAATCTTAACCTTGCAGAGATCAATTCTATTAATTCTTGCAAGTATCTTCCATAAAAATACTTGTAGAAAAAAGATAAGTCACCAACCATTCCCCTGTGCTCCAGTGTTTCGCGAGAATCGGTCTAACACTCGTCATCAATTAGACCAATTACTTTTCTTTAAATTGAGTCTAAAAGAGCCAAAGTGTGCTTTGGAGCTAAACTCTAAACATAAGAAGAGTATTATAGTGTTGGCCTAACTTGAGCTTTGTATAAAATGAGCAACTGATGAGATGTGAAGTACTTTTAACTCTAGGAAGAAAGTCTAGCTTTTAAAAGGCGTCCCAAGTGAAGTTAGTGCTAGCATTCATTCCTACGATAGAGAGATGAGGTCCCATCGGAAGGATTTTAGCACCCATGAGCTATGTTTGTTGCATTATCCCTTGATATTTTCTTAGAGAAAACCGCGACCTGAGTGCTTAAAGCGTCAAAATTGACCAGATTTTCCTTACCCCATTTCGAAACGGTTTCGACATTCCTATTAATCATCTGTATCAGCCCATCTGAAGATGTATATTGGATTAAAAGTAAAAGCCAAGAGATCGGTTATGTGTAACAGAAACAGAGTAAGAGACAGGGCAGACCCCTGAGGCATCTCTGCATTAATTGCAAATGTTTTGGATAAGATGCCATCAACGACGATCTAAGGAGATCTGTCAGAGAAAAAACTGGATATCAAATGTTAGAGCCCAGGAGAAAGACCATAAGATGTTAATTTGGCTAGAAGAGACTCTGTCAAAGACCGTTGAGATATCCAATGCCACATTTCTAGCCTTACTCTGTTTTTCTACAGCAGAGTTACAGATATGAGTAACAAATGCCAGTAGATCGCCAGTGATCGTTGTTGCCTTAAACCGTATTGCCTGTCTGAGATAATTTTATTCTTCTCCAGATATTTAAGAATCTTGACGTTGATAACTTTTTCTATCACTTTAGATATAACAGTCAATATAGGGCGGCAGCTGTTACCCAGATACCTTTTTCCCTTATTAGGGACAGGCTGTAGCAGATTTTCAGATATCAGGGAATATACCTTTATTGTAAGAACAATTTTCTTAAGACAGGAGTCAACTCTGGAGCGCAGTTATTAAGAATAATAGCGGGGATACCGTCAAGGGCAGAAGCTTTCGAGGTGTCAAGCTCGAGGAGCATCTTATTGAAACACGGCTAGTCGCAAATTAATGTCACAGAAGTGGAGCAGATCCTATAGATGTTCTCTCTACCGAATGAGAAAACATTGACATAAGTTCAATTTAGAAACTAACAAAATTTGGGCACATAATGAAAGGTATGATTTATCGGAAAAGCAGTTTTAATGGTATAAAGTTAACCAAATAAATTAAGTAATAAGCCTTTATAAGTTTTGGGTTTTAAAAATTATTCTCAGAGCGTCCTTATCAATATTATTATAAAACCAGGATAAATAATTTGATAATTTTAATTATATGGGATAACTGCAAAAAATATATTTAAAAAGGAAATATTTTACGGTAGATAAAAAATGAGAGATTCCATCATCATAAAGTTTTCTTTATTTGAACAAAATTTAATTACGTCCGAAGAAGAAGAGGGCCGTAAAAAAGAAAGCGTAGCATCATCGAATGTGAAATAAATTTCATTATATTTCCGGCGCTATTCACCCTAACGCGAAATTATAATTTCCTTCCTCTAAATAAAGGAAATGTAAAATGATCGGCAATCAGCCTGACAAAGCTTGAGATGCTAAATAATAAGCGTTGAGAAAATTTGTAAAATCCACTGGGGGCTATAATTTATTCATTCGCTTAAATAGTATTTTTGTATGATTTGAAAAGAAATAATAATTAAAAAAACGAAATTCTTTGGTTCGAGCATTTTCTGACATGAAACGAAGTGAGATGCAATACGATAAATTGAACTAATTAAAGCTTTTCATTAAGACTTTGATATTTTATGTGTAATCTAATTTCTTTTGCAACTTCCGACGTCATTTAAATCAAAATAATAAGCAGCAGAAATACGGAATCAGCCAAAATCATATGAAATATTAAAGGTGCAGCTAATTCATTTTGTGTGCAGAAATGCCAATAAGGGAAAAAGAATCTAAATTATGGAACTCATCTAAGTTGGAGAGCTTTTCCTGACAGTTTTTTCATTAGATTTCCAATAGATTGAAATGAAATCATCTAGGAGCACGAAATAAACAACCTCCTTAAGCGTTTTATCGAGGAGCGGAGAATAGAATTTAGTTGAACGACTTTGCCTTAAATTTAGCTCAATTATCTAAACTGCACCTAAATGAAAATCAATTTCTGGACAGCAGGCACTTGTACCAGTTACTGAAGTAATAGCACTTTTCCTTTGCGTGTTCGCTTTCGAAGAATCACCGAAAGCAATCAGTCAGGTGTTGTTTGTAGGTTCCGATGTTATACGTCAATTGACCAATGATGACATTGTGATATACCGGAAATCGTAAATATAGCATCGGAAAGAGATAGAATCAGTCATTTGGTGGGCGCCCTACCTTAACTAATTTAACACAGATTGTGTAAATCAGCATATGACTTTGCACACTTTATTTTTAATTTATATATTATTTTAATATAACAAATAGTTAAAATAGTGGTTTTTTACGAAAGTGGCGTTGATAGAATATAAACCACACGAGTAAAATAATCCATTTTAGTCACGAATTATATTTAACTTTTTTTGTAACGTCATTCGTAATTAGAAAACAATATATTTTTTAAAAATTCGGCAAAATTGAGTTACCTTTTGGCTATGACTAAATTGTATTCAAGTTTTGATAGGAACCCAATAACAAAACAGTTAAAATGTTTAATTGATTATAATGAAATTTTATTTAACTGTAATGTGTGAGCATCTTGACTGATAACGTGTATCATGACATCCATGCAGTGGCGACTAGTGACTTTTTGACAGGGGGCGCGCAGATGCAAAAATATTAGTAGTAAAGGGTTTAGGTGACTTCAGTGCCAGAGCAAGGTATTAAATTAAGGAGAAACAAAAGTGATACAAAAGGTGTGACATTTAATAGTATTTTTAGGAATCAAATTTAATTAACATCGTATAACCTCCAAAATAGTTTTGGGCTATCATCTCTAAGATCTAAGTTCATCGAGTACAAAAAAAAAATTATCGACATTTCTGAACCCTTTTAAGGTACTCGGTACGGTTGCACTTCCTTACGGTTCTAGGTTACTTAATTAAAATTATTTTCTTTTATAGGAATAAAATTATATCACTTTTTTCATGAAAACTGAAAGTAAAATGTATTTTATTACAAAGTTCAAATTAAACTCTAGAAAAATACAAAAAAATATTTTTTTTTAAACAAAATCCGCTCTACGATCTTTTAAAGAACTAAAGTGTTCATTACTTTTCCATCAAAATTGTTTAAATCCAAGTTTACAAATTAACTACGCCATCTAGGAGTGAGTTGTTTAACTTCCGTTTTAGGTATATTTTGGTGATTTTTCTACGTCTCTGTTAGGTAAATTGCGTGATTCAAAATCACCTGGCGCCCTTTTTGGTATTCTTTAGCCGTCGTGCCGCGCAATTACCAAGTTTGATTCTATTTAAGCGGAATCTTGGACTTAGAAGTATTTACACTCCTAAGTTCCGGACTTTTTGGAAAGTTTTCCACTCAATAGATTATCACATCAGTCCAAACCAGGGGTCCTCACAGGGGTGTACGACTCCCAGCCTGTAATAAGAAGAGGCTCTTGCTCTTTCCCCAACGCTAGCCGGCGATAGTGAAGGAAATTATTTCATAGATTGATAGTGGCACTTAGAAGAATTTCTCTGAAATTATAAATACTAAGCCACGACTCCTTCACTGGGGAAAAATTTCGTAACCAGAGGTACTATTGGCAGTTAGGCCTGTAAGCGGCAAAATTAGCAATCGCAATCAGATCAGCCGGCACCTACGCATTTAGCATCATAAATCTTAAATACACACTCCAAACTCTCACCATTTGGCCATATCGCATAAGCGGAGCGGCGTACCCCAGGCTAGCTTTAAGGCGGTGTTCTGTAGTTTATTTCTCCGTATCTTGTCGAGGCCGTTGATAGGCAACCCACGGCAGCCAGGCTAGGAGCATAATTTTGCGCGCACCAACTTATTTAAATTTCCTTATAATATACAGGGTGTTACAAAAGTCCGGGCCGCTACTTCAGGAGCATATTCTACACATTAAAATATGAAAAATGTTGAAATACATTTTTTTCTTTAAATTGCCTCCTAACGGAGATGTGACCATTTAAAGATGGCGCCCCTAAAGTGGTTTTTTTTACTACAAAAAGTTAACGGTTAGTAGCAAAGTCATGAAATTGGGCAAGCGGTTAAAGAATTGGATTAGGCATATTCTCATGTAACATATTTTTTAAATAAGCAGTAGCGTGGTGTGTAGGGGGTTGCCCGCGATTATTTTTTGCCGTAACTTTTTTGTATTGCAATATTTCAACACAAAAGTCCATAATCGTAAAAAGCAACATTTTTTATACAAAAAAGGTACTCTTTCTCAAAGTTGCTAAAAGTAACCGTTTCCGAGAAAAAAGCGTTTAAACAAAATTGTTGCATTTATTAGAATTCGTTTTGCAAATTTCTAATTTATCCACTACTAACTGCATTGATATAAAAATAGTACAAAATTAAGAAAAAAAAAATCAAAACAAGTGTTCGAAATTACTGCCCCCTGCAGCAATACATTGCTCGGCTCGTCTTCTAAGGGAACTCCTTACTCTTTCGTAAATGCCTGGTGTATTGTGAATCTGGTTGAACCCATTTTCAATTCGTTCAGGAAGATCATTAATATTGTCAACTGGTGTGGAGTAGACGATCTGCTTTAGATGTCCCCATAAGTAGAAATCGAGTGGGTTGAGGTCAGGATACCTAGCTGGCCATGGTATCGGACCTCCTCGACCTATCCATCGTTGATGATAGTTGTTATTCAAAAATTCCCTAGCAACTGCACTAAAATGGGCAGGTGCCCCATCGTGCATTATCCACATTCGCTGTCTTGTTATGAGTGGAACATTTTCAAGTAACACGGGTAACTCTGTTTGCAAAAAATGTCTATATGATGCTCCTGTTAACCTATGAGGTAAAAAAACGGTCCAATTATAGAATCCCCTATTATTCCTCCCCAAATGTTAAGTGAAAAATGTTGCTGATGCCTCGACTGAATAACTGCATGGGGATTTTCAACTTGCCACTGATGCATGTTGTGAAAGTTAAGTATCCCGTTTCTGGTAAAACCCGCTTCGTCCGTAAATAATATGAGCGATGGAAAGTTCTCATTTTTAGCGATCTTATGCAATAGCCAGTTGCAAAATTCTATTCTTGGAGGATAATCAGCAGCAAGTAACCCTTGCACTCTTTGAAAATGATAGGGGTAAAATTGGTAAAATTTCAAAATTCGCCAGATAGTTACGTGATTTACTCCTTCGGCTAAAGCAAGTTGTCTAGTGCTGACACATGGATCTTCTTCAACTCGCTGAAGCACACGCTCCTCTAAATTAGCAACTTCTGCGTTTGGCCTTCCAACACGTTCGCCTTTGAAAACAAAATTTCCTGTTTCACATAAACGAGCATGAATTTTCTGGAACAATTTTTCTCCTGGTAGGTGTCTATTAGGAAAACGTTCAGCATAAAGCCGTCTTGCTTCAGCACGATTACAATTTGCAAGCCCGTACATTAAATGCATATCGGCCATTTCTTGATTTGAATAGTCAGTCCATTTTATCAAAATAATGAAAAGTTAAAAAACTACTACACTTACTATTGACAACAAAAACTGCTAAAGTTTACAGCTTACGACCAAATTTTATCAGTGACGCAACGTCAATCTCTGGCAGATATTGTCAAGTACAATTGTTTTCTTTACGATCAGTTTGCATGACCAACTTATTTTTTCTTATACAAATTAGTTAGAATTTCGAAGACGGGAAAGGATTATTTAAACGCCTTTTTCTTGGAAACGGTTACTTTTAGCGACTTTGAGAAAGAGTATCTTTTTTGTATAAAAAATGTTGCTTTTTACGATTATGGCACTTTTGTGGCGAAATATTGCAATACAAAAAAGTTACGGCAAAAAATAATCGCGGGCAACCCCCTACACACCACGCTACTGCTTATTTAAAAAATATGTTACATGAGAATATGCCTAATCCAATTCTTTAACTGCTTGCTTAATTTCATGACTTTGCTACTAACCGTTAACTTTTTGTAGTAAAAAAACCACTTTAGGGGCGCCATCTTTAAATGGTCATATCTCCGTTAGGAGGCAATTAAAAGAAAAAATGTATTTTAACATTTTTCATATTTTAATGTGTAGAATATGCTCCTGAAGTAGCGGCCCGGACTTTTGTAACACCCTGTATAATATATTGGAGTCAAACGTTTGCGTACTTTATTCCAAGTCATTATTAGTTAATTAGTATATCAGTATTTTGTGCCTAAAAATGTGATAAATCCAAGTCTTTTACATTAAACAGAAAAGAATAGATCGCTCACTTCACGAGGAGCGCGCTCTTGCGCTCTTTAAGGCCAGCCACCACTGCATTCATGACACGGCCTAGATGATAAAATATTGTTGATAAAACCAACATTGTGCACGTCACCAGTTGGGTTTTTTTGCGATTATTTTAAAATAATCTATAAGCATGACTTGAAACACAACATCTCTATCTCTCTATCAAAGCAACGAATCTTCGAATTTAAGATTAAATTTAACTTGGAAATTTCGATTTTAATACCAATATTTTTCAAGTTAAATCTACTCATAAAGGTTAAACATGATATGCCTTTGATAGGAAACAATTATTTCAACAGTTGAAACCCTATACTATATGCAGTGCAGTTTCTTAAAACTTGACATAGGCTTACAAGCACTTCCAATTGCAAAGTTGTAATTAATAACCCGACTAAGAAAAATGTACGAATAAAAGTTTCCTATGTTTCCATATTTCTTCAGTAAATATTAATACAATTTTTTTTAGATAACAACACCCCATTTTTTACAGCGTTTTGATATACCATTAAATTTAGGGCAAACGGTGTTTTATCACATTTTTTATTTGAAGTAACCGTTTTCGAACAATGAGCAAAAGAAGTAAAATAAGCTGCAGTCGGCAGGAAGTAAACGAAGCTAACAAAGCAATAGTAGGCCTTGGAAACTAAAGAAAAATTGTGTTTTTTGAAAGGAGCCTTCATAATTTTGCTGTCATTGTGTTATTTAAAAGCTATTGCAATATTCAATCTTCATAGTGACATGGACATAATGTGATAAGCGTCTCCCTGTCGATCTACCTGTACAATTGAAAAGCAGAACCCCAAGTATATTTGCCTATTTGCCTTAGAATAAATTTATTATATTAGAAATCCATAAAATAACTAATATAATAGATTTGTTTTTTACACGTTGATCTGACCAAATCATTAAACTCAACTCCGATGATTATCAAAGCAACAACTAAAATTTTAGAATTGCTAGGAGGAAACGCAGTCATGTTGCTATTCAGTATTGCAAGAATTTAATCGGTCCCATCCTAATTAAAAAGCAGCTAGTGCAATTGAAACTTTTAACCCTTACTATATGGAATTCTTCAATATTTATAATTAATGAACTCTATTAACTGTGAATACAGTGATAAATATATAAAAATTAAAACATGCGGAATGTTTTATATTTAATGTAAGTACAGTTAGTTTATTAGTTATGAAGCAACTAGTATATTATCTTCATTTCCAAAGTTTATTTATACTGCATGTTTAAGGACACATAGCAAAATCATCCCTATTTTTAAACATACTTTTCTCAATTTAGTCTTCCCATTTGAAAATAACTTTTAAAAAAGGACTGTATATTTTCTAGATCACGGATGAGCAATACGTGGCCCGCGGGCCGCATGCACCCCACCTGACATTTCGGTGCTGCCCGCCTCAGCTCCATTTTAAATAAATATTTTGGAAAGGAAATTACAAACAATTTGACGAAGAAAAAACCTGAAAGATAAATATGTTGTCAAAAAACACGAAACATTTTCCAGGTTTGAGAAAACAGACTCTTTCAGATATAAGTAAATATGACCAGGAAATTTAAAACTTAATAAATTAATTTGAATCGAGATTAGGGCTTACAATACCGAACTAAAATCTGAATACCGGTATTTGATATTTGAAATTTGAAATATCGGGATACCGGTATTAAAACCGGTATTATTAATAAAAAATTTACTAGTTATATTTTTACTTACCTCAGTTGTTATATTGACTTTTTAACAAATAATATATGAAATCCAATAAATATTGTTCTGAAATGAGTAGATATTATTTATTTTATTACATAGAGAGTAGGAGTAGATCGATACAAAAAAACGTGCAAGTAAAAAAAAGTACATATTAAATTCTATGTTACATTTTACATATACTAGGCTCGTATGGCATTATATACTTAAAGAAGCAAAAAATATAATTAAATTGAAAGTATTTATGAAATAATATTAATAACTTTCGTTTTGTTTATTAAAGTGTGCTCTTAAAAAACATAAACAATCAATCGTTTCATCATCAAGCGAGGACCGAATTTTCGTACAAATATAACCAGCCGCCGAAAAAGCCCTTTCTGATTCTACACTTGTCGGCACTATTGTCATTAAGAAATCATACACATTTTGTAAATACGTTCCTTCTGTTCCTGTTTTTTCAAAAAAAGTAATTTCATCTTTTATTTTTTGTTCCAGACCTGGAATTTTTTTAAACGCAGGCTCGGATGAAGTATTTAGTGTTTCGTCTACTGCTGCCTGTAGTTTTTTCTTTAATGCGTTTGCGTTTACCTTGTCAGATTCTAATACTGTTTCATTACTAATTTGGAAAGATATTGGAAGGGATGTTTCTTGCACAACTTTCATATCTTCTGTATCTTCTAGATTTTCATGTGTGAGCCGTTTAGTTAAGCTTACAATTTTTTTAATGATTGTAAATTTGGATATGCGTTTAAATACTTCTCCAACATCTTGTGAGCCCTTTTGCAGATACTGAAGTATTTGTGATAATTCAGTTCGTCGCAGTAAAATTCGAGATTTTAATGCTTCCAATAATTCTAATGCAATTGCAGATTTTTGCTGGGAAAGAGTATCTAACATAAATGTTAAAGAAGCGTCAGCCGTCAAAGGATTTGCATCTTTTCGGCATAATGCATCTACTGTTAATTTTACAGGAGTAAGAGCAGCAATAATTGAAGATAATAAATTAAATTCTTCGTCAGAAAAATGAATATCGGAACTAATGTCAATAAGCGCTTTTTGAATACAAAATTTAATTTCTTCAAATTTTTCTAAGATAAATAACATACTGTCCCATCTTGTTTGACAATCTAATTTTAGCGCTGTTTCTTTACCTAATTGTTCTCTCACGTACTTTTGTAAATATTTATCATTTTTAGAAGGTGAATTTTTAAATATTTTCACTACTTTCCGAATTTTCGAAACTAGAGATGATATACCAATATGTCTAATATTTATATTACTTGTAGTAATATTAGCATCTAACTCTATAAAAATTCCATCACCATCTTCTTCGTCGTTATCATCGTCATCGTCAACATCATTAACATCATTATAATTTTGCTCCACAACATCAATATCCACACTCGGGTTCAAAGTTGACTTATACAAAACATCAGTAATTGCTAAATTTATGCAATGTGCCATACATTGTTGATGTTCAGCCTCTATAATTTTTCCTAATTTTACCATAACCGACGCACCGTCAGTAGTTACTCCAACTATGTCTTTAGATATATCTAAATTAATATCTTTCAATTTTTCTTCTACAAGGGATAAGCATTTTTCTGCTGGAACGGATCCGTAAGCGCGCACTAGTCCGATATTCCACATTGTTCCTCCAACAGAATGTCCATTAATGTTTATGAAGTGCCGATTACGAATAGATGTCCATTCGTCAAATGTGATACTGAAACGTTTACCTTCAGATTTCAGTCTAGAAATTTCATGCACTATAGAATGTTTAATAATTTTACTATATTCAAGTACCATATTTCTAATAGTGACTGCAGATTTTGGTATGCCTTTGAATCCTCTAGCCTTTAAGCCTTCTCTTATGTCATACGATTTTATAAAAATATTAAAAGACAAACCATCGCGAGCTGTCATTCGGGCAAGCACTTCTGAAAGTTTTTCGTTTTTATTATTTTTAAGATAATTTGTTATTAACAATTTAGGCTGTTTAGAAACACTTGATTCGACATCATGGGGAGATTCACATTTCCTTTTAAGATTTAGTCCATGTATCGTTTTTAAGTGAGTATGAAGGCCACTTGTGTATCCTCCTGTACACTTTTATTTCTTTCGCGCACTTTTTACATTTAACAACCTGTCCGTTTTTTTCAATCAAAAAATGATTCCAAACTGAAGTTTCGTCCTGTCCTTTTCGGTGCTCCGTAAATGTATTCATCTTTCAGGGGGTACAGCAGTTTATGCCTATTAATTTTAATATTTGTAAATTAATTACACTCTAACTTACATTAATACAAATATAAACTTACCGTATCATATAATTCACATGGATTAATCAGTATTTAAATACCGTTATATAATTTTCAATTATTAGAAATAAAACCAGAAAACAGGTGCACATAATCCACACACCACAAGACACAATGGAATGAAAAATAAAATTGAAAATATAAAATATAATTTTTACTTATAAACACTACAGCTGATTTGCAAAATTAAACAATCTAATCTAAACTATTTAATAATTTTTGTGTTACACACTTTATGTATTTGTATAAACGAGACCTATTCATTGGGTAGTAGACGTAAAACATAAACAATTAGTAAATTTCTTATTATAGTTTAAAATATCTGGTAAATTTTATTTTTACATGATAAATATTAAAAAACTGCGTTTAATGTTATTAAAAGAGCAAAAATAAAACATCAGATATTTTAACTACAACGGGCAAGTTCAGTTTTATGTAATATAAATTACATGATAAAAGGTATAATACAAAAATAAGGTCGAGACATGCTTTATTAGTTCACATTTACAAATAAAACAGAAATTTATCTATTTTTTAAGAAAAATATAACACTTTTAATTTAATTAGTATACTAACTAAAATCTATTCATATCTATTAAATAAAACTAAGGCTTCTAATCACTAGAAATGAAATTGTTTGTTTATCTTCAAAAAAGATTTCTTGTAATTAATTAATATTATTTTAAATTAGATTTATATTGTGCACAAATTCAATTTTTATCAACTAATGTAATACCAGAATACCGGTATTTTTATATAAATACCGGTTTTTAATACCGGACAAAAATCGTCCGGGATTCCGGTATTCGGGATCCCGGAATCCCGGTATTGTAAGCCCTAATCGAGATGTAAATTATTTCGATCCTAAGAAATTGCTCGTAGTTTCCTTATTTTTTTTTGGTCATTTAATATAGGACACAGAAACAGTTCCAAATAAGCACAAATGAAAGTAATAGATTGACAAAACAACACCAATTTGAGGCTCAAATTTCACAATAAGGACATTCAAAAATTCTAGTAAGATAACCTACATGTTTAGTCAGGTATGTAATGCAAAATAGGAAATATTTGGAACATGAGCGTAACCAGGATTTTCTTCAAGGGAGGGGCAACAATCATTCTGAAAAATACATAAATACATGGACAAAAAAGAAAATCTTGTGACTAAGTAATGTGTATTTTCACTAAAAACTACACCCCTGGGGAGATCGCATTTTCAGATTAAAGTAAAAATTTCGAAAAAACTCAATCTCAGAAAAAGCCTTTTGAAGAACTTTAAGAAATGTCGAAATTTCGAAGAAGTGGAAATGCAAAAAGGGTGAAATTTCCAAACGTCAATTTTTGTTAAAAAGGTGGTAATTTCCTAAACAAGTCGAATTCACGTAAAAACAAAATTGCAGCTTTTTAAACTATTCCCTCATAATTTTTATTTTAATTTTACCCATGATATAAGACTGGTAATGTAACCCGCTATATCTCACTGTTGCGATAAGTGGCACTAAAACCGGAGACGATTGAGAGAACACGATATAAAGGATAAACGATAAAGGGCTGCCTTGAGTAGGTTAAGCAATGCTTTCTTATGCAAATATTGATACTTTATGCAATTGTTTCACAATTTTTCGTTTTTATATTTATATTTTAATTACAAAATTGGCAAGACTTTTTTTGTGTCTATGTCCAACAGTGGTTATAAAAGCTGTCATAAAAAAGTGTCGTTGTTTCGAGTGCCTAAGGACAAAGTTGATGTATGGAGATGAAAAATCCCGCGAAATGACCGGCTGTTGTCAATTAGAGATTTTGTATGCGAAAAACATTTTGGTGCGGATTTTGTTCTAAGAGAAATAAACAATGAACCGTGGAGGGGACGTATTTCTTAATAAACTTAATCAGTTTCTAATAACTGAATATCTTAGCCCAAAATAATTTAAACATAAAATTCTTTTTGTATATATATTTAAGAAAGAAAAATGATATTAATAGACAGACGAGTCGTTGGTTTATCAGGGTTTAGTGTATATATAGAATATAAGCTATAACTTTTTTTTAAAATATTTATAGAAAAATGTGTCAGATAAACTTTTTTGCTTAATTATTTGTCACTTTTCAGTGACTTTGATTTTGTTTTCTTAGCTCTTATTTTGTTGATTTGGTAAATAATTTTTATGTTGTCAAATGACACTTGCATTTTTTATTTGCTCTGTTGAACAAATCTTAACTTTCTGCGTTCGGTAACATCAAATTTATAGGGGTTAGATTTGGAGAATTTTAAGAAATCATAATTTTACTGATTTTTAATATTTATTTTTTAATGTTATTTTTAAAGAAATCTAAGTTCGAAAATGAAATTTCTACCAAAAATGAACGTAGATGTACTGGCAAAAATTTCATTTTAATTACTAACGCATGTTTAAAAACAGTATTAAGTTATTTAATATGAGAATCGATAAAATTATGAAATTATTATATTTTCTCGAACTTTTTCATTTCTAAACCCTCTAAGATTTGGAGTCACAAAAAGCGAAAAGATATGCAATTGTAAAAAAGCAAACAAAAAATACGGATGTCATTCAAAATTTCAAAGTTCGTTACCGTAGCAATGAAAGAAAAGCAGGGAAAAAGAAATTAAGGTCACCAAAATGTGGCAAATAATTAAGCAAAAAAAGTTTATCAAAAATATTTTGTTCTAAATTTAAAAAAAAAAAGTTACAGCCAATATTCCAGACATACGTCGGACGGTGCGGTATACTTTGCGTAGAGTTACGCCAGTTCTTAAACATCTTACTGTCTATCTCTCTCTAAGCCGCCAGTCTTCCGATTATGTGCCACATTTCGCCTCGCGTCGGAATACCTTACTTATACATTATCATGATTTTACCATATTCTTGAAAGCTTTCAAGAAATCTTTTTCTCAAAATTTCCAAAAAATATTATTGTCAGATTTTAAGATTTTTATTAAAATTTAGATCAAATTGTAAAAAAATAAACAAATTATGTGAAAAGATCTAAATCTTTAGAAAAAATTCAATTTTGAGATACAAGTCAAAATTAGGAAAATAAGATGAATTTCGCACAAGTTAAAATTACCGGGAATCATAAAAAAAAATCAGAGAAAACAAAGACTTCGAGAAAAAATCATGGCATTTGAAAATTACATTGCAGTTTCCAAAAAAATATCGAACTTTTTAGAAAATGTTTAAAATTTGCAAAAGAAAATCCAATTTTCAATAAATTATATTAAAAATAAAAACCTAACCTTTCTCAAAAATTTGGGGAATGTTTATAATTCGAAAAAGTCTAAATTTTGGAAATTATATTTTGTAAAAAGACGCAAATTTTGCGAAAAAGTCCAAATTTGAGAAAAAAAATCACAATTTTCAAAAACATTGTTCTCAAAATTTATAATTCAATAAAGATGAATTTACAAGAAATTATTTTCTCGAAATCCCCAAAAATATTTCTTCCTATATTTTTATTAAAATTTCGGTATAATTTAAAGGGAAAAGTGAACATTTTCAGAACCATGAAACCATTTGAGCCAAAAGTCTTAATTTGTTGAAAAAGACAAATATTCAGAAAGATGAGAAAATTTGAAAATAACTAAACTATTTTTGAAAGAATTCAAAAAGTAGGATTCTGAAAATAAAAGCGGCTTTATAAAATAAGACAAATTTTGAGATGCAGGCAAGTCTCAGGTAAAGACTATTTTAGAAAAATTTTAAAATTGAAAAAAAGAAGAATTCGTCAGGGAAAAGGAAAAACTGATAGAAATATTAAATATCGGATATTGGGACTAAAAATCAACATTTCCTGAAAAACTTTGGAAAACCAGTCAAAATTTCTAAAAATATCAGAACCTAAAAGATCGAAATTTTTAGCTAAATGTTCAGAAAAATATCGGATTTTGGAAATAAAGCGAAATTTCGAGAAAACTTTGAAATGAACCAAGATTTTTGCAAAGAAATTCAAATTGAAAAAAAATCCGAAATTTAAAAAAAATAGTCAAAACCACGAAAAAAAGACAAGAGAACA
The DNA here is from genome assembly GCA_028583605.1 of Dastarcus helophoroides. Lineage (NCBI taxonomy): Eukaryota > Metazoa > Arthropoda > Insecta > Coleoptera > Bothrideridae > Dastarcus > Dastarcus helophoroides. Next base: position 8,460,172 of record CM053326.1, read on the forward strand.
TCCGAGAAAAAGATCTGAATTGTGAAAAATAAAAGTTCAAACTTATCAAATTTCAAAATTTCCCAGAAAAAATCAGATTTTATCAAAATTAAGAAAAAGCAAATGTTAAGAAAACATTGAATATTTATTTTTTCTTGACTTCTCAAGTCAGAGGAAAACAAGTGCCCTTACTTTACCTCAACGGGCATCAAAAAATGTCAAACATCGACATTTTGACCATAAAGTTGAAACTTCCAGAAATTTGGATTAAAAAAGAGTTGAAATTTACAAAGAAATTTTATTCGTCATTTTTGTCCTTTAACAAAAATTCCAAGAAATATACTTTTTTATCAAAAGATTCGACCAGATTTTGAGAAAAGGGCAAATTTTAATGAACAAACGGAAATGTTCAGAACTAAAAAAAAACCGAAATTTTGAGAAAAGTTAAATTTCGGGAAATGGCGAAATTTCAGAAAAAAAACAGCGAACTTCTAAAATTCGAAATTTTGACAGTCAGTTTGACAATAGAAGTCGAATGTTATGAATAAATGCGAAATTAAAAAAAAAGAAAAATTTTGTTAAAAATTTGAGAAAAAGATAAAAATTATGAAAAAATGTTTCAAGGAAAGGATGAATTATGAGGAACTGAAAAGTCTCTCAATTGAATACATATAAATTTTCAGTGTGCTGCATGAACCAGAATAGGGCAGGGTGGAGGCATGTTAATAAAAAATTAATAATTAGTGTTAATCAGCTAATCTCCAAACAATCCCTCATACCGACAGCTCTTCTCTTATCTCTCCGTAACCTTTGATCACCTACAGACGAATTATCCAAAAGCTGAGGTTGTCTTTCTCAGTGACTTTAACCTACACAACAGAAATTATGGAACTTGTTACCGAAAGAAATGTTCCTCAAAAATTACAACCTATCCTTGTCTAAAAAGGCGGTTCATCGCAATCTATCCTTGTTTGCCGCATCCTAATCGCAATGCTTTGAAAGCATAATGGGGTTACCCTTTGCGAGTGGATTAAACCTAAAAAAAATCTAGTATTTATATTTTCCTCACATGCACCCCGAGCAAAATTTTTAACCTTGTAAGTTGGTCCGCTGTAAAAAAAAGTTTGCTCATCCCTGTTCCAGATGAATTAATCTCTAATACACTTCTGAGCTTCACTAAATCATTCCAACAAAGATTCTTTTCTACTTTTTTATCAAATACACGTTTCAAAGCCTGACTGTGCTTATAGCTATTAATGTAACGAGATTGCTGATTACCACGTCCAAGATTGTTTAAATGGCTAATGATCGAGTTGCTTTCAAAGGTTTATCGTATCATTGTCAACGATAACATACAAAAATCAACAAACTTTTAAAATGAAATTTGTATTTAGGGTATTATAATAGGTAACTAACATGTTATAATTGTTACTGACGTATTATAAAGCTACTAAATATTATGTGGTGAATAATTACCAATAAAGATTTAATTTTAAGAACAATTAATCTTTGATTATACAATAAAGATTCTATTTCTTGGGATAAGTTAACCGACAAATCAAAATTTAAGCTTACAAGGAGGACGACAAGGCTGCGGATTATTCAAATCAAAGTGAGGCTTTGTGTGTAAATCGTACTCAGTAAGAGTACCCATTTGCTAAACCCGTGGGGCTCACTACTTAATCGCTGCCGAAAAAAAAATGGTAAAGTTGACAAATAATGTATACTACAATTTTTTCATCATTGATAAATAAATTAAAGTAATCTATAACCATCTAAACATTTAACACGTGGAAGGAATTTGATTTTTGATATTGATATATTTTTAGAATCCTATAGTAACTTTTTATTTACCCTGTCTTTTTCGAATATTTTTATTTTTAACTACATACCAACTTTAAATTCTCACGGGTTAAATGTTTAAAGGGTTGTCATCTCGAATTATCAAATTGTAATAATTTGTTTATACGGTTTAGAATTTTTTTCTCGACAATGGTTAGGTAGCGCGCGCTACGGCTTTGGCAAATCAGTACTATGATTGAATACGAATTACATACAAAACCACATTTTGTTTTGAGTACTCCACAACCTAGCCGTCTCCTTGTTAGTAGAAAATGGTTTAAAAAATTGGTATACAAATCTTGTCCTCTGAAAGCAAGAAAGATTAAACAACACATTCTACTGTTTTAACTTCAGTAAACTTTTGACGATAAATGGACTCCTTTACAATTCTATAGAAATTATATTATCACACGTTTGAACTAGCGAGCTGATCATTCACTTATTAGTTAGATAGACAGAAGTTATACCAAAGGGAATAATTTTAAGCAATTGGAAGATAAACTTATTTCGTTGTTTTATTAACTGCAAACTTACACTGCATTATCATTAAAGTTTTATTGCACTTTTTACTGCAATAATTAATAGAACTCCCGCAGTGTTACTTTACATTTTTAACGGCTGCCGTTAAACTTTAATTTGTTTCGCAAGGAGACTTCAAATTTAATGTGTATTTGTTTTCTCTCTGCTTTACTTGTAGAATTTACTTTTAAAATATGCAGATTTGCATCAACTTTACATTACTATGTAAAGGGACTTTCCGAACTGCAGCAACAAACGCTAAACTTTTTAATATTGACGCAAATTCCAGTTTCTACTCCGAAACTTAATATTATGTCATAAAACTTTGCAGAAAACGCATTTTCCGCCAGTTCGATAAAATTCCTTAAAAGCTTGCATTCGCATCTAATGTAAAAGTATCTGCAGCGTGTCCAACAAAATTTGGAATAGATGTACGTATATTCCTCATTTCAATCTTTTTCATTACTTTAATTATACCTACACATAATTACATTTAATCGGTAGTTGAATTATTTGTCCAGATTTTTTTCGAAATTTTGGTTTTAACCTCAAATTTTTGCACGTTATCTCAAAGTTTTGGTTTTCGCAGCTACAATTTTGAGAAAAGCAGCTTCATTCAAATGTTTGCATTGGTTTCGTAAAAGAACTTCAGGTTTGTGCTAAAGAGCATAAAGAAGGGGCAAAATCGCATTTCTGACCGAAAATTCGCGCTTCCTCCTGCAGATATGTATTTTTGCTTCTTCCAAGTAGCTGGCAATAGTAGGTAGCATTCACCATACGACGTTCGTGCAGAAAATCGACGTGCAGAACTTCTTTAAAATCCTAAACACTGCCGCAAGAACCTTTCCAGTTGATAGGCGAGTTTTGCCTTGACGGGTGCAGCCTTTCTTCTCCAATTCATGTTTGTTGTTTAGATTAAGGTGTACCCAGATCGCATCACACGAACGACACATTGCAAAAAACCATCACCTTTTCGTTGAAAACTTCCAAGATTGCGCTGACAAACCTTCAGACCTTCTTGTGTCTGTTCTTTAGTCAAAAGAACCAACTGGCAGAAATTTTTCGAAACTTCAGCTCATCTGTAATGATGGATTGAGCACTCCCAAAACTTATCCCCAATCTGAGCTGCAATTTCACCAACATTTAAACGGCAATAACCTTCCAAAAGGTGTTGAACAGCGTTAATTTTGTCCCCAGTCACACTGGTCCGAGAACGACGTGCATGAGGTTCATTTTCAAATTAATTTCGTTCTTCCAAAAATGTTTTGTGCCATTCATACACTAGATGCTTCTAGTCTACGAAGAATTTCAACGGGCGTTACACCTTGAACGGCAAGAAATTTAATGATAATGCGCTGCGTAACGTGCGAATGAATCTTTTGCTCCCTCATTGTACTTAAGACTGACGAACGCCCAGAACGAAATTCGCTTGAGCCCAGGAAGTCACGTGATATCCCCACCTAACCTGTCTAAGAGTTTGTGCACACTTCCGACGCCCTCATGACGACATAAAATTCCGGTTCATATTTGATTTACTCTCGTTTGTAATACTTCTACATGGGCAGCTACCTATTTTCTTCGTGAGTTAATCCCGACCAAATCCGACAAAGATGGAACATTAGTTGTTGGCCAGTATTGGGCATGTGTCGATTCGAATCGCAGGGCGCGGATTAAAAACAAAAAAACAAATACTTGGCGATATTACACGCCCAACACATTTGAAAGAAAAGTAAAAATACACAAATAAAATAAAACATTTTAACATGCTATTTGCAAACAATAAGTTAAAAATATTGAAATAAAACAAAAAAATAAAATAAGCACTTTACTTACAAACAACAACGTATAAATACCCGAATAAAACAAAAAATGCTAAACAGACAACAAGTTAAAACACTCAAATAAAACAAAATATTTTATTTACAAACAACAACGTAAAAATGCTTAAATAAAACGAAACATTTTAGAGAGACAGGTTAAAATACTCGAATAAAATATTTCAGACAATAAGTTAGGTTAGTAGTTCAAGTAGCAAGCAGACAGCCATCTTTTTTATAAAGAATCATCCTTTAAAAATCTTCATATAACAGAAAATAACAGATGCAAATAATATATATCAATAATAGCAATATTTATCTGCATAAGATAAGGTGGTTATTTTGTAGATTTTTCTTACAAATAACACGAACGCCTAACCCATTTTTTTTTTTTTTTTTTTCGTTTTTCGACACCTGGAAATGCCAAATTTTCTACATATATTTTCATTTTTGTTTAAAAATAGATATATTTTCAGAGCACACCGGTGTTTACGTTTGGGCAAAAAAATTGATTTTTGATTGGGAAATTTCAAAGAAAAAGTCAAAATTTGGAGATTAAATTCAAAATTTTGACTTAACTTCGAACATTTGAAAAAAAAGCCAAAATCCTGAAATTAAAGTCAAAATTTCCTAAAAAAAAGACAAAATTTCAAAATTAAATAGCAACTGTCCTCTGCCAAACCTAAGCCTAACGTATAGAAATTTCAAGAAAAAAAATTAAAGTTTCAAATTTTTTAAAAAAAAACACGCCTTGGTAAAAAAATCAAAAATACATAAAAAAAAAGCTGAAGCAAAAATAAATATAGGTCTACGATTTTTCTAATTAAGGATGAGTTATTTAAATACAAATATTGTTTAAAATCGAAGATAAAACCAAAAAATCAAACACATTGTTTCTTCTTTTCACGAAATGGCACATGCGCAAAATTTTTACTTGTAAAATTGTGTAAATTGTGGAACTGTGCGTAAAATAATGTTAGTGAATTACTTAAACTTATCGTAATTAAATAGTAAAACGTAATTTACCGTATGTTTTGGTACGGAATTAGCATTTGGACCGTATAGCGTACTTTTGTCAGAATTTGATAATGGCATCAGTAATTGTCATTATTAGACCTACCTCTAACTTATTACTGTTATCGAAAAACACTGGAACCATTTTTAATGCCACTAATTCCTAAGATTAAGACTTATTTCCTTGCGATGAAATATCAACTCGTTATTTTGTCAAAAAAATGATTCTTTTTTAATAATAATTTTTTTATTTGCCAATGCCACTTTACCGGTAATTGTCATAGGCAACCCTTGCAATCGTCAATAATTGTCATTAGCTTTTCCAATATGAAGGTTTGTTGTTTGGAAAAACATGAAAATGTTCCTAAGATACATGTATATCACCCAAATAAGGTATACAGAATATGTATTTTTTTATGTTTGACATTTTCTGTTTTTATTATATATTCTTTTAATTTTTCGATCTCATTTAGTTCTCTGGTTTTTTGTGCTCCTCCTTTTCCTACTATTATTTTTTTCTTAAAAAGTATACTCTTTACTCTTCCGTTATAGCTTTTTTAAGGTTTCAGCCAATATAATGTTTGATTGAAATGTGGAAAGGTAATCCGTCCTAGAATTATCTTCGTTTCCTTCCATATTTGTGTCAGGATTTATGCTGCATTTTAATAAGCTTTTATGCTGAATAGAGTTGTCACATTGTAATTTGTGTTTATGTATTTATAGGCATATTATTTTAATACTTTCGGTCGTGGTACTTGTTTTTTACAACTAATATCGGTTTTTAAGGTGATTGTGCTTCTCTTCTAAATCGACATTTTTGTCACTTTATTTTTGCTACTGTTCTATCATCGCCACGTCAAAGAGGAATTCGTATGGTCATGAGTGAAATAGGGTTGTCACTTAAAAAATGTAGTTATTCTTTTTTGGTTTGCTGTCAATGCCATCTTGAGTTCACTATAACTCACGGAATTGTTAGTGTAACAATCTTTTTTAGGTGAAAAACGCTTTCTTGTAATATTTTTAATCCGTTGAACTATTTTGTCTTCTTATTTTTCTTGAGAACTATATATTTAGGTGCCGCTTTGGATACTTTCGATGTTTTATTAGTCCTTGAATATGTCATTCATTGTTTGCAGGCTTTAGTTACAACCAAAACTGACTCCTCTGTGTACTAACAAAAATTCTCACTGACAGACTTACGAATAGTCAGTTATCCACATTGCTACTACTGGATTATTTTAATTTTTTGTAACCAGTAATTGTCACAACCAAATTTTTTATAACCAAAATCCAATTAAAAATAAAAATATTTTGATTAAAAGTCCATCAAACATATCTTATTTCCATGTAAAAAAGTTATTTCAACCTAGGTTAACAAATTTGTTAACAATCACGACAAAATATTTTAGACAAAGAGCTGATGTTACTATTTTGTTTGACAAAGCATTTATATAGACTACTACCATTAAAATCTTCAGTTAAAATTATTGCAAATGCATCTGAAAACTGATTGGAATCGTAAGACAATTAAAGTAAAGGATAATTATCTTATTTTTTCTCTAAAAATATGTTTGGTGACAATTACTGGGGTGATGACAATTTCTGGTGTCATTACCCTACTCGTCTTAAGGCTTTGCGTTGTGAAGAAAGTTGCAAGTTTGCGTTTAAAGTAAGATCAGCCTACCTTCCATATGACCAACCAAGACAACCACCCACAATGGAGATAAGAATACTGGTGCAGAAATGCGCGGAAGAAAACGCACAATTAGCGCTCTGTTGTGATTCCAACGTGCACTACATCGTCTGGAGGAGCACAGGAACAAACAGGAGAGGTGAGTCACTTTTAGAGTACATTATTAGCAATAACCTACAAGTAGCAATCGGGGCACAGAACCGACCTTTCTTAATCAAAACAGAAAAGAGGTAATAGATATAACAGTCGGCACACAAAACGCGTGCAACCTAATAAGTGATTGAAAAGTCTTAAATGAACCATCACTCTCGGACCATAGGTACATAAGTTTCGAGATAGCTCTGCCACAGGGAAGGGCTAAATCGGACAGAAATCCTAGAACCTGTAATTGGGACAACTATCAAGTGAGACTAAAACAAGGACTGGAATACTGTCCGATTAGGCCAAAAAACCCCAGTAGACATTGAAATGATGTACGATGTAATCAACACCGCCATCAAAACAGCCTACGAAGAAAACTGCCCAATGAAGACGAGGAAGGTCAAGCGGGAGAACGTCTGGTGGAATCCCAAACTTTCTCGTCTAGGGGCAGAAACTCGTAAGAAATTTAACCGGGTAAAAAGGAACCGGACGTTGGAAGGAATATAAAACCTTCAAGAATATGTAATTAAAAAAGGCAAAAAAAAATTTCTTGAGGAAGTACTGTGAGACTATCAAAAAATCCCCAGAATATGCTAGACTTTCAAAAGGCATTGCAAAGAAACAAGCAGAATATACTGGCATCTTTGCAAACACCACAGAGAGAATACATGCATTCCGAGGAGGGGACCCTGAGAATTTTACTTCAGGACGCACTTCCCGGGATGCTCATTCCTTCCTGCACAAGATAGCCAAGACACCGATGTACCGCAAAATCGGGGATCAAGTCAAAGCTGGAGAATAGCAAATAAACTATTTGACATAACGATAAACAGTTTCAAACCATTTAAATCACCAGGCCCACACATGATGTACTACCAATAATGTTACAACAAGGAGTTGAAGCACTAGCGTCACACTTGTGCACAATATTCAGGGCCTGTGTGGCCACAGGATACGTGCCTCAGGACTGGAGAAGGACAAGAGTGGCTTTTATACCCAATCCAAGGCGAAATTCGTACGCCCAGGCAAAGTCGTTCAGGCCCATCAGATTGACATCATTCATGCTCAAGACAATGGAAAAGCTTGTCAATAGGTATATTAGAGATGATGCGATGAGGTGTCTCCCCTAGCATCGACATCAATACGCTTACCAAGCAGGTAAATCTTGCGACCTGAGCCTGCATGAACTCACACACAGGATCAAGAAAGCCCTCATAAGCAAGGAAATTGCCTTGGGAGCCTTCTTAGACATTAAAGGTGCGTTTGGCAACACGTCATACGCATCTATCAAAAGAGCTGTAGAAAGGCATGGAGTCGATCCGGCGGTAACTAGCTGAAAAGACTTTATGCTCCAAAACAGGAGAATAACAACATCACTAGGCAACATATCGATAGCGGTATATGCAGCCCGGGGCTATCCGCAGGGTGGGGTATTGTCACCACTTCTGTGGAGTCTTGTGGTGGATGATCTGCTAAGGGCACTAGAACTAGAAGGATGCGCAAGGGTACGCAGATGACCTAACCTTATTAATTAAAGGTAAATTTCCAGGACCCGTATCAGAATTAATGCAACGGGCACTGAATATTATAGAAAGGTGGTGTTAAGCAGAGGGATAACAGTAAACCCTGCGAAAACCACGATAGTCGCATTCACTACAAAGAAGAATCTTAATGACTTAAAGAGACCTAGTTTAGGGAGGACAAGAAATTCCGTTGAGTAAGGAAGTTAAATATTTGGGACTTACCTTAGATACCAAACTCAGCTACGGTGCTCACGTGGAAAAAGTTACTGCCAGAGCTACTAAGGCCCTATAGGCCTGTAGAGGCATGATAGGAAAAACAATGGGGACTCAGACCAGGGATGGCCCATTGGATATATTCCAAGGTTGTAGTACCCCGTAGTAACTTACGGTTCTTCAATCTGGTGGCATAAAGCGAGAAAAAAGGAAAGTGTTATCAGACTAAGCAAGGTACAAATGTTAGCCTTGCTTAGGAATAATAGGGGCGATGCAAACAAGGCCCATTGCAGCCATGGAAGCACTGCTAAGTCTGCCTCCACTTCATCTGGTGGTGGAGGCGGAGGCCCTATCAGCAGCCTACAGGCTAAAAATAAACGGGTATGGAATGGAATCACCTAGATCAACATCCTATTACAAAAATATTTAAGCGGATCTGTGCAAACCGTTCGCTAAGTATGCCATCGGACAGAACAAAGAGCATCCCAACTTTCACAAACCCTACCGGGTAGTAATACCGGAAAGGGGAGTTCAGTTAGTAGAACCAAAAAGAGAGAATGGATCAATCTGGTTCACAGGGCAGAACCAGGGAAAGAATTTTACATTGACCTGAGATCTTTGGCAACCGTATTTCAGGCAGAAGTTACTGCAATTGCAGCCTGTGCTGAGGCAATGATCAAGAAGTCTTATAAAAATAAGAGAATCGTGATCTACAGCGACAGCCAAGCAACACTAAAAGCGCTGAGAGCTAATGAAATAAGCTCTAGTACGGTCAAAGATTGTGTTGATAAGCTAAAAAACTTGGCACAGCACATTACAGTTATACTTCGATGGGTTGAGGGCCATCGGGGAATTGAAGGAAATGAAGGAGAAGACCTTTTAGCCAAAAGTGAAGCCGAGTTTCCTCTAGTAGAGCCGGAACCTACTTGTCTGCTTGCCTTTAAAGCGGCAAAAGAGGTAATAAAGAAACCACTAGGAAAAGAACACAGCACTCACTGGAGGGGTATCAACGGTATAAGGCAATCGTTGAAGTTCATTGACGGACCATCAGAAAAGAGAGAGCCAGAGAACTATTACAGTTAAGCAAAAATCAGCTCAGGTGGACAATTGGACTATTTACGGGTCACTGTGACTTAATGAAATATCTCACAACAATTGGCGGAAGAAGAGACTTCTTTACACATATTATGCGAATGTCCGGCTCTGGCAAGGGAGAGACATTCCAGCTTTGAGAATGCTCTGACTGTACCAAAGACAATAATGGAGACACCCACAAAGAAGGCTCTGAAATTTTTCAAAAGATCGGACCTATTATGGGGTAATCGTGGGAGGCACAATGAGCCATTAGTGCTGCAGGCATTACCGACCACAAAGTAAAAATAAAATAAATAACACTTCGCGTAGAAATTAAGGATCAACGAAATATTAAGATCCTTACTAGGTTACACTTTTAAAATCTAATGAGAATTCAACTGTTAGCAAACAACATTATTAATACTAGTGGCGGCAGGTGATTTTCTGACAGGAAACACACATTAAAAAAATAAAATATATCTTTTTTAATTAATAGTGTCCCGATGATTCAATTTACCATTTTAGTAAAAATACCAAAGCATAAAACATGTATTTTTTAAACTAAAATTATTTCTGTTCTCATGAAAATAAACTCTCAATCACTTTTTTTATAAAAATTGTCTTCGGAGATAAAATGAATATTTACAGTGTTCTAGTTAAACTAGACGAGAAGGTAAGACTATTTAAATTAAAATCTGCTTTATGATCTTTCGAAGAAATAAATATTACTCTCTCATCAAAATTGTCTATATCCGGCACTATATTGTCGTTGTCGGATATTAATTATAAAGTATGTATTTAGATGGTGTTTGTTGATGGTATTGCGTAAGAACATTTATTCATTTTTGATATCGAAAAACAGGGCTCTCAGATAAGACGTAATCTTCTACATTAAACGGAAAACAATAAGACACCTATTTCACAGGGGGGCTTGCGGCCTTATGACCTCTAAGACGTCCCAACATCGTAAATCAATCAGGAATCTGAGACTTTTTCACATTGATAAATAAAGTACGCAAAGTGGTTTTGATAGATAATTTTTCATGATCTATTTGGTTGCGATGGTTTTCATTGAATTTATTATGTAAAATGCGATCTTTATGATCTATGTATAGCAAAGTTAATTACCTTTTCAGTTAATTCAAATATTATGTGCGAAAAAAAAAAAATTAAAATAAAATAAACAAAAGAAAGAGAAAAGACAGACACTAATTACTTATTTTGAAAATTTACATAAATACGCCGGGTCAGCTAAAGGGTTATGAAAGTAGGAAACCAAAGAATATGAATGTGGGCAAATTTTTGAATGTTCCGTTTATCCCTCTGCCAGCATAAAAAGGATTTAAATTTCCGGTCACATAAATTTGAACTCTTTTTTCCATTTCGCGTCAGTTTCCCGAAAAAGCCGAAAGCATTGGCCTAATTGAAATTACCTAAAACACAAACGAGTTTTCGAGATGAATCTCTTCCGTCGCTTTATAATTAAGCCCAGCAAATAACCCATGCATCAAACGTTCCCCTTTTACACGAAAAATAGCCCCAACTTCCTTCCCCGTTCCTAAGAAACTTTCATAATTTCCTCCACTTCGACGGCGCAAAACTTTAACAAGTTGCAAATTTTGGGAAGTTGGTCGGAAACATTTGCGTAATTAAAAATACTTAAATATGTCGCCTCTGCTTTTTGTACAAGGTGAGAATGTGCCACCTTTTTTCTTCTTGGAAAATTTAAAAGAACTTTTTGACCATAGAGTTATGTCAATAAAAGCTAAACATTCACCGAATCATTATTATTGTTACATAATTGTTACATTGTGACAAGCACACATCTTTAATTAGATATTTGTTAAATTACTGTGAACCTCGAAGAATTCCTGGAAGTAATTTAACAGTCGACTTTTCTGTTAGTACTAATGATTTAACGAATATTAGCTTTCGCATTCGTGAATATTCGCATGTTTTTTAATATTCGCATTTGCAAGAAATTATGCGAATACATTGCGAATGTATTTGGCAATAAAACAGGAAATTATTTATGAAATAACAGTACAACTGCTAAGGCAGGGTTTTTTAACCTGGGATCCATGGACCCTCGAGCGATCCAAATTATGAATGTCAGGAGTCCACGAGTAACGTACCTAACAACATTTATTAAGATAATAACTGGCGCAGTAATTTATCTAGTCCCACCTAATAAAAAGTATTTTTAAATTCCCTTCTTTTCTTTTCCTACTAGCTAGTTACAATAGAGCAGGGTGGCTTGCGCTGCCTTGGTTCATACAGCCAGCCGAAAATGTATATTCTTAGCAGCGGAAACCTTTTCCAGAAATTTTGATTTTTTATCTAAAGATCATCCTTTCCTTGAAATTTCGACATTTTCTCGAAATTCTGAGTTTCTTCTCAAAATCCGCCTCTTTCTTTTGTCAAATTTGTTCCAAAATTCGACTTCTTTTATAAACCTCCAAGTTTCTCAAGCTTTTAAATTTTTATCTTAAAATTCGTCGTTTTGTTTTTAAATTTTATCATTTCTCGAAGTTTTTGAAGAATTATAACTTTTTTTTAAATTCAACTTTCTGCAAATTTCGACTTGCTTATCAAACTTCGACTTTTTCTCAAAAGGATCTAGCAGGATAAGTATGGCGAAGTGGCCCCCAAATGGGAACCTATAGTAATATTTTGGAAAAGTTATCACGTCGACAAATAAACAAAATTTATGTTTATTTGGGCTCGACATTTTAAGGTCACTACGAGATATTAAAAAAAATTCTCAATCTAAGAAGATTTTTTAAATTTCTTATATCTTTTGAACTAAGTAACTTAGAAAAATGAAACCAACGACATATTATAGCTAATTTTTTTGATATTTATTATATATTTTTTTCACATTATTTTATCATTTGTAGCCACCCCAAAAATAAATTTAAAAAATATTTTTTTTTAACAGTTTTATCCGAGATACAATCACGAAATTAATATTTGTTATAGTACCCATCAAGTACTATAACATATAGAAAATTCACCAAATAAAAATTTGTGCAACACTTTTAAACAAAATTAAGTTGAAATGTTCACCCTTCAGAATATAACAAAGTTTTGTTATTTTTGAAGTAAAGTTGTTTCTTTTTGTGCAATTTGCATTTTAACATAGTGTGATAAAGTTAAATGCAATTTAGAATGCATAGTACTTTTTACATTTTATTATTTTTGTTAAGGTGAATATTTTACAAATTTTATCTTTTTTAATGGTTCTTACATTTTCTATCGATTTTTGACAGGGATGAAATTAACTAAAAATTACGAAAAATAGTAATATTATACCATGAAACATTAGCCGTTGGTTTCATCCTTTTAATTAATTTAGTTAAAAAATATCAAGAATTTAAAAAATCTTATCTTGAATAATTCATAATTATTAAACTCTATTAACGATAATTAAAATACAAAACTTTTCCTCTGAAACCAAGAAGAAATAAAAAACACAACAAAGGTTGCTCTAACGCGTTTCGACTGCCAAGCTATCATTTTCAGAGAGATACTATCTCTCGAAACACAATCTTTGTTGTGTTTTTTAATCTTTCTTGGTTTCAGGGAAAAAATTTTGTATTTCAATTTTTGAAGATAACCAAGGACCAGTCTGTTCCACCAAAAAAAAAACAATATTTATTAACGATAAAAACGCAACAAAATTTAAAAATTCCACAAAGCTTTCGTTAAATATTTGCTAACACCGGACCAGGTTTCGCATTCCTGCATCATCGGCGGTCATACCAGCAATTTGTTTAGCCGTTGTTATGCTAGCAAGCTCCATGGATCACAGACACCTGCGAATATTCGGTCTAATCTAAATTCTCGTCTAAAGCTTCAATTAGAGGTGTGTTCAGATCATGCTGCTCGTTCATAAGAGTAGATTGACTAGAATGTAAATATTTGTGAATTTCTATGGCTTTCAAGAAATTAAGTTTTTTAGTGTTATAACAAATATGTAATACTTTCACTGTGTTCTCGCGTGTAAGTTTATGTTGTGTTTCTAATTGATGCTTTGCAAAATTTGATCTTTATGGATGTTGATTTCTGAAGACAGCAAGATGTTCGCTGTCCCTAATATGAAAATTACGTGATGTTTGTCCTATGTATACAGCATTACATTCAGAGAAATTCAATTTGTGAATACCAGAGAGAAATTTTTTTTTATAATTTTCTGGTTTTTATCCAGTTTCGTGTAATAATTTGAATTTGTTTTTATAAATTTCGAGTCCTTTTCACGATTTAAGCTTTTTCGTCTAAATTCAGAATTTAACAAGAATATTTAGACATTAAAATTGTCGATGTTTAAACTAAACTTCCATCCGACATTTTTTTCCATAATATCGACTTTAATTTTAAAATTTCAAGGAAAGGATCTTGTAGCAGGATAAGTAGGGCGAAGTGAACCCTAAATGGGAACCTATAATGGAATTTTCGGTAAACTATCAGATTATCATCCTCAAAATATCAACAAAATTTATGTGCATTTGGACTTGATATTTCCATGTGATTATAAGATATTAAGAACAATATATTTTTTAAAGTTTTACAGAAGTTTGAAAAATAAAACTAATTGCATTTTTCAATGAATGTTTCGCAGTATGTTATAAATTTCTTATAGCAATTTTTAGTTGATTTTCTTCCTGTCAAAAATCGACAGGAAATGTAAGAACAAATAAAAAAAAATTAAATTTGTAAAATATTCACTTTAACAAAAATAATGAAATATAAAAAGTAATATGCATTGTAAATTGTACTTAACTTTATTACACTATGTTAAATTACGAATTGAACAAAAAAACCAACTTTACCTCAAAAATGACAAAAATTTGTTATATTCTGAAAGGTGAAAACTTCAACTTAATTGTTTTTGAAAGTGTTGAACCAATTTGTATTCAGTGAAGTTTCTATGTGTTATAGTACTTGATGGTTACTGTAACATACTGTAACTTAGTGATTGTATCTCGGATAAATCTATTAAAAAAAATTAAATTATTTTTTTATTAATTTTTGGGGTGGCTAGAAATTATAAAAAATGTGAAATAATATATAATATACTCCAAAATATTAGCTATAATATGCCGCTGCTTTTATTTTTTCTAACTTATTTAGTTCAAAAGATATAAAAAGTTTAAGAAATCTTCTTAAATTGAATTTTTTTTAATACCCCGTAGAGACCTTGAAATATCGAGCCCAAATACACATCAATTTTGTTCATTTGTCGAGGCGATAACTTGTCAAAAATATTTCTATAGGTTCCCATTTGGGGGCCACTTTGCCATACTTATTCTGCTAGACCCTTTGATAGATCTTTTGATAAAAAATGAAAATTTTTAAAATAACATTCATCTAGTTTTTGTTAAATATGTTTTGAAAATTTTGAATGTTTTAAAAAGGTGAAAATTCCAGAAAATTCAAATTCCAACTTGTTTCTCAAAATTTCGACGTGTATCTTAAAAGTCACAATAGTGCAGGGGGAAGAACCTTATCTCTCATTCAGGCAGTTTTTAAAAAAATAAACATTCAGTGATAAAATTTCGAGATTTCTCTTGACATTTTAACTTTTTTACTGCAATTTTACTTAAAATTCGCCCGTTTTTCAAAACCTTCAGAAAATTTGACTATCTTTGGGAGGTCTCCAGTTTTCGCTTTTATCTTGAAATTTCGAAGTTTTATCTCAAAATGTCCATCTTTTACTGGATATTTTAATTTTCTTCAAAATTTGTTTCGGTTTTCGAAATTTTCGATTTTCTCCTCAAAAATGGTCTTTTTTCCCGAAATTTCGATTTTTCAAGTTTTTATTTTAAATTTGGTTTTTCGAAAATACCGACTTTATCCCAAAACTGGGTTTCTTATTATAATTCATCTTTTTCTAAATTGGACTTCATACTCAAAAGTCTATACTTTCTTCTCTCAAAATTGTATTAGAAATTTCGAATATTTTGTAAGAATTCCGACCTATTAGGGGTTTTATATCAAATTTTATCAGCACCCAAGACCTCAAAATAAATGTCTCATTTTCCTAATAAAATTGTTACGTAAGGTATCAACTTTTTTATATCGCCATATTTAGGCAAATCAAAACGCTACCCAAGAGAAGCCAAATAAAGAGGGTAATCATAAAAGTCAATAATGCCATCATCAATTTTTGCATGTCAGAAGACGCCTATTTAAAAAGAAACTGATTATCCACCGGTTTGAATTTTTTGCTATATGTATTAACACTGGTGTAAATTCGATAGCATAATAAGCAAGGGTACATTCAAGAGAATGCATCGAGGTTCAAAGTTTAACTGATTACTGGAAAGTTGTCAAGTTAACTTAATTAGATTCTTGTGACTCTTTTATCTATTTGAGTTTCTGAATAGCGGAACTACAACTGCAAAGTCGGGTAACTAACTTTATGAACATAGAAACCGGGTCTCTCTAGAAGTGACACAAGTAAAGCACCCTGCAATTGAATTGTTTGCTCCTCTTGATGGGGAACTTCACTAAGTTTCATTTCAAAGTAAGATTTAAATTAAAATGGTTAATCTGTCAACACAAACTAGTCCAGGAACTTTGCGTAAGGAGTTAGGTGAAAAAAAAAATTCTCAAAGTTAAACTCTTAAATTATGAATGAAGGAATAAAAGTTTATTGTACATTCAAAGGTAATTGCGGATTTACTTTGAAAATAAGTTTGTCAGAGAAAGAAAAATAAACATATAATTAAAAATAAACATTCGAACGCCACGCTACAAAAATATTTCCATTTAACTTCTTACATTTACGTATGTACCTATGTTAATAAAATTGAACTGTCCGTTTGTGGTTTTAAAATAATTGGTTTTTATAAGCTTATGTGTTTTTGCAGGTTATAAAAGTCCACAAACATTTCTTTAGATCAATTTTTTGGTTGAAAGCGGTTTCTTTGATCCACCTCTTTAATCGAAATCAACTATGCTGGAGGTTAAAAGTGATGAAAATCAGTTTGTCGTAAATATCTTCTAAACAATGAATAATAACGCAAAAAATTTATTATATTAATTTATAAAATCTACAATTTTCTCCAAAAAAATAAAAATAAAAATAGGTAGCAGTGAGACTGTCGACAGAAATGAAAACTAGGAAGTCCAGTGGCTGTGTAGCGTAGTTTCCCATACTAGCTACAAGTCTGAATATAGTGGAAATATTTGAAAGTAAATGCTATCAAACTGATCTACCTTTCTATATTTGTGGTTTGGATGCTTGTAGTTCTGTTTCTAATATTCACTGATAATGAAATACAGTTATAAACTTTAAAGCATTTTTATTGATTGCAGATAATGCTCAGCATTTTATTAGTATTCTCATACACGTTATTTCTAGAGCACAGACATTTAATATTTTATTTTTAATACCAACACAAAGGATAAAAATGTCAGTTTTGTTACAATACATTTACAACGAGATCATTTGCATGTGACACATTTGGGCAAATTGTGTTGAAATGCTGTTTCTTAAAATTTAAATATTTATTTTTCAAATGACTGTGTTTACTGGATTATAGTTGTAGGAAAAATACATTTTACAACTCGAGCGGGTTGTCCATATTGCATTAAAACAATTGAGCACTCCGCCTGATACTATAAAGTGCTAGTCTGTAACTGTGCAATAAATTCAGTAAATCAAAGACAGGTTTTTTTTGGAAATATGCTCTGACACTTCGATTAATATTGTAATTTGCGCTCTATCTGATGTGGGATAATTTTATACATCATATCTCAAATTTAAAATATGATTTGAATTGACAATTTTCTTAAATAGCGACACTATTTTTTTCTTTACTATTTTTAAAGGGTATATCAAGTTACATATGCGCCCCAAATTTAATATTTTTATTCCTTGTCAATTAAAAGATATTTACAAATTTAGTAGCTAATTCGACAGATCAAGAAATCTTATTCAAATCAATATAATTATCATAAAGTTTAAAAATCGCTTATCAGAAGGTATTCGTTTGACATTTTTGGCCAAAGTGGGTTGACGTCTTATTACAATCTTATAAAAAAGTTAATAAAATCGAATAAGAAGAGGAGTATCGTAGTGATAGAAAATGCTATTAGTTTGTCGTTTAATCAGAAACGCCATTTATTAAAAAATCGACTAAAATGCCGTACTTAATTGAAACCCACAAAATTAAAGGTTTAATAATGATTGGCTACGGAGATAGAACAAGAACACAAAATGAAGTTATTCGTAGAGAAGTATCTTGATTTACCACCCATAAAGTACCCTAAGCAAGATTGAAAAACACCTTCATGAAAGTAAGCGTTTAAGGAAAACAAGTAATCCCCCTCAAGATGCGCTTAATGAAAATGTCAAAATTAATGTACTTCTCTATGTCTAAGAAAATCATCATGTTCCCACTAGTCAGATCGGTAGAGAACTCAAAATTAGCCAGTCTTCAGTTGCAAGAATTCTGAAAAGGCAAACATTTCTTCCTCATGAAATGACAATCCTCTGAATTATTAGAAGATGATCCGAACAGAAGACTCCAGTTTTGCGAAAAAATAATGGATCTACTGGACAGAAATGTTCTAAACTAGAAAATATTCTATTTTCAGATGAATCAACGTTTATGTTAAATGGTGATCTAAATCGTCAAAATTGTCGTTACTAAGCAGAAAATAACCCACAATGGATGAGAGAAGACCACACTCAACATCCAGAGAAAGTCAATGTTTGGACAGGGATCGTTTGTGATCGAGTTATAGAACCAATTTTCTTCCAAAGAAATCTCAATGGGGCACAATATTTAAAATTCTCTCAGGAAGAGCTAATTCCTAATTTAGCTATTTTGTTTCCTGATCCGGTCAATTCTGATGTCCCAAATAGAAACATCTGGTTTCAACAAGATGGTGCCCCTCCCCATTTTGCAAGGCTTGTCCGTGAGTATCTGGATGACGTATCTCTAGGCAGATGGATTGGTAGAAGAGGACCTTTTGAATGGCCATCCAGGCTTCCGTACTTAACACCTATGGACTATTTCCTATGGGGGTATTTAAAGAGCAAAATTTTTTAGACCAAACCTGCAAATATTGACGAGTTGAAAGGACGAATAAGGCAAAAGTGTAGACTAATTTTTCTCGAAGTAATTAGATATGTTCCATTTAGAGTATTGTCAGTTGGACAACATTTTGAACATTTATTGAAGAAAGATTATTGAGTTGAATCAGATTCCTTAATTTTTCAAATCAGTCAATATTTGTTAAATATCTTCTAAATGACAAGAAATAAAAAATTGAAATTTAATACGTATGTGCAGCTTGATGTGTCCTTTAAGAATGGTCTAGGAAAAATAGTGTTGCCGTTAAAAAAATTATCGAAGACGTCATATCTTAAATTTGCGACATTCTTTATCACATTTTCCTACATCGAAAAGAGCGCAAATTAAAATATTAATCGACCTGTGCGAGCATATTTCCGAAAAAAGAACTGTCTGAATTTATTCCAAGTTACAGACCAGCACTGTATAAAAATCATATATGTTGTGGTATAACGTGATGTTGTACTGAACAATGATTTAACATTAAAACAATTAAAATAATATTTTGATGGAACGGTCTGATCCTTGGTTATCTTCAAAAATTGAAACTTTTCTCTCTGAAGATGACAGCTTGGCTGTCGAAACGCGTTAGAGCAACCTTTGTTGTGTTTTTTAATCTTTCTTGGTTTCAGGGGACAAGTTCTGTGTTTTAATTAACATAATAATCAAACTGAAACATAATCTAAACAATGCCTAGTATACAATTTAACTTATAGTAGAAGAATTAATAGGTTTAAGATAGGTTAAAAGTTGAAGCTATCAAGAGACACTATAACTTATTGTTAGTTGTTTAGAGTTGTGTATTTCGCTAAGAGATCTAGTAATCCCTGGCTTCAAACCCTGATGCGTATCACGCCTTTTTGGAGTGAAAATTTCTTTAGGCGCACGGGACGGTTTTTAATAAGAGGTGAGCTATAGTTTCGCGTCAGGATCACGCTAAATTGCGTCACCAGCATCCTCTAATGTTACACAGGTTGTAAAAAATTCGCTTCGGACGGCAGTGATCCGGAAAACGCTAAGAGATAGAGCATCAATTAAGTTAAAGCAAAATTGCATAATTTGGCGCCCAGTAATATGCCGTCGAAAAATCGAAAACACCTCTTGCTGCTCTCGAGATCCTTGTAGTAAGAAAAGCGAATTTGTCCAGCCTGTATATGTAAATTGTTACCATTGGGCATGTTGGTAACACAAATTAGCGTGATGAACACGCGTGAAGGAGTTACCAGACCGTAAGTTTACCCTCAGTCAGAAGTGACTCAACGCGTCTAAAGAAGCTTTCACTTCAAAAAAACTTTTTTTCTGTACGAGAGGTAGTTCGTGATATATCAGGTTCAGAAGCTAAATAAATTTTAAATTTATTTCTATAGTTTTTCGCTTACACCTTTGATTTCGAATATTTCTTGAACTAGATAATTACTTATAGTATGATGTTTCAGAAATGAAATCTAGCGAAAGTAACGGTATTCCCTTAAATATGTCTTGCGTCTTATAGCCTACAAAAATTTTGAAAAACTAAACATATAAAATCATTAAACTAAAGATAATCTCTTCACTCCCATGTATAACTTCATTTAAAGCATTAAAGGCATCAAAATCCTTATGGGAAATTGGGTTATTTTCTTATGCTTACAATTGATGTAAAGTCCCAGGCTATTGCTACCTAAAAAATACGCCAATGAAGACAGGGGGATCCCTAGTACCAAACGAATACATAATATGCACATTTAATATGTGAATATTTTTTAAACTTGCAATACAAAATAAATAAAAAGAAAAAAAAATGTAACTTATTACAAAAATTTAAGGCAAGATAAATTTTATGGAAATTGCTGCTGGGTGTAAAATGTCAATGTTTATTTTGAAGGTTTCATTCTCCATTAAATATTATTTACTAGGTAATTGTTGTGTAATTAAACTAGATCAATGGTTAAAACATAAACTTAAATGGTGTAGATTAACACAAGCAAGGCATAACCAGTTTTTTTTTCGTGTCATATTTTGGTCTTCTATATTTTATTTTTATTTACCTATTCTATGTAAAATAAACTAGCCTATTTTTTATTCTTCATGGAAGACTCTTATTGGTCGAAAATATTACGTTTATTAATTTTATTTAACATTTATGCCATCCATTTTGGAACTATTTAAATTTCTTAGTAATGAATGTTGACAAATATTCTAAAATTTTTTAATAATGAGACTACGTGATATCCAAATTTATTTAAAGCGTTCACCTCATGTCTAACTTAGGTCTTCTATATTTAATTTTTTTTCCTATTATATGTAAAATAAACTAATCTATTTTTAGTCAACTGCCATGAGATGACGTTTTAAATAAATTAAGATATCTCGTATTCATATTTGAAAGAATGTTTTAGAATATTGTCAACATTCATTAATAAAAAATTTAAATATTTTCAAACTGGGTCGCAGAAGTGTTAAATAAAACTAATAAACTTCATCATGAGGTGACGTTTTAAAAAATTTAAATATCACGTAGTCATATTTCAAAAAATATTTCAACTATTATAAACTTTCATTACTAAAAATTTAAATGTTTTTTAATTGATTGGCAGAAATGTTAAATAAAATTGATAAACATGACAATATAACTAGCAACATTTTCAAATCATATGTATCATTCGACGTGAAGACATCAAAATGGAAGTAAATTGGAAATAAATAATTGGTTTTGAGGCTTTCTCAATTCCCACAGTCGTTCTAATGTATAAGACCGAAGCTTGCGTGTTTGTCGACTATTTAATTAATTAAAACCGTAATAATTCATCGCAGTCCTTCCTAGATGTCAAATGTCTTAATCCTAGAGTCCAATTCGTTTCCCAATAATTAACTTGCATCCCCAGAGATTACTTTATACAATTCAGATCCATTATTCTCTCAGTCCCCGTTCGAGAAACCAAGCTAATTAACAAACTTGCTCATGCACGTACCCAAATATTGTCAATAATGTTTTATTAAGATAGATTGTCGTAGTGTTGACGGCTTGTTATGCGGTCCATTTTTAACTAGTTGACTTTTCGAGAATTTCATAAAATATTCAGTTTGCAAAGTGAACTACTGAATTCTCTTCAGCTTTAAAATCCATAACTTATTATTATTCAGCAAAATTAATTAAACTTGAAATATGTAGATAAATAAGCAGACGTAAATGCAGATATATTAATGACCAAAAGAGGAAATATAAATTAGTTTTATAAGCATTACGCATCCCGAAATAAAATTAACACATTAGAATTTTATTCATAGAACGAAAGCAAACTTTTCCATAAATTGTTGTCGTCAAACTTACAGTGTATTGGTTTTCCTAAAGTATATTCCTGTCCTGTGCCATTATCTCGGCATCAGGATTTATTAAAGCAGAACTGATTACTTTCTTTGGAAATGAAGTAAGTAGTGCAGTATTTCAGCACTGATTCAGATTTATTGAAACTCGAAAAAATGGTACCTACTGACATAAACGAATTGGAGAAGATTTTCTATTCCCTCTAATAACAAAGATACCCTTGTCACATCCACTTTGACACATTTTGTAGGGGACAGACGGGCAAGCAGGATATCTAATTTTATAAATAAATAAAGAATATTTGTGTGAAACATATTTATTACAAAATTTGTATTGTATACAGGCTGAATCAAATTTCATTTCTAACTCCAAAACAATTAGACATGCAGGGAAGCTTAAATGGGCAAAGTAGTGCACAATTTAATGGCTTACAATATTTCGCTGAGAAAACAATTGAATTCCAATTCGTCTTGATTTTATTTAGAAAAAAATTTAAAATTGTCATTTTTAATAATCAGCCGAAACTTCTTTCTCTGAAGTCCGAACGAGTAAAATCAGACAAACATAGTTAACTGCTTTTTAAGGCCTTTTCATTGTTGCACAGTAATTTTTTTTCTCAAATATACTGTTTTTGAGGAAATTATGTCAACTTTGTTATTCTTTATGAACGCCATATTGAATTTTACCAATTTCGAATTCAGCACATTTTTCTGATTAATTTAATGCACTTTAAACATAGCAAAGTGGGCCAAATCACGTAGCTTATTATTCAAAAATAAAAAAATAGATCACAGTCGCCAATGCAATCACTATAGCTTTCAATAATGAAAAATACGGTCCCTAAAAAAGCAATAATTATTATTGAAAAACCAGAAATATTGCAGCAAACTGTATAATTATTGAAATATTTATTAATAATAATAATATTTATTAATAATAAATATTTCTCAGAAATATTTCGAGAATTTTATTCGGGGAGACTTTCACATGACTTATGCGCAAGTGTGCCTTCCAGATTTCTCTAGAAGTTAAGTATTTCGAGACGGATAATGTCCATAAATATGAGAGTCAATTCTAATGTTAGTTTGTTAGATATTTCACGTTACAGAAACAAGTATTCAATGTTAAAAAAATGTTCGTAAAAATTTCTGACCAAATTTTTAGAAGATCTGCACTATTTCATAAAATAACGTTATTTAAAAGGGCCCATGCATGTTACGATTATACTGATAAGTATTTCAATATTACACAGTTTGTTGCAACATTTTCGGTACTTCAATAGTTATTGTTACGTAAGTAGGTACTAGGGATGTAACGAATGTTGGTTTTCCCACATTCGCGAATGCGAATACAATATTCATTTCAAACATTCGCGAATGCGAATGCGAATGTTGGCTGCTTCACTACCACTTGGGGAATTTTGTGAGAAACTTTTCCAGAATTAAAATATTTCTGATACAGTTTTTATTTTCATTTAAATTTTGACTTCATCTCCTAATTTACAAGTAATATTTTTCTCTTAATTTCGTAAAATTATTATTCTTAAAATTTCTACGCTTTTGTTAACATTTTAATCCAATTCAAAAAAATAAACAAATTTTGAGGAAAAACCTAATTTTGGTTAAAAAGCTCAATTTTAAGTAGAAATTTGAATTTTGAGAAAAAGATTTAATTTTCAGAGACTCAACATTGTGAAAAAACGCTGAAATTTTTATATAATATTTAAAATTTTAAGAGAACAAAGTAAAATTTTGACTATGAAGACGTAATTTAGAAAAAAAAGAATTATAATTAAAAAATTTCAGTTTTAGAATAAAGTTGGAATTTTCAAGAAATCAAATTGAATATAAAAACCTGAGTTTTTGAAAAAACTTGCTTGAACAATATCAAAATTTTGAGAAAAAGATGTTTTTTGAAATAAAAATCATGTTTCTAAAAGCCAAATTCAAAAAAAATATTGAAATTTCGAGGAAAAGATTGACATTTTGAGAAAAAGATCGACATTTTAAGAAAAACGTAGTAATTTAATATGAAGTTTAAATTTTTCAGAAAAAGTCAAATGTCGTCGAAATTTCGAAAAAAGGGCGAATTTTGGGAAAAATTTCAGAAAAAAATTCGAAATGTGAAAAAAAAGATTCGACATTTCTTGACTAAATATTTATTTTTTAACCCTCCCTAAGTGTGACATCAGAAAATATCCACCATTGAGATAAACTGGGAAATTTTGAGAAGTTGGAATTTGAAATTTCTAGAAGTTTTAACATCTCAACAAAAATTCAAAGTTTTTCAAAAATATGTTTTAAAATTTTCATACAAATATTATTCCATAAATTCTCACTTTTTTACCAATTTTTCAGAAAAAGGCGAAATTTGATAAACAAGTCGCATTTTTCAGAAAGATGAATTTAAAAAAAAAGTCGAAATTTTCAAAAAAAGTAGAATTTTGAAAAATGACTAAATTTTAAAAAGCAAAACGATGAATTTTGAGATAAAAATTCGAAATTTTAAGAAGGTCAAATTTTGATGTAAGAACTCCAACTTTAGAATTCGACATTTCTAAAGAAAAAGAGAATTTTGTGAAAAAATGCGGATTTTCAGAAAAAAGTCGAAATTTCCAGAAAATGTCGAAATCTCAAGAAATAGACTAATATTCATTAAAAAATAAAAATTTATGGAAAAGGCTTTCGCAGTTGGGAACATAAATTTTCTGTTGGTTGTATGAACCAGGGGGGGGAGCAACCGTCCCATCCTGCCATATTGTAGCGAGCTAACAGGAAAAAAAAAACAAAAAAATGTTGTTAGCTACACTACCCATGGGCCCCCAACACTCATGATATGGAGCTCTCAAAGTTCCATGGGTCCTAGTAGGAAATTCTTAGCAGTTGCATTGTTATTTTATAAATAATTTGCCGTCTTATTGCCAAATACATTACCAATATATTTGCATAATTTCTTGCGAATGCGAATATTAAAAAAGATGCAAATATTCGCGAATGCGAATGCGAATATTTGTTACATCACTAGTAGGTACTGTATTATTATTATTAAAGTTTACGACACTTTTATTACCTACTATAATTTTTGTGTTAAAAGACACCCTATCTTTATCTAACACATTTTTCCATATGTGCATGGCATGTCTTATATCAAATTAATCAGAAGAATAAACTGACTTAGACATTAAAAAAGTTTTGGCTCTCTAGTACTTTTAATGAAATAATAAAATACCTATCGCACAAAAATGGTGAAACAAAATCTTATTTATTTATTGAAAATCTAGTTATATCAATCGTTAACATAAATATCAAAACATGCGAGCCCTGAATATAATAAATACAAATTATTTACCGTAGTTTTTTCGTACTTAAAAAATATTTACATTTGTTGTCACGAAATCAGTGGCTACTAATCTGTGCTACCGGACAAGAACTGATAGCAAGTGTATATATGTAACTTGTCTCTTTCTATCGATTTAGTATCGAACTAGAACAAATATTCTTTTTGGTGCGCTCTCAGTCTTGACAGTCAGTTTTAATTTAAAAAAAAAAACGAAAATGATTTCCACCCACACAATGTCAATTATTTTTAAATTGTGGAGTTGGAGCAGCTTGACACAATTGAAAAAAATGATAAAAATTTTCTGTTTCAGTAATGGTGTGGGGTTGCAAGTCCACTTAAAGGGTGGGACGACTTTTTGTGATAGATAAAACGATTAATGCTGGTAAACACATATATAGAAATTCTACAAAATGCGCTATTGCCATCCATTTCGATGCTAGCAAATGGGAACCGAGAATATATTTTCGAACATGATGGTGTTTCATCCACACAGTAAAGATAGTTAAAATGTTTTTTATTACACAAAATATACCATTATTAGAATTCTCGTCTAATAGTTGAGACCTGTCGCCAATGAAAACATTGTAGCATGAAATGAAAAAGCAATTAAGAACCAGTACCATACCTACAAAATTGGTGAGTTAAATAAACTCTGGCAACAATTTAAATCTGAATTTTGCAAACCACTGGAGAAGACTGCCTAAACGTATATTAGCAGATTAGAAGCAAAAAGGAGACTGGATAAAGCGGCAAAAAATTCCAAATAATCATGGTTCAGTTAATATGAGACAAGATCATAATGTCTGTTTTTATTTTGTTTTGTTTAAAACTTAATACAGTTGTAAAATAGGCGCAGTTTATTTATAATATGTAAAACAGTTAACTATTACTACTGTTAATTTGTATCCTTTTGTTTTAGTGTTAGTTAACTTTCTTTTAAATATATATTTAAAAAAATTTCTTAGTGGTTCAATTCATATTCGACAGGGCTCGTAGAGTGTTTTATTGATAATTTTTTGTGGGATGGACTGATCCTTGGTTATCTTAAAAAATTGAAATACAAAACTTATCCCCTTAAACCAAGAAAGATTTAAAGATTAAAAACACAACAAAGGTTGGTAGATAAGGAATTGTGACACTGCGCTATGTATGATTAGAAGCACATGCGCGTTCGGATGCGGTCTATCATGCAAGAAGAGAGTATTTTTATTATATAAGGGTTTCTTTTACGATTATGTGTTAGTATCTCTCTGAAGATGATAGCTTGGCTACCGAAACGCGTTAGCGCAATCTTTGTTGTGTTTTTTAATCTTTCTTGGTTTCAAGGGATAAGATTCGTATTTCAATATTCAGAGGGTTTTGTGTTATTTATTTCGCATCATCAGTTTTTTTAAGCTACCAAAAATTCTTTTAGAATGTAGGTCAAAAAATCTCCCGTCAAAATTCTTCGCAGACAGAGTTCTGGTATTCGAGTTTTATAAAATGGTGGATGCGGCGGGCTTCACAGTTACATACTAAAATGGGAACAGTTTTATATGACTGACACAAGAAGTACGAAGGATATTGTAATAACGATAATACTCATTACGTATTCATTTTTACATATACCGGATTTAACGTGTATTGTAGCAGACAGTGCAATATGAATATTTGGGCGATATTTACTCGTGGCGAAAACAAAATCGTGAAAACATTAATTATTGCGTGCTTCACAAATTTGTTTTGATAAGAACTGGCAATTATATAAGCGCTTGTTAACTGCTGTAAAAATTAAATACATTCCTTTATATCATGAATATTTCATTCGAGTTGTTGCATGATCACGCTTCTCGCCTTATATATTTAATGTAACCTGTGGCTAAGCTTAACGACCATGGGTGTATTGTTTTATTCAACGTACTTCCGTTTACAAGGAAAACTGGAAAGATAAGTTTTAAAAGATTAGGTTAGATAGAATACTATAAAGTTATGCATAATATATATTCATATTTACATATATACGACATCATTGAATATAGCTCTGTCCAACAGCAAAGATGTTTGAGGCTCAAAAACATCTTATCTTGATCAATTTTTACCTACTTAATATAATTTTTATACCAATGACCTCATCGACAGAATCCAGTTGTAATTTAGCCCTATTTTGTGCATGAGTTGTTCTGTCGGGGCTGTTTTGTCAAGTTTAGATGTCTTGGGCTATTTTAAAAAACAACTTTTTCTAATTTCTTATAATATATCTTAGCTTGACAATAAATTTTGTCAAAATCATGAACCAAGAAGGAAAGGCAAATGTGATGCAAAAGTGGAAAAATGATTTTTAAGGGGCTTTAAATTCGACTATTAGTGCAGGATAGGAAAAAGAAATTTGAATTTTTAAGTAAGAAAACAAGGAGTAACTACATTCAGATGGGCAACTATAATTAATTCAATATGCTTCTTAAATATATTTTCTCCACTTTCACCAATATCTTAGATAGAGTAAAAATTTTTCATTACTGCATTCAATTTTCCCAATTCAAAATAATAAGATTTAAATTATGAAGTAAGGGACAAATTTAAACATCTATTTAGCAATTGCAATTATTAAAATTAAACACAGTGCTTAATTTCTGGAAAGGTTAAAATATGATCTTTGTTTAACATTTGTCAATAGTTCATATTTTAGTAATACTATTCCGGATTTCAGCAAATCCTCTTATTAGGTAGATTTAAGAAAGCCTTTTTTATATTCGCCACTATATCGATCCTATGCAAATTCAATCACCGTGGCAATATTTTAAGGTACATAACGTTAACTCTAACTAAAACCGAAGGCAAATTTATTGGATGGCAAAGATGATCCCTGCAAACTGTGGAAGTGAGGGAGAATCGAGGAACGTCGGTAGCGGCATAAAGGGCCCATTAAAGGGGTGATGTTGCTCTAACCGTAAAAACAACTTACATTTAATTGCCTCGATCTAATAGTCTGGCATTGTTGAGCAAGCGATAAATTGTTTACTAGCATTTGTAGATTCAACTTATTTGAAATGCATGAGCATAATATTTACCTTTCTACGTTATCAGTTATTTAGTTTTAAAGCTAGGAGAGCAATATTAAAGCAGTTCATGTTTTTTATTTAACTACCAAATTTTAAGTTGGCAAATAGGTAAAGATACCCCTTATTATCTACGAACAATATGACATTATTTAGTGGATTTTTACCTAAGCTAACCTATAGAACCTAAAATTCCCTTGAATCATTTTATGGATATCATATTAAACCAGATATGCTAAATTTTTTATTTCCTAATTTATGCGGCATTTTGATGCAATAGTACTGAAATTATGTAATATAATAATACCCAATTGAAAATTTTGCCTTGCAAAACTTCTTAATCCTTCAAATACGGTGTTTTTCTAAAAGGAAAATTGGTAACAAGGTAACAAAATGACCCAAGTATAAAGTTTGTAAATTTTAACAGAAAATAATGTAGACAACCTACATAATATGAGCATAATATAGATATAAAAAAAAATAAACAAAAATATTCTATGGTGTTTGAATTGTGTCAAACAGTGGTCTAACTTTTGCAAAATGATCTGTCCTGTCCAATGTATCATTGTCACAACAATGCAAATTCGCCATAACAAATTCAAATCTGTCCCTAGACAAGGCCTAACCAAAGTAGAATTGTGTATGTGTCTTTACCATTTTCCAAAAATATTCGTGTTCGTGAAAAAAGTATATAATCATTTAGTAAAAATATGCCCAAAAAAGACCTCTTTTCACTTTTGGTAACATTTCCAATTTTATTTTGCTTTGTTGCGTACCTATTCCTTTTGTGTACAAACATGTCTAATATTTGTTGGTCCATGAAATAGTGAAACAAATCTATTGGTGAATTATTATTTTCAGTTTCAAAAATTGAAGGCCATTCTACTTCTGGTAATGCCAAGTTATTATTTTTCCAATCATATTTTTTAGAAGACCTCTTCCATCCCAGTTATAAAATTACCAGGGGCATGTTGTCTTTCTCGTCATCGTCATAACCAGATGATAGGTTTTTTTTTAGCTTCTGCCATTAGTTGTCTTCATGGTAGATTATTTATTGACATTGCATTTTTGCCGCAGAAATCTTCGTCATTTGCATTGATGGAAGGCATAATATTTATACTAAATTCTTGGTAATCATTTACTTCAAATGCCGCCAGAAAGTCATGAGGAGTTAGGTCCCTATAATAAATTGATTATTATCCTATCTATCGATTGTCCTTTTATAAGGACGCCTATAATCAGGGAGGCATAGTAAAAAAAAACGATAGAATAGAGGTTGCAAATTGTAGGCGTATGTTTCCTATGTTTTTCTCAACACTACTACATACATACATACATACATACATACATACATACATACATACATACATACATAAACATAATAGGAAAATACACTTCTCCACAAAATTAACGCACCACTATCCTTTTATCAAAAATCATGTACATGTGCGAATAATTTAAAATTTTCACATGCATGGACATTAGCATATCATGTTAGGATGTGATAAATGCTGTTACCTTTTTTTGTTGGTCCATTTTGCAGCTGGTATCAAGAAAAAAAACAAAACAAGGTATAAACAACATAAAACAGGATTTTGTGTTGTTCCATTAGAGCTCTGTCTAATTGACTGTTTGAGGTGTGGTTTGGCATTTTGGATTGAAAAACATTATTTTCAAAAGATAAACCGTGTTTCGCGCAATTTAAGTCGCGATGAGTGTGTCCAGGCTGTAACATTAGCCGATGAAGGATTAAGTTACCGAAGCATTGCCCAAAGACTTGGGGTATGCCATTCAACAATTTCTCGTGTCATTCAACGGTTCCGGGAAACAAATACGAATTTAAAAAAACCAGGACAAGGAAGGCCTAGCAAAACAACCGCTCTACAAGATTCGTTTTTTGAGACTCCGTGCATTACGTGAGAGATTTACAACCTGTAGAAGTTTGCAAATCCAGCTTGCAACCACACATAATCTGCCAGTTAGCATATAAACGGTTAGAAGGCGGCTTGCTGCTGACGAGTTGCACCCCAGAATTCCAGCCAGGGGTCCATTCTTAACGGCAGACCATCGCCGAATAAGACTACAATTTGCTAGAGATCACGTCAATTGGACCAACGCCGAATGGGCTCGTGTCTTATTCACAGAGGGGTCCAGATTTTGTCTGTTTAACAATGATAGACGTATGAGAGTGTTTCGACGAAGAAACGAACGGTATGCCCAATGCAACATAAGACCAGTCCAAGCTTTTGGTGGCGGATCAGTAATGGTATGGGGTGGCATCTCTTCAACGGATCTCACAGACTTGCAGGTGATCAATCGAGGTTCATTGAATAGTCGACGATACATAACCGAAATTGTACAAGAACATGTCGTGCCATACGGTCCCTATATTGGCGATGATTTTATTCTAATGCAAGATAATGCGAAACCACACATTGCTAGAATAGTGAGAGAATACTTTGATGAAGTTGGTATTCAGGTTATGGACTGGTCAGCAAGAAGTCCAGACCTGAATCCCATAGAACATTTGTGGGACATTATTGGAAAGCAAGTCAAAGCTCTTATGCCCCCTCCAGCTACCCTTGGTGAGGTACAAGAAAGAATTCTAGAAATTTGGGATGGACTAGATCAAAGGGAGATAACAAGTTTAATAGACAGTCTGCCACGTCGGTGTGAAGCTGTTATCCGCAGTAGAGGGGGAACCCCCACAATATTAACCTTAAAAAAAAAATTTGAAAAAATTAGAATTTTGCAATATTTTGTTAAGTATTGAATAAATCTTAAAAACTACTGTCATTAAATGACTGGGAAAATAAAAGTCATTTAATCCTTAAGGTGTTAAAGTTCTGAATATCAAATTATATGATTTAGAGATAATTGTTTAGTTGTCTCGAAATTTCCAAGTGGTGCGTTAATTTTGTGGAGAAGTGTATATTATAGAACAAATATATTACTTATCTATCTAAACTTATACCCCAATATCTAAAAATGCCATTTTTGAACGGCTGATTACTTTGAAAAGCAAGGAAATATTTGGAAATAAAATAATGAATTATCAAGAAAAATCGTGTGACGACAGATATATCACGTCATCTTTTTATTAATTATCATTATCCTCGAAATAAATAATAAGTAGACATATACCGCCTCCTTTTAAAAAGACAGCAGGCGTATATGTGTTAAGGAGATACTTAACCATAGTATGATCCTCGCAACTTAACAAAGGAATCATCCTATCTTATGTCACAGTACGGATATCATATTAAGAGATATTTAATCCCTATTCAGAGTATAATCCTACCAAATCAACAAAGGAATCATCCTTAAACCCAGTTTTATAACTGCTATAGAGTAAATGATTTAAACAAATCAGAAACTCCAATTAAACTGAAACTAAAGCGGCTGTCTTGTCAGTTCCGTCCGTTGGTCTGTGTAGGTATTGTAATAATTTACTTCTCTACTAGCGGCGATGAGCTAAATTGAATTTCTTTTCTACAAATTAATACAATTCTCTTCGAACCACTTTGTATTTAGTATAACACATTAACATGCATCTGGATAATAACATGAACAATCTTAGATTGATATAACACAATATTATGCCTAAGGATAACATATGATGCCAAAGTGGGTGATGGTACGAGGTAGATTTGGAAGTGCTTGTCTCTTTTCACGAAAACTGTTTTGTGCTTTTTATTCAAGTATTTAATGTCCA
Source organism: Dastarcus helophoroides (assembly GCA_028583605.1). Taxonomy (NCBI): domain Eukaryota; kingdom Metazoa; phylum Arthropoda; class Insecta; order Coleoptera; family Bothrideridae; genus Dastarcus; species Dastarcus helophoroides. The sequence goes on from CM053326.1 coordinate 8,492,469, forward strand.
AATAATATCAAGCGTGCTAACAGTTCAAACAATTTCACTTGTCACTCTTTATTGATAGAACCCAAAAACAATCATCACGGCTAATATTTAGTAAGGTAAGATGACTGAAGCCGTGGAAATGATGTAATATACAGTTGTGGTTCTTGAAAACTCAGAAACTCAGTTTTTATTTGAATTCCAAAAACTTTTGATTTTTTAAAGCAAAATCAAATCTTTATCAGTCAGCTACAACTGTGTACCATGAATGTAAGATAATGAAATTAAATGTATTCTAGAAAAATTGTTATGAAAATTGGAGCTATACAAATTACGCACTGAGTTTTAGCTGACAAGTTTATCTTAAACTTCTTGCATCTGATTTACCTAACAATAAAAAAAACATTTTTATTTAAAGCCACTGTTGCTAGTCATATGGGAAACGCAGTACGTTTAAGGTCTTTTTGTGAAACGCATGTAATAAAAAGTTTGTTTAGGTTTAGGTAGGGTATATTCTTGAGAGAAAAGTAGATTTGTATGTTAAACTCCAAAAGGAACTTTTCTGGAAGTTTGGAGTTCCAAGTAAAAAATTAGATTTTTTTAAGGTTTAATCCACTCGCAAAGGGTAACCTCATTATACTTTCAAAGCACTGGGAGTACAATGCGGAAACAAGGATAGATGGCGATGAACCGCCTTCTTAAACAAGGATAGGTTGTAATTTTTGGGGAAAATTCCTTTCGGTAACAAGTTCCATAACTTGGAAGTTCTATAGAAAAAAGAGTCTCCGTAGTCACTGTGTCAAGGTGGACCGCACCGACTGTCTCCGACTGTCTAGTATGCATCAAGAATTTTGCCCTGGGGGGATCAAACCAATTAGTTTCTGCGAGCATCGTCCATGATAGTACTTATAGAAAAGAGACAAGTCACCAACCATACGGCTGTGCTCTAGTGTTTCGAAAGAATCGGTCAGACTCTCGTCATCAATTAGGCGAATCGCTCTTCTTTGAATTAAATCCAAGAGAGCTAAAGTGTGTTTTGTGGCTGAACTCTAAACATGAGAACAGTATTGTAGTGTTGGCCTAACTTGAGCTTTGTAGAGTGTTAATAGCTGATGAGATGTAAAGTACTTTTTAGTTCTAAAAAGAAAGCCTCGCCTCTGAAAGGGGGATTTGGCAATGGCGCGCACATGATCGTTCCAAAAGAAGTTAGTGCTTGCATTCACTCCGAGGATAGATAGATTAGATCCCATCGGAAGGATTTTACCGTCCATTAGTATGTTTGTTGCATTATCCCTTCATGTTTTCTTAGAGAAAACCGCAACCTGAGTTTTTGAAGCGTTGAAGTCGACCAATTTTTTTTTCCCCATTGCAAAATAATCTCGAGATCCCGATTATTTGTCTATATCTGCTGTTTACTTAGTTGATCTGAAACAGCGATAGATAATGGTTAGTCGAAGAAAAAAGATGACACAAGGTTACTATCATCTGTGTAGCTGTACATAGGATTGGAAGTTGAAGCTAAGAGATCGTTTATGTGTAACATAAATAGAGTAGGAGACAGAACAGACCGCCGAGGCACCGCTGCGTTAATCGTAAGTGTCTCGAATGAGATGCCATCGACGACGACCTGAAGAGATCTGTCGGCAAGAAAATTTGATATCAAATGACAGAGTCCAGGAGGAAGTCCATAATATGTTAATTTGAGGATCGGTTCCAGACTCTGTCGAAAGCCTTTGAGATATCCAATGCCACAATCGTAGCCTAATCATCTTTTTTCATAGCTGAGTTACAGATATGAGTAACATATGCCAATAGATCGCCAGTGGAACGTTGTTGTCTAAAACCATATTGCCTGTCGAAGATGATTCTATTTTTCTCCAGATATTTGGGAATCGCGATGACTAAATTGTCGTAAAAGGTCAAAAATTAAACAATAGGCTCGAAAACCAATTTCTAAGGCGTCCACTTTTGGCTCTGCCAATTTTTTCCTTTTTACTTTTTGCTGACGTTTCTTTTGTGAGCTGCTTTTTCAAATTACGATTCCTTCTTTTTCATTTTAAAAATATTTTAATGTCAATTTTTTCTCAAAATTTACCTGCAGACAACAAATTTTGCCTCTTTGTTGATGTATTATCTTTTTATGTTCAAACTTTCGTCTTAAGCTGTGAAGGTCATCTGATCCAGAAATTTCGGGTGTCATATTAAAATTTTAAATTTTAAATATGCGTCAATTTTTCTAAAAATCTCCTATTATACTCATACATTTTTTTTTTATTCCTGAGTTTTGCGTTTTTGAATAAGATCCTAATATTTAGGAAGCATAATCGCCGAATCATTTAAGAAAAAAAAGAGCATATCAACATAGGTCCGAAACCACTCTATTTTTAAGATACACACACAAGATGTTTTCAATTGTTTTCAACAATTTCGAATAAGATATTAATGCTCAAGAAGTATAACTTGTGGATCATTTTGAAAAAAAAAGGTTTTTGTCAAGAGAGATCCGGAACGGCTTTATATTTAGGATGCAAAGTCTTAAAAATTTCGCTTTTCTTTAAATATTTTGAAACCTCTTGAAATATATTTTTGAATTTTGGTAGATATTAACTAGATACAAAAACGCATTTTCTGCAGAAAAAATATTTGCTCTGCTGCAGTGGCGGCCGTGTGGACATGCCTTCGATTATTCTTAAAGAAAAAAAATGTATGCCACTGCTTTTGCTTAAAACAGGTACCAATCTTATAAACATCCTTTATTTCTTGGTAAAAATATCCCCCTAATTTTTTTTTTTTTTTTTTCGTATGACGAACGATTTTCGACTAATATGTCATTGAACATTTTTAGTCGAGAAAATAAAAGGAAAAAAATCACGCCACTATTTTTTTTATTCTTCATGGTAGACCCTTATTGACCGGAAATATTAGGTTTTTTTCAATTTATTTAACATTTCTTCGGCCTAGTTTGGAAATATTTAGATTTTTATGGTTTTTTGACAACTTTCTAAAAGTTTTTAAAATGCGACTACGTGATATTTAAATTTATTGAAAACGTCACCTTATGACAGTTCATAAATTAGGAGGTTAGTTTATGTTACATAGGATAGGAATAATGAAAAATAGGAGACCAAAAATTAGATATGGAAAAAAAATGTTTTTTGATAAATTAAAATGTTTCGCTTTCATTTGAGCTCGTCAGCAGTGCATAACATGGAAAGGGAACAATGAAGAAAAATATTTTTTTTTAAATATAAAAAAGAAAAATAAAAAAATTTTAACATGAATAGACGTTTTTTTTTTAAATGGATAGGATTTTCACTAAGACATTTTATTTTTTAGTAAAAACTACCCCTTAACGTTTTTCATCCGACGAATGCTTTTTGATTAAAAAAATAAAATGCATTTCGTTGCATGTCGATATTAATATTTTTTGCTATGAATTTAGTGTCTTATTTTGGTCATTCTGGTTTCTTCATGAAAATTTATGTTACATAAATTAGATTTACATGTTTTTTTGAAGTAACTATTTTTAATAATTAATAAACCCATAGCATAAAATAAGTAAACACGGTTTTTAATGCTAAATAAAATTTTTAATGAAACACTTTTCCTCACACTAAATAAGGTCAAGGAAACATTTTTACCAAGAAATGAAAGTTGTTTATGGAAATGGTACTTGTTTTGGAGAAAATCATTTATAATTACAGACGTCTAAATCCAGAGAAACAAAAGTACAAGAATGAGAAACAATCAGAATGAAAACAGGATTACAAAAGGACTTCGCCCAATTGACATCGGCGAAAAAGAGTTCAGTGGCTGCTCGTCAGCAAGTAGATTTGTCAGTAGTCGATTTGAATGTTTCGGCGGAAGACTGTTTTACCAGTGTCATGGGGAGAATTTTATTGACTTAAAGTGCATTGGACCTCTGATGGTTTTGGTGTTATTTTTCATACCGGGATATCAAAAATTATCTTGGTCAAGGGTGGTTGTGGAATGCAAAACGTGTGTCTTACTTTAAATTTTTGAATATGTTCTGTTGTGTCAGAATCTGTCAAGTCATTGTGCTGAAATGTTCTAATCCAGTTTTTGAATCATGCCTCTTACCACACAACACAAAATTTTCATGATTGAAGCCTATTTTCGAACGGGTGCGCTAGTTAATGGAAATTGGCTATACAGTCAACGTTTGTGTTTGGACAATTTTCGAGAGCACTTCCCAAACGTGGCAGTATTACCGGACAATTTTTATGCGTGCCTTACAAATTGTGTTGAAGTGTTTCGCGAAACTAGTTGTGTGACTCATAAAAAAAGATGCTGGTAGACCAAGAGTTCGTACAGAAGAAGTTATCAATGACGTTCGTCGACGTATGGAAGAGGAACCTGCAAAACTTTTGAAACGTCTTTCTCAGGAAATTAGACTTTCTTATGGAACATGTCAGAAGATTTTAAAGAAAGACTTGAACATGCATCCATATAAGATGCCAGCATATTAAGCTCTTCTGCCCGCAGACCACCTCAGACGCCTTGCTTACTGCCATTGGTTTGTCAATAATTTAATGAATGACGAACTTCTGGACTTAACTTTTTTTTCTGACAAAGCGTGGTTTCACCTTTCGGGATACATCAATTCTCAAAATATGCGAATGTGGAACAATGATTACCCTAATGTTTTTACTGAATCGCCACTACATACTCAAAAAAATTGGTGTTTGGATGGCAGTTTCTCGCAGAAGAATAATTGGGCCAATTTTTTTCGATTTCACAGTTAACGCATAAAGGTACAGACACAACTTTTTGGCTGAATTTGTGCAACAGTTAAACGATAATAAACTTCGGTACGGTTATTTTCAGCACGATGGTGCAACAGCACATACTGCACGAGAAAATATTGCTTTCCTCCGCGAGTTCTTTGATGACCGGCTGATAAGTTTGCATACAGAAGTTGAGTTTCCTCCGAGATCACCGTGACAATTATAGACTATTTTATATTTCCTTACTTAAAAAACAAGATTTTTGCAACTCCGGTAATTAATTTGCAAGAACTGCAACAAAGAATTGTTCTGCAATGTGCAACCCTAACGCCAGAAGTTCTGCAAAACGTTCTTCACAGCATGAGGTTAACTTGTACATCGAACAAAACGAGGGACATTTCCAACAATTACTGTAATTTAGTTTTTCTTGTTACTAAAACCGTTTTTTCATAATTTGTAGTTCATTATTGTTTTACAACTGAGATAAATAGGTATGAAATTTGTAGGTTATTAATGATGTCAGTGTAACAGTGACATAATTATTTCAAACGTAAAGTAAGACACACGTTTTACATTCCACAACCACCCTTGAACAAGATAATTTTTGATATCCCGGTACTTTGTGATATGGAGGGAGATATAAATTATCGGTTTGGTCACAATGTTTGCGCGGCAAAAGGTGGTGGAAATAAAAGTATTTAAACGGTAGCAGTTTTTTCAAAGTTTAAGAAAGGTAAGCGAGAAATCTGGTACCTACCTTACTTTACTAAGAGAAAAAAAGCTGTTTTTATCAAAAAATCGATAATTGGGAGAAGAAGGAACACACTTCTTAAGCTATCCGCTTATTTTGCTTTACATTTAATGTGACCCATATTGACAGTGGCGGCTGGTCTTAGAGAGCGCAAGAGCGCGCGCTCCTCGTGAAAGGAGCGATCTATTTTTTTGTGTTTAATGTAAAAGACTTGGATTTATCACATTTTTAAACACAAAATAATGATATACTAATTAACTAATAATACTTGTGAGTGACTTGGAATAACGTACGTAAACGTTTGATTCCATTACATTAAATATTATAAGAAAATTTAATTTAGTTGGTGCGCGCAGAATTATGCACCTAGCGCGGCTGCCGTGCGATGCCTATCAACGGCCTCCACGGGATACGGAGAAATAAACTACAGAACACCACGTTAAAGTCCGCCCGGAGTACGCCGCTCCGCGCTTATGCGATATTGCCAAATTGTGAGAGTCAGAGTTTGGAGTGAGTATTTATACGGTTTATGATGCTAAATACGTAGGTGCCCGCTGATCTGATTGCGATTGCTAATTGTGCTGCTTACAGGCCTAATGGCCAATAGTACCGCTATTCACAAAGAGATAGCAGTACTTATTCTAGGGTCTAAATATTAATTTGTAAATTTGGATTTAAACAATTTTGATAAGAAAATATGAACACTTTATTTCTTTAAAAGATCGTAGAGCTGATTTTGTTTAAAAAAACATTATTTTTGTGTTTTTCTAGAGTTTAATTAGAACTTTGTAATAAAATATATTCTATTTTCACATACAGTTTTTATAAAAAAGTGATATAATTTTATTCCTATGAAAGCAAACAATTTTAATTAAGTAACCCAGAGCCGTAACGACGTGCAACCGTACAGAGTATTTTAAAGGGGCTCAGAAATGTCGATAATGTTTTTTTTTTTGTAGTCTATGAAAATAATTTAGAGGTGACAATCCAAAAATATTTTGGAGGTTATACGATGTAAAAATACTACTAAATATTACACCTTTTGTATCACTGTTGTTTCTTTTAAATTAATACCTTGCTATGGCACTGGAGTCACCTAAACTCTTAACTACTAATATTTTTGCATCTGCGCACCCCCTGTTAAAAAGTCACCAGCCGCCACTGCATATTGAGAGTAGTATTTTAGAAAGTATGAGAAACAAAGCATCAGTTTTAGGTGAAAGTAGCTAGGAAAGTTTGCTTATTAAAGAAGGGCTTCTTATATTACATTGCTCTATTAAATTAGAAGAAAATGCCATCTAAAATATTTATTAAATTATATGTTAGATTCTAGGGCAAGAACTTAAGCAAAAGCTTGTAATGGAGAAAATTGATTGGAAAAGTCTCAACAGCTGCACGTATGTAATTACGTTTGCCAAGTAAATTTTGAGGGAAAATTTTATGGTCCGTCAAAAAAAAATGGTCAAGATTGCTATGCCAACAATGTTTTCCTCGTTGGAGAGATCTTTTAAAAACCCATCCTAAAATTATCAGTTTTTTCATAACAAGGGGCAGTAATATAAGTAGTAATTGTTTAAAAATAATAAGAACAAATTTTAACTGAATGTTTTTAAGGCAACACGAATCCAAAAGAAAATACTTTTACATCAAGTAGAAAGATTACTCTCCTAGAAAGCATTGTGATTAAACTAGGTAATTAAGGTTCATTTGCTACATGGTTCTGGTCCTGATTTCAATGGTCTCAACTTAGATATTAATTTTTATATAATGTTAATAAATACAGTTGCATTCAAATAAAAATCATTCTACTCCGGTTCTGTTCATTCTCACCCCTACTGTAACTTCGATAAATTAATATTTCTGAATACAGCCCTATTACCACTGCAGATCCGTCTAAGATCACAGAAGGCAAACTCTGTTGTCTCTTTCTTATTTCACTCTAATTGTTCCTTATTCTTGTGACAGAAGTCTTTGTAGTCCAATGCGAGAAGAGAGAGTCATATCAGTTGCAAAACAAAGATATTTTGCCTGTTGAAACCATTAAAGGCGACCAAGAGGACTAGCGAAAATACAATAAATAGAGTTCTGAATTTTTTCAACCTCTTAAAAATGGTTATGAGGTTGTGCAACAAGTAAAAGCTTTAGTTCAAAATTAAAATACCAACACCAGAATATTGAATTATTAGGAGTTGTCAATACACGTTCTGCTAAAAACTAAAAATGTTCACAATACTATAATGATTTTAATAAAAAAATCTACCCAAGTTCCTATTTCATGAAATATTAAACCGCTTGTAATGTTAAATAGGAATTTAATGCATTCTAGAATTAGTAAATTCAGAACGTCTGCCGTTAAAGTCAATAAACGTTTAAAATAGGCGTCCAATTAAGTCCAAAGTTTAAAAGTCCGACAGAAACGTCAAGAAGGCGGGACGTCTCAAAGATTAAACACGGGGCGCAATTAGAAAGGCAATTCCGGCGGCCCTGGAGTTTTTCATTGGTTATTCCGGTAACGTCAGATAAGGCCCTTCGACACGTGCTTGGCTGCGAGGTCTGAAGGGATTAACAACCAAACGGTAATGACACGACATGATGCAAAGATCGGTGTACGTGTCGACCCCTTTGCAAACTATCGATTATGCCATCCCGATGATCCGCGTGCTAAGGGGGAAACGCAGCTACCGTTTGCTGAAGTATTAAAGACCACATTAAACCGGCGATGACGTTCTTGATCGTAAAAACAGCTCACGGTTAATTGCCTTTTTACTGCCTTCTTGCAAGCTTCAATAAATCTGGGCATTTATTTGAGTGAAATGCGTGTTGTTTAAAATAGTCTTCAGGTAATATTGAATTAAACGACATAACAGAGCAATTAACCCCTTGAGTGGAATTATAGATGAGGAATTTATTCTTTTTATTTGTTAATTCATTTGAAAGCTCTGCTTGTTATTTTTCCCATTACTCAAGATGACATTTAATAATCGAAGTTACAAAATACGAACGAAGGCACCACCATCTAGTTTTATTTATTTTTGAAGTGAAAAGTGCTTTAGATGTGTTGGAAGATTGTTGGTGGGCAAAAATGTTATACGTTCGCTTTCGTTGATTTGAACATTATAAAGGAGAGCACTAATTTTTTATTTTCACTAGATCCGATGGCTGGCTGCATTTTTTCATAGGAACATAAATAAACGATCAAGTACCCCTGGCGCAGAAAGTATTCAGTACCATAAATTATATTTAATATATAAATCGTCTTCATCTTCTTTGCGACTTTGTACTAATTTGTTCTATTTCATTCGGTTTTTTTGAGGCCAGTTACTTTTACCCCAACTCTATTAGGTGTTCAATTGTGATGTGATTTTTTTGTTAAAAGAGGACACAGCAAAAAAGAATGCGTTTACTTATAGGTTGATTTAGTTAGTGTATCAAATATTACTTTGACGTTTTATTTATGCAAAGATATAGACTTCGTAACTGATTTTTCAAGGTAAAGCAAAAACCTTTAGAAAGTTATATTTCTTAACCAGATATAATTTAAATTAGCAGGCCGCTAGGTGGTCCAGTGGTACAGCACTGGACTGTCATTCTAAGAGATCCAGGTAGGATTCCCGAACGCGACTTAATCCTCCGCTTCAGTTTAAGAAATGGTCTGGTCCCCAAGATGGACTGTAGAAGAAAATGCCCCCGGAATATTGACTCTCTTATACTTTAGTTATTTCTTCTATTTCTTATCATCTTCAAGCTTATTATCAATACTGCCAGAGTAGTTTTAGAAGTTTGAACATTTATTTGAAAATTAGCTGATTATTTTAAAAATTTTCTGAAGAAACTCAGCAGAGAATTATTTTTTTTTTAAAACCATTAGTATTTTGGTCAATTGTCTTTAACTTTGATACTAAAATTTTGTATGCTATTTGTTAATTATGATATTATTTATACAATGGTAGGTTAGGTTTGGTAGGTGGCAGACTGGAACTTTCAGTCGTCCGAGGTAGCACCATCCCACGTATCACTAGCAGGCGGTGAAATGATGCTAACATCATGTTTCCGTCTCTGACACGTGAGTCGGTTTCTGCTATTCTTCTTTCTTCATCCTGCCCTTTTCCTTATATTCTTTTTTCATAAGTTCTGATTTTTCTTCTAATTATTAAAAACAAAGATGATGGATTCTCTTCGTGCAAAAAATTACGGACGTAAACTACCCTCCCGTTCGGATGTCTGGGTGGAGGGTGTACGAGGGAATCCAAAATCGTCGGAAAATTTTAATGTACCGCGGGCCAAGTTTCTTTCAAACAATTCATTTAAAATTCAGTTCTGTAACATTCGGGGTCTGAACTCAAATCTACACTCGCTTCAAAATGAAAGAACCCATTTGCTGCCTCTGACAGAAACCCAAGTCTCCCCATCCATCAATACAGTCCATTTGCTTTACCCTTACGACGACTTGCACAAAAAATTTCGACACAAGAGGGGAATTTGTGCTTTTACGCGAAGCAACCTGTCCTGTCAACGAGAAGAAGCACTGGAATCTGCTAATCATGAAGTGATTTGGCTGAAAATCTGCTCCAAAAACGAAGTAATATTCATTTGTTCACTTAATTTGTCCAAACAATCCCGCATACAGACAGCTTTTATCTTATCTCTCCGTAACCTTTGATCACCTACAGACGAATTATCCAAAAGCACTTTCTCGGTGACTTCAACGTACACGGTTTTCCTTCCGAACTGACGACGCGGGAAGGGTGGCAGAGGCTTTCGCCATCACTTGTGGACTATCGCAATTAGTTGAGGAGCCCACGAGAATTCCTTATGTAGATACCTATCAACCTAATCTACTCGACCTTTTCCTTACAAATTCAGCAAATTTGTATAAAATCTCTGTGACATCACCGCTTGGAAATTCGGATCACAAGCTTGTAGTAGCCTCTCGCTCGCTTCATATACCACCTCCTTCTCAGGCGCAGTCCCGTAGGTATGGAATGCTTAATTCTTCACTCTCAAAAGAAGTCTGCCTCCAGTAAATCTTGGTTCAGTAAAAAATGTGCTCGGCCTGTCTCATATTTGTAGATGCACGAAATTCTTGTAAACAAGTTATTGATGAGGCAAAAGGTGATTTTGATCGTAAAATGCACCAGAGGCTTATCAGCTATCCAAACGGTTCCAGGTGCTTTTGGGGATTTGCAAAGTCGATTGGAAAGAATTTTGCACCTTTAAATTTTCCACCTTTACTTGATGAAAATAGCAATATTGCTACTACTTCCAAGGAAAAGGCTGACATGTTAGCCTTAATTTTTGCTGAAAATTCCAATCTTGATTCTTGAAACGTAGAACCTCCTATTTTTCCTAAGGTTGGCACTTCAATGCCTGAAGTTGTTTTTAGACAACGCACAATCAAGAAGATTCTCCTTGAGCTCGACACCTCGAAAGCTTCCGGCCTTGATGGTATTCCCGCTCTTGTTCTTAAGAAATGCACCCCAGAGTTGACTTCTGTCCTAAGCCAATTGTTCACACTCTCTTACAACAAAGGTGTATTCCCCAACATCTGGAAATCTGCTAGAGTGCAACCAGTCCCTAAAAGGGGAACAAAGAATCTGGCTAACAGCTATCGCCCTATATCTTTGTTACCCGTGGACGCCTTAGAAATTGGTTTTCGAGCTTATTGTTAAATTTTTGATCTTTTTTCGACATTTTATTCATCGAGATTCTCAAATATCTGGAGGAAAATAGAATCATCTCCGACAGGCAATACGGTTTTAGACAACAACGTTCCACTAGCGATCTACTGGCATATGTTACTCATATCTGTACCGCAGCTATGAAAAAACATGGTGAGGCTAGGAGTGTGGCATTGGATATCTCACAGGCTTTTGACATAGTTTGGCACCGATCTCTTCTCGCCAAATTAACACCTTATGGTCTTCCTCCTGGACTCAATTTTTTCGCTGACAGATTTCTTCAGGTCGTCGTGGATGGTATCTCATCCGAGACATTTGCGATTAACGCAGGGGTGCCTCAGGGGTCTCTTCTGTCACCTACTCTATTTTTGTTACACATAAACGATCTCTTAGCTTTAACTTCTAATCTTATATACAGCTAGGCAGATGATAGAAACCTTGTGTCATCTTTTTTCTCCGACAAACCATTATCTATCACTGTTTCAGATCGACTAGGGAAACTGCAAATACAGACGATTAATCGGGATCTTGAAACTTTTCTGGAATGGGGTAAGAACTATTTGGTCGACTTCAACACTACAAAAACTCAGGCAGTGGTTTTCTCCAAGATAACATCAAGGGATAATGCAACAAACATACTAATTGACGTTAAAATCCTTCCAATAAGATCTAATCTATGTATCCTAGGAGAGAATGCGAGCACTAACTTCTCTTGGGACGATCACGTGCGCGCCATTGCCAAAGCCACATCTCAGAAGCTAGGCTTTCTTTTTAGAGCTAGAAAATATTTCTTATCTCATCAGCTATTAACACTATACAAAGCTCAAGTTAAGCCAACACTAGAATACTGTTCTCATGTTTGGAGTTCAGCCCCAAAACACACTTAACTTTCTTGGATTCAATTCAAAGAACAGCGATTCGTCTAATTGATGACCAGAGTCTGACCAATTCTCTCGAAACACTAAAGCACAGGCGTATGGTTGGTGACTAGTCTCTTTTCTACAAGTACTATTATAAAAGATGCTCGCAGGAACTAATAGGATTGATCTTCACAAGGGCAAGATTCTTAAGGCGTACTAGACAGTCGGAGTCAGCAAAATTCCTGTGCGGTCCAGCTTGACACAGTGAGGACTTTTGTCTACGGAGACTCTTTTTTCTATAGAACTTCCAAGATTTGGAACTTGTTACCGAAAGGAATTTTCCTCAAAAATTACAACATATCCTTGTTTAAGAAGGCGGTTCATTGGCATCTATCTTTGTTTCCGCAACCTACTCGCAGAGCTTAAAAAGCATAATGGGGTTACCTTTTGCGAGTGGATTAAATTAAAAAAAACAAATCAATAAATTCTTTTATGATATTTTTATGTCTTTTTTAGCATTCTATATATTTTTGAAATAAGTAACAATTAAAATTCACAAATAACTGGACTGCTATCCAATTGATAAATTAACTTATTAAGTGCAACTGAATGCATTTTACAAAATTGTTAATGGTTTGGTACGAGATGCCCATAGACACCGTAGCACTTGCTCTAAATAAACAGACGCCAGACCGGAACAGAAGTGAACATATTAATGAAGAAAAATTAAGAATTTTATTCTTTGGGTACTTAAAAATAAAATATTTAAATATTCAATTATCGACGTGCGCGGGTTACCGTTTCACTATAATCATCACATATTTGCAGCATCGGCTTAACAATATTGTGCACATGCGTCGCGTATTGAAAGTTTCATCTAAATCGTTAGAACCGTTACGCGGAAAGTTTAATACTTACAAATTTGACTTAATCCTGCAGCGTCAAGAGTAGGCGGATACCGGGTTCTCTCTTCCTCGCATTTTACATTCAACGGTTCTCATGCTACGAGATTGAAGCGTTCAGTCTATTTAACCTCTGGTTTTTCCCCATGAATACATGTACCTATACGAGTGCCAAGACTTGTGCAGCAAAGTCTTAGCACTCGCATGGTAGTGTATGGAAGCCATTTTACCCAGAAAAAGTAGGGCTCAGGGTAGAAAATATCAAAGGTTCATAGGACCAATCTTTTTTAAGGTAACCCAACAACCATAAACTAGACTAGACTTAATAAACTTTTTGATAAATTATTTGCTGATTGACTAAACTCTTCAAGCAGATGCTTGACCATTAAGATCTTCTGACTTAATGCAATATGATTTCTTTTTACGATTACACCTAAAAAACAAAATTTTACAAATAGCTATGGCTAAGTAGGTTACCACTGCTCTTTTTAAATTGGCACTGAATCTATTTCAGGAAATTTTCTTTACGTATTGAATAAGAGAAAAATTTGTGAAACTGTAAATAATACGCACTTTACTTTTTAACTCTCAAAATAATGATTTTTATTCAATAATAATAACCTCATTTAAAACAAATAGAAGAGGAAAGTTTCACCGCAATGAAATAAAACCATTCCCATGACCCAAATTAAAATTCGAAAGCCGGAATAAGGGAAATCCACAGAATTCTTTCAATTAGTGTACCTTGCATAATAGCACCTCGCAAATTCGAGATACTTTTATGGATTAAATATGAGTTTGTCTGTTCCATCTCGAAAGTCTAAATAAAAGGAAATTTTCATTTAAGCTCCCTTCAAGGGACGCTTTTAAAATTTCGAGCAGAATTTCTTTGTTAAATTGAAAGCGCCCAAGAAATTCTTTTGTGTAATGCATTTCGCTCATTTAATATCAGACTAATCAATAGAACTCCAAAATAATTAAAAGTATTGGAGTTTTTATTTCCATTAACTTCGATTCGTACCAACCAGATATAACGTCGAGGCAAAGACACACTTCTAGTAACGTTGAAAACAATTACAAATTCAATATATAACGTACGACAAAGATCGTAATTGTGTTTAAACTAATCTGTCGTCGGGATAATTTTTATTAACAAAAACAACTGGCCAAACACAAACGTTTAGTATGGTGGGAAACTAAATAATTCCGACTGAACATTAATTTGTGGCTGCGGCAAAATAATACTTGAACCTAAATGATATTGCCTATTAATGCCATTAGTTACTCGTTATTCATTCTCACTCACGCTTCGCCAGCGCAACGAAAAAGTACTACTTTACTACATTTGTCTGAGAGGCTGGGATGTAATTTGATGTGTGAATCTGTCTACCTCTGCAATCGTGAAATAATGTAGACATCCATCCTCTGTCCCTACGAACTTTGTCTTTTTTAGGCGTTAGCCAAACCAATTATGTCAACTTTTTAATAACCTATGTAGTTCCAGCTGTGATCATATTTCTCAGACCCTTCAACCAAATTGAGCTCGTAAATTTTTCCTACGAAAGGCCTCTACAAGCACAAATAAAGGACAATAAGGCTGGTGATTCTGTTGGACAATGTCCTAGCAACATTTTAATAAAACATCTGATAAATCCTTTAATCATCCCCCGTTTTGTCAGAGCTGCTGCCACCTCAACGGCGGTCGACATTTAAAAGCAGAAAGTAATATCTTCGTTGAGAAATCGCCAATAATTGAAGATGAAATCTGCCTACAGCAAGACCATGAGGTTAATATGACATCCGATGTAATGGATGCATAACAGTACTGAATTTTGTTGTATCGCCCTGTGGTTCAAAATACACAGTGTATCTTATTTATCTCTATGACACGGTAGTCCATAGATGTTTTGTGGTGTCAATAACCATCAATAGTATTTAAGCCAACAATGGTCCAAATTATTTGAGTTCAATACAGCAATAATGGCGCTGCAACATCCCAAATACATCTTTTATCTTAAATTTCAAGGATAGTTTTTCTGAGAATATACCCGCTTTGAAAAGCAACGAGTACGGTTCGTGCTAGCTAAGGAACAATTTTTTAGACGTCATCAACTTTGTCCGGTAACGAATATAAATTGTCGCCTTCCAAAGGCTGAGTTTCGTGAGCAATCTTGGCTAAAATAATAAACGATGAAAATGAGTTTTAGTAAAGATAAAGTGGGGGTATAAATAAACGTGTCCAAAGCATATTGCACGCCACGAAAATTACACTTGCACAATACACCAAGGGCTGCCCATATCACGGTGATGATTACGCCGCTTTGCCGTAGGTAGACATTTGCGGTTGATGGGAAGTGTATGAGAGATTTATCATGAATATGGGATTCGTGTTGCGGAATGTTGTGCGGTGTGCATGTGTGTGTATGTGTGTATAAGTTTCGAGTTGCGCCGTACTAGTGTATTGATCGACGTGACGCTCTTGAGGATGAAATGACCCGGATTGGTTGATATCAACTGAAATTCACAGCACTTCGCGGCTCGTAAACGTAAAAATTGCTGGTTATTTTTTAGATTGTATGTGTTTAAACGCCGATAACTCCGTTTATTGCTGGATATTTGTTAAACAGGCTCCCTAAAATAAACACGTGATGTTTTACTTTTCTTTCGCTTTCACGATTGTTAAGAAATTTCTCTTTCATCAAGGACCTTTATCCTTTATTGCTTATAGTTATAAAGCAAGGCAAATAACTCTTACTTAAAAATGTTCATTGGCTTTGCTCGCAGCATACTAACAGTATTATACTGATTCTGCGGGAGTGAACTGAACTTACAAAAGTTTTGAAATCAGTTCCCTCTCGCCAGACAACACTCGCCACCTTAGGTTCCTATCCATAGGAATTTCGCAGCCAGAAAATGCCATTTTGCCTTCCCTTTCGGCACGCTCAGGTTACAGATGTTCATCTCGAGCGGGATTCAGTACCCGACCGTCAAGTGAGCACATAGTGCTGTGTTTTCCTTCCCTTTTCTAAACATGTACATTTTTATTTTATTTTTTATTACTCATGCAGGATAAGTAATATTTTTGCGTCCGTTGTTACGGGTGATGAGTCGCTATTTGCCCATTTAAAAATTTCAACATGAGTTTTGAGTAAACCACACTCCATTTGAGTGCGACAAGTAAACTTGGCGCATGCAGATTTTCCTTGTCTCGCAAATTTTCCTTGGCGCACGCAAATCGACGAGAAAAAAAATGAATAACTAAAAAAAACAATCATATCCTGTCATATCCAAAGAAGTAAGATTGACGGTTACAAATTTTATCTTTACATAAAAAAAACAGTTAAAAAAAATCTGTAAATGAGTGCTAATCCCGACCTGATCCCGGAAACTGATGAGAGTGCCGATGAGTCCATACCACCTCAGATTCTTGCGAAAGCAAATGAAGTAATAAATAAGCATTCGTAATAAAAAATAGTATCTGCAACTCGTGCGATGATGTCGATTGCCCACTCGAGCCCGAACTTCGCTCTCGTGAACAATCGACCACTTATCGCACTAGTTGCAAAAATATACTAATGTCCCGTGCAGTTTGTTCAATTCAATAGTGCCCCCTCTCCCCTTTGCAACTATGTTTGTAGACTCATAATGATTCCGCGGGCCGCGGATAAGCCCCTTACTCGTGAATACATTCGCGGATCGGGAATAATTTCGCGAATCGTAGAATAAATCTGCAAACATCGGTTATTGGTAGGGAATTCGATCCTGGTCTTTATTTCTAGTCCCGGGATTTCGGGATTATATTTAGTCAATCTCGGTATCCCAGAATTATTTCGGTATTGAGGGTTACAAATCCCGGGATCCTGGGCTCAAATCCTTTAGAGTGGGCGGTATAAATACAAGGCAAATTTTTACTAAACTCCCATAACTTTAAGTTACTCACTCGCTGCTCATACTCACATGCTATACTCGTTTAGTGAAACTTTGCTTTTCTGCATTTTTTGTTTAATAAACTATTACCGAATCAACTTATTATGAAGAAATGTTATTATTTTGAGTTTAGTACATATTGGCAGTGAAATATTACGTAGCAGGTTTGATTTGTATTATCGGTTGGGAAGTTGGTAATTTTCGTTCCTGTTAGCTGTGCCGTAATTGTCGTTCACTATCTGTCGTTTTTATTTGTCAGAAAAGGGATTTTATTGTGGCATGCAGATCCATTACTGCCGCCGACTAACAATCAATAGTGTTTTTAATGCAGACATTGAATAAACTCTTGGTTAGAGACCCCGACCTACCTCGTGGAGCCAAACACCATCCCAAGTAAGCGTACAGGAGTGTCACGCCCCTAGTCGTTACATCTGCTACAAGGAAACACTAGTTCCTTGTATCAACTAGTGTTTCCTTGTATTAGTTTTTTAAAAATTTTCTCTTTGACTTTTCTTTTTTTATTTTATTTTCATTTAAGTGGCAGAGTACCTTCTCAATTTTTGAGACGCCATCTGACTATGAATATGGGCTGTGGCTGCCCGATTCTACTAGGCGAGTGAAGGCACGTTTACCCAAAGTTGTAATTCCGCGAAGGTCCTCTTCCCGAAAAGTCGAGAGTCCGCTTTTATGCCCTGTCGTGAGTGTGTAAAAGAAAAAGAAAAAGGAAATTATTTACACAAGTTTAAATGAAAACTCTTTTACTAAATAACTTTATCATGCAGTGGAACCTCTCTTAAGGAGTAATTAGCATAACAACTAATTAAACAAATTAAAAAAACAACACGCTTAACAAATCATATTTTGCTCAACAAGTAAAGAACAGAGAATCAGTACCACATTGTGCCTTTGGTAAGTTAGCATGTACGATGGGCGTTAAAATAATATTAACAGCAATTGCATCGTCGAGGAAATAAGGAGTTGTCTTTAAATTGAAGTTGATGGTATTGGAATAGCGTAACTGGAACTTCTCTAACTTGTCACCTTTTTCTTTTTTGGTGGAACGGACTGGTCTTTGGTTACCTTTAAAAATTAAAACACAATTCTTGTCCCCTGAAACCAAGAAAGATTAATAAACATAACAATAGTTGCTCTAACGCGTTTCGTTGTGCAAGCCATTAGTATCTCTCTAAAGATGATAGCTTGGCTATCAAAAGGCGTTAGAGCAACCATTGTTATGTTTTTTAATCTTTCTTGGTTTCAGGAAACAAAGTTTGTATTTCAAGTTGCTACGTTACCCGCTTAATGAGTATTTCGTATTAGGAGTAAACGACTCTTTACCGAATTATGTTCGTTATACAAGCGTCCACTCTATTTAAAAAATTGTTTACAATAAATTTTTCAAGTATATGCCTGAATGAAAATTATTTGCCAAAACTGTAAAAGTTTTAAAACCAACTTAAAAATTGGTACAATATAAATGCTCCCACCCATCTAAAGCATTAAATATGATTTTCATTTCCATGAATAATGAAATTTTAATGAAACGACAGAATGTGACATAGCGGGACTTTTATTTGTAGACTAAAAACAGCGAGGAAGTTGAACATAACAAAAATTTAAAACGTTACGTTATAGAACGAGAAACTTTTAGCAAGCATTCGCAAACAAATAAATAAAACATTTTCTCTAGCTAAAATGGAGATCGGGAGTGCGATACAGAACATTGTGCAAGGCAAAAGAAACAAACGTGTTTTAGCTTCACCTGCATTGACCCAATTGACCCCAATTGTCCCTGCAATATTGTTCTCCCAATTTCCCAAGCGAATTGGCACATTTGCAATTATATAAGGCAAAAAATAACCTTCTTGACGCATAAAAAGTTAGCTCAATCTTTGAAAATATTTTAAACAAGAAAATAATCCAACTTACCTTATGGCGGTAAAATGATCTTTAACCATTTACAATATTCTGCATGTTATAGAAATTAATCAAACGTCAATTTGGAGTCAATAAAACACAAGAAAATTTGTTTATAGGGGCTAATGCAAACCTCGCGTTAGGAATAAAGGAGGTGATTAATCGAGGAAAGCCTTATTGAAAGTCAGCAAGCAATGTAAAATATTATGAGGCTATAAAGCACGTAATTAATTAATAAAGGTGCACAATGGTACATATTAGGGTCTTTTGTGGAAGCATGCGAAGTCTGACCCGCTTATTTGATTTCTTGAACTCACGCAAATAAATGCGCGAAGAAAATATAATGCGTGAGTTTTGAGTGCAGGTAAAATTACTCGCCACTCAAATGGGGCTCTATGTGATTAAAGATGAACCAGATTAGACTCTACACAAATAGGCTTCTTGATGTATTAAAGTTACAAAGAGGTACGATGAAAGGTTTATGGCGTGCGCGAGGGAAGACGAGACTGTCATGAAACATGATTCTTTTCAAAGCAGTGCATTAATTATAGCTATCCTCCAGGAACGGTAAATGTATTATCCTGGTATGCTCTTGGTAGAACGACAAATCTGCAAGTCCGTCTATGTAAAATAATAATAAGTAGTGGCGCTGGAATTGCTTTTCTATTGTTTAAATATTTTTATAGGCGGCATCCTAAATGGAGGCTTAGCAGCACAGAGAATCTATGAAATAGTATATAACATACCGAGGCGAAATGTGTTTCATTCTTGTCGAAAGAAAAAGATTTTTGAGACAAGAATGAAACTTTTCACCGAGGTTTTTATACTATGTTATTTAAAACCATACTTTTTAAAAGCAAAGGACGGTTTTTGTAACAAATATAATTACGCGAGAGATTATCAAAGTCAGATATCTCTATAACCACACCACAGATAAAAAAACTGTCAAGCTGACATTTTGACAGTGGCACTAAAAAAAATAAACGTACAAACTTATATTAGTGACATTTTTGATATTGTTGCGGGATTATCGGTTCGAATTGATTATTAACACGTGAATTGAATAATACTACACTTTATTACCAAACTAAACTAGGAAAACCACAACTAATAATGAAATCACTTATTTACTTCTAACTACTAACTCACTAACTGCACTGACTGACTCTAACTGACTCTAACTAACTCACACGATGGAAAGGCGACGCCTTATATAGTTTTGGCTCCCAGGTTCTAGAAAAATCCCACAGATAAGGCTTATCGTTTGCCGAAATTTCTGGAACGCTTATTTGCCATTTGCTTCTTTATCGCGGCCGCTTTCCCCTTATCAGATCTTTCTAGAAAATTTTCTTACGTACTAAATTCTATAATTTACGTTTCGTTACAATAAATATTAAGCAAAAAAGTATTTTTGAAGACAATGACCGATTCAGAAGAAATTATATGTACTTGTCCTGAACTGAAAGAAACCGCTGAAAGTTTGGAAAAAGATTTTTTTCAACCAAACATTTTGGTCATTCAATTAATGTAGAAGGTTTTAAATAAATTAAATTTTTCATTATACAGGGCGAGTCACTAAGCGGGAATCGGTCTTTGGTAGGCGTATCGTTCAAAATATCGAAAAATGTTTTGAATAAAAGTTGTTCGAAATAAAGTTCTCCACAACCTAAAATTATTACCAAAAATGGCGGCCTTCCAGTTGCACCGGAAATGAACACAACTTCCTTATTTTAAATAAAACACCCTATGTATTTTTACATTTTTGGATTCCTTGTTAAAAATGAATATGAATTTATTAAGACGACATAGGCCATTAGTTGAACCGTTTTCGCGTAATTTAATTTTTTTGGTTAAATTTGACGATTTCGGAGCTTGACGCCATTAACGATATTTTCCAAACGCAATGACTCAGAGTTGTGTGGCATAGAGTTTTGGATTCAGGAAGAAATGGAATATTTGTTTACGTCTTTGCTGTTAGCAAGATTTCTTAAATTTCTTCACATCCGTCGACTCAATTCTTCAGTTATTCAAACATGCATAACTTAATTTTTTCAAATGGAACCACCTATCTTGGATTATCTTAACGGATGCGAAATTAAATTACCTTTTTTTTGGAACCAGGTATTGCCCCCTCCGTCCAATAATTTTTGAGAAATTTAGAATTTTGTAAAAATTTTAATTAATTTCGTATTATCGCGTTAGCCTTGGATGTCGCGGTTTTGTTTCGTCTCGTTTGTCTGGCAATAACTGACAGTTTATCTCATTGTTGTCGCGAGGTCTTGGTATACGTACTGAAAGACAATGTTTTCTCAAGAAGAATTGGTCGATATGGTTTACGCCTTGGGCAGTGCTGACAGAAATCCATTTCTTGCCTCAAGAATTTATGCCCAACGCTTTGCCGATCGGAGACATCCAAATTAAGCGGCATTCGCTAAATTGAGAGAGAGGTTTGAGCGAACTGGTAGTACAAAATACGAGAAAAAGGAGCGTAGAAAACCAACGACGCATGAAGAAAACCAAGTTTTAGTAGCGGCTGCTGTTGTCCAAGATCCGCACTTAAAAACCAGAAGAATAAGTGTGACATTACAAATAAGCCAAAAATCGGTTTCATGATTGTTGTGTAAAAACAAGTTTCATCCGTATCACACCTATCTAGTGCAGGAACTCAATCAAGCTGTCTAACAATCGATGCAGTTGTGTGAATGGACGTTACATAATCTGCAGGAACAAAATGACCGTTTCGGACATTGTACTATTTACCGACGAATGTACAAACATTTTTTAAAAACCGCTTTGTGGGAAGGAAACGATACACCACGATACTGAAAATCATCATTGGATTTCAGTGTAAAGCATTAAAGAAAGTAAATAAACAATAAACAAATCGGTAACAGTAAGTTGCAACAAATATTAAGAAGAATACATAAACAATGGTAATAATAACATTAAATTAAATGTTCAACATAACCACCGGCTTCACGATGGCAAATGCGCAGTCTCTGTAGCAAAGAATTGTTCACATCCACCAAGACGTTTTCATTGATATTTTGGAAAGCAACACGAACCCGGTCCATCATGTCTTCTCGGGTAGTTGGTGGTTCCTGGTACACAACTTGCTTAACATGACCCCACAAGAAAAGGTCTGGCTTAGTTAAATCCGGTGATCTTGCGGGCCATGCCACTGGACCTCCTCTTCCTATCCACTTGTTAGGGAACTGCGTATTGAGGAACTCCCTTACATCCCTTCCATAATGTGCCGGTGCCCCATCATGTTGGAACCACATTTGCCGCACGATAGCAAGAGGTAAATTGTCTATCATTTCGGGCAATTGATTTTGCAAAAAATGCAAGTAATTGTTGGCATTCAAATGTTCATTGAAGAAGTGTGGTCCGACAACTAATCTTCCTATGACACCACCCCAAACATTCAGAGACCACCTATTCTGATGGTCTAAGGGCCTCATTCAATGAGGATTTTCAGTTTGGTAGAAATGGGAGTTGTGTTTTCCCACGAAGCCGTTCTTATGAAATGTACATTCGTCGGTAAATAGTACATTGTCCAAAAAGTCATTTTGTTCTTGTAGTTTTCGTAACGCCCACTCACAAAACTGCATTCGGTTGTTGAAATCAGCTTGATTGAGTTTCTGTACTAGCTGGACACGATACGGATGAAACTTATTTTTACGCAAGATTCGTGAAACCAAAGTTTGACTTATTTGTAATTCCGTGCTTATTATTCTGGTACTTAAATGCGGATTTTGAACAAGAGCAGCCGCTACTAAAATTTGGTTTTCCTCATGCATCGTTGGTTTTCTACGCTCCTTTTTCTCGTATTTCGTACTACCAGTTCGCTCAAACCTCTCTCCCAATTTAGCGAATACCGCTGAATTTGGATGTCTCCGATCGGCAAAGCGTTGGGTATAAATTCTTAAGGCAAGAAATGGATTTCTGTCAGCACTGCCCAAGGCGTAAACCATATCGACCAATTCTTCTTGAGAAAACATTGTCTTTCAGTACTAATACCAAGACCTCGCGACAACAATGAGATAAACTGTCAGTTATTGCCAGACAAACGAGACGAAACAAAACCGCGACATCCAGGGCTAACGCGATAATACGAAATTAATTAAAATTTTTACAAAATTCTAAATTTCTCAAAAATTATTAGACGGAGGTGGCAATACCTGGTACCGAAAAAAAGGTAATTTAATTTCGCATTCGATAAGATAATCCAAGATAGGTGGTTCCATTTGAAAAAATTAAGTTATGCATGTTTGAACAACTGAAGAATTGAGTCGATGGATGTGAAGAAATTTAAGAAATCTTGCTAACAGCAAAGACGTAAACAAATACTCCATTTCTTCCTGAATCCAAAACTGTATGCCACACAACTCTGAGTCATTGCGTTTGGAAAATATCGCTAATGGCGTCAAGCTCCGAAATCGTCAAATTTAACCAAAAAAATTAATTTACGCGAAAACGGTTCAACTAAGGGCCTATGTCCTCTTAATAAATTCATATTTATTTTTAACAAGGAATCTAAAAATGTAAAAATACATAGGGTGTTCTATTTAAAATAAGGAAGTTGTGTTCATTTCCGGTGCAACCGGAAGGCCGCCATATTTGGTAATAATTTTAGGTTGTGGAGAACTTTATTTCGAACAACTTTTATTCGAAACATTTTTCGATATTTTGAACGATACGCCTACCAAAGACCGATTCCCGCTTAGTGACTCGCCCTGTATAAAATGATTCTAAAAATAGTGCTATAAATCCAGAATCGTATTTTTAAGCCTAAAATAAGACTAAAAGCCTACTTAAACATATGTCATAAAACGCTTCTTTTTCGAGTTACAGGATAAGGAAGATTACTTCCTCCTTTATTAATAGTTGCGAAAAATGTACAGATAATTGAATGAAATTTGGCACAACTCCATAACTTTTTGTGCCATCTTTAAAAATCTATAAACTAACGGAATTTAACCAGTGACGGGTATATCCAGTGGGGTGGTGCTTAAAACGTGCCTTACTTATTTTGTGCGCACTTTTGCCGCAGTTTAGTTACAAAAATATAAACTATAAACGTTTACACATAAAAAGGTACTCTTACTAAAATTGGATATTGTCAACGGTTTTCAAGTAAAATGCATTTTTATATCTCGATGCATTAAAAACGCTCGCCCATAAATCCCGAATATAACACATAGTTGGCTTGAAATGAAATAAAATAAAATTTGTTGGAATGTACTGTTGAAGCAAATTATTTTTAACTAATATTTAACTAATTTTAAATAATATTTAAATAAAAAAATGTTTCGTGAATATTTAGCAAATAACGAGTTTAAAAATATTAGCTTTTATTTACAGAAATTGTTCAAGGTGGCCACTGATGACAATAAAGCAGGAAAATGTCAATGCTATTTATTTTCTTTCATTTCAATGCCAATTATGTGTTACATTCGATATTTTTGGGCAAGCGGTTTTAATGCATCTAGATATAAAAATGCACTTTACTCGAAAACTTCTTTTTTATATTAAAATGTTTCTAGTTTATATTTTTGTTACTAAATGGTGATAAAAGTGCACACGAAATAAATAAGGCCACGTTTTAACCACCAGTCCCTCTGGATATACCCGCCCCTGGTTCAGTTATGTTAAATAATTCTTCAATTTTTGGAAAGGGCACCAAAAAGTATCAAGTTGTGCCAAATTTCCATTCAATTATCTGTACACGTTCGGCAACTATTCACAAAAGCTATAATTGTAACTCAGAAACGAAGCATTTTACGACATTTGTTTATATAGACTTTTAGTCTTATTTTGGACTCTTAAATACGATCCTAAATTTATGGTAATACATTTAGAATCACCTTGTATATTGATTTTAAAAGAGGTTTGGTATACCCAAAGGTTATCAGGTATGCAATTCTTTTTCTTTAATGCTGGTATATAAAATCTTGATTCTATTGGTTGGCTATCTTCAAGAGATGTGATTCATTCATGAACAACACCCTCTTTAGGAGTAAAAATTGATGCAACTCCTGGCCGATTAAATCAAATTAGATTTTCTGCTTCTCGAACTGGAATATTTTATGGACAATGTTCAGAAATTTGTAATATTTTTGACTCTACTCCTCTTTTTAACGTAATGATTTAAGATTCTTATCAGTTACCAGGCTAGCTTATATAAATAATTTATATTCTTCATATTGTATTTTATAAATTTTAATTCTTGATTAGCTCCTTCTATTTGTTCATTAATATTGGACCTACATCTTATTTAGTTGTCTAGTTTTTTCGTTATCAGCTATGAGCAATAAGAAATAGCCTTTATAAAAAAGGCATGGTATGGACATAAACACAAGAAGGGCAGATATGGATAATTCCGGAAAGACAAGACGGCCCAGTGAGAAAAAATTGCGCCATTAGAAGACTAGATAGTGTTGACTTTAGATATAGATAAATGCAGAGTTATATGATAAAGGTAAACCACGTATTTTTATTATTTTCAGGCTTACTAAGACGTTTCGAGAGGCTTGACGAATAAGGCTCTAGTACGACTGCATTTTCTACTCTGTTCATGGTGTTTTCCTTGGTGGAATTCGTATGTATGCCCTTGGTTCCTTTTTGTTGTATGAATATGGATGGCTACTTGGTATCCTGAAGCCATACTGATGTGAAGATTAGAAAGTCGAGAAAATGACGCCTTCTCCCCATTATTAGAGAACAACATTTTGGTGCAGGTTATTTATTCTTGCGGAGCTCTGCCATCAAATTGTTTTAATGTTCAATCCACTTACAAAGGATAACCCTATTATGCCTTCAAAGCACCCCGATTAGGATGCGTAAACAAAAATAAATGGCGATGAACCGCCTTCTTAACCAAGGATTGTTGTATTTTTTAAGGAACATTTCGTTCGGCTAGTAAGTTTCATAGCTTGGACTTTCTATAGACCGTAGATCATAGACCGAAATGCTCACCGTGTCCAGCTGGACTTCACTGAAATTTGCTGTCTTCGACTGTCATATGGGCCTCAAATATATTGCCCTTGAAAGGATCAATCCTATTAGTTCCTGTGGGCATCTTCCATAAAAGTACTTGTAGTAAATCCAAGCTTCTGAGAGCGGATTTGGCAATGGCGCGCCACATGATCGTCCCGAGAGAAGTTAGTGCTCGCGTTCACTCCTAGGATAGACAGATTAGATCCCATCGGGAGGATCATCACCGCCCATACCCTATTTCAAAATGATTTCAAGTTCCCGATTAATTACCTGTACCTGCTGTTCCCTAAGTCGATCTGAAGCAGCGACAGGATAATGGTTTGTCGGAAAGAAAGATGACACCAGGCTACTACCATCTGCATAGCTATATATTGGATTGAAGTTAAAGCGAAGAGCATCGTTTATGTGTAAGCAGAAACAGAGTAGAAGACTAGGCCAGACGCCTGAGGCACCCTCTGCAGTAATCGCAAATATCTCGGATGAAGTGCCATCGATAACGACCTAAAGAGATCTGTCAGCGAGAAAAATGGATATCAAATGAGTCCTGGAGGAAGACCGTTGGCGAGAAGAGATCGATGCCAGACTCTGTGGAAGACTTTTGAAATATCCAATTCCACAATCCTAGCCTAGCCATATTTTCCATATGATTTTGACAAGCGAATTACTTGTTTATCGCAAAACTTAAAATTATTAACGTGTGTCGTATGTTTTAATACATTTTGCAGTTAATTAGTTTGCTTTAAATTAACATTAGAGCTGTTTAGTCAGTAAACCAACTGGTTTACTTTTCAATTTATATATTTATTACAGAGCCGCACTAGTAGAGTTGGTAATATTTACCTTTGAGTATTTAGCTATTCATTGAGCTGGCAATATATTTATTGTTTAAATTCGCTTAGTGCGTATTAGTCAAAATAATGGTCTGGCACGTAATCTATTTTGGGATATCGGGATATCCGGTGGGGGCACGGATATGACCATTCGAATTTGCATTGAATAATCTCCAAATGCAAAAGGATTTGTTGATTTTTATTTATGAATATTATCGTTACTCTTATGATAGAGTCTACGAGATGCTTTTGATCAGCACCACTGGTGTAGTTGGTTGGTGGCCGTTTTTTTCCCAATATAGCTTTCGTTAATACAATTTTAATTAATATTTTGTGCCTTTTTTTATGATTTAATAGTTTAAGAGGTTTTTACAATTTAGTTTTCTTCTAATATATTGCATTTAATGAGCCTCGGCCCTACTTTTCAAGTATCATTGAGGCTCTTTCCAGTGTTTTGTAGGTCCATTTTAGTTAGGTTTAAATATTCTTTCTTCCATTTTAAATTTTAATGTAGTCAAAATAAGAGTTTCCTTTAAGTGGTCATTTAGTACTACTTATATTTTCACTGCCTTTTTAAAATTATGATTATATCGTTGAATCATTAAATCATAATGTTCATCGATGCACTTTTTAAATTAATGGTTAGTACGATCGAATTTACTATTAAAGTATGATGGCCTTTCTAAATTATTTAATTATGCATTCTTCAGTCAATACATTATGATTGGCAATTTTTAACCCTTACTGTGGGGCATTTTTTATAAGTTATGATTGTGATTATTACATTAGAATTATTGTTTGTGATTTTTTTTTATTTCGACTATTGTAAGCATTTTTCATATTTTTCGTATTGTCTGTTTAAATGATATTCTAAAGTTTTTAGTAAATTTATGGAAGTTTAGTTTGTGAGTTCTATAAGGTAAGTTTAAAAAAGGGGTGGAAAATGGAACTGACCTTTTTGAATTGAGGTCGTGTGTAACTTCTCACCAATTCCCAGTCCTGTTAATTTTTGTTTTTAAGTTTCTCGATCTATAGGGAGGTAATAGCGCCACAAGAAAACTACCCGATTTCTTTTTTTATAGACGTCTGCTGCCTCTATTTTTACATTAGAGACCAAGGTATGTTGAGGTCATTTAGCACCGTATCGTTTACTTTTGGTTAAAGTAGCGTAAGTTTCCTGAAGCAGGTCACCATTGGTATCACAAAACCAAGTCTGTAACATGTAAGAACTCTTGCACACTTTTTTCCTCTCGCTAGCAGGCACTTGCAGAGAATTTTTACTAAATTATTAGGGCACTTATTTATTGCTCTTTAATACCCTCTACCGATGAAAATTACGGTAACAGTATGATTGATTATACTCGTTAACTAAGGTAATAATGTATTAGAAAATGTCTATTTTCATTACAAATGTTACTCTGCTGAAAAGTGTATTATGCAAAAACTCCCCGTAGGACCAAATTAGAAATTTCCACTTAAAAACTCTCTTTCTCTCTCTCTCCAAAGTAATGCGTAAATGGGATATGATTTTGGCAACATAATTTTCCGTAATGGCGGGAAAGGAAAGAATTAAAATGGATTTATTTCTTGAATACCGTAAACACTTTTGGAAAAGAACAAAGCGACCTTTGAGAAATCTAGTTAAGTGCTTAACGTTGGCATTTCAAAGCAATTAGATTGGTGGGACAAAGGCACATAAAGTTGTAATATCCAAAGTTGTGTAACAAAAGAGAAGTCGGCCGCGGCCTTTACACACATTATGTTCCATTTTACAAGAACACTTCTGGAACAAAGGGCTTTGTGAGGTCCAGGCGGTGAGTGTACGGCTGCGGGAAAGTACGGTAAGTTACCTGCCAGGCGTCGGCGTTGCGCTCTTGCTTGATGGGACCGATTATTCACCCCTATTGTTCCTTATGGCTGATGAAAAGCTGTAGGTAGCGGGCCCCTATTATCTGGCGAGCTTACAAATCACTCTGGCATCGAGAAGTCAATATCGTTTAACTATAACAGCCCGGCGTTCTAATGATTTAGTTGCGCTGTTCATGCCAGACATCCTTTAGCTAGACATTGATTATATATGAGCCTCCGATCTCCCGAGAGAGCTGTAAATTCATACGTTCTCGCTGGACGGTACGGCCGCCCTGCGTCTATCTAGAGTGCGAAAAGATGAGACTAATGCCCGCGGTGGGTTTTATTAGAAGAGATATTGATTTACTTTGCAACCTGCACTTCCCCGACTAAATTTTCCCAAATCCGAGATTCGATAATCAACTGCCTCTTGAAACATAACTTGCTTCTTTAATCTTGCGTTAAGGTATCGGATTTTCCTCATAAATTCGATTAAGTTGATGAATTATTTATGCAACACCGTTTTGTGCAACTCGTTTCCACCCCTAATAAAACTCGTATTACATAAATGTTATATTACCTATAATTCAAACTAAGGGCTTCTTAAAACAATTCAATTTAGAGGAAAATAAATATCGCCCGATAGAAAATATGCAGTCAATAAATAAATAGGGATTTGACGTTTAAATTGCAGTAACTGCTCTGGTAATATCAAGCAGAGTTTACCTGATAAGTAAATACAGTCCATTCTATAAAGCAAACACGACTTTACCACGCATATGTTCAAAAGGTAAGTAAATAACGACGCTTTGCTTTGTGGGGAGACGAATTCCGTCTCTTTTCCAAATTTTTTTCTTTAATCAGTTTTACAGTCAACTTGTGGGATCAATTCTATACTTGTCTGCTGAGCAGCTTTTTTGTCAATCCATCTTACAATAATGACTCGTTTGTAAGAGTTATACTCCTGCCTTGCATTTGTCAAACTTTATCATTTTCAGTAGGACAACCGGGTACAGACATTGGAAACTGGAGTTCCACCAGGTGTTTCAAGTGGGCAAAACGAACAACTTCTAGTTTTGGTTCTACGAGATGCAAATTTACCGACGGATTAACGTTTGTCTCGAATAACAATATTACGCAAGAGCATCTATCGTGTTTTGAACCCGGGTTTAAGATTATATTCCTACAAAAATTCAGTTAATGCACTGAATTAAGACATGAATAAAAAATATGTGCAAAATAAAAAATAACGATGGCCACTTAAAAGTCTTGATTTGTATCCACCAGGTTTCTTTTGTGAGGATATTAGGAAGGGACATATTGTATACCATCAAACCTCTCAATTGAGAGCAAATATTCGAGAAGCAATTTCAGGATCACAATGTCGAATGAGCAGCAAACATTTGGATGTCTATTTAGAAGAGTGCCAAAATTACGAAGTGCTGATTTAAATAATATTATTAAAAAGAAATCCCTTTTTTGTAATTCTAGTAAAAAAATTATCAGATGATTAGCTTAAAAGTCCTTTCTTTTTAGGGTTCCGTACCTTTAAAGGAAAACGGAACCCTTATAATACTCAGGTGTGTGTCACAAAAAGGTTTTCCTTGAAAATTATGGAACTTATAAATTTGAAATTTTGCACAGCGTTAGTTCTCGATGACCCACGTAAATGCCGCTAGCAAACAATTAAAAAAGGAAATAATAATTATCATTATTAATTATTAATTGGTCTCCAAAAAATCAAATTTTAGTTAAAAAATTAATATACAAATCTTGCCTTGAATAGATTTTTAAATCAAATTTTGGAGGTAACCAAAGACAAATTCCGTTCCGTCAAAAATAAAGTTTTGGTTAATATATCGTGTGAGTTATTATTTGAAAGAACTACCTCTAAGCGTCCTAAAATATTTTTTATACAATCGTCTTAAAGATACAGGCTCAAAAAATTTGTCAGATATGATCACCCCTTCCGGTCTTCTAGGTTTCTAAAAATAACATTTAGATTTTAGTAGGGTT
This sequence comes from Dastarcus helophoroides, assembly GCA_028583605.1. Classification (NCBI taxonomy): domain Eukaryota; kingdom Metazoa; phylum Arthropoda; class Insecta; order Coleoptera; family Bothrideridae; genus Dastarcus; species Dastarcus helophoroides. The sequence goes on from CM053326.1 coordinate 8,522,924, forward strand.
AGCAGATATTGGGCCATAGACTATAAAAATACTTCGGGTTTTTCTCGATATCGTAACAGTTATTGAGAAAAAAATATTTTATGGAAAAAATAGGTACTGCACTTCAAGGCTTTTTTACCCACATACTAATAGTTCTTTTAAGAAAAACCTGATCTAGCTAAAGGATAGAATGCAGATCAAATCCATTTCTTACATTATTTCATTTAGATGAATATTTTCGGAGTTTGCGTTAGCTCAGGCAACGCAGTAATTTCGGTTGGAATCGAACATTTTAACGCAATCCGAGGCGATCTCATAAACTGTGTTTGTGCGAATGAATGCTTTTTATGAGACATTATCGACACAGTTATCATTTCCATAAATATCTGCATTGATTGTAGAAAAAGCACAAAATAAATAACAACCCGAAGGCTAACTCTCATCACATGACCTGTTTGAGTCCCGTGACCTTCAATTCCCATGTATGTTGAAAATCTATTTCGAAAGTAGTCAGAGCAGTAGAGATGGCAAGGTCCGAGTCCGGTTATATATATCCAACTCTTGGACCCTTTTCTTTAGAATTGAATTATCATATTTCGTTCTACTAATGTTAAAAAAGCTGTTTATAACAATTCGAAGTCATAGGTTGTCGGCATCGACCACAAAGAGATAAGGCGAGAGTTAACCTTTCTGGTTGTTGTATTCAAGTAGAATAGAACCTAGACCGCAAATTCATGCAGCGCTCCAGGCGTGTATAGTGAATCATAGGTAGCTGAACTACCAATAGTTGCTCTCTAGGAAACTTCCCAGAAGACAAGGATTTTAATGCACAGACCAATAGGTTTAAACATTTATTAGATTCGAAGTTTGGAAACCAATGACCGGTTTCGGATCTTGTAGATCTCGATCTAACAAGATCGAAACGGTCTTTGGTTTCCAAACTTCGAATCAAATAAATGTTCAAACCTAGATATTGTTCTAGTGCATTATAATCCTTTGGGTGGTTACTTATTTTGTAGGAAAAAGTATGTATATCTGAAAGTAGACAATTTCTTTTATTTTTCAATAATACCTTAAAAAAATTTGAATAAAATTTCAAATTTATACATAAGTGAAAATGATTCAATTTGGTCTATCGACTGTTCATTGTAGTAATTGATACGGAACTCTAATTGTGCGAGCCCGACTCGCTCTTGGCTGATTTTTTAAAAATAATTAAGCCAAAGTAAAGTAGCGTATGGTCCTACTCTATATAAACAAGTTAACTGACACAGCAACATTTATATAAGGTATATTTCGCTGAATCATTATATTTTAATCTCTTAAAATTTCCAGTTTCGAGATTTCCTATTGTTAATAAATCACCCTGTATATTTGCTTATGTAGGCTGTTTATGAAAGAAAATACATGAATATATTAAATTTTCATTAATTTGGATTTAAGTTATCACACAAAGATGTTGCTTTTCAGGGTCAGAACAGAAAATAATATATGAATATACTTTTCTAACTCGTTGCGCAATTACTGATAATATCCAACAAGAACGAAAAATCGATATCTAATTGCTACGACCTCCTTACATTTCAACTCATTATCTTTCCCCTAACTTAATCCCTCTTTTACTCCATGAAATAACGAATATAACAGACATACTGTAATCATAGGTTGGACACTATACAGTGCGTCCCACTACTACGTACAAGTCTAATATTTTCGATAGGAAACAGCATATCCCTTTTTTCAATGTTTTCTTTTACAATGTTACCAAACGGTCTGAGCTCTACAATTTAAAAATATTTTCGTTTGTACCGGATTTTCTGAAACACTTGGAACATTTGCTATGGCTTTACTAGCATTAAAAACGTAGTCAGCGATTCTTCAATGACAGTAGGTATGCTTTAAGCTGCTAATAGCAATTCACTATTTTATTTTTCTGCCTTGTGAAAATTATATCAATAGGTGTATAACTTTAATTACACGTGCTTCAAAAATATTTAAAATATTCACGTTTAAACTTGAATTGGTAAGTGGAATGTCGAATTTTCTAGTAAAAACCCAACAATTTTGGATTAATTTTCTTAAAGTAATTTAAAGTTCGTTCTGGAAATTTCACCTCATCTAAATATTTTAAATTAAAATTTTAGATTTTTAATTGGGTACTTAAATTTCTAGTTTTTTTACTTTTAACTCTAGGTTTTGACTTTGTTCTTGAAATTTCCAAAAGAAATTGTATAGTTAAAAATAAAAATTTTGAGACAAAAGAAAATATTTTGGAGGTTTTTGGAAGAAAACACACAATTCATAGGAAAAATTCAAAACCTTTATAAATAATCGAAATTTTCTAGAAAAAAATAAAGAACACAAATAAATCGAAATATAATAATTTTAGGCTGAAAACCTAGAGTCTCTATAAAACACTCAAAATTAAAAAAAAAGTATTCTGTGGAATCCGTATAAACATTTGAGATAAAGTAAAATTTTGAAATTAAAACTAACAAATTAATAAAAATCAATAGTAAATTTCACGGTTAAATCGTATATTTCAAATAAAAAAGGTGAATTTAGAAAAACAATAATAATAAAAATTTAATAAAAGATTTATCTACCTCTAAGCTTAATTATCGAATTTTGGTTTTAGAAATTAATTGCTCCATTAAAATAGAAAAACTTAGGGAAAAAGTCAACATTTTGTGAAAACACCCTAAATCACTCTAAATCAAATTCAAATTTCTAGAAATGATTAGGCATTCAAATATTTGTTTAGAAATTTTGAAATTATTTCTTCCATTTCTGTTATTTTTTCAAAATATACGGATTTAATAACAAATATTTAAAGTGGTCCTGGCCAATTCAGTTTTTTTCTTGATCTCTCTGACAAGAAATAACTAGCTACTTAGCTTTTCGTTAAATTTTTATTATTTCGGAAAGAGAAAAAAGTTAATGGAAAACCAATTAATTAAAATGTCAATTTTCCCTCGAATTTTTGGCCTTTAAAATAAAACTGCAAATTATAAGCCTACGCAATTCTACGCAAAAGTTGTAATTTCAAGACGAAAATCGAGTTCTCAGAAGAAAATTGAAATGAAAACCAAAATCTTAAGATAAAAATTAAAATTTCAAGTTTTAAATTCAAACACAAAAATTTAAAGTGAAAAAAAGCATTTTTTTTAATAAAAATCGAAAGAAAAAACTCTAAAAATTTACTTTGTCCTGAAATGTCTTTCTCGAAATTTCGTCTTGAACTCAAAAGTTTTACTGCTTTGCAGAAATCTTGAGTATAGATCCGTCAACAGACGTACGTGAGATTTGTACGCGCTATGTACAAGCGATATAGGTGCGTCTGTGGTGGGCTTAAGGTAGCAAAATCAAATAAGATTTTGACTTTATGAACCCTAACAATCAATTAAAATTACTTTGTTCCATCAAAGCTGATGGGATTAAATTTTAACAAAATAACAATATAATTACCCTACTTATAGAAAGAAACTTCTATTCAAACAGGACTTCCTTCCAATATAATCAGTTGTGGTTGTAATTTTATTGCCTGTACTTTCGAAACTATAAAATAAATGGAACTAATAGCGTCTCGCAAAAAAGCAGTTAGTATTTAATTTAATGATACTTGGATGCTTTATTACTTTATTGTATTGAAATCTCGCAGCTACCTTTGATCGACAAACAAGGCTGCAACCGCAATTATTTTGGAATATACAGAAGCCGGGTATAAATAAGAGACTGACATTTCAGTTGTGTTTATACGTAAAGTCTAGAAACACTTTATTGGTTTGATTTGGCCCTTTACCGGAAACAGGCAGGAACGTAAAACAAAGAGAGGATCAAGTGAGCCAAGCAAACAACAAAACAACAAACAGTAAACAGTGATCAGAACTGGATTTCTAGATGTGCGGCGAAGTTCAGAAGTTTGCCGTAATTAGCAGCAGGGATTGGCCAATGATAATACCACCGGAGATGGGAAACTGGTAAACTGGAAAGGGATTATACTATACGCTAAAATGTTTTTATGCCTAACTAGGTTAACTAACTCGAAATATGTGTATAATAATGCTGACTCGAGTAAGGGCTGTTTTCGAAACTTTAACGCCGCTTTGTGTCATTCATACTTTGCGGTTTGACTCAAGGTAAAGTGTCTTTAATTAAAATGTTACTTTAATAACAAAAACTTTATGGTTTAATTAGGCTTTGGTACTTACGGTATTTGTTGTTATACCAGAATGGCATTTTAAAAATAAGTTTATCAAAACTCTGTTCATTACCAGTTTAAGATCCTTGGGATCATTTTAATCCGGCTTTGGTACGGTGTAGTTTAGTAAAGTCATGGGTACGGAAGGGTATGGGGCTACATATATTATGATGCTAGGCATGTTTTTTATGACAGAATATGAGCCTAGAAACACTGTAATATCGATTAATTTGAAGGTTGAAATATATAACGGTAAAAAGAAATCAAAAACAATCAGAAAAATTTGAAGAAGTTGTCTTTACCGAAAATTATACTAAAATGGTGTTCAGCTTTAGGAATGGATGGTATTATAAAAGAAACCTTCATTATCACTGTACCGGAAAATATGTATCACATGTATTGAAATAATCGACATTTACATGTATGGGAGGCACTAAATTTATAAAAAAAGTAGGAAAAGTAAATATTTTTCGGGTCATGTTTCTCTGTACTAAAAAGTAAAACGAATCCAACTTTTTTTCATACTTTAAGTCGCTTATTTCGTGCCAATGTATTGGGAAAATTGTGCCAATCTCAAAATTGTATAATAAGCACGGTGGTTTTCGAGGAAATTGAGGGTAGTAGGCTTATCATTTTTATGCCAAATTTGACGTTTTATAAGCACATGTAGTGTAGCAAATTAAAAAATTTTATTATTATAAATAAAAAGCGTTGTAGCATGACCTTATTACATATGGTTATCCAAAAAGTTTGGTGGGATATGTAAATAAAAAATTATAACACGATCCGTAGGGTGAGATATGATATCTGTACAGCGAGCTAACTAAGTATAACTTTCATAGGGACACTTTAAAGACTAAAATTGGTGCGTTTTTTCATGATAAAGTAAATCTATGTACGTTCGGATGCTGTCGATCATGCACGAAGTGAGGCTTAATTTTAGGATTAGGTGTTAGTATCTCTCTGAAGATAATAGATTGACTATCGAAACGTGTTAGAGTAACCTTTGTTGGGTTTTTTAATCTTTCTTGGTTTCATGGACAAGATTTTTATTTCAATTTTTGAAGATAACTAAGACCACTCAGTTCCATCAAAAACTATGCTATAAAACGAAAATACAGGAAGACTTGTAAAGCTGGCGTGTGTGTGCATTACACTATGATGTTGTCAATTAGATTGGGGAATATTATAGAAATACCGGATTAAAGATAAAAGGATGTTTTTACTTCATCTACACATTCGCCGTTAAAAGTTTAAAAGGGAGTACAATCAACTTCAGATGTAACGAACCACCAAGCGGATTTTTGAATAGTTCACTATAGCCGAATGTTCTTTATAAAGAAACAAGAAATACCCACTTTCTTATGGAAGTTTGGACCATAATTTCGTTCGTTATAAGCGGTCGTTCGTTAAATACGGAGTTTGTTATATTCGAAGTTGTCAGTATGTATTTAAACGTTCTTGACTGATACGGAAAATCTTTTTAATAACTACCTTTCGATCTTTAAGATTTATGTAAATGGGAGGTTATGTATGATTCGACTTCTGACGCTCCTGACGCTCCACAATTTTGACAGAGTTCAGTCAATCTCCGTGGCGCAGAAAATAAATTAATAAATAACATTTAATTAATTCTTAACATATCCTGAAGTATTCTTCATCAAATTTCAATCTATTCTAAATAAAGTGGACATCTGCACTAAAATAAGTGATTTAAATTTAAGTAATTTAACATATTGACTTCACAGATAATATGATTGTACTCCAATTAATATTAATGAATGACGTTAAATTACCATATGCTAATATAGCAAATTATACTGTTACACTGACTTCATTGGAAAGAACTTAATACTTAAACAAAATTCTATTAAAAAAAAGTCAACATCAAGTACAATTGCAGACATTTGTTGCCATTGAGAGCTGACGGTATCCAATAAGCTTATAATTGTCTATTCAAGTTCTAATATGAACTTATGTTGTCGGACCGAGTCACTGATCAAAGGTTTCCAGAAAAAAGTGATAGTAAATGTGTCCTGGTATATTTGCAATAGTGCAGTAATATTCATTGTGGTCTCGAGATCAATAAAGTTAAAGAGGACATCTTCAAGTTTACCAAATGTCACAAAAGAAAGGCTGCCTATTCACACATCGCTCATCTTTGAATTAAATCCAAAAGAGCTAAAGCGTGCTTTGGGGCTGAACTTCAAACACGAAAACAGTATTCTAGTGTTGGTTTTGTATGGAGTGAGCACCTAATGAGATAGGAAGTACTTTTTAGCTTTAAAAAGAAAGCCAAGGAAGGCAATGGTGCTCACATGGTCGTCCCAAGAGAAGTTAGTGATCGCATTGACTCCTAGGATAGACGGATTAAATCCCATCGGAAGGATTTTATCATCCATGAGTATATTTTGAATTTCCAGTTTCCATCTTTGATGTAAGAATCTTGATGAAATCCTACTTAGAAGGCAAAGGAAGAAAAGTAAAGTATTTAAAAAAAAATGCACGGACCTGATTGTGGTATAATCCCTTTCCTTTCTTAGTCACCGACCAGAGCTCACACAAATATTATCACATAATATTTTCGCATGCTAGGGCAGCAACAGATGAAAATAACGTTAATAATTTTTTTGATCGACTAGAAGTTGAGTTAAAAGGGATGTCTACATCCAGTGTTTAGAATTATAAGGAAACTAATTTCGTAGATGATCTAGGTTGTTCAAAAATAATAACAAAGAAAGGGACCAATCATCTGGAAAAAAATGTTTAATTCTTCTAAAGCTTGCACGTATCTGTTTATATGTGGAAATGCAGAGAAGAAACTCTCTTCTGTTTGTAAATTAAATTATAAATCTCAAACGCTCTGGTCCACTTCGACGGAGAACGATCCACCAAATGCTCGTTATAACAGTACGAATTCTGGATGCTTCGACTTTCAAGTTTTTGAAGGTTGGTTCTTGAATTTGTTTCTTACAATACTGAAGTGACAAGAAGGTCGATAGGTCATTATTGGAGACAATTTGAGCAAGGCAAACTAAACAATATTAGATTTCTTACGTTACGTCCAAATACAACTCACCTCCTACAACCCCTCGACATGGCTTATTTTCGTTCGATGAAAGGTCATTGAAGAATAATACTGGATGATTTAAAAAATACAGTCACAGAAAGCAGCTTTAGCGGTGTGCTCAAAAATACTCATGCAAGAATTGGTACAACAAGGTGCTTACAACCTTAGTCTACATTTGGAAAGTCTAGAATTTTTCTGCTAAATAAAGAAGTAATTTTAAGTCGGTTATGTAACAACGTTGTTGCTGATGATTCAGCAATAAAAGAAGTTGTAGGAGACATTTTTATAGGACTGTTGAAGAAAAGGCGAGAAGAAGCAACATCTATGTGGCGCAAAAAAACAAGAAAGCTGCACAAGGACAAGGAATAACTGTTGCAGCTATACAATGTTCTGCTACAGATGACACAATATGCTCCGATCACGAATTAGACTTCACATAGCCATCAACTTCTAAAGCACAATCAATGGTGTCTGAAATCTCATCTCCTAGTTCTGATGAGAATGAAATTGCCGAATATGCAGAAAGCGAAGACAGTCCTTGAAATCCCACTGTGTCATACGAGAACTTGAAAGATGTAGTAGGTACAAGATCCAACATGTTTCACAGAAGTAAATAAACTGATTAGTGGTTATATAGTGATTATATTCGACAACAAATATTATTCTAAAAAAATTACAAAAATTCATGACAAAGAAGCACATGCTACGGTCATGGTTCCTTATGGTAAATGGCCCTAATGTAAAGATGAATTCTTTTACACCGACGATGAAATTGTGATGACCATTAACGAATAGATTTGTCGCAGAGATATTTTTGATATTCCCGAATTAACGAACATTATTTGACAAACTAAAATGTATTGATACCGGAGCAGCAATAATTCAAGTTTCCCGCTCTTACTCTCACTCTGACGCCGCTAGATGGATCCAAGCACTAGGCATTGTCCAATTTTTGTGAATTGTTTATTTTCGTCCTTTGGACCTAACACGACCACGTGCTTGTTAAAAACGAGCAAGTTCTAGGTGAAATTCAAATTTTATTCGAGTTTCGTCCGAAGAATTAATTCTTATTCTCTTGTCAAATAATATTTTATATTTCATCGATTGTAATCGCCCCTGGAAGATTTTCTAACCGCGTGGAAACGCCTTAATAGCTAATTCGAGAGTCGGCGACTTGACGCCCCTTTTATTTCATTTTTCTGTTTAGTTGCACGTGTAGAAACCCGTTAGACGCCATTTTCTAGTATTTACCAGTGACATTGTCTTCTGTGGTTGACATGCAGTGCACCAACTGTTGGTTGACACGCAGTGCGCCTTCTATGGCTGACACGCAGTGCTACCATCTATTGGTTGACACGCAGTACACTACTTGACATTTCTCTGGCGCAATCTCGCGTTCATAGACACAATTGCATCTGTCACTTGTCTTGTCTATGATACCAACACTCCGTTAGTGACATTTGCAATTTCCCTGTTGGACAGTGTTGCCAATAAGCATTTCGAATTATGGTGTGTGTGTGTGTGTGGAGCGAGTTTTAGCTGTGGTTATCTTCGTATACCCGCTTGTTCCTTTCCTTATCTTCCATTCACTCACCACGCTTTATTTACGCGTTTTATTTTATTTTATTTTTAATAATTTATACCGAGTACGGTATAAGTATCATTTAGGTTTTCTTTCGCCAATTACCGTCGCCATTGCTAACGTTTTTGGATTTAATAGGAAAACAAAATAATCGTTAACCACTGTATAACCCATCGCTGAATAAAGAGGTATTTTTTTATTAGCTTCTACCTGTCTTTTAGTCAAAAATATCAGTATATTTTCCAATTTACCTCTTCAGTTTTCATTAGTAATTCTACACTCAAAGATATCTTTGGCATAAATGCCTGTAATATAGACATGTCCATAAGATAAGTCCATGTGCCAAAGTTACCCCACACAAGGTGATACATTGGAAAAAATGAAAATAAATACTTGGCCTTATAATAAAAATTAAAAGTCTGTCTTTCCATATTTGTTTATTTTAGTACCAATGTTTCAAATAATGTTTCAAATAATTGACACTTCAAACCCTCACTTCGTGGAATCCTTTAATATTCATAATTATTAATTTTTACTAAGAATAAAACCGTCGATGATGCAGTAATGCAGTAATGCGAAACGTGGTACGGTGTTAGCAAATATTTTTCGAAAACCTTGTGGAATTTTAAAATTTTGTTGCACTTTTATCGTTAATAATGTTTAGTAGTTATCAAATAATGTTTAATATGTCAAATCGTTGTGAATTAATTAGAAGAAAACTTTAAAATCGGTACCAAAGTTACGGTATTTAAAGCACATAAATAATTGTAATCTACATTCTCCTATACCAATAAGAATCTTTTTATTTAAAATACTCAATTTTCTTCACACAATCACATTTAGTTAGGCAATTTGCCAATTTAGTTTCTTAAAGTATAACGTGTCTTGCAGAAGAAATACGAATTAGATTAAATAAAAATTGTATATAAACGGTGCCTTTATTGCCAATTACACAGGTATGCATGGGTAAAATGGACTGAAATCGAATGATGGTTTCTTATAGATTTTGAGGTGCTGTTTAACGAAAAAATAATGAAAAAATTCCATCACGTAAGGTTTTATAAAAATTTTCATAAATGCTACCCTAGTACAAATATGCTGCGGTAACAATTCTTACTATCGATTGTTATTTTACTTTTTGGTTCGTCATAAGTAAAATTTTGTCGCGTAATCGCCGCGACCTTGAGAGGCTCGGGTGGGGGATGAACTCATTGTTTTGTGCAGTTCAGTAGATCAGTTAATACTTGAACGTGATAACATAAAGGTGATTTATTTGTTAGTTTGTGAAATACATTACTTTTCGAAATGGCTTCAAGTTCAAGAAAGTACACTAATTTACTACAACATTTTTTGTTATATTTGTGGGGAATATATCACAAAGAAACAACGAAGGAATATAACAAGATTTGTGAAAGACGTCTATTGTGCTTACTTTGATAGTACTATTGCGAATTAAGACAAGCCATGGACTCCTCACCAAGTGTGTTCGATTTGCTCAGAAGAATTGCGTCAGTGGTCTAAGGGAGAAAAAAAAACTTTCGATTCAGCACACCTATGATTTGGATGAAGCCAAGAAATCACTATGATGACTGTTACTTTTGTTGCACTAATATAAAAGGATTCAAACGAAGAAATAAGAAAGGCAATTCAGTACCCTCTAGTTCAGTCCGCAATTCGTACCATACCTCAAGATCCTTCGGTTGCCGTACCTGTACCTTATAGAGTTGATTCTGAAACTGATGAGACTGATACATCATCTGAAGGCGTAAAAGATAAAGATTTCTCTATCAAAAATATCGAGCCACAGCTATTTACACAACCCGAATTAAACAACTTAGTGTGTGAATTAGATCTTTCTAAAATTGCAGCAGAACTTTTAGGATGTCGACTCAAAGAAAAAAAAATTATTGGCTACGGGTACTATTTTTCATGGTGTAGATACGGAGGAAAGGCTTTTGTCTTATTTTTTGCTCAAAACAGCGATTTAGTATACTGTAAAGATATAAACGGGCTAATGAAAATGTTTGATGTCAAATATGACTCTACTCAGTGGAGACTTTTCATTGACTCGTCAAATAAGAAGCCTGAAAGAGGTACTTTTACATAATGGAAATCAATATGCTTCTTTGCCTGTAGGTCATTCTGTACATCTGATAGAAAGTTACGAAAATTTAGCTTTAGTTCTTGAAAAGATCGACTACCAACATCACAAATGGGTTATATGTGGCGATTTCAATGTTAGAACTTTATTACTTGGACAACAATGAGGCTACACCAAATTTTCTTGTTTTTTATATGAGTGGGATAGCTGCAACAAAGATTTACACTGGATAAGGAAGAATTGGCCTTTGAGAGAATCATTGAAACCTGGAATGAAAAATGTACTGAAAGAGAATTTGGTCGATCCAGCCAAAGTGCTTCTACCTCCACTTCATATGAAACTTTGACTCATGAAACAATTTGTAAAAGCACTATCAAAGCAAGGAAGAGTGTTTCAAATATCTATGTAATAAATTTCCATCACCTTTCAGAAGCCAAACTTAAAGAAGGGATATTTGTTGGTCCAGATATTCGAAAGCTCATGAAAGACGAAGATTTTGAAACTAAAATGAACTTTGAAGAAAAGAAAGCATGGGTTTCTTTTAAAAAAGTTTTTAAAAATTTTCTGGCCAATAAGAAAAGTTCAGACTACGTCCAATTAGTGAAAAACATGTTAGATAATTTCAGGAAATTGGGATGCAACATGAGTTTAAAGTACATTTTCTAAAATCTCGCCTGGACTTTTTTCCAGAAAATCTCGGAGATTTCAGTGAAGAACACGGAGAGAGATTCCATCAAGATATAAAGGCTATGGAGAAACATTATCAAGGAAGATGGAATGTTAACATGATTGCAGACTATTGCTGGATGTTGCAGCGGGACACTGAGAAGACTGAACACAAGCGAAAATCTTTGAAAAGAAGCTTCAGTGACAAGCAAAAAAGGTATTATAAGGATTTATAACAGTTTATTTTGTGAATTAGTTTAGTGATAAACGTTATGAAAATCTTAAAATGGCTTTTGTATCTTTTTATTTATTTAAATAAAACATTATTTTGAAGCAATTTTTTTTTATGTTTCATATATCGGAAAAACCTAACGTGATAAAAAAAATCAAGAGCATATTCAAATTCAACGCCCCAAAATTACCTAATATAGATACCTTTCAAACAAACAATTTTCAAAAAGGTCAGTTTTGCATACCTGTGTTATTGGGGTTTTCTTTATTTAAAACTAAACAAAATAAGATAAAAAAATTTATTGTATTAGGCATATTTAATTTACTTTTGCTACCTTGAAAATCAAGACATCAGACTTTAACTTTTATTATATTAGAGCCCTTGCAGTTAGTTGTTTAATTTGAATGAATTTCCTCAGATTCAATTGTGTGCGGCAAAGAGATGTCAGTAGCCGGACGGCGCATAATATACTCGAGCGTAGAATTTCACTAATGGACCCGCACGAGATCTAATGGGACAGAACAACTGGGATTGTGTGACCCGTTATCGCCAGGACCAGGCTTAATACGATAGCGCCGGTGGTGGATGCCATAAACTCGGCAAACTGCGATTTGGCGGTCCTATTTCAGCCCGCAAGAGCAAATTTTCACTTCCAAATCCTGCTCTAATCCTTTGACGCCGGCCGGCGTTTTCGTGGCGACAACACTATAAAACGGAAATTTATTCGGGTCTTCATTTATTTCCATTAAGTCACCATTCTTATGCACGACGCCGGGATATGATAACATCAAGATGCCAGTGACAGTTACTGCTCAATGGGAGAGCGAGAAAAATGTTTTATTCATTAAATTATTTTTGGATCTGCATGCATTATCGATTGAATCAGCATTTAAAGCAAACGCTAGACCAACACGATAAAATACACGTAGTGGAAAAATTCAGCAAAAGTCCTGAAATAATAAACCATTGTTCATATGGAAATAGATAAATATTTGGTGTTTTTGCTAATTTTATCATAACGGAAAAATTATTTTCACACTGATTATAACTAAAACGAATAAATCAAAATATTTTTAAACTTGTCTAAAGAGAAGCTTGTCAATGAATGAATCAAAATTTGCTTTTTTGAATTCTAACATCCGCTAAGATTAATAAATATTAATTATATTATTTATGCCCATGTATCAAAAATATTTTATACAGATAGAAAACACAATCCAGTATTTATTTTTTAGAGGTCTGCAAATTATACAGCAAATACAGTTTACTCAAAATTCGGATAACCCCATTGTTTTCGCAATCCGACCTACCCGTTAGTTCATCCGGGACTAGGGGTCACATCTAACAATGACAGTAGCCAGATTTACAAAACTAACTCGAAGTACCTTTTGAGATAATACTAATGCACGATGAGCATTGGACAGCTTGTGTAACCGTCCTACAAATTCAAACAGCTCTTTCAAATATCTTTGCGATAATGTATATTTTCCAGATATCGAAACTGATTGAGCTGCATAGAAATGGTGTAATGGTGTGCACAATTATGCCCAATTATGACAAAACGTCCACCTCAAGTTAAATGTAATTTGTTTTACAAAACTTCAGCATCATCACTACTACAAATTTGAAGTAATGATGAGACTGCTCTAGATAAACAACTCGTTCAATTTAAGAATTAAAACGCTGGAATTTATCTTGGCATTGGAGTTTCATTTAGCAAGGTAATATTAAAAGTCTGGAGTTTACTCTAGCGGCAAGAATTCCCCAGTTTCCACAACCGCAGTCAGTACGTAATATAGCAGATCACGAATTTGAGCACCACGGATTCGAATGGAAAGATTTAGTTCATATTTTATCGGTTGCCACTGATTTTCATGTGGCCACTCGGGATTTGATTCCACTATTCTAAAAACGTACAGGTGCTTCAACCGTAATATTATTCATTTTAAGAGGAGATAGAAAAAAACAAGTATGATAGGAAAACTTTTTGTTTTTTAATTATTTTTGGACCTGCCTCAGGCTCAAAGCGGTTTTGACATCGCTAAATAATGCGGCAGCCACAGCATAATACAACCGGAAATCGGTAGAAACAAAACTTTGTTTGCTTGACAGATGAAATGATTAAATGATACTGCCGATGTTTCATATAGTTTCCAAAATATTTTTGCCATTCATTCCTATTAAAAAATTGATTTACACGTGTTTCAAAAGTATTTCGTTTTATAATTAAAATGCAACAGATAAGCCAGCTGAAATAATTCGAAGAAAACTTAAAATTATTTTAACGCCTTTGTTTAATGTTAAGTATCAGTAATCTTAGTTTGCATAGTCTTAGGAGGTGAGCTTAACTTTCCAGACCAAAAAAACCGCGAAGTTCTTGCACTTTTTTCAATTCTCCAGTGATAACTCTTAAACGGTGCTTTTAACGAAAAAAATAGTTATTAAAATAATTATAGAGCAGGGGAGACCGAGGAGAGTTGTGACAATTTTTACTTTAATTATTATATCTCAGTCAAGAAACATTCTAAATCTATCAGTTGTATGAGTTAATGTAGCTCAATTCATATTCTTTTAGAAATAGTAATCAAAATTAATGAAAGTATTAAGGTTTCTCAGAAAATTAAAAAAAAAATAGAGACTACTTCCCATGTCACAACTCTCCTAATACCGAGGTAAGTTGTGACAGACACCGAGGTAAGTTGTGACACCCCTGTATTTTAACTATTTGGTAGTAAAATATAATACTATTATGTTATCGATAAATAAATAACTCATTTCTTTTGAACACAACACTATAATTATTATTTGGTATATTTGGACGTATTAAAATAATATAATAATTAGTTATAAAGATAAAATTTAATTTGATAAACAATTATGGCAGACGTATTGAAGCTCCCCCCCCCCAGTGCAAGCTTCGTAAGCCCAACCTTTGCATTCGAGGCACTGAACCCACTTTTCTTTGGATTTGCTATTGGAAAAGGTCTCAAGGCAACACAAACAAAAACAATCATTTTCTGTATCTTCTTTGGCTTCATCTTCTTCATCACCAAATTTACTCTTTTTATTAGCCTTCTTTAATTTTTTGGGCTTCTTTTTTTCGCTTAAAACGCGTTTTTTGCAGTTTTTATCTTTTTACTCGCTTCTATGGCAGCAATTTCATTTTTGGTAGGTGTGTCAGTTAGTACAGCAGATTTGATCTTGCGTCTATTCGGTTGGTTCTTTTTTCTTAATGGAGCTTTGGGCAGCGGCCTAAGTGGCTCTGGTGAAAACACGTTGGAAGTAGTGGCAAGAGAACTATGAGTTCTAGACATGAAGGCAACTGGCTCTTCGACGTTCATAATAGATGAACTGCTGGAAGATTTCATGTCTTGATCTGTAGAGAGACTTGGAGCAACGGTCTTTGTGGGATTAGGAGTTCTTCCTTCTGGGTTTTCCGGGATTTGTGGAACACTTGACAATTGCTCCGTTTTTGGATTGGGCAAAATACGGTCAGTGACTTGACTAGGCAGAAAATCATATTTGTATTAACAGGCCATATTCCTGTTGCAGAAAAACCAGCATTTGAGCGCATCCAATTATCACAAGCTGAATAAATAGCTTTCTTTAGAGGCCCACAGATAGCACGATCCATTGGTTGCAGCTTGTGGGTGCAATGTGGAGGGAAGGTAAGCAAAATTATGCCGTTGTCTCTGCAGAACTCAATATTTTTTAAAGCCATGTGGGATAAACGATTATCCAAGAGCAACAGAACTTTTTGCTCTTTTGAAGGCCTAACATGATTTTTGAAATGCTCAAAGAAGAAGTAAAAATCATCCTCCTGCATCCATCCAGATCCGTTAGCTGTTTCTACTGAACCAACTGGGCCATCACGAATGAAATGTTCTTGAACACTTTTTCAAGGAAATATAAACATAGGTGGTATGTAATTACCTACAGCGTTTCCAGCCAAAGCCAATGTGACTAAGGTTCCCCTTTCCGCCGATGTCATTGCACTGACCTGTTTTTCTCCACGTCGCGCTATCATTCTATCAGGCTTCTGAACAGTAGTTATTCCCGTCTCATCGACATTCCAAATATCTTTTGCGTTAAGTTTATATTTGCTTAAGACACCCATGTAATTATCAAAAAAAGCAGCCACATTCGTTTTATTAAAGCTCGTGGCGCGAGCTCTGCTTGTGGCAATCTTAAAGATAAATCGGGATGTCGTTGCATAAATAGTTTAAGCCACACTTCTCCTGCTTTCTTATTTTCTTCCCATGACTGTGGAGATTTTTTGTTATATTTTTCTAATAATAAATACGCTAAACTTCTTGTCTCTTTGGTTGTAAACCCATAATTAGTCGCTGCACATGTCAACAAATACTCACATAGAATATTTTCTTCTTCTTTTGTAAAACCCGTCAAGCTAATATAACCTAGAGATGGAGCTTCGCTTGTTAAATTAGCTTGATATGATTCTTTCTTCTTAATATATATTTGCAATGACATAGTTGAGATTGTAAGAAGATGCGGCATCTCTAAGACTTTTACCTCTCAATGTGACTTCTTCAAAGGCCAATTCATAAATTTCGGCACTACTCATACCCCTATCAGTCTTTCGTTTGTATTTATTTGGCATTCTAAAACGAAAAAATAATAATTTACTACGCAATATTACACCACAGAGCAAATAACATAACCTTGCTACAATTACTAAGAATAGTAGGAGAGTTGTGACATGCTGTCACAACTCGCCTAGGTGTAAAAAATCGTGAGTAGGTTAGAATAATAATTTTTTGTCCCAAAATAAGATGTCAATAAAAAAAAATAACACCACACTAGAAACTTGAAAGACCAAAGCATGTGAGAAAAAATATCATAACAATGCAAACATAATACGTAACGATATATATGCAATCAAAATTTTGATAAAAAACTTACTTTTTACAATTTTTTATGTACGAATGTTGTACACTCACAGCCGCTTTCCGTGCACTGTTTTTGCGTACTGCGTCACACACAGCGAGTCTCGAAAACAACAAACGTACTCTCTTGCGAGCTCGCTGGCATTTGTAGGTTCCGAAAAATCGACTGTCACAACTCTCCTCTGTCACAACTCTCCTCGGTCTCCCCCACTAAATTCTGCTTAAAGTGAATACCCAGAACTTGAAATTTGGTTAAGTGGTATAGCAGCAATTGATAAGCAAAAAGGGGCACTTTTTTCCTCCTTGTAAGGAGTTTGTACAAACTCATTCTATATGCGAACGTAACTTTGAAAATGCTATTTTATCTAAAAAAAACTTTTAGAACAAAAGTTGTAGACTATTAAATTTTACATATAGGGAGTACTTAAATATAGCTAACTCAGTATATTACCATACAGGAAACATAAATCTTTGAAAGATCCAACATTTCAATACAAAAAATATTGAATAATAGGTATTTAAAAAAAAATACGAAATTATTGGAAAAAAAAATGGTAAAAATAATTTTTTAAATTTCGACTCCTAAAATTATAGAACAAATTACTCCAAATATAGAACTCTTTGAGACAGAATCAGCAATATTGGGCTTCAAGTTACTGAATATAATAAGAAAGAAAAAAATTATTTTCTAAAAGATGAAAACCCGCATGAATTATGCAAAGGTATTGTCATTTGGTCAGGGCTTAATGCCATCGGAGCATTTTTTTTTATTTTTCAAAATTGTTCTAATACTTCAAACAAATAATTTATAGTATTTACAAGTTTAACAAGCAAACTTGGTAAATGATAGATGCCCAGATCTTCCATACATGTACATATATGTCACCAGAAATTATTTTATCCTTAGAAGCTACCACGAAGTTACAATATGGTTAGAAATTCATTCTAATCTAATTTATTTTGTTCTGAATTGACTACAATATAGAAGAGAAAACCTGGGGATGAAATTAAGATTTCTGGTTTATCGTCCTACCTTTACCAGAGTGGTATAAAAATAATAGCATAGTCAACCTCCATACTTAACGTGCACTGGATTAATTAAGTTGTAAGTAAAGAAATAGTCCGTGTGTATTTAACTAGCTTTCAACGTTTCAATGTGCCTCATAAATAATGCATTTTAACATTGGCTCCATGTAGCGACTGTATTGCATGCAAACAGGTTTTTACACATGTTAATATCACATTAAAATTAAAAACAACGTATGGTTACACACAAATACACACAGCAGAACCGGAGCCTAATTCATTTTTAATTGTTTTCATTAGCGATGCTAAAAAAATGGGGCAATTAATATGAAATATGCGGAAGCCATTCATGACACATTCTTCGGAATAAATGAATTAATTATTGGAAAATATTACGAATTCAATTCCGGCGCATCCATCATAATATAATTAGGATCCAATATAAAATTACTGATTTTGGTTGGAGTCTTAACAGCATCTGATATTGTGCTTGCAAGAAAAATTCAAAATAATTTAAAACTTTATAATTAAATAGTATTTCTGATAAATTTCTAAAAATAATTGACTAATTAACACTTGAAAAATGTTGACTTATGCGGATTGGTTAGTTATTACAATTAGAAACAATTTATGTTAGAAATGAATAAAGACTAAAGCACTGAACTAAACACTGTGGCTTGTGATTAAGTCCAAAGAAGGTTTCACCCCTTTACCACATCGGCAATTAAATAAATAACTACGCGATACGTATTTCGCCAGCAGAACTGTCATTTTCAAGCGCACTAATCTAAAAAGATTAGCAAAAGATGCATCGACGTCATCTGCATTGATATTCAAGTGCAGACATTAAATTTCTAAAACGATGCCTGAACCTATCGATTTTTCCTAAATTTATCAAGGTAACTACGAGTAAAAATTGTCCGTTTGAAAATAAGATAGTAACAACAGCAAAAAAGAAATAGCTATATTTACAAATTAAATGTCATTACACTAATAGAACAAGGCATGAAATTAACTCATACAACTTGTACAAAAAACTAACATACAAACTCAATGAAGAAGAACACGAAGAATTTAGTGCTTTTCAAAGAAGAATGTTTGAAAATATAGAGTATAAAATCAAGAAGAAAATTGAAATTCATCAAAGAAAACTGCAAAATATTTCAAAGTACAAAACACAAAGTAATAAACCTTTTTCTTTGAAAAATACTAACATAGTAGAAAATCTCTCTAAACAAGTTTTTAATGCTAAAGAATAATTTTCAAATAAAGGACTTAAATTCAATACACCGTTTGTAAAAGCACCTATCGAACAAATTTGCGTCGGAAGCGAATCGGGAATTTCAAAATTCAATGAACCAAGTAAGAATATAATTAGAGAAGAAAGTAAAAAGATTATTGAAACTAACAAAGAACATCGAATTAATAGTAACCAGAACCACATAATTAAAAACTTAAAAAAGAAAGATTGCTACTATCTGAAAGCAGACAAAGGCAATAAGATTGTTGTATTGGACAAACCTGATTATAACAATAGAGTAAACAATTTAATTGAAAGTGGACCATATGAGAGAATAGCAAAGAATCCATTACCAAAAATGATTAAAGAATTCAAAGATGCTATAAAGAAATGCAACAATCTTATTACCAACCCAATAAAATACAACATTAACTCGAGTAATCCATCGATCTCCAGATTGTATTGTTTAGCAAAAATTCATAAACCGGGAAATTCAATGAGACCAATTGTTTCAGGTGTAACCGCACCTACTTACCAATTAGCAAAATGGCTTAACAATGAATTCGTAGAAACTTCAAAACAATAATGTATCATTTTCAATTAAAAACACCACTGAATTTATAAATAAAATTAAAGATTTGACCTTGTCACCCACAGAAATTCTAGTATCTTTTGATGTAAGTTCACTTTTTTCCCAGCGTACCAATACCCGAAACTTTAAATGACTTAGAAGAATTCTTGACATTCAATCAAATAGACAAAGAAGTAATTTCAGAATATTTAACTCTAACTTCATTATGCATGAAACAGAACGTCTTCCAGTTTGACAATAAATTTTATAAACAAACAAATGGTACCACCATGGGAAATCCATTAAGTCCATTTCTAGCAAATCTTTGCATGGACAATTTTAAACAAGAAATCAAAAATGAATTAATAAACTTTCCCCGAATTTGGATACGATACGTAGACGACATTTTTGCAGTTTTTGACACCAGTAAATATCAAGTTCAAGATTTCGTTGATAAGTTAAACTCAAAATACAATTCAATTAACTTTACATTTGAAAAAGAAACCAATGGATTACTCCCGTTTTTAGATATCTTGGTTATCAGAAATAAAAATAATTTAGAGTTCTATATATACAGAAAAGAAACCAATACAAATCGCTTTATCACAGCTGATTCTAATCATTGTCCACAACAAAAATTAGCAAGTATACGTTTTTTAAGCAACAGGCTTTTAAATGTTCCTCTAAGTAAATCCAGATATACAAAAGAATTACCTTACATTAAAGATGTTGCGATTTTTAATGGTTTCCCCGTAGAAACAGTAAACAGCATGTTAAGAAAATGTAGATTTATGAAAATAATTCAGGATTGCTCTAAGCTTGACCAATCTAAAGATAACACTCCTAAAACCGTTGTGAAATTACCATTTTACCCAAATATCACTAATAAAATTAATAAAGTTCTAAAAGAAAACAACGTAAAAGTAGTGTAATGCTAAAGATAAATTGGACAAGCTTGAGAATTCCGGAATTTACGAAATAAGCTGTAACAATTGTAATTTATCATATGTTGGACAAACCAAGAGATCCATTAAAACAAGACTTAAAGAACATATCGCTCATTTTAGATACAATAGAGAAGAAAAATCAAGTGTCGCCCTACATATGATAAGTACAGGACACAAAATTAACATTGAAAATTTAAAATTGTTAAGATCGGTCACAAATAGCAGATAACTTGATGCATACGACACAATTTATATTAATCAGAGGCCAGTTGCCCTTAACGGAGATAAAGGACCATTGGCGGCCTCCAGTTTATAGAAGGCTATTTGTGGCAGGTCAAAATTGCATGCAGCAGATGTGTTAAACAATTAGAAATAGGAAAGAAAGCAAAAGACCGCCAGTATCGATTTGAATCTCAATGCAGATGACGTCGATGCATCTTTTGCTAATCTTTTTAGATTAGTGCGCTTGAAAATGCCAGTTCTGCTGACGAAATACGTATCGAGTAATTATTTATTTAATTGCCGATGTGGTAAAGGGGTGAAACCTTCTTTGGACTTAATGAATAAAAAGATAAAAATTTAAAACTACAATACTTACAGATTATAGTGGACGTCTGCCATATTAGGCCTGAACTGCAAGGCTTTTCTAAAGGCCGCTTCGGCTTCTGACGTTCTAGCTTGACTACTTAATATACTTCCCAGATTCCCATAGGCTGTAATAAATACAACATAGATTAATAATAAAAAGACGCATTTGATCACGGAGTTAAGAATTCAAGATTATCTCTGCAGTAATCTCATTTAAAGATTACCAAACTTTTGAAGAGCAATTTTTGGAATTTAAAAGATAATGTTTCAAAATAATCATCCTATACTTAAGATAAAAATATCATTTCGTCTTCTGAAAAATTTAATTTTAACAAATTTAGACTTTCAAGTCAAAATGTTAAGCAAACTCTCAAAAACTGAACATAAGATTTCTGGAAAAATGGAAAACTTTAAGTAAAAGACGAAATTTCTATAATTATACTAAAATTTAAAAAAATGTCTAAGAATTCGAAGGCAAATACTTTCCAAATTTTTATTTTAAAATGCAATTTTTGCAATCAAAATCAAAATAAACAAAAAAAAACAGAACTTTAATTTAAAATAGACATTTCTTTAATTAGATTTTTTGCTCGAAACTGCCAATTTAACTAAACATTCAAAATTCCTAAAAAAGTAGAAATTTCAAGAAAAATACTGGAAATTTTCAAACAACACTTTTCTTGAAATTTCGAGTCCGGTTCGTCTGGAAAAATTTTGCCTTACATTTTAAATCTAAAGTTAAAATGTAAAGAAAACTTTAAAATTAAAGTAAATTTTTTACGAAATTTCGAGGTTTATAGTAAAAACTTCGAAATTAAAGCCTAAATTATATCTATAGTTAGGTCGAAACCAAAAAAAAATTTGAGTTTCGGAGGTAAGGTACAGTATTCCGGTCTGCCTTACATGCAAAAAGTTAAGGAGGCATTTTTGCCAATGAATGAGGTATTCTTATTCAATAAGTACTAATTTCGAAAATTGCAGTGTCCTAACATTTTAATTTAACTATCTTGTATAAATGGCACTAAGAGTTTAAGTAGTCAGGGTAAGTGAGCCCAAGGAGAGTAAGGTAGCCCAAATTGAACTTCTTTAAGTTTTTTAATAGTTTAAGAATAAAAAAATAGAAAAAATTACGGGGGTGGAGGCGATTCAGTTTAGGTTACCTTATCCTATATTGCAGTTGCTGATGCCGCTAAGCCCACCATGTTTACTGCCAGTGTTTACGTTTCCTACCACCCTTCTTACATTTACGTATCTTTGAAAAATGTTTTTCTAAACGAGATTCTACCTTTACATTAAAAAAATGCTGTCTAGAAGAAAAATTATATGCTAAAATATTAATTTTTTATAGCTTTTTATTTGAATATTAAAAAAAAATTAGAACACAAACACTTTTCGTACACTTTGCAATATTAAATTATAAAAAACAAAATTCCACTTTGACCATGTTAATTAACAACAGTAAATTAGCAACAGTAAATAAATTTATTCAGTGTTGCTGTATTCGAAACTCCTAGACGCTCCACTAATGGGATTTCTTCATAATCATTGGACCAGAGATGATAGATTAAAGATAGTGCACGATAGTGCAAGATTGGCCACATATAAATATTCTACCGAAACTAGAAAATGAAATAGCTCGGACTATTTATTTTCTTTTTTTTTCCTTTAAAAAACATTTGTTAGTGGTCATGTATGAGCGGGCAAGATATCATCATAGCAATTGCAGCTCAGTTATTCTGTTGAAATACTACAAAAAAACCTCCTGAAACATTTTTAGACTTCTTCTACATCATTTTTTTCGTAAAAAATATTAATAAATACACTAACACACTACGAGATAACTCATAGCTGGCGCCTTATTTTGCACACCACGAGTTACCTCATAAACTGCTAATTATTTTTGTACAACAAGAGCGGATATGATGTCCATATCGCACGAGAACGAAGTTTGAGCACGACGCCGTAGGCGGAGTGCCTCAATCGTTCGAGTGCGATATGGACAATCCGCTCGAGTTGTACTTTTCCTACGACTACGATCTACCAAAGACTAAAATATGATTTAGCAAATTAATAATTTTTCATGTGACATTTGCAGTTTCTAATATATTTTATATAGTGTCCACGTCATAAATTTATCGTAACAAAATTTACATTTACTTTTGATTTCTAAGGTAATAATATCTTAAATATTTCACTTGCAGCCCCAGAAATGTCCGCTGGGATAAAGTTTACTGATTCTGCACTAAAAGCACTCATTTTAAATAATTTTTTTGGTAAATACCGAAGTCAGTTTGACAGATTCTATGGTATAATTCTTAATTTAAAAATGACATTCGTCTTTATCACATGCCATGATTGGTCAATTTCATATCCACACTAGTGTGGATATAAAATCGACCAATCACGGCGCGACTTTCGTTATATCCGTTCACTAGACTGATATGGTCTATCTATCCTACTCGCGAGGTATAAAGAAAACAGTGCATATACGGGGTGGAGTGGGAAAACTACTATTATATGCCTTAGCAACAAATTGGCTTGCAGGAGAAACCAGCAAATTGTGTGTGGCAGAGAAAACCAGCAAATTGTGCGTAAGAGAGAAAACCAGGTAACTGTGTGTAGCAACGAATGTGTTAATTGCCATCCTGATTTTCTTCGTTGCTCATTGGTAGTAGAAATCCATCACGAGAACGTACTACCTACTCTCTAGATGCTTTTTTGACACCGTTTTCGACGATCGTGCAGTATCCTCCTTCTATAATCCGTGCATTAGATTATATGATTTACCTCTAACCGCTAATCTAGGAAAGATAAGCTTTCAAATGCTTCAGGCAAGAGCTACAACAAATGCAAATATTTGAGCCAATCTAACAGCTAAATTCGTTTGTGACTTTCTACATCTGCACATGGACGTAAAAGTAAAAATTTGCTAAAGTACATCGGCAACTGAATGAATTTCCTAGATCAAAGGAAACCAAGAAAACAGAGAAAAGCACGCTTGTTTAGATAGACTAGAGAAGGCTACATTGAAAACATTCGTGACATAGTCATGTTCCTTAAAAGTCAAACAAACCCCGTCGTCGGTTTTCAAGTAGTAAATAGATTAATGCAACACGCAAACCTAAAATGCAAAAGATACTCAAGAAATGAGTAATTGGATTATTTGAGCTGTCCGCTTTCTAAAATATAAACTGAATCTTTTGTCAACTTTCTCAGCGCCCCAGCGCTAAGAATATTTTAAAACATCGAGGAACTTTGCGACACAAATTTAGAAGCAGCAAAATATCAAAGTTGTGCACTATATAACATAACTTTGGCCTCATTTGAATATTTTGTATCTTAACTGAGATATAAAGCTGACGGTATGAACTTAAGCGAAAGCAACACATAACGTTAGATCCTACTAACACGTACATGTAGAAGTCTAGACTAAATGACGTTAGACTCTAGCCTTTTAGGATACCGAGCATATAATAATTAACAAAATAATGTTAATTCCTCTGCAGAGTTCATGAGAAAGGTTAATAAATATTAGTTTATTTCTTCGTGTGCTCGATTAATAATTTTAATTATTGTTTTGCAAGAAAATAAATATTAAATTTTTATTTTAGGAATAACTTCACTTCGGATTAACAAATAGGTATGCAGAACGGCCGCCATATTAATTTAAGAATGGAAAATTTTGCCTTTTTAGGCAATAATTTGCACAATTTCGGTATAACAAAAAACTTTTTTTAAAAGAGTCGAAGATCTTAAAATTTTTATACAAAAACTAATATGCCATTTTTTGAATACTTAGTCATTAGAGAGAAAATGTCTCATGACTAGCCTACTTTCGGGTAGTGGCACTAATTTCTGTACTACTTAAAAAGTACGGAACCTGGCCCTTATTTTTTTAACAATAGCCCCGGAGGTCTAATTTACTTTACCTCTTCCGTTGAATTTGGGTTTTTTTGGCGGGAGGGCTTTTTTGTTGGTCTCAATGTTGCTTTTTAACGTCCTTGTCAAAGTAATGCGCTATCAGACCTAAGTAAACAAATGTCTAAAATGAGGTCAGATTACTTTTTGCAAAGACGGTTGGTCGATGGTGAAGGGTAAAAAAGTAGGTAATTGGAAGATTTTTTATACCTTAAAAAACTACTACCCATGCAAATATTACAACGAGACGAGCTAGATATGTTGCTGGTCGACATACGATACCTCTTGAAATTTTTACACCTACCATACTGCTTGAAATCTTGATCGATTCTCTCATATAATTATTTTTTTATGACGACGCGAAGGTAAATTATTAGATACAGAACGTAACATTGAGACCAACCGAAACACTCCACCCGCCAATAAATTGCGAATGTATCCAAAGACGGAATAGTAGATTATAGGCTAACACCACTGTAACAGCCAAAAAAAACGTGTTTTTTGTCATTTTTTTTTTGGTTGAAAGAAAGGTAATAAAATTATAATATTGAAGGAAGTTATTTTGCGTATATTTAAGTAACAAAACAAAATATTATTATAAAAAAATATTCAAAAATGACGGCACCACAGCCATTTTCGCGAGGCACGTAGAATTTGAGGCGCTCTGCGGCACGCAGTGCAGCTGCTGCAAATTTGGATCTAGAAAAAAAAAACACTTATTGTACATGCTTATAGCTAGAGAAATACGTAGTGGATTTTAAAAATATTGATTTTTGTGTGATTGGCAAGTATTTGAATTAAATCGTTAAATTTTCAACAAAAAAAAGATATTCATTTGTTAATAAATAATGATTAAATTAACTTATCAAAAATTCCCTACGTATTTCTCTTCAAAATCTCATTTTAAAAATATTTTAAAAAATTTGAATGAAAAGAATGAAAATTGGTTGAGTTATGCTGCGTGCCGTTTTAAAAAATCATATCTCGAGAAAAACGCATTTAAAGTTTTGAAATGCATTATAGACATGAAAAAATGTAAAATTTGACAGTTTAAATTTTTTTACCATTAATCTGCTATCCAAGGACCATACAGCTGCCCTTCTATATTTAAATTTTCTTCCTCATTCTCTTTCCTCGATGATTTTATATTAGTGTGTGCTTCTTTTGCCGCATCTGTCAAAGACCGCTCAGCATGCTTAACCGGTTTAGCATCGGCTTCAAGACAAAAATTATATGATTGAACGCCAACATCAATCTCCAAAACTTTCATAATTTGTAAAATATTACTCAGACCATCGTTAAAATTACACCCAGCAATATCAGTCGCAATATTCAAGACTTTTTTGCCACTTGAATAAGATTTCGGAGCCAAATTCCAAACAGTAGCATTAAAACTTTCGTTGCTATTTTACATGTAGCCTCCTAAACAACGGTTTAGCAACTCGTCTCGGCTCAACTCTTCATAAATCGGTGTGATGGCTTCAAAAACTTCCTCAGGAAGCGGCGGCTCATGATGGAAGGTGTCCAAGGAATTCGCTGCTTGCGCCTTCTTCTAGTTACACCAAAACTCTGAGCACTTCTCGTGCTGCGGATTTTCATTGGTTGATAACTTATGAAATAAGGTTGTTTAGATTTCATTTTTCATATTTCCCAAGGAATCCGGATTCCGACGTATAGCCAGGCCATAATAAATTGTTAATTGATCAATTAATTTGGCAGTTAATTTACCTTTTCCTCCGAGGCCTTTAACTTTTTTTTTCAGATTTCTAATCGAGTGCCCATTCTCTTTTGTACATGATCAATGCCCTCTTTCTTTTGTACTTTAAAATTTTTGTACGGATTTTTATCCATTATTGCTTTGAAGGTTTTGCTGTCACCGTCACCAATGTAGTTTGCGTATTTGAGACCGTGTAAAGTTTCGGAACATCTCGACGACAGAGTCTACCTCCATCTTACCAGCTGAGCTTTCATGGTTCGCTTGACATTCATCGACGTGTTTTTTGTACCATTCTTCATACTCACTAGTTTCCAATTTATATTTCCAATGCTTGCAAAACTTACAGTACTTTGACTTCACTTCAACATCGACGATTTCGCCTGTAAACCATCCAATCAATGAGGTGATTCCAAAAAGCGAAGAGAATTCGCGTTTCCTCCACGAGCCATGACCGGAAACAGTTATCCCTTCAAGTTGTCCATCTTCTTCACTTTTCTTTTTCTCTTCTTGCGCTGCTTTCTTCATACTAGCCTCTCGTATGGTTGCTGTTGCGATCGAAATCATATCCACTAATTTGTCGTAAAAAGATTGCAATTCCATAAAAACACAAAACTATTATTCCATTTAGTCCTATTCGTAGTAGTCGCATTGCTAACACGATTCGACGGTTAATTTCATATGCATTTCGTATGAATTTACTACTTGGAATAACAACATCTGGACATTTCGGACAAACGATAACTATTTTGAAGCCTAAGGCCCGAGGACTTCTTTCATGAAACGTGATGTCTGAATCACACGTTTTACACTTCACGTGTTGTGAAATGACAGAGAAAACGGCAACAAAATTATAATTCTATAGCTTGATTTATAATTAATATCAAAATCTTTATCACTAATTTTTAATTTTTTCGGAGAAGCACTGACTCCTTTCGAATCACTCTCAGACTCATATCTATTCAACGGTCGTCCCGATGACGCGTTGCTCCGATGCCGCGTTGGATACGATTTTTTGTACCTTTCTTGCCCTGATATACTCTTGCATTACTCATTGTAACTTATAAGAAGTCTGAGATTACAAATAAACTGTCAAAAATCAGCACTACACACAAAAATCCTGATTTCATGCGACGAAATTATGTCCTTTTTGTACACGTGTTGACTCTACACTAACGTACTATTGATTAGAAATGCTTCTACCTAAATATAAATGCTTCATAATGACATCTGTTAGTGTATTTGAGAAGATAGAAATCAAAAGGTAGGACATTAGACTGTACCTTCCCAGCAGGTATTCATCTGATGCAGGTGTCGTTTCGGAGCAGTCCGACGCGCTTGGGGAAGAGCTCGAAATTACAAGAAAAAAAAATACTTTGAGGTATGAAATATTTTTCCCCATATTCTAAAAGGTTCAAAGTATTTTTTAAGCCTAAAAAAATCGATTTTTTGAAAAATTTACAGTGGTGCTACCCCTTATGCATTCTGGAAAAATTGGTTTAAAAAACGCGTCACATACTATACTATTTGGGTGATGTGGAGATTAGTGCAACTACCCAGAAGCATGTTATTCATGTGACATTTTCTCAGTATGACTAGGTAAGCAAAAGAATGGCAAATAATTTTTGTAGCAAATTTTGAGCTTTCCAACTATTACAAGAAACATTTTTCTCTTAAACTTAAATTGTGTGAATTATTGAAAATAAAAAACAATATTTTCCATATTCAAGTAAATGTTACAGCCGATCCACATATGATCTTAATGGGAATCTTCTTGTACTTATTTGTTAAGCCGAAGTGAAACTATTTCTAAACAAAAAATTGGGATTTACTTACTTTGTAACAAAAATTTATTTTTTATGAGCTAATTTGGTTTATTCTTGTGCAATAATCAAGACATTAAATCTGTGATTATGAAACTTTTAGCTGAATTTATCTGGATAATTATTATTATTTTTTTAATAATTTATATGCTATATATGCAGGCACAAACGATTCTTTTTTTGTAATACCTTTCTTGTAAATTATCAAGTAGTATTAAATCTTGACCCAAACTTTCTAAAGACAAAAAAGATCGATAAAACAAATATCCTGAAAACTGTAAGACAGCCCAATTAAATTTGATTTTCACTGCTGAACAATTTCCAAAAATTGTTTCTTTCTGGAACACTTTCGTTTAGATGTTACAATATACGTATAAAAGTTCTAAGTCTAAGTTTAATGCATTCGGCGGTGTTGTAAGATATTAAAGTTTAAAGTTCACAAAAATAGGGTTTTCATAAAAATCTCGCTTTCGTTGATTCAAAGTTTAATGAAAATTATTATAAAAATTGTGGGCCATTAAATATCTGCGAAAAATATGTTATCCATTTTTTTTATCTCAATTAATCGGTTTCCTGATATAGCACGGAGAAAGGTTGACCTTTGTTCACCTGCTGAATAATGCAGTTTATGGCAAAGAACAGAAGATTCAACACTATAACCGTTTAACACATGTATATAAATACATACATTGCAAAGTGTAACAGGGCAGTTGACACTATAAAAAATATCTTATCAAATAATGTAGGTATGATAAATTATTGAGTAATAAATAATAAACTATGGGTTTTTATTTATAAAAACACGTGATTAGTTTTAATTGCAATTTACCCCTTTTGGCTGGAATGGTAAGCTAATACTATATAAATTTAAATTTTCTAAAACATTATATGGAACAACGTGTTTACTCTTAAAACATATTTGCACCTCCTATTAGAAGTTTATGTGACAAAAAACTAATTAGGAGTTCTGTTTATTTTGTTGAAAATATCCTACTAGTACTAAATACTATAATACCTTACCTTACCTTAGTAAACAAATCGCGGTGCACATGTCTACCACCCATAATTTTTAGCGGTAAAGATTTGTATTACCAGGTTTTATAATTACTTGCTGGTACTTAAATGAACTTTATAAAAACCCTGTTGGTTCATATATGTACCATCCGTTACCCTCTTCCCCAATGACAAAAAAAAATGATGGAATTCTACTGCCTGTAAGACAAAAAACAAAAGAGAAGCACTTTGCTTATTGCTCGATTGCTATTTACAATCATAGCCAAAAAAAAATAAAAACCCACATTTTATTCTATGACCATAATTTTAAATATTCTTAAATTGAGAAATTAAAAATGTGATTTCATCTTCCTGTTATAATTCTTACTTGTCATAGGTTGTTGATACTGCTCTATATCCCTGCAAATACACGTTACCTGAATGTCAGACTGTTATAACTTATGTATGTCATCTCTTCTGTTGGTCAAACAAATAAATATATCTTTTAAAGTTTGTGTTTGTGAACGCCGTAAGTAAAGTAAAACCACAGTACATTATACACTTGCTCCGAACTGAAAATTCAATTAGATTAAGGTAATGAGTTTTACAACATGGGCAGGAATAAATACTGCACTACTAAAATTTATCCATTAATAAAGCGATTTCCTAATGCAGGACATTCTTACAGAAACATTAAAATGTATTTCTAGTTTATTCTATGGTTGGAAAAGGAAAAGATACTTTTTTACAATTTACCACAGAATTTTAAAAGGATTAACGTTTGAGAATTTGCAGGGCATTTTAAGCAGTTGATTTTGTTTTTTATAAAAAAACGCTTTTGCCAATTTAGCAGTGTGTTTCGGATCATTGTCCCACTGAGGAGTTAAAATGAGTGGCACATTATTTGGAATTTGACGATAAATGACTTCTACGTGATATCCTTCATCAAATGTATTGAACCTACCTCAAACGAAGCATACCATTGTACCACCATAATCCTGTTTTTTTTTTCCACTCGCTAAGGGTAACCCCATTATGTTTCCAAAGCACTGCGAGTAGGATGCGGATAGATGGCGATGAACCGCCTTCTTAAACAAGGATAGGTTGTAATTTTTGGGGAAAATTTCTTTTGGTAACAAATTCCATAACTTGGAAGTTCTATAGTAAAAAGAGTCTCCGTAAATAGAAGTCCTCACTGTGTCAAGCTGGACCGCACAGGAAGAATGTCTAGTACGCCTCAAAAATCTTTCCCTTGGGGAAATTATTCCTATTAAATCCTGCGAGCATCTTCCATGATAGCACTTGTAGAAAAGATACAAGTCACCAACCACACGACTGTGCTCTAGTGTTTCGAGAGAATCGGTCAGACTCTCGTCATCAATTAGGCGAATCGCTCTTCTTTGAATGGAATCCAAGAGAGCTAAAGTGTGTTTTGGGGCTGAACTCCAAACATGAGAACAGTATTCTGGTGTTGGCCTAATTTGAGCTTTGTGTAGTATTAATAGTTGATGAGATGTAAAGTACTTTTTAGCTCTAAAAAGAAAACCTAGCTTCTGAGAGGCGGATTTGGCAATGGCGCGCAGATGATCGTCCCAAGAAAAGTTAGTGCTCGCATTTACTTCTAGGACAGATAGATTATATCCCATTAAAAGGATTTTACCGTCCATTAGTACGTTTGTTGCATTATTGATTGATGTTTTTTTAGAGAAAACCCCGGCCTGAGTTTTTAAAGCGTTGAAGTCGACCAAATGGTTCTTACGCCATTGCAGAATAATCTCGAGATCCCGATTAATCGTTTGTATCTGCTGTTCCCTTAGTCGATCTGAAGCAGCGATAGATGGTTTGTCGGAGAAAAAAGATGACACAAGGTTACTATCATCTACGTAGCTGTATATAGGATTGGAAATTGAAGCTAAGAGATCGTTTATATGTAATAGATATAAAGTAGAAAATAGAACAGATTTCTGAGGCATCCTTGCGTTAATCGCAAAAGTCTCGTATAGGATGGCATCGACGGCGACCTGAAGAGATCTGCCGGCAAGAAAATTGGATATCAAATGGTCTTCTTTGCATATTTTAAGACCAAATTCTTTATATGGTGGACGACATCTAATGTGACAAGAGCTGATCCAAATGATATAAATTTGGACTTATCTCACCATAAAATATTGTGCCGTTATTTAATTCCCATTGTACCACTCCACCTAACATGGTCTTTTTAAATTGTACGCGTTGTTTTGCAGGTACATGTTTTAACAGGGGTATTTTGGTGGGTGCTAATATTACAACTGAGCCTTTGGTAACCTACGTCTTATTGTTCTATATCGTATGTTAGCTTTAATTTCCTTTAGCATTTCGAAAGATGACTCAAATGTTTCGTTTTGTGGTGGCAATTATTGAAAAATTAACAGATTTCAAACTTTTTTGCGTTCGGTTTTCTACTTTTTTTGTTTAATTTCAAGGCTTTTAAATCAAACCTATAGAAAAATCGACAGTATTTGCGACATTTATGTAATAATGGTCCCGCTTCATAAAATCTCTGCACCGATGCATACATTTGAGGAGTTCAATGTTTATCTCTGCCCATCTTGAAGAACTAAATAACTACGGGAGTAGATCAAATATGAACCGGAATTTCTATCATGTCGCCATGAGGGCGTCGGGAATGTGCGCATACTCTTAGATATGTTGGGTGGGGATATTACCTCTCTTTCTCAAGCGAATTTCGTTCTTGTCGTTCGTCAGTTGTAAATACGATGAGTGAGCAAGAGGTTCATCCGCACGTTGCGCAGCGCCTTATTATTAAATTTCTTGCCGTTAAAAGCGTAAAGTCCGCCGAAATTCTTCGTACACTCGCACAGTTTAAGGATAATTTTTTGAAAAAAGCTTAAGTGTATGAGTGGCACAACAAATTTTTGGAAGGACGAACTCAAGTTGAAAATGAACCCCATGCCCGTCATTCTTGGACAAGTTTAACTGCGGACAAGATTAACGCTGTTTAACGCCTTTTGTGCATCGATCATCGTCGATTTTCTGCATCAACCTCGTACGGTTCAATACGAGCATATCGACGAAAGAGGTGCAAATTTTCGTTCAGAAATTTTGACATATCAAAAATTAGAGGAAATGCATTGGCAATCATTAGAACACCCTCCCTATAGTCCCGATTTATCACCATGCGATTATCATATGTTTGGGCCACTGAAAGAATATCTAGGAGCTGAGCGATTCCATGATGATGCTGCTGTTAAGACATTTGTGCGCAATTGGCTGCAAACCCGTCTCATCCTTTCTTTTTATAATAATGACATTAAAAAACTCTCAATCCGTAGGGAAAAATGCATAACAAAATCAGGAGATTATGTTGAAAAATAATTAATAACTTTCATATATGTATCTTGTAACAATAAAATTTTATAAACTAATTCTGGTTGATATTTGAGTCACCCTCGTAAAACTAATTAAATTTTACTATTCCAATCAAGTTTAATTTATTGTTTTACTTAATTCACTTACCACGTTCATAAATACAAATTCAGACCGACGTATTCATTTTTTTGACCAACAGTATGTCTGACATGCATAAGTTATTATCAGTTTAATATTCAAGTAACAAGTAGTAGCAGCAACCTATGACAAATAAAAATTATGATCACAAGTTGAAACGACATTTTATATTTTTAGTTTTAAAATCAAAGTCAAAGTGTATTTATTTTTTTGACCATAACTATAAATTCCAAAACGAAAGGATTAAAACTGCAATATTTTGCTCGGTGAACAAATGTCACATAACGGTACCGATCGTGGTGGTATTAAGTGCGACGTCACTTGTTGAGTATAACCAACTTCACGAAAATGTATCACACTTTTACATGACATTTTGGGTCTCTCTTTGCAAATTTTAACCAAGTCTTTCTAGTTTAAATGTCACCTGTAAGTCTTGTAAGCAACTTCTGTGATGTCCTAACAGTTGCAGTCTTAAAATTTCGTATCAAATATTACGTAAATATAACGACCGAAACTCATTAATAACGTCATTAATTATTTAAACATGTCGACTAGTGTTTTCGGGCCAATCTAATCTAATTTAAGAGAAAAAAAATATATGGGCTTATACAGCGGTGTGAAAATTATAAGACAATCCAAAAATAATATAATCAGGTATTTCATACGCCACCTCCTATATTAAAAAAACTAACATAAAAATCTAATAATACTAAAGAAGTAAATTTAATAGAAGAAATTTATATTGCAAAGTACAGTTGTGGCTCTTGAAAATTTATACACCTAATTGTTACGTACATATAAAAAAAAATAATTTTTTGAATGTGTAATTCAGACCTTTATCAGCCGGTCTCCTGCCTGTGTTACTTTTAACAAATTTATATCGTGTGATTTTCGGAATACTGCAGTTAGCAAACATGCAAAAATCTATGGACAGAGAAAAAATTCAACATTGCTAATGTGACGTTCGAACTGATAATTTAGAGACTGAAGAAGAGTAAGTATTAAGGGGCTTTTACACATACCCTTTTTGCTGCCGTTTTAGTGTGCGCCATTTAAACCACGAGAAAAAAATGTCATTTTAAATGCAAAACTGTCACTTCGGAAAAAAACTCATTAAAATCATGTAGGACTGACTGGAGGTAGAAAATCGTGCGTAAATGGAATTTTGCATTCTTAGTGACAAAGTTTTGGAACGACACGTCACCAAATAAATAACAACAAAGTTTACTTCTAGCCCTATTTCTTTGTGGTCGATGCCAACAGCCCATGATCTTAAATTGTGGTAAACTGCATTTTTACACAGACGTACCTCATATTATTTCAATTTTTATTCTATGATATTATTTAAGTAATTGTTTAAAGAACTAAAACCTACAATACAATTGTATAAAGGAATATGATACTTCAATCCTAAAGCAAACGATCCACAGAGTGGACTCAATTCCTTTTAAATCACGCATCTTCGCATTTCTACTGCACTGGAAGTTTCGTTGTAGATTTTCGACGTAGACGGGCTTAAAAGCCTTGGGACTCAAACGGTCACTTGAGAGTTAGCCTTCTGGTTGTTATTTATTTTGTAACCACGTTCCTTACATATCACTTGAAACGCGCGATTGGCTCGCCCTAACAAGATCGTACGAAAAGACTTTAAGTGTAAAGAAACCTTTAGACATCTACATCGATATCAGTAGTTTTATTAATTGGTTTTTTAATTTACCATTTTTGCAAACAATTTTTACTCTACGTCAATTATTCGTTGTATGACGTTTCGAAAAGTCAGTTTCCAATTTACATCTCTAAAACATTGTATTTGTAAATGTGTAATTTTTCGAGGTTCGCAACTGTACAATTTGGCTTAATTTTTCTATTGGAATTAATTTTCAAAGGTGACGAATGGAACCCACGTTTTAATTAAGTTTGGCTAGTCAATTAAAAGTTGTTTTAGACTTAATTATGAAAAGGTAATTATCACTCACCTTTCGGAGGATTAATGGAAATCGCCGATCGATAGAGCGACTCCTCATCGTGCCAGTCTTTATTTCGCTGCACAGTTTTTGCGCCAAACGAAATTAAAACCGTAATAAAACAAACTGCCAACGCTGTGCGATATTTCGTGTTATTCCACAAAGCCGCCCCGGCCAAACCTAAAATTAAACACAAACCGACACTTGGAAGATAAAGGACTCGCTCGGCCACGACAAAACCGACGTAGAAAAGGAGGTTTGTGGCTGGCAGAAAAGGAAGCGCCAGAAAAGCCAGCGATATAAGTAACACACAACTGCCGTTTAGCGGTTTTTTCTCTCTTGAGTTATGGCGCTTTAGATTCATCATGCACACGCAAGACAGCCTCCCGCTGAGGGTGTTATTATTGTTCGTTGTTCGACACGATACGGAATGAGACTCCAAAATGCTGTGATGACATACAGAGCACGGACACGATGCCTTTCTCGTCCCTTTTCCGTTGTGTCCTACCTGTTGTGATTTTACCTCTTTGTCGCATTACATTCACCACACTCGTTTTCACAAGTAAAGCCGCGCACACGTAAAAAATCGCGGATGCCATGTTTCTGATGTCAGTCAAAGATGCTACTCTGGGTATCGCGTCCATTCCCCAATCGAAACTTAATGAATTCGGGAACAAAAGCAACCAAAAGTTGAAAACTGGCAGATAAATGAAAGTTAACAGTCTCGTAAGAAGTTTTGGATCTTTTGCCGTTGGATTATCGGCTGTCGAAAACTCTGGTGTCCTACTCTGCAAACGCAGACCCAGCAGGAAAATGGAAGCAACCCCTAGGGAAATCAGACTTCTTAACTGCCTCTGAAACAAAATGATATATTATTAAAAAATGTGTCTAGTAATATCTCATATAGAAATGTATTTGTTATGTTCTTGCCTTCAGGTAGCGAATTAAGTAAAAATAAAAAAGCAAAATATTGAGAATGCTAAAAATTAAAATTATTGAACCGCTATATATAATTCGAGTGGATTTTGAATATTTTTAGATATGTATAGATTTATGATAAATATTTAGATTCCTTATAAAAGTTCTCTTAAATCGTTGTGTGTTGAATATCTACATTTAAACCTGGTTATCCAACTCCGACAAGTCTACTTCACTGTCATAATAAAAAAAAAATAGTTAAATATAGAGTCAGTTTCTTGGAACAAGAATAACCTCGCCGTTTAGTAGCTCCAACACGTATATGATCATAGTATCGTAAAGGAATTTAACTCTAAATGATAATATTTTGTTTCTGTATTATCCGGACAATAGTTTAGAAAAATAAATATCAGATAGCTAATTATATATTATTATACATGATATTCATATTGTGGTCATGAGTTTTTGTATTGACTTAATTTTGGTGAATTGTCAACTGCAGTACCCTTTCAAATAGCGCTAAAATTTTGTATAAGCACGAGTCCATACCAATGGAGTGTAAAGAAACAAAACGCCATTATCTTTTGAAGACGTGAAACGATATCACTAACTAAAACTGAGCAAACTATCAATATTTGGGCTACGTATTCAGAACTTTATTAAAAAATATCCATATTTAATTATTATCGACTTATTTACCGAAGGATTCTTCTTCAAGTTTGCTAATTTTATAGAAGTACAATCAGTGTTAAGGTTAGTAAAAACAGCGTGCCTGGACTGACAACATCCTTTTCTTAATAATTTAATCCAAGCTTCAAAACCTAACTGTAGCGGCAAAGTAATTGGAAACAAAATCTTGTGCACATTTAAATTTAAATATTTCAATTTATATACCTATTAGAATATCAAACGTCGTTTCTAATGTTATGTAAGTTGAGATATATAATTTTATCTTATGGCACTAAATTGCAGATGTGACGTCTACAAAAAATTGTATAAATAATTGTGAGAGTATCGCTTTATTTCGCTGCAAGGTAATTGGAAACGTTTAATTTAATCTGAAAAATCAAGTAGTTACCTTGCCACTTTTTGCTGATTTCCATGACATTTTGTTTATCACTCACGTTTTTGGCGATGTGAATATTGTGATTAGTATAGTTAGAAGGGATGGATTTACAGAAAAATCGAAAATGAAAGACAAATTACAGTAAACTTGCACAGACACGATTACCATATCAAACCAATCCGAACGATTCCTCAGATTGTTTCCTGTCAGAAAAATACCAGCCAACGATTATTAAAACACAACATTTTTTTATAAAATGGGGGGTTAATCTTATCCCTCGAAAATCAAGTTTTAGTTGATATATCGTCTAGGCTATCATTTGAAAGAGCTGCTATTATTTGGAAGAGCTGTCTCTAAAGACCGCTCATTTTTGTTAATAATTTTTGATTCAACAACTCAAAATGGGTACAAAATGGCCGTTCTTCCCTGATCTCCTTGGTGTCTAGAGATAAAATTTAGGGTTAATAGGGTTAGTAGATATTGGGTCATAGATTATTGGAAAACGGCTCTTTTTTTGATACCATAATAGATTTTGAAAATAGTGTATTAAACAACAAGTGTAGAAAATCAAACTTTTACTAAACGAGTATAGCGTTTAAGTACGAGCCAGCGCAGCGAGCGAGTAACTTAAAGCTATTCGAGTTTAGTAAAACTGCTTTTCTCAGGAGTTTGTTTATATTTTATATAGGTGCTTGCAATCCAAGACATTTTGACCCAAGTATTATTATTATTATTATTTTGGAAAAAACCTTAATTTAGCCGAAGATTAAAATGCAGATTAAATATGTCATTTAATTTACATTATTTCATTTAGATAAATAATTTCTAAGTTAGCACAAGTTAATTAATTGCACGCAACGTAATAATTGCGGTCATTGCGAATTGCGGATGAATGCTTTTATTAGAGACATTATGAGTCACCAGTTCCATAGATATTGCGATTGATTGTAGAAAAAAAGTGCGTATTTGAAAAAAGATATTTTTTTAGTTCTCAATTATAACACAAGAAGATTTGAAAAAAATTTTAAGTTCCTACGTAAGTGAAAATGATTTAATTTGTTCTATTGACTATTGACTGTAGTAATAAGTACGGAGCCCTAAATGGGAGAGCCCAACTTGCTCTTGGCTGATTTTATTAAATAAACAATGAATAGACATAACATTTATTTCACATTTTTTTTGACATCCGTGAGATTCTGTGGTGCCAACATGGTATGTTCGAACAATTTAAATATGTATATTATCTAAAACTTCTGCAAAAATGTTAGTACTATCTTATCATTTGCTAGAATAGAAGCAGAGCCATGAAAAGTAGTACATTCGTAAAACACATGCTGTCACTTCTCTTAATAATGATGGATGCTTCAGAAAACTATCAACCAGCATTTATTGATTTCTATTAGTAATAATATATGAGACGTGCTAAATTGTAGAATTACCCCATATCACAAGCTGGAATAGAAACTGAGGAATTGCCAGTAGTAAAGCTCTTACCTCCAGTATCATCATGTTAGAAAATGATTCATGGATAATAATAATGAACGTTTCGGAAGACCATCACCCGGCATTAATCCAATTTTGTTAGGAATGCAAATGCGAATAATTATAGGCTTACCATCCAAGACATTGTGGTATTATGCTATAGCACATGTGAGAACAGAAGCTGAGTAGCTGAGCAGTAATAAAGTTCGTAACATCATGTTTTAAGATGGTTAGCATATGTGAACAAAATCAACGTTCTGCAAAAGTCTTCAAAGTCTGTAAAGAACAACTTCATTTTATAAGTCACAAAAGATGCAAAAGCCCATCTTCCGTTGCAGTTTGTGGCCCTGTTTCCTCGCTCATTTTATTCGCCGTATTTTGCCACTTGTGACTTTTTCTCTTTACTTCCAAATAAAGTAGAAAGAGGCATCACGTAGGAGAGTAATAACTGAAATCGCATGGTCTACTTAACGCATTACCAAAATGTGCCCCTTTCGTGTCAGAAGCATTGGTGTCAGCCCTAAAATTCTGAGGTGTTTACTTGGCATATCGGGGTTGTAAATAAAATGTAGCTATTCAACAGTATTGTTTATTTCAGTGCTTCAAAAACTCTCTCATGCTGATTACTTGATTACATGGACCCAGTCTTTTTTGTCTTATTTACTTTATTCTACATTTAGATACGAATCTTCTTTAGTATTAATAATGTTAAGGCATAAACTTAAAATACAAATCTCGTCCCCTGAAAACAAAAAGATTAAAAAACACAAAAGATATTGTTCTAACGCGTTTCTATAGCCAAGCTATCATCTTCAGAGAGAGTATCCCTCTAAAGATGATTTGAAGATTTGTATTTTGACTTTTGAAGATAACCGAGGAAAAAAATATAATAATAATGGGCCTAAACTGATTCAGATAAATTTCACCTGACCATTTGTCACATTAATAAACCAAAGTTTGCAACAACTTTAAAATCTCATTGAGAGAAAATATTTGTTTTACAAAACATAATATCAAGGTCGACTAGATATTATTTGCTCTGAAGCAATTTTGAGGTACCGGGCTGCATGTTCAATATTTATTATTCTCGTCGCTACTTTCTTTTAACCTAAAAAATTTAATCCGATTGTGGATGTCTTTCCGCACGTATGATATTTTGCCTTAAAGGCATATGTCGGCAATCGTGATATTTTGTAACAGTATATTTATATTGAATTTTCTTTGCTGTTCTTCGAATGTGTTTATTGTTATTGTTCAAGATATATTATATTATGCTACCATATTCCCCGATGAGAATTTTAAGCCTTTTGGCAAACACAAACAAAATAATATCCTGACAACAACACCACAAAAACGACTGCATTTAAATACCATATAAAACAATACCAAAAACACAAACAACAACAAAACGTGATCCATATGTTTAAGTCAAATGTTCAATGATCCATGGCACAAAAGTGTAAAACCTAAATTATTTTAGAATTTAGGAGTATATCATCGTTGATGTTTGCAATTGTCCATCTTTCATGCATATCCTAGAGTTTTGAGTATCCAAATCTTTGATTGGGATGGAAACCTAAACTTTCGTGTTATTAGCATAATATTTCTGAAACAGCTCCAACTAACTGTAGGTTTATTAATAAATTTACCGAAATTCACCGTTGAAAGCACGAATATTTAGCCATTTCTTGCTACTCGGAAACGAACGCGTTTAACCGAAACTACACTTACTTACTTCGAGGTTAAATTGGAAGATTACTTTAAAGGTATTAGAATACGAACTGTTATCTACCTTGTTAGGAGTTGCTCTATAAAATTCCCAAATAGAATAAAACGAATCGCTTCCTTTGACCCGTCGTCATCGTCAACCGTCCACCATCCTTCCTCAGGATGAGCTAACTTCTTGAAACTTCTGACATTACGTAGGCCAGAGAATTTTCTCATTGGCAAATTTAACAGACAAACCCGTGCTTGATACATTTCAGTGAATAGGAAAAATCATCGCAACTTCCGAAATTTCTTAAAATACAAATCATATGTAACAAGATCCTGGTACACA
The DNA here is from genome assembly GCA_028583605.1 of Dastarcus helophoroides. Lineage (NCBI taxonomy): Eukaryota > Metazoa > Arthropoda > Insecta > Coleoptera > Bothrideridae > Dastarcus > Dastarcus helophoroides. The sequence continues at coordinate 8,563,478 of CM053326.1, forward strand.
CCCTATTTTTCTTTATTTATAAAGAAAAAAATTTTCAAACTTGCTGCACTTCATTTTCTTGTGAAATATCAATTTTTGACATAAGAGTGACATTCCTGTTGCTGACCCTTTTGCTAAAACTGATAAAAACCTTTCGTTTTAAAATGAAATAGCCAGTAAATTATTACATTTTTGAAATCCGTACAATCTTCCTGAATACAATGGATATAAAATAAGTGATTTTTAAAGAATTGAAAAATGTTTTGCCTACTATTTTATTTTTCGACTGAAAAGTTTGTACCTTCATCCTAATTAATTTGAACGGATCACATAATGCTGTAAAAATCAACAATAAAAGAAGACGCGTTTTATGCTTGTATCGTGTGATAATGTTAACAAATATCCCTTTCATTTCATAACTTTATTTTCATAAATGGCACCATAATGGTACAGTGGCATACAATGAAACAGGACAGTTAACAGTGAATATTATTGTAACGAAATATAATTATGGAATTTAGAATCTAAGGAAATGTTCTAGAAACATCTGATAAGGGAAAGCGGCCGCGATAATGAAGCAACCGGTTGGCTTTTCCTCAATCAGTCAGTTAGAGTCAGTGGAGTTAATGAAGTTAGTAGTTAGAAGTCAATTATTGCAGTTGTAGTGTTCAGAGTTTGGTTTGGAAATAAAGTGATAGCAATTCACGACGTTAATAATCATTTCGAACCGATAACGCGCAACATTATCTATATTTTCACTTTTGCGGTGAAATCAATAGAACTAAAGTCGTAGTAAGAACATACGATATCGATGGAAAAAAATTAAAGTAATTTGACGCTCCCCAACTTTCGATAATTTAGTTTTTTGCGGCATTAAAGTAGTCGATTTAAATTAATTATGATGAGTCATGATCTTTTGGATTAAAAAATAAAATGGATTAAATAAATTATCAATATTTCAAAGATTACTCATTTTAGGTGCATTTTATTCAGAAACCTATGCAGATTCCAAAAATGAAATAATATGCAGGAAATTCCTATTTAAAAGTTGAAGAATCAGTTTTGGCTAAGATGACAGCAGCAGGAATTTTTATGTCGAAAATAAATGTATGTATTAAGTAGAGCAAGTTTGAATATTTTATCTTCACAAATAAAGAAAAAAATATGGGATGTACCATAAGACTGTTGCACTCTGTATATTGGATGTAACCAGGATCATGATATACCCCATTAGAAATGTCAAAATTTGACATTTCATAAGTATATTAAATGTAGCGACTTCATAAATTAAGAAAAAATAGGAGGTGTACTATGCTCCTGCTATACCCGATGTAAGATTAAATATTATTGCAAAGAAGAAAAAATGCTCTTTTATATAAAATCATTGCCTGCTATTATTTTTTTAACGAAACAGAGTTTTATACCTTCAAAATCATGATGCTGAATTAAGAAATCATTTACATCATTAAATTTCACGAGAAAACTACAGTTAGGACAGTTTTATTCAAATTTTTCTAGTTAACTGGAAAGTAGCTACTGACAGTCTAAGAATTTGGAAAATATTAAAATTTTTAAAAATTGTGCTAAGATACAACATATTTCCTATGACTGACGTGGAATCAGTTGTAATGGGGCAAAAATCGAAAATTGGATGCACTTTACATTATTCAACATACAGACCACATAACGGAAATGAATGACATTTTTCAATGGCGAATTTTAGATTTAATAAGAATTAGCAATAATTGTATCAAAATAGATTACTGTTAGAGAAGGTTCTCCTTTATCCAAATTTGGTGCACATTTACCCGAGATATAACCACTTTTATGGGCAAAATAAAGTCAAAGTTTTGACTATTTTTCGACAATAGAAACAAGAACGACGTCGTGGTGTAAAATAATCTGAACTGTCAATAAAAACTTAGTAATTTATCCACATAACTGTAATATTTTAATCAACTAAATCTCACGTTAATTAGTGCTATAAAATTTTAATTAAAATCAAAATGAATTATAAATTTACAGGTATTGCACTACATTAACGAAACTTTTTATATGGATATAGTGCATTGATTTGTCTACAATTAATTACATATTGCCTAATCATTTATCGCGTAAATACTATTTGCCTGTCATATATTAAAATGTCATGTGCTATAAATTTAGGAAAGAAGAGTAAGTATGTTTGTTTAACTGAGTAAATGAACAAATAAACATTACAATTAAACCTTCATTAATAAAATAATGTGATTTTCACCTAAATTCGTAAATAATGGGAAAAATAAATTCAACCCAAGCTCGAAAAAGGCAATGTTTTATACGTTTATTTACAGTAAAAATTGTTGTACACAAGCATATTACGATTAAGCGTATGTTAATGCCCTAATATTATGAACCGTTTAAAGCCAGTTCACAAAAGCTTTGAATTGAATGTAATGCTATTGCAGGAATGTTTACAAATCGGTTATAAATTACACTTGTACGTTATGTTTAGGTAGATGAAAAAATAACTGAAATTCAAGGATTGGGGAAATATAACATCAACATTGACATTGTTTGTGCTGATATTTATTAATTTTGCAACATACTGGTTCTTAAAATGATTATCAGTGATTGACAACCGCACCTTTTGAAGTAACACAAAAATAATAACAAATCCTCACGAGACCCATTTGGGTAATTATTGCATAGGTATTGTAACAGAACGTCATTATTAAATTTAGTTAGGAATTTTCTAGAAAATTTCATAAGGGGAAACGGCCGCGATAATGAATCAAGCGGCAGATAAGCGTTCCATAAATTTCGGAAAACGATAAGTCTTATCTGCTTATTTCTTCTAGAACCCGAAGGGGGAAGCTATATAAGGCGGTCGGCTTTTCCTCAGTTAGTTAGTTACAAGTCAATAAATAACTTAGTTAATTAAACTGTGTTAGTAAATTACAATTGTAGTTTTCCGAGTTCAGTTTATAAATAAAGTGGATACAATTCACCAAGTGTTAATCATTCGAACCGATAACTGCGCAACAACTGGTGTCAGAAACAAGATCAGTTGTGGATTGTGCTTTATTCCTCGGATGAATTGGTGCAAAGTCTCGCACTTGACTTTATCAGGGACGTTGTAAACTGAAATTTAACAGAATTTAATTATAAAATTTAGTTAGGATATTTCCTAGAAAGTTAATATACGGAAAGCGGCCACGATAATGAATCAAACGCAGATAAACGTTCAGAAATTTCGGCAAACGATAAGCCTTATCTGCTTATTTCTTTTAAAACTCGAAAGGGGACCTATATAAGGCGGTTGGCTTTTCCTCAGTTAGAAGTCAATCAATAAATTAGTTAATTAAACAGTGTTGGTGAATTACAATTGTAATGTTCCGAGTTCAGTTTAGAAATAAAGTGGGTATAATTCACCAAGTGTTAATCATTCGAACCGATAACGAGCAACAGGATTTAAAAATAGAAACCCTTTAAAACGCAGACTTCGAGCATTCCAGTTTATCTCCCAGATTGCGTTGGATAATTGTTTTAAAACTAAAAAGATCATAAACAAAGAGAACAGTCTATAGGTGTAGTTAGAGCCCCTCCATTAATAATTATGATTACACAAATCCTATTGAATTGTGGAACAAAATTTGATATCAAAAATTATAATAATTAACTTTAATTAATATAAAAGGTACAAAGTACATTTTTAAGTTCTCCGTCCCAAAACAAAAATATTTTCAGCCTAACTTAGATTGTTAATATTTGACATACACATGCCGCCACTTAAATTTAAACAAATTTTAGGTAATAATAAAATTTCGGATTGAATTTTATCGGTGTAGATCCAATTTCCTTCAGCAGCGTTATATAAAAAAGGCTATATTCACAGACTAACTAAGTTTAGTATTTTCTGTTATAATTAATATACTTACATTTATATCAGTAGCAACTTTACCCAAAGCGTTCGTTATAATTCCTGCTTTTTGTGCTTCAGTTAAGAGCATGATAACGAAGGCTTCCACGGCCAGAGTCAGTACAGGATATACTTCGCGAAACTCTTCTTCTTCCAGAAGAGTTTCGCCTCTGGTATGGTGGACATACTGAGTTACCGTGCTTTTCTGTCTAAACTTTCTTATTCTTTGTACCAATTTTCAATTTAGAAGAGTTTCGCCTTTGGTATGCTAGGCATACTGAGTTACCGTGCTCTGATGTTTTGAAATTGGCCTTTTCATTCTTTCATTTTTGCATATTCCCTCATATTCCTCTTTTCATTTAATTTTTCTTTTCTTTGTTTCTGAAGAAGCCCCCTACAATGGTGGGCGAAACGTCGAACACTTTTAGTAGTTCTTTGACACGGTCCAATCTCGGAAGAAGTATATTCTGTATTCAGTTAAGAGCCTCTGTATATTTTAAATCACTCCCTAGCTTTTTGTCAATGATAAATAAATACATACACACTTGGCTATGGTTCAAAGTATAAATTATACGATACCGTTCACATTTGCGTTGCTATACATCTTGCAAATCAATCACTGTGAAAAATAAAAGATTCATAGATAAACAATGTACGGGATTTTTGATGGAACGGACTGGTCCTTGGTTATCTTGAAAAATTGAAATACACAACTTGTCCCCTGAAACCAAGAGAGATTAAAAAACAACAAAGGTTGCTCTAACGCGTTGCGACAGCCAAGTTGTCATCTTCAGAGAGAAACTGCTGAGATAATAAGCCTTGTATATACGAATATATACAAGCTTATTACGATGCAATTGTAATCTAATTTCATTAGAATCTAATGAAAATTAGACTGTATACACTTCCAATTGGAAGTGTATACAACCACCGTACCATGCTGACGAGGCCAAGGAAGGCCGAAACTAGTCTATGGTTGCGGTTGTACATATTTTCAATTTTAAGCACGTTTAACTGTTTAATTACAGAACATTTAATTGGTCATTTGTCAAAACTAGATAAAAGTAAATCACGCCCAGAACGTTTGTATCTATGAATGTTGTAATGCAACCCGTGATACAAGCTTTGCCTCATCTACGTGAACTTTGCAATTGCAGTCTAATTTTCATTAGATTCTAATGAAATTAGATTTCAATTGCATCGTAAAAAACTTGTATATATTCGTATATACAAGGCTTATTATCTCAGCAGAGAGTAATGCTTCAATTAGCACGTAGCGAAAATGTTTGCGTAATAAACAGTTAAAAGTCAGTTACAAGTCACCCAATGGAGGTTTGCTCTCTTGGATTCTTATACGACTGACTAACGACTTTTAATTGGAAGTGGATACAACCACCGTACCATGCTGACGAGGCCAAGGAAGGCCGAAACTAGTCTATGGTTGCGGTTGTACAAATTTTCAATTTTAAGCACGTTTAACTGTTTAATTACAGAACATTTAATTGGTCATTTGTCAGAAAGAAACTAACGTCAAATCTTAAAATTAACCCTTATATACTAAGAATATTCACTTCGTGCATGATCGGCCGCACTCGAATTATATGTTAAATGCATGTGCAGCTTAGCCATCCATAAGTCTGGAAACAACCTTTTGAATGGTTGCGCTGGGCCTTAAGGCTATTCATCTCTGTTAAAAATAGTTAAGGTCGATAGATAAGGAATTGTGACAAATCGACGTGTATGATTGGATGCGCATGCGCGTTCGGGTGCAGCCGATCATGCACGAAGTGAATATTCTTAGCATATAAAGATTAATTTTAAGATTAGATGCTAGTTTCTCTCTAAAGATGACAGCTTGACTGTCGAAACGCGTTTCTTGGTTTCAGGGGACAAGTTCTGTATTTCAATTAATGTACGGGATAAAGAATTTTAGCCAGCATCAACTTTTTCTCTCCCTAATTCACAAATTTTCATCTTTTGCAATGATCTTATTTCTTGAATCTTAAGTAATCTACTACATGTGTTAAATTATAAATTCTGTTTGTATTCAATATTTCTTAAGATATTCTGCACTGTTCGTGACTGCACATTAACTGGCAGATGATCCGATCACTTTTTCAGCGCTCTTTTAGAAAAACTGTCACTTAATTATTTGCAGCTGTTGATTAGTTGACATTTTGTGTGAAGTGTGCTGCCAATGCAGATGTTTGTCAGTATGTTACTTCTTTATTTGAATAATGGAGGTAAAGCAAATTCCCACTCATTTCTATCAAATTTTATAAGGCGATACTAGTAAATTCAATAATATTTGGCAATTATACGGTGTGATGATAACGTTCGGAACAAAATTCCGTTAGGTTCCTTTTTCAAAAAAAAAAAAACGCTTGAGCAGGTCGATTTGATTTTTTAAAGGCCAGCTTATGACGTAAAAATTTTATGTATAATGTTACCCACCTTGCACAATGACATCGTCATCGTTTTTTTTAAATGACAACGCTAATTCATTTTTGGTGTTTTTTGTAGACCTTTTTATTAATGAAATAATCATATAAAAATAATTGTACCTTACATAACAATTTTTCAGATAAAAGGCAATCACCTTAAGAATTGAAAATTTATCTTTCATGGCAAAAATTCAGTATTACATCCAAAAAGTAAATTTGGTTTATCTTCTTTAAAATAATTTTACAAAAAGAAACTGCCTTTTTGTTTTAGTTGTACGATAAGACGGGAATGAGTTAGGTGCTGCAACTAATAAAAACTGTAAGCACTTGTCTTAGTAATAATTTAACAGATTATCAATTAGTTGTCTGCTTGTGTTAAGTAAATTTAAAACCAGAGTAAAAATAAATTTTAGCAGCTTTAATTGCACACGTAATATTGGTACCTAAAATTCATAAAAAGTGTAAAACACATTACAAATTACAAAAAGTAATTATTCTTTTCAAAGCTAACAACAATGGCACATTTATCTCAACAGAAAAGAATACAGGTAGTGATGATGGTTGGATGTGGCGAGTAATGGTGCGTTTTCACGCTCAAGCAATTTGCGCCAACTGCCTTGTGCAAGCCAATTGGCGCAAGTGAATTGGAGCATGAAAACGGAAATCGTTGACTTGCACAAGCCAAAAAAATTGGCTTGAGCAAAATCTGGCCGGTCAGATAATTTGCTTGTGGTTGGCGCAAATGCATGAGCGTGTAAACGACACACAAACTCGACACCTGCACTGAGAGTGCGAGTTATGTAATTTATGGTATTTTATAATATATAAATTATATATTAGCACTATGTAGTTGATTAGTTGTCATTCACCATGAATATGCATTCTACGACAAAAAAGGTTTCTGCTTAGACCGTAATTTAAATTCTTTTGTTAGTGGTACTTTTACAGTATCAATATTTCTTGGGATTTTAACTAATTTTGTTATGATTTCTAAATCTGTGCTTTTGTCGTCATTCTCGAATTCGAGGAAAGGACGTTATTTGTCCAGATGAGAGAAAGTTGCGTTGCAGCAATACAATAACTTTTTGTGTTGAATAGTACTGATAATATACCATATCGTGCTTTCGCCTTCAAGAAAGGACTAATTGCCAACATTTGGTCTTTTTGATTCCAACATCATAATTTATATATAATAAGATAAAAGGGAAACTTTATCTGTTTTTTTTTAGGGTTGTCACAAGTGTATTTACAACCACCACATTTAACTCTTACTTCTTTATTATGAACTCCGTTAACTTTACACAGTTTTGTTTTCAGTTTGCTTGAATATAGTTCGTTAAGTACTTGTGCGTCGAATTAATAGTATTTTATCCAAGTTTAAGTTAAAAACGTTTCAAAAAGTATTTTGTTATAAAAATTCTTTAAATAATTATTAAAGATGTCAGCGAAAAAAAAAAGAATTCATGATCGAATTTATAAAACTTTATAAATCTCTTCCTTGTCTTTGGAAAATAAAATCCAAAGAATATAGTGATAGGAACGCAAAATCTCAAGCGTATGATTTGCTTGTTCAAAAATACGCACTGTGGACGAGAGTGCAACTAGAGGGACGGCGGTAAAAAAAATTAATTCAATGAGAACCACATATAGAAAAGAACTAAAAAAAGTGCTCGAATCTGAGAGGTCTGGTACCGGTGCAGACGATGTGTATGTTCCACATTTGTAGTACTACGATTTAATGTGCTTTTTACAAGACCAGGAAACTCCAAGAAACACTGTATCAAATATGGATGAGGAGAACGAATCACAGGTAAAATAAATGGGTGTAATTGAACTTTTCATACCAGTATCATTCCTTTTTATAAATGGTGTAACTAAATCTAATAAATGTCGATAGGTTGCCTAATCCATGCGCAGGTAATTAGGAAAATCATTTGGGTCATTTATTAGTTCCTTAATTAACTTAATATGAGAAAAGTAGCCCTCTTTTAGATCCAAATTTTATGTGATCTTCTTCGTTTTTTATCTTTTAACAGTTTTAAGTTTTTAATTAAACAAACACCAGCTAATGCTAATAATTCGTCTTCGTGATCCATTTTTGAGAGTTGCACACACAATGATAATATCAATTGTACTGACGAACAAGGGTTCATTACAGTTAAGTCTATATTTGACCCGTGCAGGTCAATTTGCGCAAATTGCTTGAGTGTGAGAACAACCCGCAACAATTCAGTTCTATTTGCACCAATTGGCTTGCACAAGGCAGTTGGCGCAAATTGCTTGAGCGTAAAAACGCACCTTAAGGACTCATGCCCTAACATGTGAGTTATTAAACCAAGAACATTTTGACAGATCGCCCATTGCAACATCTGCAGTAAGTAGATTGATAGCCAAGGCAATTAGTCCTAAATAAAAACGTGAATCACTCCTTTGTGTTAAAATTATTCAAAGAAGAAAAATATTATCCAAACAAAGTGTAATTGATACACGAGTGAAACAAGGATGATCCAGACCGCTGCTTGCAGTTTTGTATTAATGGTACACTATGAGGGAGATCCCAATTATCTAAATAACATAATCTTTTCTGAGGAAGCCACTATTTGGCTGAATGGGACAGTACATAGACATAATTCCAGGTATTGGACACGCGAAACTCCTCACTGGACTAAAGATTTCCATAGTCAACGGCAAGGCAAACTAAAGTGTGGTTGAGAATAATCAGACGACGTTTTCTATGGCCTTAACATTTTCAAGAACACCTTACTGCAGCACGATATCTAGAGTTCTGGCAATTTGATTTGGTACTAACTCTGGCAGTTCTATTCCAAAAATCCCGATGTAGCCCATCAGAATATTTGGTTTCAACAAGATGGGATTCCTCCCCACTTTGGCGCTGACGCCACATTTTCTGAAAGATGGATATAGCGCCGAGGAGCAATGAAGTGGCTCCCACATTCACCAGATTTGCAGAGGTTTGGATACTGTAAGTTCTGTCTTAACAGAAAATCAGCACGCTTGTTGCTGGCTATGGTTATACGTTTAGGCCTTCGCTGACATGCAGTTTTTAGTCGGCCTACTATTTGGTTGGCCAATCACTCTTGTGCGCCCACCTTGGCGATTAAATGGTCGGCCGACTCATATGCCAGCCGATTTTTGGAATTCATCATCATCATCAGTTTAAAAATGAAGTTCAAAGAGAAAGCCTATCTTATTGCTCTAGAGATTAGAAGAAGACAACGAGCACATAAATTATAAGCCAAGTTTATTAAAAGGCCAATTTATTAAATTGAAAATCTAAAAACATACCTAGGATTTTTTTCAACTATGATAGGATGAGTATTAACAACTTTGATGAACGTTTATTGCTTATTGCAGCTTCTGTAACATATCAGAATACATTTCCCCAGAAGAGAGACCATAATGAGCAAATTTCAGGATTTTCAGGCAAGTGTTTAGTTCCAGTCAGCGCGGACAGATCTTAATCACTACGTTAACAATGCAGTTGTACAACCGAAAAGTTGCGTCAAGTTTGTAACCAGCCACAAACTTTTTAATCGACCGACTAATAAGCTGCATGTGAGCGCAGTTCCATAAAAGCATGTTGTTTGTTCACAATTTGGCAACCAAACAGTGGGCCAACTAAAAGTTTCATGTCAGCGCTAGACCTTAATAATAGTAACTTTCCTTACATGAGAGTCTAATATTTGATACATCGTCAAATGAAGATTAGCTAATTAATTAGTTAATCTTTAAAGGTTAATCTTTGCCAGTGACTACACTTTAAAAGTAGACAATGCATTATAAGCACATAAATTACATTTCCACTTAATAAAATAATTTTATTAAGTTACAAATCTTACAGATAAAGCAAAAGACCTATTGCTTTTTATACAATTAAGTACTAATTTTTATTTTAAATGTCAAATCTAAAAAAGTCTAAAGAAAAATGAAATCAATTAGGAGTAAATTACATATAGAAATAGGGAACGCCGCAATTTAGTTTAAGATCGATTACAAGCTTCAGTGCCGAACATGAATTCGTTGCATGAATCTAAAGTGTAACTTAATCATTAGCGAATAATCAAATTCTCCCCAGTGTTACTTAAAGGAACACCTCGGCACACAAGCAGTAAATATCGCAAGGGGATGTTAGTTCCCCTAAGTCGATAACTTAATATCAAATATCAAGATAGGCTTCGATCTTTTACGCGCCGCACACAACACGATAGGACATGCTTTTCAGATAGTCCAGGGTTGTGTTAACGTGTCGGTAATGTACGATATCGCGCTCCAACTTCCCCAGAATTGATTCCGCAAGTTGACCCTTTCCGAGTTAATATTCAGCTTTGCCTTGAATAGCGGGATCGTATTTCAGCGGCATCTGATACCGTCACAAATCGAATTTCCTCCGCGTTTCTTACTTAATGAATTATTGTAATTTGATTCAGGCATAAATATGCGTGTCTGGAGTTGTACGGTTGTATTTAGTTTGATGTATACGGTTTTCCCATTCACGAATATCTGAGGGTAGAAATTGTTGCAGCGTTCGGTCCTTTTTAAAAGATAAGAAAAAAGTCACGAGCGAAGTCATTGCCTGAAGAACCTATCGATTGTGTCACATTTTATTTTCCTCTTTTAATTTCTAATTTCTTATTGCTCTTTCCATAAGAGACAGTTACAAATGTTGGTTATAAGATATTACCTATACATTAGAATATCACAAGTTCAGACTGAAGATTTTTACCAACTTTAATGTCCAAAACTATTATCATTTTAATCGAATGACATCTTCTGCCTGTGATTTCCAAATGAGTGTGTTTTCATGAGTAAATAAAGTTTTCTACATATCTACATAATATATAAACTCATACAACTGCTTTTTATGAATGTATGTAGTAAATATTATTATTTTTTATTTGCAACTTAACTGCAATAAAGGTTTTTGTATTTCCCCATACAATTGTCAAAATTTCATTTAATTTACTACCTGCTGATCATGAAAGCAGCATTCGTCTTAGGATCACTGCATTTTATGATATTGTTACGCTGCCCACCAAAACTTACATAATATTAAATATTATTTACAGGTAAACAGGAAAAACTGTAAGAATTTTAAAATCCACTAATGAAATTGCTGCGTATCTCTGGTTTATGTGGAATCATTTCCAGACATTTTTGGCTTTATTTGTCATTCTAGGTAGATCGCCTTTTTGCTCATATTTCGATTTCAGGTGGCCTTTTCGTTTTTCTCTCGGAATTAATGGGTTGTTTAATATTGTTCTCCTGTTTGTCTACCCGTGAATGCTCCACGGAAATGGAGATATTATTAAACGTTGCTTAAACCAATCATTTAGGGCTGCACTCCATCAAAGGTAGGGAAACAGAGCTATCTTCTATACATCCGCGACGGTAATGATTGTATTGTTTTTATTTTCTTTTTTGGTAATTGTGCTATGTGTTTCTTTCGTCCAAATCCGGATTCTCTATGACGTGCCGGTCTGGTGGTTTTTACTGAATATTCTAACTCCCTCTTCCGCCTCGCAGAAAGTAAGTCGTGAGGCAGATTAATCTAAGCAGAAACACCTATTGTTAACTTCTCCTCTTATAGGTGTTGAGAAGCTCTACTTTTTATTTCACTTTTTAAATTTCATAAGCCCTGTCATAATTTAAAGAATACGAGAGGAGGAGGGTACATTTGGCAAATATCTATTAATTAAGAAACATTTATTAAATTATGTTGTCATATTTTGAAAGACTATGAATCAGTTTATTAAAATAAACCAAAAGAATATAGAAAACAAGGATAAGTAATGAATTATTTAATTCTGAAGCAATTGTGGGTGCAACATCAAATTATTGGCGTTGTAAAGAATTTTAATTTCTGAGAACATTAACTTCATTATAAGCATATGATTAACAAAATCAGAGATCAGGCAATGTATATTACTAATTATTATAATTCTTTGTCACTAAGCCATAACTTAAAATCTAAAGACAAACTATCAGTGACAGCTGTTTTACAAGAGTGTCCCAGGTAACAATTTTTAGTTCGTTTTTTTTTTTTGCAACAAACCTTCAAATGATACTGTTTTCAAGCTTAAATATGAAGTTAAGTCGACAAAAATAGTTTTAATATTAAATCTAGATTTGGTTTTTTATATTGGCATCAAACTCTTAACAAATACTGCCATTTGAAAGCTAATATCATAAATCTTTCCAGCGTAATCGCCCATCTATAAAATGCAATAATAACTACTTTGATTACTCTAGTTACCACAGGAATTGTAAAACACTTTAATTCTAAACTGAAATCGGAACACTACAATTGCAATTCACCAACTTATTCATTGACTTCTAACTAACTTGACTAACCAGTTTTATTGACTAACTGACTAATTAACTACACTGACTTCTTCTTACTGACTCGAGGGAAAGGCGACCGCCTTATATAGTTTTCGTTTCCGGGTTCTAGAAAAATCCCGCCGATAAGGCTTATCGTTTGCCGAAATTTCTGGAACGCTTATCTGCCGTTTGCTTCATTATCGCTGCCGCTTTCCCTTATCAGATCTTTCTAGAAAATTTTCTTACATACTAAATTCGATAATTTACATTTCGTTACAATATTCTTTTGGATGCGTATGTATAACTTGGTTTTAATAATAAACTAAATCAGTTTAACCTTTAAGGTTTCTAGTTTCAACGTGTAATAAGCCGTTGAAACAGTTTAAAAATTAATAGATTTTTGAATGTCGATAATTAATTATTTCCAATCTATTTCGGTTTTGTCAAAATATTTGTCGGTATCGAACATTTTAATAATAGGGAAAATCTAGAGAATTACAACCAGTTTCAAATTTCCTCTCCATTGACACAAAAACATTGTCCAAGGTTACCAAAAGTTTCACAAAATATGTATTCAGAACTAAAAATTAATATTTTTGAACATTTTTTATTATATGCTTTTGTGTTGTTTTCTTCAGTTTAGATAGTTTTTATGTTCCAATTGTAATGAGTACATTGTCATAATATCACGTATCATATTACTGTTTTTGGTTGAACGGACTGGCCCTTGGTTATCTCAAAAAATTAAAATACAAATCTTGTCCCCTGAAACCAAGAAAGATTAAAAAACCCAACAAAGGTTAATCTAGCCAAGCTATCATCTTCGGAGAGATACTGATGTTACGATTTAAATTTCCGTTAGAAATAGGGCTTGTGACATACGTTGGTTGGTTTTATAAGTGCTGGCATATCTTCTGTCAGTCTTGGTGTGGGGGAAATCGGCCATCTTCTCTCTTGTCGTGACTTGGGTGTCATCCTTCTCAAGGTGAGGTTACAGCATTTTCCAAGTGCATCTTGGTTGTTTTTCCTGTAAGGGATTTACTGTAACCCATCTTCGGACCGTCTGGGGCAATTGTATTTCATGGTGTTACTAAGATAGGACGAAAACCTCAGATGGTTTCGATTTTTCGGGAATAAGCAGGAAGGTGCTTCCCAAACACGAGGCAGAGCCGACTAATAACCAAGGCTCTTTTTTCGGTTGGGATCCTTGTCGGATTCATTTTTAAATCCTGGTCATCGGAAACTTTGGATCCATCTCTTATCTGCCAATCAGGACCTGTAACGAGACACGAGGAGGTCCAAAGGAGTGGTCATCGTCTCGTGGAAACCTCCAAGTGTGGGCTTCGAGGACTTTGGTGAAGGGAGTTCGTGTAAATCGACTCAATAGCTGCACGAAATACCAGCATCCCTTTCGACCTGGGACCCTTCACGACGATCACTTAAGTACCCCTTCTTTATATTCTTATTTGGGGATTGTCCCAACCATAGATGTGTCAGATTTTTGGATTGTAACCTAAATTATAATACGGTTTGAAATATTGCCTACAACCCTTTTTCGTTTGCTTACGTAGCTTGTTCTGGTGGGCTTAGGTCCAGCCAGTGTTAATTCTGCTTTTGTCTGTGCTGGAACTTAACCAATATTTTAATAGTTATATTTATGAATAGAATATTTTAAATGTGTTTCAAAGGTAACGTTTACCAACTTTTGTAAACAGCTGTATGGAACAAAGTGCGCACTTTCTTTCAAATAAATAGTGTCAGTACTCTAAGACCAGAATAAGAAAGTTTGTGAAAGATACACGTGCCTTGAGTGCGTACATTATCAAGTGTAAAATACCGTGCAGTACATTAGAACTTATTCTGCCTTTGAAATATTTTGTTTTATTGCTTCTAAGAATTATTTTCCTGTCTGTCCAAATTGTAAAGTTAGAACATAGACAGCAACACTCTCAATAAGGTAGGTCACAGAGAGAGTGGCAACGAGAACGGGAACTACGCCATCTAGGAGTGAATTGTCCAGCTTCCGTGATTAAGTATCTTTTGGTGATTTTTCGACGTCTCCTTTAGGTATACTGCGTGATTCAAAATCACCTGGCGCCCTTTTTTGGTATTCTTTAGCCGTCGTGCCGCGCAATTACCAAACTTAATTCTATTTAAGCGGAATCTGGGACTTAGAAATATTTTCACTCCTGAGTTCCGGACTTGTCACTTTTTGGGAAGTTTTCCACTCAATAGATTTTCATATCGGCCCAAACAAGGGGTCCTCACAGGGGTGTACGACTTCCAGCCTGCAACAAGAAGAGGCTCTTGCTCTTTTCCCAACGCTAGCCGGCGATAGTGTAGGAAATTATTTCTTAGTTTGATAGTGAAGAATTTCTAGTACATTATAAATACTTAGCCACGATTTCTTCACTGGGGAAAAACTCCGTAACACTGATCTCTCTGAAGATGATAATTTGGCTATCGAAACGCGTTGGAGCAACCTTTGTTGTGTTTTTTAATCTTTCTTTATTTCATGGGAAAAAATTTGTATTTTAACACACTAGTGATTATTTTGTTGTCATAATTGTTTTTTTATGCCCTACTAATTAAAAAATAAATAAAATAAATATTGTTTTTTTTTTTGTGATGACGCCTACATTTTACTTTTGACATAAAACTTGTGACATATCAAATTACTAAAAAAATTATGCTGAATTCGAAGATGATAAAATTTAATATGGCGTCCATAGGAAAAAACAATTTGCCATAATTTTCTCAGAAATTATTCAACACAAAAAAAATTAGCTACACTAGTGGAAAGTTTTCTTGAAGCAAAATTAAAATAATTTTAGTTTTTGTCAATTGGTCTACGAATAAAGATTTGATGAAATGACCTTTTTCACTTTTTTTTTAATAAAATCCAAACAAGTAAGTGTTCAATTTTTTTATTAAAAGTATGTTATTGGGCATAAAATTTCGCACTGCTTTGTCCATTTAACCGACTTTCTATCTGCATTAATAATAAATTACCTATGTTATCCCACTGTATACACATGTATATGGCAGAACAAAAAATGCAAATAATTTAAGTGGTAGTTTTTCTCTTGAAACGCTGAACAAGCCGTTGGCCGATTCGCTGTTGCCTATAAGAATCACCACTTAATGTATAATCATGCACGAGGCAGAATATTTTCAAAAGAAAAGCATACAATTTAGTAGCTAATATTCAAGATACATTTCCAAATAATCATTATCATAACTTTCTGATAATCTCCAGTTTTTTTTTGAGACGATTCACAAGAGACCATCTTACAACAGAACCCTTCTCTGATTCTTTTTAATGAATTATAAGATGACTTCCCTTGCATGATGACTCCTTCAAGCCACTTGTTTTATAACTAAATAGTACAAAAACAGAAACATATTTGGTTATAATTGTCACTTTAAGAGTCAAAGTTACTAATGACGCGAATGATCAAACTTATTGTGGCGCGTGTGACATGAGATTTCCAAATACAAACAGTAGAAATAATTCAAATGTTTGGCTTCATTTATGGGAGTGGTCTAGCTCTATCTGTTGGGTGAACAGAGTGTAGTAACTTCTCTAAATGTTTATTTAATACTGAGGGTGCGTTTAGATTAGATACTTTATTCCGTACATTTCTCTTTGACATAAGTGTCAACTATCCTGAGAGAAGCTATCCAAGACTTATCTGCACAGCTGGGAGGAGATAGCTTCTCTCAGGGTAATTGACACTTACATCAGAGAGAAAATGTATTTTATATCACAGAGAAATGTACCCAATAAAGTGTCTAGCGTAAACAAACCGTAAGAGCATACTCTTTTGAATATTTATCTCAAATGGATTATATGTACAGATTACTTGAACAAAGAAAAGAAAATAAATTTCATGAAGGAAAAGGGATAAACTTTTCGTTAAACTGATTTTTTCCAAAAACGAAGGCGAATTACGTCTTACTCTTTTACGTTGTACTTAAAAATAATTTGACCTGCGATGCGTATAAAAGTTATAAGGATCTGATATTCCTAAAGGTGCGTTTAGATTAGAGACTTATTTCCTTGCCCGTTTACACTACAACACACATATAGCTGAATAAAAATGCTGACACTTCGAGCTGAGGTAAGGTCTCGACATAAAATGTCTTGGCTACTTTAAATAATCAAAAGGTAGTTAGGTCTACCTGGTAATTCTGGATATTCAATTCTGTAATCAATAATTTTCAAATATCGAATAGGTTTTGTCTAATTAAATTTGCAAATTACTTGTATGGAATAGTATCTTAACGTTATAAGTGATATACAATCGTTAATCGCACGAAATATCTCAAGAGAAAGTAGATGACTACAACTCCTGAGATATATGTTCAGACACTGGTTGACAATTGTGTCGAGTAATTTATCTCAGCTGTATGATTAGTCTCAGATAGCTTCTCTCAGGATGGTTTACACATGATATATTATTATGTCAGAGATAAATATACGGAATAATGTGTTTAATCTAAACGCATCCCTAACTATGATTTTTCTCTAACATACTACGTTTTTCTTAAGTATAATTTAAACTAAATATTTAACCAACATTTTCCAAAATCAATAGAATTCTATTCTGAAAAATTCCAAATCAATAAAAAGAAACAAGAATGGTAAGAATCAGTTAGGAATTGCGACTCGTAGCGTGATAGACATTTACACAGACTGGCAGTAGTCGCTTTTTCAATGACAAATTTCGGAAGTTAATCGCAAATTAAAAATAAAGCTAGAACATTTAGGGGCCGCGAGATTCATCACACTTTAACAAATTTCTATTTTTCTTTTTCGTAGAACTCTATCTAAACATTTCTTGTCGACCAAAAAAAAAAGAAGATCCTCATGCGGACCACGTACTTACGATGCATTTCCAAAGTGACTCATAAGACCATTTGGGTTGTCCACCTCTGGTCTAGAGAAAGCTCTTGTCAATTCAAAAAGCTAAATTACATACATAATTATTCTTATTGCAAAAAACCATGTTTTATTTTGGCATTTCCGGATAATAGACGAATAGATTCAACTATGTTCATACATATTTTAATTGTATGGAAATATTTAATAACACAGTCAAATATGTACTTCGTACAGATTTATTTCCCATATGCTTGCCAGATTTCTGAAAAGTTACCTTATTATCTGTATCTGTTATTAGACATTGTTATACTATGATAAGCATCTCCTTCGAGCTATGAAATCAAGAAACAATGTCCACTATAACAATCGATGTCCATTCCTGCGGGATTCATATAATTACTAACGTTAACCAGGGCGACTATGGTGAGTTTCTAATATTGTACGCTCTATTGAAGTTAAGTTGCTTTCGTCATCAAGGTAAAAAGGATTTTTAAGAGTTCAAATGCCAACCTATCGATTTTTTAATCACACCTACGTTGCCCTAGCGAATATTTCAACTTTACGTAGGTGTTTCAACTTTACAGCCCCAACACACCAGCGGCCAGCATTTACATGTTTATGAAGGCGTTGTTGCGTCAGATTTATGGTTGCTGCTAGTGTGATGTAATAGCACAGACACGGAAGATACCGGATGCAGAACGAGCAGACTCGCGTTGACTGCCTTAGGGTTTGCAAGGGAGATTGATAATGTGGCTGTATCTCTTTCACCCATCTTGCAGTAACGTCTTGTCCGCTTGCGACGAAATAAGACAGTGGTTCAACTCCAGGCATAGATTCACTTGTGCTGGCATGTTAGAGGAAATGGGGCACTTTTGACATGCTGGTAAATTTTAAGCAAAACGGAGATGCAATCTGATCACCCTTTACTAACCAAGATATTGTTGGTGTAAATGTAGATAATCATTTAATCTGTACTTAACAATTTCTAAGTGAGTTTATTATTCTGTCGGCGTGTATGCATAACAAATATCATTAGATTAATCTTTTGTCAGTGTGTTTTTTTTTTGTAATAACATTAATTTCGCATCAGCTTTAAATTTCTGATGTAAAGTAGTCAGCAATTGGATATACTTAAAATATCAGAATATTATGACAAATGACCAATTAAATGTTCTGTAATTAAACAGTTAAACGTGCTCTAAATTGAAAATATGTACAACCGCAACCATAGACTAGTTTGGGCCTTCCTTGGCCTCATCAGCATGGTACGGTGGTTGTATACACTTCCAACTTAAAGCCTTTAGTCAGTCGTATAAGTATTCGAGAGTAAACCCCCATTGGGTGACTTGTAACTGACTTTCAACTGTTTATTACGCAAACATTTTCATTACATGCTAATTGAAGCATTCAGCTCTGTTGAGATAATAAACCTTATATATACGAATATACAGGGTGGGCCACGCTAAACGCTATAGCCTCTAGGAATTATGGGGTACCATATTATAAAAAATAAACATATTAGTCACATATAAGACGCTAGGGTGTACATGCTAAAAATATTTTCAAATATACAGGTTGTTCCAGAAAATTGCTACATATAAAATGTGTGATTTTTTAAATAAGACACTACGTTTTTCTTGTTATTTTCAAATTCAATGCAAAAAATAACGTCAATTTTATTTAGGCTTCCCTATATCAAAACCTTACCCTTTTTAAGATAATAAGTTTTTTTTTAAAAAACAAGATTTTCAAAAAGTAAATTTTACTCCTGAAAGTAAAAAAGTTTGATAGTGGCGTTTTCAAATTTTTATTTGGCTTACGTCTTGATAGAAAATGCAGTCGCAAATAGGATGTTTTAAATTTACCGAAATATTTACTCAAAGTTCCGACTGCAATTTCTTTGTTAATTTAAATAAAACACTCAGTATTTTTTTATTTTAAATACTAGAAAATTTAATTAGCTTTCAGATGGTATACATTTCTTATACCTCATTTTAATAGTTTGGGAGATAAATCCCATTTTTGACCAATTGTGCTATTTTTAATCCGATATCCAATATAACATTTGATCATAGTTGGTAAAAAAATGTGGATTCAAGTAGACGAAGCTCCTGCTCATTTACAATTCTGTAAGGGAATATTTAAATACGAAATTTCAAAATGAATTGATTGAAAGAGGTGCTTCTCATAATTGGCCACCTAAATCACCGGGCCTAGCCCCAATGGACTTTTTCCTATGGGGGGTATGTAAAAAACATTTTATGCAATGTTTTTCCTGCAGCCTCAAGGACATGAGAAATTGAACACGAAATGTTTTTGAAACAATTGGCGAAAGTATTTTAACATTTTAATGTTAAAAACGCCTTTGAGAAAAGCATAAGGCTTTGTTTAGAATAAAATGTTTCTCACATTAAACATTTGTTAGATTAGAATATTGGTTTTTATTTATATCGGATATTTGATTTGCAATTTTATTAAATACTAAACTAAGTATGTAGTTGCCTTTTTTTGTAAAACTATTTGTATATTGAGCTAGGTTAAAATAAAACAAATGAAATTAAGTTATATGACGATTATTATAATGTACCAAGGCCCTCCATCCTTGATCAAAATTGTTTTCTTTTGGATAATGATGAAAAATAGTACGATTCGTGAAAATAGTTATATCTATTGAGCTATTAAATTTAGGCATAAGAAAACTACTACCAACTTAAAGATAATTAAATATCTCTCTATTTAAAATAAAATAGATACTGTGTGTTCTATTTAAATTAACGAAGAAAACGACGTCCTGAAGTTTAAGTAAATGTTCCGGTGAATTTAGAACTTCCTGTTTACAATTTTTAACTTGTCCAAACTGCATTTTCTAGTAAATGGTTTGCCAAGTAAAAATCTAAAGACGCCACTGTCAACATCATTTACTTTCAGGGATAAAATGTTTCTTTTTAAAAACCTTGCAATTAAAAAAAGTGGATTATCTCAAAAAGGGTAAGGTTTAGGTATAAGAAAACTTAATAAAAATTGACTTTAAATCTAGAGCTGAATTTAAAAATAAGACGAAAAACATGGTGTCCTATTTAAAAAATCCCAACTTTGATATGTAATAATTTTCTGGACCATCCTGTATATTTAAAAATACTTTTAAGATGTAGATTCCAGCGGTCCATATTCAATCATATTGTTTATTTTTTAAAATATGATATCTTATGGCCCCTAGAGGCCATAGCGTTCAGCTTGGCCCACCCTGTATACAAGACTGGATTGCAATTTAAAAGTTCACGAAGATGAGACAAAGCTTGTATCACGGGTTGCATCGGGTTTACTCTCTTGGATACTTATACGACTGACTAAAGGCTTTAAGTTGGAAGTGTATACAACCACCGCACCATGCTGATGAGGCCAAGGAAGGCCCAAACTAGTCTATGGTTGCGGTTGTACATATCTTCAATTTTGAGCACGTTTAACTGTTTAATTAGAGAACATTTAATTGGTCATTTGTCAAAACTAGATGAAAGTAAAGTCACGCCGAGGACGTTTGTATCTATAGATGTTGCGATGCAACCCATGATACAAGCTTTGCCTCATCTTCCTGAACTTTGCAATTGCAATCTGGTTTTCATTAGATTCTAATGAAGATAGATTTCAATTGCATCGAATTAAACTAAATAATATTTAATTTTTATGTGTAACATAGTTACGTGTAGTATACGTGTTTTTAATTAATTAGATGGTACCTGTCATGTGATGCATCAAACGACCTTACAACGATACTTTAAAAACTTAAAGCAATAACTAGTT
Organism: Dastarcus helophoroides; assembly: GCA_028583605.1. Classification (NCBI taxonomy): domain Eukaryota; kingdom Metazoa; phylum Arthropoda; class Insecta; order Coleoptera; family Bothrideridae; genus Dastarcus; species Dastarcus helophoroides. The sequence goes on from CM053326.1 coordinate 8,584,830, forward strand.
TTATTTAAATTTAAGCAACGTTTACTTTCATTTCAAATTTTGGCATACTGGGTCTAAAGTTTTGGTTCCGTGGTGCTCACTATAAAGACCGACAGTAAGTAAAAATTATTATTTGTAAAAAATGTTCTCAAGAGAAATATTATTTTTACAAGAAAAAGGTCTTTTTTCTGACGCTACCTGTTTCAAAAAAAAAGAATGTGAGCATGGTAAATGTTGTGATTCATAACATGAAGATGGAGGTGAAGGATACTGAGAGTTACATTTTAACAATATCTACGATAGTGTTTAATTGTCCACTAAGTTATTTTATTCCTTGACAACTTTAAAGGCATATAACTTGAAAGCTTTTCATTAAACTATTTTCGATTAATCGTAGTTATTTAACGCGGTCAGTGTCATTTGCGGATGACCAGTATACTATTTTGCAGCTTATGAAATCGACTTACGAAAATTTGAAACAATGTTATTTAACGTTTAACTTCTATAAATAAATGGTTTCATTAAAAAATTTTTAAACTGCCCAAACCTTAATTTGAAAACGCCAATACCTTCATGAAATGTTTGAATTTAATGGCTTAGAAACCATTTTCCATAACTTTATTTTGCTCTAGTTCGATGTAGATACACAAACCCGTGCTAAATGCGAAAAGTCGTTTGTTTAACTTGAACTCTGTCTCTATCACCAGTAGCTTCAATTACAAACCAATACAATACACAATTTAATTTTAGGAAAATAGATACCAAATGAAGTAATATTTCAAGTAAACCCAACTTGCCTGAAATACAAAAAGGTGATGACTGCAGATAAAGAAACTATTTTGTGAAGATAGGATTTTCAATATCTGAACCTGAAATCGTTGAATCAATAGACAAAATGAGAAATTGCTGCCGTTTAATATCTTCTTTAAAAACAATTACGATATTCTGAGTGTAACGTTTTCATCTATAATTGGAAATTTGGTTGAAAAGATGTAAAAGTTAATATTAAAATCTGCAAAAAGGTTAGCATTTTAAGATTAGGTCGAAATTTTAGGAAAAAGAAAAATAGATTTTCTAGTTCAAACTACAAAATTTCTTTTATGCCCGAAGTCTAATGTATCCTTTTAATGTGGCTAAGTGAACTATTTCTCTACTCATACAAGTGGCATGGAAAACTACCTGAAGCATTTGTTGATAGATACATAAAGGCAAAACTGTTTTTATATATTTGAGAGCGCATACAAATATAAAAACTAGATATAATAATTTTAATTTACCAATTACGAAATTTTTATTTTTTATACTAACATTTGAAAATTTAGAAAAAAAATTGTGTCATCATTTTTAAGTTTTTACTTTTGTCTGCAGTTCCCGTAACTGCTCATTTTTTTCCTTTCGGCATATCCTTTTCGGCTTTAAAGTACAAATTTTAAGATTTAATCTAAAGTTTGTTTTAAAAAAGGCAAAAATTCAACTTTTAAGAAAAATCTTTCCAAGAAATAAAACCTTTACAGTTAAAAATAAAAAAAATTAACTTATTTTTATATTAAAATTTGTCTCATCAACGGGCAGTCAGCTCTAGGGTAGGTACCAGCAGATGAAAGGACGCCGAAATGGTATCTTTTAACTTTTTATTTTTTTTTGTGTCAAATTAATTTGTGGAATCAAGTAGTCATTAAAAATGAAATGTACATATGCCAACTTAAAACTTGTCGAAAAGTAACAGCTTTGAGACACGGTCATTATTAAAACTGCAAGCAATTATAAATAAATCATTACAGAAAAATAAAACTTAATTCTTCATTCAGAAGGCTGTAAAAAATTGGTTAAAAATTTAGTAGGCAATATAACTCTAGTAGTGCGAATATCTCTAATAAAACATCTGTAGCGGGATCAATCGTTCTATAAAATAACTAAAAAGGTGAAACTCCAAAAAATAAAAAGAACGTAAAGCATCCTCTGTGTGTCGCCATTTACCGAAAAATAAGAGTATGACGTGGTTTCAAGGGGTAGATAGATAGGCGATTGCAGTCCCTGGAGAACGGTCAAAATGAGAAAACTTTATTTATTCGCTTCAGCAAGTACGTGTTTACATTTGATACAGTGCCAGTGATCCCGACAAATAGCTCAGTCAACACCGACAGCACAAATATCCACGTTCTGTCTTCCGTCCAAGAAAGATGTATTGAACGACCGAAATAAAGTAAGAAAAGCAATTTGAACGGTCTGGACTCGGTAACGAATTGATTTCAGCGAAATGGTGTGTCTATAGGAGGTGTAAGGGAGGGCATAACGTCAAAATGGCCTCGTATATTTGAAAGAAGGATTTCTCTTAGAGTTGGGAATGAATAATAAAGCCAGCTCAATATACGTCAAATCCGACGAGATTGTCATTCGCCGTTCCATTTTATGTAATTTTGACATCAAATAAATATTTCATCCCTAGAATATCCGTTTATTTGCAACTTTATTAATCATTACATATATATATAGAAAGCTGCTCTGCTTTTCCATATTCAACATTCTAGTCCTTTTGTTTTTCTTTGTTATTACAAAATGGATATGCAAATATTCATCTTGCGTTTATGTAAACATTTAAAAGCCATTTGGCTTCTTTGGTAAACATAATCATATAATAAAAGGCGTTCACAAATAACCGAGTTTTAAATAGCATTCATTATCTTAGGATAACCAACTATAATGCTTACATAATGACTCTACTCCTGAATATCAGACTATCTGAATTGTACATGAAAACCAATAAGATAATTTTTGTCCAATGAATTTAAAATAAAAATACTATACGGACATTTTAATGCGTTTGAGTTTTATTGTTTATGTGTATTACCCCAAGGTCGGTATTTGTTTAAATTTTCTTATGGGGTGAAAGAAGTTTTGTTATCGGTAAAAAATTAAATCAGGAGCAAAGAAAACCCTACTATGCCTTGGAGTACTACAAGTAGCAGGCAGGTGGAAATAAAAATAGATGAACATTTTTTGGAACAATGATATTTAAGTTGTAATTAGGGGTTACATTTTGCTACCCAATAAATTTCAGAATTTGGAAATTCTACTGGAAAAAATGAAAGAAAAATGTACTGCCTTCGACTATATCGCATCTTTTTTAAGTTTAATCCACTCGCAAAGGGTAACCCCATTATGCTTTCAAAGCACTGCGAGTAGGATGCGGAAACAAGGATAAATGACCTTCTAAAACAAGGATAGGTTGTAATTTTTAGGGAAAATTTCTTTCGGTAACAAGTTCCATAATTTGGAAGTTCTATAGAACTTTCCGTAGACAGAAGTCCTCACTGTGTCAAGCTGGACCGCACAGGAATTTGCTGTCTCCGACTGACGAGTACGCCTTAAGAATCTTGCCCTTGTGGGAATCAATCCTATTATTTCCTGCGAGCATCTTTCATGATAGTACTTGTAGAAAAGAGACAAGTCACCAACCATACGCCTGTGCTCTAGTGTTTTGAGAAAATCGATTAGACCCTCGTCATCAATTAGGCGAATTGATCTTCTTTGAATTGAATCCAAGAGAGCTAGTGTGTTTTGAGGCTGAACTCCAAACATGAGAACAGTGTTTGAATGTTGGCCTAACTTGAGCTTTGTATAGTGTTAATAGCTAATGAGATGTAAAGTACCTTTTAGCTCTAAAAAGAAAGCCTAGCTTCTGAGAGGTGCATTCACTCCTAGGATAAATAAATAAGATCCCATCGGAAAGATGTTTGTTGCATTATCCCTTGATGTTTTTTTTAGAGAAAACCGCGCCCTGAGTTTTTGTAGCGCTGAAGTCGACCAAATTGTTCTTACCCCATTCTAGAATAATCTCGAGATCCCGATTAATTATCTGTATCTGCTGTTTCCTTAGTCGATCTGAAGTAGTAATAGATAACGGTTTGTCGGAGAAAAAAGATGACACAAGGTTACTATCATCTGCGTAGCTGTATATAGGATTGGAAGTTAAAGCTAAGAGATCGTTTATGTGTAACAGAAAGAGAGTAGAAGACAGAACAGACCCCTGGGGCACTCCTGCGTTAATCGCAAATGTCTCGGATAAGATGCTATCGACGATGGCCTGAAGAGATCTGTCAGCGAGAAAATCGGATATCAAATGGCAGAGTCCAGGAGGAAGATCGCAAGATGTTAATTTGGCGAGAAGGGATTGGTGCCAGACTCTGTCGAAAGCCTTTAAGATATCCAATGCCACAATCCTAGACTCACCATGATTTTCCATAGCTGAGTTACAGATATGAGTAACATATGCCAGTAGATTGCCAGTGGAAAGTTGTTGTCTGAAACCGTATTGCCCGTCCGAGATAATTCTATTTTCCTCCAGATATTTAAGAACCTCGATGTTGATAACTTTTTCCATCACTTTAGATATAACTGGTAACAAAAATATAGGGCGATAGTTGTTAGCCAGATTCCTTTTTTCCTTGTTAGGGACAGGCTGCATTGTAGCAGATTTCCAGATGTTAGAAAATACATCTTTGTTTTAAGAGAGTGTGAACAATTTGCTTAAGACAGGAGTCAACTCTGGGGAGCACTTCTTAAGAACAACAGCGGGAATACCATCAAGGCCAGAAGCTTTCGAGGTGTCGAGCTCAAGGAGAATCTTCCTGATTGAGCGTTGTCTGAAAACAACTTCAGGCATCGAAGTGCCAACCTTAGGGAGAATAGGAAGTTCTGCGTTTCGAAAATCAAGATTGAAGTTTTCAGCAAACATTAAGGCTAACATGTCAGCATTTTTCTTGGAGGTAGTAGCAATATTGCTATTTCCATCGAGTAAAGGTGGAAAATTTGAAGGTGCAAAATTCTTTCCAATTGACTTGGCAAATCTTCAAAAAGACCTGGAAGCGTTCGGACAGTTGATAAGCCTCTGGCGCATTTTACGATCGAAATCACCTTTTGCCTCGTTAATAACCTGTTTATAAGAATTTCGTGCATCGACAAATATGATCCGAGTCTCGATTGAGGGATTATTTCGTCAACGACGATATGCTCGATTTTTGCAGAAGACAGTCCGAGCACATTTCTCACTGAACTAAGGAGGCAGACTTCTTTTGGGAGTGGGGAATTGAGCATTTCATACCAATCAAGATAGTTTCCGTGATGGATTCGGCGACTAAGGAAGGGTTGTATGAGTTAAAGCAGACTTTCTGCCATGGGAAAGACGCAAAGAAGTCTCTTAATTCATCCTAGTTTGCAGAGTTAAAGTGCCAAATTCTATGGGACTACGGCTGGGAAGGAGGTGGTATATGAAGCGAGCGAGAGGCTGCTACAAGCTTTTAATCCGAATTTCCAAACGGTGATCTCACAGAGATTGTATACGAATTTGGTGAATTTGTAAGGAAAAGGTCGAGTAGATTAGGTTGATGGGTATCTACATCAGAAATTCTTGTGGGTTCCTCAACTAATTACGATAGTCCACAAGCAAAGGCGAAACCCTCTCGCGTCGTCAGTTCGGGAAGAAAACTTTAACCAGGGGATGTTGTGTACGTTGAAGTCACTAACAAAGACAACCTCAGCTTTTGGATAATTCATCTGTAGGTGATCAAGGTTACGGAGGGATAAGAGAAGAGCTGTCTGTATGAGGGATCATTTGGAGACAAATAAAGTGAACAAATGAATATTACTTCGTTTTTTAGAGCAGATTTTCTACCAAGTCACATCATGATCAGCAGATTCCAGTTCTTCTTCTCGTTGACAGGACAGGTCGCTTCACGTAAAGGCACAAATTCCCCTTTTGTGTCATGTCTTAAGAATACTGCTCTTGGAGGAGTGGGGGAGGCAGATCCATCAGCTTAGGTGATTTGCTCTTCTTTGAATTGAATCTAAAAGAGCTAGTATGTGTTCTGGGGCTAAAACCGTAAACATCTGAATGGTACTCTAATGTTGGTTTGACTTATAATTTATAGAGTAAAAAGCTAATATAATGTGAGGTACTTTTTAGCTCAAAAAAGAAAGAATACTTCTCCAAAACTGGTTTGACAAGACCCATCTAAAATATTAAATATTAATAGAACTTATGCAAAGAGATCTATGAAGGAATGAAAGAATGTAATATAGAAGCGAATTTTAAAATATTTCTTCCAAAATTGGATATGCTAATTACAGATTTCAATGAAAGATTTTCTCAATTTGATGATCTTAAACCTTCTATTGATTTATTTTGTGATCCAAATAATATTGATATCAACTCCGTTGATCTTAAATATCAAATACAATTATGCGACCTGCAGGCTGACATATTTTTTACATCTCGTGGAGTAACTGGAATAGAAATATTCAAATTTTTAGATAAAGAGAAATATCCAAAATTGAGAGATTTTGGACTTCAAATTGTATCAATGTTCGGAAGTACATATATCTGCGAGCGTGCGTACTCCGATATGAAATGTCAAAATGTAGAAACAGTTTGAAAGATTCCACTCTTATAAATATAATTAGACTTACCACAACAAATATTGATGTGGACATAAAAGATATTGTCGCTAAACAATTACGGCCACAATGTTCTCATTAATATATTCTGAATATTTTAAAGTTTTCTCTTTAGTATAAATAGAATATTTTTTAATTGACATAAACTGACTTTTCATTTATCAACTTTCTTGGCCCTCGAAATGTTTGGTGAAGAAAATATGGCCCGCGGGCTTTGATAAGTTGGACAGCGCTGTCGTAAAGTATGTTTTCAAAGTAAAAATTGAATAACATGGGTGACAATACACCCTTGACTTATACCAAGTCTTATTGGTATTTCATATGTAACACTGTCATCTAGCAGCTGTCTGGTTATCATACAGATTTATCAAAAGACGCATATCTTAATAGTCTACATTACATGATTTTGGGCATTGGAAAAGTTTTGGATGTTTGACTCAATCGAATGATTTTTTGAAGTCAATAAAGCAGTCATAGATGTTTTTTCAAAATGTTCTTTTGTAATAATGTTCTCATGCAAAATAGGGCTTCTCTACCCCATTAGCAACTTATTGTAACAAAATGTAATTTTGTGGAAATTTTTAGAAAATTTAATAAGGTTAAGCGGCCGCGATAATAAATCAAACGGCAGTTAAGCGCTCCGCAAATTTCGGCAAACGATAAGCCTGATCTGCTGGATTTTTCTAGAACCCGAATCGGGATCTATATATAGGGGGTCCGGTCGGCTTTCCCTCAGTCAAGTTAGTTAGTTGGTTGTTAGAAGTCAATGAGTAAGTTAGTTAAACAGTGTTAGTGAATTACAGTTGTTATGTTCCGGAATCAGTTGAAAGTAAAGTGGATAAATTCACGGCGTATTAGTCATTCGAACCGATAACGCGCAACATTATATATAGTTTCTGGTTCGAGAAGCTTTAGCAGCATCCATACTTTTTACTTTTTTGTAATGTTTAATCCGCGCTTATCTAAAAGGCAGCAGCTATGGTTTAGTTTAAAGAATACATAGCACGATCTCTCCACTTTTCAAATTTCCCTGCATCTGTCATTTATATTTTTTATATTGTGTGCATTCTGCGCACTTGCTATAAGTTTGTGGTACATGAACTGAATGACCGACTTAAATTGATGACAAGCCGATTCAATATTAAGAAGTAGTTCAGCTGAATTTTAAAAATCTGTGAATTGTATTTAGCCTTGAAGAAAAAATTAAGAAGACTTCTTGTTTTCGCTCATTAATTTAATAGGTATAATGATGTTACAGGTAACAAACCAACTTGTTTACTAACTATTTTAAAATATGTGTTAGGCCAGTCCTTGTAAAAGTGAGGTGAAGGATAGATAAAATTTGACGGATTCACTTTTAAATGCCATATGTTTCTGCGAAAACCTTAATTTTTCTCAGGATTGTTTAGCCTCCTGATTAGGTTTTTACCACCCACTTTTATGGCTGTAAGTTTTGTCTGGAATATGCATGCTAAATTTACCACAATTGGTAACTGGTTACACTTTTTAAATGCTTTATGGGAATAAGTTATCTTCTATTTCAGTCGCAACGATGATCGTGATGCCTTCGCATTAAAAGTTCAAGTCTTTAAAACTCTAATACCTCTTGTCATAAAGATCTAGCAAGAAACATATTTGATGGGCGTAGCTCGCCTGATTGTCAAATATTCAGTGCCGTTTTTTCCGGTTGCCGCGGCTTTTTCTTCGCTGAAAACGATCGCCGCGTGTTAAATGGCAATTAGGGAGTAAAAAATATCGTCGCAGATCCATAAAATAGGTAAGACAAAAATATTATCACTAAAGTCGTAAATTATGAAAAGTGAAGGATGTGCTGGTGAATGAATCGGTGAATAAACCGTGTAATCTTGGGCAACACTCTATATATTTGGTGCAAAAGTTTTCCAATTTTAGGACGAGGCAACTCTGAGGCAGCAGGCAGACGACTAAAGCGCAGGAGGACAAGATAGCGACGGCTGAACGTGACACATTAACACGTACCTCGGGGACTAGCTCCCCAAGGCACCGCTCGGTTTATTGCTGCCGTCCTAACGCCGAGATCAATGAGTTCTCCGTGAGAGAAATGGTTAAAAATTTAATACCGACTTCTCTAAGAGGATGACACAGCTTTACCAAACTTCTTTTTAGATGGATTACTAATTCCATTTAAAATTTATTACTTCTCACTGCACACAGACACAATTTCCAAGGAATGTAATTAATCAAAAGGAAAATTTGTTGGTGTGGAAATTATTTCACTGTTAGTCAGATAAGGACTAAAAATTGTTTACTTATCTACGGTCAAGGCAACCATTGCTTTTTGAAAAGATTTTGTGTCCTATTTTCAGTTTGCTACAACATTTTATAACATAACCGAGGTTGCAGTTGTCACTTTACAAAATTAAAATTGAAAATTACGAGAAATGTCAATCATCTGATCAGTTTCGATGTCACTTTCCAATAACACCATAATGTATTTGGTATTTCATTAAAAAATATATAGAGACATTTTATAATTTAGCTTCAATAATATAAGCGATGATTCAAAATTGTCACAGGATATTTTCAGCTTAAATAGATTTTTTAAAAATAAGGCCACATTTTTATATAATTATTTCATTTTATATAATAATAAGGGAGTTGTAAGTTAATTTTGGGGGTAACTTTCAGTGTTTTGTAGCAAATTTTTTATTTTTTACATATATATTTGATGAAAAATTTGTGAAGAAAATATTTTTTAGATTATTTGGCACAAAAAGAAGTTCTCTTATTGCATTTCAATAAACCTCACCATTTTCTAGAAACTGAAGTGTAAATATTATAAGCACTAATTAAAGGGCACGTAATGATAAAACACGACAGATGTATGGTTACATTTAAACCACTATTACTAGAAAACAGCGCAGTGTGTCGAAATACAACAAGAGGACCTTTTTACCTCTTAAACGGTACGAGGAGAATATTTGCTTCAACATAAGTTTTAGTTATTGAATGTCCAATGTCTGTAGCAGTGTTGAAGAATTTTTTTTTAAATCACAGTGTCTCAGGTAAAAAGTGTGAGTTTCAGAAAAAATAAAGAAATGTGGAAATGCAAATTGTAATATTTAAGAAGATGGTTTAAATAAATTTTGGAATTAAAGGAAGAGCTGAGAAAGCAACAATTTCTAGCAAAATTTGGAAAATCGAGTTTAAACCCGGAATTTTCGAGAAAAAATGTGAGAACTATAAGTTTTAAGGTGACACGTTGAGAAAGATTTCGTCGCTTTATTTATAACCAATAAAAAGAATTAACTTATTTTTATATTAAAATTTGTCTCATCAACGGGCAGTCAGCTCTAGGGTAGGTACCAGCAGATGAAAGGACGCCGAAATGGTGTCTTTTAACTTTTTATTTTTTTTTTGTGTCAAATTAATTTGTGGAATCAAGTAGTCATTAAAAATGAAATGTACATATGCCAACTTAAAACTTGTCGAAAAGTAACAGCTTTGAGACACGGTCATTATTAAAACTGCAAGCAATTATAAATAAATCATTACAGAAAAATAAAACTTAATTCTTCATTCAGAAGGCTGTAAAAAATTGGTTAAAAATTTAGTAGGCAATATAACTCTAGTAGTGCGAATATCTCTAATAAAACATCTGTAGCGGGATCAATCGTTCTATAAAATAACTAAAAAGGTGAAACTCCAAAAAATAAAAAGAACGTAAAGCATCCTCTGTGTGTCGCCATTTACCGAAAAATAAGAGTATGACGTGGTTTCAGGGGGTAGATAGATAGGCGATTGCAGTCCCTGGAGAACGGTCAAAATGAGAAAACTTTATTTATTCGCTTCAGCAAGTACGTGTTTACATTTGATACAGTGCCAGTGATCCCGACAAATAGCTCAGTCAACACCGACAGCACAAATATCCACGTTCTGTCTTCCGTCCAAGAAAGATGTATTGAACGACCGAAATAAAGTAAGAAAAGCAATTTGAACGGTCTGGACTCGGTAACGAATTGATTTCAGCGAAATGGTGTGTCTATAGGAGGTGTAAGGGAGGGCATAACGTCAAAATGGCCTCGTATATTTGAAAGAAGGATTTCTCTTAGAGTTGGGAATGAATAATAAAGCCAGCTCAAATACGTCAAATCCGACGAGATTGTCATTCGCCGTTCCATTTTATGTAATTTTGACATCAAATAAATATTTCATCCCTAGAATATCCGTTTATTTGCAACTTTATTAATCATTACATATATATAGAAAGCTGCTCTGCTTTTCCATATTCAACATTCTAGGCTTTTTGTTTTTCTTTGTTATTACAAAATGGATATGCAAATATTCATTTTGCGTTTATGTAAACATTTAAAAGCCATTTGGCTTCTTTGGTAAACATAATCATATAATAAAAGGCGTTCACAAATAACCAAGTTTTAAATAGCATTCATTATCTTAGGATAATCAACTATAATGTCTCAACTCCCGAATATCAGACTATCCAAATTGTACATGAAAACCAATCAGATAATTTTCGTGTAATGAATTTAAAATAAAAATACTATACGGACTTTTTAATGCGTTTGAGTTTTATTGTTTATATGTTTTACCCCAAGGTCGGTTTTTGTTTAAATTTCTTTATGGAGTGAAAGAAGCTGTGTTATCCGTAAAAAATTAAATCAGGAGCAAAGATAACCCTATGATGCCTTGGAGTAGTACAAGTAGCAGGCAGGTGGAAATAAAAATAGATGAACATTTTTTGTAAACGAATATACTTAAGTTGTAATTAGGGGTGACATTTTGCTACCCAATAAATTTCAGAATTTGGAAATTCTACCGGAAAAAATGAAAGAAAAATTAAATGCTTTCGACTATTTCGCATTTTTTTTTCAAGTTTAATCCACTCGCAAAGGGTAACCCCATTATGCTTTCAAAGCACTGCGAGTAGGATGAGGAAACAAGGATGGATGGCGATGAACCGCCTTCCTAAACAAAGATAGGTTGTAATTTTTTTGGAAAATTCCTTTCGGTAACAAGTTCCATAACTTGAAAGTTCTATAGAAAAAAGTGTCTCCGTAGACAAAAGTCCTCACTGTGTCAAGCTGGACCGCACAGGAATTTGCTGTCTCCGACTGTCTAGTACGCCTCAAGAATCTCGCCCTTGGGGGGATCAGTCCTATTAGTTCCTGCGAGCATTCTTCCATGATAGTACTTCGAGAAAAGAGACAAGTCACCTACCATAAGCCTGTGCTCTAGTGTTTCGAGAGAATCGGTTAAACTCTCGTCATCAATTAGGCGAATCAATCTTCTTTAAATTGAATCCAAGAGAGCTAACGTGTGTTTTGGGGCTGTACTCCAAACTTGAGAACAGTATTTTAGTGTTGGCCTACTTAAGCTTTGTATAGTGTTAATAGCTGATAAGATGTGAAGTACTTTTTAGCTCTAAAAAGAAAGCCTAGCTTCTGAGAGGCGGATTTGACAATGGCGCGCACATAATCTTCCCAAGACAAGTTAGTGCTCGCATTCGCTCCTAGGATGGATAGATTATATCCCTTTGGAAAGATGTTTGTTGCATTATCCCTTGATGTTTTCCTAGAGAAAACAGCGCCCTGAGTTGTTGAAGCGTTGAAGCCGACCAAATTGTTCTTACCCCATTCTAGAAAAATCTCGAGATCCCGATTAATCATCTGTATCTGCTGTTTCCTTAGTCGATCTGTAGCAGCGATAGATGATGGTTTGTCGGAAGAAAAAGATGACACAAGATCACTATCATCTGCGTAGCTATATATAGGATTGGAAGTTGAAGCTAAGAGATCGTTTATGTGTAACAGAAAGAGAGTAGGAGACAGAAGAGATCCCTGAGGCACCCCTGCGTTAATCGCAAATGTCTCGGATGAGATGCCATTGACGACGAACTGAAGAGATCTGTCGGTCAGAAAATTGAATACCAAATGCCAGAATCCAGGAGCAAGACCATAAGATGTTAATTTGGCGAGAAGAGATTGGTGCCAGACTGTCGAAAGCCTTTGAGATATCCAATGTCATAATCCTAGCCTTACCATGTTTTTTCATAGCTGAGTTACAGATATGAGTAACATAAGCCATTAGATTGCCAGTGGAACGTTGTTGTCTGAAACCGTATTGCCCGTCCGAGATAATTTTATTTTCCTCCAGATATTTAAGAACCTCAATGTTGATAACTTTTTCTATCACTTTAGATATAACTGATAACAAAGATATAGGGCGATAGTTGTTAGCCAGATTCCTTTTTCCCTTTTTAGGGACAGGCTGCATTGTAGCAGATTTCCAGATGTTAGGGAATACATCTTTGGTTTAAGAGAGTGTGAACAGTTTGCTTAAGACAGGAGTCAACTCTGGGGAGCACTTCTTAAGAACAACAGCGGGAATACCATCAAGGCAGGAAGCTTTCGAGGTGTCGAGCTCAAGGAGAATCTTCCTGATTGAGCGTTGTCTGAAAACAACTTCAGGCATCGAAGTGCCAACCTTAGGGAGAATAGGAAGTTCTGCCTTTCGAAAATCAAGATTGGAGTTTTCAGCAAACATTAAGGCTAACATGTCAGCCTTTTTCTTGGAGGTAGTAGCAATATTGCTATTTTCATCGAGTAAAGGTGGAAAATTTGAAGGTGCAAAATTCTTTCCAATTGACTTGGCAAATCTTCAAAAGGACCTGGAACCGTTCGGACAGTTGATAAGCCTCTGGCGCATTTTACGATCGAAATCACCTTTTGTCTCGTTAATAACGTGTTTGTAAGAATTTCATGCATCGACAAATATGGTCCGAGTCTCGACTGAGGGATTATTTCGTCAACGACGATATGCTCGATTTTTGCAGAAGACAGTCCGAGCACATTTCTTACTGAACTAAGGAGGCAGACTTCTTTTGGGAGTGGGAAATTGAGCATTTCATACCAATCAGGATAGTTTCCGTGATGGATTCGGCGACTAAGGAAGGGTTGTTTGAGTTAAAGCAGACTTTCTGCCATGGAAAAGATGCAAAGAAGTCTCTTGATTCTTCCTAGTTTGCAGAGTTAAAGTGCCAAACCCTATGGGACTACGGCTGGGAAGGAGGTGGTATATGAAGCGAGCGAGAGGCTGCTACAAGCTTTTGATCCGAATTTCCAAGCGGTGATCTCACAGAGATTTTATACGAATTTGGTGAATTTGTAAGGAAAAGGTCGAGTAGATTAGGTTGATGGGTATCTACATCAGGAATTCTTGTGGGTTCCTCAACTAATTACGATAGTCCACAAGCAAAGGCGAAACCCTCTGTCACCCCTCTCGCGTCGTCAGTTCGGGAAGAAAACTTTAACCAGGGGATGTTGTGTACGTTGAAGTCACTAAGAAAGACAACCTCAGCTTTTGGATAATTCATCTGTAGGTGATCAAGGTTACGGAGAGATAAGAGAAGAGCTGTCTGTATGAGGGATCGTTTGGAGACAAATAAAGTGAACAAATGAATATTACTTCGTTTTTTAGAGCAGATTTTCTACCAAGTCACATCATGATCAGCAGATTCCAGTTCTTCTTCTAGTTGACAGGACAGGTCGCTTCACGTAAAGGCACAAATTCCCCTTTTGTGTCATGCCTTAAGAATACTGCTCTTGGAGGAGTGGGGGAGGCAGATCCATCAGCTTAGGTGATTTGCTCTTCTTTGAATTGAATCTAAAAGAGCTAGTATGTGTTCTGGGGCTAAAATCGTAAACATCTAAATAGTACTCTAATGTTGGTTTGACTTAAAATTTATAGAGTAAAAAGCTAATGTAATGTGAAGTACTTTTTAGCTCAAAAAAGAAAGCATACTTCTCAAAAACTGGTTTGACAAGACCCATCTAAAATATTAAATATTAATAGAACTTATGCAAAGAGATCTATGAAGGAATGAAAGAATGTAATATAGAAGCGAATTTTAAAATATTTCTTCCAAAATTGGATATGCTAATTACAGATTTCAATGAAAGATTTTCTCAATTTGATGATCTTAAACCTTCTATTGATTTATTTTGTGATCCAAATAATATTGATATCAACTCCGTTGATCTTAAATATCAAATACAATTATGCGACCTGCAGGCTGACATATTTTTTACATCTCGTGGAGTAACTGGAATAGAAATATTCAAATTTTTAGATAAAGAGAAATATCCAAAATTGAGAGATTTTGGACTTCAAATTGTATCAATGTTCGGAAGTACATATATCTGCGAGCGTGCGTACTCCGATATGAAATGTCAAAATGTAGAAACAGTTTGAAAGATTCCACTCTTATAAATATAATTAGACTTACCACAACAAATATTGATGTGGACATAAAAGATATTGTCGCTAAACAATTACGGCCACAATGTTCTCATTAATATATTCTGAATATTTTAAAGTTTTCTCTTTAGTATAAATAGAATATTTTTTAATTGACATAAACTGACTTTTCATTTATCAACTTTCTTGGCCCTCGAAATGTTTGGTGAAGAAAATATGGCCCGCGGGCTTTGATAAGTTGGACAGCGCTGTCGTAAAGTATGTTTTCAAAGTAAAAATTGAATAACATGGGTGACAATACACCCTTGACTTATACCAAGTCTTATTGGTATTTCATATGTAACACTGTCATCTAGCAGCTGTCTGGTTATAATATAGATTTATCAAAAGACGTATATTATAATAGTTTGCACCACATGATTTTGGGCATTGGAAAAGTTTTATATGTTTGACCCGATCGAATGCTTTTTTAAAGTCAATAAAGCAGACATAGATGCTTTTTTAAAATTCACAGCTCTTTTGTAATAATCTTCTCATGCAAAATAAAGCTTCGCTACCCCATTAGCAACTTATTGAAACGAAATGTAATTGTATAGAATTTTTAGAAAATTTAATAATGGGAAGCGGCCGCGATAATAAATCAAACGACAGATAAGCGCTTCAGAAATTTCTGTAAACGATAAGCCTTATCTGCTGGATTTTTCTAGAACCCTAATTGGGATCTATATATAGGGGGTCCGGTCGGCTGTCCCTCAGTCAAGTTAGTTAGTTGGTTGTTAGAAGTCAATGAGTAAGTTAGTTAAACAGTGTTAGTGAATTACAATTGTTGTGTTCCGGAATCAGTTGAAAGTAAAGTGGATAAATTCGCGGCGTATTAGTCATTCGAACCGATAACGCGCAACATTATATATAGTTTCTGGTTCGAGAAGCTTTAGCAGCATCCATACTTTTTACTTTTTTGTGATGTTTAATCCGCGCTTATCTAAAAGGCAGCAGCTATGGTTTAGTTTAAAGAATACATAGCACGATCTCTCCACTTTTCAAATTTCCCTGCATCTGTCATTTATATTTTTTATATTGTGTGCATTCTGCGCACTTGCTATAAGTTTGTGGTACATGAACTGAATGACCGACTTAAATTGATGACAAGCCGATTCAATATTAAGAAGTAGTTCAGCTGAATTTTAAAAATCTGTGAATTGTATTTAGCCTTGAAGAAAAATTAAGAAGACTTCTTGTTTTCGCTCATTAATTTAATAGGTATAATGATGTTACAGGTAACAAACCAACTTGTTTACTAACTATTTTAAAATATGTGTTAGGCCAGTCCTTGTAAAAGTGAGGTGAAGGATAGATAAAATTTGACGGATTCACTTTTAAATGCCATATGTTTCTGCGAAAACCTTAATTTTTCTCAGGATTGTTTAGCCTCCTGATTAGGTTTTTACCACCCACTTTTATGGCTGTAAGTTTTGTCTGGAATATGCATGCTAAATTTACCACAATTGGTAACTGGTTACACTTTTTAAATGCTTTATGGGAATAAGTTATCTTCTATTTCAGTCGCAACGATGATCGTGATGCCTTCGCATTAAAAGTTCAAGTCTTTAAAACTCTAATACCTCTTGTCATAAAGATCTAGTAAGAAACATATTTGATGGGCGTAGCTCGCCTGATTGTCAAATATTCAGTGTCGTTTTTTCCGGTTGCCGCGGCTTTTTCTTCGCTGAAAACGATCGCCGCGTGTTAAATGGCAATTAGGGAGTAAAAAATATCGTCGCAGATCCATAAAATAGGTAAGACAAAAATATTTTATCACTAAAGTCGTAAATTATGAAAAGTGAAGGATGTGCTGGTGAATGAATCGGTGAATAAACCGTGTAATCTTGGGCAACACTCTATATATTTGGTGCAAAAGTTTTCCAATTTTGGGACAAGGCAACTGAGGCAGCAGGCAGACGACTAAAGCGCAGGAGGACAAGATAGCGACGGCTGAACGTGACACATTAACACGTACCTCGGGGACTAGCTCCCCAAGGCACCGCTCGGTTTATTGCTGCCGTCCTAACGCCGAGATCAATGAGTTCTCCGTGAGAGAAATGGTTAAAAATTTAATACCGACTTCTCTAAGAGGATGACACAGCTTTACCAAACTTCTTTTTAGATGGATTACTAATTCCATTTAAAATTTATTACTTCTCACTGCACACAGACACAATTTCCAAGGAATGTAATTAATCAAAAGGAAAATTTGTTGGTGTGGAAATTATTTCACTGTTAGTCAGATAAGGACTAAAAATTGTTTACTTATCTACGGTCAAGGCAACCATTGATTTTTGAAAAGATTTTGTGTCCTATTTCCAGTTTGCTACAACATTTTATAACATAACCGAGGTTGCAGTTGTCACTTTACAAAATTAAAATTGAAAATTACGAGAAATGTCAATCATCTGATCAGTTTCGATGTCACTTTCCAATAACACCATAATGTATTTGGTATTTCATTAAAAAATATATAGAGACATTTTATAATTTAGCTTCAATAATATAAGCGATGATTCAAAATTGTCACAGGATATTTTCAGGGTCAATAGAATATCAGAAACTAAAACCATCTTTTTATATAATTGTAATATTTTATATAATAATAAGCGAGTTATAAGTTAATTTTGGGGGTAACTTTCAGTGTTTTGTCGCTAATTTTTTGGTTTTTTACATATATATTTGATGAAAAATTTGTGAAGAAAATATTCCTTAGATTATTTGGCATAAAAAGAATTTCTCTTGTTGCATTTCGATAAACTTCACCATTTTCTAGTAACTGAGGTTTAAATATTATAAGCGCTGATCAAAGGGCACGTAAAAATAAAACACAGCAGATGTATGGTTACATGTAAACCACTATTACTAGAAAACGAAGCAGTGTGTCGAAATACAAGAAGAGGAACTTCTTATCTTTTGAACGGTACGAGAGGAATGATATTTGCTCCAACATAAGTTTTAGTTGTGGAATGTCGAATGTCTATAACAGTGTTGAAGAATCAAAGTGTCTCAGGTAAAGCGTGTGAGTTTCAGAAAAAAATAAAGAAATGTGGAAATGCAAATTTCATTTTAAAAAATGTTTTAAATAATTTTGAGATTAAAGGACGAGCTGGGAAAGCAAAAATTTCTAGCATAATTTGGAAAATCGAGTTCAAACCAGGAATTTTGGAGAAAACATGTAATAACTATAAGTTTGAAGGTAACACGTTGAGAAAAATTTCGTCGCTTTATTTATAACCAGCATCAATTTAAGAATTTCAAGATTTGTCACCCCTTTTACGTTTAAGTTAAAATTATGCAAAAGATAACCTTAAGGTCGAAATTAAAAGAATAATCTAGATTAGGCAAAACTTCAAATATCCCTATCTTTGGAGATATCGATTTTTGTTCTTTTCTTTCAGTTTTTTCAAAATCAAAATTGTAAACGAGAGGCAATCAAATATTTTTAGAGAAAATTTTATTATTAATTTAAGTAAAGCTCTCTAGAAAAAATCAACTATTTGACAAAAAGTTTTAGTAAAAGTAGTAGCACTAGGCTGAGATAATGCATATTAATTACAAGAATATTTAATGTAAAATTAATTTAATTAAAAATACAAATTTCTTTTTTCTACTCACTAAATAACCCTTCTGTGTCGGCGGGAAGTGAAAAATGTTTCCCACTGTATTATTTAGTTTGTTTTCCTAAAGGAAATTGATTTAAAGAAAGTGGCATAAACTGAAAAAGAATTATTAAAGGCTATGATAAGAAACCTATGCTTTTAACATTGTAATTCCCCTGGCTAACATGATCTTTATTATATCGTAAACTTGGAAGAAATATCCATTGGCGAAAGTTGAGCTTATCTTATCCGATACATACGCTACAGACATTTCTCTCAAATCCTACACATTCTTGACATTTATTACCCATAATTTTGATTTACGGCCCTTTTAAAAACAAATATTAGGCCAGATTTGCTCGGACGAAGCATCCACAGAATAAATTAGACCAAACTTCACTCGAAACTTACTTGGAGAAATATTAAAGACTTCCCTATGTCGACTACGGTCAGAAGGGTCTAACTTGCTGACTCAATATATTTGCATAATTAATAAATGCGATTTCGGAACAGGATGATGGAGTAACAGCTCACGTAATCGGAAGGATGTAGCACACCTGGTCGTGTTGTGATTAACACCTTTAAAGTCGTCTAGGAGATACGGGTAATAAATCATCATGCAAAGTCCTTTAAGTCATTATAATATTTTGCATGCCACAATGTTGATACATATTGAAATCTTGTTGCCTTGAATAAATTTTCAATTTTCTATGCTGCGGTAAATTTTTCACTTTGCGGTAACACAAAACCTTATTAAATTTGTATTTTCCACAATATTGATGGCCCAGGTTGAAAAACTGTTTCCAATTCTAATGGTATCTCGCGTCAAATATTTCGCAAAGTTAAAAATATTGTTCATATTTTATGGGCGTCAAAATGGATTTGGAAATGAGGGATTCTATACATAGCTTAAATTACGTGACTTGTTTTCGTGACATGGAAATATTAATTTTTTAAGTTTCTTTATTGACGTAGAAGTAGTAGATGTAGAAGTTACTTTTGGTTCTAGTGGGGGCTCATTATCAAGCTTACGGTACTAAAAAACAAATCTTCGGTAATTTTTGTATGGGCTTCAAAAATTATAGTGGTCAACTACAAGAAAATTCCTAGAAAATGTGCTATTATTTTTCGTTTTCTTTAATCCAATTATACAGTGAATTTCAATGAAAACTATCCAACCAAAGGAAATGAAAGAGCAGACCTTCTAGCCAAATGGGGAGCCGAGTTTCCTCTAGTACGACCAGAATCAACTTGTCCGCTTGCTTACAAAGCGGCGAAAGAGGTAATAAAGGAAGTACTAAGGAAATAACACAGCACTCACTGGAGGGGTGTTAATGGTCTGAGGCAATCGCGGATGTTCAATGATGGACCATCAGAAAAGAGATCCAGGAAACTATGAGCAAAAATCAGTTGGACGATTTACGGGACATTGTACCCTAATAAAACATCTTACAACAATTGACGTAAAAGAAAATTCCACTTTTAGAATTAGTGCGGAGGAAGAAGAAACTCCTTTACACATATTATGTGAATGTGCTGCTCTGGCAAGGGATAGACATTCCAGCTTTGGGAATGCTCTGACTGAACCAAAGACAATAGTGGAAATACCCATAATGGATGTTCTGGAGTTCTTCAGAAGAAAGGGCCTATTATGAGATAATCGTGGGGGGCACAAAGGGCGAAAGCTTCAGTGCTGCGGAGATAACCGACTTCTTAGAAATAATAATAATAAAAATAATAATAAATCCACCCTAAATAACTCTAGAGATCATCATTTTTAGAAAAAATGCAGACACACTTCAATAAGCATACTTGGGGGACATATCTTGTCATATTTATACTGACTGCGTCTGCCATCCCTACAGCCCCAGACCAACCCCTCCTATTTTTTTGAATTGGAGACTATATTTTCTTGGTGTTTTAAATTTCTCTTAGCAAGTATATTTCAAAAATGTATAATACTTGTGGTCAAGAGTGAACAGATGGCCAGTTATGAATGAATGCCTTTCAAAATTCTGCGAATAAAGGGTGCGTCGCATTAACATTTATAAACCACTTGGCATCTGTGTGTTGAACATTACAGAATAAATTATGGTTATTAATTATTTCTACATTATTACAATGGTTTGAAGTATCCAAGAGCGGATTGAAATAATTCAAAACCTGCAGCTAAATTTTTTAATTCTGCTTTCTTAAAACTATGCAACAGAATTAAACAGAATTTATGGAAACAGGATCTGCAAAATGCAACAAAAGCATTTTTTTGTGTCAAATAATGTAAAGGATATTTTCTTAAAAAATGTTCACAAAAAGTTTTGAATAAACTGCAAAATTGTAAATAAAATACTTAAAGTTACCTCCTAAAATATATCTTAAAAATGAGAAAAAATCTGACAAGGATATTGTAAATGCGAAGTCAGGTGCCTTGTATCTAAGTTAAACATATTAAACACATATTAAACATAAGTTTAATAACTTGAAGAATCTATAAGATAATGCCAAAAAAAAAACATATTTTTTACCTCTTTCGCAGCTTATAACTTTCTTATTATCCACTTTTGGAATTGAAGATATTTCATTAAAAATGACCTTATTTTTTGATGTTCTATTCACCGTGAAAATATTGAGAAACAATTTTGATTATTCTTCATGGTGGACTCTTATTGGTCGGAAACATGATATTTGTTAATTTTATTTAATGGTTTTTTTTATATCTAATTTTGATTTTCTATTTTTATTTTTTTTCCCTATTCTACGTAAAATAAACTATAACATATTTTTTGTCAACTGCTATGAGGTAACGTTGTAAATAAATTTAGATATCACGTAGTCATATTTCAAAATATGTTTTAGAATATTGTCAACATTGATTAATAAATATTTAGATATTTCCAAAAACTGAATCGTAGAAATGTTAAATAAAATTAATAAATATAATGTTTCCGACCAATAAGAGTCCACCAAGAAGAATAATCCTATTTCTTTAACGGAACGAACGGTCTCCACAAATGGTAAATGCTTCTAACAACTAAGCTGAAGAAATTTCGGCGGTTGGGAATAGTAATCACCAAGAGCATTTAGGTTTCACCCACAAATGTAGTTCAACGCCGGAAGGGATATTAGCCCTCGGAGTTGTTGTTTCTTGTGGATCGGGCTTCAAATATTTTAATTTTTACCACCGTAAATTATTGATGAAACATGTTGAGTTTTTTTAAGTATTTCTTTCTCATTATTTACTTTCCATGTTATGCACTGCTGACGAGCTTAAATGAGAGCGAAACATCGATGTCCAGTGCTACAACCTTTTTTATGTTTTTTATATTTTAATATTTTCATAATTTATGAAAAAAAAATGTTTCATGTTTAATTTTGGTCTTCTTTTTCTCATTTTTTTCCCATTCTATGGAAAATAAGCTAAGGTTTGTTTTGTGAACTGTCATGAGGTGACGTTTTAAATAAATTTAGATATCACGTGGTCATATTTCAAAAAATGTTTTAAAATATTGTCAACATTGATTAACAAAAATCTAAATATTTCCAAACTGGGTCGTAGCAATGTTATACAAAATTAATAAACAAACAAATTTTGAGTCACCGTATATACTGATTACCGAGTCTCATAATCCACTCTTTTCTGGGTTAGAAAATAAGTCACATTTAAAAACAACTCAACATACTATTATTGATAGGAATTATTTATCCTTAATATTTTTCACTAGTCTACCAAATATTAAATCAGAGTATTCAAAGAATTAGCTAAATTCCTTTCTGCTATAGTTGAAATTAATTGTGTGAACTGGCGCATCCACCAATTTGTTACATAAGTAAAGCCGTTCAAGTAACACTGCAAAATTAAAAAAAATATGATGACAAGGAATAAAAGGTGCACCAGAAATGTCAAAGCTTCACTAAATTTCAATCTACGATAAAGTAATTTTAGGTCTACATACTTTTTTATCTTGAAAAGTAAACGGAGTTTTAAAACTTTAGAAATCCCCAGCGAATTGATTGGCTTTAGGTATCGAAGTTGAAGTACTTTTCCGTGATCTCAGACCTGGTGGAAATGAATTGAAATTTTCTTCTCCAACTTTCGGAAAGGCAACTAATCTTTATAATATCGCAGATTTGTTTAATAACCTCGGGAAATCGAATCGGAAGTTTACCCGATTCAGCTTTAAGGCTCTTGCCAAATTTATTATTAATTTATCAAGAAATTTAGCAGGCGTTCAAAAAGACTATCTTAACATTTATCGTCGGTTGGAGAGAAGCAAATACAAAGAGAATAATATATTTTTAATTTTGTACATTCAGATTCAAAATAAAGGTAAATGGTTTCTGTTCTGTATTATTCTGCAATTACATTTGCCACAAAGTACAGAGCTACACAGGAGCTTTAGAATTATTTGTCGGCTGAAATTTTCATTTGAGAATTGCTATTAATTTATTCCACTAAAAGTGTTTTTGGTTGTGGCAACTACTTTTGTTTAAAGTAAAAACACATATTCCGCAATTAGACGATTCTTTTGCAGCCATAGATATTTAAATTTTTAAATACCGGTACAGGCGTGACATTATTTACTTTTCCTGCAGCAATTAATGGATGATTAATTACTTACTCAGACCCACATTGCCAGACATTTTGCAACGTGCTGTCTTGGCGACAAATTTGTGCTGGATAGCTTGAGGTGAGTAGCTAGCTATTTAAGTCAGTATATTTAGTTTTCTGACAAATATTCGTAGCCTGATGTGACTACATTTTTGTTTAAATAGTAGATAATTTAAAAATAATCGAAATAATAAAAAGTAACATTAACAAATACAGGGTGAGTCATTTTTGCGGTAAAGTCCTGTACGTCCTACAAATATTTTGATAACAAAAATCTTTTCAGTACAAAGTACATTACTACGAGGCGCATATTCTAAAATTATTGTTTACTATACAGGATGAATCTATACATGAGAATGCACTAAAGTTACATTTTTAAAAAGAGAACACCCTAGATATTTTTACATATTTCAATGCTATACAAAATACCCATTGATACAATATCAAACAGTAGGGATCTGCGATTAATAGTTTTTGAAATATTTAGAAAAGTCATGACATTTGAGTCTAATTTTGAAGCTCATTTGAAATACCAGAAACAATCAACTTAATTTCATTTTTGTGCAAATAATTACAGTATATCCCTTTCTGAAAAATTAATGTAACTTTATTTAAGATGGTATTTGATATTACACAGGATGGTTAGCAAACTCAATATTACATTTTGTCCAAAAAATTTCAATAAAACACATTATATGTTATTTTTTATTTTCGTTAAGCAGCAACTAAGCTTTGATTAAAGGTCAGAATTTGTGGGTCTAGCTCTTATAGCTCTAGGCTTATTTAACTTTGAATTTGAAAAATAAAAAATAAAAATTGTCGACATTTTAATGTTTAAAATGCACCTCTAATTGAAGCCGTTGAAAACTTATTTTTTAACGGTAATAAAAAACACCAATAAATAAACTTTTTATCGCATTATTTCCAAAAAAAAATCACGAAACCGGGAATTCGACATGTCTTGTCTCAACTGCGATCTTACCAATCTTGGGTAAAATATGCAACTCTTATTAGCGAACTTTAGCTTGATTATGCCACAGAGTAGGTTTAAATTACTTTTTTTTAAACATATTGTGCATAAAATATATTTATTATTGTCGTTGTTGCAAATGGGTTTATTTTGCTAGTTTTTTTCACCAAAAGAAACGTAAAATTGATTAGAATGAACAAATGTTGTACCCTACACTAGTTTTACCCTTATTTGCTTAAATAATGTGAACTATGCAGAAAACCTGAAGCATAGATGAATAGAATTTAGGTATACATGATAAGCAACATCCAACCCAATAATATTTCAGTCAGTATTATATCAGTTTAACATTAATTACTCAAATTTATGCAATCCAATATTATGCAACCCAACATAAAATCTAAATTCAATAAAAGTAGTAAGTTTTCATCTCGAGAATCTCTTTATGTATTTGGAAATGTCGCGTAATTAGGTTAATTGTATAAAACACCTTAACAATTATACTAAATGATGTTCAATTTATGTTCTTTCATTTTTTAAATATCTAGAACTTTCGACAGGTTAACTCATGCTAAAATGTTGGCTGTTATTTCAGCACATGCCATCATCTACATTAGATACCGTCAGGCTTGAGGGCAGGGCTGCCCAACGTAAATATTGTTATTCATCTTTAGTTTAAATAAAATTGTCCAGAAACAACTTCGAAATTTTAAGTAAGAAGAAGTTTAGAAATAACACTATTTTAAATTGAAAATATTGGATTCAACTAGAAAGTTTTAAAAATTTCAAAATCAAGATTCTACTAGCATCGATTTAAAATTTTCAGAAAAATGTTCAAAAGTACGTTTTTAATTAAAATGGGATTTTTGAAATAACATTTGTCACTTTAAAAATCGAAACCTTTCTCAATATTTTGACCTCAAACTGTCACATTATCGAATTTTAAATCTAAATTCTGATAAAGTTTTTTGTGAATTTGGATCTACAATTTAAATTTGCGTTGAAAAACAAAATTTTGAGGAAGAACGTCAGAAGAAAGTATTCTCCAGTTTCTTTTGTTTAAAGCTAAAATATGAAGATTAAAGTCAAACAAACCTTTCTTATAAAGAAGGATCTTCTTAATTATGAAGTTTTAAAGACTAAAATTTCAAGCAGGAGTCTAAATTAGATAAAAGAAAGGTTCAGAAGTTTTGCAAATAACAACAAAACAAAATTGAGATCTGTAAATAAAGTTTTTCTGGAATTATTGAATTGAAAGTCGACATTTGTCTTTAAACTGAAATTTTAAGCCGACGTCAAATGTTGTGATGAAAGTCACAAAAACTTCGAGATTTCTAAATAACTTTTTTTATTGAAACTTTCAAAATAACCCTCTAGTGGCGAAACTTTATTTTCTCATACAAATTATAACGCCTTACCAAAGGCTTACTTATATCAAATATGCAAACTAGACAATTTACATAAGTCATTTATTCGTTTCTTTTGTGATATCCGCCCTAAGCCATTCTTGGGAACTACGAGCCCCTTCCCATTTCAGTTGACCCACCTATTAAAATCTTAGGTTTTTGGTTATTAATAAGACATAATAAATACTACAAGCTATCTTTAGGCAACAAAGTAATTCATAACGTATATTTAATAATTTGCAGTAGAAAACACCAACTTTGGTATTCTCTATTCAGATTTGCAACAAACAAGCGAAAATGTTGCAAGTATACGCCGTTACAAGGTAAGCCTATATTCCGAAGATGACTGCGGATAACATATGTCAAAACAATTGCTATTACTTATAGCTGTCAGAATGCACTTTATACAGCTTCAAGGTCGTTGCATTTTTTAAAATGGGTAGAGGAAAGGTGATAGATGACAAAATTCGTTCACTTATCATTAAATTTTTCAAATGTGGAAAATGAAACTTTGAAATTGCAAATTTACTAGAGTTATCGCAGTATAGTATAAGAAATATAGTTAAAAGGTTTAAAATGACCAGTTCAGTCACTACAAAGGCCCGATATGTGAAAAAAAGCAAAATTACCAGTTCCAGCAGAAGATCATTAAAAAGAATTATCGAGAAAAACAGACGTGCCAATTACCTTCAGTTAAATGCTTTGTGGAGTGATAGTATTGAAAGATGAATTTCTACATCAACGATTCACAGGTAAGCTTATAAATTGGAATTTGGGATTTATAAAGTGAGTTTTTCAATAAAAACCTTAAACTTGAAAAATTAAAAATGACTAGTTTGTATTAGGCTAAAAAAAAACACTTTTAACACCACAGCAAAGAAAATATAGGTTGAGATGGGAAAAGAACATAGGGATAGGGTATTTCAGCAATCGCATGCGATGCAATGGGGCAACGAGGCACGATTCGAGATTTGTATTGGAGACAATCGAAGTAGAGTTATTCGAAAAAATAAATGGTGCATTCCATCCCGACTGTCTCAAAAGAAAAGTACAATTTCTTGCATCTGTCATGGTGAGGGGTAGTATATCGTCAAAAGTAAAAAAACTCCATATAAACAAATACTTATCGATTTTAGAAGAATCACTTTTACTGGCCATGAAAGAATTTATTTACATCCGGTTAAGGGTTCGTGTTTCAGCACGAGGCGCAGCATGCCGCACCTCTAAAGGAAGCTTAAAATGAATGGAAGACCATGCTATACCACTTTTGAAATGGGTTTGTAATAGTCCAGATCTATCACCCATAGAAACTTTATGGCACGAGATGAAAAAGGTGCTACGGAAACATCATGCACGAACACTCCCTCATCTGAAGCAAAGCCTTCAAAAATATGGGATTCTTTTACAAAAAAATTTTGCCCAGTTTTGGCTAATACTATCTCCTAACGAATTTTAGCTGTTATAAAAAATAAAGGAGATGTTACCCAGTGGTAAATTATAAAATTTTTGTTTTCTTAATTTAACGTATTTGTTATCATTTTTCTTATCTGTTCACATTTTGTGATACTTATTGGCTTTATTTGACCAATATACATTTTATGTGGTTACAATGTATTAAAAATACTATTAAAAGAATAAACAATTTGGAGTTAGATTATTTCATTCTATTTTTTTCAGCCCAATGCAAAAGGACTCGTAGAGGGTTAAAATAAGTAATTTTAGTTTTGATATTTGTAAAATATTTATCCATTCATTAGTTTTCAGCCTAAACTAATCGTGAAAATAAATAGCATACATATAAAAAATTAAGCTGTTATGGGAACTGTCGACCAAAGTGAAAATTTAAGACTATGATATAAGAGTGTCTTTTTTAATTTTTTTTTATTTTTGGCACACCTACACCAATATATTTTTTGTCCCGGACAAAACATCTTTTAGTACAAGTTTTATTCAATGAATTGCCAAGTCATTTAGTTATCTTATGTAAGGGAAATTGTGACATTGTAAACAAAATCAAAACTAATCTTTGCATGTTAATTTTTCCTGATTTTATTGAACTTAATTGTGCTAGAACCGGCCCAAAATTTCTATGGATTTTCATATCTAAAAGGCACATACCTTAAATCTCATATTACCTAAATCACACACAAGTGACAAGCAACTAATTCTGGCTAGTTCTGGTCCTGGTGTTATTTTAGTCTTTACATTATTAATTTTTTGTGACAATTGGCAATGTATTCCCATTTTTAAGTAGCATCATATTTTACCAGAAATAAGTGGATTACAAAAGCACAAAAGGTCAAAGCATTTAACAAAATGTTACCTTTTTCCAAAATGTCAAAATTTAATTCTTTTCAAATTTCATTTTTTTTGGAAATTTTCACTTTTTAATAATTTTAAAATTTGTTTACTTTAGTTTTTTTAACTTCTTATTAAAACATTTTAATTGTCTAAAACTTGGACATAAAATTTCATAATTTCGACTTTTTCTGACAATTTTGACCTTTTTTCAATATTTAGACTTACATAATTTCGGTTATTGTAAATTGGACTAAAGTTTTATTAAATCTCCACTGATGTAAATATGTTGACTATTTTTGGAAGTTTCGAATATCTACCAAAATTTGAAGTTTATAAAAATTTTGATTTTGGTAGATTCCTAATTTTTTTCAAATTAAACAATTTCTCAAAAATATAGACTTTTTCAAAATCTATTTTCCTCCTCCTCTTTCTTTATCAAACTTTTTACCTTTTCGATATAATCGAGTTTTTCTTAAAATTTGTTTTCTTTTTTATTCTTCTTTATCTAATTTTTTTGAAACTATCGTCTAAATTTCTGCATTTTTTAACTGTTTAGAAAGCTTTATATTTCAAAATTTAGACTTTTTAAAAAATTTCAAGTGGTTTTTAAAATGTCTACTTTCATTTGGACATTTTAATCATTTAAATTTTTTTCATATTGTCCACTTCTTTAAAAAATGCCCATTTTGTAAAAAATTTGGCTTCAAATTTTCAATTATTTTCTATATCGACATTTATTCGAAAATCGTGAACATTTTTATGAATTTTACATGTGTATTTGGAGAAATACCTAAGTGCTTATCTTCGTTAGATCAGTACCAAATTAACTGAGGGTTGTCGATCCTACCAATGAAGAAAAATGGTTTAATGGTAAACAGCACTTGTTAAAAAAAATTCAAGACATTTCTACCTCATGATTAACCAGCTTCGCTTTTCAAAATATTTTGTATTGTTCGCAATGTAAGATTAATTTTGTTCTTCTGTAAATCGCATGTAGGGTAGGGCGGGGCTAGTTGATCAGCGGGGCAAGTTGTGAAATCGAAATATCTCGAAAACTAGGCAACTTACAACAAAAGTTTAAATGGCGCAAAGAGGGGGTTGCGGGAGGAGAACACATCGCGCGACTGTCAATTGCCGTCCTGTGTTTAGACTCACGAACACAACGCATTGTTTTTTTTGCGCTTAAAAATAAAACAGGCCTTTATACTTTTGTTTCTACACTCGCATGAAAACACTTTTTCCTGATTAAGTAAGTAATTAAATTTTATCTAATTATTGCTCTTTCAACTATATATGATCATTTATTTTAAATTCCTGTCATTTTTTTATAACCTCACTTTTAATTTGTTGCCTCATTTAGGGCTAATTGATCAAGGCGCGCTAAGCGCTTGCTTAATTAGCCCTACTACATGGTCATTGTAGAAAATTAAATTTTGTTTTACTAAATTAATAATTATCCATTAATTCGTATCATGTGATGATCTTACATAATATGTGATAATTAAAATAACTTATATTAATTATTATTGTTACATTTTAGGATGCGTACATATAAAAGGAAGACCACAAGAGGTTTAGCTACAAGTCAGCAATTGAATAAAGCGGCAAAGACTATATCGGAGGAAGCAATGAGTGTAAATGGTGCAGCCAAACAATTTAATATTAACAGGATGACCTTAAAGAGATATATATCTAACTTGAAGTCCAAAGGCAATGCTTCATCTATGGGTCATACAAAACCCAGACAAGTATTTTCTGATGAACAAGAAATTTCTTTAAAGGAGTATTTGCTTCAAATGTCATCGATGTTCTTTGGGCTATACGCATAAAGATGCTCGTCGTCTTGCTTACGAGTGTGCCGTTAAGTTTAAGGTTAAAATGCCAGTTACCTGGTCCGAAAACAAAATGCCAGGTAAGGATTGGCTTATAAAGTTCATAGCTAGAAACCCAGATTTATCTATCAGGAAACCTGAAGCTACTAGTTTCGGTAGAGCTGCGTCTTTCAATGCCGAAAATGTTAATGTTTATTTTGAAAAATTGGCTGAAGTAATGGCAAAATATAATTTCACTGCTAGTCAGATTTGGAACGTAGATGAGACTGGAGTATCTACAGTAATTGAAACCTAATAAAATTAGAGCTGGAAAGGGAAAAAAAATGTTGGTGCGATGACTTCAGGAGAACGAGGTACTAATGTAACCGTGGTAGCTGCTGTGTCGGCATCTAGAAATACAATTCCTTCCATGTTTGTATTTCCTCGCAAAAATTACAAAGATCATTTTATTAATGGCGGACCTCCAGATTGTATCGGGACAAGCAATCCCAGTGGATGGGTAAAAGACGCGGAATTTTTGAAATTTATGCAGTATTTTATCAAGAATGTAAGACCATCAAAAGAATCTCACGTTTTACTGGTTTTAGATAATCATTCCTCTCATTTAAACATTGAAACGTTAAATTTGGCTAAAGAAAATGGAGTTGACATGTTGACATCCCCCCCCCCCACTGCAGCCATAAAATGCAATCACTAGATGTGTCTATTTTTGGGCCCTTTAAAAAATATTGTGCCACTGCGCAAGATACATGGTTAAAGAATAATCCAGGAAAGACCTTAACAATATACGATGTACCGAAAATTGTACCATACTCTCTGCCATTAGCTAAGGTGGTTACAAATATAACTATGGTTTCAAAAAATCCGGTATCTATCCATTTAATCCAAACAATTTCACCAAAGAAGATTTCTCTCCATCATTTGTGACCTATCGTCCAGAACCAGTACAAGTTGAATGTTAGCAACTAGAGCAACAACCTGATGCGAGTGATCTACCTCTTACTAGTCTACCCGATGCAAATGATCCAGCTGCTGCTAGTCAATCCAATGCAAGTGATCCAGCTGCTGCTAGTCAATCCGATGCCAGTGTTTCAGTTGCTACTGGTCAACCTGATGCAAGTGATTCAATTGTTACTAATCAACCTGGCGCAACCGTTGTTGCATCTACGTGTCAAAATAATCAAAACAAAGAAAACGTTTTGGTTCTTGCTCAAGTGCCAGGAGTATTTTCTCCTGAATTTGTTCGACCTTATCCAAAAGCAGGTCTAAGAAAAATCTCTAAAGCTGGAAGGAGAAAGAGAAAATCTGCTATTTTGACAGGTACTCCAAAAAAAATTCAGCAGAAGAAAAACAAAATAAGAAAAAACTGAAAAAATTTAAAAAACCTCAAATTAAAATTAATAAAAAAAAGAAACGAATCTCTAAAAAAATTCTGCAGACAAACTCAGAAGAGGACGAGTATAGCTGTTTGGTTTGTAATGAAGAATTCTCTAAGAGTTTACCTGGGGAAAACTGGATTCAGTGCTATATTTGCAAACAGTGGTCCCATATTAAATGCGTGCCAAACGTTGGTCTAACTTTTGTTTGTATTAATTGTGATAGTGACAACGATGGTTAATAATTTGTAATTGTTAATCATCTAGCAATATTTCTGGTCTCATAATTAGTCACTAATTTAATTTGATATTTATTTGCTTTATAATTATTTTTAAATATAGAAATTAAAATACTAAAAGTGTATTAATAATCTAAATTATCGGAGTAATAATAATAATATAAGAATGTTATAATAATATTAAATAAATAATTGCTAGTTAATAACAATTTTATTTTATACTTATATCATTTTATAGAGCCGATCCGTTTATTCTAGCCATTTCACAACTAGCCCCGACCCATGCACAACGTGCCCCACTGGTGGGACACGTTGTGCGATTTGGAACGCTCGTGCTTTTCCAGGAATAACTTCCAAATTTTTACTTCGAATTGTTTTTGTGACGCTAGACCGTTTGACGAGGAGTAAATGGCGAACCTAACTGCATATGGCCGTAAATGAATCCGATGCATCGTCTTAGAGTTATGGGAGGTCAAATCAAAAAGTGATCAACTAGCCCCGCCCTACCCTACGTTCGAATACGATTTTGTTATATTACCTTAAATATAATACCCCCCAAGGGGATGAATTGCCAAAAACCCTGATACAATTATTTCTTATTTATAAACTAAATACTAAACACAAATTTTCATAATTCCAGGTTCAAAATGAGTAACTTCCATCCAAATTTTTATCAGTAAAGTACCATCCTTTAGGACGAATTTTCAAGAATTCTTTCTAATTCTTCACTTAGGTTATTTAAGGAAATAAACCGATCAGTTTAGACTAGGAGTTATTTATTATTTAATATTTAGAGTGTTTTTAAGTAGTTATAACTTAAAAACCTATTCTTTTCAATGGACAAAAACAATTTAAAGCTATCTGTAAACTAAATAATAAATACACACCTGCATCTGTAGCAGAAAACCAATGTAGTAGTCGGGATATATCCGTATTTGTATCTAGATCCAAAATATCATATCCCTAACAATACTACTACATAATACTGCTAACGTTAGAGCATGTTTGTTACGAGCATTAGTGTGATGGTGAGGGAATTAGGCTAATGGTAATGCGAAACCATAAGTTTTTCCCCTATCAAAAGTTGATAGTATGCGAGTAAAGAAGTTTCCGCATAAAAAAATTTTGAATTTAAAGGTCACATTTTCCGAAGTCTAAGTAGAGATTAAAATTGAAAAACAGTCAAAATTTATGAATAAAAGTTTCAGTCTATAAAAAATTCCTTAAAATCAATCCTTTCAAATTAAATAATTTTGGGAACTTCCGATTACAAGTTTAGATTTCGAGAAAAAATATGCGTTCTGCTCTTTTGTTACTTCTGCCTAACCTACCAAATAAACAAGGTTTTGAGTCAAAATTTATGGACTTAAAAAATGTTCCTTCGTAGAAAAATTTAGGACATCTATTTAGATAAAATTCGAGTGCACTGCCATTATGCATTAATCATCACAATTGTTGTACGAGAAGAAGAGAAAAGAACTTAAACATTGAAATATGGAGTGCCAATCACATAATTTTTATGCAATAGCTTTCGTAATAAGCAAATTCAAATAATAAAATTTCAAGTGCATTCACTTGCAGTAAAATATTCCGACATATTAAGTTCGACATTATCAGCGTCACCAGAAACCCAAAACAACTTATTTTGAAAATTGAAATACAAATAGTGTCCTCTGAAACCATCTCTCTGAAGATGATAGCTTGGCTATCAAAACGGGTTAGAGCAACCTTTATTGTGTTTTTTAATCTTTCTTAGTTTCAGGGGACAAGATTTGTATTTCAATTTTTAAAGATAACCAAGGACCGTTCAACTAAACTTATTTTAATTCAACCTTTTTTCAAAAATACTTTATAACTTGGCAATGTTGAATCCGCAATTTGGTTTTCTAAATTATCGATATTATATTCTCGGAAGGTATTCTTAGCAATTAATAAACCACAAATAGCATTCAAAATTACTATACCATAATGCTGAAATTTAGCAAGATTTTTCGAATTCTGGCGTTATATCGGACCTTACAACGCTCTAAGGGCTAAGGGCCATTTCAAAAACAAAACAAATACTTTAAAATAATTACAGAAAAAAGAGTCAATCAGGGAAGATCTTCAAAGATACACTACCTGACTCATAATTTCTCTAATAGAATTAAGGGGTGAAACTCATCTCCGCTATACGTGGAATGCCACACATGCCATGAGGCGAAAAATAAGTGTCCCTCTCGTAACCAAAATCAACCCGTGTTTAACTTTTTTCTAAATTCTTACCAGTTCTCGAGAAAATTTGGTTGCTAACTTTTACAACGGACACGCTGTTTACCATAAAGATAAATTGGAGTTGACTAGGTAAATAAAATAACAACATTAAAAGCAATATTAAAATTTGTATAGATTTTTAACAAACCAATTTTATTTTATAAAATGGTTAACTGCTAATTTTTATGCGGTTATAGGAAACTTGCAGAAATAACAGGAAAATTTAATATTGAAACATTTATCCATCGTTTCCAATATATCGCGCAATTATTGGCTGTTATTTCACATTATATGAAGCAAATCACATTTGCAATCGGTAGTTTCATTCAAATTGGTGCAATTTTAAATCTCGCCGATAAATATTAATTCGATGCGGATATTATATCTGTCTTTCTAAACATTCTTTTATAAAATTATGAGGTAAATTTAAATGGGCAATTGGGCGTAAATGGCACCATGACAATATATTGTGAAAACTTTTATTTTTGCAAATATTTTATATGGAAGCATTTTATGTCGCTAGGCTAATATTTCATTTTAAATGAAACGAGCGATATCGGGAAAGAGCAAAGCTGCCTTTTATGTGCTTGGGATTAAATTTAATAAAATATTTACCGAAAATGTGGTAATGATCTAGATAATTTATACAAGGGTCTTCTGCATATATACGCATTCTTGCCTTTTCGAGAAAGAGCAATCAATTTGCAAAGTATAAAACTCTTTAGGGTTAGTGGAGAAGGTCGTATATTTACCAAACCCTCTGAGGCCTGACCAAACTTGAAATTCTCCCATATACGATTGAATTTCAAATATTATTTGTGTTCGGTGTATTTAGAATCAAGGCAGCAAACCCTGCCTTGGGAGATATATTGCTAATATTTTGTTTGGAAAAGGAATATTTCTACTGTATTCGTCTATTATTGAAGTTTTAAACTTATAATTACGTATACGATAACATGCTTACTTACTTTTCTAAGAGATGTAGACCATATTAGATCGTACACGATACAAATTCCAATTACTGTTATTCCAGTTTCTTTGCTAAACATTGAAGCCTGCAGACAATAACACACACAAAACAAAATATGTCCACATTCCAAGTCGTCTCCAACAAACATAATGAAGCATAGTATCTTTGCACTGTTTCACCATAATTGACTCTACACCAATGTCACTACTAATCACGTTTCCGAAACGCTTAGGCCAGTTACAGTTCGTCACATTCTTATGTAAACTAAATACAAATCTTTGGTATTTACCATTAAAGTGTTTAAAATCTTTCTTCGTATAATGTCCAGAGCAGTTCATACTATCTCTAATCTTCACATGAGCAGCATAAGCGAGAAATGATAGCAAATAAAAATTACAAGCCGCCAGAATCTGCTCTACCTACTATACCAGCCACAGCTTCTGTATGAATTGGGTGTGTTGCGAAGGTTAATCCGGTGATCGCTGGCCCTATGGAATTTTTCGTACGCGGTAGTATTTGTCGAGCAACTTTCACCAAGAGAGCTGTAGCTAAACAATGTAGAAGAACGTTTACAAGATGATAACCCCATGGTTGAAATCCTCCTAGTAAATAGTTAAGGCGGAAAGTCAAAACGCAGAATGGTCTGAACGATCCGTGAGAACCACTGTCAGACAAAGGTGTGCCCCAGAAGTCGTTTGTTAACAAATGCGTCCACGGCGTGTTAGGGTAGAATATCAGGATTGCCTAGGATCGCACGCCTGAAACAGAATAACACAAATGAGACTTTCATCTTTACTTTTATAATTTTACGCAAATATAACGATCAGAGTTTACTTATTAGACCTAGACAAACTAAAATAGTCGATATCATGATGTAATGATGAGCATTTCTGAATAAGTAAAGTAGCTATAAGTTTCATATCGAGCTGAGTTATCCGGATAATATTAAATATACATAAGCTACTTTGCCTTCAACGTCTTAGGAAGTTACATCTAAATAATAACTTAGATCCAACTTAGAAGAATAAGTAAAACAGAAGGAGTCATATACTTCAGTTTTAAATAAAATTGTGATCTCGGAAACTGCAAAATATACAATTTTAGATATACGAGGAGTCTTTTTATATGCCCAATAATACAAGAAGTTAGATAATTTTAACCGATATCGCTTTACAGTAGATTCAGGACGATAAATACATAGGGTTTACAAAAAAAAAAGTTTAATAAAATGTTTATACTTTCCGAGTTACAAGCTTTTAGAGTTACCAAGAAAGAAAATAATTTTAATAATAACTCCATTGTCACTATAGGCAACAGATTGTGTAAACGTGCCAAAGCATTCTTATAATAAGAAGTCATAGAACTTTAAGGCAATACGTTTAACTGTAATATGATAGCCAAGGTCAAAGAGCTTTAAAGTAACACGATACTTTTAAGGTTAACTCGAATGAGTAATATAAAAGTCCAAGTTAAATAACATTCCTAGAATAAGAAGTCATAGAACTTTAAGGCTTCTTCTTTTCATACCAGCTATTAAAAAAAAGGGCGTTCTATTAAAAATTGTCTAGTAATTTTTTGATTTGCAAACTTCCATCACTGTATATAATTATAGAATAAAAGACAATATTTTTATGATTTATGAGAACTAAAACACTACCAATGATTGTTTTTGTCGCAAATTCGTTCATTCTACATCATACTGAGACCTGGAGTCCTGGCTTCGGATTTATGATGCTCTATTAGGAAAACTACCCATCAAACCCCCGTAAACCCTGTATTATTTTGCTGCATTTTTATCCAAATATGTAAAAATATACAGGGTAGTTGTAGTTAAAAGAAAGTAAGATTATAACAACACTCTTAAGAGCTTTTTTCTCTCCACACACTAATAGCGACCCTGTATAAAAAAACAGAGTATAAAATATAGTATAAGGGTTAAATCTATCAATAAGAAAAATTCCATAATTTGATAATAAGTTTATAGAAAGCTATCATAAATAAAAACAAGGCATATAAAAAATACTCTTTTACTAGAAAGGAAGACGACTGGGATAACTATAAAGTAAGAGGAAATAATCTTGTCAAAGTGGTGCAAAACAAAAAGTGTAATTTTTACAAGAAAATGATCGATGTCATTAAGAAAAACAGTAAGCGAATCTGGAAACACTTATGAAGAAATGGTTGGTAATAAAAATGAAACGATTAAATTTCATTCATTGTATTCAGAAAATTGTGCAGATTCCAAAAATGTAATAATATACAGTGTTCTATTTAAAAATAAAAAGTTTGTATCAGTTTTAGCTAAAGTGACAGCAGCGGGCATGCCATTTTTAGGTCAAAATTTGACATTTCATAAGTACATCAAAGTGCAGTAAGTTTGAAAATTTTATCTTTATAAATAAAGGAAAGAAGGAGGTGTACCATGACTCTGTTACAACCGATATATGTTGCTGTATAAGAAAATAGAATTTTTAATATATAAACTGTATCACATTATAAGATTGTTTACTTTGTTACGAAAATGTGTCATCGACTTAAAAACTTACATAAAAACGAGTATCAAATGGAATTTGTGAAACGAAGAGAAACAAGATCACACAATCGTAATCATGACATCAAAAACACATCACCCGTTTAAGAACAAAAAACATTGATTATTTCATAAATACCAGATCTCTCGGATAAAATCAAACGAATAGGCCAAAAATTCAATATATGCACAGCATTCAAAACTCAAAATACTCTAAGATCATTACTAGTAAATACAAAACCAAAAACTGATGAAACACAACCTACCAAAAATTGTATTTACAAAATAACCTGCGAATGCAACAAGATTTACGTAGGTAAAAAATCCAGACCTATGTGGAATTCGCATTAACGAACATGAAACTTTCCTAAGTACCTAAGGAAGATTTTTCAAAATCAAAAATTTGCGAACACTCATTTCGATATGATCACAGAATTCAGTGGACAGAATCCTGCATTATTTGCATAGAAAAAACATTTCAAAAAAGAAAAAGTAAAGAAACAGCTTCAATTTTATTACAAAAAGAAAAATTAAAGATGCAGCTTTAATTTTACTAAATGGAGATAATTGTGTGACGAATTCTTTGGTTGACATAAACGGTATGTGTCTGTCATTGTTAAAACAGAAAAAAAAACAACTGGATCACCTTAGAATCACCTTGGGAATAATCTAATAAACTGTTAGAATTATTTCTGACAGGTTTGCTCTCTTGGATACTTATACGACTGACTAACGGCTTTAAATTGGAAGTGTGTACAACCACCGTACCATGCTGATGAGGCCAAGGAAGGCCGAAACTAGTCTATGGTTGCGGTTGTACATATTTTCAATTTTAAGCACGTTTAACTGTTTAATTACAGAACATTTAATTGGTCATTTGTCAAAACTAGATGAAAGTAAAGTCACGCCGAGGACGTTTGTATCTATGGATGTTGCGATGCAACCCGTGATACAAGCTTTGCCTCATCTACGTGAACTTTGCAATTGCCGTCTAATTTTCATTAGATTCTAATGAAATTAGATTTCAATTGCATCGTAATAAACTTGTATATATTCGTATATACAAGGCTTATTATCTCAGCAGAGAGTAATGCTTCAATTAGCATGTAGCGAGAATGTTTGCGTAATAAACAGTTAAAAGTCAGTTACAAGTCACCCAATGGAGGTTTGCTCTCTTGGATACTTATACGACTGACTAACGGCTTTAAATTGGAAGTGTACACAACCACCGTACCATGCTGATGAGGCCAAGGAAGGCCGAAACTAGTCTATGGTTGCGGTTGTACATATTTTCAATTTTAAGCACGTTTAACTGTTTAATTACAGAACATTTAATTGGTCATTTGTCTGACAGTATTGACAGCATTGTAGAGGAAGACATTTGAATTAATTTTCTGACGACGGGCAGAGCATAACACTACTCGAAACGCTAAAACTTTAAAATAATTTTGTTGTTATTTAGTTTTCAGATCGCTTAAATTTTAAAATAGTTTTAAGTGTCTTTTCAGTGTTGAGTCACAAACAGAGATTGACCTTGCCGGCTAGTGCTAAGGTTTGCAGGTTTGCGCAACCTACAAAAAAGGCTGGGATAAAAAAGAAAGTAAATTGTTCTTTGTGTTGTTTATTTTATTTATTGATAACAGATTTATAACTACCAAATTAACCAAACATACTAATGACTATAGCGGATTCCGCCGATTCGTAAGCGTTTGACGACTTTGTTGGGTCCATGGTTTGCAAGGTTTGCAGGCTAGACTGCAAACTTTGCTTTACACATATGCACCTGCGCCTTAATTCTTATTTTGTTCGCTTAAAATACTTGCCCATAAGCAAGCATTAGGTTGCACTTGTGGATGCAAACCAAATATCGATACGCTATTATAATCTGTTATCTGTTAATAAAAATGAATTCGGTGCAAAGTTTAATTGCGCAGCCATTCTCTAACCGATCTGTATCAAAAAAAACTGGAAATTAAGCGACATGGATGACCTATACATGACTTAAATATTGTGCAGATGGTATTTTGTAAAAAGTGAAGTTTTAACAGAAGTAGTTCGCGAAGCTAAAGAAGTACCTATGCGACATTGTTATCTGCTAAGCTAAAGAACGAATTAGCTTTACTGGCCATTTAATTGCAGCAACTTTAGTTGTTTTTTTTTTTTGAAAAGTTTAACCAATTTTAAAGAAACCACTATCCATTTTTTAATTTATAAAAACTTAGCACTGAACTAACTGTAATCTACGAAAAAGAAAAGTTTAAATCTGCTTTTGATTTACTTGTACTCTATAACATTATTTCAGAAAACAGTGAGCTTAGTGAAACTCTAAATCTTTTAAAAATCCTGATAACTATCCCAATGGCTTCTGCTGATGCAGAGTGGTGCTTCTCCAGTCTGGAAAGAATAAACACTTTAAAAAAAAATTCATTATGCCAGGAAAGATTGTCCTCACTAACGATGTCTTCAAAGAAAAGGACTTAATCCAAGAAATGCTCGATTTCAGTAAAAATTTATTGATAAATTTGCAGCTGCCAAAGATCGTCTGTCGTATGTACTTTCTCTTCTTTTTCTTTCTGTTTTTTGCGAATATAAAAAAAGGGGAATTTTAGCAATATACTATATATGTACAAGATACATCAATTTAAAATCCTAAATATCTCCTAATTCCTCAAGCTTAATTTAAAATTTCCAGTTTCGGCACATTTTTGTAAATGTCTCTTTGCAACCCCCAAATTTTATTAGCACCAGCCGCCACTGAGATTGACAAACAAAGATCCAACGCAATCGTTGCTTGGGACAATCTATAACAGATTGCCAATCCTTAACAGGAGGTTACTGAAAATTTAGAATTCTGAAAAGAGTAACTGGCAAAGAAAAGCCAATAAAACATGAATAGAAATAAAAATGTTGTGTTGCTAATATGGGTCCCTTGAAATGTCATAATATGAACGGGCAAATATTCGCACCCATTGCGGAAAAATGTCACTAAGAAATATTACACAAAGCGGATCTTTCTAAAGCATCAAAATTTGTTTTGCCGTTTAATTTTTGGCCGTTGCTATGTTCTTTTACATTGAAAGAATTTTCGTGTAAAAAAACATGCCAATTTTCAGATTTTCACTGCGTAAGCCATTTAAGTAATATAGGAAAAACAAAATGGATACCCATATTTAGATCTTTTCCTCTACCAGGTGCTAGCTTATTGCAAAACTCTCACCCTACACCAAAAAGCTTAACTTTCGTCCACTAGTGAGCATTGCATGCCACCGACCTAAACACACAACAACAAGAATTTTTCAAAGATTCGGTTTTTAAAGGGATACAAAGGGGATGAATGCGGTTTAGGAAAGTAGTATCAAAAAGTTCACCGTGGGTTTTATAACTTAAAACTCTTTGTAATAATATAATGAATTTC
The DNA here is from genome assembly GCA_028583605.1 of Dastarcus helophoroides. Taxonomy (NCBI): domain Eukaryota; kingdom Metazoa; phylum Arthropoda; class Insecta; order Coleoptera; family Bothrideridae; genus Dastarcus; species Dastarcus helophoroides. Next base: position 8,625,060 of record CM053326.1, read on the forward strand.
TGAAAAATAATCCTAACACTGTAATGAGCTAATTCTAAGGATTTATTATTTTCTTTTTTATAAACATGGCCTCATCGAACTATAAATCAAACCGTTGTCATTTCTTTTCATTATTCTAATTCTGGTATTCTATATGATGCGTTGCTTAAATCTTAAATCTCCAAAATTTTATATCAGCTACAAATTTTTCAAGAATAAAAAATTTTTATTCCACTCTAATACTTTGGTGTTATGAAAGTAAATTATGTAAGAAATCTGTTTTAAAACAGAATTGTTTAGTATAGGTTTTCATAATTGTTTTGATTAGCGAATACTGAAAATCAACACATTTTGAACCCACGACGAAATCTTACAAAAACGTATAGTAAAAAACGTGTATAATACTCAGAAATAGTTAAATAAATTACTCTGTATACAAATGCACTGAATGACATTGCGAATCCAGGCGAAGCTGGGACAGGTCATTAGGTAGATAAAGTATAAAAGAAAAAAACCCTGTAACACAACACATAATTCTAGGAAAATACGTACCTTACAAAAGGAATAGAATAGTGTTATTTTCCGCATAATGCACTATTTTGCAAAAAAAAATGGACAATTATGGGGACTGCCAATTGAAGTGAAAACTCAAAACTGACATCACAAAGTTTTCCAATGTACTGATTTTGCCAAGTTAGCGGGGTGCCGGATTAGCGGGGTGGTGGATTAGCGATCTTCGGATTAGCGAGGTTCGGATTAGCGATCTTAAAAGTCATTGAAAAACACGAATTTAGAAAAAAAATTAAAACACATTTTATACAATTATGGTGCACACATGTTCACATATTCAATTTAAATTCAGGGTAGTTTAAATTCGAGTTTTTTTTTTTTTTGGTAACGCAAAACCATTCATTTATTTCCTATCTTTAGCCGCTTAATGCGCCTAGAGAAAATTGACAACAAAGTGGGTTTTAAGTAGAGCATAGCTATATGTAATCCGGAACTATAAGATCTTTTCGTCAGGCAACCCTCCTATCTTACTATTTGGCCACTGGACTTGTCTAGTGGATTTTGTGTAATATTTTTAAATTGTTGTTGGTGCGTTAATGAGAGAGAAATTTTTCTGTTTAACTTTTATTAAAGGAGGTTTACTACCAACGCAGCGTTTTCCGATTGGATACACTAAACAATCTAGATTATTATTTGAGCTGTTATGTTATGCTTGTTTGCATATACATACATATGTTTAATCATACATAAAATATTGGTATTAACAGAGCAGAACATTTGGTTGCAATATTCTAGTTATGCAAGTCACCTATTCCCTTGAGAATTTACCTAAAATTGTGTATGTTGAAAATTATTTGTTAGATCTGTTAAATTTCTGTCCATAACACTTGAACAATGCGAGTACAAATTCCTACCTTTCTATCCAAACATAATCAAGTACCAAGTTCACTGGTTGAATTTTTCTAGTCTGTGTTGATGTGTCAGATAATTCTTCATGGTAGACCCTTATTGACCGGAAATATTAGGTTTTTTTCAATTTATTTAACATTTCTTCGGCCCAGTTTGGAAATATTTAAATTTTTTATGGTTTGTTGACAATTTTCTAAACAGTTTTTGAAATGCGACTACGTGATATTTAAATTTATTGAAAACGTTACCTCATGACAGTTCACAAATTAAGAGGTTAGTTTATTTTACATAGAATAGAAATAATGAAAAATAGGAGACCAAAATTAGACATGGAAAAAAATTGTTTTTTTGATAAATTAGGAAAATATAAAAAAACACATAAAAAGTTGTAGCACTGGACATCGATGTTTCGCTCTCATTTCAGCTCGTCAGCAGTGCATAACATGGAAAGGGAACAATGAGGAAGAAATACTTAAGAATATTTTTTTTTAAATATAGAAAAGAAAAATAATGAAAGTTTAACATGAATAGACGTTTCATTTCAATTTACTGTGTTAAAAATTTAAATTTTTGAAGCACGATCCACAAGAAACAACTACTTCGAGGGCTAATACCCCTTCCGGCATTGAACTACACTTGTGGTCGAACTTACATGCTCTTGCTGACGAGCTTAAATGAGAGCGAGATATCGATGTCCAGTGCTGCAGCTTTTTTATGTATTTTTTTATATTTTCCTAATTTATAAAAAAAAAAACAATTTTTTCCGTATGTAATTTTGGTTTCCTATTTTTCATTATTCCTATTCTTTGTAAAATAAACTAACCTCTTAATTCGTGAACTGTCATGAGGTGACGTTTTCAATAAATTTAAATATCACGTAGTCGCATTTCAAAAACTGTTTAGAAAATTGTCAACAAACCATAAAAAATTTAAATATTTCCAAACTGGGCCGAAGAAATGTTAAATAAATTGAAAAAAACGTGTCAGATAATGTTTTAATAAATTAGGGATTTTAACATTAAAATAACATACAATAAATTAATGAAAAATCATCACCCAAGCAAAAAAAAATAATTTATGGTCATTTATATTATCTTTCTCCCGGGATTGTTTATGTTTCGTCCTTACGAGCTCTAACAATTACCTATTGAGAGAAAATGGAATACGTGTATAATTAAGAAATTTGACCTTTTATTTAATTTTTTTTATAATTTTAATAATAAATACGAACAGGCTATGGTTTAAGTGATAAATTATCAGAAAACATAATTACCAGGGCTCGGATTTTATTCCCTAACAAACTTCGAAAATATAATTCTTTTATGCTCTAAAAAAATTAAAAATATTCCTTAAAAAAATAGTCCCAAGTATCTAAAAAAATATTTATTATTATGTCACTCAGTAACATTATTATTGACCTATTCAATATATTTAACTAATTCCTTAAAATTAATAAAATAAAATAATTAAAAATTAATTTAATATCTTAAATACCCATAACATGCATTCTATTTATTAACTACATTAAGGTGTTCGCGCTATTTCATTTAATTATGCACCATTGTTTTAAGTTTTCAAAAAGAAACGAACTCCTATTATCTTTGAAAATTTGCTTGTATTCTGAAAAAGTTCTTTCAACGTCATAAGACGTTACCGGTACATACTGATATTGTAAAATTTCTTTAATGGAATGATTTTTATTAATGGCACACACAACCATACTCTGTCAACGTTTTATACCCTGCATTTTTATTAAAAATCATATCAAATTTTTCCAAATAGTTTTTATTATTTAGATTTAAAAGTTTACTTCGGATGTTTTCAATGATAGATATACTTGTACCAAGATTTATTCCCTGACTTTGTAGTTGTGTAAGGTCACGTATCAAAGATGAAAAGTTTGATTTTATAAAAATGAGAGATTGGAAAAGCCCTGATGTGTTAATCACCAGTTGACATTCCTCTTTCTTGTAGCATAATTGACGTTTTCTAGCACATCCATGCTTAACAAAAATGGTTTCCGCGCGCATTTTCATCTAAAGTACCAACTACAAAATTTGCTACATGCCGTTGTCCACTATCTGTTGTTTCATCTAAAGAAACCCACAAATACTTGTCCTTACACTCTTGACGTAACTTTTCTAATGTGTCTTGATACAATGTTGAAATATAATTTTTTTTAATGTAGAGCAAGATGGTATTGTTTGAGGAGTTTTTTCGTTTGCCAATTCTTGTAAAAATTTGCGAAAATGTTCATTCTCCAATTTCTGCAAGGGCATACCAGCGGATATAAAAGCTGCGCATAATTTCTTATTCAATGATTTCCCCGATGAAAGTTCGTTTACTATGACTAAAACAAATTAATAGATTAATTTGCTTAAATATAGACATTCATAAAAACAAAGTTACCTCAAGGAAGCAACAACAACTGAGATCTTTTAGACGATATGCTCGCGTCACGTTTCATCGAACGTAAATGTTTTGCTGTTTGTAGGTGCTGCTTTCATTGAGAAATCTGTTTGCGGTCACTTTAATTTCGCATACTTTACAGAACAATATCTCTCCGTCGGTACTAAAATTTGGAAAACTCTTTACGTAGTTATTTAATTTTACTTTTAAGGAAAGGCATTCCTTCGCCATTTTGATTTGCTGTTATTCGTAAGAAATATAGAAATAAACTGAATATCTAATAGAAAATTACTTATTAATAGGACTACTTATCAGGAAAATGACGTACTTAATGCTAAGTGTACCTACTAATGGGCCATTGCCTATGGGCGGGGGTAATGGGTTATCCCCAGTAATACCCTACTAAAAGTGTATATGTATAATTTCTCTTATTGAGAATATAAGTTAAAACTCCTAAAATATGAGTTCATTTTAACATTCTACAAATTATGCCTCCAGAACAAAAATCAGCCAAAATATACTTTTACATATTCTTTATGTTTAAGTCATAAAATCCGGGCCCTGATAATTACTATTAAAAAAAACTTATATCAGATAACGGTAGAAAAAATTCACAGATTTCGCAATCCTTGCAACCAACGGAGACATTGGAAATGATAACACCAAGTAGAAACATAATTAACACTTTATTTAACATACAAGGCTATACAGGGTATTTACAAATTTCAAAGACAACGTTGGCAGTTGATTCGGAATGATAAATAAATACGAATTACGAAAAAAAATTAATAAAAAATGTTTACTTTTCGAATTGCAGACTTTCAAAGTTGTTATAAAAATAATTTAATTAATCATTTCATAACCTCTTTACCGATCGTGTTAAAATATGAAACCTTTATTTATTTAGATTATTAAGGCTAGAATCTTAGTGACGAAGACCCTTGTTTTATCCGACATCCCTTGTAATTCACCACGACAATTATCTATGTATCTTCGAAGTAGTAAATAATAATAATTATATAAAATATGTATTGATTTACAACAATACGTATTACGTTAATTCTGTAATAAACCTTGTGTTATTTATTACTATTATTTTGTTGTTGCTTAATTCGTGAAGTTTAATATTGTATAATCTTAAGTATAGATTTTATCTCATCATTTTTATATGTAATTATTCAGATTACAAGATGCTCTTTTTCAAAAAGTTTCGGACTATAAGGGAGAAGTACTTTATAGTTCGCCAAAATTGATTTTCCGATAACACCTTCCAAACATTTTTAGACGGGTCTACTGCATTCCGAATATTGGGCTAGAAATCTGAACTGCCGATGCCGATCACTATTCGGCTATTTAAATTGATTGTTGTTAAATATTCGAAGGACCAGTACACTATGAGGCGCCGTTCACAACATAATTATTTTTCATGAATATTTAATAAATCAAACAATATATGTAAAATTTTAAATTATATATTGTTTCGTTCTTGAAATATACTTCATTTCTGTAAAAATGAATATTTATATTCTCCTGATAGAAATTTTACATAAATCTATTTAAATATTTTATATGAAAGTTTTATGTGGTTTTAAAAATATTTATATAAACTGTGAAACATGAAACGACCGTGAGAGGCGATAGTAGCCGCACGAATCGGGCATGGAGTATGGTATTATTTATATATCAATTTTATTTTTCGTTGTCGCCACCTGAATCTTGATTATATTTACATATTTATCAATAGCACTAAAATCTGACATAAAAAGTGACAGCATGCTGCTAATAATAATAATAATAATAATAATAATAATAATAACAAAATAATAATAAATAAATAAATAATAAAATAAAAAAAGTTTCAAACCTTAATTTAAGTTCCAGCGCTTCTAGCGCCCGCTACGGTGGTTTGATATATCACACTTTATATAAATATTTTTGAAATCACATAAAATCTTTATAAGAGATATTTAAGAATATTTATATAAAATTTTTAACAGAAGATTAAAATATCCATATTTATTGAAATTAAATATACTGCAAGAAAGAAATAATATATAATTTCAAATTTAATATAAATTGTTTGATTTATTAAATATTCATAAAAAATTATTATGTCCTGACCGGCACCTCATACTACACAGTGGTTAAAAAATATGTTTCCTGTTTATGGTCTATTGACTACTCTATATTGAAGTCAGTTAGCTACCGCTTACAAACAAGATATATGATCTACTTATCACAGGGCCAAGATTTAGAAGTAAGAGGTCGACAATCCCTTAGCAGGTAAAGAATTTATAAAGAAATCGGAATATTTCAGCCCCCTTGAAGTCTTGCAGCTTCAATAAAATCCTAATAATATGATAAATAGCAAACCAATTGCAAGAAATGATCAAAATTACAGATATAAATAAAGCTTAAGAATAGACTTATAATTACGGGGATCTTACATTATTACTCAGTAGTACTGAAATTAGAATTGATCCAAACAAAATTTTAAATAATATACAGGCTCTTTTAGTTAACATTTCCACAGCCGATATCTCTGAAAATAAAAAGGACCTATATATTGTATTATAAGTTTAGCATTTTAATGATCAGATGAATTAAGAGTGCGTTTAGATTAGAGATTTATTTCATAATAGAAATCTCAGGTATCTGAGACTAAATTCCCTTGCCCGTTTACACTAGGACACAAATATAGCTGAATAAAATTACTAACACTTTTAGCTGAGATCAAATCTGTTGATAAGTCGTTCATATAAAAATTGCGACTGATTATTTTACTTTCTAATGGGAATTGTTCTTCAGCTTCTTTTGCTATTTTAAGAAACGGGCTGCAAAAAAGGGTGCACAAGTGGTGCCGTAAGTTACCATTATTAAACAGAAAGTTTAAATAAGTCCTTATTTGCTGATGCCATAAAACTCGTTGAAAATCGGTGTCATATGGATACCCTTTTTATCATTCTGTACATTTTGGTGATCTTACTTGACAGTACAATAGGATAAATTAGAAACGGAACGGAAATCTTCTTGTATTATTGATTGGGCGAATTGCATGTCATATTTTTGTTCCTTTGAATGGACTTTTAAATGACCAGCTGCATTCAAACCAATTTGTTTTCTTGAAAATGAAGTTAATTTTTTCAAATCTCAATGGAATTTCTAATTACTCCCAAAATAAACTTGTTTCAGTTAATGAATCTATTTAGATTATTTCGCATTGAAATCAGGATCATCGAAAAAAACATTAGAGGGCAGTTGAATGGCAAATTTATCAATCTTAAAAATTGAGGTTGGTTCTGTGATTTTGTTTATCTTATTCCAGATCACACGTGAATTCGTTTAGATGTGATTTGATCCATATGGTACATTACTTCAAACTCTTTTAAAGAAAATTACAATTTTTTAACTAATGCTGAAGTAATGATGTTTGCTCGTCACCCTGGATTTAACAACGCTGGACATTGTTTAAAGTTACTGCACCTATTTCTAATTAAAACTAGAGCTGTACTGGTTGTACTGATTGCCATTTTCGCTTTGCATGATCATTTAATTTTTCGGCTATTATAGGAATAAATAAAATTATTTCCCTTTTTTTGCCGAAAGCTCTAAAACCCTTAATACAGTTAATTAGTTGTCTTAGACCGGGTTGTGTGGTTTTTGTGAATTAAAAAATGTTTAGGACAATTGGACCTGTTTTTTTATTTTAAAGCGATCTTGCATAATTAATTAATAATAATAATTAGCTGATACTGACAATGATTCAATAACGTCACTTGAATCTCCCTCCACAGAATCGCAAAGATAATGAAATTTCTTAATATCAAAAATACGCTTGTCGTAATGAACTGAACACTTGAATCTAAAAACGAAAATGGGAAGCGGCTTTAAATTAGCAACATATATGGTATTTAATTATACTCGCGCCGTTTAATAATAATACATTTCAATTTATGTCAGTTACAGTTTTATCGGATGTTCAAATGTATCAAGTGTGCTCTACTTTTTTTTTAGAAGAGAACGTAGCGAACCCGGCACTCGATTACTTATTGATTATTTTGGTTGATCCCTCAAGGGTAATTTTGACGTCTTATTTATCCAGTGAGGTTAAAATTTTCTAATCTAAAGAAAATCCGTCAGAAATCTATTTTCTTTCACGTTTTTACGATGATTTGAATTACTAAGATACACAAATTTATAAAACAGACAGTATAGAGCAGTAACAATTTCCATTCTACATCCAAAAAATGAGAATTTTCCATCAGAAGGTTTGTTATGATAGCAATTTAAATGTATTAAAATCTTGCAGTTGTCAATCACTGATAATTTCTTTGGGATTTACGTTCCTAAAAAATTTTCATCGTCAACTTATTGACTTTTTCATTTGAACGAAACTCAAAATGTCGAAAACTTGTCAAAAATAGATTTGGAGTACTCTCTCCAAATTTTTACTCTTCTTTACAAAATTATGCGTTTATGCTTTCAAAATAATTATAAACACAAATTTTGGACTTTTCCGAAATTTAATAAATTTTTTCCACAATTTCGACTTTTTTAAATTTTTACATCAAACTGGCAATTTTTGTGTTTTTTCTTAAAACTTCGGATTTCAAACGAATTCAAAATTTGAACATCAGTCTTGCGAGTCTAACCCAAGTTGTTGCATTAAAAAAATAAATATAGCGTATTTTCTTGAAATTATGACTTTTTCACAAAATTCCTCAACCTTTCAAAATGTCATTTATTTTAATTGAACTGTCAATAAATATTTATGTTTTGTTTAAAATTTTTATGTTAAATAATAAATTCTAAATATTTCTAAAGATTTTGACTTATTTTCGAAATTTTGACCTCAGCCTAAAAAACTCTTTAAATTATAAATATATAAAATCGAAAACTCAGGATTTTTTATACAAATTTTGAAACGTCAACTTTTTTTTCGAAATTTAAAACCCCCTTTTTTATTAAATCATGAGTGGTGGGTTTCCTCAAATTTTAAAATCCCAAAATTTAAACTTTACTTTCTACTCTTACAATAAAGGTTTCAACCAGTGTTAAAGCTTTAATTTTATATTTTTAAGGTTTTAAATTTAATCAAGACTCTTTTTTTAAGAACACAAGTCATTTATTTAAAATCTTGACTTTGAATGAAATATTTTAATTTTTTTCAAATGATTTTGATTTAGTTGCAAAGTTTTATCTTTAACCTCAAAATGTTGACCTATGTTTTGAAATTTTAGAACATGAATTTTTTGAAATCCTGGAATATTTTCCTAAAATTGTCTATTTTTTTACTATTTTTCTCGCAACTTTTCTGAATTCAAAATTTTGGCCTTATTTAACTATTTTTTTTTATTTTCGACCTTAGTATTCGACCTGAGATTTCCAGTGAAAACTTGAATATTCAAATATTTTTCTTTCGACTTTTTTCTATTTTTAAGGTTATTTCTGCAATGTTTATCTTTTCTAAATTTACAGTTTCCATTAGCCAAGTTTCTTCTGAAAGATTATTTTTTAAATTGAAATATACTCGTATAACCAAATAGACTACGAAATAATTTAAATCAAAATAATATTAAGGCATCTATGCTCATGGCTCTTGAAAGAAATATTTTAATACAAAGCGAAAACAATGAAATATTAAAATATATTTAATCTACAAGCAAAAATTTGTCAACTTTATTGTAAAAGTAATTTACATTTATTTGAGCCCTAAAAATTATAAGTGCAGATATTTTACCACATTCGTTTACTGAGTACTTCAAGACAGTACGTGAATTGGATTTAGGGTAAGAGTTTACAGCATAATAATGGAATTATAACCCCTCACTAAAGGGCCTTTAAGTTTGCGCATCTTTACATGCTCACAATACCGCCTACAGTGTTCAGTTTTTGTTAGTGGTGTTTTCGTACTTAACTCACTAACTAGATTCTCTATTTTCAATCTCTCGTAAACGTTTTTTACGCTCTCAATATGTCTTACACTTTTCACTATTTTTCATACTCTTAATATCCATAGCTGATAGCCTTATCCAATGAAACGTCACTGGATTAAACGAATATGGTGCACTGCGGTGAACTGTAAACTTAACATTCTCTCATAGTTTTTATGCGGCCTCTCGACGCCGAGAGCGCTCGACTGGCGATCCGAGTATGTCCGACCGACCGACACCTTGTTCTTCAAGCTTGAACGAAAACCCGAAACTTCACCCCATATCTCAACATAAACATTTCCAATGTTAAAATGTCCGAAAGCAAGTTAAAACTAAACAATGGGACAGTATATTAGTAGTTTGTATAACAAGAGCGTATATAATGTCCATATCGCACAAGAACGAACTTTGAACACGATGCCGTAGACGGAGTGCCCGAGTCATTCGAGTGCGATATGGACAACCTGCTTGAGTTATGCAGCAATGTTTTCTAAGACTACGATCCATCGAAAACAAAAATACGATTTAACAAATCAATAATTTTTTATATCATATTTACACTTTCTAATATATTTTATATCAAGTGTCCATGTGTCAATGAAATGTCATAAATTTATCGTAACAAAATTCATATATATATATTATTTGATTTCTAAGGTAATAATATTTTGGATATATTACTTGCAGCTGCAGAAATGTCAGCTGGGATGAAGTTTAATGATTCTGCACTAAAGGCATTCATTCTAAATATTTTCTTCGGTAAATAGATCAGTTTAACAGATTCTGTGCCATAATTTAGAATAAAAACTAAAAATGACATTCGTCCTTATTGCAAGCCTTGATTGGTCCATTTCATATCCACACTAGTGGGGCTATCAAATCGACCAATCATGGCGCGACTTATGTTATATCCGTTCACTTGACTAACATAGCCTGTCCATCCTCCTACCAAGTTGTAAAGAAAACAAAGAGTATAGAGACGGGAGTAGGAAAATAGTAGTTTGTACAAGAAGAGCGGATATCATGTCCATATCGCGCGAGAACGATGTTTGATCACGACGCCGTAGGCGCAGTGCCCCAATGGTTCAAGTGCGATATGAACAATCCGCTTGAGTTGTACAGCGAATTTTTCCTACGACATGAAAAGAAAAAATACGATTTAAAATATCAATAATTTTTCATATAACATTTACATTTTCTAATATATTTTATACCAAGTGTTCATGTGTCAATAAAACGTCATAAATATATCCTAACAGAATTCATATTTACTATTTAATTTCTAAGGTAATAATATCTTGGATATTTCACTTGCAGCTTCAGAAATGTCAGCTGGGATGCATTTTATTGATTCTGCACTAAAAGCACTCATTTTAAATATTTTCTTTGGTAAATACGTCAGTTTGACAGGCTCTATGGTATATTTTGAATCTAAAAATGACGTTCGTCCTTATCGCACGGCGTGATGGCGCTACTTACGTTATATCCGGTCAGTAGACTGATGTAGCCTATTTATTCTGCTCGCAAGTAGTAAAGAAAACAGGTGGGAGTAGGAAAAATAAATTTCAATAATTAGACAAGTTAAGCTAAGTTTCCAAAACAACACAGCTGGGGATACTAAAAAATATCGGTTTATTATGTAATTGATTTCTTATCATGTTGAGTGAAGTACTGAATTTATTGGACGCAATAAAGCGAGTTATCTATTTATTTTAAAAAGTTCGAGAATTTGTTCTTAAAAATTATTGATGCTGTAAAACTATACATGAAGAGAACGATGAATTTAATATTCGTAAACCTAGACGGTAAAAGGGTGAAATGTGATCAAGTATTATAGAGAAACCAACAATTTCCCAAAAATAAAAGGTGAAAGTCCAAGTTATCCAAAACTAGTTTCTAAGAGTATATTATTGAATTTATTCAAAAAAGAGCCGAAGAAACACTATAAATCAAGTTGTAATGGAACGAAATCATGGAATTGGACTAAATTTATTAAGATGTCACAAGTCAATGCATAAATGTGGACTAATGGTAAATATGATTGCGTTAATGTGCCGTTTACACGGAATTGTAACTTGCGATAGCACTTGCGAGAGCGACTTGTGACAGCGGATATATTTATTGACCATACACGACTATCTCTGCAAATGTACGACTTGCACAACCCACTTGCAGACAATTTTCAACAATTTGGAAATAAATCTAAATTTGCCTATAGCGCTCTCTTCGATTGTTTAAACGTGCAAGTAGAGGAAAGTCACCAAATATGGAATACCATTTTGTTTTAGGAATATAAAAAAAAACTTCATAGAAATGAAAACAGTTTAATGTTATTACTAATCAGTCATACATTTATATGTAGTAATTAACATCCTTTAATCAAATATATTAGTTATTAAATTACAATCTAACACAAAAACCAAAATTACAAATAAGTAACCAAATATGGAATAGGTACCCATATATGGAATATAAGCATAAATCATCATATCAATAACAAAAATAGACATAAATATCTATGAGATCAAATAATTAAAAATAACATATTGTGATAAATGAAAGAAGTTACTTAATTCACTTGCAAAAGTCACAGATCCAAGTATCAAACTCTGGACCAGCACAATCATAATGTGCCCAGAGCCCACACATTAAGCATTTAATCCAGCTTTCTCCACTTTTATCCATGGAAAAAAGTCTTGAACAGAACATACATTCTGCATCAGCAGAGTCAGGAGATACTTGGTCCATCAACTCATCATGTTCACTGCCTTCATCAAACTGGATATCGTCCTGTTCCTCAGAGTCTTCTTCTTCCCAATCATCCTTATTTTTCTTCGTTTGTTTCTTTCTCTTCGCAGTTTTCTTCTTATTCTTTGTCTTGACTAATTTACTTTCTTTTTCTTGTCTCTTCATATTTTTATTTACTAAATCATTTTTGTAGGGTGAAGATGTTATGACTGCTGCTACAGCAGCTTTTCTTCCTCTGTTAGATACTTTTCTTCGTTTCTCTGGTGCTGGACTTATGGCATGCGGAGACACCAGACCCAAACTGCTGCGATTAATCCCGGAAGTCGAGGGCGCAGGTTCAGGTTGTACATTAGCAGTTGTTTCTGGTACAATTATTTCTATCAGAACTTGACCAGTTTCAGATCTTGATTCCAGTGGAGTGATATTGGTTGTACAACCGTCTCTTACAGCATTTTGTTGCGCAGCAATAAAGTCCACATCACTGAACACATTTTTATTTAAAGGCCATAATCCAGTGACTTTGAACCCGTTGGCTGCAATTTCACCTGTTTGTACTTTCAAATAGGATTTGCCAAACAGCTCCACAATATCATATTGACTTAGAGGTCTGTTGTTGTTTTTAATCCACATGCGTATTTCCTCACTGTAGTATGTTTTTAATGGCCCCATGAAAGTCTTGTCTAACGGCTGCAATTTGTGAGTCGTCTGTGGAGGTAACGAAACTATGTCCACGTTATTTTCCCTAGCAATATCTATTATATCGATATTGTGAGTATGACTATAGTGTCCATCTAGTATCATTAAAACCCTTGATTCAGGAGTCGAGTTGGTGTGTTGAATAAAGTGCCTGAACCAGTCTGTAAAGATGTTCATTTGAATCCACCCTGATGGATGTGCAACTCCGACTGATCCTGGAGGACAGCCTCTCCTTAGCTGAGCACTCATATTTTTTCTGGGAAAAATAATGAACGGTGGCACAAAATGACCAGTAGCATTCATGCAAACAACTATTGTCATAAGAGATCCTCTTTCTGCTGATGTCAGTGCAGCTATCTGGCGTTTACCTTTGTGACCGATGATTTGTGGTATCTTACTTTGTACTATTGTGAGGCCTGATTCATCCACGTTGTAAATTCGATTTGGTAGATAATTATTTTTAGTGTAAAGCTCTTCAAGGAGGTTGAAAAAAGCATCCACTTTTTCTTTATCAAATCCAAATGCTCTGGCAAAAGATGTACCAGTTGGTCTTCTTATAGCAAGTTTATCTTTATGACGATTTAAAAATAACTTTAACCACTTTTTTCCAGCCATACCTGATTTACCGAAGGGATTCTGCAACTTGTTTCGCTTTGCTAGCATATACGCCATACGGCGAAGATCAGTTCTTGTTAAACCATGAAACTTGCTCTCCATCATTAATATGTATTCTACTAGCTGACGTTCAAGTTCGGAGCCCAATATAGTTTTTCGTCCTAATGTAGTAGCTGCTGCCACTTCTGGAGACTGTTCATCTTGTTGGCATAAACGAAATAAAGTTGTCCTAGGCACTTGAAAATGCTGTGCCGCTTTCAAATATCCCATTTTCTTTCCCCGGACGAATTTTATAGCTTCTGCCATTTTTTCTTCATCCCAGATTTTTCGTTTCTTGGTTGATTGTGAAGCCGACATTCTAAAAACAAACATAACATATAATTTTTTAAAGAAATAGTAGCAAGTACCTGTCATGTGAAATAAAAAGACCTAATTATGGAATATTCCATAATTAGACACTGACGACTGTCCATATTTGGATTTTTATACTAGTTCAAACTCGTCTAAATATTTTTTCAAGTCACAATATTTTAATGACTGAAGATCACAAAATGTTGAAATAAACATAATATCGATATACTAAATAGTATAACACTTATGTATACATACCTAATAACTGGTAATACTCATTTATTACTTACCTTTAAAATTTTCTGCGTGACAACAAAACAAAACACGCCTGCCACACGTGTAGCGTTGGCGCAACTGACACGATGGTGTGAGTGCGGTAGTAAATAGACCGAATGAAACAAAAGATGGTCGTGTGTTGCGTTTCATACTTATATTTTTAGAGAAATTAAGGTATTCCATATTAGGATACTATTCCATATTTGGTGACTTTCCTCTAATTATTGGGGCAAGCACTTGCGCAAGTTTTACGACCAGCAGAGCACTCTCAGAGACTGTTTACACTACGCAAGTTCGCTGGAAGTACCCTCAGAGATCGACTTGAGATAGTTTAACTTGCTCGTGTAAATGGTACATTATGTGGTAACGATTTCATTTAATAATTGAGTAGCGAGGAAAGAGCCACAGTTAACGGCAAAACCAAAGCAAGTCAGGTTGACACGGGCAAAATTTAAATTGTTTAGCTCTGTAAAAGGCTAGCCCTAAGTATTTTTTAGAAACGAATCTAAATTTGGCATATTGGTTGATGATTACCCTAACAAGTCAAACAATGAAACACATCAACATAAAGCTGTTTATAAGAATCTCAAATTTTCTAAAGGTGTGATGATTTTGAATTGTATGGAAGCTATAGCATTAAACAATTTTGAACTTCTGTCATCAATAAGTTTGAATTTATCGTACTTAGGGTGTTAAAATTTTCATTTTTTAAGATCCTTTTTATACATCTCTCAAACGAAAGCGAATATTATACAGGGTGTTTCCGTTTTAATTGACTTAAATGAAACAGGTGATGGAAAAAGTAATTTTAAGGAAAAATTGTCTATGAACATGTATCCGAAAACTCTTAATAAAAGAGATACAAGGCGTGAAAATTTAAATAAAAAAGGTTTTTATTGATTCATTTTCAAGTTTTCAGAGTTATTTAAACTAAATTTTGTGTTTTGGTGTTTAGATGAAGGATCATAAAATAAGAGAAAATTAAGTTTCCATCTCAACCAGCGGCGAAGTTGCGGGTAATCTGTAATATTGTTTTGAAAAAAAAAGTAGTACGCCACTAAACAAAATGAAATAAAATACAATTTTTGGATAAAGCGTTTAATTCTGAGGAAGAGTTTTTTCTTGACTTTTTTTTGGCATTTACTGCCTTATGTTTTACTTATTAACTGTTCGAATACAATGTATGCTGGTCTTTAAATAATCAGTGACTAACACAAAGAGGGGTAAGTTTAAGATGCGACGACACTGGATAAAATGAAATTTATTAACAGTTTTGGATAAAGTTCAGTCTTAACGGTCTTTCATATTTGTCACTATTGTGACAGAATTTAAATTTTTGGGACTTTCCTTATTGAAAGTACGAGTGAGAGTGATGTTTTTTCCAGAACCAACGAAATAACGCAATCAACGGCAAATACGGAAAAATGTCAAAAAAAAAACTTTCATTCAAAATTAAATACTTTACCCAAAACAAGTATTTTATTCCATTTTTCCAGTGGGGTACCCCATTTTTCCTACAGTAATATCACAGATTACTCGTAACTCCAGCACTGGTTGAAATAGAAACTTAGTTTTATTTTATCATCCTTCATTCATACACCATATGTGCAAAATTTGGTTTAAATATCTTAGAAAACTTGAAAGTGAAAAATTAAAAACTTTTTTTTTAATTCAAATTTCAACACCTTGCATCTTTTTTATTAAAAGTTTCCGGATACATATTCATAGGAAACTTTTTGCTTAAAATTGTTTTTTCTATCACCTGTTTCATTTAAGGCACTTAAAACGGGAACACCTTGTATATACCATATAAATATATGGTAGTATTAGGTATCTCCTAGAGCGGTAGTATTTACCTAGTAATACAGTTTACACACATCATCAGTAGCGTAGATCTGACCTTTTTTTATTAGTACTTCTATCTCACTGATCCTATTTACTAATTCTATAATTTTTGTAACGTTCTCTGCAAAAAAAATTGGGCAATTATGGCGACAAACTTGAAAACTCAAAACTATGATATAACAGAGTTTTTTTGTCAATTTTCAAATTGTAATGTCAAAAATAAAAATTTTACAATTTTTAAATTAAAATTATTATTTCTTGTTTTTATATCTTTTATATTTGCATACAATCGAGTCTTTAATCTCGTCTATTTTGGGTTGCTGCATATTGAAAAAACCTATTACACTATCTAAATTTTATATTTTCCTAGCAAATATCAGGATATTTCAAAAAATATGTCTTCAATGCACTGATTTTTCGGATTAGTTGGGTGGCAGATTAGCGAAGTTTGGGTAATTGAAGATCGGATAATCGAAGTTCGGCTAATCAAGCTTCGAATAATAAAGGTTCGAATTAGCGATGTTCTGATTGGCAGGGTGTCGAATTACAGAAATTATGCGGTTATTCGAAAAAAACTACAACTTTGTTAAAATCTTCCATATTTGCGATAAGATAATCTGACAAGTAGTTCAAAGTGACGTTTTTTGGTAACGCGAAACCATTTGTTTGCCCCCTATCTGTAGTCGCTTAACGTGCCTAAAAAAGTTTTTACTTTAAAAATCTTTCTTGTAATTTTTTCATAAGATGCACCTTTTTCAAATTAATAGCATGTAAAAATATTAATGCTTTAAAAGAATTCATTATACTAAAAAGCATTTTTCAGAATAACGAAGTTTGTTAATAGTAATAAAGGTAACAATAACAATAATACAACAACATTTTTCACACAACTAAGTGAATGAGACACAATTACACGAACTTATAATGTACAGGTACCTAGTAATTTGTTGTCGTTATATTTGCTCATTTGGTTTTTATAGATCATTTATTTAATAGTTTATTTTTATGTCCCTTTGAAGAACTTAGCGAAACTGTCAATCAATCCTTCTTATTATTAATGTTCGTTTTATGCTATGGTTGTTACAGATTTTTAATCTGGTAGATAATTAAGCCTACTAGGCATGAGTATCTTATAGCGGTGAGGAAATGATAGCTATCATAAATAAAAAAAATCGAATAGGGGGAAATTTCGTTGCCCAAATTTTGTTGACAGCCACCACCATCCCTAGAAAACACTGCCAAATAATCACTAGGAAAATTTAAGATATTTTTATTAGTTTTTTTAAGCTCCTGCTCCAAAATTGTTCAATATCATTAATATCTTCATATGCTAACAACTCGAAGCAATGCATCTTACAAAAATTTAAAAAATAAATGTGTGAAAATTATTATAAAATCCAAAATCGTAGAATTAGTGTCTAAGCGTAAAAGTTTCGATAGGACAAAGAGTCGCTATGACATAGATCCACACCTCTGGTGATTTATGTAATTTTTTACTAGGAAAATATTAGCGCACCACGAGATATTTTACGCCACCAGACATTTTTTTAATATTACTGTTCGTTTGAGACATGTACAAAAATATTTTTTAAAATATGAAGAACTTTAACACCCAGTATCTTAAAAACAATACTTTTAAGAGCCATTGTTTATATAACAAGATCACCTTGTTCAAGTTTACTCATTTACAGCAACAAACAAGCAGTATATATTCTCAGGTAATCAGTATATTCAATTAAGTAGCATTCAGTTCTAACTGATCGATCACGTACGTGTTCTAAACCAATTAATATTTCAACTCACTAATTGGAATCGGAGCGTTACTTCAAATGAAATATATGGTGATGTACTGGTTTTTTTCATATAATTTGCCACCCCTCTACTGAGTGTCTTTAAAAAATACAAATAACTTCCTAGCAAAAAAGTTGCAGAGTTTTTAATTTGTCAACCAAACAAAAAAAGCAACATGACTGATTTCTATCAAGGTTGGTTTTTTTTAAGGAAAACCCTGTATATTATTACTTCTTTGAAATCCTCGTACTTTTTAGATTCCAAATATATACAAGGTGTTTCAGTCATAATGGTAATAATTTTAACTACATGTTCGGAAGGGTTAGGAAAGGCAGAAAATCGAAATAAAAATTTTTCATTCGATCTTTTAAAATCAACCTATTGACCACCCAAAGCTGGGTGCTACTGACCACATTGAATGCTTTACGAGTATGGACTCTTACCTCTTTATCATTCACTCACCAGCTGCAGTGATAAGAGAGACCGCATTACTAATTAATCGAAACTTAACTCTTAAAACTGTTACATTTGTGTACAGCACATGTTGTAGAAAAATATTCGGAATTTTTAGAAGATCCTAAAAGGTTAACATTATAGCCCAGGGTGTTTTATTTAAAAAATGTACCCTCTTGAGTATAACAAACCTATGAAAAGACTCTACGACAAATGGTATCTCGCAAAAATTTTATTTCATATGAGTTGGAAATTATTAAAAAAAATGTAGATTATTAAATGATCTACCTATTTATTTTTTCTTTTATGTTAATCAACAACCGATCGGTATTTCATAATTCTATTTTCTTGAAACTTGATTGCTGTTTTTTAAACCCCTTGTCTATCAAGGGTATTCCTTTGCCATTGGTAGCATAGTACTATTGAAACTACAATTTAATTAATCTATTTTTATATTTATGACTTATTGCGATATATAGGGGAGGCCGGGGCTACAATTAACAGAGGTAAGTATTAACAAGCGAGTTTTCATGAAACTATACACACTACAACTGTACTAGTGCTTTGATATACCGAGTAGATCACGCCTCATGGCATGAGACTAGTCAATTGCGCACAACGCGCCGTAAGAGAAGTTCTGTACCTAACCACATTTTTGGGCAGGTAACGAATATTTTTACCTTTACAATTTTTTGATTCACTTTTGAAATATTCCGTGCAATGATTATGTTTTATATTTCGAAGACGCACATTTTATGCTTAATAATGCTGTATTGGTTAATAACCGTAACTTTTGACCAATAAATTTTTATTTTAATTAATAGTAAAAAGGTGCTGTAATTAAAAAATCGGCGGGGTTGGTCTTACGTGTTAATACCTACCTCGGATTTGCGACCTGGTTTTAATGGGGTACATGACTTTTTGTGTATTTTAGCTTGTCTTTTTTTATAACAGCATGAAAACATACAAACGAAAAACTACGCGAGGCTCAGCATCCTTAGAAGTCTACGAGTTGGCTGCGTTAGAAGTAATAGAGAAAAACAAATATTATAGGGATGTAGCAAAAGAATTTCAGCTTTGCTACGTTTCACTTTATAATTTTGTGAAAAAAAAGAAAACTGGTGCACCACTGGAAATGGGCTGCAACAAAACCCGGTTAGTGTTCAATCCTGAACAGGAAGCATTAATAGCAGAGTACTTGTTAAAGTGTGCTAATATTTATTATGGATTACTGCCCACTGAAGTAAAAAAATTAGCATATCAGTGTGCTATTTTTACAGTATTAAAAAAAATCCAGAATCCTGGAAAGTTAATGAGATGGCGGGTAATGATTGGCTCACGAATTTTATGAAAAGAAATGAGATTAGCGATACGATGCCCGGAAGCTACTTCCTTAAACAAAACCAACGTTTAAACGTTTTTTGAGAAATATAGATCCGTGCTAGCAAGATACAGCTTTAACCCATCCCACATTTGGAACGTTGACGAAACAGGGTTAACCACCGTCCAAAAGCCAAAGAAAATTGTTGCAGGAAAAGGCATAAAGCAGGTCGGTGCTGTGAGATCCGCCGAAAGAGGCGTACTGGTTACACTTGCAGTTGCGACAAATGCTATCGGAAACTCCATACCTTGTATGTTTGTCTTGACGCGTATACGCTATAGTGAGATATTCGTAAAAAATGGACCTTTAGGATGCATAGGCGCGGGAAACCAATCGGGGTGGATGACTCAGAAAGAGTTTTTTACATTCTTGATCATTTTATTCGTCACAGAAGATCCTGTCCCGTCAAAAGAAGATCCTGTCTTACTCCTACTAGATAACCACAGTTCACATGTAAACAGGGAAGTTATCAACAATGCAAAAAACAACACTATTGTTTTGTTGTCATTTTCATCAAACTGTTCCCATCGTTTACAGCCTTTCGATGTCGGGGTCTATGGACCACTTAAAAATTATATGAATAGAGCACAAACTATTTGGATGACTAGTGACCCAGGAAAAACAATATCGATTTACGATCTCCCTGGAATTGTTAAGGATGCGCTACCATTGGCATTAAACCCCATGAATGTGACCAATGCATTTAAATTAAAAAATTTGGCCGTGTAATGAATATGTCCTTCAAGATTCTGACTCTGCACCTTCTTTTGCTACGGACCGTCCTGATCCCAGCGATCAAAACCAATCATCGGCTGAAAAAGAAGTTAATGTACATGATCTGCCTTTAAATTTAGAAAATCCGGAAGTTTTAAACGATGTGCCCGATTTAGATATAAGCTAAACTGAAATGATAATGCACATGTCTAATGAACCGATACTTGGACCATCAGGCATGTAGAAAGATGCGAATGACCTCTGCTGCCAAAAGCCGCACCACAAGCTCAGTCTAATCGTAAGCGTACCAAAAAATCTGCCATTCTCACCGATACTCCAATGAAGAAAGCTTTAGAACAAGAACATCATATGAGAGAACTGAAAAAGAGAAAGACGGCAGCAACAGACAAAAACAAAGGGAAGGATACTAAAAAAGATAAAGGGAAAAGCAAAGGTAATGGTAAAGGTAAATCAAGAGGAAATGAAAAAATAGAAAAGGTGAAGAAGCAGTTATTCAATGAAAGCAGAAACTCTGAAGGAGATGAATATTTTTGTATTATTTGTGGTGTCTCTTATAATGACGATACCTCAGGTGGTGACTGGATTTAATGTATCTCTTGCAAGCAGTGGGCCCAAACCATATCATTCATCTGCCTGAATTGTGAATCCGATGGTAACTATGGCTAGATTTGCCATGTGATAGTTCCTAATTGTTGATATTTTTTAATAATTGTTGATATAAAACTACATGTTATCCTTGCTGTGTTAAATTAAAAAAAGTTAGCTGTTGAAGTAAAAATGTGGCATTGTTTATCTCACCTTGCCATATTCTATAAGTTGATAAATTGTTTGAATTAGAGCCCAAAAAGGATTACTGATAGGTGCAAGAATAATAAATGTTAAGAGAAAAAATTAACTTCCTATGATAATTAAACAAATTGTTAGTTTTTGTTCACTTTCAGATATTTGTTTATTTTGTTAATTATTCGAAAACGTGTTACTTATAACCTTGTATTAATTTTTCTTTTATCAGTAAAAACATTAGATACATGCTTATATTTGTTTTCTTTTATGTCGATTAACATAACACAATGTTAATTGTTGTTCCTTCTGTTAATACTCAGAGCTCAAACGTGAGGTAAGAATTAACAACTGACTTTTTCCAGAAAAATTCATCTATTTAAGACAACATTTTTTTCATTTTTGATTTATGTTAATAACGTGATAGTCAAGTAGTAAAGGCATCATATATCATAAAAATCAAGTCTAAATGTTAAAGCATTTCGAAGCTACAGCAAAAAATCTAATTTTTGTTAATTGTGGCCCCGGTCTCCCCTACTAAGATTTTAATTAAAGTTTGCAAAAGAGATATTTTTCAAGGACACCAGTTACAGGTAAAAACAAAGTAACGAAACAATTTGGCACTAATTCAAAAATTAAATGCTACACCAGCATCGTGTAAAATTAGAGAATTTATGTCAACTTCTGATATCACTGGAACAACCACAAAGTAGACAAACATACCTCGATATAAAAATCACAAACGGTTGTCATAAAAGTCATAGCGAAAATGTCTGTTGAAAATTTTCGGGGGCGCAAGGTTCGCTATAGGGTGAAGTCTCGTTTTCGAATTTCAAATAAATTATCTTTTTTTAAGCTCACATAATTAGTATTATAATATAAAATCCATGGAAATGCTTTTTTAAAATTTGGGCCTGTTGGTTTTCGGGTTTGTACCAAAATAACTTGGAAATGTCTACACCGACTATAGTGGAACGTTTCACTAAAAAGTAGCCATCCTCTGGAGCATAATTTGATTGTAGTTCTTCGGTAGATTTAAACTCTGTTAAAGCTTGTATTAGTTAAAAGATATAAAAATCGGTTTATTGTAAATATGCCGCTTTATTTTTAGGATACATGATGTTGAAAATAAAGAAAAAACTTTTTCTTAAATACTCTAACACCGCTTGAAATATTTTTTTAGATTTTCTGGATGCTTAAATATGCATTTTTTGCAAGAAAAATACTTTTTCTATGTCTATCAGTGACGTCCACTTTAATATGTTCCTGAGTATTCTTAACGAAAAAAAAAAATGGTACTCCAGGTACTAATTTTAAAAACGGCCTTTATTTCTTGGTAAAAATGACCCACCTGACTTTTTTTTGTTTGATGAACGGTTTTCGAGTAACATGTTCTTGAACATTTTTAACGAAGAAAAAAAAAAGAAAATAAATCAAGCCACCGGTATTTTTAGAATAGATATAGTTTTAATTAGGACGTTTTACTCCTTAGTTAAAATTTCCTCTTAACTTCTTTAGTTTGACAAATGTTTTTTGATTAAAAAAATAAAACCATTTTTTTGTATTTCGATGAGTGCTTGATATACTTTTCTACAAATTTAAATTTTTATTTTAAGTCAATTTTGTTCGTCGCTGTTTTTTTATAAAAAATTATGTTAGGTAAGCTGAATTTATGCCCTTTTTGCAAATAATTATTTTTAATAATTGATAAATCCATGGTACAAAATAAGTAAATACAGTGTGTTCCACCGGGAATCGCCAAACAAGAAAAACAAAGTACTTATCTAAAATGTATGAAAATTTGATAATTTTGCAAAGTCTGCGAGGCAAATCCAACTAGAATATTTACAAAGTTGTAAGACTTCCAGTTATAACGGAAGTTGACACCAATTCCGTTATTTTATATAAGACACCCTATATATTTCTGAATTTACTATATCATACTGAGTGTTTACAAAAGGCTGTATTGGACTCGTGTCGCTGAAGTTATGATCCTCTGTCAGGAAAGCGATCTATCAGAACCACCATAAACCCTACATTATTTTAGTATGTTTTTTTAATGGTATCCAAATATGCAGAGATATATAGGATGTTCTATTTTTAAAAAAGTAAGACCCTATATACAGTGTGTCCCACCGGAAATCGCTGCGATCGATATCTGACAAAGTAATCTCTGAAATATTTGAAAATTTAACTTAGCAAAGTCAATAAGGCAAATACAACTTGGATTTTAAATGAGAACTCCTATATATTTTGGGATTTTTGGATTCTATTTGATATTTTAAGGCCTCATTAAATAACATTGTTGATTTTTTTAAAGAAATTTGACAGATGCAAGGTCCGACGAAATTATTTGAATCTTTTTCCAAAAAGCCGATAATAATTTCATATTTGATATGTGAGTAGAACACATATAAAACTATCTTGTACAACTTTCATAAATTCAAAAGCATTATATCGAGGACTGAATTCACGACTGAACATTTTAATAAATTCAAATCTTTTTGATAATTTCTTTGTCAGATATCGATCGCGCTTCTCGGTTGGACACACTGTAGAGGCAATAGCTTTTAAAGCTAAATACTTTTTTTATAGAAAAGAAGGAATTATTAGCAAAAATTAAAACATGTTTATAAAATTAGTAATTATTTTGCATTTTTGCATTTCTATGCCCAGTTAATATCTATCAAAATTTAAAAAATATGTCAAGCAGTATAAAGGTATTTAGAAAAAACTATTTTTTTTCTTAATTTTTATCACCCTGTATCTAATTGACATTTCCAACCCTTACTTCGTAAAATTCTTTAATATTCATAACTATTAAACTTTATTAACGATAAAAACGCAACAAAATTTAAAAATTCCACAAGGTTTTGATAAATATTTGCTAACACCGGACCAGGTGTCGAATTACTGCATCATCGGCGGTCATAACAATGGCTAAACAAATTTCTGGTATGACCGCCGATGATGCAGTAATGCGAAACCTGGTCCGGTGTTAGCAAATATTTATCAAAACCTTGTGGAATTTTTAAATTTTGTTGCGTTTTTATCGTTAATTAAGTTTAATAGTTATGAACCCTCTATCTAGAAAAATAAAGCGGTTGTGGATCTATTTTCTTATAATTTTTTTTTCTTAAAATCACCCAAAGGTTATAATCCTTCAGTTCAGCATCAACAATAAGTACTATCGAATATCGCATTTACTATTAGGGAAACAAAGTTACGTATACTTCCAATGGAAGTTTTATTAAAAGTAATATTTTCATAGGTATAATTTAGGATAGGCCTTATTCTGTTGCGCGGATGAGTGCCTACTCCATTCTCATAAGCACTTAGATAAGAATTTAATTTCGCCAGTATCTTAAAAACAATTTACAGTTAACTCGCATGGGACTTGATAAAACATTTTCAAATATTATAAAATTATTAATTATTTTACACAAAAGTGAATAACTGGTCATTGGAAATTAGTTCACATTACCTTTGTCTTTGATTGTATGAAATCTGTCATCAAAATGGAGAAGAAAAAATTAAATTTTGTGAAACCTGAGTGCAAACCTTTGCAATATTGTTTTCATCTATTTATACAATTAGGTGCTGAAATATATTTCATTCTAAGAAATTCCAACATGCGTTTATCATGTTACACATTTATCATGATTCTCATTTATTATAGTAATAATTTATGTTGCTTGCAATTCCTGAATTTTAATAAGCCGCTGAGTAAAGTTTCAAGGGTGTAAAATTCCGGTTTAACATTCCTCGGTTTCTTAATAAACGAGGTTAAAAAGTCTTCAACTTTCGAAATAATTTAACGATAATTTCGTTGTAATAAAGGCACGAAATGAAACGAAAATGGGGAAGTTTTGCTTGTTTGTTGAGTAAGCCCGGATAGTATAGCCCTGTCATCCCTTAAGCACACACCGACGCCCTTTTCTGTGTAATGATAATTTCTGTTTCCACGCGCTGGCTTATTTCGTCACTAAATATAATCTAACTTCCCGACGTCTACAGCACGATATGCACTCTAAAACCTACTCTTTTCGCGTTCCTTCAAATAAGAACTTAATATCATTTTATTATGAAGATGGATTATCTAATAAAAATTAATTAAGCATTTGATGATAATAGTAAAAAACAGAACTACAAAAAGTATGCATTCAAATAAGTTTCCGTGATATTGTTCCGAATAATAAATGTTTAATATTTTTAAGTGTCAATATGTTTCTTTTCTTAACAATGTTTTGATAATTTGTTCCTGATTCAGACAGCAAATTTTTAAATCAACAATATTTATGTAATTTTATAAGCATGTATAACAAACGACCAATTAAATGTTCTGTAATTAAACAGTTAAACGTGTTTAAAATTGAAAATATGTGCAATCACAACCATAGACAAATTTTGGCCTTCCTTGGCCTCATCAGCATGGTACGGTAGTTGTACACACTTCCAACTTGAAGCCGTTAGTCAGACGTATAAGTATCCAAGAGAGTAAACCTCCATTGGGTGACTTGTAACTGACTTTTAACTGTTTATTACGTAAACATGTGTGTACAACCACCGTACCATGCTGATGAGGCCAAGGAAGGCCGAAACTAGTCTATGGTTGCGGTTGTACATATTTTCAATTTTAAGCACGTTTAACTGTTTAACTACAGAACATTTAATTTGTCGTTTGTCAAAACTAGATGAAAGTAAAGTCACGCCGAGGACGTTTGTACCTATGGATATTGCGATGCAACACGTGATACAAGCTTTGCTTCATCTACGTGAACTTTGCAATTGCAGTCTGGTTTTCATTAGATTCTAATGAGATTAGATTTCAATTGCATCGTAATAAACTTGTATAAATTCGTATATACAAGGCTTATTATATCTCAGCAAGCATGTATAAGTAAGTACGAGGCTTATCCAGAAAGTAAATTCCGTTGGCGTATAAAATAAAATCAATTACTAACTTTGAAAATATGTTTATTGCCATGAAATGTGCATGTCTTACAACAGTTTTGAGCATAATGCCCGAAGTGGATGAAACAACCCACATTATCTCTTTCAGTTAGTTTATGTGTTTTTTCCTGGTTTTCTTAGAGATTTTTAAGTGTCCTAAAAAGAGGTTAATTAAGTAGTAGTTTTTGAAATGTTTTGTTTAAGTATTTATTAATTGAATGTGACTACGGTTCACCTTCGAGTAGTAATTTACACCGGATTTTTCGGATTAGATTTACTGTTTAAAAATATTTAGTACCGTTACACTTTTGAATTTATTGGGTTATGTGCCGTGCTTTGAAACTTTACTTTTTTGTATAATTTTCCTGGTATAGTTGTGTATTGCATGCTTAAGTTTTGGCTGAACTTTTCCAGGTTACACTTTTTGTTTTGCATTTTTAATACCACCAAAATTTTAGTATTTTTAACAGATATCGCCTAAATTTTTATGGCTTTATTTGGTTTTATTTACGTTCTTTCCCTTAAATGTTCTTTTATTTTTAAGTTTAGTTCAGCCAGATAAATTGGTGAAGCGTGGCCCGGCAGGATCTATGCAAGTTGAAGTTTGAAGCAACTATTTTATGATCGTTTCCCTACAAGGCATTCGGTAGTTTCCCAATCCAATGCTAGACAAACATCGGCACTAGGAAACTACCAGGTGCCCTTCTTACCATATTTATTTTTTCTATTAAAGAGCTACGAATAGTTTTTGCTTATTCTAAAGTTAGGCAAGTAAAGGAAGTAGGTTGCCACTGGGGCCACAATTCCCAGCATGTAGCGTGTAAGACTTTTCGCTTTTCATTCATCCGTGCCGGTCGGCTAAAGCAGCAGAGCTTTTAAAATTTCTAGCTACATAACTCTTTACTGGGATAAATTGGGGTAACTTGATGTTGGCAGATGTGGTTTTAACATATAAAATATTCACCGCATATGATCGATTCTCAATATACCAATCAATAGACCTTGTAAGAACTATTTATGCTTTAACTGACCCAGATAACTTCAAACTCACTATTTTAATAACGATTTAATAACAATATTGAACTAACAGCAAGGGTTATTCAAAGTTGACATACAAATCGCTTTTTCAAAGTGAATAACTTGTTTAACAATCGTTGTAATAAGATGTTGAACTTGAAGTGTAAAGGTAATATACTGAAAAATAAACCAAATATTGAATTTCATTAATTCTTTTTATGGATTCTGTTGGTCAGTAGTTTACCACTGATAGCGCTATATGAAAGTACTGTGTTGATGCAATATAGACGAACTAGAACATTACGATCAGTCTACTCTAAATAATTTATCAATCCTAAAGCTGGAATACATGGTAAAATATAAATAAATAAAAATAACTCCAGATAAATTTAAGCCGATTAAACTTGAACTAACACAATGTATTATTAAACAACGATTTTAATGTTTGAGCGGAGAGGCTATTCATAAAGTTCTATTGAACCTGATCTCGCTGTAAAACCGAACTATAAACTACCTCCTAACAAATGAATATAACTCTGTGCATGTTGAAAATTGAAATTTGAGCACGCATAAAAGCGAACGAACGTTCCAACTTTCCTGCTATGCATATTTTGATAACACAAAGCAAGCAAACCCTGGTGTATCTAAGAAACGTTACACAGAGAGTCAAAGACGAGATGAAAGGGGTTCATGAGGGAGTATGCGGCAATAACAGTCCGTGTATACACGCCCGTTGTCGGTCGCAAACGATGCCAACAGAATTTAATTGATCGTCCCTATTTGGAAAGCACAACACGTACGATGCGTCTCCGAAGTCCCTCGCCTGCAAAACAGGGGACAAACGTCAAGATTTTCAAGAAATAAAGGGGAGACTTTATGACCGCTAATACCCCGGTGTATTGAATTAGTTTCCAAGCACGAAAATTGCTTGACCCGGGCAAACAATTTGGCAGAAATATAATAACAGGGACCCTTTTCAAAATGCCTTTGTTTTTCATAAGTGGGGACTCGAAAGAAAAATCATTCCCCTAAACCGGATGCAAAGGGTTTCGCTGTTAGCAAATACATAGCTGTTAGGTTTAGGTCAAGTTAACAGTTTGTTGTGTAAATTTATGTCGCAATTTTAAATTCCCTTTCGCCATTTCAATAATATATTCTATGTATTATACAGGATGATTCAAAATTAGATAGACAAATTTTAAAAGCGTATTTTTGGAGTCAAAACAAGACATTTTCTGCCTATAAACATATGTCCTAGAATGAACCCCCTCCAAGTTACACTGATCCTCTCCGACAGTTTATGTGCAGAAGAATGGAGGGTTCTATCGGGGAGAAAACTGGGGGTCTAATATTTATTATAAAACAATCAAGGCAATTTGCTTCAAAAAATTAAAATGCCTCTTAAGCTTAGTTAGATCAAGGTGACTATTATTTTGATAATATTCTTCTTTAGTTGGAGATGATTTTCTTGCAAACGGTTTGTTGTATCAAAAAATTCAAGAAATAAAAATTTTAGATTTTTTCCCGGCCAACTAGATGACCTTTTTCGAATTTGGAGTTTCTCAGTGAAAACGTACAATTTTGGCCATGAAAAGTGCAAACCCTTTTCATACCCTTTAATGTTAAGCCTAAAATATTTTTGAATAAAAAAATTAATAAATGGCCTAAAAAATATGACCATGAAAATTTTCAAATGATTTGATCAACAACTGTAGTCAGAATTTGACATAATCGATTTTGCTTGCGCAATTTACGATGACGGTAGCTCGGAGGGGGTCCATTTTAGGACACATTTTTACTAA
Organism: Dastarcus helophoroides; assembly: GCA_028583605.1. NCBI lineage: Eukaryota > Metazoa > Arthropoda > Insecta > Coleoptera > Bothrideridae > Dastarcus > Dastarcus helophoroides. The sequence continues at coordinate 8,654,243 of CM053326.1, forward strand.
AGAAAAAGTTTCATTTTGATCCCAAAAATAATGAATTTTTAAAATTTGTGCATCGAATTTTGAGTCAGTCTGTGTATTATTATTGCAGACAGCCAGTAACGTATTATTTATATATCAATTTTGTTTTTCGTTGTCGCTACCTAAATCTTGATAATATTGACATATTACCCAATAGCACTAAACTCTGACACAAAAATTGACATTATGCTAGTGATAATAAAAACCCAAACGGAGTGTCCAACCTTAATTTAAGTTCGAGCGCTACTAGCGTCCCGACGTTTGTTTGATGTATCACAGTTTATATAAAAATTTTATGTGTGGTACTGAGTTGGTAATTCTCGTTGTGTGGTTGTACAAAGTGTAACTGTAATATGTAATTAATTTCAACTTATTAATATTACTGTAGACTGACGGGCTTTGGAACAAATTTGTTAAACATATCGATGTCATTTAAACAAGTGCTAATCCCTTAACTTGATCAAATTGGAAAATTTATTTCAAGTATTTTAATGTGCGGAAACGAGTTTTTACCAATGGGTGCATTGTATCAAGTTGAAACAGGTATAGCTTTTTTACGCAAAATTCATTGCTTCTTCACAATTTTCAGTCAAACGTATCAGAATAGGACCAGCAAAAAAGATACGACAACAGTGAGATACAAAAAACTACCGAGATCGCCCTTTATAATATGCGACAATATTTACTTTTTTGTCATGCTTCTATCTATTTAAGACATAACTGCACCAAGTTACAACACGATTGGACGTTTCGTTTCTGAATTATACCCACAACAAGAATAAAAAAATTTCTTTCAAGGCCCGTATCTTCTAAACATGCCACTTTTGGACTCAGCTAAGTTCTCCTAAATCGGTTGTATTTGATCACAGCAAGCTGTATTTAAACTGGGTGCCATTACTTTCCAGACACTTGTATTTATTGTCCATAAACGAATATTTCTACCTCAAAATGTACGACTAGAACAACCTACTTGCAGACAACTTCCATCAAATTGGAAATAAATCTGAACTTTTTAGAGCACTCTCCACGGTTGTTCACACGTGCAAGTAATTATTCCGGCAAGCACTTACCGCAAGTTCTACGACTTGCCGGGAGAGCACTCTCAGACACGGTTTACACTACGCAAATTCGGAGGAAGTACTCTCAGACATCGACTTGCGTTAGTTTTACATCCTCGTGGAAACCGCACATAATGCTTTACTGATTCCTATTCGTCGATTGGTGGCGATTGCAAGCGTTTACAAGTTCAAACAAGCTTTCAGATATTTAATATCGCTTTATTACCGCTTACCAGCGCTTGTTAACTGGCGCCGGCAACGGGCGTTCTATATGTGCGTACCCTGGCTTAAATAATGTTTAAGCGTTTTTGCTTTTCACGCAATAATAAACAACTAATGGCTTAATTTTAGAGTAAGTAATAACAGTTTACAAAATTTGAGATGTTTGCCGCTAATATTCGAGGAAATCAGGTGATAATGAGTCCCGACCATACTACATCGATAACGGTAGCCAAAGTCCCTAAATCAAATTTAAACTGATGCGTGTTGAATTAAGCTTTTACTTGTACGTCAGCTGACAATGCAGGAGAAACACCAAATATTGCCACTGCCACTACGTGAAGCAAATAATAATCGTAAACAAATTTCCCTGCGCCCCTACGAATAAAAAATCACAGTACTTTTGTTAACTTTCTTCAGAAAAACACAATGTTTTTTCTAAATCGTGAATATTTTTTATCAATTCGACATTACTTTAAAAATATTGACCTTTTTTTAAAATTTCGACTTTTTATGAATTACGAATTTCTTAAAATTTAGACTTCTTTAAAAATTTCACCTTATTTTCAAAACTTCTAAACGACTTGACGGAATTTTTAAAACAGAGTGCCAGTGAATAGAAAAAAATCAAAAACCCTTTTCAATGACGTGTCATTTTACCCCCATTCCCATTTAAAGAATTTTGCACAACAGGATAAAATTTTGACTATATACAGTTTGGGCTATGACTTTTACGTAAAAAGTTGTTCCCCTTGAATAAGACGTGTTTTAGCATTTTCTAACAAAATCTCTTCGTGGCAGTTAAACCCCGCGGAAAGCTTTGGTTGGGTCAGCCTGTATAGTGATGTTTTGTGCGTGGAGAAAAAGTTATTTAGTTTAGTTTCATGGAAACGCACTGTATATTTATATTTTATTTAAAGCTTTTATTAACTGAACTATACAATGCCTATTACTTCCTTCGAAAGGAGTATCGATGAAAATTTAAAACATAAAGCTTTTAACGTATAAATTAATGTTATAAATTCTTTAAACGAAATGCGTTTAAATAAAATAAGGAGTGAAGAGATAGATGTATAAGTCTCTCAATAATAAATTTCAACTATAAAAACTCTAAGAGCTTATACTAAAATATTTATACGGTCCATATAAATCACGGTTAGCGTTAATTACATGGACTAATCAATTCTGAAGCGAAGAATGGAAATAGAAATAGCATTTTTAAGGAATCAGTGTGTTTTATTACAAAGGTAAGAGGGTCGTAAATATCCTTCTTTTCTCAGTGGCTGGTTCTAAACTTTGACATCAATTAAATCCCATGCTATAATTAAAACGCAGAAAAAGAAACCCATTAAGTGCTTAAGAACTCACAATTTGACAAATTTAACGATTTCAATGGCATTTCTTTTAAAAAGAGACCATATCTGCGTTTTTGTGAACAAGAGTGAACTCGTTTTATTTATTCTGGTAATTTTAAATATAATTGAATTTTAAATAGGTTATTGAATTAACAATACAACGTGGGCAACTTAAAATGAGGAAAACGTTGAGCAATTATAAGACAACAAGCTGACGCCCAGAAATATTGGTTACGACTTTCAATTTCGGAGTTATATTCATAAAACTGCATTTTCAGATTTTTATTTAAATTTTCTCTGACATTAATAAAATTTGATGAAAATCTATCTAATTTACCATCAACATCTAATAATCTTAAAAAGTGAGTTATCAATTGTTTCATTTTGACGCTTCGTCTTCAAGTAACCAACACATTTTAGAAGAACTTTTTATTCTGGATTTAATTCCATGAATCACACGTTGCGGTTCATTAACAATACCTAAGAAAAAAATGAATCATGTGACTGCCAACAGAAGTGAAAACTTAAAACTAGGAAGTAGCGTATTGTTACGGGCTTTTATCGGGCCATTGATTACACGTGATAGATTATACCCACTTTATTACTGAACTCAACTTGGATCACCACAATTGACAATTAACTCTCTTATTATTGACTTCTACTAACTCACTAATTACACTGACTCTAACTGACTTCCTCGAGGGAAAGCTGACCGCCTTTTATAGTTTTGGCCCCCGGCTTCTAGAACTTTTCGGCAGATAAGGCTTATCGTTTGCCGAAATTTCTGGAACGCTTATCTGCCATTTGTTTGGTTATCGCGGCCGCTTTCCCCTTATCAGATCCTTCTAGAAACTTTTTTATTTACTAAATTCTACAATTCTATTCTAAATCCTATTTCATCTATTTGCATTGCGTTACAGTATTATTTAGTGTAGTTGGAACCCACACTAATCAAAAGTCAGTATTTAGAAATATTTGAAAATAAATGCTCTCAAACTGACCTAACTTCTTATATTTGTGGTTGCGATGCTTGTAGTCTTGTTGAAATTAAATTTAGTATTTGTTGATACTTAAATAAAGTTTACACTGTTTTTATTTATTGCACGAAATGTTAAACATTTTACTAATACCGCCATACTCAGGTAACTGATCTACGAGGCGCAGACAATTAACATTTTGTTTTTAATACCAACATAAAGAATAATAATGTGAATATTGTTACAATAAATTTACCACGAGATCATTGACAAATAACACATTCTGACAAGTTGTTTTCGTTTTTTTTTAATATTAATTTTGTTTATTTTAAAAGTGTTATTTTTGGTTTCTGTTGGTTACAGTAGTACTAAAAATACACTGTAGAGCTCATGCGGGTTTTCCATATTGCAGTTAAACGATTGAGCACTCCACCTATGGCATCGTGCGCAAATTTCAAAGGATATAAACATTATATCCGTTTTTGTTGTATAAACTAATGTAGTATTCACTGTTGTGCTGCCTGAAGTATGGGCTATTCGATAATGTGGAAATTTCCAAATCAACATGACGCCTCGTCACCCAATCTACATCTGCATGGATAGCCGTGTAGCCTTAAATGCTCTAGAGGGACATACCGTCATTTTGACCGTAGTGTGGGACTGTGCGCAAACCCTTTGTTAACCCCTACAATTAAATCGAACAGCTTGGACTTTTTTATCTGAGTTGCACTGGGCGCTTGATATCGTACCAGACTCGAATAAAAGCCTTTGACTGGTATAAGTACAATTTTTCAATAACCTATAACCTTTGTAAGACGCTGCCGGCTACGGCAACCCGACCAGCAACAGTCAATAGAAACTGAGGCACAAGGCCCAGTCTCCACCACTCTTAATAGACTGTGAGAAAACAACAAGGTCGCGCTTGTTTGGGTGCCCGGGCATAGCAACATACACGGCAACAAGGTCGGCGACGAACTGGCAAGAGGGGGATCTATTGAAGTTCCTAACAAACAGATCGCAGATGTGCTTTCTGAAGTAGTTAAAAACATCATATCAACAAGCCTCGAACGCGTTCATTTGAAGAAACATAACCACTTGCAGATAAACAAGACTACTGATCGATATTCTCTTGCAATAAAGGGCTGAAGTATTTATTTGAATGAATAAAAACAGACTAGACAAAGTACTAGGTGTGGTAACTGGCAACCAAAACTCTAAAGGACACCTGGTTAAACTTAAACTAGCAGAGAGCAACCGATATTGACTGTGTGGGACCGAAAAGTAAATAATTTTGCATATTGGGTGCGCTTGTCCAAACCTTACCAGATACACAAATAGTCTGCCGGGTGAAGAAACATTAAGACCAGAAGATCTGTAGATCAGATGTTGAACCTAGCTGCAAAAGGCGGTATATATAATGCTGATTGAAAGTTGTAAAGGATTTTGAATCTAGTTGACAGGGCCTATAATGGCCCCACAAAATGTAAAAAAAGAACCATAATATAAACAATGCAAAGTAGTCAAATCAACTTATACTAGGCGCTTTAAATAAGTTAAAAGTCCAACTTATCAATATATATATATATAAGATTAATTTTTTTTTTTGTATAATCCACTTGCAAAGACTAACCCCATTATGTCTTCAGAGCACCGTCAGTAGGATGCCGAAACAAGATAGATAGCAATGAACCACCTTCTCAAACAAGGATAGGTCGCAATTTCTGGGGAAAATTCTATTTGGTAACGAATACCTCAGCTTAAAAGTTCTATAGCAAAAAGAGTTTCCATAGACAGAAGTCCTCACTGTGTCAAGCTGGACCGCACAGGAATTTGCTGTCTCCGACTGCCTTGTATTCCTTAACAATCTTACCCTATATCTAATGAAAGTACTTGTACAAAAGAGATAAGTCACCAACCATCCATCTGTGCTTAGTGTTTTGAGAGAATTGGTTAAACTCTTGTCATCAATTAGACGAATCGCTCTTCTTTGATTTAAATCCAAAAGAGCCAAAGGGTGCTTTGGGGCAGAACTCCAAAATGAGAACAGTATTCTAGTGTTGACCTAAATTGAGCTTTCCATAGAGTAAGCAGCTCATGAGATGTGAAGAACTTTTTAGCTCTGAAAATATGCTAGCTTCTGAGAAGCGGACTTGGCAATGGCGTTCACATGATCGTCCCAAGAGAAGCTGGTGCTTGCATTTACTCCTAGGATAAACAGATTAAATCCCATCGGGGGGATTTTACCATCCATGAGTATATTTATTGCATTATCCCTTGATGTTTTCTTAGAGAAAACCGCGGCTTGAATTTTTGAGGCATTAAAGTCGACCAAATTTTTCTTACCGCATTCCAGAACGGTTTCAAAATTCCGATTAATCATCTGTATCTGCTGTTTCCTTAGACTGAAGCAGCGATTAGGTTAGGATTGTGTATTTCGCGGATAGGTCTGACAGGTTACGGATTCAAATTCTGGTACCGATCGCACATATTTGAAGCGAAAATTTGTTGAGCGAGTCGGGAGGGTTTTTGATATAGGGTAAACCTAGGGTTTCACGTCATCATTACTCTAAATTGCGTTACCAATATGCTCTAATGTTAAATATACTGTTAATATTGATTACTTTAATATACATCTTGTCCCCTGAAACCAAAAAAGATTGAAAATCATAACAACAGTTGCTCTAACACGTTTTAATAGCCAAATTATTATCTTAAGAAGATACTTAGTTCTCTTTTGTTACAGGGAACAAGATTTGTGCATCAATTTTTGAAGATAACCAAGGACCACACCGTTCTACCAAAATCATGCTGCTAACGCAAATTAACTGATGGTGATAAGTGATGGTAGTGCTAAAAATAATAAGTCTGCTCTCTATCAAAAGTCGCTCAACACACGAAAAGAAATTTTTACTTCAAGAAAAACAATATAATCCACCTGTATTACTTAAAATATGCTTTTTAACATAGGTACCCAGTGTGAATTCTAAGCCTTTAATTTATTACCTAGTTATTATTATTATTATTTTCTTGTTCACAAGATATGTCCTTGGTATAATCTTCCATTTCAGTACCAGTATACAAAGGATATGGACGACGCGGTGCTTTTGTTTCCTACAGATAATTTTACACGTTTTTCTCATTTAGTGCTTTTCTTACAGTAGCACATGTTTTTAATAGGACAATTTTCTGCATTTCTATATAGATATAAGGGTTTATGCCATGCTCTTTTAAATTTCAAATAAGTGAATGGGATATTTTACCACTAGCGCCAATAATGAAGGACATTATAATAACTCTTTCTTGATCCCACATTTCTTTTATTTCTCTTGACAGTGGTAGGTACTTATTTATCTTGTCTGTATATTTTCTTTGGATGTTAGAAGATAGCGGTACCGAAAAGTCCACTAGATATGTTCTTCTTGTTTGTTTTACTGTGAGTACTAAGTCTGGTGTATTGTTATGTATTGTGACATCTGTGATTATATCTCTATTACAATATAGTTTAAATTCATCTTCGTCTATTACTGTATCAGGATTGTATTTGTAATACATTACCTTTTGATGTTCTTGTTTGAATTTTCTTAGAATTGCTTGGTGTACTGTTTTTCCTACATTGTTGTGTCTCTGCGTGCAGTCCCTTGGCGCCACTGTTCGACATCCACTTATGATATGGTCGATGGTTTCATTTTGACTTCCACACATTCTGCAGTTGGTGTTTACTACTGGTTGTTTCATTATTTGCTGTTTTTGCTGTGGCGATGACTTGATCTTGAATGACAGTGGCAAATCCCTCTGTTTCTGGGAACAGGTATCCTCTGGTTAATCATTCTTGGGATGCTTTTTCGTCTATGTGCTCTGCTTTAAGACTCGTTGGGTATCTACCGTGTAGTTCCTTGCTGAGCCATCTTTCGATTTTGTTGTTGAGTTCAGCCGGTGGGTTTAGTTCTGTGGATAGCTTAAGCGGGGTGATATTTCTATCGAGCGAGACTATGCATCTGTATATATTGTTTTGTATTGTTTTTTCATGAAAGTATGTTCCTAAGTTTGCAATCTGTTTGTCATGAAGTATAGTAATGCCAATTACTTCACGGCCTCCTTATGTGCGTGGTAGATGAAATCTTTCAATTGAGCTTTTGAGGTGATGGAACCGGTATTTTGTACTTAATGTACGTATGCTTCTATTTAGGTCTTCGGACTTCTAACTCTGTTTTTGTCGATGTAGGTATTCCAAAACTGTATGTCAGTATAAGTATTACGAATGTGTTGATTGCATTCATCATATTTTGGGAGTATAGTTTTGTCTTCATTAGTAGTTTTAACCTTATTTTAAACTTGATGGTCAGTAATTTTTTGTACCGTTTGCAATCAATTTCTCTGGCTTTTTCGTACCCTAAGTATTTATATAACTCTTATTCTTTCATTCCTTGTTCTGTATCACAACTCTCATATCTTATCCATTTTACTTTTTTCTATGTATTTATTCGACACTTGTCTAATCCAAACTGCATTTTTGTGTCATCGCTGGAGGTAGCAAGAATATTTATTACTTCTTGTAAGTCTTTTTTTGTTTCAGCAAATCATTTAATATCGTCCATATAAAGTAAGTGGCTTGTGTTTGGATCTTATAGAAGTCCTACGCCTTTCTTTTTTCCGTTAATGAAATTGGAAAGCGGATTTAGTGCGATGCAGAACCACAAAGCGCTAAGCGCGCCTCCTTGAAAGATTCCTGACCGAATGTTTACGCTTCCTATGTTTCTTTGCGTTGTCCCGATAGTAAGAGTAGTTTTCCATTTTTTCATTGCTTTTTCCATAGTAGCTATGATATGTGGATCAATTTTATAAATACGTAATATTTCTATCAGCCATGAGTGTGGAACGCTATCAAATGCTTTTTTATAATCAATGTAGGCTGAGTGGAAACGTTTTTTGATTCTTTTTATTCTTTCTGTCACAACTGCGTCTATTATGAGTTAATCCTTAGAGCCTTTTGTAGCTTTTCTGCATCCTTTTTGTTCCCATGTAAGTATGTCCTTATTTTCTAAGCGGTGATGGATTATTTTTTCATAATGGAGTTAAATACTTTATATATTGTGGGAAGACAAGTAATCGGTCAATATTTACTGGAGTCTCTACTTGCTAGTATAGTTTTGGAGAGTAAATATGTGATGCCTTCAGTCATGAACTCAGGTATATCTTCATTATTTGTAAGTATCTTTGTAAGGGGCGCAGAAATTTTTTGGTGCGTGCTGTTGAATTTCTTCCACCAATACTTGTGTATTTTGTCTTGTCCGGGTGCCTTCCAATTTTGTGTTTTTTAATACCATTTTCTACTTCTTCTATAGTGATTTTATTATTGTTCATTTCAGTTTTGTTGTGAGTATGTCTCTTCCCCCTTTTAATCCATGGGGCTCTTTTTTCATGTTGTTTCTCTTCTGACCAGATAGTCTCTCAGTATCCTTTTGCCCTTTCTAATTCTGGGTTTTCTTTCTGCTCGTATTGTTGTTGTGTAAGCTACCTATAAAATTGTTTCTGGTTTGTGCTGAAATTGTAATTATTTTGCTTTCGTTGATGATTATTCTTGTACATTTTTAATCGTTTTACAGTCGCTGCAAGAGATAGTTTTAGATGGTCCAGTATCTCGGCTGAATTTATACTTTTTGTGTTTGTATATTTTTCTATAATTTTCTTTGATTTTCTGTGGGTTTTTCTACTTGCTGTTTGCTTTTGTGCTTGTGTTACTTGACCTATTTCTCTACGTAGTTCTTTTATTTTTCGATCGAGTCTTTCTTCCCTTGGTGGTTTCCGGTTCTTGCGCTTTGTTTTTCTGGTCTGTAAGATATCTACGTTTTGTTTATGCATTTTAATTGCCATTACTGCTCTAATATAAACTAGAGTGTGGATATCTACTAGATTGATTTGAAATTTTTGGCTAAGCAACCTGTTTATTATATTAATTATATCGTGTGTTTATTCGTTTTAAGTTTTGGAATTTTTGGTCTCATATTAGTCTTATGTCTGCGTATTCACAAAATGTTTCTTCATAGCAGTTACACGTGTCCTCTTCCAGTCCTGTTTCTCTTTCTTGATGGTCTTGTTGTTGTTGTTCCCTTTGTTCATTATCTGTATTTTCATTTTCTTCGTTTTCTTCAGGAATATTGTTTTCTGTAATCTCCAATCCTAATTCTATTGCTACTTGATGTCTGACTTCGTCCATTTCATTATTATCATTATTATTATTGTGGTTTATTCTCAGCTGTGGCTGGTCTATCCACTTCAGCTTGCGGGTTTGTTAACCAAGCAAACTAAAGATCTATTGTTTGTTCTTTAGATAGGCAGATTCAGGAATTTACGAACAATGGTGCAAGTTTTCAATATGACGGCTTTCTGTACATTTATGTGTATTGTTTTTGAGACATCTGTTATTATTATTATTAAATAACAGTTCATAGTTGATAGTGAATGAACAAATATATTCAGCAACGACGATAAAACATACATTGGAACAATTTAAAAAATTTGCATTTTTAATAATTTTCCAAAAAGTCTGCGGTCGTTTATTAAGCATCTTCCAACTATGGATAAAAAAATATTATTTAGCATTCTTGGTATTTTGCACTGAAAGACTTCAAGAGGAAATGTTCAAGTACTATTTTTGTTTTAGGTTGATGCTTACAAATATTGGTTTTTGTGTTTTATTAATATATTGATGAAAATGATGAAATTTTGGCATTTAAAAGCCATTGGCAGGTTCAATTTTTATATAATTTGTTTGAATTTGGTGGGTTGGACATCAAGATTTTCAGTAGTGGTCACTAATACGTAATAATAATTTTATGTTTTTAGAGACCGCATATCATTTAAATGCAAATCTTTCTATATTTTAGCCGCAACTAATTCTCTATGACACCACTAGCTGAAATTCTCGAAGAATATCCTGACAAAACACAAATTGTCCCTGCTTCGGTGGGCTTTTGTCGGACACGGTGCATATGAAAATTTTATTAGTTTCTACACTGCACAATCGAAAGAAAGCGGATGCCTCTTAATATAAAATCTCTTTTTTTATGCAAATATCTGGCATATATTTAAAATTTTATTCGAACCATAAAACTTCCGTATAAGCATATCTGGTGCTGTGCCATGTTTACGGTTCGACATAAAATCCAATTAAACATTGTTTCGGTGGCACACAAATGACCACCCAGATAACACACAGCACGCTGTCCCAGAAAACAGCAGCGATTAAAGCGACAAGCAGGATGGAGCTTGTCCTGCAAGGCAAAAATGATACATTCTCATTAACTGATTAAAATCAGGATATCCGTGAACAGTCGTTTATTGTTAAACGTCGGGCACCTTTCAACTGTATTCGCACAACAGAACGTGGGCTCGCTTAAATTTGTATGCAAATTTCGAACATTTCGCCGAGGAAAACGGGACGGTGTTTAAGGTTTTGAAACCGAGTTAAAATGTTTTTCGTTTACTTTGGATACACTTCGCGGGACCTAATGCAGCAATATTCCCAAATTCGTTGTGTAGATACTAATAAGAAAATCCCCTTCTTGTTTTTTACTGTGCGTTTGAATATTACATAAAAACAACTTCTCTTTTAAAAGGAATAAAAGTAATTGGACCATCAGGATTATTTACCCGAGGGAAGAGAAAATGCAGCAGGTGCCAGACTTTTCGGAATATTTTTACACCCAGCTTTAGATTTTACCATATCCTCGGAACAAAATAGCTCACACACGATCCAGTATTTCACCATTTTATCATTTCGGTTCATTTGAGTGCAAATGTCTATACTAAACAATAAAAGTGAATTTGGTGTAGGTTCCTATTCAATATCATATATATATATATATATATATATATATATATATATATATTGGGTGGATGGTTTGTCTAAAAACTTCCATAGTAGTATTTCCTATGGGTGGAAAAGTAGCTTGCGAAAATTAATTACAAAAACGCGCAACGTGCTATACCTCTTACGTGGAGTGTGACTAACCAAAAGCATGTTATTCGTATAACATTTCTCAGTAAGTTTTAGCTTTACAAGAAACTCAAATAACCTTTTTTGTAGCATATTTTATGCTCTCCAACTAAACATTTTTTCGCTGAACTAAAACTGTAGGAGTAATCAGCAAAAAATAACAAAATTTGCACCCTTAAATTAATGTGACGCAGGATCTTTGCGTAGAACTTTCTGCACTTAAACTTTTCAATCACTCCTCGACTTCCTTTAAATGGCGCTCCTACACTGTTAGATATTTTTCATAAAAATGGTTCATCGCGACTGATGTCCAGTATATTCAACTATCTGGTATAAAAAAAATTCATTTGCCACGCAGAACTGCACATCCTTTATGCTTATTTGGATGCACAGTCTGTAAAATCTAATCAATTTCCTAGCTAAAAAGAAACACAGACAGGCTTTAATTCTATTTGATCTCGATTATTTGTTACACGAAATTTAAATCGAATAGATGCTTTAACCAAGGTTATAGGCTGCATCAGACAATTTCTTTAAAATGAGAAATTTCAGAAATTTGCGAATACTTGAACTGAACTGAACTGAACAGAATATTTTCAAGATAGAGGCCTTATACTTATACTAGAAGCATATTTGTATAAAACTTTTTAAGTTATATTTCAAATTTTGTGTAATATTCTCGATATATGCATGTTGTTCTTTTGAATATTCTTAAATACATAAAAAATTATACTTAATCCTGGAAAATATTTATCAATTTTCTTTGTACAAAAAGCACTTCTTACTTCTGTGGGTTTCCATTGTAGAAAAAGTCTTGATTTATCAAATTTTACTTGACATTTCCTAAATATTATTCAAAGGTACCTAACAAAAAAGTTTAAATTGATTCGTCATTTTGTTTAATTAAATCGGTAAGATTAACAACAGTACAAGCCCAGAATCTGCGTCGAATCAACAAAAAAATAGTAGTAAAGCCACCTTGTTTATGCCATTTCCACATGTTGTAGCACTGCATTGAGTGTAAGAACAGTACAGGTCCTGGATTTGTACTGTTCTTATTCTCAATATATGGCAGCTTGGTACGATTATGATCAAGCTCAGCCGTTTTAGTGGAATTTCATGCTGAAAAAAAAATTAATTAGAAGATGTGATCCTACATATTGTAACGCAATGTAAATAGTTAGAATAATTAAGTAAATAAAAAAAAGTTTCTAGAAGTGATAAGGGGAAAGCGGCCACGATAACAAAACAAATGGCAGATAAGCGTTCCATAAATTTTGGCAAACGATAAGCCTTATCCGCCGAAAATTCTAGAAGCCGGGGGCCAAAACTATAAAAGGCGCTCAGCTTTCCCTCAAGTCATTCAGTTAGAATCAGTGTAATTAGTGAGTTAGTAGAAGTCAATAATAAGTGAGTTAATTGTCAATTGTGGTGATCCAAGTTGAGTTCAGTAATAAAGTGGGTATAATCCATCACGTGTAATCAGTTCGAACCGATAAAGCTCGTAACAATATCTTTCAAATGGATATGAGACAGTGACTAAAATTGCCAGAAAAAAAAAACATTTTCTATAATTATCACTTCATATAGACCCATCTACTTGATTTTAAAAGCTGTGACCTCCGAACTAAAAAAAACCTGTATAATAGTAGCAAATAATATAAATAAAAGTTTTACGATTTCGAAATGCATACAGCTTGTGTACGGTGCCTTATTTCCAAGCTGTGTTAAATGCTTAGATTTTAATGATTAATTTTTATACTTTAAAATTGCTAAAAAATCAAAATCCATATACTTCTACCATTAAAGCCTGTTTTGAACCAATGCCAATTAATAAGAAGAAATTGAATGATATAAAACATATTATAATGAAATACATAGAGAGAGAATAGGAAGATATAAGATAATATCCTGGAGAACCACGAGTTTTGGAGAATGATGATAATTCTGGTACCTAAATCTAATTACTTTTGTTCAATAAAATATGCTTTACCGTCGTATTTTTATTTTTTTTATGCAATTTTTGTGCAAAATTCTAATAATTACCAATATTGAGGTAAATAACAGTACAAGTCCAGAATTTTTTTTGTGGATATTAAAAAAGCGCATGAACTAATAAATTTAAATTTTTCTTTAAAGGGTGCCTCAAGGAATATACTAAAACTTGTTTGTACATACCAAACCTATAAAAAGCATAACAAACGAAATAAACATATTTTTTTTTATTTTTCCAACACTCAAACATTTGGACTTGTACCGTTCTTTATCTCACCAATTCGATTAGTTTCATATTTTTGACATAAAATTGAAAACAAAATAAAAATGTCATATCTTTGCCAATTGTGTAGAACGTCTATAATAATATATGAGTACAATATTTATGCCTTAAACTTGAAATAAGGCGAAATTTAGAAAGAAAAAAAAAACTGTTTACATTCGCAATAAGTTACCTTATTATTTATTTCAGCCATAATTCCCTTATCTTTTTAAATTTTTGCAGAATTCCTAAATTTCAGTTAAAAATCGTCTGTAAACATAATGATAAATGGCCCCCCTCCTAATTCATCCCTTTATGTATTTTTTATTTTACCGAGAATCCAGTGGCAAATATAAAATGCAGCATCATCAAAAAAGACCTCCGGTTTTAATTTAGCCGAGGCCGGAAGTTAATTAGGACCAGAGATAAACGACGTTAGAAGGGGGAACGCTCACCTTGGTTTAAAGCAGTTGGTATCAAAATATTCTCATTGTTGGAGTTCGTTTTCTACAGTTCTTAACATTTTTGTTAATACTGAATAGCTATCGGTGTAACATTTAAACTGGCGCTCCTTTTTCGTTAAAATATTACTTTTGTTTTCTGTAAAAATGTGGTCCGCATGAATAAAATGGAGGGTCTATTTCTTTTGAAATGATACCTTCGATACCACTGAAAAAATATCTACTATGGAAACCTTAACTTCAAACTAATATTCTAGTTTAAAATTTAACATAATAAAAATAAGGATAAAAATTTGTTACAAGTGCGAACAAGAATTATCCCCAATGATGGCTGCGAAGATGTGATGTCCAGATTGTTTTTTTTTAGTAGTTAGAGGCTCATACGCTATCCAAAGCATATTTTTTGTGACGACTTTAAAGTAAGAACAACAAAAAAATGTTTGACGGGACTTGCCTTATATGTAAACAGCACGGTGAAAATCACTAATGGAACCCCCTTCTCTTGTATTAAAGTTTCGTATGCCGTGTACATTAATGTAAAACCAGTACTGTTAGAAAACAGATATCTAGACACAATCACTTCATCAAAAGGCAAACCAAACTAATTAAAATATTTATGTTTTATGGCTCTCTATTTTGGTGTTCACGAAATTTCCTCTCACTTATCACGTATGTAATAACATCTGCTTTCTGTATATCTGTACATCAAAATCATCGAAGGAACTACCAATAACCAATTCTTTGTATTCTGAGAGAAAAATGTCAATACAATTATGTTGATTTTTCAACCCTTTTCAAATAATGAAGTAGTGCAAAAAATTTCCTTTGCATCCAAAGTTTTAACAAAGTTTTATATATAGTCCAGTCATTTTAGATGTTTTAGACCTCAATCTGAAGAAAAATTCCTAGTGAGCTGAATTTTTGTATACGCCTTTATTACGACATTTTAATGAATATGTAAAAAATCGACATTCACATCGTGCCGGCTAAAAAAAGTTAAAAAGTCACGAAAATCAGTTTTTCTCGAATATCTTGCGACCTATTGCCCGGAAGTCAATAGATGTCATGAATGAAATTGTTCATCGTGCAATTATCTACAAAAAATCCTTCTTGCATTTTTCTGTAAGATTAACCGTTTTTGCAGTAGAACGCTGAGAAAGCGACATGAATGCATTTACATACGGTATTGTATACCGTACACCAAGGCGTAAGTGCTTTTTATTCATAGTATATTAAATATATTAAATAAATATATTTAATAATCGTTTAAGCATATTATTTTAAGTATATAAATGTTTTTAAGTATATTACAAACTTTTGTGGAAAATTTACTAATATTATAGAGGTTTTGGAACTTGGTAAAATCTACTATATATTATACAAACGACCTCCACTAGCAGATGTTTCGTATTTTATTGTTCCGAGTCCCGTCCAAAATTTTGATATTTGATCAATTTTTAAAATTTGGATATTTTCTCCTGCCTATTGTTTTATAATGCTCTTTCAGAAGTTCGAAGAAGTTAGTATTGCTACAAGACAATCACGTGATGATGCTGACGTCTTAATAGTTGAAACAGCGATTGAAAAATCAATGAATAGTACTACAATTATCGTTGGCAAAGACATAGATCTGTTGGTACTTCTCACAGCACGCACACAAAAACTTGATCAACCCACAACATCCTTTTTTTTAAGAAACCAGGAAAAAAACAATGTTAAAACAAAAATTTACTTGACTGCTAGCCTCAACAAGTATCCACATTGTAAGAAAAACATTCTGTTTCTACATGACATGACCGGATGTAATACAACTTCAACACTGTTTGGAAAAGGAAAAATTAAAGTCATGAAGATGTTTGAAAAAAGACCCGATTTAAACCATTTTGCAGAAATATTCCAACAAAAAAACTGCGCTCGAGATGTTATTGTCGATGCTGGAATACATTTTCTACTAGCAATGTACAGTGCTCCAAAATCAGAAAATTCGGTAGATAATTACAGATATTGTAGCTTTGCTAAACTAACAAGACAAAGCGCAGCTGTGAAATTTTCATTGTTGCCACCAACTTCTTCAGCAGCTCAAGAGCATATTTATCGAGTGTATTATCAAATACAAACCTGGCTAGGAAGAGACATTGATCCAGAACAGTGGGGTTGGGAGTTAAAAAATAACATGCTGCAGCCAATAACAACTTCATTACCACCAGCACCCGATCATTTACTAAACACAATCTTTTGTAAGTGTACAAAAGGTTGTGGTGGCAAATGTGGATGCAAAAAAATTGGATTGAAATGCTCTAAAATTTGTGGAGATTACCGTGGCCAGTCATGCTTAAACGCGGAATCAACTAACGATGAAAATGATGAAGATGTCGATTTAAGCATACGAATAAATCCACTCGATGTTTTGTTAGTAACTTTTAGTGTTAGAGAAACTGAGGATATCAAGAATGAATGAATAGAAAAAAATTACAGAAAAGTTCATTTTTATTTGTATTTTTCAGTTTTTAAATAAAAATGTTTTCACTTTTAAATAAAAAAAACCTCATTATATATCATGGATTATGCCCAGGAAGGAAACCTTAGGGATAGTGCGGAAACGAGTGCATAATCATAATGTAGTCGCTTTCTCAGCGCTCTACTCCAAAAACGGTTGATCTTACAGAAAAATACAGATAACCTTTTTTGTAGATAATTGCACGATGAACAATTCTTATAATAACCTCTATTGACCTCCGGGCAATAGGTCGCGAGATATTTGCGGAAAACTGATTTTCGTGACCTTTTGACCTTTATAATTTTTTTAGCCGGCACGATCTCAATGTCGATTTTTCACATATTCGTTAAAATGGCAAATTAAAGGTGTATACAAAAATTCAGCTCACTAGGAATTTTTCCGCAGATGAAACATAAAATGACTGGACAAATAGGGCTGTAAATAAAATAGTAAGTAGTTTGGGTTAGCAAGGTAAATGATCGAAACAATTCCCTTCCATTTGTAAAAGGGCGGATATTCTTCTACATCAATAATGTTGCACAGCTTTTTGCATTTTGTTCGCTAAAATGTTCTCTAATGCTTCTGAAATTTTATAAACAATGGATCCAAATGCGTTTTACTATGAAATAATAACTGAGATACAGAATCTCAATGTTGTATATCATATACTTTTCGCGTAAAAATGCCGTGCGATTCGCAAGTAAAAATGGTTGCGCAAGTGTATCCATTTATGTTTCCATTTTACTATGAATATTATTGCAAGCGTACATCCCTAGTACGTTACTAATAGGTATAATGGTGTTTTTCAAAGTTTTGTTTTAACAATTTAAATACGATGCATATATTTGAAAGTCATATTTTGGAAGGTTTTTTTAGGCCGTTACGTGAATAACTATTAAGTTGGTAATATGAAAGAGCATTGACGCTTGTAAACCCATAATGCAATTTTAAAATTAAAAATTGACCAGTTCCTAGTTTTTTATCAAAAGTTACCGAATGTGAAGTGCATCCCATTTTAGATGGTTTTGGCCTGCTATTTCCGGCAGAGATTAGGGATCCGGGTTCTTATAAACTTAAGTCAATTTTGTAAGATAAATTATCTGATCATAACAACAATGTTGTATTTTTACCCGCTTTAGCAAAATTTTGAAAAATTTAAAATTTTCAAAAATGTTAGATTGTTTGTAGCTCTATTCCGCTTAACTGCAATGTAAATTGTTGATGTAAATTGTTCTTCATATAGTTTTTCTAGTAGAATTTAATTTGGTTAATGTTTTTTAATTGACCGTAAAATGAGGTAGATAAACGCAATGCTTTCAAACTAACCTCAGACTTTAGCAGTACGACGTCCGAGAAAATATAGTTCCGCTCAAATACGTTTATTTTGTGGAAGCGGGAGCTCTTTGTTCCTTTTTATCTTGAACAGTGTAATCACTCACTCAGAAAATATCCAAACTGATTGAAAATGTTTATTCGATATTCGTTACCTGCAGCGGGATATGTTTTTAAGTAAGTAATATTACTACACATTCGCGGATGAGAGTTTTAATCCTGACCTAATTATAACAACACAGAAAAACGACTACTTTTGAATACCAAATAAAACAATAGCAAAGCCAATAACAACAAGAACACGTGACCCAATGATGAAATATAAGATAAATAAATTATGTTAGGTTCACAGGTGAGAAGAATACCTGATAAATATTTTGAAAAAAGCAAATCACGTCACAAAAATATAAAACGTAAATTATTTTAGAATTTAGGATTATATCATCCTTTAGGTTTTTAATTATCCCCTCCTTAGCACGCTACCTTACTTATCTTGGAGTTATGAATGTCTAAATCCTTGATTGGGATTGACATTTAAACTTTCACATTATTAGTAGAATAACTTCCAAACAGTGCTAACTAACCTCTTGTAAGTTTAACAATTTTACCATGATTCATCGTTGAGCACATGAGTATTTAACCATTTTTTGCTGCTTGAAAACAACCACGTTTAACCGAAACTACATCTACGTCGACGTTAAACTTTAAAATTAGTGTCAAGGCATTAGAATACAAAAGCTTTTATCTGCTGCTCTATAAAACTCATAAACGTCTCTTTTGACCTGTCGTCGACGTTAAACGTTCTCCATAATCCCCCTGTAAGAGATGGCTTCCTAAACGTTTGACATCACGTAGCACACTGGGGAATTTTCTTATTGGTCAATGTTATACTCAGTCTCGCTCTTAATAAATTAATAGAAAAATCATCGTAGCTTCAAAATTTTCTAAAGTAGATATATAAATTTTTAATATATTTTAAGAAAAGGGGAAAAAACGCTATAGTTTTCATTAAAAAAAATTAGAGCTTTAGGTTATAACTTCAAAATCTTAAACCCTTTTAAAAAATCATTTACATCATTAAATTCTACGAGAAACACTGCATTGAAGGCAATTTTAGTCAATTTTTTCTAGTTATCCGGAAAGTAGCTACAAACTGTCTCAAATTTTAGGAGATTTTAAATTTTTCTAAATTGTGCTAAAACGAGTAAAGATACAACATTTTTCTTATGACCAGATAATTTATCTCACAAAATTGGCTTAAGTTTATCAAAACCCGGAAATAGTAGTTATAGGGCAAAACCATCGAAAATGAAATGCACTGTACATATCCGTGGAAAAACACGTAGGAAATTTGTTAGATTTAAAATTAATTAACAAGAAAAAAAATCAAAATATTTTTGATGTAGTTGCTATAACTTTGAATAATTGAAACTATTCAATATTTAATAACCAGTATATTTGAACCATTTATCTTTTACCTAAGACAGTATAGTCTATAAATAACGAATTTCATTTAATCATATATCGAACAGTTCAAGCATGATTAATATTAGATGATATGAGATTTTTATCTGATGAACTCTTGATCTAAGAGATAAGGTAAAGTATTGCAAATCTCTTTTGAAGTACACCGTAATTGGGGATGAAAATTGAATATTATTCCCCAAATTTATAAAAGTCAAAATTTCACCTTGGGAATTTTATGATACCTAATTACTTACCGGTCGTCGTAGACAAATCCAGCATCCAAAGTGTTGTAATATAAGAGAAAAGCGACCAAGCAGCAAACGGTGCTGACATAATCCATGCTGGGGTCAGTTCATCGAAGAAGATACCAGAGCGCGTGACTTGTTGCTTGCTTTCCGTCGTCTGTCGATCCCTTCACGAAACCGGAGCTAATCTCGGCGAGGTGCTGAAATATGCCGGATCATTTACACTGTCCGTGCCTCGCTTGCACATTACTCTCTCTCGGTGGAAAAACTCCTGAAAAGGGTTGCGAGCCCACGGAGAGAACTGATTCGGATCTTTCGCAGTTTTTCCGCCACCCTAACGACCTGGTAATGCGCTCCTGTTTAACGAAAAACTAAATTAATTAGATTCTGAGCTGATTTTGCTTTAAGCCACATAGCTAACTACATCCAAGTCGACCCGAGCTTTTTCTCTTTTACTGAAATTACTTTTTTTTGCCTGACGAGCTATCTGCTTTTACGGAGTTCTGACTTTACCTATGCTAACATGTTTTGGGTTAACTTCAGACCTTTTTAAAGGAAATATTTAAGCATGTTAACATGGTGATTGCTGATTATGCTTATGTCACTTCTTCTAAGTAGTACATTAAATATATGAGCTACAGAATAAGTGATAAGCGGATAAAGTAATTCGTCTTTACTGGTTTAGTTTTATTTAGGTATAGGATAATTGAATATCTTTGGCATTTAATTACGAAAGTGTAGTTGTCGATGTAGAGTGAATAAAAATTAAATAATTCTAAAGAAAATAAAGCGTGATATTGCAAATTATATTTCCCTGAAGGCTAGAAACGCGATATTTATAGTTTGATTGATTGATTGCCTAGTGTTTTCATTATCATGTTACTGCAAATAATCACCGTAGTTTAAATTCAGGTTGATATAAATATTCAGGTAACTAAGGTTACCATCCAGCAGGCAGACACCAAAATTTAAAATTTTAAAATAAACAATGTGGTTTGTTGTCATTACTGACCCCTCTATATTTGTTGCAAAATGTGAAACGCAACACGCAAATGCAAAAACGCAACGCAACACGCAATGTCACATTGGATACGCTACTAATAATGAACGCATCGCAAAAGTTGAATTGTATCTGCGTTTTGAGTCACGATTTTTTTTTGTAAAATAAAAGAATTTACAAGGTTCTACTAAATGACTTTAGATTAAAAGGAGAAAAGCGTAAAGGAATAATATGTTAAAATATTAGACAAAAGTTACGGATGCGTCAAATATCTAGTTGTGGGAGTAAGTCATTCTTAAAATATTAAGGAGCCGTGTAATTTCCCAGTATATTTGAGGTTGGTTAGAACAAATTATCGACGACACCTATCACTGTTATTTAATCTGTTTCTCAATATTTCAAAAACATCAATGTTAAGCAATAGTATATTTTACAACAAATTATGGAATAGTGCATATTGAACACGGGCGAAAAGCTTGTAGCCCGAGCCCCAGGCGAGGGTTACGTTTGCGCTAGTGTGGAATATACCATTCCAAACGTGTTGTAGACTATACGTTCTCTAACAAAATTATAGAAAAACTCGTAAATGTTCATAAAAATCTTCAATATAAATTACAATTTTGAAACGCGAAGTTTGAAATTAATAGTTTTTTGTTACATACTGCAACACAATGTAAATAGATGGAATAGAATTTAGAATAGAATTGTAGAATTTAGTACATAAGAAAAGTTTCTAGAATGATCTGATAAGGGGAAAGAGACCGCGATAACGAAGCAAACGGCAGATAAGCGTTCCCGAAATTTCGGCAAACGATAAGCCTTATCTGTCGGATTGTTCTAGAACCTGGATGCCAAAACTATATAACGCGGTCAGCTTTCCCTCGAGTCAGTTAGTTAGAGTCAGTCAATGTAATTAGTGAGTTAGTAGTTAGAAGTACATAAGTGAGTTATTGTTCAGTTATAGTGATCCGAATTTAGTTTGGTGATAAAGTGGGTATTATTCAATGTGTTAATCAATTCGAACCGATAAGCCCGTAACAATACATATAACCATAACAACAAAAACAAATTATTTGTAATCCTGACCTAAAATGAATCTAAGTGGCTTACAATTCGTCGAAAGCCGAGCTGCAATATTTATATCCGATATATAGAATTAGGAGTATTCAGAACGAGTGCCGGAATCACATTTATTTCATCCTAATTTTTTAGTGGCGTGCATATAATGAAGGCAAAAAGGCATTGCCTACCCCAGCAAAATCAGAAAAAAAAATGTAATTGTTCCTAAATAAAACTAATTTTTCAGCAGACACAGTATTTCGCTTTATTAATAATTTGTTTCCCTTTTCGATCATTAAAAAAGGTAGAAACTTTTAAAATTTATTCAAGGTTATTGCAAAGTTAACACGAATACGGTAATATTCCAGTGAACAGTCACACTCCATCACAATATTCCCCTGAAGGTGGCCAATAAGCCAAAGGCATAGGCAGATAACAACAATATCATAGCGCTTATGTGGAGATGTAAAGGCAGCACCTTTTATTTGCTAATGTATATATTGCAGCGACACCTTTGTTACAGTGGACGTACATTACGTTAGAACTTTCCATTTCGGTAAATCCCCTAGAAATTAACTTATTAGGCAAATTGTAGTCTTGTTATCAACGTCTACGTTCCCTGTGTGTTTTGTAGTGTTTATTTAGTACAAACCGAATTCATTCGTTTTATTTTATAACAAGCTTTATTCAAGATATTTAATATATACATAGTGTTGAACTGTTGTGTTATTGTTAGTTTATTGAACTGTTAGTGAAGAAAATGCAGTGAAAATGAGGTGAAAACTGCTTACAGTGTCTAAAAAACTTTTATTGGTGTTCATAAACACGAAATTACCGTGACAGGACGTCTTATTCCTCTACTTAAACTTGTATTTGGATATTTTGGTAAAAAAAAATGTATATGCAATTAGAAATAGATTGTTATTTTCAAAAGAAAAAAATACGTGGACTGAAAAGTTTAATAATTCATAAAGTTTAGTTCCATTTTCAAACAGGTGAATAGGATTCTTGCAACGACTTTCTGCTCTGTAAGTACACGATAATATTTGCTACATTACATTTACTCCAACGTTTACTTTTGCCTGTATCGGAATCATTGGATATTTATTTGCCTATCCTGTCTCAAATGGCACTGCACGCCACTGTAATTTTTAGGCATAGAATGTGCAGTTTCTTTAATAGTGTTAGAGAAAATACATACATAGCCCATTTCAGATAAAACTGCATCAGAGTAGGCACTGAACTTCTAATTTTGTAGTGACAACAGCATGAGCTGATAATATATAGACATGGTTGTGTAGAAGAATGTTCTGTGTTTTAAAAATTTTAACCTAAATATCATTAAAACTTTTGATTTGTTGTCGGTTGTTTTAAGAGTGATTCTTTTATATTTTATGGTAAAAATTATCAAATTGTTAATAATCCCAATAAAAAAATATGGAAAACATTTGATCTGACCATTTCTGTTAAACATTTCCTGAAATATAGGCAACATATTAATCATTGAAAAAAGTTACGAGCGATGATAAAATATTGGGCACGTATAAAAATTTGACCGAAATGCGTCTAGAAAGTGGAGTAGCTCCGACTGCTTTTCTCTCTCTCTCTCTCTCTCTCTTTCTCTCTCTCTCGCTCTCTCTCTCTCTCTCCCTCTCTCCCTCCCTCTCCCACTTTCTCTCTCCACCCCCCCCTCTATCTCTCTCTCTCTCTCTCTCTCTCTCTGTCTCTCGAAATTTGAAAAGAAACTTGCTTTTTCTAAATTTATTTTACACTGCACAGCCTACTTTAAAAATGTAATTTTTCAAATGCTTTCAAGAAAAATTATTAATTTTGTGACAGATAAGTAAACTACTTTTATCACAATATAATGTTTCGATTAAAAATTGCTAGGATTCTTAAGCAGCAAAAATATTTATTTCAATTTGGTCAATGTATGTAGTACAGCTGAAGTAATTTCTCAATTTAAAGCGAAAACATAATTATCATTAAAGCCGGACAAGTCACACATGAACATATTGATTAAACTCACTATGAATAGACATGAGGATAGGAAAGTAATCTAACTTTTGTCTGGAAGGTAATGCAGCACAATTGAGAAAACACGAGCGACACAGTAATTGTATGAAACTGCCAGCATGCTCCAACTTGCATCTAGTGAAATTCACTACAGTTTCAACGGGCATAAAGAACATAATGGAAGAGCGAAGTAGAGGACTAAGCTCCCCCGTCTAAACAACGCTATATTCTGATTTAATTATATCTGATTGTGAGAGGAGTGAAGTGATTCATTCACAACAATACCTATAACCCAAAGCACTATCAATGAAAGCACTTTCTGGCATACCAACTTATTGAATAACAGCAAGCTTGTTTTTTGTTAATTATCAGGAAATATAAATATTTAAATATACAGGGTAGGCCACGCTGAACGTTGCGGCCTCTAGGAGGTATGGGGTAACATATTTTAAAAAATAAATATAGCAGTTAAATATTGGACGCTAAGGTGTACATGCTAAAAATATTTTCAAATATACAGGGTGTTTCAAAAAATTGCTACATATCAAAGTTGTGATTTTTTAAAGGAGACACTATGTTTTTTCCTCATTTTTAAATTCAGTGCAAAAAAGTACGTCAGTTTTATTCAGGTTTCCCTGTACCAAAACCTTACCCTTTTTAAATTAATCAGGTTTTTTTAAAAAAGACGAGTTTTGCAAAATATTAATCTTACTCCCGAAAGTGAAAAATTTTAATAGTGGCGTCTTCAAATTTTTATTTGGCATACCTCTTGCTAGAAAATGCAGTTGGGGCAAATACCTAACTTTATAATAGGACGTTTCAAATTTACCGAAACATTTACTCGAAGTTGGGATTTCAATTTCTTTGTAAATTTAAATGGAACACCCAGTATATTTTTATTTTAAATACTAGAAAATTTAATTCTCTTTCAGATGGTATGCACTTTTTTTACTTGAGTTCACTGGTTTGAGAGATAAAACTCATTTTTGACGAATTATGCTGCTTTTAATCCGATATCCAAGATAAAATAACATTTGATCATAGTTGGCAGACATCAGTGAGCTGACGTAACTCTTATAATAAGTTAAATTGCACTTTCTTAATTCAAGAGAGTTTATGTTGACTTCTTCATTAAGTTAGTAGTTGAATTTGCTAAAATGGGAGGATATTCTGTTGACGAAAAGGTCAACATGATTTTGACAATAGGTGAATGTTACGAAAACTGTTTATTAGCATCCAGAGTACACGCTCAAAAATTTTCGGATAAAAGGCATCCAGATAAAAATGTCTTTAAAAGACTGTTCGCAAGATTTCGTGAATCAGGTACCATTGGTTATGAAACCCGTAAAATGTCAAAACCTGTTACGGGAAACGAAGAAAATGAGTTTCTTATAATGCAGTTAATTACTGAAAACCCTAATGTAAGTACCAGAATTCTTAAAAAAGAAACTACGATAAGCAGAACAAGTATACGAAGAATACTTAAGAAACATCAATATCATCCATATCACGATGAAATGCACCAACATATGTACGGAAGAGATTTTGAAAGACGTTTGGAACTCTGTGTATGGTTTCTTGAGAAAGTTGGAGAAGAACCTGACTTTTATGGTTCTATTTTATTCACAGATGAATGCACGTTCCATAATACCGGCCTAGTTAATCGTCACAATTTTCATTTTTATAGCACTGAAAATCCACATTTATTTCGTAGTCAGGATTATCAAAATCGTTGGAGCGTTAATGTATTTGGTGGAGTTATTGGCAATAACGTCGTTCGGCCATACTTTTTTGATGGTTCCTTAAGTGGGCAAGTTTTTTTAAGATTTCTAAAAACACATTTCTGGATTATACTAGAAAATGTACCCTTAAATACAAGGCCAAAAATGTGGGTTCAGTTACACGGAGCTCCTGCCCATTTTGACACTTCCGTAAAGGAATATTTAAATAGGAAATTTCAAAATAAATGGATTGGTAGAGGCGGTCCCCATAGCTGGCCATCCAGATCGCCGGACCTAACCCCAATGGAATTTTTTCTATGGGGGTATGTAAAAAACATTGTATACAATGTTTCCCCTACCACCCCAGAGGACATGAAAATTCGAATACGAAATGCTTTTGAAACAATTGACGAAAGTATTTTAACAAATGTTAAGAACTCTTTTAAGAAAAGAATAAGACTTTGTGTAGAACAAAATGGTTCCCTCATTGAACATTTGTTGAAGTGGAACATTGTTTTTTATTTCTGTTGGATATTAGTTTCGCAATTTCATTAAATACTGCACTAAGTATGTAGTTGTCTTTTTTAAATAAAACTATTTGTAAATTAAGCTAGGTTAAAACAAATGAAATTACTTTACATAAGTCACTATAGTTTAGCAAAGCATGCCATCCTTGATCAAAATTTGTTTCTTTTTGGATAATGATAAGAAATAGCACAATTCCTGAAAACATTTATATCTCTTAAACTACTAAATTTAAGCATAGAAAACGTACATACCAACTTAAAGACAATTAAATATGTCATTATTTAAAATTAAAAGATACTGGGTGTTCTATTTAAATTTACAAAGAAAACGACGTCTGAAGTTTAAGTAAATGTTTCGGTGAATTTGGAACATCCTGTATAAAGTTTGAAACTTGTGCAAACTGCATTTTATAGTAAATGAAAATTTATAGATGACACTGTCAAAATTATTTACTTCAAGGGATAAAATATTTCTTTTTGAAAACCTTGTATTTTAAAAAGAAGTGGATTTTCTCAAAAAAGATTAGGTTTAGGTATAGGAAAACCATATAAAAATTGACTTTATTTTTAGCGCTAAATGTAAAAAAAAAAAAAAATATGGTGTCCCTTTTAAAAAATTACAACTCTTATATGTAACTATTTCTTAGAAGATCCTGTATATTTGAAAATATTTTTGACATGTAGATCCCAGCAACTCATATTTAAACATAATATTTATTTTTAAAAATATGTTATCTTATAGCTCCTAGAGGCCGTAGCGTAGAGGTTGGCCCATCCTGTATATAGGTATATAAAGAAATTCTGATAAATTCAAGAACACCGATATACATATTAACGTATTGCAGGATTCAAATGCATTCTCTTGATTGATCGTCGATTATAATTTTATCCATTAATATCGGGTGTAATAGGAGCATGATGCACCCCCTAATTTTTTCTTTATTTATAAAGATAATATTTATAAACTTGCTACACTTGATGTGCTTATAAAATGTCAAATTTTAACATAAGAATGGCATTCCTACTGCTATAACTTTCTTTAAAACTGGTACCAACTTTTGATTTTTAAAGGATCAAAAATATTTTTAATCCCATTTTATTTTTCCACCTAGAAGGCTATGACTCATTCTAATTAGTTCAAATGGACCACATTAATGCCACAAAAATCAAAACACGTAAAAAAGAAGTATTTCATTGTTTTATGACGTGATAAAGTTAACAAAAATGGTTTTTATATAAGAAATTCATTTTCTTAAATGGCACCATTTTGGTACCGTGGTACTACTAAAAGGTATAGTTAATGGCGAATCTAACAATATTTTCATTTTTGTTGTGAAATCAGTAGAACTGAAATTACAGTTAAAAGAAATTAAAAGTTTCGGTTTCAATTTACTTGAAGGCTCACTCACTAGGAACACAAGATAGCTGTGATTTTGATGGAACGGACTGGTCCTTGGTTATCTTTAAAAATTGAAACACAGAACTTGTCCCCTGAAACCAAGAAAAATTAAAAAACACAACAAAGGTTGCTCTAAAAAAGAGAGCAACCTTTGTTGTGTTTTTTAATTTTTCTTGGTTTCAGGGGACAAGTTCTGTGGTTCAATTTTTGAAGATAGCTGTGAAAAACAAATTAAAATCCTGACTTTTTCTAAGTTTTCATAATTTAAATTTTTGCAGCGTTAATATGGTCGGTTAGAGTAAATTAGGATCATACATGACCTCCTAGGTTTAAACTTAATATGCGCTCGAAAAAATGTTCAGTCCTTTAAAAATCATTTATTTTTTATGTATTGTATGCAGAAAATTGTGCAGATTCTAACAATGTAATAAACAAATAAAAAGTTGCTGTCAGTTTTTATGGAAGAGGCAGCAGAAGGAATGTTATTTTTATGTTTAATTTAAAATTTTATAAGTACACCAAGTGTAGCAACTTTAAAAATGTTATCTTAAATAGAGAAAAAATAGACGGTATACCATGATCCTGTTACAACCCATATACACCACAACTCTTAAGATTGCTAGAAATATATCTGGATGAGTATCAGAAACTCTGTGTAGACAAAGAACATAAAAAATACAAGATGTCATTAGTTTTGGTTAATATTAATATAAGCTATGTTTCACAAAGTAAAGGTAAAAGCACATCAATATTTCCGGATAATTGGTCCTTCTGATTTCCAATGAATTATAAAACACATGAAATATTTTGGTCAGCTAAAAGCTAAAAGCAAAAACATGTATGTATTACCTGTATTTGCAAATTCGAAATGGACTTTACGATAGACGATTTACATAAAAATAAAAAGCTATTATACATATTCACTCACACATTAAATTACATTTGGATCAATAAACACTCAGGCTATAAACTGCGTATCGTATTATATTTTTGATGCACATTGAAACTCATTTGCTGTCCGTAAACTATTTAAAAGTCCATGTTGCATGTCTAGCTATGAAAATGTAGGATATATATTCTTTTCGTTATTGAATACTCTAATCTATAATATTTTACTAATATTAGTCAACAAAAAAATCATTTTTTTTCGGAGTTCCCTAAGAGAAAGTAAATTTCAGCTTATCTAATTTATTAGTGGCATCTTATATTTTTATTTATCGAGAAGAAAAATCTATAGATTTATTATATAGGTTGCTAATTAACCAAAAATAACATCCAGTTAACTAACTTATTTGCAAATCTAATAACGTTTTTAATAATTATCGAAACGTTTCTTTAGAACCCATCAATTTGAGTCTGTGGCTATTTTTTGAACAGTTAAAAATTGTTGGTAAAACCAAAAGTGCACACCACGAGAATTTTATAGTTTACAGTTAAATTTTAGCAGAAATGCAGAAAGTTTGTCAAGCTCAACACGTAAAGATCTACTTTTGTTCCCAAAAATACTCCTAACCAAAACAAACGTACCTACCTTATACCACTTTGCCATTTCCATGCGACTAATTACAATGGTTTTAAATTAAAATGTTTTGTTTGGTAACGAGCATCTTTTTTGGTGAACTGACTGTAAGAATTTAAAAACTAAATTGTCATCTAAAGGTAACTAATTAATCTGTGCAGCTTCAATTTCCATGACAATTACGGTGCGTTTACACTCACATAAAATATATTAATGTCAACAATCCAGTGAGAAGCTATCCGAGACTCTCATATGTGTAAGTAGGTCTCGGATAAGTTCTCTCAAAATAGTTGACATTTATTTCATAGAGAAATATACGGAATAAAGTGTACAATGTAAACGCACCGTTCAACTACAGTAGATTTCATTTCGGTAATATTCCTACACGTATTTTCTTATATTTAAGTAAGTGTATCCGTATTTTGTCTATTTAACAATCGTTAGTATCTTTTACTATTGTATACTCTACTAAAATTGTTGATGTAAATAAATGCATATAATGTGTTTGATAGTGCATATTTTTAAAATATTGTTGTGGGCTTATCGGCTCGAAATGATTATTACCACTTGTTGAATAATACCCATTTTATTTTTAAACTAAATTCGGAACACTACAAGTGAATAATGAACTCACTTATTGACTTCAAACTATTAACTCACTAATTAAGTTCACTGACTGACTGACTCTAATTCTTTCGAGGAAAAGGCGACCGCCTTATATAGTTTTCGCTTCCGGGTTCTAGAAAAATACAGCAGATAAGGCTTATCGTTTGCCGAAACTTCTGGAACGCTTATCTGCCGTTTGCTTCATTATCGCGACCGCTTTCCCTTATCAGATCTTTCTAGAAAATGTTCTTGCTTACTAAATTCTACAATTTACCATTTCGATATACTGCCTCCCCCTTAAGAATGATCGTCCCAGTCACTTTGCCACTATACTTGTACAGTCTGTTCAGGTGTACCACTTTCATCTTATTACTGAAACTACGCTGGATGCTGTATACCAAGTCGTTGATCCTCTTCAGCACTTTATCCGGCCCTTCCCAAGATGGCGTAAACTTCGATGAAACTCCTTTCCTTCGCTGAGGGTTGTATAGCCATACCAATTCGCCCTCACTGAAACCACCATGGTCGGCATTCACGTCATATCTGGTCTTCATCCGGTCCGTCGTCAAATTGATCTTTCTCCGCACGAGGGCATGCGTCTCCAATATCGCTTCCCTCAAGTCGTCTACGAAATCCATCGTCTCGCTGGGGATCTCCCTTGGTGATCCAAACACCAAGTCACATGGAAAGCCGCCGTTCCCTCCCGAAAATCACCTTTGTGTCTGACCCGTAGTTTTCGGTCCCAGTCTGTCTGATGCTTGAAAACGACCTTCAAAAGATGTTCCTTTACGGTCCTGTTAAAGCTTTTTACCATTCCGTCAGACTGTCGATGAAGAGGTGTCGTTCGAGTTTTTTTTATTCCAAGAAGACGGTATACCTCTTGAAAAACCTCCGATTCAAAGTTCCGTCCTTGGTCCGAGTGTAATTCCAAGGAAACACCAAATCGACAAATGAAGTTGTCCACAAGAACCCTTGCGACTGTGGTAGCTTCCTGGTTACCAGGATGTGCTTGTTACCATCATGGTCTGGTGTTGGGAATGGCCCTGCCACATCGATTGCAATTTTTTCAAATGGCATTATACTGCTTCAGGGCCCCTCTGGTTCTTGTAAGGGGACCCTTGGATGCAGCGCAGGTGACACATTTCCGACACCATTACTCGACGTCCTCCCTGCAGTTAACCCAATAGAACCGTTTTCGAACCTTCTCCAGGGTCTTGTTCATCCCTAAACGTCCACCAGATGTCCCATTGTGCACCTCTCATAAGACCTGTGGAATCTTCTGCTGAGGCACCACCAACTGTAAGTTGACACGCTTTCCATCCGCGCTTTTCCATGCTTTCTTCAGCACCCCGTCCTCTACATGGAGAGATTTCCATTAAGCCCACAAGTTCCTAAGAGCTAAACTTCTGCCGGAAACCTCTTGCCATTCCGATCTATCTCCAGCTTCTTTCCATTCCAAATAGGGTGCGATATCAGCGTCGCTCTTTTGTAGCTTTCGAAGACCTTCAACAGTCCATTCCACTTCTGACACCAGATGTTGCGGCCTTATTGGTTCGACATGATTATTAGCACTTGTTGAATAATACCCACTTTATTTTTAAACTAAACTCGGAACACTACAACAGAATTACGAACTCACTTATTGACTTCTAACTATTAACTCACTAATTAACTACACTGACTGACTGACCCTAACTCTTTCGAGGAAAAGGCGACTGTCTTGTATAGTTTTTGCTTTCAGGTTTTAGAAAAATACAGCAGATAAGGCTTATCGTTTGCCAACATTTCTGGAAGGCTTATCTGCCGTTTGCTTCATTATCGCGGCCGCTTTCCCTTATCAAATCTTTCTGAAAAATTTTCTTACGTACTAAATTCTACAATTTACATTTCGTTGCAATATTTTAGGGCATATGGCATGAATATCGTTTACTTTCTTTGATGCATATAATCCCAGCTATAGTTATGTTAATTAATTATTAATTAACGCAAATGTCGCTAATTTGACTTCTTACAATTACCAACAGCAATTATTTGCACCCCATTAACTGTTTTAACTGTTTTAGAGTTGTTGATAATGTTCTAAATATCAAATTTTTTTAAGAATTCCAAATCGTTTAATTTGCTGGCTTAGAATAGTGGCCATTTTACAAAATGTCTGCTTATAACACGATTTAAAAAACATTAATAAAAAATTATTTAACTGGTAGGTAAATTTCATATTTTCATTTCCTGCTTATTACGTGCTCATTGTATATCCCTGGAAAGGAATAGTCTCTCGGAAATATTTTTCCCCACTAACAATTACAGATACGGCGTCTCAATTCTGTATCGCCATAAAAAAGTATGGCCCAATGACAAAATTAGGTGTGAAACCGCATCAAACGGTCATGAAGATCTTCCTGGTTGATTTCATGTGGATTGTCTGTTGATCACATTCGTCAGTTCCGAGTATTGATTTCACTATTTATGGATAAATGAGCTTAATCTGTCAGCAAAATATCGGTTAACCAAATTGTGCAGTAAACTCTAATGATTGAGGCAATTATATTTCATGAACTTGTTGTTATTAGCTTGAATTTTTTAATTATATAAGACTTTAAAGATACCTCTTTCTTTTTGATGATCCCATATTTGACTGACGTGGCGTCTATGAAGAAAAATGGGCCATTTTGAATAAATGACACGATATATAAAGTATTTCTTGCTTCGTCATAGATTTACAAAATTAAAACATTTATAATGCTTGTTGAAAAATATCTGCTGCGCATCATTCTCTTTATAATACTTTACCCATTTATTTCCCAAATATTCCGCAATGCTCTTGTCTTTATATTAATTTACTTCTGAGTCCTCTGTTCACATCGGTCCGTCTAAACAGGGCGAATTCAACTGCAATGCGAAAATGTTAACATAAGCATTTGCTACCCAGCTCCAGCATTCATTATCTAGCGATATCTTTTTTTGTCGATAAAGGGATTTAAATAAAAACATTGCAGTCTAAGATATTTGCTTATTTAATTTCCGTCTCCCCTTTTCATATTAAACTTTTCTTGGCTACTCTTATTTACAATCCAAACTGAATTAATCAACCGGCCAAAATACTATTTAGTTATGTATTTATAAATAGATATGTAATTCCTCTAATTTTAATTGATTTAAACATGAAATGTTTATTTCAAAATAAGTGCATACCTTTTGCTGCACAGTAAGTAAATCTTACCCGTTATGCTTTTGCACTTTATTTTGGCAGTAAATGTAAAGACCAAACGAAGCTCCTAGATGGCCTAAAATGTTTTATAATTTATTTTCAGTTTTGAATTCCATAATCTCCAGCTGGTTAAGGGCTCGTGCTCTCGTGATAACAACAAAGCCATGTGTCCAATTCTTTCGTAAGCTAAACATCTTATTGTAATATGTAAATACATAGGGTAGAAATACCGGTAATTAAACAGTACCAGCGAATGAACAATTGACCCTTAATGTAATGTTTATAAGATCTGGTTGTATTCGTTCCTCCCCTTAAAGATTAATATGCAGGCTTTAAATTCTCTTTTCTCATTGGATCAAGCGGTTATTAGTTCTGATCTAAAAATTGGAAGCAGAAGTGTTGTCTTAATGTCTACAAAATGCCTTAGAGGAGATAAGGCAAAAAAAATTGTCACTTTCAGCACTCAGCAAAAATATGGAATACCTAAGGGTACTCTCTTAAATAAAATTAAAGGAAAACTACCTTTAATAAGAAAGATGGGCCCTGACAGAATTTTAACTGCTGCTGAGGAAGCGCAGTTAGAAAAGTGGGTAATTGAAAAGGCGTTATTAGGTTTTCCCATGCACCCCAATGAATTAAAAGATACTATTCAGCGTGTGTTAAAGACAGTCATTCGCCCGAATCCCTTTACAAACGATAGACCAGGGCGAAAATGGTTAAAATTGTTCTTAAACAGACATCCGAAAATCACCCAATGTAGTGCTGAAATAATATCTAAAGCAAGAGCCTCAATTTCAGGAACAGGTATACGCAATTGGTTTCAGGAATTAAACGAGTATTTGCAAAACGAAAATTGTGCAGACAGTTTAAATGATCCTAGCAGAATATTTAACGGGGATGAAACTAGGACTACAAACGTGTTTCCAAAACGTTTAAACTTCTGGGTCCGATAAATTATAGAAATTTTTACGAAATTGCCAGAGGTTCTGAGAAAGAATGCATAACAGTACTTTGCACATTCTCTTGCGGTGGGTGATTCTGCACCCCCGCCATGGTTGTTTTTTCTGTACAAGCGCATTCCAAGAGACTATCGTAGCCACCTTTCCAGATGAATGGGGTATTAGGACTGATCTGAGAACGGTTGAATGACCAGCGCAACCTTCTACGAGTATATAGCCAACATTTTCTTGCCATGGGTTTT
Source organism: Dastarcus helophoroides (assembly GCA_028583605.1). Lineage (NCBI taxonomy): Eukaryota > Metazoa > Arthropoda > Insecta > Coleoptera > Bothrideridae > Dastarcus > Dastarcus helophoroides. The sequence continues at coordinate 8,688,381 of CM053326.1, forward strand.
GAAGCATTACATAAACCTTCCAATTTTACTATTGCTAGATGGTCATAAGTATCATATAGGTATGGATCTATACAACTTGTGTACTCAGAAGGGACATTATATTGTATTGTTTATTGCCAAACTGCAACGCATATATTGCAACCATGTGATGTGTCTGTTTTTAAATCCCTCAAAGTGCATTGGAAAGACATAGCTAGAAAACACAAACACAAAACTACGAAATCAGTTACGAAAAACACATTTAGTCTTGTATTTAAAATCGCATATGAGAAAGCAGTGCAACCAAGTATCATTAAACATGGATTCAGAAAGTGCGGCATTTTGCCGTTTGATGCAGATGCCGCAGATTACTCTCGATGCATTTCGAAAAGAAGAGAGGAACAAAAACATATTCCTGATAAACAAATTATTATTACTGCTAGTGAATACCTAATTGCGCCTAAATGTGATGGAATATCATATGGATCCAGAGCTATTAGTAGAGTTTCAAAACTGAAGAATAGAAAGTAAAATCACCAAAAGTCCTTTTTTCAAAATCTGGAAGATAGTTCAAGAAGGCTGTAGTCAAGAGATTGCTATTGAAACTGCGCATAATGGTAATTAAATCGCTTCTAATAACATTCAGGAAAATAGTTTCATTAACACTGAAATGGAAAATTTATCGAATGAAACTTTTCCACCTGAAGAACTTCTGCGCTTTCCAATGGAAATATATGGTGTTATTTATGAGAATGGCGACTTTAACAATGATCCACCATTATTTAATGTAAACTACAATTCAGCCGTTGATAAATCAGATAAAAGAGAGCAAAAAATGGAATCAACTGAAATTAAAGTTTTAAATCAAGAAGAATCCCAAAATGGCTGTAAACAAATACTAGAGGTAATTATTAATGCTGAATATTCAGGAAGTTGAAGCAGGGAACCAGAAAGTCGTCAAAAAAATAATAGTTTACAGCAATATAACCATCCAAAATGCTTGGTCAGGATCACCTTCACTGGCCAAAATTGAAGGAAAAGCAGTCAAGAGGAAATCTACGACACCTATGCCATTTGCAAGAAAAAAAGAAGATTCAAAAATGCAAAAAAACATGCTAGGATCAAAAACCCCAAGAAAAAAATAAGAACGAAAGAAAGGGAAAAAAAGTGCAGAAAGGTAAACCTAAAGCAGCAGATGAAATGGCTACAGTAGACTCGAAGACACCAGAAGTGCCCAAACCTAAAATCACGATACAAAAAGAAAAGAACCTAGTAGAAACGCCTATGGCCTAAAAGTGGAATACCAAAACAATATAAACAACTTTCGATCTTTGTAGGATCTTATGTTATAGTTAAATATGAGCTGCAGTATTTTCCTGGAAATGTGGAGCGAATTGAGGGTGAAAGAATATGAAATTAAAGCCATGGGTCCATCAGGTTCAAATTATTTTAAGTGGCCCAACCACCCGACCAAATATGGCATAAGAAGGGGGCCGTTAAGGAAGCAATAGAAGCGCCCAAGCTAATAAAGCGTGGCTGTTATGAGTGCCCAGAAATATCTAAATATATTTAAATAATTTTGTCCATATTTAACTAAAAATATACTTACATCTTATAAATATTTTTTTTACATTAAATATTTTTTTTTATTTAGCAACTTTACTTTTTACTGATTTGGTTCATTTATTAGAACAGGGTCGTTCATCCACTGGTATCGAATGTTCAATTACTGAGATTTTTTGCAATATTCGACGCCTTTTTTGGTTTTTGGTTTTGTTTGGTTTAATTAAATTTTAAGTTTAGTAGATTTAGTAGAATCGTTAAAATGTATGAACATTAAAAAAAAAGAGAAGCCTATGAATAAATCGAACACTCCAGCATCGGATTATTATCATAAGCACAGGGTTAGTAACAGACTAGTACGCGATGTTATAAAACTATAGCTATGCTCCGCACTCTATTATTCGCCTTTAAAAAGTTTTTACGTCATTCGGATGTTGAGTAGTAAGAACACATATATTGTGAATATTATGTTGTTTCAGCCTTATTACATTTTTTTATCATTAATTGAAAAATAAGATACACCTTGGCAGCAGTGATTCAAATGACAAAATTGTAATTGAAAATTCTTCTGGATAATAGTTTTGATATATTACTAACATTTTCGAGTAATCCAAGTCCTGGTGTTATCATGATGATGGCATTAATAATAAATTGAATGAACTAATATCATGCCCATATAGTGTTGGCATTTTGAAAATAAAGGAATAATGATTTCTTATTTAGCAACGATATTTATTTCTGCATTTTGTTTGGTTTTAATGTTTCAGCTAATATCAAATTTACTACTCCTGTAGCACATTTATTCACTTGACAATCATTATTCAGTGTCCATATAGGCCAAAGAGTTTTAAACAAATATTGTTGTTAATGGTATTTTAATTGTTAAGATTAACCAATTCAAAGATTCAAGACGGAAATTTACCAACAGATTTATGAATTTATTCAAATTTTACTGTCAAAAAATACAAGTTTGCTTCACCTAAATCCAAAAGTCAATTGTCCGGCATAAAAGAATATTTTCTGTACCATGCAACAGCACGTACCCACAAACATCGACCATTCTAAAGCAATAAAAACAAGATTTAATCAACAAAAAGGTTGTACAATGCGTTGCACTACCGTAAACTAAAACCCATTAGTAGTTGCAAGCATCTTAAAAGATTAGAAACGCCGGCGATGAAAACATACGAAAATTGTATGCAAGCAATACGAAGCATCACGTGAATTCATTTCAGTAACTGACACTAAATTGTAACAAAAGGAGCAACTTTGTTCGCGCTTTGTTACATGAACACATTTTGTTAAAATCAAAACTTGGATGCAGTAAGCTCGTGTTTATCGAAGAATCTCGACAGGAACCAAAGACGCGGTACCTGTAGCTTTCAGTTACCTGTCGAAAGGGCAAGTCGAACTAAGGATAAGAGAGCGCTAGCGCGCGATTATATGTCCCGACCGAACATTGCGCGGATACTGATGATCGACCCTTCGTGGCGCTTCCATTTCCTCACGCCCCGCATGAGGGCGCGCAGCCGCCAATTGTAGCGTCCGTACAGGTGGCCCCAAAGTACTGACACAATATTCCAGATCCTGCTAGCCCTATCCAACACCTATCTCGCTCGTTCTGGCACTAGGAAATTACATTAATGCGGTTTTAATGAAGCAATATTTCCCCCTTAATTAATTCTTAAAGGAATGATGCAATTATATTGGTTAACACCTGAGAGTCGCACCAGGGATTATTTAATATTTCACATCCTTCTTTTTTATTCTTACATCAAACGGAGCCTTCCTGAATTTATTATAATGGAATGAAATTGCAATCAGTTATATGAGAAAGAAAACATCTATATCCTACATTTTTATTTATTAATAAAATTTAGGGAAAATTAACCGCTATTTATCTAATGCAACATTGGGTAACACTCAATCTTATTTTGAAAGTAGCATCTTAAACTATTAATTTCTACATGAGTAATATTTCAACATTGCTCATCAATTATCTGTTGCTCTTTAAGAGTCAATTTCTGCCTGTGCATCTGGGTCTATATTACCTAAGAAATATAAACAAATATTTTATTTTTTTACATACAATTACCTGTAAATATACATACTGCTTTTGTTGCTGTCTATTAAAACAATGACATAGCTATCCCCCTCACTGGGTTTCATACCATGCACCGAAAAGTGTACTGCACTTGTTATTTTCTCGTACAGCATTCTGGTTGTAGCTTTTACCTCCAAGCACTTTTTGATACTACACTTAAGGTACAACAGCCTACACAATTACAAATGAAAAGACGAGATCAGACAAGATGAAGAATAATAACAAATCAAAACAACAACACGTGGGCAGGGTGGGATAGTAACTCTTTTCTCATTGGTTAAAATTCAACCGACAGCATAGCCAACATTATTTATATGACAGCCAACCTCAGGTTGGTGAACTTTTACCCAAATCGCTTTTATAAACCAGAATTTGTGTGAACCGTCGGTTGAAGTTCAACCGAGGTAACCAGATGTTGATCAATACTTTTATAATACCAACCCTAAGAGCTGCTTAGGTTTTACTCAGGTGCACGGTGGTTCAAAACGCCCCAAAAGTGATCAAAAATGCAAAAAATAGAGTGTTTTGGATTAGTTCAAACACACCTGGAATAGTTTGTCAAGTAGTTCCAGTAACCGTTGGTATAAATAGTTAATAAATTCGGTTTTCTTCAGTTTGTGAATAGCAGCCAAAATGGAAACATTCCAAGCGACAAATTGTTTTACGACTACGCCTAATATAATTGTGTTTTTATTGTGCTTTTTTCTAAAAAATGGATAAACCCAGTACCTCCAAATTCCAGGATTTTTTGGACCCAAGTAAGTACTGTTTATTGCCATAAACCAATTTCCTGTTGGAGGTTATATACCTCAATAATTATAATAAGCTTAATACTATTACATGTTTTAAATAAATATTAGATGAGCGGATGTTAGCAAGATATTATTTAAATTGCCCGTATTTGTCCGTTGGCCTTTTAAGCTTAATTGGCAGACCAATGTGTGCTCTTTAATATTCTTCACTCACATTCTGCGCAAAGCTGCGCAATTTTGAGAAAACCTTTGTAAATGAAAAAAACATGTTCTAATACATAAACAAAATTTCACAAATCTTTATTAATATAAATATTTTAAGCAATAACACTCATTGTTTTAATAAATATGACGTGTACATATAATTTACTTCTTATTTTTTTAGGCTCTGAGGAAGTTATAGAGTCCATAAGAGAAATTTTTGAGCTTTGGGCGTCATCAGTTGGTGATTCCACTAAACGAATTCACAGGGTTGTAAATCAAATATTGGAAATGTTTGGCATTCCTACTGAGCTAGAAAGTGATATGAAGAAAGAAGTTACTGAAAAAATTAGAATTATATGTATTAAATTAGGTGAAAGGTGGCAAAAATGCCATAGACATAGAGAAAGGTTTTTGGAAAAAAATTCAAATTGATTAGATGGTGACGTAACTTTTAGTAGTAAAGTTAAGATACCGAATTAAACACTGACTAGTTCAGCTGTAGCAGAGCGTGGTCGTCCTAAGAAATCTTTCATAAGTAGCAGTAACAGCTCTAAAAGGAGAAATATTTTAGAGCTCCAACAAAAGTATGAAGTACCTCAACTCATACACACGGCTCAAAAAACTTTAAAGATACTGGTATAAAAGATGCAGCCTGGTTATTAAAAGAAGCCACTCAGACATCTCCTTTAAGGGCAACTAGAATTCGTGATACATGGCAAACAGGAGCTACAAAACCGTATAACGAAGATGATGCATTATCTCTAATGGTGGAGAGTAACTTAAGTAAAAGTCAATACATGGCAATCCGCCTACAGGCAAAAAGTAGAGACTTCTAGACATCTAGAGATCTAGTTATCACAAGGTTTTATGTGCTAAACAGAAGTGTTATCCATCTTTGGAATCATTTAATATTACAAAGTCACTAATGGAAATAAAATTGCAACCTCTTCTGGACCATACTGCAAGCCGCATTATTTTGTCCGACAAAAATAGTTTTAAAACATTGACCTCGGAAAACAAAAGAAATGTTGTTATGTTGACCAAGTGGGGATTTGATGGTAGTAGTGGCCACAGTGAGTACAAGCAAGTCATGTCTGAGGAATTTCAAGATTGCGATATGTTTGTTATATTATGAGTACCCATACAACTGACATGTGCAGCAACTGGAAATATTTTATGGAAAAATTTTAGACCAGCATCTACCCGGTATTGCAGGCCAATTAGAATTCAGTTTAAGAAAGAATCTCAAGATTTATCAAGATCAGAACGTGCACATATTGAAGAACAAATTAATAATTTACATGTAACCCAATACAAAAATATTGTAATAAAACATGAAATGGTAATGACCATGGTTGATGGCAAAGTGTGCTGTGCTGTCACTGAAACATCTTCTGCTCAGAAATGTTATGTATGTGGAGCCAGTCCAAAAGAAATGAATCCTCTTGATATAGTTTTAAAGCGACATGTGAAGACAGAGTGTTTTGAGTTTGGATGATCCACCCTACACGCGTGGATTAGGTTCTTTGAATACCTACTTCATATCTTGTATAGGTTGGGTATTAAACAATGGCATGTACGTGGACAAGACAAAGATGAATTTAAAGCAAGAAAACAGGCCATTCAAAAACGTTTTAAATCAGAAATGGGCCTGATAGTTGACAAGGTGACACAGGGGGGTAGCGGTACATCAAATGATGGAAACACTGCTCGGCGATTTTTTGCCAATTATCGATTGTCAGCTGATATATTAGGCATTGAGGAAGATGTAATTCGAAGATGTGGTGTTATTTTGAGGACTTTAGCGTCTGAATATAAAATGAATATTCATGCATTTAAAAAGTATGCTTTGAAAACATCGACCCTGGTAACTGAAAAGTATCCCTGGTATTATATGCCTGCTAGCGTTCATAAAATATTAATCCATGGTTCATCAATCATTGAGCATGCCATAGTACCAATTGGTCTACTATCCGAAGAAGCTCAAGAGGCAAGAAACGAAGATTTAAGAAATTACCGCGCAAATTTTACAAGAAAGATTTCTAGACTACACACAGATAAAGACTTGATATGTCGGCTTCTAGTAACCTCTGATCCATATATTACGAGTTTAAGAGTAACACCTAAAAAAAAACAGTTGATCCTGATGATGACATGCTTTTACTTCTCGAACAAGACCAGTTCGTACAATCTTCCAATTCCACAGATTCTTCACAGGAAGTGAGTGACGATGGTGATTATGATGATGACGATGACAGTGCTCAGTAATATTGTAAACATTAGTTAATTCTTGTAAAACTTAAATGTTCGTGTGTAATGTGCGCATGACCACTAGATTATCTGCATATGGATGTTGCATATTTATAATATGTATACTTGTCGAGCTACAATATGCATGACTAGCCCTTAAAAACGTTATGACTCCTTTCTGTTGTAAGTTTATTAGAGTAAATATATTAGAAATATTAGATGTAAATAACACCAAATTAATTGTACGTTCAAATTTAGTTGTATTTTTGTTATCTGACATTTTTTGTAAGTCACCCTGTAGATATAAAATACGTGAATTTTTCATAAATGTCTACGAATAAGGCTAAAAATGTAAAAATTACATTCTGAGATTAAAATTATTAACATTGTCTATTTTTGATCACTCTTGAGGCGTTTTGAATCACTGTGCGGTGGTTGATATTATTATTGGTATTATATGAACCTCATTTTGCTTCCACATAGATTTAATGTCATTCCCTAGTTGTTAGTATTTGGTTGATTTCTCTGTATAGGTTTTCAGGAGGTTATGTATGTTTGGTACTGCAATATCTACTAGGTACGTGATAGCTGTGGTCTTAGCTGTAAGGATAATATAATCGTAGCTCTAGTTGTTTTAGACTGGCTAAGAGCTGATTAAGTATTACTCCTGTGGTTGATATTATTATTGGTATTATTATTAGTAGGTGAAATATCATTGCGAAAATAAAATTTTGAAAAATCTGCGTTTGCCAACTGAATTCCTTTACAAATGCGTAAACAAGCAACCAGAAATGGATTGCGGTCAGCTGATACCGTCCATTTTGTATCATTTACTTTATTATCGACTATACTGATGTTTGTTATTCGCAAATTCATCAACAATATGCCTCGTACATAACTCTATATTTTGCATAAAAGTCAAGATGGCAAAAGATAAAGTTGGGATGGTTTAAAAGGAGATAAGTGATAATTAAAAAAAATGCATGTTATCCTTGTTTATATGTTTTTAGGTTAATAATTATCAAAGGTATTCATCTACTTTTCAGTTCATCAAGAGTCACACTGATGACTAAACAACACTTTATATGTGGTTATGACTTAGGAGCTATTGAAAAATAAATGTTAATAAGAATATAGATACCGAGAATGAATTCATCCTCACACTTTTTTATGGGTTCAAATAGGTAACAACATGAACATGGGATAGACAATTCTTATTATTAGATTAAAACGATATTCATTTTCTTTCTAAAGAATTGAAATAAATTTACCTTATTAACCGATTTGTTTTTTTTTTAACATTTAGTGAAGATATTACAAGAATTACCTTTATTTTACATTAAGCCTGCAATGTAAACTTACAATGCATTTTTACGCGCAGTGAAGATAATTTTTCGTGCATTGATCTAAACTTACTATTGGTGATTAATTTACGTACAATTTTCACTGTAAACGAATTGCCATGCAAAATGCGGAAAATGTAACTAGCGTCCCAAGCTTACTAATTACATCCGTAAGGAGATATCTAGCGTCCCGTATTTGTTTCGGGTCCTACGTAAGAAACGTCTCAACTACCTGCGCTTAATGGGACTAATGAATGGTAAAATAACTATACCAAATTTAAAATTTCCACATTGAAATTCCGGAAAGCATTCCAGACATAGAAATGACTACAAGCTTTAATTGTAGTTAATGTGGAAAGCCCTATAAGTATCTATTTAATTGCAATTTAATGATTAAAGAAATTCCTAACGAGTCTTAGGGGTATAAAAACGTGGTTGGGAAATTTTAACTTCATTATAGTTTTTGGTATCCTGCTTGTTTAACGTAGTGCATTAAATAGATAATATGGAAGTTACAACTAGTTTTAAAAATCGAAGTATCTTTGTGATAGACGGGTACAGATTATCGGTTTCACAAAATGCTGGCAAATGATCTTAAACGTTGGGCCTACTCTACAAAAACTTGTAAATCGTTTTTAAAAATGAAGAAGAATCAAGAAATCTTGGAAGGACCATTTCCACACAATCATGAAACTATCGAGGAAAGTGTTCTACAACGTTACAAACTACGTAACAGCTTAAAACGAAAAGCTGTGGATGATGTCCGGTGCAAGACCATCAAAATTAATGCCATCGCAAAATGAACGGAATATTGTTTCCAGTGTACCCTTGGGTAAATCGGATTCCACTAACGTTTGCAAACATCTTTGTACTGGTAGAAAAGAGGAAAATCACGAATCATACATAGATTATATTTAGTTATTTAAAAACAACCACAAGCACACTTTAATCGCATATTATTAAGGTTTTTTACGTTTTTAATAAACCAAAATCAATATTTCAATGTTGGTAACATTTTACTTCATAAATCCTCCGACAAAATACTATTTTTTTATCTTCACGTTTGCTTGTGAAAGCTGCATATCGCGTGCTTCCATCCACATAATCATTCCATTAATACCTAAAATATTATAGAATTGTCATTAGACTCGGTTAATGTAGGGGCATTAATTTAAAATATTGGACATTAGTATTACCGCATTATCAACACACCCATCAATCCAAAATTATTTCATACTATTAATGGATATGCCAAAAATCAATATTAAGTATTAGCCTCTGTTTGTTCTATTATTAACATTGGACACACGTTAATATATTACCTTAATAATGAATATAACTTGTATTTTACAAATGTGGCCAAGAAAAGGTTAATGTGTTTACATTATAGATGCTCCGAATTTGATCTATTCCAATACATTAAGTGATGTGATGACCAAAGTGCCATAATGGAATAGGTCATTCTCGATGAAGGAATTATATTTTAATAAAATATTTAAACTGTGCATTGTTAATAAAGCTGATGAATAAAATATCTGTTTCTCTTTGTAATTGTCAGCAAGCTCTAGATGAGGAAAATGAAAATAAAAAGTTAAAATTATTTAAAAAATCTTTAAAATATTTTTCAAGTTTTAATTGAAATATGTTTGGATGGTGACTGCCCAAAACAGCCACCTTAATTGGTCGTTAAGCGGACTACCCAAAACAGCCACCATTAAATTCAAGTACCCTTGAATGCACTGACGAAAACAGCCTACGTATGCCGAGCGCTGATTATCTTCAGAATGATGCGAAGCTTTTAAATGCCGCCTCTGAAAAATATAAGCCCTGTGATTTTATTAGGAAAAAAACTATTGGAAAACAGTATAAGCGCCGCCTGATGCGACCGCCTCCTCGCATGATACTACTGCATGACACTGATGAACTGCATAAGTGTACCGCGCACGGGTATAGGTGGATAAGTTTAAACAATAATTTAAAAAGTATTTTTATTATAAAACAAAAACATGTCATAATTTCACTTTACAGTAATGTGAAACGCATTTAACAAAATCTAAGCGACTTATCTGTTTGACGCAAAATTGTTTTAGTAAATTGTTAATGCTTTTTTCTTTACGCCACATTTTAGGTTTCATACAAACTTTTTCCCTGGTACTTTGGATCTTGATGTACCTGTCAAATTGAAAGTCCGTAAGTACGTCCACAAAGTTACACAAAGATGGATTAGGATTATAAAAACTTAAATTAAAGTCTGGAGTGGAACGATTTGCACGCATTAGGTCGTTCTCAAAAAATTTACAGCGTTTTCAGCCCATATTGTTGGTGGAAATCGAGAGTCTTCGTCTACATAATTTTCGACTAACCAGTCGAAGACCCTCATGTTGGGGCAAATCCTCTGCAAAATCCTAGCGCAAAACAATCACCAACATCACTTGGGTCTAAATATGTTAGTCCGAAGGGGTACCTTAACCATTTACCAATTAGGGACTCTGAATCCTTATATAGCGAGGAAAGTCCTAATTTTTGTATTTTTCTCCACCAAGCTTGCTGAAAGTAATATAGGCGTCCAACTATTTAACCTTGTGGAAAAACTGTTGATACGGCATTATGGATGCAAATCTCAAAATCGACGACGGCAGTTTTCGGTTGTAGCGTCAACTCTGTGCACTTCTTGGTCTTCAAAAGTTGGAGAAGATTGACATAGGTATTAGTTGCCTTATCCGGCAGTAGGGCAAATACTAATAGTATGTAATGTCCCGTTCTTTAGCCTAGGTAATTGTGAACATTTGTGAATAATACTTGGTACAGCTAATCAAAGGTTCCATCCATGTACATAGTTTTCACAGTATTTCATCAATATCTAATTTATCTAACAGAAAAAGGGAACTTTTGTCGTGGCTGTTTTGGCATCCCGTTTCAGGTATAAAAGTTGTACCCTGGATTAGCAGATCATTAGTGGCTGTTTTGGGCAACCCCGGTTTGGATATAATATTACAGTCAAGTTAACGAAACCTAAATGAAAATAAATAAACAATTTCATTTTATTTTTATTATCAGTAAATAGCTTAGCATGTTTACATAACTTGTACAAACACAGTTTCCATAAGAATAATTTTCTACTGTTGTAATTTTACTTGCAAAATCAATATGGCGTAAACTCACAATTTAAAGTTTTTTAATTGTAGAATTCTTTTTTTATGTGAGCAATATTTTATTTTTAGATCGTGATATTTTTAAAATATAACCCATAAAAATTATTTAAAGCAACCTCATATTTTTACATGCTTCAACGTCGCTATTCAACGACCATTTCTTACTTTATGGTCACTACCTACACACACGCAAATTATATAATTGGGTATTCAAATTGCATGTATTAGAGTCATAAATAATGGAGGAATTATTAAATAAACAACCACTTTACTCTGCTTGTGATAACATCGGAGAGAATAATACTTCCATGCACTAAACAATAATTGCTACTAATAAGTGGATAGTGCAGTTTCTGTTGCAATTCGTTTTCGCTTTTTGCAAAAAGCATTACATTGTTGTCTGGATTTAGCATGTCTATTATCTTCTGCACATTCAGTTCTATTTATGGATTCCCTCAGACAGGATACCCCTGTTAAAGATAATTTCAAGCTCGATTTACAACTCACATTATTACTAACAGAAACTGGATCTTATGGATACTTTTTTTTATATATTATAATAATAATAGGCTCGCCTTTTGCAGCGCTTTCCAGCTCTATGAGAGACAGGCAAGTGTAGGCTGCTAGTGCTAGGGCCGAACGACATACAAGGAAGGCAGAGTGGTCAGTACTGCCCTTCAGCCACATACTTATTAAGTATGTGCCTTCAGCCGACTACATTACTCACTTCACAGTAAGGCTGAGTCGATCTTGTTCCCAAAAACGAACGGTGGAAAAGGCCGCCGGTCTCTGATAAAAAGATGTTGGTTAGATGACATAATATCCCTTTTTTAAGGTGCGTTTTTACGCTCAAGCAACTGCGCAAACTGACTTGTGCCAACCAATTGGTGCAAATAGAACTGAACTGTTGCTGTATGTTCTCACGTTCAAGCAATTTGCTCAAATTGACCTGCACGAGTCAAATATAAACTGAACTGTAATAAACACTTGTTCGTCAAGTATAATTGATCTTATTATTGTGTATGCAACTCTCAAAAATGGATCACGAAGACGAATTATTAGCATTAGCTCGTGTTTGTTTAATTAATAAATTAAAACTGGTGAAAAATAAAAAACGAAGAAGATTCACGAAAAATTTGAATTGATAAGAGGGCCACTTTTTCTTATATTAATTTAATTAAGAAACTAATAAATGAACCAAACGATTTTCTTAATTACCTACGCAATGGATGAAGCAACCTATCGACATTTATTAGATTTAGTTACACCATTAATAAAAAGGAGTGATACTGTTATGAAAAGTTCAATTACACCACATGAACGATTATCCTCAACTTTGATGTTTTTGGCAACTAAGGCAACATACGAAGACCTTAAATTTTCTACTTTCATTTCCAAATTCGCTCCTAGCACAATGATTCCCGAAACCTGTGTTGCAATTTACAGCGCATTAAAACAAGAGTATTTAAAAGTAAGTAAAATATATATCATTTAAAATGTACTACAAAAGTTGTTCACTCGGCAATTCCAAGTGTGGTAAATAACTTGACATTGTTTGTGATTTATTTTGGTCGGATTGAATTAATTTTTTGACCGCCGTCTCTCTAGTTGCACTCTCGTCCACAGTGTGTATTTTTTGAACAAGCAAACCATACGCTTGAAATTTAGCGTTTCTATCACTATATTCTTTAGATTTTATTTTCCAAAGACAAGGAAAAGATTTATAAAGTTCTATAAAATGAATTCTTTTTCTTTTACTGAACTCTTATAACAAAAAACTTTTTTAAACGTTTTAAACTCAAACTTGGATGAAATACTATTAATCCGACGCACAAGTACTTAACGAACGATATTCAAGCAAACTGAAAATAAAACTGTGTGAAGTTAACAAAGTTCATAATAAAGAAATAAGAGTTAAATGTGGTAGTTGTAAATATACTTGTGGCAACCCTAAGAAAACAGATAATGTTTCCCTTTTATCTATTATATATAAATTATGATGTTGGAATCAAAACGACCAAATGTTGGCAATTAGTCCTTTCTTGAAGGCGAAAGCACGATATGGTACATTATCAGTACTATTCAACTCAAAAAGCTATTGTATTGCTGCAACGCAATTTTTCCTCATCTGGACAAATATCGTGCTTTCCTCGAATTCGAGAATGACGACAAAAGCACAGATTTAGAAATCAAAACAAAACGAGTTAAAATCCCAAGAAATATTGATGTTGTAAAAGTACCACCAACAAAAGAACTTAAATTACGGTCCTAAACGGAAACCTTTTTTGTCGTAGAATGCATATTTATGGTCACTGACTAAGTACAATTAACTATATAGTGCTAAGATATAATTTATATATTATAAAATACCAAAAATTACATACGAATTAGCACAACTCGCACTCTCAGTGCATGTGTCGAGTTTCTGTGTCGTTTACAAGCTTATGCATTTGCGCCAACTAAAAGCAAATTATCTGACCGGCCAGATTTTGCTCAAGCCAATTTTTTTGGCTTGTACAAGTCAACGATTTCCGAGTTCACGATCCAATTCACATGCGCCAATCGGCTTGCACAAGGCAGTTGGCGCAAATTGCTTGAGGGTGAAAACGTGTAGTCACAGTCCGTGTACCACTAGAGCACAGTCCCTCCCCTTTTTTTTACAGATTATACATACAATAATATTTAGTGTAAAATTGTAAGAAAATAATATAATAAAAAAAGTTTTAACAAAAGATAACTTACGGGATGCTTTCAATCGCCTGTAACGGGAAGAAATTATTGACAAATTGTTGATGTGTTGCTGCATGTATTGGTAGAAAATCAGTGTAAATTTAACTATTACACCATTTTTGGTTTTCAGATTAGAGAAGGTTTTTTTCCCATATCTTTTTATAAATTTCGAGGGGCTGCTTCGTAAGAGGTAAACATTTTACTAAAGTAATTTTTTTGCAAAATGTGTCCTTTTTAGCATTAGATTCACTAGCACTATTTGTGTTACTTTCTTTGAAAAGACTTTCTGTACTAGTTTTTAATACAATTCTGCCACCATCGTTCTCTACTGGGCAAAAGTGCGATAAAAATACGCTAGGAGGTAACCAGCTGAATATTGTTTGTTAAAACTATGTTGTCTATTCGAGATAACTCTTGCTATTTTAGAATCCTGACATTAACTATCTTCCACCATTATTTGAGGCGTAATAGGCAAAATGGGCTTGTTAGTTGTTAGCCAAATACCCTTTATCTTTTTGGAAAAAGTCTTCGGTTAACCAGATCTCTAAGTTATGGAAATACACCTTTGCTGTAAGGAAAATAAAAAGTCTGCTTAAGACAAGAACAGGTTAGAAGGGCACTTTTTTAAGGGAAAATAAATTTTTTCAAATTTCTTTAGCTCCTCTGAAGAGAACCTCAAGTCTAGGAGAATACTGGGTGCCATGTTCTTTGAATTAGATATTTTTAAGTTGCTATTTAATAATAAAATAGAATTTTCCCTATTTAACATTTTTTACGATTAACTTCAGACCAATTGCCATGACAACCGTTCACGTTTGAATGGCAGCTTAAGTACATACAGTGGCAACAACGTAATTGGAAACGATGGCATTTTTTAATTTTAATATTCTAAATTATACATTAGAATATCGAACTCCTGTTCTAATATTATATTACTTGAGGTATACAGTGCTAGTCTATAACATGGAATAAGTTCAGTAAATCAAAGAGAATTTTTTTTCGGAAATATGCTCGGACACTTTGATTCATATTTTAATTTGCGTTCTTTTTATGTAAAAAAAATGTTACTCAGAATGTCAAAAATTTAAAATAGGACGTCACTGACAATTTTTTTTAAATAGTTACCCTATTTTTTTCTTGACTATTCTTAAATGATATATTAAATTGCTACATGCGTATTAAATTTCAATTTTTTATTCCTTGTCATTTAAAAGATATTTAAAAAAGTTTTAATTTATTCGAAAAATCCATAAATCTGATTCAATTCAATACCATTTGCATAAAGTTTAAAAATCGCGTATCAGAAAGTATTCCTTTGACATTTTTAGTCAAACTGGGTTGACATCTTATTACAATCTTGTAAGAAAAGTTAATAAAAACAAATAAGAAGGGCAGTATCGCATTGATCGAAGAGACTATTAGTTTTTCGTATAGTGAGAAACACCATTTATTAAAAAATCGACCAAAATGCCGTACTTAACTGAAAACCCACAAGGATTAAAACTTTAATAATGATTGGCTACGAAGTTCAGTTGAGTGAAGTTATTCGTTTATTCAGAGAGAGGTATCCTGATTTACAACCCATATCGCAAAGTACTGTAAGCAAGATTGAAGAACAGTTTCGAGAAAATGGAAGTTTAAGAATAACAAGTAATTTCCGTCAGAATGCGCTCAATAAAGATGTCAAAATTAATGTACTTCTCTCTGTTCAAGAAAATCCGCGTGTCCTTACTAGTCAGATAGGTAGGGAACTCGAAATTTGTCAGTCCTCAGTTACAAGAATTCAGAAAATGCAAAAATTTCATCCCTTTAAAATGACAATACTCCATGAACTCTTAGAAGATGATCCGGATAGACGACTTCAGTTTTGCGAAGAAATGATGGATCTACTGGACAAAAATTTCCTAAGCATAGAAAATATTCTGTTTTCAGATGAATCAACGTTTATGTTAAATGGTGATCTAAATTGTCAAAATTGTCGTTACTGGGCAGACAACAACCCACACTGGATGAGGGAAGGCCACACTCAACATCCAGAGAGTCAATGTTTGGGCAGGGATTGTTGGCGATCGAGTTATAAGTACAATTTTCTTCCAAGGAAATCTCAATGGGGCAGGATATTTAGAATTCTTGCAGGAAGAGCTACTTCCTGATTTAGCTATTTTGTTTTCTGATCCGTTGGAAGCTGATGTCCCCAATAGAAACGTCTGGTCTCAACAAGACGGTGCCCCTACTTATTTTGCAAGACCTGTCCGTGAGTATCTGGATGATGTATTTCCAGGCAGATGGATTGGTAGAAGAGGACCTTTTGAACGGCAATCCAGGTCTTCCGGACTTAACACCTATGGACTATTTCCTATGGGGGCATTTGAAGAGCAATGTTTTTAAGACCAAACCTGCAGAATATTGAGTTGAAAGGACGAATAAAACATGAGTTTAGAGTAATTTCCCCCGAAGTAATTATAAATGTTTAAGAGGAGTTTCAGTTTCGTTTAGGGTATTGTCGGTTAGTAAATGGACAACATTTTGAACATTTATTGAAGAAAGATTATTGAGTTGAATTAGATTCCTTGATTTTTAAAATTACTTAATATTTGTTAAATGACAAGAAATAAAAAATTGAAATTTTGGAACGCATGAGTAACTTGATATATCCTTTAAGAATAGTCAAGAAAAATATAGGGTTGCTATTTAAAAAAATTGTTGATGACGTCATATCTCAAATTTAAGACATTCTGTATAAAATTTTTCTTCGTCAAAAAGAGCGCAAATTAAAATATTAATCGCCATGCCCAAGTATATTTCCGAAAAAAAACTGTCTTTGATTTACTGAATTTATTCCAAGTTACAGACTGGCACTGTATAATTTTATCTTATGACACTATATTCCAAATTTGGTGTCTACAAAAAAAATTATAAAACTATTTGAAATAATAGCGCCATGTTGTGCGGCTAGCTTATTGGAAACAATTAATTTAATCTGAAAAAACAAGTACAAACTTTGTTTTTTTTTTACTAATTTGCCATAATATTGTATCAATCTGTCAGTTTAAATGTATATGTCACTGACGTTTTTTGTGTTGTTATTATTGTGATTAGTAATACGGTATTTGACTCTTATTTTTAAATTACTTTAAAATGTTTACACCGTTGCATGAGTCCATATGGATGTTTACAGGAGCCGCCATGTTCAAATAGATGGTGTCGTCATTTGTAGAGAAACCAAACAAATCGCATGAAACGTTCGGTATCGTACGTTACAATTTTGATATAAAATAATGAGTAGTCTCTGATAATGAGTTTCCGCCATTATACTTGATGTCTAAAACTATAAAGCCACATGTAGACTTGAACCGCAAACAGAATCACGTTGCGAACCTCTCTGCGTCTAGTTCCCAGGAACCACGTTGTGAACCTGACGGGAAGGCTATAAGGAAACGCGCAGAGTCCCACGTCTTGTCGGTCTTCTAGCCTCGCAGTAAAGAATGGTTGCGCGACGGCATTGCACAAATTTGGACGGGCTTTCTCATATATTTTATCGTTTATTTAAGCTGCTGTAATTGCTGCATTAAAGATGGAATGGTCACAAGGTAATATATTACTTACTGAGCTCTATGGTAATTACGAATGCCTATGGAATTTAAGGCACCCCCAAATACATAATCCCTGGGATCAGAGATCTCAATATGATGCAACTCTTCTAAGTGCCGCCCCATACAAGTGTTTTCTACTATTTTTTTGAAAATCATAATTTTTTCTCAGGATCTCGAACTGTTCTCGAAATTTTACCTTTTTTGAATATTATGATTTTTATTGTTAAAAATTATGAACTTGCTAACTTTTTAAAATTCCAACTTAAGAAGAAACACTTTGACGTTATTTTTCAAAATTTAAATACTTTAAAAATTTTAAATTTTTTGATAATTTTCACTTCATAATTGGGCTTTTTTTGGAAATTTTGATTTTTTTTAATATTTCGTCTTTTTCTCTAAATATTTATTTTGTTATTAATTTAGATTTTCTTAGATGATTCCTGGTTTTTTAAAAATAACAGTTTTTATCAGTGTCAACTTTGTATATTCCGATTTTCGAATTTTCGAACGTTTACAAGTTTTGACTTTTTTAAATTTCTCCTCTTTTTTTTTAAATTTTGCCCTTTTGAACATTTCAAATTTTTCAAAATTTTGGCCTTTAAAAATTGCGATTTAAATAAAAAATGATCTTTCAATGTCCACCTCATTTGAAAGATTTGATCTTCTACTTCTTTTTCAAATATTAAGTTTCAAAAATATTGACTTTTATTCGAATTTGTAACTTTTTAAAAACCGGGACTGTTTTTTAATGTTTTCATTTCATTTAAAAAGATTCAAACTCTTTTCAAAATTTCAACTTTTTTTGAAAAATGTCACATTTTTGGAATATTTCTATTTTCTTGAAATTTTCGATTTTTATGAAGTTTTCGAATTTTTCAAAATATTGTCTTTTTTCCAAATCTCATTTTTTTCAAAATTTTGGTGTTTTGGATATTTTGATTCTCTTTTTTTGATTCGACATTTTTGAAATTACAATTTCATATTTAAATCTAACTTAAAAATTACGATTTTTTTTTTAAAATGTTGGCACTTCAATTCAAAATTTCAAATTCCATAGTTCCCAGTTTTTTCAACATTTTCATCTTTTTTTAAATATGACTTTTTCTTAAATTTTAGATTATTTCAAAAATTTTAACTTTTGAAAAAACTTTACTATGAACAATTTTGATATTATTGAAAATTTTTGCTTATACTTTTTCAAAACTTCTAATTAAAATTCCTTTCTACTTTTTTTAAAATTTTGACCTTTTCGAAAAATTTTACTTTTAAAAAAATTAATCAAGATGTTTACTTTTCGTTTCAATTTCTTTTTTTTTTAAAGCTCGAATATTTCAATTTTGACCTACTTTGGGATTTTGAGTCTTTTTGAACATTTCAAATTTTCTTCAACATTTTTATTTTTATAATTTACTTTTTGGAGGAATTTCGTCTGTTCTGAAATTTTTGATCTTATCCGAAGAACTCGAAATTTCATGATCGTTTTTTGAAATTCCGATCGATTTTCAAAAATTTGATTTGTTCTCTCAGTTTTTACTTGAAGATTTTAATTCTTGAAAATTTCCACTTTTGACCTTGTCACAATTTTTTAAAATTAAGTATCTTTATTTTTCTAAGAATTTTTCATGGTCAATTTTTGAAATTCCGATCGATTTTCAAAAATTTTTTTTGTTCCCACAGATTTTACTTGAAGATTTTAACTTTTAAAAATTTTCACTTTTGACCTTCTTACAATTTTTTAAAATTAAGTATCTTTATTTTTTTTAAAGAATTTTGTCTTTTTGTTGCGACAAAATTAAAATTTTTATTTCAAAATGTTCATATTTTTTTCAAAATGTCATATTTCTCTTTAAATTTTGAAATTTTTTCTTGGTAATTTTTTTTGCAACTTCTTATTTTTTCAAAATTTTACCTTTCAAAATTTTGTTCCTTTTCATAATTTTCACTTTTATCAAAAACTCCAACTTTTTTATTTATTTATTTTTTCAAAATGTCGATTTTAATTTTTTTTTCCTTTTCATAATTTTCCCTTTTATCAAAAATTTCAACCATTTTTTAAATTCTCGACTGTTCAAATTTTGGACTTTATGGAAAGTTATATCTTATTTTCGAAATTTCGACTTTTGTTTTAAATTTTAAAAAAAAAATTATTATTTCGGTTTTTTTAAGTGAAGCTTCAAATTCCGTCTTGGTTTAATAATTTTTACATTTTTTAAAAAGCCTCTTTTTTAAACTTTCTTTGATTCAAAATCTTAACTTTCTTGAAGTTTTTGAATTTTCTTTTTTTTAACGTTTCAAAATTTTGTGTTATGGAATCAAAGTTTAATTTTCACGCTTTTTCTGAATTTTGACTGTAGGCTCGAATTTTTTACTTTTTGCAAAAATAACCGTTTTCTCGTTTATCTGATCCCTATTTGTCCATCTTTTATCTCAAAATTTTTAAAGGCATTTTTTTTCTAATTAAGTCTTGAAAATAATACGAACTGTAAAATATAAATTTAGAAAAAATCGTTATTTATAAAAAAACGATTAAACTCTTTTTTAGTTTTTTTTTTCTTTCCATGAATATCAATTTCATCTCAAAGTCTAGTTTTTTTCCAAACATTTTTTAATTAGCACTCAAATTTCATTTATATTTTTATTTATTTTCTTCAAACGGCGTCTTTATTTGTTTACCTCTTCTATTTGCAAAATTGGGACTTGGTTGACGAATTCTTTTTTAAATTTCAAGAAATTTTTGGATAATTGTCAGTTTTATATTTAATAATTTCTATTTTATCTAAATTTTAGATTATTTTAGTAATATCGCTAGTTTAAATTCAAAATTTGGTCCGTAAAGAGTTCTGCACTTTTTCGGAAATTATTTTGCAATTTCGAAAAATTTTTTCATACACTTTAGAATTTAATTTAATTTCCAGCTTAAGTTTTTAACAAGAATTTTATCTTCTGAATTTAAAAAAAAAACATTAAACTTTGAAGAGAAACCGCACTCAACTCGTCGAAGAGCCGCATTTGCCCACCTTTGACGTAGACCGAAATAGAAAAGCGATATGTAAAAATTTTTAATTATTGAATGACCCAAATTTTATTTTGATTAAGCTGTTTATGCCGCCTCCTTAAGGTGCCGCCTGATGCGGTTGCCTTTTTGCATCATAGCACGGGACGGCCCTACCTGGGCCGAATTAAATATAACAGCGAAGAAATGTAAGAAAAAAGATAAGAGCTATACTGTCCTCCTTGCAAAGCAAGAAAGCAAAATTAAAACAAAAGCAAGGGAACTGGAAAGTATTAGCATTAAAAGAAGACAGACATTGTAGAGATAAATTAAAATCAATGAATAGCGAAAGAAGTAATATTGGCAGGTTGAGGACCTTTTTTCTGGTTGTCAAAATTTGTTAGGGTGGGAGGTCCGTTTGTTTTGTCGAAAATATTTAGAGAGTAGTGCAACCCCTTTTGTTCAAGCGACAAAAATTGTTAAAGCGAAAAGTACTTTATTTTTTCCTGTTTTTTAAATTTTAGTCTTTAAATATATTTAGATGGAGTGGAATAGTATGGACCTTTTTTAGTAGCCAAAATTTATTAGGGCGAAATAGAGCAATTTCTATGTTGCGAAGGACACGTTTTATTATAAACGCCAAAAAATAATATTCTCGCTCTAAATTGTCAATGACCTAGGGCTGACGCATTTACACAATACTAAATTGATCCATATTTTTATAAACAAGAGCAAAAGTACCGCAAAAGGTATAAAAGCACAATAGAATAGCCAAAAATAAACATTAGCGAACTGGCAAAAGTTCGTTATGAGGAACAAATGACGTCACCCTTAAAACCATCATGGCTAGTACCGTTTTGAAACAATCATTCACAGAGCAAAATATTGCAATTTTAAAATTGTAATGATGAGATAATTACGAGTTTTTTTAAATTAAAAGCAATAATTTCTTATTTTCTACTCAATAATTTACCATATTTACATTATCTAATTATAGTGTTAACTATCCTCTTAGAAAGGATGGATAAACGAAAAGTTGCAATGAATATGAAAAACAAGTCACAGTAAACTTGCACAGACAGAATATTCATATCAAGCTATTTCATATGCACTAAATTAGTTCAATAAAAGTGTATTTCACACAACTCATCATTTTAAATGCATGAGTGTGTTTAAAATCTTCCTAAAAAACATCGCTCTTGGAAAATCCCTGCTGATCTGAATATCCTTATATTAAAAATGACAACAATTAAATAGAGGTGATTATTGGATTTCATTCAAAATATTTATGCAACTATTATTTGAGGTCAGCTTGTCAAATATAGCATAGCAAGCAAATGGCCTTAAATTTTATCTAATTTTTCTTTCTAAAATGGGGTTCATCTCAAACATAACCAACCAATTTAATTAGATATTTGCTTCAGCGCATTACAGCCACTAATTGAAGAATGCGAACTACTAATGCACATAAACAAATGCGGCAAATAGTACGAGTTTCTCTCTGAAGATGACAGCTTGGCTGTAGAAACGCGTTAGAGCAACCTTAGTTGTGTTTTTTAATAGTTTCTCCCTGAAGATGACAGCTTGGCTGTCGAAACGCGTTAGAGCAACCTTTGTTGTGTTTTTTAATAGTTTCTCTCTGACGATGACAGCTTGGTGTCGAAACGCATAAGAGCAACCTTTGTTGTGTTTTTAATCTTTCTTGGTTTCAGGGGACACGCTGTATTTCAATTTTTGAAGATAACCAAGGACCAGTCCGTTCCACCAAATACTAGTGCCCGACTAAAAATATACCAGAAGACAAAAAATGCTGCAGATTTGGCGTATTCCAAATTTTCCGCCCCTAAGTGAAGGTTTTGTTTCACAAAAATGTTCAATTAAAAAAGGCGGTTAGATTGTTATATCAGTGAAAGCTTTGTTAGAATTCAATATAATCTTTTACAAGTTATGGAGCTTTGAGTGGTGACTTAGTGCGAAAAATTAGTTTTTGTAAGAGGACCTCATGTTGCTTTTAGTGCTATTAAGTTTATTCTACATCTGATAAGTCGGAACCTACAAAACTCACTGTATAATTTCTGTAATAAAGGAAATGTAAACAACGAAAAATGTGTTTTATTTTATAACTTCAATTCGAGAATTCACTCACGCACGGTTGATTGCCGAGTTCGACGCCTATGGCCATAAAGTAGCACCCTATTACTGCATTTTATTCTGACGTATAAGCGTTATAAATTCGCCTGATGCGATCCTTTTCTATGATAAGGGGTACATCAATTTTTAATTAAAATTTCCGATGGAAGTTTCGTGTCTCTCGCCATTAGGGTGCAAATACTGCCATACATAAATTTATTGTTTGCACAGCGTCTAATCGGTACACATATTTCTTTGTTGTATTACGTTACCGTATTTTAACTTCCATTACTATATTTACCAGGAAAATTGAAAAATGGTTAATTCACCTGAAAGCAACACTCTTGACGCCAATGCAAACACCACGAGTGCTTAACGCTACACTTGTAAAAGGATCCCATTATTTGAAACCGATAATTTGTAGTGGTAAATAATAAATTAGTAATCTACTTTAAGCATGTGTTCCTAAACCAATGCTTACTAGAAATTATCTGATCTAGAGTTGTAAAATGTTCAACTTTCTAGAATGTTTTTATATTTTAGTACTTTAACGGAGTAACGAATAATCATCAGTAAAAAAGATTAAGTGGGAGTCAAATTTACACAAAATAGGTTCCTTCTTTATTTGTGTTTTTACGAGAAAAAGTCGTTCTTTATAAAAATTCCTGCTTGATCTAGTCACTGAAAATGATATATTCTTCTTCATTTTTTGCACAGGGGGATCAATTATCTGGAAATTTTAAAAAATGATTAGAAGTAAAGTGTATTTTTGGCGAGATTGATAAATATTATGTACAAATGTGGATCAGAATAACAAAAAACTCCTAAATAGTAACTTCCAATTTATTTTCAGAAAATTAATTAACCAAGTAACCGAAATAACACAAATATTTCACAAACAGTTTTAGTAATAATCAAGTTGTTATGAAAACATGACGGTTTATGTAAATAATAATAGTTTGCTGCTGTCAACTTCATTTATCGTTTCTTCAAGAAAGTAAAATTTTATTATGCTAACTGTTGAACAAAAAATGTTTCTTGTTAAATGCTACGATTTAGGTAAAGAAGTGACATATGCAGTGGTCAAAAAAAATTGGAAGAAAGATGACCCAATGGATCAGTAACTGAGAGGTACGTCAAACTAATTATATTGAAGTTTACTGCTACTGGAAGTGTCTTGAATAAAAAAAAAACAGAAAAGATCATTTTCAATGAGGAAAATAATGATGTTGCCATAACTTTGCAGTCAGAGTTTAATAATCCCAAAATTTCATTAAATCGTACATTTTAATATATCAAAATTACACAGAATTTTAAAATTTCATAAAATCCATTCTTTTAAACCAAAGTTTATCGACATTCTGAAGAAAAAACGACGATGCTAAGAGATTATATTTCTGCTTTTGGAAAGGAGAACAGCGTCTTAGGGCAGAACATTTTCCCACAATATCATGTTTTCTAATGGAGCTTTCTTCAGGACAAGCGGAACAATCAGCTCTCAAAACTACAGCCATTGGGCGAGGGAAAATCCTGATTAGACAATTAACAACAGAAGTCGATATTAAAAAAAAGGTAAATGTTTGGTGTACTGTCACTTATTTTGAAATATTCGGGCCATGTGTCATTGACGGAAAGTTAAATCAAGAGGTGTACCTTGAACTCCTAAAAACATGTTTGATGGAACATTTGGATAATATACCATTAGCCAGTAGAAGAGACTTGTACATATTTCCAGCAAGCCACCCATCCCATTCAACTGCAATTATTAGAAAATTGTTTGGTTAGATTGTTGATCGCTGGAGATAGGAAGCAATGATCCACTGGCCTCCTAGGATTCCAAACCTAACAATGGTCTCTTTTATAGGGATATCTCAATCAAAAGGTTTATGTGGAACCATTGCGTAATGAAGCGGATGAGCTGAAGAAAAAAATTACTAAATCTATTACTTTTGATTTTGATGAAACGGACTGGTCCTTGGTTATCTTCAAAAATTGAAACACAAAACTTGTCCCCTAAAACCAAGAAAGATTAAAAAACACAACAAAGGTTGCCCTAACGCGTTTCGACAGCCAAGCTGTCATCCTCAGAGAGAAAACATTTCTCTCTGAGGATGACAGCTTGGCTGTCGAAACGCGTTAGAGCAACCTTTGTTGTGTTTTTTAATCTTTATTGGTTTTAGGGGACAAGTTTTGTGTTTCAATCTATTACTAATATTGCCCTTCAGCAGAAGAGAAATGCTTATAAAGAATTTATAAAGATAGTAGAATTTAGTGTAGAAGTGGCAATGCGTTTCATTGATGCTTTATTTCAATCGCTTTTTTATTATAATTAATGAAACAGTTGGTTTATTTGTAAATTGTTTTGTTTAATTTTTATGGAATAAACCAAAATTTCATATTTAAATATATTTTGCAATTCAAAACCGCGTTTTTAAATAATATTTTTCGATACCATTCCATATCACAAATCATTTTTCTAAGTCTCCAAATAATTTCCTGTACAAAAAATAAAAAAAATAATGTTATTTTCAGCGATCTTAGATCAAGCAGGATGTTTTTTAAAAAATGACATTTTCTCGTAAACCTACAAATAAAAAAAAGAAACCACTCTTCACTACTCTATATTGGGACACGGTGTACATGCTTTTTTTATTTTGCTGTTATTAATATTATTATTTTTATTCATTTATAGTAACATAATAAAAATTACCTAGATTCTATAAATGAATTTGTTACATTCTTTCCTGTTGTATGCAAGTAGAATGCAACCTAGACTACAAATTCATGCATTCCTCCAGGCGTGTATAGTGAATCATAGGTAGCTGAACTACCAACAGTTGAAACACTGCCACCTAGCGAAGCGGTTGCTCTCTAGGAAAGTTCTCAGAAGACAAGGATTCTAATGCACAGACCAATAGGTTTGAACATTTATTAGATTCGAAGTTTGGAAACCGGTATTTGGTTTCCAAACTTCGAATCTAATAATTGTTCAAACCTATTGGTCTGTGC
This sequence comes from Dastarcus helophoroides, assembly GCA_028583605.1. NCBI lineage: Eukaryota > Metazoa > Arthropoda > Insecta > Coleoptera > Bothrideridae > Dastarcus > Dastarcus helophoroides. The sequence goes on from CM053326.1 coordinate 8,714,182, forward strand.
ATTGGAATTCTTTCCTGTTGTTTATCAGGAAATCTGATAGTTTCCTGTGACATTTACATGAATCTCTACTAGCATGAATTATTTCATATAAGTAATGGATTCATGCTACTTTTCAAATAGCGTTATTTCCATTAAGTATTTTCGATTACAAACTAAAATGTAAAGACCATGCAGGCTTAAATTGAACCATTTAACAAGGTCCAAAAGCACTTTCTTATAATACCTAATTTGAACTTGCCCTACACCCTCTTTAAATATTGATTCCTCATTGCGACCACTCTGTCTAGAAAAATATCAATATTCTCTAAAACAAAATAAACGAGGTTTAAGATGTATTTTACCTGCATCACTCTTCAAGTCGATAATTTTATTAGTTTCCGAATAAACCAGTTGTGATATGACAGACAGAAGCGCTAGGAGTCGAATAAAAATATTGGAAAAAATATTAATGGCAGTTGCTTTAGCTTCATTTTCTCAGTATAATGATAGTTAACCAGTGAACATGTCTTGTAATCAAAAATGTTATCTGCTGTTTTTCTGTGAAGTTTAAAGAATTAATCTTATATTAATTTGTTGAAAAAGGATTTGTCTCTTTGATGCTACTGTTAGACCATTTGACAAAACTTTGGTTATGTGGGTGATGTGTTTTAATGCCTGTTTAGCTTTCTACAACGGTTTATCCCGACAAATAATTATACAGTGCGTTTATAATGAAAACTATCCACCCTAAATAACTTGTTTATGGTAATTTTGAGAAAAAAGGCAAAAATGCCTCTGTAAGCATACCCAGGAAGACATATTTCATCGTAATTATGCTGATTCAAAAAAATATAGGCTGGCCCATTTAAAAAATGATTAGCTTTCATTATTTCAATCCGCTTTTGGATACTTCAAACCATTATAATAATATAAAAATTTGGTAGTAGCGATAATTTATGATGTAATGTTTAAAACAGACGTCAAATAAGGTAAAAAGGTGAGCAAAATGTTAAATTAGGCAAAACCGAATAACTAAAAAAGACATAAAAAAAGTAAAACGGCATTAACAGGCCAAAACTGACAATTAACAAGAAGAACATTTATTGACCACTTTAAAGTTTCACTCGAAATTTTAAAATAAAATTAAATTTTTGGTTATACTCTGGATATTTAAGTAAGTATAATATTTTCAAATAAAGAAATTCTTAAAATTTTGGGTTCATTCTCGAATTTTCGCTGCAAATCTTGAAATTTTTACTTTAAACTTAATCGAATTTTTTCCGAAATTTTGACTTTTGAATCTGAGATTTCGTTTGAAGCTTAAATTTTTTAGATAAAAATCAAAATTTTAAGACTTACAGTCGAAAATTCGAAAAAAAATTTAACATTTCAAGGTTAGGCTTGATTTTTAATTTTTGTTTAGAAATATTTCAAACTTTCCTTGAAATTTCTTTTAATCGAAATTTTGATCTGACGTTTTCAATTTTGCAGGTTAAAAATGTCAAGCTTAAACTTCTCAGTTTTCAGAAAAAATTCTCGTTTTAAGAAATATTGGAAATTTATACCAGCGATCTTTCAAGATTTACCATAACACGAAATTTCGAAACAAACTTGGCTTTTAGGATAATATTTTTTAAAAATTATAGTATAAATTTGGTATTTGAATAAAATTTTGAAATATTTCACTCCTTATCAAAAATTCGAAATCTCTTAGAAGCCATAATTTTGAGAAGACATTTTTTAATTACTTTTTTAGGAATTTCTTCTATAATTATTTTAAATGTCGATTGAATTTAAAAAAAAAATGTCTAAAATGTCAATTATTTTTTTATAAATATTAAGTTTTGTACAACATTTGAACGCTTTTAAACTTCTTGAACTTTTATAATTTTAACCAGTCTAATTCCAAATTTATTGATTTTTTTGGAACATTTTTGCTTTATGTTAAAAAATGTCGAAATTTTTTATGAAATTGATTTTTTTATATTTCGATTATGATTCGAAAAATTCGACGTTTTTTTTTAAATGTCTACTTCCAAGTGAAAACTTCAAAAAAAAACTGAAATTTCTATTTTATTTAGTTGGCTGCGTTTTTTAATCTTTCTTGGTTTCAGGGGACAAGATTTTTATTTAACTTTTTTACGGGATTTTAATTTTAAATCCAGTTATTTAGAAAAACTTAATTTATAAAATGTTTACGACCTTTCGAGCTTAAAATTGTCGAAATTAAAGTCGAAATTTTTGAAAAAACTAAATGGATTAATAACTTTAGTTTCTTTTTCAAAATTTTTACATTAACACTCAAAATTCAGACTTCTTCAAGATATTTTAACTTTCTCTTTAGACATTTAATTAAGGAAATCCCCTGGTCAATGTAAGAAAACGCCAAAGGTTTCGGGAAATATCAAAATTTCTTTTCTGAATTTTGCTTCAATTCAAAATGCTGAATGTTGTTAGTTTTTGTTAATAGATTTGATCTTTCAGAATTTAAAGAGTTTTGTCTAAAATTCCTAATTTAAACTTGTCCTGCAATTTTTATAGTTATTCTTTTTTTTTCGAAAATTTGGCTTCAAACCTTTTTTTCCAAAAATTTTGACTGGTTTTTTCTTGAGATTTAAGAGAGTAAATGTCAACTTATTTCTAAGATTTCGAAATTAACAAACTAAAAATTTCAAGTTCGAATAGGTCAATTTGATAACGAAGGCTTCCAGGGCCAGAGTCAGTACAGTATATACTTCTTCCCGGGATTGGACCGTGTCAAAGAACTACTAAAAGTGAATACTTTTTAGTAGTTATTTGACACGGTCCAATCTCGGAAGAAGTATATCCTGTAATAGGTAAATTTTTAATAATTGAACACATTTCCACTTTCTGTTCGAAATGTCAAAATTGTTAGAAAAGTTTATATTTTTGAAAATATTTATTAAAAAATTCAGTTAGATTTTCTTTCAAGTATAAACGCGGTGATAATTAAACTTTTTTAAAAACGACTTTGTCAACTCTAAATATACACTTGCCTGGTCATTTCGAATTGAACTTCTAAATTCTAAAAACTCACGATTAAATTCAGAATTTCGATATACAGGTTGAACCAAATTTGATTTCCACTACAGGGATCCCGTAGACTATTAGAGATACAAGAAAGCTTAAATGGGAAAAGTAGTGTAGAATTTAATGCCTGATAATATTTTGTCGAGAAAACAATTGAATTTCAACACGTCTTGATTTCATTTAGAAAAAACTGAAAATCGCCATTTTTAAAAATCAACTTTAACTTGTTTATTTAAAGTCCTATTAAAAAAATTCAAAAACTGTTATTAGTTTTTATTTGAGGTCTTTTCATTGATGTACGTAATTTTTTTCTTAATTCAACTGTTTCCAAGAAAATTATGTTGTTATTGTGTTATTATGTTATTAGTTATTATTATTATGTTATTATAAAAATTATTATGGACGCCATATTGAATTTTATTATTTTAGAATTCAACATATTTTTCTGATAAGGCTGATATATGGCATGCCATAGTTCAAGTGCGACAAAATATATTAAATAAAGTAATTTAATATTGTTAAACAAAAAAATTAGGGTAGGCAATGGAAGTGCCATAAATTTTAATAATAAAAATACGTAACAATAATTATTGAAAAACCAAAAAAATTGTAAGAAACTGTGCAATATTGAAACAGTTATTAGTATAATCGTAACGTGCATACACCCCTTTAAATGGCGTAATTCTATGAAAACGTGTAGATGTTCAAATAATTTTGTCCGAAATTTTTTGAAAAATTCTTTTAACCTTGAATACTTACTTGTTGTAAAGTTAAATATCTAACAAAGTTACCTTAAAAATAACTTTCATATTTACGCACATTATTCGTCTTAGAAGGCTTAACTTCTAGAGAAGTCTAGAACGCACACTTGGGTATGAGTCATAGAAAAGTCGCTCCTAATAAAATTTTTAGAATGTTCTGAGAATTATGCCATTTAAAGGGAATCATGCACATTACGAGTATTAATGAATATTTCAATATTATACATTTTTTTACAAGATTTTTGATTTTTAATAATAACTATTGCTTTTGTAGAAAGTGTATTTATTATTATTAAAAGCTATAGCGATTGCACTACCTACTATGATTTATTTTTTAATAATAAACTTATTTAACCAACTTTGCCATATTTGAAATTTGCCATGATATACATCAAATTAATCAGAAAAGTATGCTGAATTCGAACATGAAAAAAATCAATATTGCTTCCATAAGAAATAACAAAATTTATATAATTTTCTCAGAAACAGCTAAATTTAGAAGAAAATAACGTACGCCAATAAAAAGCCCTAAAAACAAATAATTACAGTATCTGATTTTTTTTTTGACTTCAAATAAACAAGTTACAGCTGATTATGAAAAAAGCCCATTTTCAGTTTTTTCTAAATAAACCCAGGACGAATTGGAAATCAATTGTTTTCTTGGCGGAATATTGTTAGGGATTAAATTCTGCACTACTTTGCCCATTTAAACTTCCTTGTATCTCTTAAGGTTTCCAAGTTCCCTGTAGTGAAAATGAAATTTGGCTCAACCTGTATGATCTTTTTCACAAATATTTTCGCGAAACTTTCGAATTTTGAAAAAGAGTCGAAGTTTTAAGAAAATATTTGTGGGTTTAAAGTAAAAATCTAATTTTTGCACTCTGAATTTTCAGAAAAAAAGTAAAAATATAGACATACTTTGCATTCAAGCACAAAATTTTCAAAAAAGTTTGACATTTTGAGGTTAAAGGTGAATCACAAAAAAAAACGATAGGTAACTTCACAGCAAAAACTTTTTTTCGAAATTCCGAAGAATAAAATGCATTTCGACATTGCAAATTCAGAAGTGACTACAGTTCTAGAAAACATTGAAGTTGTAAGATTGCCCAAAAGAAAAAAACATTGGAATTGAAGTTGCAGCTACTTACAGAATGAGTTGGACGCTAAGAGGCAACTTGTACTTAAAAAAAACATATAATATTCCAGATTTTATAAAGAATATCCAAATTCCAAATGTTCGGGTGCAATCTTTAAACTTAAGATAAAAGTTAAAATGAAGAATTTAATCAAAAATTAAAGAAAAAAAAACGATTTTCTTCAGCTGAGTTCAAACTATGTATTTAAATAAAGCACTTTCTAGAGGTAATTTTCGGCAAGTTATAGAAGACAGTTTAAAGATAGATTTAAGAAAAGGAATATATTTTGTGTAATTTAATCATTTTATTTAGGCACCTCTTTTTATTTAGAAATTAAATTAAGATAAATAGGTAACATGGTTCAAATGTCCTGAGTCACAATAGCAGGCAAATCCTAAAGGGGACTGGGTGGGTTGTTAGATTACTTTTCTTGGAAATGTATGCTAAATGCGTATTATTATTATGAGAGTTTAAATTTCTATTTTTTATTGATTATAAATATTTCTGCTCAAATTCTTGAGAAGTGTAAATGTATTAGGGAAAACCCATAGAAAAAGATAAATAGGCAGGAAACTTTCTAAGAATAGGTCCAAGTCGTGTATAAAAAGGCAAAAAAAACAAGTAAAATTAAAATTTAGGCAATAGCATAAGAAAAACGCCGAAAAATTTAAAAGGAGGATCATAGGATGTTACCTAAAATCCAGTAGGTAGTCATTACATTGTTAATGCTACGCACCGTTTCTTTGTAGTTTAGAGATGCATTATACTCAGCATAAATATGACTAAATATGTCCTCATCAGTATGCTTATTGACGTGGATTTGCGTTTTTTCTAAAAACGAATATCTACAAAGTTATTTATGGTGAACAGTTTTCATTGAATGGCACTGCATGGTGATTCACGGTGGAGGGTAAAATAGAAGTATATTGAAAACAGATCAACCAATCAAGGTGATTCTAAAAGTAGTACCATAAATTCTGGTTCGTATTCTTGAATCCAAAATAAGACTGAAAGTCTACATAAATATATGTGGTAAAACGCCTCCTCTCCGAGTTACAGGGTGTTAAAGTTAATTATTGATTATGGTTGTTATTAAAAAGTTGCCAAACCTGTACATATAATTAAATAAAATTTGGTACCACTTCGTACTTTTCGTGTCCTTTTCAAAAATCTAAGAAGTAATTAAAACAACCTAACCAGTGTCGATTACATCTAGGGGGGGCAGTGCTATATGTGTTTAAAACGGATTCGTATCATATTCATTTTTGCCTACTTTTTATTAAATAAATGCAATTATGACTGAATCACACTGTATACATTGTGGTTTTTTAACACTTGACATCGGATAATTTTTTTATTTAAAATCATGGACTAGTACTTCCAATTCCAAATTTGTAAAAAATAACTTGACTTAAAAAATGTACCCATGAAACTTTCCTATGTTGCCATATTTCTGGAGCAGATACTAAAACAATATTTTTTAAACAGCAACACCGCATTTTTTAAATATATTTTGATAGATCTTTAAATTCTAAACAAAAAGTGTTCTGTTACCTTTTTTATTTGTAGCGGCCACTTTCGAAAAATCGGAAAAAGATGGACAACAACTCATAAAAGCCAACATAGCAATAGAAGCCATTAAAATTTAAACGAAAATTCCATTGTTTAAAAGAAGCATTTGTAATAATTCTGTCATTGAGTTATTTGAAAGTTGTTGCACTTAAATGTGTATAAAAACAAGAAATAAAAAGTTTTACTAATTTTTATTTTGTAAGAGTTGAATGTTCGGAAACAGTTACTTTAAATAAAAAATGTAACAAAACACTGTTTAAAATTTAAAGTTCTATAAAACTATGTAAGAAAAGTGTGGTATTGCCATTTAAAAAATATTGTTTTAGTAGCTTCTGAAAAAATATGGCAACATAAAAAAGCATTATTTGTACGTTTTACTCAGTCAAATTATTTTCTAAACCTTTGAAATACTAGTTTCTCATTTCAAATAAAAAAGTTAGCATATGTTAGATTTAAAAAAAAAACTACAAACATTCAAATGTAACAGCTTTCAACTAACACAATGCCAGCATAATTATAAAGACATCTTTCAAAGAACACAACTTTTGTTTAATTTTTAATGCCTTCTATTGTTGTACCAGCATTTGTTAGTTTCTGTCGACTGCAGGCTATTTCGGTTCTTTTGCTGATTGTTCAAAAATGGCTACTCCAAATAAAAATGTGACGAAACATTTTTTGTTTAGAATTGACAGACTTATGAAATTATGCCTAAAAAATGAGGTGTTGCTATTTAAAAAATTATTGTTTTAGTATCTACTGAAGAAATATGGCAACATAGGAAAACTTTATTGGTCCATTTTTCTTAGTGAAGTTATTTCCTACAAATTCGCAGGTGAAAGTACTAGTTTATCATTTCAAATAAAAATGTTAGCCCGTGTCAAGTTTAAGAAAAAAGCTACACTGTATATTTGGCTACTGGCACAACAAACTCTCTTCTATTGAACTAAAATATTTTGAAACCAATGGTGTTGCTAGATGTACGTAAGTTTGGCAGCTTCTTCGTTATTTTACATTTGATTCTAAATAACTTTTATTAATACTTTCTTATACCTATTTTAAACCTTTTTTCAATATATTATTTAATTAGCAGCTATTTGGGTATCCGAAAATTACCGAACACTAAGTTTTGAGGTTCAGTTAGGCAATATAATAGGGCTTTTCCTGTCCTTGCCAGATTGTTTCAAAAATGTATAGACATTTATTTAAGCCTCCTGGAAAGGTGGCCAAAATTCATTTTTTTTTTCAATGGACACTATGTTTATTTTTCCTGATTCAGAAAGCTGACATAATTTGCTATCCAGTATTGTACAATGTTCTTAAATAATGCTCCGTAAAATATGCTCTGTATATTTTTGTCATGATCTAGCATAGACGAAAGAAGCCCTATTATGATATTTAACTCCATCCTCAAACTCAGCCTTCGGTTATTTTCTGATACGGAAATAACACGCTTTATTTGATATAAAATTTGGCCTAATAAATTTTCTAATTAATATCTCGGAAGCGGTTTAAAATAGGTATAAGGAAGTATAAACACTAGTTATTTACAATCAAATGTCGATTCAAAAAATCGCAAAAAGTATAGGGTGTTTGAGTTAACATAACGAAGGCGTTTCCAAGTTTAAGTACTTCTAACAAGATCGCTGGTTTGACCATATTTTAGTTCGATAGAACACGGTCGGTTATTGCAGTAACCCGATTTATTAAATGATTGGTTGATCTATTCACCATGTATATTTCAAATCAAAGAATGATTGTGTGTATAATTCCTTCTCAGTAACAGTGCTCTCTTAAAAAAACACAGCGCGCACTACATAGCCATTGTCGGAAAACTATTAACATTAAAGAAAAGTAGTATTTTCCCATATATTTTTATTTGTTAACAGATTTAAAAAATTTAGGAAAGACATTGCAATTTTTGAATTAGAACTTTCTCTATATTTATTAAATAAATTTTGTAGAGAGGTGATAAATTATATGTTATATGGAAAAAACCCTGTACACATATGTCTATATCCTTCTATTTGTATTCTTTTTTATTAGAGGATAACGTTTCGCAAAATCTTCCTTGACAGTACAATATCAAAGGACTTAACTTAATAAAACTAACCGTTTGATAGACTGCATGAGGTGCCTTGAGTCAAACATAAACGGGGAAACATGAACGGGGTGGCTGGACTTGGCAAGACTTGCTATACACAGGGACTTATTTTTATAAGAAACTTATAGTTTCGTTCCGAACTACTTTTATACTTCTAGGTTTACCTAGCCGTTTATAACAATCTGGTGGTTCCTAAGTCTGCATTTTTTGTTTCACAAAAAGTATAACAATTTTGTTTTTTGGAAGTCCATTGGCTTTGAGTATGCAATTCAAATTTATTCCGAATGAATTGCGCCAAAATACATGACTCAAGTTGTCACTTGGACTCTCATGGTTGCGACTATCGAATGAACAAATATGAAGCAATCCAGTTTTATCCATTTTCGACGGGCTGGTCCTTTTTACAAAAGCATTTAAATTAACTAATGGAAATTTTAATTTTTCATCTATTTTTAGTCTATTACCGTCTGGTTAACTTCCTCAGCTATTGAGATTTTCTCTGCATCCTGTCAGATTATATCCCCAATTCATGTATCGCTAACTATTATGAAAGTTTACATACAAAGCATTTTAGGAATTTCTAATTATAGCACTCAATCATGTAAGGGTCTCTTTATATGGTAGCAGTTAAAGGTTTTGACCCACTCCGTAACTGAATCAACATAGTTTAATACATTGTATCGACATCGACGACCGTATCTAGAAATCCTACCCATTCCTGAACTGCAGATCTCATAGCCTTTTCATTTCTATGCAAATAAAATTATGTCTCAAACTGTTTGCGAAAAGTGTGAAAAAGCAAATAGTTGGAACTATTCCTATATCCCTTTGATACGTTTTCCCCCATTTTAAGAGCTCCATTGTGCTACGTTAATACGAAAGGCATTCAGCATTACCAAAAGCATTTTATTTGTATTAGTCCATTACTATGCAAAATTCGTCACTAAATGTAGAATCATTGAATTGATATTGGTCGGTGTGCAGAATTTTATTATCGATTCGTGTTACATGACAGTGCATATCTTTCGTCGGTGTGTTCAAAATACTCATATGTATGTAAAACGAATTATTGATTAATTACGAATTTAAACTTTAATGCACATATTCGTTCCACACTTTTTGTTCAGAAAGTAATAAACATTTTCGAGTTTTATTGCATTAGAGACGAAATCGCCATTTAGCTTTAACGGCATGCAAATTTTGATGACCCTTTAAAATAAGCTTTCATTTACAAAAGTGGACCATAGAAATTGTATTGTGCAGCTTTATTTTTCTAAAATTCCCCAAAAGAAGATATGATATGACATAATAACCAAATATTTTAAGTGTGCCACTAAAAACTTTAACTTAAAATTAACTTTTAGACAGTTGAGAATAAAAAAAACAAGGAAAACTTGATTTGGGTAGAATCGGGGGTAAAAACCATGTATTGAGTGCTCTGTAATTATTAAAATATTATCACCCCAACATTTTCAAACTTTTATGAGATCGTGTCATTTGTGACACACCAAATGAAAGGTTAGGACCGATACAATATGACAAAAAAGACCACATTAAAATATCTTTCAAAAAAGAATAGAATTAAATGTGCACAATGCTGTCCATGACCAGCCATATTATGTTTTCTCTTGTCCCTTTGATTCGATTTGATTAAATATTCACTGATGCCTTGTTAAACCTGCATGCAGTACAGTGTATCCCATTTTCGAAGGTTTTGCCCTATTACTATTGATAGGGGTATGGCGTTTTTACATAGGACAATTCCGTAAGATAAGTTACCTGGTCATAACAAATATGACGAATTTTTACTCATTTAATTTAATAATCTTTGAAGATGTTAAACTTAAACTGTTTGTAGCTCATTTCCGGTTAACTGCAAACATTTTACCAAAACTGCTTTTAGTGTGGATTTTTTCGGTACAATTTAATGATGTAAATCATATTTCAACTGGCCCTTTCGTTTTAGAAATAAAACCTAAAGTTTGACGTTATTATATAGAAACAAAAGCAAGAAATGGCTTTAAATCAAAGAGTATTTTTTTTCTTTTACAAAATATACATGTTTGAATATGTATTTCAATAAATTTTGCATTTACGATTATTTTTCTATCAAGATGCAAGGTAGTAAGTGCGAGTGGATTCTCATTAACCAATGAGAAACTTCCGTGGCGAGCTACGTGATGTTTTAAGAGCTATCTTCTCCAGAGGAGCGGTGGTGCAAGGTTGACGGCCACGACGGTTCAGAAAAACCGGTTTGTTTTATTCTGTTCGAGAATTTTATAAAGTGGCTGTAAGGAGATAGATAAAAGTGTTCGTATGTTAATACCCTGAAACTAATCTTAAAGTCTAACGCCTTTGTTTGCACCCAAAGGGAAATGGTTAAATATTCGTTTGCCCAATGTTGGAATACGGTAAAACTAGTAAAAGTACAGGAGAATGTTTTTTTTTAAGTTTAATCGACCCGCAAAGGGTAACGCCATTATGCGTTCAAAGCACTCCGAGAAGGATGCGGAAACAAGGATAGATTGCGATGAACCGCCTTCTTAAACAAGGATAGGTTGTAATTTTTGGAAAAATTCCTTTCGGTAACAAGTTCCATAACTTGGAAGTTTTGCTGTTCGCTTAGTCAATCTGCAGCAGCGATAGATAATGGTTTGTCGAAGAAAAAAGATGCCACAAAGTTACTACATATCATAGGATTGGAAGTTGAAGCTAAGAGATCGTTTATGTGTAACAGAAATAGAGTAGGATGCAGAACAGACCCCTCAGGCACCCCTGCGTTAATTGCAAATGTCTCGGATGAGATACCATAAACGACGACCTCAAGAGATATGTCAGCGATAAAATTGGATACCAAAAAACAGAGTCCAGGAGGAAGACCTTAAGATGGTATTTTGGCTAGAAGAGATCGGTGCCAGTCTCTGTCAAAAGCCTTTGAGATATCCAATATTACAATCCTAGCCTCACCATGTGGTTGGCACTGTTTCAAAAATATTATGCTAATAAGGCAAAGTTCCACGTTTCAATCCCAATCAATGATCTAGATACTTAAAACGCTAAGATACGGAAATGTTGCATGCGAAAGAGGATATAATTGCAAATCTAAATGATGAAATACTTCTTTATTCTAGAATAATTAAGGTTTAACACTTTTGTGATATGACACTTATTAACTTAACCAAATTTATTTGTCTTTACATTTGAATCATGTTTTGTTGTTTTTGCTTTTGCTATTGTTTTATATGGCATTAAAAATTAGTCACTATTATTTATTTCTGTTTACCAGAAGGCCTAAAATTCTCATCACAGAATATGTAGTAAGATTATTTGCTTCAAAACATATCCCGCTGCAAATCGAGTAAACAACTTTAATCAGCTTGGATTTTTTCTTGAGTTAAGGATCAGAATGTTCGAGACGAAAAGAAACAAAGAGCTCAGACTTCCAGAAGTTAACGTATTTGGGCCGATTGCAATTTCTCAGACCTTGGACTGTAAAACTCTGAGGTTAGTTTGAAGGTGTGGCCTTTATCTACCTCGTTTCGTAGACCCTCTCCATAACATTTCCAAAGAGAGTAAGGCGAATCTTCACTTTTAACCTGCCGTGGCCGTCGACCGTCCTCCGATCGTCTCTTCGAAAGAAATAGCTCCTTAAGTTTTCGATAGTATGTGACACGTCAGGAACTGTTATTACTGGCGGATGTAAACACCAACTTGCCCTTAATAAACACATTAGTTAATAGAAGAATCGTCGTAACTTCAGAATTTCTTGATATAAATATATTAAAGTTAGTACCATTTCACGTCTCACCATTGGTATCTTGTAAACCAATACAGACACAGAATCGGTTGAATTACAAAAAAGTTGCCTTATTTTGATTGTAATACTTTTATGAAAACAGATCGAAATACCTTGCTTGATTGCTGAAATATTTTGAAAAAGCTAAAAATCATTTGGTAAATTTGGTAATCGTGTGTAAAGGATCTATTTTACTATAATGGTGAAATTAGATTTTATTTATCTCTCTTGATTCTCAATATGCGATCTCCAATTTTTTCTTCTTATGGGCGCCATATTAGAATTTTAAGTGAAAATTCTTTTGTGCGACTGCCACAAAAGTTATTATTATGATTTTCAATTGTAGGCTATTGCTATCAAAGTTATTTCGTTGTGATAGCAATCCTATAAATTATCGGTTAGATCTAGTATAAAACATAATCTAATAGATAAAGATCCAGAGATCTATGTGACTAGGAAGTGCTTTCTGGCAATCGATTGATTACCAAAAGTAGCTGCTTAAAAATTCTCTAACTACTAACCACTAAGAGTGCGTTTACTCAACGAATGGTAAATTGTATAAAATCAGTCATATAATTTTGGAGCAGTTCAACGTATTTATTATTGCTTTATGTGTCATCTCTAAAATATGGTCAAATTTTATTTGATCAGTAAGTTACACATTAACACTAAATCTAACTTAAGGTCTTGATCTCTAAATTAGAAGCAGATTATTTTGCGATCTGTAGTGATGGTTGTTTCGGACAAATAATTCATTATTTGTAAAGGTCGACTTATCAGATCACATAACATATGATAAATACTATTTTTTTTCCTCCAAATCCATATCAATAATGTAATCTCTCAGCATAATCGATGGATTTTATTTTATTATTTTTTCGATTTTGCCTACTTACACCTCTTTTGTGATATTCTTTGCTGATTACAGTGGTTGAAAATTCAGGATGTAAATTAAACTGCCCAAGGTCATTGATATCATTGAAACTGGGTTTCACTTTTTATTTTTCTATTCTTCTTTTGAATAAAGAACCATTCTGCTGCACACATCTGTATAATTTCTAGAAAACAATACGATTCAGCTGCTGTCTTTCTAGATCCAATTGGAAATAAATAATTTTAGGATGTCTTATTTGTCTTTTCTTGTCCTCTATAGATATCAAAAATATTCTTTTCTGAGTATGAAAACATTATTCGATTAATTATTTATGTAATTAATCAAAATGTTATTCAAACCAGCTTCCAAAAAAAAACTTAGCTGTCTACTGTAACTGACTTAGTAACATTATTCGTGATTTTGGCTATCCACATTATTTTGACAAGAACGTAACCCCCGCGAATAACAAGGGATTACTGTATATCGAGCATTTCTTTTAGTTTCTTCATAAAGAAAAATCGGCCAAGAATGAGTCGAACTCGCGCAATTAGGATTTCGTATCTAATGAGCTGATTTTAAAAAATGCCCTTTTTTATTTTTTCTTAATAAAACGTAAACAAGCCAGCATTCAGTTGTTTTCTCAATGGGATGTTAAGAAGCCTAAAATTTCGTACTACTTTGCCACCTTAGCCGACTTCCTATCTCTAATAATAACAAAGATATCCTTGTTATTCCACGCCCATTGGGACTCACTGTATATATTATATGGCAAGGATTGACCTTCTGAAATTAAGGTCACAATTTTTAATTTATATTGCACGTTGCATGTACCAAAAGTCGTACATAAAATAACCATTGCTATTACAGAATTATTGATATAATATTTATTGTACATGAGCTATTTATAAAATTTAATATCCTACATTTCCAAATGTCCATCAATTTAATGAAGTTGTATATTATGGTAATAACTAGTAGCAGCCAATAACATTGAAATGAAATATGTCATAATAATGTGATTGATGTGGAAATAAATAAAAACTATACAATTCAAGCTTCAAATAAAGCAAACAAGTATTAAGCAAATTAACAACGTATTTTAATAATGCATATAAATGATATTTATTCAATGAACTGTTCGAAATATTAACCAATAACTTTTTTCTTGATGCAGCAAAAATACTTTTTCATTATACCTCACTGAAAACCCCATGCTTACTTACCTGCTTAGAGCACCTAAAATCGTCTTTTTCTGTGCGGTTATACCGTAAAAATTACCCCGCAGGTTAATGTCATTAGCTCTCGAAATAACATGTATTTCGCATTAGGCCAGTGCGTTCTTTAGGGTAACTCTATCCAATGATTGTGCCAGGTTAATCAATCAATGTTTGTTGCGTGTATTGTCAATAAATACCAAGTTTGCTGCAAATTCATTTTAAATTTAAAAAAAAATGTCAAATATAACAATGTCAAATCTGACTACATTTTTCTTAGCAACTCTAAGTAACACATTTTTTCCTAATGCCTAGTATCTCAGCGCATTTTCAGGCCGCAAAATACATTATTCCAGTATTTTAATTCGTTGCACAGTGGGTCAATTTGAGTAATTTCTGGCCAAAACTAAGAAAGACTGAATTTTTCCGACTTAAGGAAAATAGCTTAGTGACCGTTTAATTAACAAGAATAAAGATTACTTTTAAAGCTACAATTGATTATAATTCCCAAGTATTCTCCCTTTTCAAGCTGCAGCCCATAAAACGAAGAGGTGTTTAGGTAATTAGTTGCGCAGTGAGGTTTCAGTATATGTGCGACTGCCATGTAATTTGATAATTTGAAAAATTAGCCATATCTTATATGGAAAAAGTTAAGTGTCCTATTGTAGATCAATATTTCATTTTAAAAAATAACATGCGGCTTATGCCTTAAAGTCTGTCATCAGATAAAATGTATCATACATCCTTGTAGTAAAACCAGTAAAATTTATACTTTTGTTTATTTTATATTTACTTTAACAAACTTTAGCCTTGACGTATTTTTTATATATTTAATGAAGTATGGACTTCGATGTTCTACAATTTTTAGTTGCGCCTAGCTGCGCCTTCTTTTACCGTAATGGTTTAAACAGAATGATGCAGATGAGAGAAATTTCCACTTTGGGAGTTAACGACCGATTCAATACTTACTACATAATATTTTTGCAAAAAAATAATTGCTTTACTAATTTTGTAATACTTTTATATTGAATTATCCCTAAATTATTTTTTTAAATTAGTTAGAATTTCAGCTCTTTATACTTACCCTAATTTCTTGGTGATAATTTTTTCAATATTTTTCTGTAATGACCAACTGGGAAAGATTTTTAATTTTCAAAGTTTTGGTCAAAAATTATTAGTTTCGACCCACTGTGCATTGCTAAGAAATCATTATAAAACAGTCCGAGAAAATTTTTGCCGTCCTCAGCTGGTAATTTTTACAATTGTGGCCACATTATTGCCAATATCTGCTTCAGTGATGAATGCAGCTTTACTTTACATGGCTCTGTTATTGAACAGAATGAGCGTTACTGGCGCGATAAGAACCCCCATTTTGTCAGAGAAGGTCATACTTGAGTGAATAT
Organism: Dastarcus helophoroides; assembly: GCA_028583605.1. Lineage (NCBI taxonomy): Eukaryota > Metazoa > Arthropoda > Insecta > Coleoptera > Bothrideridae > Dastarcus > Dastarcus helophoroides. The sequence continues at coordinate 8,730,069 of CM053326.1, forward strand.
TTGGGGCAGGATTCTTGGGGATGCTGGCATTAGGTCCATATTTATAAATGAAATATTAACTGGTACATTTATTTGAATATGTCAGAAACCATCATAGATCCTTTAATAACCATGGAAATAGAGAATTAGCGAGATTTAGAAGCAAAACAAATGTTGGACGAAAATAAGTTCTTCTTTCATCAAGATGAAGCTCCACAACATTCTGCCTTAAACGTTCGTAATTGGCTTGGCAACCGATTGCGGAACCATTGAATTGGCAGACGTGGTGCAATTGAGTGGCCAGCAGGATCACCAGACTTGACAAGTTATATTTTTTTCTCTGGGGCCATTTGAAGTCAGCGATATACAAAGCACAAGCATCTAATTTGGAAGACTTACAAGAACCCATTGTTGATGGATGCAGGCAAATTTCGCGAGAAACATTTTAAAAAGTGAAACAAGAATTTCAAAACAGATCTACTTCTGCCTGGAACAAAACGGTGCTCATTTCAAGCATCTCTTGTAAAATTTGACTATTTTAGACGATAGGATTTGTAATTTTTAAAGATATTTTGTTTTGTTTTTTCATCATTCATGGCGTGTTTCTTTACTTATTAATTAAAGTTTAACTGATTACTTGAATTTAAACTCTAAACAGTGGTTCAAACACTTGTTTCATCGAAACAACCATTTCTTTGATAGATGATATTTCCAAGCGGTGATTTTACTAACAATGGGAGCTTAACAACAGTGTTGTGTAGGAAAAACCTGAACGTAGGCCGTGCTGCAAAACAAGCGGATTTTTCAAAAACTAATCGTAGAAAAAAAACGTCTACACAGTGAAAAAGGGGCTAAAGGGACCTTTCAAACAAAAAACTTTCTAAACACCAGTGCTATTTCAGCTTTTTGAGGGGGCTTCCCCAGCCAAGGAGGTACACGTTCAGGTCTCAACGTACACTAATTAAAAGTCCCCCTCACAACTACAATTGACTAGTTTTGGTACTTGGCATATAAGATTTTTGTTTTCAAGATATTTAGGGTGGATCGTTTTCAAAAAATCATCTTGTGTACTATTCTATTACTATTAAAAATAGCACCGTATATCTTGGTATTATTTTAAGAGGTAGCGGTGTGTAAATTTAAATAAAGTTATAATGTAATAAATGTTTCATTTAAAAAATAATCATAATTAAATATGGTTCATGTTAAAATTGGGCTTTCGTTGTTTTATTTGGAAACCTTGTACAATAAAACATCATTTTATATGTGACAACCCTTTGGCTAAAATCCAGTAAAAATTGTCTCCGCATTTGCTTTTGTTTTCTCTCGATCAGAAATGATTATAATACACAGACTGTTCTATTTTAGATAATACTGAATAAAGTTGAGATCTAACTGATAAGTTTACACTTCCTTAGAGCTGAATATCAGGGCTTCGAACCGGAACTGAACCAAAAACCGAAAAAAACCGTTATTTTCGCCGGAACGAAAACCGAAACGAAACCGAAAAAAAATATCGGTTTATTTCGGTTTGTCGAATTTATTTACAGTGAAATCTCTCTTAAGCGGACACCTTCGAGACTGCCAAAATATGTCCTCAGGTGTCGGAGGTGTCCGTTTATGAGACGTGGTAGACAAATTTGTTTGCCTACTTTTTATTTTCGTTTTTTCTGGTATTACACATCAGAAATGTCTTGGAACTTGGAATTTCTTTTTTTAGTTTATGTTCAAATTTCGTGATTTAAAGATCAAAGTTAACAGTTAGAAGAAAACTCGAAATTTCGTTGGGAAAACAAAATTTTAAAATAATGTTCAACATTTTTAACGTTAAGCAATAAGGTTGTACACTTTAAAATCAAAATTTTGAGAAGAGTAAAAATTGCAAAATTCCTAAAAACGTGTAAAAAAAGTTAAAATAATTAAAAAGGGCTGACTGTACAATCTTAAATTTTTAATTTTTTTCCTTAAAACTTCGAGTGCTCAAATCAAAATTTTTATAAAACCAACATCAATGTTGAGATAATAAGCCTTGTATATACGAATATATACAAGTTTAGTACGATGCAATTGAAATCTAATTTCTTTAGAATCCAATGAAAACTAGATTGCAATTGCAAAGTTTAGGTAGATGAGGCAAAGCTTGTATCACGGGTTGCATCGCAACATCCATAGATACAAACATCCTCGGCGTGACTTTACTTTCATCTAGTTTTAACAAATGACCGAGTAAATGTTCTGTAATTAAACAGTTAAACGTGCTTAAAATTGAAAGTATGTACAACCGAAACCATAGACTAGTTTCGGCCTTCCTTTGGCCTCATCAGTATGGTACGGTGGTTGTATACACTTCCAACTTAAAGCCGTTAGTCAGTCGTTTAAGTATCCAACAGAGTAAGCCTCCATTGGGTGACTTGTAACTGACTTTTAACTGTTTATTACGCAAACATTTTCGCTACATGATAATTGAAGCATTCTTCTCTGCTGAGATAATAAGCCTTATATATACGAATATATACAAGTTTATTACGATGCAATTGAAATCTAATTTCATTAGAATCCAATGAAAACGAGATTGCAATTGCAAAGTTTACGTAGATGAGGCAAAGCTTGTATCACGGGTTGCATCGCAACATCCATAGATACCGACGTCCTCGGCGTGACTTTACTTTCATCTAGTTTTGACAAATGACCAATTAAAAAATAAATTAAAAGTCAGTTACAAGTCACCCAATGGAGGTTTACTCTCTTGGATACTTATACGACTGACTAACGGCTTTAACTTGGAAGTGTATACAACCACCGTACCATACTGATGAGGCCAAAGGAAGGCCGAAACTAGTCTTTGGTTGCGGTTGTACATATTTTCAATTTTAAGCACGTTTGACTGTTTAATCACAGAATATTTAATTGGTCATTTATCATCAACGTTACAAATTTCTATTGCTTTTTATATATCTTCACATTTTTCAAAATTTAAAGTTAAATCTTGACATTTCTAATAGTTTTCTTAAATATGACTCTAAAGTCGATAATTTGTGAATAAAATCCAAATCCAGAAAAAGTGCTGAAGGACGATTATTGGAGTTTTCTAGAAAATGAGCTTTAGATATGTGGCCTTTAAAGTTGAAATTTTACCTCAAAGTGAACATTAAAGTATGTTTTCTGGACATTTTGATTTTAATTAAAGCATCAATTTATGAACTGAAGTGAAAATTTAGAAATCTAAAATTGAACCTCCAAAATTTTTCTCGGTATTAGAGTTTCAGTTCCAGTGTTAAGGACAAACTCGAAATTATGGGAATTTTTTAAAATAGATAAAACGTTTTTTAAAATTATGACTTTTTCATTGGAATTAGGGTTTATTTATTCAAAGATTTGATATTTTTATTTCAAACTTCGATTTCAAACAAAAATTTACCAAAAATTTTAAGATTTAAAGCTTAAGACAAAAATTAAAACTTCGCGAGACACCCAAAATGTATAAAAAAATTCGAATTTTAACACCGAAATTTAAAAAAATCTTGGAAGTGGAAATATTTATGAGCTTAAAAATTTTGTTTAGATACAAAATTTGTATGACATAACTTAATATTCGACCTAAATTTTTTTAATAAAATATTAACTGGAAATGTTAATTTTCAACTTACATGAGTTTTTTTTTCATAGTTTTCATTTTGATTAGAAATTTAGTTTCTTTTTTTATTTTTAATTGTAATTTTCCTCTTTAATCAAAATACGAATTACAAAAATTAAAATGTCAAATTGGAAAACTCGAATGCTCAAAATTCAAAGTTTTGAAAAAAAAAACTCGTAGCTGCAAAATAAGACTATTTTTGATTCCTGCTCATTGATTTTAAAATAAAAAATATGTAACTACTTTTCCATTCTTCAAGTGAAGCTTCGATGAAGAACTGATTTACGTTGAAAATATCCTTTGACGAATTTACTTTTCCTTTCGACATGTTTGAGCGAGATATCCTGTTAATGCAACATTGCGTATAATTTTGTGGTGTCCAGTTAAGAGAGAACATTGGCATGTTGTGTGTAAAAATACGTGGCCGCGTCCACCCAACAGAGAGTCCGCTCAACAGAGGTTCTATTGTATGGAATTGTCTATGATACAATTCCGGACTATGAAAAACTGTCCGTTTAATAGAGGTGTCCGTTCATTAGAGGTGTCCGCTAAATAAGATTTCACTGTATTTAAAATAGTTTTTACTTTATACTTAATATTAGAATTTTATTTAAAATTAAATTTTTTTTTTTACACAATTTTACACAATTCCATGCAACTTTCATTTCATCTTTATCTCTCACTGATCTCACTGATTAGCGTGTTTTTCATTCAAGCTAGGGAAATTCGGTTTTCCTTACAATTTTTTTTGCAAATCCGAGTTTTTCTGGAAACTTTTTTTAAAAAATTTCAAATTTACTTCTTTCTTAAAATTTCAATTTTCTTTTCCTAATTTGATATCCCTATTTTTTGAAGATATTTGTCAAATATTCGATTTTTCGTGAATTTTTTTCTTCAAGTTCCACTTTGATGTTAGTATTCCAATTTCTTTTCGAAATTCCAAATTATAATTCCTGCTGCCGACATCCTAAATCTTCCAAAAATTCCAAGATATGATTTGTTTTTCAAAATTTTCGCTAAAATATCGCAGTTTCAAATTTAACTTAGAAATTTTTAAATTTCAAGTCAAAATTTCAGCAACAAATCCAACATGGTATTTCAATTTAAAGCCGGGATCTTCGCATTGGGGTCGAAATTTTTACAGTAAACTTGAAACGATGACCTGTTAGAAAATGTATAATTTAAACTTGCAATGATTTTTTTTTACGTCAAAAAAGTAATCTTTATTCTGAAAACTTTGATGTTTTTCTCAAGATATCGACTTTAGCCTCAAAACTAAGATTTGTTTAGAATTTAGAAGTTGAAATTGTGTGTTCTCTTAAATGTTAGGTAATTGCTTACGCTAAACTTCTGACATAAACTCGAAGGTTCGGCCCTTTGCAAGTCGGCCCTTTACTCTATGAACTTTTGAGTCAAAAATCCATTCTTAAAATGTAAAATTTATTCACAAATCTTTTAGCTAAATCTAAAATTATTTCTGAAATTTTGTCTGTAAAATTGAAATTCGCTTTTATTTTTTTCAGAAAATTGGTCGTTGATCATAAAATTTCAATTTTTTCGTAGAAAATTTAAGTTTAGAAATAATTGAAATTGCACTGTTTGTGGAATTTTTTACTTTTATTTCTAAAATTTTCATTTCCATTAACAATTTCAAAAGTTTGCTTGAAAAGTTAGCAGAAGTTAAATTTAAAACTCAAAAATGCGAATCTGAATTTACAAATTTAATGCTGTTTTTTATTTTAAATATTAATTTAAAATCTCAAAAGAATATCCAAATTTGAAGAAAAAAGACATCATTTTGGAAAAAGTCTTAGTTCTGAGAAAAAACAAACTAAATTTATGACAAACAATTTTTCAAAATTCATCTAAACATTTCGAGTCCTAAAAATTTTGAGCTTTCTAGCTAAAACTCTAATATTTGAAATTTCCAAATTGAAACTTATATTTCTGAATTTCCTACAGTCCAAGTCTCCTCTCATAATTTTGAGAAAAATGTCTATATTTAAAGAATAAATGTCAACATGTCGATAGAAAGGGTTAGGAGGATGCTAGAGAAAAACTAAATTTTGTTTAAAGTCGAAATTTTAGAAAAGAATAATAAAAAAAAGTACATACAAGTTTAAATTTAAAATTTCAAAAGAAAAAAGCCTAAATATCGAAAAAAGGTAAATACACTTTCTGAAAAATTTTACTTTTTCCAGAAATTTTGAAGTTTTAAGCAACATTTCCAGAAAAAAAAATCGAATATTTTGGTTTAAAGCCAAGACTTCTAAATTAGGGTAGAAATTTTGAAAACTCTTTTTTTGAATAAATTTGAAAATTTTTATTTGAAACTGTGACTGTCCTGCAAAATCTTAACTCAAAACTTTTTATTTTATAATTTTTGGTCTTTTTTGTTTTCATTACTTTTTTTATTTGATCTTTTTAATCGAAAATTCTATAAAACAAAGTCGTAACAGTAAAAATAAATTTTATTACAAAAAGCGAGTCAAAACTTCGGCACAGAACCAAAATTATGAAAAAGAAGAGAAAAGTCTTTTAAATTTTCGAGTTTAATTGTCAAAGTTTGTATATTCTAGAAGTTTTTGACTCTAGGATACATAATTTAAAATTGTTATGAAAATTTCGAGTTTAAATTTGAAATATCTAAACCCGAAATTCCAATTTATTTTTTTATAAAGTTTAGGTTTTTCTTGAAATTTGAACTCAAATTGAACCAGGCCCGTAAGCAGGATTTTTTTTCGGGGGGGGCTGCGATCCTTCTGCTAAAACTACCTAGTCTTTGTTTGCGTCTAGGTTAGAGCTAAGAAGCCACAGTCCAATACTACTTTACTATTAATATTATTATTGTATATAAGTATACTAAAATATAAAAAAAATACGCTAAAACCATTTCTAGAGTCCAACTCTTCTAACATTCTGACAAAATAATTTAACAACAACGTTGCCTATTTTTCTTAATTTAATTTCTAAATGAAAACAGATGTATGGGTAAGATGATAAAATTATTCGAAAGATATTCCTTTTCTAAAATTTATCTTTGAACTGTCTTCTATAATGTGCACTTGTGTGTGTAAAATGCCTATAGAAAGTGAAAGACATAATTTGAAGTCCGCTGGAGAATAATCTTCTTTTTTTTAATTTTTTTCAAATTTCGATTAAATTCATAATTTTAACTTTTATCTCAAATTTAAAGTTTGCACCCGAACATTCAGAATTTGGATATTCTTTCTAAATTCTGGAAGATTAGATGTTTTTAAGTTCAAGTTTTTTCTTAGCGTCCAACTCTTCTTCCAACTGGCAACAACTTCAATTCCTACGTTTTTTATTTTGGGCAATTTTGGGAATTATTGTTGCTATCTGAATTTGCAATGTCGAAGTGCATTTGATTCTTCCGAATTTCGAAAAAAAGTGTTTGCTATAAAGTTATTTATCGTTTTCTTGTTATAAGTTTTACCTTTAATCTCAAAATTTTGACCTCTTTTGGAAATTTTCAATTTGAAGTAAATTTTTTGCTAAATGCGAAGTATGTTAATAGTTTGACTTTTTTTTCTCAAAATTTAAAGTTTAAAATTTTGTTATTTACTTCAAACCCACAAATATTTTTTTAAACATCAATTCTTTCTAGAAACCTGAAAATTTCGCCAAAATGTTTGTGAAAAATGTCTGATATCGAAATTCTGAACTTAATCTTGAGTTTTTTAAATTTGAAATTTGTTTAGAAAAGTCTACATTTAGAGTGAACAAACTCGTTCTAGAAAAACGACCGCGTTTATACTTAAAAATAACCAAAATTCATTATTAAATATTTCCGAAAATATTAACATTTTTAAAAATTTTGAATTTCCGAACAAAATAACGATATGTTCATTCTTAATGTGACCTGTTTGAACTCAAAATTTTTAGTTTTTTAAATTCGAAATTTTAGAAATAAGTTGAAATTTAGAATTACTCTCTAAATCCGAAGAAATAAGAAGCGATAATGTTTGGAAAAAAAAGGTTTGAAGTCAAAATTTTCTAAAAAAAAATTCTCATTTCCAAAAGATAAAATCTATTAACAAAAACTAATAACACTCAACATTTTGTTTTGAAACAAAATTTAAAAAATAAACTTTAATATTTCCTGAAAGTTTTAGTGTTTTCTCAAAATGGCCAGGAGATTTTCTATAAATTCAATGACTAGAAGGAAAGTCAAAATATTTTGAAGAAGTCTGAATTTTGAATAAGTGCTAATGTAAAAATTTTGAAAAATAAACTAAAGTCATTAAGCTCATTTTTTTTTTCAAAATTTCGACCTTAATCTTGACATTTTTAAACTCGTGGTAAAAAGTTGTAAACATTTTATAAATCAAGTTTTTCTAAAAATATGAATTTAAAAGTGATTAAAAGTAAAATAAATTCTTAATTAAAATTGAAATTTGACAACTAAGATAGAAATGTGATTAAAAGTATAATAAATTCTTAATTAAGGCTGAAATTTGATAACTAAGATAGAAATTTCAATATTTTTTTGGAAGTTTTCACTTGGAATTCAAATTTTGGAGAAAAAAGTCGAATTTTCGAAATCGTAGTCCAAAAATAAACAAATCAACTTCATGACAAACAATTTCGAAATTTTCTATTATGAAGTTTAAACTTTTTGAAAAAATTAAAAATTTCGAATTAAGCTGATGGGTTAAAGTTATTGAAAAATTCCTAAATATTTCAATTTAAAAATGCTCAAGTTTTCTGAAAAACTCGAAATTTATAAAAGAATCGACATTTTAGACATTTTTTAAAGTTCAATCGCCATGTTAGAAAAATTATAAAAGAAATTTATAAAAATAACTTATTAAAAAGTGTCTTCTCAAAATAATGACTTATAAGATATTTTGATTTTTTAGTAAAGGGTCTAACATTCAAAATTATATTCAAAAACCGAATTTAAAATTTAAATTTTTAAATTCCAAAACTGTAAAACTATTATTACAAAATCGAAGTTTTTCTCAAAATTTGGTAATAAAGCTCGAAAAACCACTTGTATAAATTTCCAATTCTTCTCAAAATTTGAATTTTTTTTCAAAATAGGTAGTTTAGGCTTGAAAAACTTGCAAATTCAACATTATTTTAATAAAATTCAAAACGTAAGTTTTTAAATTCTAAAACTGTAAAACTATTATTACAAAATCCAAGTTTTTCTCAAAATTTAGTGTTAAATCTCGAAAAATCGCTTGTAAAAATTTCTAGTTCTTTCCAAAATTTAATTTTTTTTTCAAAATAGGGAGTTTAAGCTTGAAAAACTTGCAAATTCAACATTATTTCAATAAAATTCAAAACGTAAGACTGAAATTTCAAATAAAAAAAAAGAAATTTTAAGAAAAGTTTAAATTTTCCTAGAAACGAAATCTCAGATTTAAATGTCAAAATATTGGAAAAAAATCGAATGAGTTTAAGGTAAAAATTTCAAGATTTAGGGCGAAAATTCGACAGTAATCTCGAAATTTTAAGAACTTCTTCATTTGAAAATATTATACTCCTTCTGAATATCCTGAGTATAACCTAAAATCTATTATTTTTTTTAATTTCGACTGAGATATCAAAATGTTTTTTTTGTTAATTGTGCGTTTTGGCCTGTTAATGCCTTTTTTTTAGAATATTTTACCTTTTTGGTGTCTTCTTTAGCTTTTCGTTTCTGCCTAATTTAACATTTTGTGCTTAAAATCCGGTCTCTAATAATAAGAAATGGCGCCAAATTTGAAAAATAAAACATCCCTCCATTTCAGTACGAAAACAGAATGATCCATAAAAATGGTTTTTAAAAAGATCGCACATCTGGAAAGTTCAGTTCTATCTAGTGTGAAGCCAAAAAATTTCGGGGGGGGGCTGCAGCCCCCTAGCCCCCCCCCTAGTTGCGGGCCTGAATTTAACTCAAAATTCAAAGTTTTAACACGAAATTTTTAAACTTGAAAAATATAAATTATTTTCCTTCAATTTTAGGCAAGGTCAGAGTAGTTACGTGTTGTAATATTGAAGAAAAAAAGACATCACATTTTCTAAATTATGTTCAGAAACCAATTTTTATTTCAAAAAACTTTTAAAACCCCAAAAATGAGTCACCCAGAGCTGAACCGAAAAACGGACAAACCGTTATTTTTGTCGGAACGAAAATCGAAAGTGAACCGATATAATTTTTTTGTCGAAACGAAAACCGGAAGGAAAAAAAGAGCGGTTCAAAGCCCTGCTGAATAACCTCTAAATTCTGAATTTTTTCATAAAATTTGACTTAATTATTAATAATGTTAGTAATGGCAACAAAACGTGACAATTGAAAAAACTTGGCACCTTTTTATTACGGAAGGAATATTCAATCAATAATAATAATATACAGTCAAAGGATATTTGTTTTTGAGCACCCCAATTGTGAAACATCCTCTCTACTCAAAAATACTTTTAGTCGATGTGTTTTTGTGTGCCAATCATTAATGTCTTTTAATTTTTGGGTCTTTTCAATTACGTCCTACAGATCCTGCACAGACTAAGGTATATATTGGAAAATTGTGATCTAAATATTTTTAAATGAAGGCCTTACTTTTGTCTCAACCTTAATGAATTTTTCAAACGTAATGCAGATATGAAAAAAAAAAAGATCTTTTTATCGGTTATAAAGCGAAATAGGAAAATGCTTTACCCGCCATTTCCATTCAATGGTCATCTCATGTTTATCAAAAGGTTTTATTGTGCCGCATTTGAATGCTTAGAGTATCCCTTTCTGCACCGGAATATTTAACCATTCTTAGTTCGACCCTAGTAAAAGAGATTGTTTTCCATTCTGCTTTATTGGCGAGGCGCAGCAGATGTTTTATTGTGTGGGACGCGACATGTGTGAAAGAGGGCTACTAATTACACTAATCAAACTTGTTATTCCTCAATTGTGCTTAATTGAGGCATTGTAACACTCATTGACAAAGGCTTGCTGGATTCCTACGTTATCTTGAAATACACATCTCGACTGATTAATTTCATTGTTCAAACTATGTATGTGGAAGAGCGAACACAGACAATAGCGTAGTTTGTAAAAAGTAAGTAGAAAATGATCTCCAATTTATCATTGCAGGAGTATTCTCCAACAATTACACAGCATTAGGTGCAGACAATTTTAAACACACATCCTTTCACTTCATTACTCATCCGGCAAATAACGTGTCATTTTAATGTTTATCTCTTATATGATGTGTTCAATTTTAAACACAAATGTTTTAATTAATGATTCTAGCATGAATTAAGCAAATTTTCAGTATCAGGATATATTCGTATAAGATGTTGAGACTGAAGGGGCTTAATCTTTGAATGAATTTAATAAAAAAAGTTTTTATCAAGATAGGTGCGGAACCGCTTTATTTTTAAGATACAGGGGGTTAAAAATTAAGAAAGAATTTGGTTTCTCCTTGAATACATTTAAACCGCTTGAAATATATATTTTTTAATTTTGGTAGATGCTAACTAGACGTAAAAGCGTATTTTCTGCAGAAAAAATATTTTCTCTATTTACATCAGTGCCGTTTGCGCCAACATGTTCTTGAGTAATCTTACGGAAAAAATTGTATGCAGCTGCTTTTTTTCTAAACAAGTACCAATTTCATAAACAATCTTTATTTCTCGGTAGAAGAGCCCCCTTCACTTTTATTCGTTTTACAAACGGTTTTCCATTAAAAAAATTATTCAGCTTTAAAAACCATAAATTTACTTATTTCATGCTAGGGGTTTATTAATTATTAAAAATAGTTACTTTCAAAAAACATGTAAATCTAACTTATCTAATATTCATTTTCATAAAGAAACCACAATGACCAAGGTTCTTTTAAAATGTGACATTAAATTCGTGGTAAAGAATATCAAGCGCCCATCGCAATGCAAAGAAATTAATTTTATTTTTTTTTATCAAAAACCATTCGTCGAACGAAAAAAGTTAAGAGAACATTTTTACTAACGAACAAAATATCTTAATGAAAACCATATTTATTTTGAGAACGAAAATCAGTTTTTTTCTTTTTAATTTCATGATTAAAAATGTTCAAGGACATGTTAATAAAAAAGCGTTCATCATACGATAAAAAAAATTAACGAAGCGTTTTAACCAGAAAATAAAGGATGTTTATGAACTAAGTAACTATTTTAGAAAAAGGCACTGGCCTATTATTTTTTCATTAAGTATGTTCGAGGGCGTGTTTGCGCGGAGGACCCTGACAGAACTAGAACAAATATTTTTCCTGCAAAAAATGCGTTCTTACGTTTAGTTAGTGCCTACCAAAATTGAAAAATATACTTCTAGAAATTTTAAAGCATTTAAAGAAAAACAAAATTTTTTCCTAATTTTGAAGACCCTGTATCTTAAAAGTAAAGCGATTTCAGACCTAGATTGATATAATTTATTTTCTTAATATAATTCAAGGAATATAATTCTTAATTATTAGCATGTTATTCGAAAACACCCTGCATACTCCAGTACTTTTTATTCAGCTACTAGCTGATGCCCGCGATATTGTCTGCGTGAAAGAAAAGAGAATATTCTTGGGTCACCTATGTCGGTTTTAATTACTTACCCTTAAATAACTAAACGCATCACAATCTTTCTTTTCTGAATTCTATTTTTTTGCGAAACTTTCTACTTTCTCTCTCTTTAAGCTGTTTAACTTATTCTACAGATGTTATAGTTTTGCGAGAAATTTCGTGGAAACAAGTCGTCTATTCGAGGTCAACTCAAAATTATATGCTCAATATTTCAAATTAAAACGTAAAATTGTTTTTTTTTATTTCAAATATCGATTCAAAAAAAAATTTTGAAATATAGAAATCTTAATTAAAAATCACACTGAAAATGTTGGTGAGGAAGGTGGATTTATTTAAAAAATATATCGAAAGATTAAGATTTCTAGAGCTCAATATAAAATTTTCAAATTTTGACCCTGAAGTCAAATGTTCAAGATTTTATTAGACTTTTCGATTTGGAGAAAACGCTCAAAAGGTTAAAAATGTTTGCAGTTTTTCTGGAAAATAATATTTATTCTCGAAATTGTTTGAATTGAAAACTTTATCTTAAATTTAATATTTAAGTCAAATATTCTTGAACTTCTAAATTCACAAACAGTTAACCCAAAATAATTTTTTATTTAATAAAAATACTCCTTATAATTTTGTGTCTCCAACATCTTTCTAAACTTGAAATTTCGACATAAAATTTTTTAAATTCTGAAATATTTTCAACTTTAATCTGTATTTTTAAGTTTTAAGCTCAAAGTTTTGGTTTTAGTTTAGAAAATACAATGTTTAATCAAAATGAGACTACATGAAAAACCACACCAGTCGTCAGCGTTGCCACCCTAATTTTTTGGTTTTTTACCAAAATTCGTCGTGCAAATAAATGTTGGCACCTATGTCAACCGAAATGTTAATTCTTGCAACATTTCTGTGTTTGAAAATTCAAACCATTTGCAAATGCAAAGAATAACCGACTCCCGCTAATTTTGGCATTGCAGAGTATTTTAATATTTTTAGTGATATTCTCTAAAAATTTATATAAATCTGTTCCGTAGAACAAAACTCACAGAGTGAAAAGTACTTTTCACAGTGTCATTTATGTTATATCTTAAATAACAGTGCGTTTGTTTAAATTTGTGTATTTAGGTTAATTTCCGCTTTTTTAACATCGCAAAATTTTGTAATAATTTTAGTCATACTTGTTTTTGTAAATCTGTTCGCTAGACTCTTTACAGTGTCATTTAATATTATATTTTAAATAACTGTGGACTTTTGTGGACTTTTGTCAACGATGGAGAAAAATATGGTGGTCGAGAAATTACAGATTAGAGTACCAGTGAATCGAATTTTGGAAGATGCGCGAAAAATGGAAACACCACAACTTGAGAGAAACAATTTGCTAAGTAGAAACGATGTTGCGTATTTATAAAAAAAACATAATATTGAAAAGAAGCGGGATAAGAATGAGATGATAGCTGCAGCACTGAAAATTAAAAAATAGAATGCAAATGGCAAGAATTATGCAATAAGATAAACTTACTTACCTACCTTCATTTTTATTTACTTCACTTTAGGTTCTGATCAGAGTGGTCGTTCACACATTAGATAAAGTTTGTAATTGTATCAAAATATGTCCTGTTTCTTTCATGTTTTTTAATATTACCTATTTTTATTAATATATGCTTAAGCTAAGGGAGCTAATGGAAAGGGTACTAACTCTCTCCTGGACAATGCTGCAGTAGCTTTAGGGTAACATTCTCAAATAAAAATTAATCGAGAAGAAGAAATTGCTCAGTTTGTGAAGACGAAGATAATGAAACAAGAAGCAGACTCAGTAGATAAGACAAGACGAGATATTTGGAAGACCCATATAAATAACTGGATAGATGATGCTGATGATGAAGCTTTTAATGATTTTGTAAACGATTTTAAAGCGAGAGTGAGATAGGATGATCATAGAAAAAATAAACCTATAACACCTATAAAACTTATAAAACAAAAATGGAAAAGCAGGAATATTTTCCAAAGAAAAGGTAGGGTGAACTAGGTGTGCATTAATAAAGGGGGTTGTGTTTTAAATTGACTATTTATAAATTTCTTTCAGATAACGATTTGTACGAGTTTAAAATTGAATTTAGACAAATGGATATTTTAATATGCTCAGAGAGAACATCAACATTGAAACGGGTCAAGAACAAATCGATATAAAGAGTGTAAAAAAATACCATCCGTATATTATAACATAAATTGTAATTTTTATTATTGCTTTTATGCATTTAAAACTCCCATAAGTTTCTTGCAGGTTCTTATGGGTACTAATTGAACCTGTAGAATAAAATTTAAATTATATTGAGTTTTTTTATTCTTAAACCAAATAAATACAACCATAAATGCAATTACTGAATGTCACCTTAAAGTTGTATAGTGTTAGTCTTATTACATGGACCCCCCTTTATTTTTGTTATTATCGACCATTTTAAAGATTTGAAAATGCAATCCCACATAGTGTTTTCTAAACTACAATTTCATTCCATAACCAAATCAATTGTTTCAAGTTGTGGCATTTTAATTTTTCATGCATCTTTCATAATTTAATTCACAAAATCACAAGTACTGCAACCTGCCGTTTCTCGACTAGTATCATTTCCTTCAAGGTTGACAAATATCTGCTTCTTAATTAATTTCATTGTTAGCATGTGTTTTCCAAAAGTCAAACTATCGTAAGACCCTGCTATAGTAAAAAATGTGTCACCTGCAAACACAAACAGATCAAAGACAAGACCAGATAATGTGTCATAATTTTACATGACATTACGGATGACAGCGATGGATGCCAATGTTCATTTTCGCACCGAATTTTGGTAAGAAACCAAAAAATTTGAGTGGCAACGCTGATGACTGGTGTGGTTTTTCATGTAGTCTGTCGAAATGTAAACAGTGTGAGTCACTAGTAGAGTAAAGCTCTGTAGCTCCCACATATTCTTCACTAACACAAATATTTTCAACAAGAAGGTACGCTAGCATAATTATAAAGTTATTTTTTACTATACTAGGTGAACATATACAGAGTGATGCAGTAAAGTTGACTTTTCCTTTAAATAAAGCACCCCATATATTTTTACATATTTAAATTTCTCACAAAATGCTAATTAAAAAGATTTTAAACAATACTAATAATAATGTAATTTCCTTTAAATAACATTTGCAACTATACAGGGTGATTAGCAAACGAAAAACGATATTTTTCTCAAAAAATCCAAATGGCGCACCCTGTAAATTATTTTACTTCTGTTAATTAACAGCTAAGCTTTGCTTTGATTTAAACATTTGTGGCTAATTTTTATAGTTTGGGAGATATTTAATTTCAAATTGAAAAAATTCAAATATTTTTTAAACCTAAACAAAGATAATGTTTTTAAAATGCATTAATTTAATTCGTGGTTCTAATTTTAATTATATAAATTGCATATTGTAACAAAATGTAAATTGTAGAATTTAGTACGTAAGAAAATTTTCTAGAAAGATCTGATAAGGAAAAGTGGCAAACGGTAAGCTTTATCTGCTGGATTTTTCTAGAACCTGGGAGCCAAAACTATATAAGGCGGCGCCTTTCCCTCGAGTTAGTTAGAATAAGTTAGTCAGTGTGGTTAATTAGTGAGTTAATGGTCAGAAGTCAATAAGTGAGTTAATTATTCAGTTTTGGTGTTCGGAGTTAAGTTTAGAAATAAAGTGGGTATTATTTAGCAAGTGTTAATAATCATTTCGAACCGATAAGCCCGCAAAAATATTTTTAAAAATATGAACTCTCAAAAAGAAAACATATCGGTTTAGATGGTGCTTATCCTCTATAACTAAATTCTATGCATCCATGCTCTAAGTTCTTTGCACAGTTCACATTATTTAAGCAAATAAGGGTAAAACTAGTGCATGGTACAATATTCGTTTATTCTGGTGAATTTTACGTTTGTTTTGGTGAGGCATATTAACAAAACAAACTCATTTCCCACAACGACAATAAAAAATGTTAATAAATTCATTTTATGCAGCATCTTTTCAAAAAGAAAGTAAGTTAAACCTACGCTGTGGTTTAATCAAGCTAAAGCACTTAAATAACAGTTGTGTATTTTACCTTAAATTGATAAGATCGCAGTTGAAACGAGATATGTCGAATTTCTGGTTTTGTAAACTTTTTTAGAAATTATGCGGTAAAAAGTTTATTTATTAGAATTTTTTATTACCGCTAAGAAATAAATTTCCAACAACTTTAATCAGAGATGCATTTTAAACATTCAAATGTCCACAATTGTTATTCTTCAAATTTAAAGTTAAATAACTCTCAAACTATAAAAGCTAGACCCACAAATTTTGACATTAAATCAACGTTATTGGTTAATAAAAATAAAAAATAATTTACAGGGTGTGTTATTTGAATTTTTTGACAAAAATGTAATTTTGCGTTTGCTAACCACCCTGTATAATATCAAATACTATTTAAATAAAATTAGGTTCTGTTTCAAGAAAAGAACATACTGTAATTATTTGCAGAAAAAATAAATTGATTTGATTTTTTCTGGTCTTTCATACGAGCTTTAAAATTAGACTGAAATTTCATACTTTTTCTAAATATCTCGTTAACTATGAATCGCAGAGCCCTATTGTTTAATATCGTATTAATTAACATTTTGTATATCGTTTAAATATGTAATAATATACACAGTGTTCTATTTAATAAAAGGCAACTTTAGAGCATCCACTCTGTACAGTACATAATAATTTTAAAATGTGCACATCGTAGTAATGTACCTTAATACTAATAAGATTTTTGGTACCAAAATAATGTTACGGGCTTATCGGTTCAAATAGATTACCACGTGTGAATTACACCACTTTATTACCAAATTAACTCGGCACACTTCAACTAAACAGTAACTCACTACTTATTTACTAATTGCTAACCCACTAACTACGCTGACTTCTAACTGACTGACTCGAGGGAAAGCTGACCGCCTTTTTATAGTTTTGGCCCCCGGCTTCTAGAACTTTTCAGCAGATAAGACTTATCGTTTGCCGAAATTTCTGGAACGCTTATCTGCCATTTGTTTCGTTATCGCGGCCGCTTTCCCCTTATCAAAATCTTCTAGAAACTTTTTTTATTTACTAAATTCTACAATTCTATTCTAAATCCTATTTCATCTATTTACATTGCGTTACAATAATTTTTGGAGCTACAGGTCTTTACCCTACTAATGACTCACCCTGTATAGAGCTTTTCTAGGTTTTTCCAAATTTGAAATTTCGTCTCTAAAACTCAAAATAGTTTTTGTAAAACTTCTAATATTATTTAGTTATTTCCTTCGTTTTAACTTTCATTTCGATAACTTTATTTTAAATAAGAAATTTGGAGTTTCTCCATGTAATATCAACAATATTTGTTTGTTTTCTCTGAATTTTTAACTTTCATTCCAAATTTTTGATTTAAAGGTTACAACTTGAAAGCAATAATTAGGTAATCTAAATCTTCACTTGTTATTCTGAGAAAGAAATCAACATTTTTAAAGATATTATTTTTAAAATCATAAAATATTACTTTTTTGTGGAAATTTTAATTTGAAGAACAGACATTTTTAACTTTGAAATTTGGAAAGATTAATATTTATTTTTGCAGGAAATATCAAACTATTGAATTAAAATAATTCAAAAATTCTAAACTTTCTTTCGTTAAGTGTTATGTAAACAATTAAAATTTTCTTTAAATTGTTCCGACTTTTTTATTAAAATTTCCAGTATATCTTTAAACATTTCACAGAATATTCAAGATGTTAACTTTTTTATAGAAATTTCAAGGAATAATGGATAGTAGCTCGTAGAAGAAGAGCAGATGTGGTGTCCATATCGCAAGATAATGAATGAACTTTAAGCGCCACGCCATATGCGGAGTGTCTTAAACTAAGTAACAAATTTCAGCCAATAATTCACAAAATGTAAAAAGGGTAGGGGACATTTTTTAGTCGTATAAAGGCAAATATTCGTACCAAATATTATTTAATCAAAAAAAAAGAAATACTGAACATTCTATTTTCTTTGTTTTTTCTTTGTTCGTGACTATATTTAGAAATGATAGATTAACCTACGTAGTATACTAACCTAAGTTATTCATCGAGATAAGTTCTTGATTTTGTTTTTATCATTGTTACCTCTCTTTGCTCGTACTGGTGAATTTCTAATACAAAACAATAAAAATGTATCCAGTTTTAAAATAAATAACAAACTTAGCTGACAAATCAGTAAGCATATGAGAAAGAAGACATACCACTGCAGTAGACTGAACTATCTGAGCATACGTTAAGGGTTATACTTCTAAAAGAAAATACCTGTAGAAAAAATACATACAAAATTGCAGGGCTTAAACGTGATGAACTCTTGGCACATAAAATATTACTAGGGTTATTCTAACGACAGTATAGCGAGTGAAATTTCCCTAGCGGGCCAACATGATGAAGTTAATTAACTCACTGTCTATCTCTTTTTAAACAAAACCTTATTAAGGTACAAAATTACTTATTTTCACTGCGGCTTCCCTCTTCATCACATCCTCCTGGGATCTAAAAATACATCGAGTGGTTATGTTCTAAACTTAAAATTATGTATCCTTCTTCTGGAATGACGGGTGTTTGAGCGTAAGTAAAATATTATTTCAGCACAATAAATATTTATAATTTAAGTTGCATTAAGACTGTTGTAGCTAACAAACACAGCTGAGAAGTCTCTCGCTTGCTTATCTTAATTTTAATAAGCGTCTAAATTTAGTCATTATACAACTTTATATTGCCCAACATTCCTACATTTCTTAAGTAAAGCATGACTCGTCATTTCAAAAAGTCAATATTCGCCGTTAATTCAAATGAACGAAATCTGTAATATTTGTCCCAACTTTCCAGATTGTTCAAACTAAATGATGTAACAAACTGTTGAAATAAATTAAACAATGAAAAAAGCATTAACATAAGTGATTAATTATTATACAGGGTGGACCATAAGTAATGGTACACAGATCAATGGTGAATTTTTAAAATAAAAATAATGAGATTTAGCCTACATTTACCTTATACCAAAAGTTGATATTAACAGAGATACAGAGTGTCAAAGTTGAAAGAAAATTTTCGATTTTTTCGTATAATTTTGTAAGGAATTGTAATATAAACACCAAATTTGGCACATTGGGGTTTCTTAGGTCGACAAATTCTAATACCAATAGCTGATAGGGAGCGCTACCTACGTTATCCTGCATAGTTTCTAAATCATCATAACTTTTTTGTGCACCCACGTATATTAATTTTGAATGGGTTATCTTTTTTCCCCATATTTTTTACGTAAAAAGGGTGTACTTCTCTTAAAGTTGATACGAGCAACCGTTTCCAAGATATTTGCCTTTCAAAGCTTGACGTGCCTTGGTTTTAAATTACTAAGATATTAAATTGTCGAAGTAGGCTTGAAAAAAAAGTTATCATAAGACAGCTTTAAAACTAATTTATGTCAAATATTACTTTGCTGATAATATTATTACCTAAATTTTGAAAATCTCAATAAAGAAAATCCAAAAAATTAAGACGTAATTTATTTTCTAACATAGAGGTGTGAAATATGATCTCTAAGTCCGCACAATAAAATTTTAATACTCTGGGTGGTCAAAGCAGATTTTTGAAGATAAATTTCAATAAAATACAGCTAGATTTTGAATTGTTTACAATCCCTTTACATGAAAAAGGTCATTTGACACATATTTATTTTTGAAAATAAATATTGTTTTGATATTTGATTTAAATTTGCTTTAGAAATTTAAAAAATATGTGTAATAATAATGTCAGTAGAATAATATTTTTTATAAACTATTTTAGAGTTAGTGTTATTACTTTTATTTTGAAACTTACTGCGAAAAATTCACATTTACGTAACTTGAAATAAACGTACGGCAAACTTTGAAGGCAAATATCTTGAAAACGGTTGCTTGTATCAACATTTAGAAAGTATATCTTTTTTACGTAGAAAATGTATGTTAATAAAAATGTCTATTTAAAATAGGTGTACATGAAGCCACAAAAAAGTTATGATGCTTTAGAATAATACAAGCTGGCGCAGGTGGCGCCCCCTATGAGTTACTGACAATCTGTTAGCAAATTAGAATTTCTTGACCAAAGGAACCCCCCTATGCCAAATTTCTTGTCTTTAGTGAAATGTGTTCATCAGTTATGCGAAAAAATAACAATTTTCTTTTCAACTTTAACACCCTCTATCTCTGTTAATATCAACTTTTGGTATAAGGTAAATGTGGCTAAATCACGTTATTTTTATACGAAAAATCTACTCTTGCTCTATGTACCATTACTTATGGTCCACCCTGTATAAATAATGAGATGATTTTGCACTTAAAATAATTTACTGCCAGTTCTACCAATGTATCTCCAGATCTACAGATGTACATGCAAAGTAAAACTCTTTTAATTTTAAACACAGACTACTGAGTAGTGATGGGCAAAACTGCTATTTACAAGTAGCAGTTACGAGTTGCTCCTTACAACCCAGTAACAGTTTTAAATAGCTGCTACTTTTGTCTCTGTTACTTATTATGAATACGCGTTAGGCGATCACATATCGCAGTCGCAAGTATAATGAAAGTCGGAACGGAATGGAACGGAGCAAGTAGCAACTTACAAAGAGTACCTGCTACTGCTACTTTGTCACTGCTTACGCGATCGCTAATCGCAGTCAAAATAAAACCGAGCAAGGAGCAACCTGCTACAAATAGCTGCTACTCCACTAAACTGTTCCTGCTACTTTGTCACAGTATGATTAAACAATAAGAGTACCTACCCCTAAATCATTGCAAGTCGCAGTCACTTCGGACGATAGGATATATTTTTAATTCTTTGGCAGACCATCTTTTATAAACTCTGTTAATGTTTGAGGCACTTGGATATAGGATATAATATTGTTCATTTTTTTCTATTATGTGAATTTTTAGAGACTGTTTGAATTTATAAGAGGTAACCCTGTGATTTAAGTCGTAAAATTTCTGAGCCAATAACGAGTTATCAGTACAATTTGTTTTATTTTGACATACTCTTCTAACAGTACCTAATTAAAGACAAAGAATGGCAAACATATAAAAATAAGCTCCATGATTATCAACATGACTTATTATTTATTACAACAACAAAATAGTATCATAGAATCGCAAGATGATTCCAACTATAGAAGAGAAACACTGACAAAGCTTACAATTCCTTAAGGAAAGCGGACCGAAAGCACACAGAATTAATGAGTAAAGTAGCAGGTAGATTTGATAACGTAATGTGTAACAACTGTGACTGAATGGATCTTATATGTTCCAAAAGTAGCAGGTATATTTAGGAACTGATAACTGTTGCAACTGCTACTCAATAAGTAGCAGTGACAAAGTAGCAAATTGCTATGTAGCAACCCAACACTACTACTGAGTGTTCGGAATTCTTTGCTGTATATTTCGCTTATATATTTATGTACCTATCAGGATCTGTAACTGTGGGACTACTCCGAATATTTCTCTGATAATATGGTAAGTTGTATATTGTACAAGACATCCCCAATAAGATTGCCTTCTGAAGCTACTTCGTAAACCAAAAGGGCTTCAGTTGCCGTTATAGTCCGGTCAAATTAGCATCAAAGTGGAGCGTTTGGTGGAATAATTCGGAAAAAGCTGGAAATCGTCTTAATAACTTTATCTAATGTTAAATAGAAGTAGTCTGAGTTTGCATGGTCTGAAAAAGTGAGCCTAACTTTGTAGCTCACAAAAATTGCGGAATTTTTGCATATTTCTCCACTTTCCAGTGATAACTCTTAGAGGACGCTGCTTACGTAAAAATAGCATTAAATTCAGGTTGGAATGGGTACCCGAGACTTGAAATTCGGGGGAGTGATATAGCAGCAATTGACAGCCACAAACAGGCACTTTTTGGCCCATTTTATGAAATTTTTACTAACTCACTATTCATCCATATGTAATTTGGAAACTGCTATTGTAACTTAAAAAACTTACCAAATAAAATTGTAGAGCATTAAATTTTGCATCTAAGGAGAGTCATTTTGGGTTTATGAGCATATGTATAGGAAAAATTACTTCAAATAATATATTTTGGTACTCTCTAGAGATAGAGCGTCTATCCCATGAGAGTACAATTCATCTAGCATGGATCAAGGGACATTCTGGAAAAGAAAGAACCGAATGCGCTGACAAACTGACATGGAAGGGTTCGGAGGGACAATTTGTTGAACCAGAACCAATCAATTCCCCTGCCTAGTTCAACCTTAAGATCCCTATTTAACGAAGAAATCCATCATAAATACAAAGCCCAATGCCCGTCAATAACAACATACCGATAGACTCACTCCTTCATTAGAATTCCATGCAGGGAAAGAGCAAACCTACAACTTTCGAGAAATAACCTTAGGAAGAATTTAGAAAGGTCATGGTCTTCACATAATTAAAATTATAAAGGACTCCAGCTGAAGGGGGTGCTTAGAAGAACATGACAGTGTCGAGCACGTGATGTGTCACTGCCAGGCATTAGCATCAATCAGAGGATCCACGCTGGCAGGACTTCTGGCCTAGTGTGGCCAGTTTGAAAGAGGCGCATTCAAGGAACGTTCTTCAGTTTCTCAACAAGGTAAGGTAGGCTGAATGAATGACCAAGGATGCCTCCATCATGGGGATAGCACAATGAGCCCGGAGAAGGACGGTCTAAGTGTTGACCTAAATTCTACGCAACTCACCTCAAATCAAGAATCCTAGAAGGCTTTTCTAGTACCAAAATTTAATGCTCTACAACATATTTATTTTGTAAATTTATTTCAGTTAGGGATAGCAGTGTCAAAGTTACATAGGCATGAATAGTGTGTTAGTAAAAATTTCATACAAGGAGCAAAAAAGTACCTTTTTTGGCTGTCAATTGCCGCTGTACTATTGCACCGAATTTTCAAGCTTTGGATGCCTATTTCAACCAAAATTTAACTTTTTTACAATTCTTTTAATAACTATTTTTTTCGTAAGAAGTACGGTTTAGGAGTTATCACATGAAAATGGAAATAAGTGCAACAATTGCGCGGTTTTTTTAAGCTAAAAAGTTAGGTTTACCTGCTTAGACCTATGCAACTTAGGTTACTTATATCTAATATCAAAAAAAGGCACTTTAAAAATCCTGATTTTACTGGCCTAATACCTAAACATGAATGGTTTCCTTATTGTAATGAGAATTTGCTGAATTGGAAAATGAGAAAATCTAATATGGCTTCCATAATAAAAAAAAACCATTTTCAGTTTTTGTTTTAGTAAAATCTAAATAACCCGATATTTAATCGTTTCACCAGTGAAATGTTGATAGGCATAAAATTCAAAACACAACTACTCCGAGGGCTAAGACCCCTACCAGCATTGAACTACACTTTCTATATTTAATCATTATTACTATTTTTCAGTAGTAATAAAAAATGCTTCACCTCATACGTTTGTTTATGACCAAATAACATACCGGGTGTTTTTTTTTTTAGTTGGGGGGTTACCTTTATATGGAGTATCACTTATTATAAAGGCAAACTGATTTTGTCGATGGGGCTAATCAAAGCTAAACTACCTTTCAAAAATATTTTCGACTTCCTCCCACTTCCAGTTATACCGAAAGTAGACATCAACTTTCTTATTTCAGATGGCAACCCCCAAATTTTATGCTTTATTTGGATTTTTCGTAGAAAAATAAGGTGAGTCTATGTATACATGTTTATTGCTATCTTTGATAGTTTTAAAGATATTTCAATTTTTCGAAAAAAAAAATGAGAGAAAAGAGGGTTATTTTGACTCTTTGTATTTTTTTTATTATTTGCAGTAAAAACATGAAATTTGGGCTGAAGTCATGGAATATTATGGAGACTATCATAACGTAATCAGGTTTTACATTTAATACACAGGGTGATGGAAATTTTATGATCTTTATTGTTTGTGTTTTATTCAAAAAAACTCTGTTTTTTTTAAATGGGAATTATATGTTTTTAATCATTTTTGGATTCTTCACATAAAAGGAAGAAAAAAGTTATAGGACTAATTTTTTATAATTCTGCACCGTTACAGAGATATAATTCAAAATAAAAAAGAAAAATATATCTTTTTTTCTCTAGTAGCAACCTGGTAGAAAACAAAATTTTTTAAAATAAAACATAACCACGAGACCTAAAAATTTTAGGCTAAATAAAATTTAAGAGATAACCGTACAAGACGAATAAGTTTTGACTAATTGTTAGAATACTTATTAAAAAATGTTTAGGGAACCACGAATGTAAGTTTCGTTAAAATGGTTTCTTAAACAGACTTCTCATTTTTGGAGTAATGAAAATCAACAACAAATGTTCAAGAAAATTCGTCCTTTAACTGTTATACTGTTAGATTAGAACTCAGGATTTGTAAGCGTTAAATTTTATAATAAAAATCGAAATGGACATTTTTTAGTGATTTTTTTACGACTACTGCATGACAAGCATATTGCTAGGAACAATCGAAAGTGAAACGTTATTCAATTAGAAATCTTAAAATATGCCTTTAAATGTATTGAAATCGAAGATTGTCCTTGTTGTTCTTGATGTGAATTTTTTGTCAATTATTTTTTTTCCTATTACTTATAATGACTAATTGTTAAAGCTTTTATTGCCTACAGTTAATTCCCTACTTGAACAAAAAAGACATGTTTGATTTTTTTTATTTTGAGATTTATGTAAAATACCTCTGCAACGGCACAAAATTTTAAAAAATAAGGAATATATTTTTTTTCTTCTTTTTATGTGAAGAATCCAAAAATGATTAAAAAACATATAGTTCCCATTTAAAAAAACAGAGTTTTTTTGAATAAAACAAAAACAGCAAGGATTATAAAATTTCCGTTACCCTGTATAATAAATGTAAAATCTGATTACGTTATTATAGTCTTTATAATATTTTGTGACTTTTACCCAAATTGCATGTGTTTATTGCAAATAATAAAAAAGATACAAAGAGTCAAAATAACCCTCTTTTCTGTAATTTTTTTTCGAAAAATTGAAATATCTTTAAAACTATCAAAGGTAGCAATAAACATGTATACATAAACTCACCTTATTTTTTTAAGTAAAATCTAAATAAAATATAAAATTTGGAGGTTGCTATTTAAAATAAGAAAGTTCGATGTCTACTTCCGGTATAAGCGATAGTGGGGGAAAGTTGAAAATATTTTTAGAAGATAGTTTAGCTTTGTTTAGCCTCATCGACAAAATTAGTTTTGCCTTTATAATAAGTAGCACTCCATATAAAGGTAACCTCCCAACTAAAAAAAAACACCCGGTATTTTAAACATTTTTTTACCTGCTTCCTTCTTTTTTATTTGTTGTCCCATATTTAACATTGCTGAGAAGTTATAATGGAAACGAAACATGGATGCCCAATGCTACGAATATTTTTTTGTTTTTTATATCTTTATATTTTACCAAAAAAAAATTTACTATTTTTTTTTTATTTTGGCTGTTTATCTCTGTCTAATTTTCCGGTCATCTAAATGTCAATTTTTTTGCTTTATTGTTTCTAAATTATAAAAACTACTAACCTATTTTTGTCAGATGTCATGAGGTGACGTTTTAAAAAATTTAAAAATCTTATAGTCGTGTGTCAAAAAATAAAAATTTAAATATCCTACAAATTGGGCTCGGTAAGCCAAAATAAAATTTTTGAAATTATTCAAAACGAGTCAATAATGATCCAAAAATAAAAAAGAAGAAAATGCGGATGTCATTTGAATATCCAAAGATAATTATTATAGCAACGAAACAAAGGTGGCAAATACAAAATCTAGGTCATCGGAAGATGACAAAGAATTAACCAATAAAAGTTTTTTTTATTCTGAAAGGTTTTTTGAAAAACATTATGAGCTAATGTTTCATACACAGGCTGGATCCTGTTTGTATAAAATAAAAAATTAAATGAATAATTAAGATACGTACAATGATACTTAATTTGGAAACAAAAGATCTTCTACATATTTTTCAGATAATATACTTTCTTTTTGTTAGTGAAACGGACTGGGCCTTCGTTATCTTCAAAAATTGAAATACAGAATTTGTCTCCTAATTGTATCTCTCTGAAGATGACAGCTTGGCTGTCGAAACGCGTTAGAGCAACGTTTGTTGTGTTTTTTAATCTTTCTTGGTTTCAGGGGACAAGTTCTGTATTTCAATTTTTCAGATAATGTAGGTATGTATGTAAAATAAATTGTTGTTAATGGTCATCTGAATATATACTTGTAAGTACCTACATATTATAATGCAACTTAAGCCGGCATGTGACATGTGACGTCTGAAAACGCATGCACAACTTTCTTAAAATTTAATTTGTGCCCCTGTCCCGCCCATTAGCTTTCAATTGTGCATTTTTTTAATGCACGTATACAGGAAGCTTACTCGTCTATTGCACTTTAACTAAAAGACGTCGCTTTAAAATAGTTTGGGGTGTGTGACACTCCACGTGTCAGTTCTTGAAACTTTTTTTGTGGTTACGTTTTTGGTTGTTCATCTGCTGAACAAGGTAAGAGTGACTTTTCTAAGAGTTTTTTTGGTAAATTTATAGTGCATTTTCTTTTGTAGCTATTTATCGAGATGTCTGAATGGAAAATGGAGCAGGATCATTTATTAGCCTTATGGGATGAGCCCAGGCCAACCAACCTTTTATTGATTTGGACGATTTGGAAGGAGATGATGAAATCGACCAAATTAGTACCAGCAGTGCCTATGCTAACCAGGAACAGGAAGCGGGGAGTGGAGAGAGAGAGAGACACAAGAAGAGAATCGTGAAATAAAAGAGGCAGAAGAAAACGAAAATAACTTTTATAAGAACAAATGGAATTCAATTGGGTAAAAAAATATCAAATAAAAATGCTAGAACCAGATCAGAAAACAGTGTAACTTACTTGCCAGGGATGAAGGCTTAAGAAGGCTAAAACGCTAATAGATGGTTCTCAGCTTTTTATAGATGAAGAAATGATAGCAGATATTGTACGAAATACAAATTATAGCATAGCCAAGTAATCTGAAAAATGAAAAAAATTCGTCACATTACGTTGAAACGACAGTGACAGAAATCAAGAAGATGAGAAACATGTGTGAAGCCTGCAGTGCTTTCATATGTCTAGAAAATTCATTACAATACTGACAAAAAATGTGAAAAATCACTTGAATTCGATTCCCACTAACGTAATTATTTTTTTGCAGATACCAATGATTTTATTTTTTGTTAAAGTTAAGATTTCTAATTTTAGTTACTGTATAATACAAAATAATAACGTTTGCTTTGTATTTTAAAATTTAGACTCTATAAAACATTGCATATTTTATAGAAAAAAAAACATATGTTTCAGTTATTAATGTATCTATTACGGTTTAAATTTCCGTTAGGAATAGGGCGTGTGGCTAGGCCACCAAACATACATTGGTTGGTTTGATAAGTGCTGGCATATCTTCTGTCAGTCTTAGGTGTGGGAGAAATCGGCCATCCTTCTCTCTTGTCGTTCACTTGGGTGTCATCCTTCTCAAGGTGAGGTTACGGGATTTTCCAAGTGCATCTTGGTTGCTTTTCCGGAAAGGGATTTAATGTAACCCATCTTCGGATCGTCTGGGGCTATGGTATTTTATAGTGTTAATGTGTGTGAACTAAAACCTCAGATGGTTCCGGTTTTTCGGGAATAAGAAGGAAGGTGCTTCCCAAGCACGCGGCAGAGCCGACTAATAACCGAAGGCTCTTTTTGTTTGGTTGGGATCCTTGACGGGTTCATTTTTGAATCCTGGTCATCAGGAACTTGGGATCCATCTGTGATCGGTCAAGCAGGACCTGAAAAGGGACACAAGGAGGTTCAAAGGAGTGGTCATCGTCTTCTGGGAACCTCCAAGAGTGGGCTTCGAGGACTTCATTGAAGGGAGTTGTGTCAACGATCCAATCGCTGCACGAAATCTCAGCATCCCTCTCGACCTGGGACCCTTCATGACAAGCACATAAGTACCCCTTTTTATATTTTTATTTGGGGATTGTCCCAACCCTAGAGGTATCAGATGTTTGGCTGGCAACCTAAATTATAATACCGTTTTGAAATATTGCCTACACCCCTTTTCTTTTCGGTTGCTTACGTAGCTTATTCTGGTGGGCTTGGGTCCAACCAGTGTCACTCATTAACCGATAATGTTAAGATAGGAAATATATATTAAAGGGAACGGTTACCAACTTTTGTAAACAGCTGTACGGAACAAAGTGCGCACTTTCCTTCCAACAAATCGTGTCCGTAGTTTAAGACCAGAATAAATAAGTTCTGGAAGATACACGTACATTGAGTGCGTACATTATAAACTGTAAAAATACCGAGCGAACATTAGAACTTATTCTGCCCTTTAAAATATTTTGTTTTATTGCTTCGAAAAAGTATTTTCCTGTCTGTCTAAATTGTAAGGTTAGAACATAGATAGCAACACTCTCACTAAGGTAGGTCCCAGAGAGAGTGGCAACGAGAACGAGAACTACGCCATCTAGGACGTGAATTGTCCAGCTTCCGTGTTGAGTATCTTTTAGTGATTTTTCGACGTCTCCTTTAGGTATATTGCGTGATTCAAAATCATCTGGCGCCCCTTTTTGGTATTCTTTAGCCGTCGTGCCGCGCAATTACCAAACTTAATTCTATTTAAGCGGAATCTGGGACTTAGGAAATATTTTCACTCCTGAGTTCTGGACTTGTCATTTTTTGGGAAGTTTTCCACTCAATAGATTTTCACATCGGCCCAAACGAGGGGTCCTCACGGGGTGTACGACTCCCAGCCTGAAACAAGAAGAGGCTCTTGCTCTTTCCCCAACGCTAGCCGGCGATAGTGAAGGAAATTATTTCATAGCTCGATAGTGGCACTTAGAAGAATTTCTTGGAAATTATAATTACCAAGCCACCCTTCCTTCACTGGGGAAAAACTCTGTAACATATCTTTGACAAAAATATAAAATTCCTTTTACATTTTTGGTTTTATTTTATAAAAATAACTCAAAAGTTAACAAAAATCAAGTAAGTGTAGCCCCAAATATTTATAGAAATTATTAAAACCTAATTTTAAAATTGGGGTGTCCTATACTCCATTTGTCGGAAGGTGTAAAACAAATTCACGTGTCATACGCCGGGTAAAAAAAAATATATCGACACCTACAATATAGTGCCTACATTAAATATTAAAACAATTTCTGCAATGCTTCCCTGCATGGTTTAATTCAAGCCATGAAAATGCTCTTACAGTTTTTATAAACTGCCATTAAATTTTAAAGCTAAATGAAATACGTAATCAACTTTCGCAATAAAGATTTATATTTAATTTTAAGCCAGCAGTGAGGACTAAAATAGCAATTATGTAAGCACTTCAGCCATGTTACGATCAAAATTAAAATGGTTTCTATTTATCGACATCGTATAAAATAATGCATCATAAACTTGTGTATAGTTACATTCTTTACGTTTCTTTTTAATAAATACTGAACAATGTTGGATGCAAACGACAAATGGGATACTTAAAAGCTCAGCAGGCAGCATTTATTTGTAAAGTAACAAATGCGTGTAACATATCGGGTGTAACAAGATCATGGTACACCCCGTATTTTTTCTTTAGTTTATAAAGATAAAATTTTCAACAAACAACATCGAGTAAATGGCCGCCAGGACAAACTTAGGACAAACTAATCGCTCACTGTGCTATGAGTCTATAGCATAACTTTGCGCAACATTTTAGCTGGAAGGTGTGCAATATAAATCGAACTGTATGTTATTTTGAATAGAAATTTTTCTATTCCTCAAACATTATTTTTTGCTTATTAGTACGACAACAGGACGAAAATTCGTTTCATCATTCATCATCAAATTGTGTAAAAATTTGATTGCTGCTTCCACTAACTTTGTAAAGATTTGTGAATATTGGAAAAATTTTTGAATATCAATTGGTGGTAGAGTAGCTTAAATAGAACTTTAATTTTGTACAGATCCATAAGCAATGTGTAAAATTCTTAAAGTCCGTTTAGAGCGAACAAATATAAGTCCAATATTTTTGTTTGAATAATCAGGACCAACTCTTCTGAAGTGCATTGTGTTGAAATTATCGAAAAAAAAAGTTTTGTAGTAAAATTTAACAATTTCTGTGCGTCCTTGAGGAGAACTTTGTATGTTTCTACTTTTTTTTTTGAAATCCAAAAATTGTCCCCTGAAACCAAGAAAGATTAAAAAACACAACAAAGGTTCCTCTAACGCGTTTCGACAGCCAATCTATCATCTTCAGAGAGGTACTCAATATCTCTCAAAAGCAAGCAAGCTAGCATCTTCAGAGAGATACTCAGTATCTCTTTGAAGATGATAGCTTGGCTGTCGAAACTGCCTTAGAGCAACCTTTGTTGTGTTTTTTAATCTTTCTTGGTTTTAGGGGACAATTTTTGTATTTCAATTTTTGTTTCTACTTTAACATAAAACTTTACTTTTGATAAAATTTAACAAAATTATTATAATATTCCATAGCTTGATATATTTTGCTGCACCCCATATATAACTAAATTTATCTTAGATAATTTAAAATAGAAGTCCTTTAGCATTTTACTGTTAACTAATCTTGGCGCAGGTTATTAACATTTAACTTTCATGCGCTGTCTTGAAAGCAATGATAATATTGATGGAGGTTAAACTTAATTATCAGGATCAGTTGACGTAATAACCATGACAATATGAGTAAGGAGCAGTATATATATTAAATCTAGCTAAGGGGATTTTCATATAATGTACCTATGGGGAAAAGGAAACACATAATGTAGTGAATATCGCAGAGGATTTTACACGCAGTCCCCAGCGAAACAATTGACGTGTCCTGATATATTGGTGCAGGCTGGCCGCCTGTGGCTCACTGATAATGGCCCCAACGTTTATTTTGCCAGGACTGCCATATGAACATATGAATCTACTTTAGATAAATTTAGCCACAAACCTATTTAGTGGCTTATCAGCTTATTATCTTATGAATGCAATGCCTCTAAACCAACCTTCTTCTAATAAAGCATTCGTAATACAAGTTATAAGACTTATACCATCAAGCTAAGAAGATCGTAATATTTTTCTTTAAATCTGATAATACATACATCAACTCAGAAAAAGAATATAGCCCGAAAGCTGATGATGAATTTAGGGAAGGTATTTTAGGAATGTTGAAATGACGAAAAATATATATGTAACTATTTGCATAATTTTTATATTTAATTTTGGCAATTATAGAATCCAGAAATGAAAGTCCTGAACTGTTTGCGCGGTTTTCAAATCCGACCGCCTTGATTATTACTATTATCCTTTTTTTTTGTATGTGGTTACTGTATCTACAAAAAGGTGTGTAACAATTTTTGTTAACACATGTAGGAGCTAAATATGTAATATTTTGCTTTTATGTAGCATTTTTGGTATGTCGATACAGATCATAATATACCTTTAAAATAATTGTATTAATTTAGATATTATTTATTCACAAATATGTAGTGTTTCAAAAGTATAGCATAGTGGTCATAAGCAAAAATATAAAAATATTAAATGATAAAAATAGTAATTGGAGACGCATGACAGAAGGTAAAAATGTCGACGTACTTTTTTGGGGGGTGTTCACTGATTATTTAAAATGTCTAACTTTGTATCATTGTATCCTTAACTGATCTGTGATCATCCCTAAACAACAAGGAAAATCCTGCACATATATAACATATTATCAATGATTATACTCTTTGGCTTTCGGTTAAAGACAACTGCTGACGAAAGAAAAGTTAGTCCAGAATTACTTGTTGCCTTACTAGGACACAAAACCAGTAAACAAAAAACTGATAGCCGAAACGTATATTAAACTGAAATTCTGTCGCTTAGTAAACTGGGATTTTTATTATTTAATAGACAGAACAAAAGAGAATTAATTGAGAGTGTATGGAACAGCAAAAAATATAGATGTGCTGTGGCTTTGTCAAAAATCACAATTGTATTTCTTTCATAGTTGCGGTTTCCGATGGAAAATTAAATCAAATACACCTAACAGCTTTTCAATATTTGATACACTCCGTTTGAAGTAAAGTGATCTATCACAAAAACAAACAACGATATTTTACCCATACGTTTATCAAATAGGAATAAAGTTCTAAATAGACTGTAGAAGACATCAACTGTCATAAATAATGTTATCGTTGCCTCATACATATTTCAAATATACTTAAAGCTATTGTTTCGGGTAAATTTTGCGGTTACGTCTATATAAGATACATTATGTATAACTTCTTATTTTCTTGCCAGTCGCCTGCGATTTGAATAAGAATACGAAATTTCATCCGTAATAATATGAATCATAAGTAAAGAAATAACTTTACCCTGATGAATATTTAGCGACATATTTAATTCAAATGGAATCCAGATACATAGAGCTGGCAAATTTGTTTTGTTTTATCTTTAGTTACCGAAAAATAACACTTTAAATATGTAATCGTTAAAGCTGATATTTTGTGGTATATTTATTTTTTAATATTACTTAACCTATGTTTACACATTGTGACTGCCATTTCGATAGTTTGATAATGACGTAACTGCCCAAACTTCAACGACACTTTGTGAATATACGTAAGTGTTATTAAAAACATATTAGGGTTTCATTTTTTATTTATTAATATAAATTTATTAATTCAAAGCTGCCGGAGAACAATATTTTCGTTTTTCGGTTATCATTAACTCTTACCAATATACATATTTCCAGCCAAGAGTTTTAATTACTATTTAGGGATTATATTTAATAATCAATATGTATATCCATGTGGTAATTTTGTTTCGTATTTATAACTTCAAAAGCGGGATCGTAATGTCGGAAGAGCCACTTTGCGTTAATGGTAAAAGTGTGTTCGAAGAGGAGTACATGTTTATAGCATTTAACTTGCTCTTTGTCAAATCGGATTAATTTGCAGTTTGGATTCAATTCGTCCATTAGATTCGCAGCGGAAGCTAGTAACTATTGCACACAAAGTGGTATACAGAAAAGCTTTTGTTAACAAAATCAGAATATTTAGTTGCTTTTATGAAAAAGATTACTTCCATGCCTTCTGAATAATATTAAACTAAACTATTAAATGTATATTAAAGAATTTTTTTGCTAAAAAACATTTGCGAATACAAATAGTAATATGGTCATAGATATCTTTCCATTAGGCAGTTCTGCTTTTACCATTTTCCAGTTTTGCCGGAGGTATTACCAACTTTGTTGTATAAAATGCAACATGCATGTACACATGCTTATTCAGATATGGAATCGACAATAAAATGAAGAATTTCAAAACACTTTGTATAAGCATTTTTCTTGTCAATAGTTTTTTCTTATTTTCAAAAAACTTCAAATGTCTAGCAAATGATTGGTATATATGTTACGGCTAAAATGGATATGTAGTTAGTTTTGAGACTAGCCAGTTTGTTTTCAAAATAACTAACAAAGATGCTATTTTGAAGGAATCAGCCGTTTCCAGCAAAATAGCAGATAATCAGTTGATAGTTTAGAAACTAGCTGGTCAATATACAAACTATCTTACTTATTATGGTTAAAATGGGGATTTTAAGTAAGTTTAATATAGTAGCGGCTAGTTTTGATACTAACTGAAAATTTGCAAAATTTATTTTAGCCCCTATTAATGAGTACTTTGGTATTTTAAATAGTCGGATTCACGAGGGAATTTTATTTCATTATAAATGTAAGACAAATCCTTATTCTAAATTTTCTAATTTATCATAAAAATAACAAATAAGTAATTATATTCTTTGCTTTGGAAGCATTCACTGTTTCTTGTATTTTAAAGTCGAATAGAATTGTCGAATTTCCAAAATAAAGCAAAAGGGACATTAATAAATAACTCTTATCCACTAAAAAAATGCCACATGATTATCGTCGTCGAAGAAATCGGAAATTTTTAAAAAAATGTAAACTTAGTTCCAACAGTCATCAAGCTTGAACCGACAAAAACCAGAAATATTTGCAAATTAGACAGAATACGGAAGAAATAATTAAAAAATCGAAAACATTTCACCCAAATTAGGACAGTTGATCGCCCTATCTAGAGCTGACGTATTTACATTTCTTGGCATCTAACGCAATCCTGATTACTTCTTGATACTGAAGTATATTCAAATATTGCCCGAAGTGTACTTTCCATATCTTTCGCAGTTTCAATTGATAGCCATTTTGAATATAAACGAAATAATTCTTAACAAGCTTACACATAAACTCAATCCTGCTATGTGAGATTCTAGTTTCCAGTTATTGCATATCCGTTTAGTTAATTTATGAACTAACTAGTAAACTTGCTATTTTGCGCAACTAAAACAATTTCAATAACAGTATTAGCTAATAGCAGGAACTGTTAGTATACAAAGTTACTAAACAATTTGGTTAATGTAAAAACAATCACCTAAAATGTAAATAAATAAATAAACCAAAGCAAATAATTAGTTTGCATGCTAACCAGGTAGTTTCTGAACTCTCAATTAAGCATTCGCTATTTTGTTGGAAACAGCTGATTTCTTTAGAATAACAGCTAAATCAGGATGTTGGCAAATAAAATAAGGATTGGCTGGTTTTAAATCTAATTAAGTATTAATTTTCGCCGTAACAGTATACAAATAAGAATTTCTGTCGCATTCTGTATTTTAGGGTTCCGTACCTTTCAAGGGAAAATTGGAACCCTTATAATCTCACTCTTGTATCCATCTCTCCATGTGTTACAAAGAGGTTTTCCTCGAAAACTATGTAACGTAAAGATTTGAAATTTCTCGATGACAATGAGAGTTAATTTGGTATCCGAAATATCAGATTTTAGTTAGTACACCGTGTGGGGTATCAATAAAAAGACCTACCTTTAGGGATCCTAAAATACTTTTTTTTAATAATTTTCGGTCTAATCGTCTTAAAGATGCAGCACAAAATGTGTCCGAAAGGTTTGTTCCCCCTGTTTTCCAAGATTTATGAAGATCAAATTTAGATTTTAATTTAGTTAGTTTTTTCGATATCGTAAAATTGTTGAGAAAAAAATATTTCATGGAAAAATAGGTGCTTGCATTCCAAGGCTTTTTGACCTACAGAGTAATAATTGTTTTCAAATAAAGAATTTTATTTAGTTAAAGGATAGAATTCAGATCAAATTTGTCTCATTATTTCATTTGGATCAATATTTTTGGAGTAAGCATTAGTTTATTAAATTGCACGCAACGCAGTTATTGCCGTTGAAATTGAGCTGTCTTAGGCATTGACTTAGCTTAGTGCGAATTCCAAATAAATGCTTTTTATCTAAGACATTATCAGCACAGTTATCAGTTCCATGAATATTTGAATTTATTGTAGGAAAAGGTGTGTATATCTGAAAATAATCCAAGAAAACTTGTCTAAGATTTTAAATTCATATATAAGTAAATATGATTTAATTTGGTCTATTTACTGTTTACTGTACTTATTGGTGCGGAACCTTAATTGCGCGCGCCCGAGTCGCTCTTGGAATTATTTAAGTACTCAAATTTATGTAGGTCTAGTCATATAAACTTTGGTTGACCTTTCCAACCCTTACTTCGTGAAATTCTTTAATATTCATAACTATTAAACTTTATAAACGAATAAAAAGCAACAAATATTGAAAATTCCCCAATGTTTCAATAAACATTTTCTAACACCGGACCAGGTTTCTCATAACTGCATCATCGGCGGTCATACCAGCGATTTGTTTAGCCGTTGTTATGCTAACAAGCTCCATGGATCACATACTCCTAGGAATATTTCGTATAATCCAAATTCTGGTCCAAAGCTTCAATTAGATGTGTGTTCAGAAGATCAATCTGGTTGTTTCTTCTTTTTTTTGTACGTTCCCCAACCTGATATTAATTAAAATTAGGAATAAGTACTTTCCCAATTTCAGAAAAAATTAATTAAATCATATAAGAGCAAAAAACCATCAAATAAAAATAATGAGACAATTTCAAATTTACTTGTTCATTTATTTCATAGAATACATCACACAAATAGCACAACAACTTTACGTTGAACAGAAATTGTTCTTTTTTTTTGGTTCATTCACTTTAATTAGCACAAACAAGAGCATTTTTTTCAAAACTCCCGCATTTTGTACTCATTTTGATAAGTCCGGGACTAGATCATATTTTGTTAAACTAGTTTTATCGAAGTTCAGTACCTGACTGTTCTGTAAAATTTCTTTCTGGTGTTTCTTGTTTACGCTTGCATCCTTAGTGCCTGAAGACCGAAAGAATACCCTAAACATCTCGCTAGAGGGCATAAGGATGCAGAATTTTGACTATATATATATATATATATATATATATATATATATATATATACAACCACATTGCACACAGCCTAAAAAACCTACGGACCATAGTCGTAGATACTAACACCAAAGGAAAAACAAAGATAATCAACACCTAAATTCACTAATAACCAGCAAAATCTTAAAACTAGAGATACAACAAACTAACTATAAATTAAACAAAGTAAACCAAGAACTACAAGACATAAAAACTGAATTGACTTCGATTTTATCAACTAACATAATCATTGAATTCGACAAAAAGCAAAAAATCAGATTTAACAGAAGCTTTCATAAGGTAAAGGCAGCCAAAGTACACAAAATTGATAAATTAAATCAACTAAATAATACAAACCCGTAATCCAAGAGAAATGGTTCAAAAACTTAATAACAGTACACATACCTGAAATAGTAAAAAACACGTTAGCACTAGGCCCAAAATTTAACTTAAAAACAACAGCCAAAAACATTAAAACGGGAAGTTTACTCGCGGATGTTGAAAACATTATAGACAAGTTACCAGAACACTTAAAAGATTTTTACAGATCAAAAATTGCCAGTATTGTCACCACATACATACATGCACACAAACAAGAAAAGAATCCAGCAGACAAAATCATGAAAAAAGTCAAAGAGTTCCTAAAAACAAATGATAATCTAATCATGGTAGGAAGCGATAAAAGGGGGGAGGGGTAACAGTGTTAATGGATAAACTCCAGTATCAAGAAAGAATGATGGACATATTAACAGACGAAGCAAATTTTGAGACACTAAAAAAAGACCCAACAATAACAATATAGGGAAAAGCGAATAAGATCATTTCGGATTTAAAAGCCAGCAATGAATTAACACCAGAAGAAACAAAAAAACACAAAATATATAATGCAATATGCCCAAGGATTTATGGGAATCCAAAAATCCATAAAAACGACTTTCCCCTTAGACCAATAGTAGCTAATTTAAATAGCCCAACTTCCAATATCGCAATCATTTTAACAACAATTTTAACAAATGCATATAACAAAGAAAATCAATATTATACTAAAGATACGTTTGAATTTGCCAAATATATGAACAACAAAATTATCCCAAACAACTACAATTTAATATCACTTGACATAGTAAACTTCTTTGGTATTATTTCTAAAAAAGGAATTTTAGAAGTAATAGGAAAAAATTGGCACAATATAAATAAACATACCAATATCAAAAAAACTAAATATCTGGACATGATCTTCTTTGTTTTAGACAATAACATTTGCATGTATGATGGAAAAATATTTAGACAAACATTTGAAAGCTCCATGGGGTTAAAACTCTCCCCAATTTTGGCACAATACGTCATGGACGATTTATTAGATGTCTGCATACCTCAATTACCATTTGAACTGGGTTTCATGAAAAAATTCGTTGATGACATGATTTTAAGCATACCAAGAGGTGAAAATCAAACTATCCTAATAATATTTAACTCGTATGATGGCCGAATAAAATTCACTATAGAAAAAGAAGTACACCAGTCAGTTTCCTTCCTAGGTACTAATGTTATGAGAAATGAAAATCAAATTTTAATAGATTGGTATCAGAAACCAAAGTCATCTAACAGATTTATCCACTACAACTCGGATCATTCGCAATCTATAAAATTAAATTTCATTAAACAAATGAAACACAGAATACAGACAATTTGCCACACATCTCTAATACAAAAGAATCTATTGAAACTTCAAAGTGAATTAACTGAGAACTCGTACCCAAAAGGACTAACAAGCAAAATCCTATTTAGCCTGGAAAGTAACAGCAGACCTCAATTGTCCCAAAGACAAACACAGCAGAACAGCAGAGAAATAACACTAACATACGTCTCTATAACTCAAATAATAGGACTCACGAAGAACATAATTCAAGCTCTAAAAAATGAAAACATCAAGATAGCAACCAAAAGCAGTTACAAAATTGGAAGTTTACACACAAAACTGAAAGACAAAATACCAACACAACTACAATCAAATGTCATCTACTCGATAGAGTGTAATTGTTGACAGGTACACATAAGATAAACTTCACAACTTCTAAAAAGCACATTAGCATGCCACAGAAGTGACAGATGAACAGGTGTGCTCTAGCTATCCATACTAATGAAAATAACCATGCAGTAAATTGGGACTCAGTTAAAGTGTTGACTTAGGAAAACAACTAGAAAAAAGATTATTTATGGAGATGTTTTACATTAACAAACATAAAGCGACAATAAATAGGAAAACTGACACAGGAAACCTCAGTAACATATACACCTACTTACTGACCTCTCCTTATCTAGACCTGTATGATGGACCATTATAATTCAGGTGAATTAGTCTTGTTTGATTTTGTTTTTAATATATTTGTACAATTTTTTGTGTATGGTTATCCTCTCTTCAATATGATTTTTATGAGTTTTATGATCAAAAATAAGGTTAACTTGATATTATGTAATTTTTATGTTTCATTTTAAATTCTGTTTTTTTATACATTTATACTTGTTTAGGAGGAGGTATTTTCAATATATCATCAACCCTTTACTTACAGTCAAATTCAACAACACTCTGTAAACCAACTCACGAAAAACAAACTTTGGAGATAACACAAATTGGGAATTGCACAATTAATTTCAAATAACAACTATCCCACCAAAATTCAAATGTGAGTTGGTAACTTATAACATCCAACCATTGCAACCCTGATTGCCAAACTCATAACCAAAGAAAAGAAGTATCAAAAAGGTCCAAATTTCACAAACAATAAAAACTAAGGAATAACGAACCATCCTATTCCCAAAGGACCTAAATGTTGGTAAAATCGAAATATAAATAAGATATTTGTATGTAGCAAGATAAACACATGTAGGTAAAACAAATTTTATTGTAACTTAACCTAACATTTTGTAAAAACACGTGTAAAATTTTGTAGATTTGGGAATGTAACAACAGGAATGATTATCTTTAAGTAACCAAATGCAATGTAATAAATAGTAGGATGCACTTCACACTTCACAAACCGCAAACCCCTCTAAATGATGCCATCCCTTTATCGTACAATTTTTACTTTGATAATTGGAAGTTAAATAACTTTACAATTTACGTGTTTATAGCTTGTTTTTTGAAGGTAAAATCTCTTCAGTCTACCAGCACATGGTTTTGCCGGTCTATCCCAGAGATTTGCTAAGGTCTCCGTTATCGATCGATATTTACCAGCTCTTGTATTGCCCTAATTTACGACACCGGACTTTGAAATATTCTTTTGAAACCGATATTTGTGCCTTTTTTTCGATTTTAGGTAATTTAAACTTTAAACAAATCGGGCCTTACAGATAACCCTTATTTAATTTGTGAACTGTTAAGAAGTCTGTTTGTCACGCAAAACGTTATGTTACAAAAATTTTTTTATAATACAATATTTGTAAATTTACTATTCTTCAAGAACAACTACATAAAACTAAATTAAAATAAAATCGATAAAATAGAACGGAGTTGACTCACCACCGTACAATCGCTGTCGATAATTAAATTATGAAACAACCAGTCAAATTAATTACAGTAGTTTGCAGTGAAGGTAAAATTAAAACATGAATAGTCGACATAATTGGAAATGCTATTTCGACCTTTTTTTATCAACAACAGATTTTCTTCTATCTGATTTCTCTTCAATGGAGCCTAAATTTCTGAAATTTTCTACCATTCGCTTTACTGTATTTCATTAGGGCTTTAACTTACCTGGATATTAAAGAGCGAATTTATCACTACATCAAATGGTAATGATATTAGTTTGTTACATCGTCCGAAAATAATAAACAATTTAAAATAATCTTCATTACTAGAGAAGATGGTGAGGCATGTTTTTATTTTGGCTTCACCACATACTATAAAATAAACTATAATTTGACAAATGGTTTTCTAACAGTTTAATTGTCGATAGAAATTATTTCTGCTTATAATGTCACTGATATGCGACCTGATAAGAATTCACTTAATGTGACATGGAAAAATAAAAAATAATAATTAAAATATACCTAAGAGAGAATAAAAAAGTATAGAATATTCCATTTAAGTAAACAAATATATCGTTATTTGAATTGATCAAAATGTGCAGTCGTGAATGCAACACTCATTGTCAGTATAAAGTTTTTGAATATATGAAAGATGTTCAAAATAGCTTTATATGTGTTCTACTTACATACCAAATATGAAATAAATATTTGGTTTGAGAAAAAAAGACAAAGAATTTCGTGGAATCTTGCATCTGTCAAATTTCTTTCCAGTTATCTCGAAAGCTATAAATTTTAAGAACAAACTACAAATTGAATTTGTAGTCTAGGTTGCATTCTACTTGCATACGACATTGTTGGCGATGGCCATAGTTTCTCTATGGACCAATAGGTGGTAGTACTAAAAGTCACTCGTTTGACGTCTGTGAATGTTTTAGTAGTTACTTGTCGGAACATTTGTTAGCATTCGAGTTGGATATACCAAACTGACGAGATCTAATAAGATCGAAACCAGTATTTGGTTTCCAAACTTCGAATCTAATAAATGTTCAAACCTATTGGTCTGTGAATATTAGAATCTTTGTCTTTTGGGAAATTGTTTCCAGAGAGCAGCCGTTTTGCTAGGTGGTGGTGGTGTTTCAACTGTTGGTAGTTCAGCTACCTATGATTCACTATACACGCCTGGAGGGCTGCATGAATTTGTAGTCTACTTGCAATCCTATTTAAAATAACGAAGTTGGTGTCAACTTCCAGGATAACCGAAAGTACTACAACTTTTCAAATATTTTAGTTGTATTGACTTGTCGACTTTGATAAGTTGCCAAATTTTCAAATGTTTTATACAAGTATTTTTTCAGCTATCAATCGCGTCAATTCCCTGTGGAGCACACTGTCTAGGGTGTTAGATGTGAAATAACAAACTTGGTAATACTTCTGGAGAAACTACAAGTGACATCGACGTGCTGTATAGGCCAAAATGTGAATATTTAAAATTATTATTTGACGTATCTTATAGTTTTTAATTATAATGCAGAGTTACGATTTTATCGAATTAATTTATTTCATTATGAACGCTATGTATAAAGGGGAAGGTCTGGGAATATCGAACTAAACATTTTTCATAGTCAGAGTACATATGACACACATCAATTTAACTAAAACTTACTGAACAGTAATATTCAAAAGCAACAGAATTTCAAAAATGTACAAAAATAAAAAAAATCTAATTGAACGATATTAACCTACGCGGTAGGTTAAAACCGATCAAATAAAAAGAGTCGAACATTTTTATAAATATTAATTTTTTTATAAATCGCAAATTGAATTATTAGATACACTTTGCTCTTTACATATAGGTTACATATTGTAAATGATCTGCGTTACGCAAGTCATTATTGCCCACCTTTACATACTATTCAATAAAATGTTAATATTCCAGAGATTTTATAAAATTTGCATATTCTTGTCATGAGATACGTGTTGCTTTTGTATCTAGAAACAATAATAACATCTAAATAAATTTAATTTCAATAATTATGGTTTGAAGTAATATCAATCGGTTTCGATTATTATTGATCTCGGTGGTTTATATTAGCCGAAAATGTATAGATCACATAAAACTGTTGCATCTTTTAATGTGTGAAGCTTTATTAGAGTTCAGCAATTAGTTTTATTTAAAAAAAGCTGTCAGCCATTTCTAGTTGATGTTCCTAGATTTAGACATGCACAAATTAGAGTTTACTTATCGATTTCCTACCCAACACCTACCCAAATTCCGTTAAATATGAATAACTAT
Source organism: Dastarcus helophoroides (assembly GCA_028583605.1). Lineage (NCBI taxonomy): Eukaryota > Metazoa > Arthropoda > Insecta > Coleoptera > Bothrideridae > Dastarcus > Dastarcus helophoroides. Next base: position 8,772,469 of record CM053326.1, read on the forward strand.
TTACCAGGATATGTGTGACGATATCGTTAATTTTAGCGATAAATTATATAATGTGGCATACTATTTTTGCAACAAAGATTGACTATTGGCGGTTTATTTGACCATGAAATTGACTGGTCGGATTTACCCTTCTGACCGATATTGCCCTGGCGTTCTCTTACTCGACACTCGCTCCACCGACATTTACCGATGTTAAAATTATTTGAATTTCAAAATTGACTTTCACCTAGCTGTGCAGTATGAGCTGCAATGGTGGAATAAATTCAAAATATCATCCGAATCTAAGCCAAATCAGGCTACAAACATTTAATCTTCTAATAATCCTTAAACTCCAGTTAGTACTGTAATCTCTACAAAGTCACTAATTTATAGGAAAGTTCAGATGTTCACTTTAGGACGATCAACCAGCACGATATTGTTTCTAGATAAGTTTGCCCATCTCGTAATCTTACTTTGGAGCTTTTGTCTTGTCCAACTTCGGTGTCCTTCAAAACTATCTTAGGCTAACCCCAGCATTAATTACATATAATAACATTGGCCCAATCTGCATAGGGCACCGAGTGTTTGTTGCTGCAGGCATCCCATTAATAACTTTGAAGCTGGTCGAATAGACCTTTCTTGAAGCGGATATGCGGAAATGTGTGTCCAGCAAACTCTGCTGTTAGCCTCGAGCTAACTCATATATAACCGTAGTTAGGCTGAGTTTATCTTCTTCCATATTTAAACTTATAATTTGATAGGCGAATGAGCAGGATAAAACTGGAAGCGCAATATTCTAATTAACTTTTGTCTTAGTGAAGTTGATTTGACTTCATTCTATATTGTATTTACAAGAGAAACTAAATAATTTTGCGGTCTTTATCCTTTTTCACTCATGTAGGTATTGTATTTGTTATTGATTCATAATAATATAGGAAATTTATGGATTACGGAAAAAGCACAGTACATAGGTTGAATTCTTGCTCACGTAGCATCAGCTTACTGCCAAGCATGTGTTTAACTAATTAGTCAGGACTTTGCCGAAGGCTTCGCCGCATGGGATACTTTGTTGATATTTGAGCACATGAACTTGAACGTACATAAACATGCGTATACAGTTACCTAGAAGGGAGAGTCCTAAGGGCAGTTTGCACAACGTACAACCTATTAACTGCTGGTCTTCATCTTCTCGTGTATAGCAATTATTATATATGGAGGTGCATAATTTTATGTATGCAATCAAATTATTAAATAAAACCAACGCTCTTACTAATTAAATAAAAAGAACTTTAATGCAACGATTCCTATGAAACGTAAAGAAATGTCACTTATATAATAACCTACTACCTAATTTATAAATTTGTCTGTTAATTTCCAAATTGTCATCCAATTATTCAAATTATGTAATATTTATATACAGCGTGACCCACCGGGAATCGCCGCGATCGATATCTGACAAAGTACTCATTTAAAAATTTGGCAACTTATCAAAGACGATAGGACCAACACAAGTAAAATATTCGCAAAGTTGTAGTATTTCCGGTTAAGCCGGAGGTTAACACCAACTTCAGTTATTTTAAATGAGACACCCTATATATTTTTGCATTTTTATATTTAATATAATATTCTAAGGCCACTTTAGAAAACAAACATTGTTCCTAGAATTTTATAGCTTTAAGATAATTGGATATTTATAACAAAAATTTGACAGATGCAAGGTTCCACGAAGTTCTTCGTATTTTTTTCCAGAAAATAGATATTTATTTCATATTTGGCGTATGGGTAGAACACATACGAAACTAATCTTGCGCAACTGTTGCAGATTAAAAAACATTATACCGAGTGCTGATTTCACGACTGTACATTTTAGTAAATTGAAACAGCGATAACTTTGTTATATCAAATGGAACACCCTATATTTTTTTAACCTATTTAATGCAAATTAAAATTATCTTTTAAATAATATAGGCATTGCGAGAGTTTCTTTTACAACTTTTGGAAGTAATTGTAATTTTAACATTTTTTTTTTATTTCACGGACCATTGAATTCTTGCTGAGTAGCATATCAGTGACATTTAAGGTAGAAACAAATAAAATCTACTTAAAAAAACAAACAAACGATACCGACATTTAAATTATGAAAAAATGAGTAAAATTACTTATAGTAGTTCATAGTGTGTGATGGACGCTAAAATTAAAACATGTCTAGTTGACATAATTGGAAATCATATTTCGACATTTTTATTATCAACAACAGATTTTCTTCTATCTGATTTCTCTTTGACGGAGTCGAAATTGATGTGATTTTCTACCATTCCCTTTATTCGATTTTATGGAGGCTTTATTGGATATCGAACAGCAAATTTATCACTGTGTCGCATGTTTGTGATATTACTCTGTTACATAGTCAGAAAATAATAAACAATTTAAAATAATTCTCATTACTAAAACAGATGGTCAGGGATGTTTTCATTTTAGCTTTACCACACACTATAAAATTAACTATAAATAATTTAACAAATGGTTTTCAAACAGTATAATTGTCGATAGAGATTACTTTCTACTTATAACTTCACTGACGTGCAACCCGATAATGAGTTCATTTAATGTGAAATGGCAAAAAAATATAAAATAGCAATTATTTCTAAAAGTTTCAAAAACCAAAAAGCAATACCTAGGAGGCTCATATTAGGTAAAAGATAACTAAAATCTAATAAGACAGGCTGAAAAAATATAGGGTGTTCTATTTAAGATAACAAAGTTATCGCTGTTTGAATTTACCAAAATATGCCGCCCCGAATTCAACACACGGTATAATGCTTTTGCACCTATGTAAGTTGTGCAAGATGGCTTTGTATGTGTTCTACTTACGTGCCAAATATAAAATAAATTCTCCAGTTTCTGGGAAAAGATACGAAGAATTTCGTGGAACCTTGCATCTTTCAAATTTTTTATAAAAATCCTATTACACTCGACTCTCGCTAAAGTTGTCCGCTCGTTAAAGTTGGCAAGATACGATGGCTAAAGTTGCGTGGACATTCCCCCTCTCTAATTTTCGAACGACGAATTATACTTCCGAATTTAGCGCCACTTTTGAATAACCCACTCAACCGCACAAGGAGCAATACAACATATACATTTTTCGACAATAGTAGGGATGATAGGGGAGTAGCAACTCTAACGGTCGATCCAGTCCGGTGAACGCAACTTTAGCGAGAGTCTACTGTATCTTAAAAACTATAAAATTTGGGAACAATGTTTGTTATTTAAAATGGCCTTAGAATATTAAATTAAACCTAAAAATGAAAAAATATGTAAGGTGTCTTATTTAAAATAACTAAGTTGGTGTCAACTTTCGGTGTAACCGGAAATAGTAAAATTTTAGAATATTTTAGTTGTGTTGGTCCTATCGTCTTTGCTAAGTTGCCAAATTTTTAAATATTTTAGATGGGTACTTTGCCAAATATCGATCGCGACGATTCCCGGTGGACACACTGTATAGTGGATGATATTTTGTGAGGGCACATCAACTCCAGTCCGCTTGACTCTAAAGACATCTATGACACCGGTCCGTCTATCTAATTATAGATTATGGTAAATTAATGGCTTGCTAATTTCCATTGAGGTGATGACTCACCTAAAACGCCTGATTCACCCGCATTGACGGATGAAACGTCAGTTGCTGATTTCAATTGATATTTTACGTAACAATATGTGTTGTGTTTCTTTACAAATTTCCCTTATTACAGATCACCCCCCCCCCCTTCACACTTGCAGGAGATTTAAAAATACAGTTTGTAACACCCTCCCAAACAGGACCTGAAACTATCGTCACCTATACAAACCTATCCAAATTAACTGTCCACAAGTGGTAACTTTCCTACTATTAAAGATACAACTGCTTAAATTAGGAAACTTGTAGTATTTTTAACTCTCTTCAAAAATAATATAAACCCCATTTTAGGGGGAATAGAAGGGAGTGGTCTCATTTTTTAGCTGAAAGTTCATGCTTCCACTGAGAAATTAAAAATTTAAAGAACATCATCTATTTAGCCATAACAAGGATGGTAACAGCGGCAAAAGAAATGGGAGCAGAGATTAACGAAAAGAAACCAAAGTATATGACTTGAAATGACAAACATTAAAAAAAAAACGATGAACTAAGAACTGACACAGAGCACAGTGCGGCGAATGATAGGGAAAAGTGGACAAAAATTAGAATATTTTGACAAGTGTGAATAATGACATTGTTTTGATTCATTTAAACCATTATAGCTATTAATGTAACGAGAAGAGATTATTTAAATCGCCAATAATCGAGTTGCATTCAAAGCTTTGTCGTATTATTGACAACGATGACAAAAAAATCAACAAACTTTTAAACTGAAATTTGTATTTAGGGCATTATGATAGCTAACGACATATTATAATTGTAACTAATGCATTATGTGCTACTAGGTTATTTTAAAGCTGCTGACTAAGTATTATGAGGTTAATAATTAGCAATAAAGATTTAATTTTAAGGACAATTAATTTTCACGGGGTTGTCCAAAACAGCCACTAATGATATGCTAATCCAGGGTACAACTTTTATACCTGAAACGGGATGACCAAAACAGCCACGACAAAATTCCCTTCACCCAAGTGATGTTGGTCATGATTTTGCAGAGGATTTGCCCCAACAGGAGGGTACTTCGAAGATTCTTCGACTATTTACTCGAAAATTATATAGACGAAGACTCTCAATTTCTACCAACAATATGGGCTGAAAACGCTGTAAATTTTTTGAGAACGAACAATGCGTGCGAATTGTTACACTCTAGATTTAATTTAAGTTTTTATAATCCTTATCCATCTTTGTATGACTTTGTGGACGTACGTAAGCACTTTCAATTTGACACGTACATCAAGATGCAAAGTACCAGGGAAAAAGTTTGTATGAAACTAAAAATGTGGCGTAAAGAAAAAGGTATTAACAACTTAATAAAACAATTTCGCGACAAACAGATAAGTGCTTACATTTTATTAAATGTGTATCACATTACTGTAAAATAAAATTATGACATGTTTTTGTTTTATAATAAAAATGCTTTTTTAAATTGTTGTTTGAACTTATCCACCCATACGCGTGCGCGGTACACTTATGTAGTACGTGTGTCGTGCGGTAGTATCAAGCAAGAAGGCTGTCACATCAGGCGGCGCTTACAGTTTTTTCCAATAGTTTTTTTTTTAATAAAATCACGAGCTCTAATTTTTCAGGGGCGGCATTTAAAAGGCTCGCATCATTCTGAAAATAATCAGCGCTCGACACACGTGCCTTTTTTCGTCATTGCATTGAAGGGTACCTGATTTTGAAGGTGGCTGTTTTGGGTAGTCCGCTTAACGACCTGCAAATAAGGTGGCTGTTTTGGCAGTCCCCAATTTTCAATGGTACGATAAAATAAATATCACTTTGGGATATGATTTTGCAAAAAATAAATGATCTAATTAAACCATGCAAGTAGAAAATCCAATTCTCTTTCGGGCAGATAACTATTTTTTTTCTGTTGCTAGCAAAAGTATTAGCAGAAAAGTATATTATTTTCCTAAAATATGTTAATGGAAGAACAGTTTTACTTAAGAACCTGGGGTACATTTTTTACGTAATTTTTAACTTTCATTTATGTTAATATGACACATATTAAAAGTAACTGTGCTTATAAAAACATCTGGACAGAAATACCTATAGCAGTATAATTTATTGTATGGAAGAAGAAATATATTTTTGACAAAAATTATTTCTAATCCGAAATTGACAAAAAAATTTGTCTTTCCGAAAGTAAAATTCTGCTCAGCCATTAAATACCCACTTTGAATGACAGTTTTGACATTATGGGATAATATAAACAAATGCCAGAGGTACTACGTTAATTTCTGAACATTCGTTTAATAGTATTTCTAATTTTGATCAACTGTGGGCATATTTTCATCATTATTTTACGCACTACGCAGCGGACGGAAGAACATTTAAATTTAAGGAATTGGGGTACCAAAACAAAATCTCAGAAGAGTTTAGTTCCGGGCAACCAATATTTATATGACTTGAAAAAACAGAAATCTCAGAATTAAGCTCTACAAAACAATTATAAGACCAATAGTAACATATGGGTTTAAAGTCTGGACCCTGGGAGTAGGAGAAGAAACAAGCTAAAAGTGTGGAACAAAAAGATCCTGCAGAAAAGATATGGAGGAAAAAAGTTACAGAATATTTGGGAATAAAGAGATAATAAAAAAATGCAAGATACCTACAAGAAAGCAAACATTGTAAGAAAAATTACGAAAAAAAAATACAATGGTTGGGTCACCTAAGCAGAATGAAATCAAGAAAAAATTTATAGGCGGGAGAAAAAAAAAGAAGAAAGACCAAAATCCAGACGGAAAAACGAAGTTACAAAAATTATAGAAAAAAATGGAGTGACAAATTGAAGAAGAAAAGCTCAAGGTAGGAAACTATAGAAGAATTTATAGACCAAATGAATATGAAGTGCTAATTGATATATTTAGTCGTGAAAATATCTAAAATTTCAATCTATTGCATTTTTTCATTCAACTAAGCGTTTGCAAGATAATCGCGGTCAACTAGCGAGGGCTATTATCACAATAATTTAAAAAAAAAAACCTAAAATTTGCGAACTTTTTAAACCAAAATCACTAATAGCAAACACTGAACAGTAACTTTCAAATTAAACTGAAGCGCAACAATAAATACGAACTCAAAAAATAAAATAGAAAACGTTAAAACAGATAATTAAGGTATGCAATCATAGACCACTAATTTTTGTAAGATGTGAAATGTCATCTTTTTGATGACATTTAACTGTAGAAAAAAATCGATAGGCCAAAATTTAAGTTTTCATTAAAGTAATAAGATAATTCCACCCCGATGAAAACCAGGATGTTTGTCATCTTAAGTGCTCTTCCTTATCATGAAAACGCAATTAGAATGGACAAAGGATGAGTAATGTCGAGCCTGGTATAATTGCCACAATGGTTGGATTACAACCCGAATGTTTACCTTCAACAGTCCTAATTGCATTTCATTTCAATTGAACTGCAATTGAGATGGACAAAGGACGATCATTGCTTTCCTTCTAGGAATAGAATTTGTTGGGGTGGTAAATGAATTCTTAATAACTCTCGCTTTTTGATAAAAGGTTTCGGTGGACAAACAAGAGGCAGATGACTGCTGTCGATCACGGACGCCTGCCATCGGAGGTGAATTGAGTAGCTTTCGATCGGCGGTCTCCGCAGCTCACAAAATTATCAACACAGTAATGTTCACTAAAAGACGGCGGTCAAAGGAACGAAAGTTTCGGAACCGCGTTAAACTACCAAAGAACCATGATGAACAAGAGGCAGTCCAGCGTCAGACACAAAAGGCCTTGCCTTTCCCGACAGTTTTGCCTAGTGATTTTTGAACCGACAGTGTAACCGCAGTACTATAAACCCTCAGACTAAAAACCCACTTCACAAATTTAGTACTAAGGTCACCATGTGGGAGCATCTAGCAACGAGCCTTTAGAATGTCACTTAGAGTATATCCAAGCTATGGAAGCTCCGAAGAGCGAACACAACTACGTCGATTTCTAGGCCTCTGTGGTTGACTGCGCGAATATTTACCTAATTTCGCACAGCTAGCCCTACCTTTCACCAACATCCTAAGTACCAAAAAACCATATCGATGGAGCGCAGAATGTGACGTCGCCTTCAGAGTCATTAAAGACGCCATGAAGAAACCCAGGAAATTGCATAGGCCATACCCAAATTTGCCTTCTATTCTCCAAACAGACGCAAGTGGTGTCGAAATATCAGTTGTTCTTTATCAGACAACTCAGGATTGAGGGAAGAGGATTATATCATATGCCAGCGCTAAATTCACCTCTGCTGAGCAGCGATATCATGTGAATAAAAAGGAGTTCCTGGCTATCGTCTGGGCCTTAAAAATATACCGTCAGTTTCTTGAGAGTCGCCCATCTACACTCAGAATAGACAATCGCGCTCTACAGTGGTTAAATAAAATAAAAGACGACAGGGCCACTGCTTTTGCAACAGTCCCCTTTTACGGTAAAGCATTTCTTGGAAAATTTAATGAACTTCCAGTTGAATTATCCCAACAACCCGAACCGACAACATCTTCGGCCGACTTCACTGACCTGGAAGAAATTCTTTACCAATTCAAGCCCGACAAGAACCCGTACCAGAACCTTTATGCTGACAACTAAAGATCGTGATATTAACTAAAGAAGTCAAACGAGCTCAGGAGCAAGACGAAGCTAACCAAGCAATGCTGGCCCAACTACACCTCTCAGCCAAGACCCAGAAGACTGGAGACAACTCGTCCACCGGCTCAACATATAGCAAGACGGCCACCTTTATCGACGCGAAATGATGCGTCTCATAGTTTCGCAATCCATGGTAGACAGGGTCATTTTCGAATATCATGACTCCCAATTAGCGGGACATCCAGGAACGGGAAGAAACAGCAGATGTAATCTCCCGACATTTCTACTGGCCTTCCGTTTCCCAAGATGTCGCCCAATACGTCAGAGGTTGCTTGTTGTGCGCTTAATTCAAAAGGAGGCCAACACATGCCGCCGCCGATCTGCGACCGCGTCAGCCAATTGAACCATGCCAGACCATAGCAAGCTACTTGATGGGGCCATATCCAGTGGCATATGACGGCAATGGATTTGTGCTCACGGTCACTGACCTTTTCTCCCGGTGGACAAGAAGTTGCGAACAATGGAAAGCAGCACATTGGACGACTGCCACCTACCATCCGAGGGCAAATCCAGCGGAGTTGCGCAATCGGGAAATTAAGAAGAGCATCCCAAATTCGTCTATCAGGATAATATGGCAGCTCTTGGGATGCCTACCTGCCGGCTACGCTCTTCAGTCTCCGAAGAAGAAAGAACGTCGCCATTGGCAAATCGCGCAGTGAAATCCTTATGGCCAACCTTCTCCTTGGGCCTGGAGAATGGGATACTACAGCCACACCACCTCCATGAGACATTACTGATCAACAAGGAGTCGCTCGAAGAAACCAAGCGCGTTACATTAGGAAAAGATGGTCCCAACGAAGACGACATCTCTACCAATACCTCCTGGGAAATTTCATTCAAAAAAGTAATAAAATAATAACACCCCGATAAATAAAAGAATGTTTGTCATCCTAAGTGCTTTTTCTATTCATAAAGACACAATTAGGATGCACAAAGAATGAGTAGTGTCAAGCCCCGGATAATTGTTGAAAGCTTTTGTCCCTGGGTAAATTAAAACCCGAATGTTTACCATCAACAGTCCTAATTACGTTTCATTTCAATAGAACTGCAACTGAGATGGACAAAGGACGATCATTGTTTTCCTTCTAAAAAAGAATTCGTTGGGGTAGTAAATGGATTCTTAATCACCTGGCTTACAGATAAAAGGTTTTGGTGGCCAAACAGGAGGCCGTCCTGTCAGACGCAAAAGGCCTAGCCTTTCCCGACAGTGTTGCCTAGTGATTTTTAAACCGACAGTAATCGCACTGCTATAAACCCTCAGACTAAAAAGCCACTTCGATTTTTTTATATTTTTTATCAAATTTACGAGGCTCCGGTATCAATTATTTTGGTAATACCACCTTTGTTGACCGCGATTGTCCTACAAAGGGTTAATTGTATCAAAAAAATGCAAGAGACCGAAATTTTAGACTTTTTTGTGACTAACTTGGTGCAGGTAAATTAATTCCAAATTTCTTGGTTAAAACATAAAATTTCAATTAAAAAATGTAAACCCCCCCCCGGAAAAATATTTCATTTATACGTTAGTCACAGAATCGGGTGCATTTTAGAACACATATTTATAGAAAAGAAAAGTCCTAGTTTGACCCCAAAAATACGCTCCTAAAATATGTGCATCGAATTTCGAATCAGCCTCTTATTCTAACGGTTTAAAATCAATTAGTTCTATTTAATATATTCTAAACAATTTAATATATTTTAGAAGTTGATTTTCAGTTTCATATAAAATAAATAATTTTAACTCTGTGACCGTAAAGCTATTGAAATATTTTGTACATTTTACAACAGATCAACTTCAGTATGGTGCAATAATCACCTAATTTCCCTAATTTAGAAATAAAAAGACAGTTATGTTATTAAATTTGAAATATTTTATGGTAATCCAAATTTAAAATTGTATTAATGATGGGGCCTCAAAATAAGTTGGAAATTTACTGACACCGTATTCCATATTTAATATAAAATTTCATTGCATAGATTTATAGAAATAATGTCGAAGTAAAGTCACTCATTTCTGCCATAACTTTCTATAAACTAATTTGAATTTTTAAAGCACTTTAATGGATCTAAAACGTCGCATCATAAACTTCTACATCAAATAATATTCAGCCAACCCATTAATTTTAATTAACAAGTTCTGTATCAGCTTTAAACAGAATAAATATTCCATGCAGGTCAGCCCGGCAACTAATAAAATTTTCCATTCTTTGTATGCCTGATAAAAAATTATACGAACTTTTTTCGCAGCAATGTGCCATCTAACGGACGTTTACATTTTTCCGCGAAACATCGGGTAAAAATGATTTCACATAGCTATTTATATTCATCAAACTAAACCCTCCGCTGAAGGAATTCGATTCGTTCGCTTTTTAAGCAAGCTTGTAATTTAAATTTATCACGCAGCCGTCTGTATCATTTACTTAATTGCAAAAAGTTCTATTCTGTCAATTATATGCCATATTACCCAAAGCCAAAGATCTGAGTTATTTAAAATGTTTCTGTTAGATCAATGTGGAAAGCATTTTACAACAAATCTGGCTTAAAAGCGCGACTTCTAAAAATTCACCCTTTTTTTTTTGTTTGAATTTGATATTAAATTTTAAATCTGTTAAATTCTTTATTTGGATCAGGGTCAGCAATATTTGGAGTAGGTACAATAAATATTATTAAAATTAGTATTTTTGTTATGGTGTGTACAAAAAGTTTTCCCATGTTGTTTGTTGCCGTTGTTTTTTGTCATGTTCACGTATGTTCCTTACTTGATCATAATCTTTAATAGAAAAGTAAATAAACATAACCTTAAAAAAGTGTTTTACTGATTTAAATTTAAATGGAAAAAAAATCTTTTATTGTTGAATCTTACTTTGCCAAAAAAGCAATAGCGAATGGATCTCTTCCATTTATGATTGTACTGCAGAATTTTTATGTTAAGTTGAGCGTCCATTTGGTGCATACGGATCAAATAAGGAACATACGTAGACCGGCCAAAAATGACAGCAATGCTGATGGGAAAAGTTTTTGTACACTTGATACTTAGTGATTGGTTTTTGGATTAGATATTTTAATTATTAATTATTTTTAAAAGATGCAGAATTTTAGGTCACAATAATTATCATATTGTTGCGCGTTATCGGTTCGAGTTAATTAAATACGCCGTGAATTATCACCACTTTATTTCTAAATTGAACTCGGGAAACTACAACTGAATAATTACCTCACTTATTGACTTCTAGCTACTAATTTACTAACTACACTGACTGACTGATTGAGGAAAAGCCAACCGGACCCCCTTTATGTAGATCTCTGGTTCGTGTTCTAGAAGTTTTCAGCAGATAAGGATTATCGTTTGCCGAAATTTCTGGAACGCTTATCTGCCATTCGCTTTATTATCGCTGTCGATTTCCCTTATCAGATCTTTCTAGAACATTTTCTTATATTCTAAATTCCATAATTATATTTCGTTACAATATGTAGATTTTGTAAACAAATAGTATATTGTGTCTAGTTCAGTTCTGCAACATTCAGGGGCTAAACTCAAATCCAAACTTGGTCCATCAACACCTTCAAAATGAAATACTTTATGTGCTGTCTCTGACAGAAACTCAAGTCGCCCCATTCATCATTATGGTGCATTTGCTTTGCCCCAATTACCACATGTACACAAAGTTTTGACACAAGAGGGGAATTTGTAATTTTACGCGAAGCGATCTGTCCTGTCAACGAGAAGAAGCACTGGAATCTGATTATTATTATGTGATTTGGCTGAATTTGGCTCCAAAAGCGAAGTAATATTCAGTTCTTTACTTTATCTGTCTCCAAACGATCCTTTATACAGACAGCTCTTCTCTTATTTATGCGTAACCTTCGATCACCTACAGACAAATTATTCAAACACTGAGGTTGTCTTTCTAGGTGACTTCAACGTACACAACATCCCCCGGTTAATGTTTTTTTCCTAAACTGACGACGCAGGAAGGGTGGCAGAGGCTTTCGCCATCAGTTGTAGTGTATCGCAATTGGGAGGTTTCCACTTGTCAAAAGTACTACTAATTTTAACGTTACGTGATAGTACAAAATAAACTTAAAAAATTGCCGAAAGAATTATTTCAATATCTTTCAATTTGAATAAGTTATTGCACTTTAAAATATTTATGGTACAGGCGACTCGGTAAATGTTGTGTGACGTCACTAGGCACGACCCGGCTAATATGCCGGCTGTTACTACCTTTAAACTAAGTATATGCTGTAAATTAATAAACCATAGGGTCAGTGTGAATTCAATGAATTGTTTTATTTTGTTGTTGTCGGGAAATAATCAACAATGGAAGAAAGTTTTGTTCGTGGTGATTCCAAAATTTTACCAAAAGTGGCCATAGCAATGATTATAGATTTTTTTTTCGTATAATTCTCTATATACCAGTGCAGAAATTCGAGGTGCAAAGTAGACTATTCCACAACTTTTTTAAAGAACTTTTGAAGTGCTTATCGTTACATAAATAATTAATATTGACTAGTGTATAGTAATTGTTATTTAAGAAATTCAAGAACGTACCGAGTCGGGGGTGTTGGGGGCATGACACCCCCTAAACTTTCGTGCCGTCTGAATCGGATTTTTTTACCAAAGTCGGCATATGTCAGAAATTTTTCTGTAAAGTCGACTGGTCGGCAAAAAACCAACTCACCTCCCCAAAAGCTTTAGGCTCGGTACGTCCCTGAAGAAATTGTAAATATTTAGTTAGAGACCTAGTAATCTTGTGAGGTTTTTTTTTATAAGAACGACTTAATAACAAAAACATTATTTATATTTAAGGGTGGTAAAAGTGTTATTTTTTTAAAATAATAGATATTTTTGTGGCAGACCAGGAAGGGATCTGGATTGCATACGTGTAAGTAAAAAGAGAAGGAAATCTTTGCATTGTACGAGCAAGAATAACAGCGGAACATAAAGTTCATTTGAATGTAATAAAAATGAAGTTATCACAAAGATACATATGCTTCGACCTACAAAAATGTTTTTGTTGTATTTCATAAAAATACATTAAATAAAACCAGTGACGTTACATTTCACTTATGTATTATTAAACTTAATAAAAAATGAAGATTAGAAACATGGCTAAAAATCATCTTTTTTCTTTTAATATAATATTTTAAAAACGAGCGATTTTGTATTTAAATTTACTTACTTAACAACGATATTATTTATTTATTTGTTACCTACTGTTTTTACTACAGTAAATCATGTTTATGTTTGTTATTAAATTGGTTTATACCTATATCAAAATGATCTTCACAGTAATATAAGAAAGACTGACATAAAAGTGGTTGTTTATCACGTCTTTTCATAACTCTGCATCACTTTTTTCTCAAACTTTGTACTTTTGGTACGAAAAAGAAAAATTTCTCCGGGCTAATAACAGTAATGTTTCTACATTTAAAAACTATACAATATTTATATAAGAAAGTCTTTGCACTCATTTTTTGCTGATTATTATAGGTTTGTTCCAACCGAACATCAAACTAGTTTGCAACCGTCCGGCGCATGTGCATTCAAAATTTACCGTTCCAACCAAGTGCAAACTCCAACACAACTGGCAGTCCGGTGTTCCAACAGTGCTCTTGACTAGTTCGTGAATTGATTTGTGATCAATCAGAAGAGTCAGCAGCCGAGAGTTTGTACTGGTAGTTGGGAACAGGCGCAATAAATAATCAGCTGTTATTTGTCAATACGATTGTCAAATGTTTTGATCTTGTCGGAGCAAATGTAAATTGTGTTGTTAAGTTCTAAATTCTATTTTAAATGAATGAATTAAAAATGAATTTCGTAGAGGGATTTATATGTGATGAAGATTTATTTTCATCGCTTTCGATTGAGACAGACGGCGAAGACCAGAGGTTTTCCGAGAAGTCCCAAAGTGCGTTCCAACGTGTACAATCCCAAACCAGCCGGAGTATAATACGAAATGCACGCATGCGTACGAACTAGTTCATGAATTAGTCGGAAACTAATCAGAAATGTTCGGTTGGAACAAACCTTATGTAGCACGAAATAACGACGGAAACAAGGCGATGTAGACTCCTATCATGTTTTATGACGTCACAGATGTTTTCAGTGGCAAATCGAGAGGACGTGAGAAATTTGAACTTTAAAGGACCATAATTCACCCAATTTTAACGATATTTCAAACAAATTTTTTTGGTCGTTTCATAATTTTTAGGACTATAGTTGAGCATATTTTTAAAAAAAACGGAAACTTCCTGATTGGTTGAGGAACCCACAAGAATATCTGAAGTAGATACCCATCAACCTAATCTACTCGAGCTTCTCCTTATAAATTCACTGTGATATCACCGCTTGGAAATTCCGATAATAAGGATGTAGCGGCCTTTCGCTCACTTTATAAACCACTTCTTTCTCAGACACAGCTCCCCAGGGTTCGGCACTTTAACTTTGCCAATTGGAAAGAATTAAGGCACCTTTTCCATGGCAAGAATTCTGCTTTAACTCAGACAACCATCCCTCAGTCTCTGAATATATTTCTGAAACTATCCTACTTGGTACGAAATGCTTAATTTTCCCAGTCTGTCTTCAGTAAATCTTGGTTCAGCAAAAAATGTGCTCGGGATGTCTCCTGCAAAAATCGCGCATATCGTCGATGGCGAAATAATCCCTCAGTCGAGACTCGGACCACCCCACGAAATTTTTGTAAACTGGTTATTGTTGAAGCAAAAAGTGATTTCGGTTGTAAAATGCGCCAAAGAATTATCAAGTGGGAGAACAGTTCCAGGTCCTTTTGGAGATTGGAAAGAATTTAACATCTTCAAATTTTCCACCTTTGCTCGATGACAACAACAAAATTGTGAGTACTTCCCAAGAAAAAGATGACATGCTGGCCCTAATGTTTGCTGAAAATTCCAACCCGAATCACAGAACCTCCTATTCTTTCTAAGGTTGGCACTTCGATGCTTGGAGCCGTTTCCAGAAAAAATAGACATTTGAATATTTCTATAACGACACTGTGGCTACCATGAGAAATAAAATGTTTGAACTATAATGCGAACTCCATCGTTGGTATTTTTTTTTAATCTGAAAGATGCCACTAAATTGGGCCCATAAAAGAACTAAAAATCTTTCCCTATTTAAGCTTTTAGCTATGCTAGTTTTAGAGATACCTAAGGAATAAAAAAATCACCCTGTATGCGACAGCTAGGTTTACCTATATAGAAAAATGTTAAGTAAAGGGTACGATGTACATTTCTACGGATTTCACAAAATCTATTCAGATTTAAATAAATTCATTTCTTCGTTTTTTACTTATTTTACTTGAATATAAGCATACAATACCTTAAAGCTTCGAATAAAATCATCACAATTGTAATGGAATATGAAAGTCTTTACTTGCGGTAGACAGTATTACCTTCGCTAAAGCGTTTACGCTCAAACTTATTTGAAAATATTTTTCTAAAGCTTTTAGGGTGTAATATCGTATTACTCGTATCCAAGGCTTCAATAATGTGTTACTTATAGAGCGGACGCCGCTTCGTTCTTTGTAGAAAATGTACGAAACGCTCGCTACTGCTATTTCAGAGTATCATATACCGTGTTAAATCAAGATTTGAATGAATGCTAAATAGTAAGGCAAAAAAGTAAAACTATTGAAACATATACCAGATCTGAAATTAAGTAGTATTGCTCATCTGTAACATAAGTTATCTTGAAAAAATCTGCAGATACACAGCTAATTTGGTTTGCTAATAATATTAATAATAATAATAATACGTTTTTCTGATCTTAAAAAAGTCAAATAATATATCGACAATGTCTCAGGTAATAGCTTTTAACATTTTGTTTTATTTTATAACTCGACTATAAAGTAGAATTATTAAACAATTATTTAAAAGCCTGGCTAAAAATTTATAATTTAGAATCGATAGATATATAAAATAAAAACTCTCAGACCAGTTTACCAATGAATAACCATTCTGTAATGTTTACCAAATAGAATTTAATATTTAATTAACAATTCATCGGAAAATTGAAGAACTTATTAATAATGAATTTATAATAATTGCAATAATTTTACCCATGTTTTTATTTAAAACTAGTAAACAGGGGTTAGAGGTTAAAGATTTAAAAAAATTCAAAGTAAACAAAATACACTAATACACTGATTATGTACCTGCTTATTTTTTTTGGAATAATTTTTCGTAAGATTAAGTTTGATGGAACGGACTGGTCCTTGGTTATCTTCAAAAATTGAAATATAGAACTTGTCCCCTGAAACCAAGAAAGATTAAAAAAAACACAACAAAGATTGCTCTAACGCGTTTCGACAGCCAAGCTATCATCTTCAAAGAGAAACTAACATCTAATCTTAAAATTAATCCTTATATACTAAGAATATTCACTTCGTGCGTGATCGGCCGCACCCGAACGCGCATGCGCATCCGTCACACACGTCGTTGTGTCACAATTCCTTATCTATCGACTTTAACTATTTTTAACAGAGATGAATGGCGTAAAGGTCCAGTGCAACCATTCATAAGGTTGTTTCCAACCTTATGGATGGCTAAGCTTTCACATGCATTTAACATATAATTGTTATTAACTACTCTTAACAATTTAATATCATTATCTATCCTATGATCTGATTTAAAGGCATGTCAAACTTGACTTCTCAGTTCTTCCGTACCTCAAATGAGCCAAATATTCCTTCAGTCGGATTTTAAGAGATCGTCTAGTTTGCCCAACATACTTTTGAGGACAGTCCCTACATGAAACTTGGTAAATACCAGACTTATCTGTTTGCTCCACTTTATCCTTTAAACTACCCGAAGAATAAGATGACAGCATGGCTGTCGAAACGCGTTAGAGCAACCTTTGTTGTGTTCTTTAATCTTTCTTAGTTTCAGGGGATAAGTTCTGTATTTCAATTTTTGTAAGATTGTGTAAAAAAAATATATCCTTGACATATAGACTGCGTTGTTTTTAGGGTTCCGTGCCTTAAAAAGAAAAACGGAACCCTAATGGTCTCACTCTTTTGTTCGTCCATCCTTTTGTCCCAAAGAGATTTTCTCCGCAAATTACATATTCAACGCAGGAATTTAAAATTTTAATTTAATGATATATATATATATATATATATATATTAATTTAATTTAAAATGGAGAGGTGGTTTGGTCACAAAATAGAAGATTTATTTTTTTTAAGTTTAATCCACTCGAATTATTCTTTCAAAGCACGGCGAGTAGGATGCGGAAACAAGGATAGATGGCGATAAACCGCCTTCTTAAACAAGGATAGGTAGTAATTTTTGAAGAAAATTTCTTTTAGTAACAATTTTCATAAGTTGGAAGTTCTATAGAAAAAAGAGCCTCCGCAGACAGAAGTCCTCACTGTGTCAAGCTGGACGGTACAGGAATTTGCTGTCCCCGAAAGTCTAGTATGCTTCAAGAATCTTGCCCTTGGGGGGATCAGTCCTATTAGTTCCTGCGAGCATCTTCCTTGGTAGTACTTGTAGAAAAGAGACATGTCACCAACTATACGCCTGTTCTCTAGTGTTTCGAGAGAATCGGTCAGACTCTCGTCATCAGCTAGTCGAATCGCTCTTCTTTGAATTGAATTCAAGAGAGCTAAATTGTGTTTTGTGGCTAAACTCCAATCATCAAAAGAGTAATGTTGGCCTAACTTGAGCTTTGTATTAATACATCGTGTGAGATATAATTTGAATGAGTTACCTCAAAGGATTCTAATTTTTTTTCAATAATTTTCGATTCAATGGACTTAAAGATACAGCCCACAATGTGTAAGAAACATTCGTTGCCTACCTGTGATCTCCTAAATAAGGCTTTTTGACTTGTATAGTATTAATTTTGTTCAAATAAAAAACTTTACTTTAATGAAGGATTAAATGCAGTTCAAACTCACATTTACATTATTTCATTCAGACGAATATTTTTGGAGTTACCAAAGGTTTATCAAATTGCACCCAACACAGTAATTGTGGTTGAAATCGCACATTTTAGCATGATCCGATCCGAGTCGATCCAATTAACTGTGTTAGTTAAAATACTTTTTACCCGAGACATTATCAACATAGTCATCAGGTCCATAAATATTGAGATTGATTCCAGAACAGAGTGTGTATTTGAAAATAGACATTTTTTTTTTATATTTTTATTATAATGCAAAATTATAATAATAATAAAATTTTAAATTTATATGTTTATTAAATGTGCACTGATGGTGCATGTATTGTTTCAATTTCAACAATATACATAATTTTTTAATACTTCGCGTCAGTGAAAACTATCCACCGTCCTCAGACCGATAAAGAAATCATTCATAATTTTTTCTTAACAAAAAGCAAATAGTGTTTGCCATTTAGGTAAACTTTTCAAGCATAGAATCTATATCTACGAGTCGACCATTATTTGCTTTCATCCAGAGAATTAATAGAAGAAGTTCTATGCACCCAACATGTTGGGATCCTTGTACATGATAGATACTCCCAATAGTTTACACCTTTAATTAGAAAATTTACTAAAATGGAAATTGCGTGGTGCTGAGTGTTAAAAGTAAGTCATATTTTAAAGACCGAATCATTTAAAGGTTTAGTAAAAAGACAAATTCTGTTCTTCTGTCTGCCAAGCAATCACGCTGAATCGAAGTAATTTTGGAAAGATTTACTGTTTTAGTGTAGTCAAAGGCGTTGCATCCTACGGTTTCCCATGAAGCACTGCTAAAATACTGTTTGTTCGTTTATCAAGGAGTCTGTGGGGAAAGGCCACATATGGACTTGCGACAGGAACCTAATTTAGTATCGCCCCACTCCGGGAGATGTCACTGGGGACACACTTGTCATGCCTACACCACTAATTTACGCGAGTGAGAGCTGCGACGACCTGTGTTGCGCCCTTCCCGCCTCCTGTGTGTGTCGGATTTTCCGATTAACTGCTTGTTGTTTAGTTTTATGGTAGGGGATTGTTTATTTTTACCCACTGAGAAACAAGTGCCAAATAACAGTGGAATGATGTTTTTCCTGTCGACATAAATTCTGATTAACATGAGACTTTTCGGTTACCGACTTTATATTTTCAAACTTTTTCGTAGACTTAAGAGAAAATTAAATAAAACTTGTATGGAAATGATTGGTGAATACGAAGGGAGTTTTTAGAGAAGATTTATGGAAAGAAACAAAAAAGTAAATTAATATCAGAATACTTTTTTGTAGCTGGAAATACTTTTGCAAAAGTCAAACAATACTCTTTTTTACAATTATATTGAATTTCGATAAAAAATACACAACACCTATTTCGATTTATGAGTTTATAAATAAAATAGCAATAAATGTGGAGCTCCTAGCGCCTAACCGTTAGCGAGGTTTGAAATAACTATTTCTTGGTAATAAAAACTTTCTTCTGCAGGAAGTAATAGATACACCTACCCCTATGAGAAAGGCAACTGCCAATTATCACTGCAGGTGGCGCTATCATAGTTTGTCCCACGAGATTCTTATTCTGTCAGTTGTATTACTGTTTGTCTTTGGCCACTGTCGTTTTATCTCTTAAACGGTAAAATGACTGTATTTATTAAGTCCATTCTCTTAAAATTATACTGAACGTATACAACAATAAAAAACACAATAATAAAAACAAATATTACCCTCACAGTTGTGTACAGAAAACATATACAGAGCAAAAGTGTAACAAATTGACCCAACTGTAAATCATAATTGGAACATACTATTGGAGCGTCATTTGCTTTCACCGTATCACCTTCGTGTGTGGCCAATTTGAGAAAGACGTATCCAAGGGAAGTTCTTCAGTTTCTCAACAAGTTTGGGTGCCTGAATGAATGACCAAGGACGTCTCAATCGTAGGGATACCACAATAGGTCCGGCACAGGAGGTCTAAGTGCTGGCCAAAATTCTAGGCAACCCTCCGCAAATCCAGATTCAGATCACACCTACGTTGTCTTCCCTATGAAGGTTAAACGGCATTCGTGAAAAATGGTTAGCAGCAACATCGATTTGCACCTAAGGACTCATTCTGCATTGCCTGAGTCAACCTTGGGACACAGAGAGTTTCTTGAAACGGGCCAGTGGTTGTTGCTGCGAGCAGAATTTATAAATGTAAGGTAAAATATTAGGTAACTGTTTATAAAATATTTTGAAAATATTTTTCGTTCGATAGTGGCATAGTTTTTTAACTTATTGCAAGGGCTCAAAAAAGACAAAATTATAAGCTAATAGTTGACCTATAATTTGTGCAATTTCTATTTCCATGACAATGAATTACTGCAACACATTTAATTTTTTTGCCCGCACCCTCTTGTCCAACTGATTGACGAAGATTTAATTAACATATTACAAAATCCATAAATTTTATATTCTCGTCAAAATTAGGTGTCTGAGTTTTAAAGGGCCACAAACTGAAGAAATACATTACACTTTTGATTTTGAAAATATGTTTAAGATATCTCTTACAGACTAAATAAAACATTCTGTTAAATTTGAAAATGATTTAACCCAATAATTCGTTCACAAGAAAAAAAAAGTGCCTAAATTGTTCCATTTAACAAGGCAAAATATTAGCTATATCTGTGGAAGGATTATGAGACATTAATAGGGATGGCCTACAGTAAAAAGCACACTGAGCCGTGTGTTGCCAACCTAATTTGCTGATTTTTTATAAAAAATTAAGTGCTAAGTAATTGGTATCCCATGTGTCAACAGTGTCAGTTATCAATTCCCTGGTGTTTTCAATTTTACTTATGGTTTGTTGTTTGTTTTGTTCCTTTGTAGTTTTCGAGATACTAAAAATTGCTGCTAATCTTATGTCTGAATTTTGAGCAAAATAAAGCGTTTAAAGGGTCATTTTTATAGTTTTATAAATAACCGTGTTCTTATATTCTAGCGGTAGAGTATTTAAGTTTAGGTATTTTGGTTAGTAAGAAAAATTGTAAATCATTTCACAATTGAAGAAGAAAGCGAACATAATAATAGAAATGTTGCTGCACATAATAGAAGAATGGTTTTCTTAAATATGACAGGATTATGGGCATAAAATGATCTAATTTAAACAGTAGTCTGCTCAGCATTATCAATGCAGACCAGAAAGGGTAAAAAGAAATGAACAATTTCTAGGTTATAAAAAATATAGAAAATTTGGGCAATTTCCGAAAAAATTTGCAAGAGGTGATAATTTTTATAATATCTATGTTACACAAGTTTCTGGGAGCGAATGCAGACCACTGTTTTCAGAGCCACAAATCAGGTGGAACCTGAGCTATGATGTAGATTTAAATGTATTGACAATACTTATAGAGAAAAAAAAATATTTTAATGCTTGTTTATTCATTGCGGACTTTTATGTATATTAGCAGAATATGTATTTAAAATGAGAAACGAAAGAAAATAAATTGTATTGTTCATTTGCTAGAAGGTTCCATTGGTGCCCACAAGAACCAATAAGAAATTTATGGTAATTGTGAATGTATACAAATAACAGCTAAAATAGCAATTTATTTTATAACAAGAAAGATATATTGATGAAATAGTTATATCAAAATTAAAATTGAAAAAAAACATGTATTTCATTGCATCTTCCTATTCTTCTTTTTTCATGTGATATCCAGTTCATTAAACTCTTTTACAATTTTTCATAATTAATGTTACTTTATATTGCTTTAGCTTGTCATTTATTCTTTCTATGAAACAAATTTATAAATAGTTAATCTAAAATATAACATCCTTTATTAAATCATATATTCCTGCTTTTCCATTTTTCGCTTAGATGTTCCTGGTTTGTTTTTTCTTTGATCCTCCTCTCTCATAAACACTTCAAATAAATTATAAAATCTGCATAAAGCTTCCTCATCTAAGGCACTTATTTGATTTATATACATGCCACCTGAATGTCTCTTCTCCTTGGCTCATCTGCTGGGTCTGTTATTTGCTTCATACTTTTAGTCTCCACAAATTGAGCAATTTCTCCTACATGCTTAATTTTTGCCGAATATTGCCCCAAAGCTTTTGTAGCACTGTCTAAACCAGAGTTGATGCCCTTTCTCTCCTTATGCATCTCTCCTGAAGTGCACATGCTTACACATGTTATTTCTCACAACTTATTCCGTGCATCACACTGAATACCGATGTATGCATATTTTACGAGGGCGTTCATTAAGTACCCGTGCTTGAAGACAGAGGACGTTCCTGAGTAAAGTTACTGTTATCATCGTGTAATGCCATCTATCAGACGATGCTAAGTACAAATTTCAGACTGATTGATAGCTTAGTTTCGATTTGGCAGCCATCCGAGTCAGACGTGCTTCGTGATTTTCGCTAAGATGGAAAATGAGCAGTATCGTTCGGTAATTCGCTTTTTGTTTTTGGATGAGAAAAAATGCGAGGAGATAAAAGCAAAGTTGAATGATGTTTATGGGGACACGTCGCCATCTATGACCACAGTTAGATATTGATTCAACGAATTTAAACGTGGGCGAACATTCGTTTTTGATGAGGAGCAACCAGGACGCCCGGCAGATGTAGGTTACCGAGGAAATCATTGAAAAAATCCACGACATGATTCACGCTGATTAACGAACGAAAGTGCGCGAAGTAGCAAAGGCCATAGGTGTATCGACCAAAACGGCAATTAATATTTTACCTGATAAGTTGGCGATGAAAAAATTGTCGGCCCGATGGATGCCGCGATTGCTCACGCTGGACAACAAGCGGATGCGGCTGTTAACTTCGAAGCAGTGTTTGGGGCAATTAGACACCAGAAACTAAGCAACAATCAAAACAATGGATTTCTCCCGGTGAATCTGCACCAAAGAAGGCGAAGACGGTCCCATAGGCCGGTAAGGTCATGGGGACAATTTTTTCGGATGCGAAGGGCGTCATCCTCATGGATTTTTTAGAAAAAGGAAGAACGATCACTGAACAATACTACAGTGAGTTATAAGACCTCTTCGACAAAAAATTAAAGGAGACACGGCCGCATTTGGTGAAAAAAATGGTGTTCTTTCTTCACGATAACGCACCAGCATTCATGTGGTGTCGCCGTCAAACTGCATAAATTGCGTTATGAATCGCTGCCGCACCCCCCCGTATTCACCCGATCTGGCTCCTTGCGACTTTTTCTTGTACCCTAACATAAAGAAATGGTCGGCGCGAAAAAAAAATTAGCTCAAACAAGGAAGTCATAGCCGAGACAGAGGCGCATTTTGGAGAGTTCGACAAATCCTATTTTTTGGAGGGATTAAAAAATGACCGGAACGTTGGGAGAAGTGTATCTTTCTGAAAGGGACTATGTTGAAAAATAAAAAACATTTTTTGAAAAAAATAGTGTCTTCATTTCTAACACAAACTTGCTTATCATGTATATTATAAAAGTTCTCCCTCTTGCAGATTTGACCAGAAACTGGCCAAACTTTTCTATATTTTCTATAACCTTCACAGAGTCCTTTATTTGCTCTGCTTTCTTGTGGGCTTTGATAATAATCCTTTATCAATTGTTCGCATTTGGTATTTCTATATTTAAAATTCGCAGCCACATCTTAATGTCTACTAGATCTTCTATTTTATCAAGTAATTTTTCTATGGTTATATTTGCTTTCCTCTTCAGTTGATCCGTCTTCAACAAATTGTTCAAACTTTCAATTGTCTTCTTTGTTATAACGAACAGATTATTAGCAATATTTGTAATTATCACCAAAAATATAGTAAAACTCGCAATGTTGAGAAAGCTGGAGTCGGTTATTCTTTTCAGTTGAAGGAAGTATAAATTTGATATAATTTAAAAGTTAAAAAGAGCGCTTAACTTCTTGGATAAATACCAACTAAAATTTGCCTAGTAACTTTCAGAAAGAAACCAGAAAATTAAGTTGGCAACAGAATGCTTCGTGTGCTTTTTAATCATATATGTAATACTTCTATATGGCCAGTTCCTCGTTTCTTATGGGAAAGACTTCTCTTTCTCGCTGACCTTCACACGAATTAATGAGTCGCAATGCGCAGGTGCTACAAATCATCTGTGCATGGCCAAAGTCAGCTGTGCACGGCCAAACATAAACACCCGTTTAACCCGCGCGTAGCGATTGGTTCATTTTGTTCAATTCATGCGCAATACTCGCCATTTATTCATGTTCCATCTTTATCGAATTTGGTTGGAACAAACTCGTGAAGAGAATAGGGAGCTGGCCATATAGAAGTATTACATATATGTTTTTAATGAAGTCTAATAGTGTCGAGCATAATCGACATATTTTCATAATCGAATGAATTGAAATAATCACTTAGAATAATGGAATGATAGACTATGAATGAAATGTTCCATTATATCCTCTGTCAAAAATTCAGGATGTTATTGGTATTATGGTATTTTATCTCGAATTTTATTTCGGGACTCCAAAACAGTAAATAGTTGCTAAAACTTCTTGCATGATTTTTTAGTATTGCTTTTTTTCGCTTGATTCTTATAGGTGTGACAAAGGGCAAATGAAATACTAATTATATTTAAAAAGATAATACACTTTTTTACGCTGAAAATTGTCATTTTTTCGAAGAATATTCACACCAGCACCTCTAAATATGTCAATAACATTATAAAATACGACATAAGAATTGTCCGCCTTTTGCCTAAATATAATCGTTATCGCTTTTGTTCGGCAGCAGTGAGTTGTCACATAACACTATATTTAGGATTATACGGAAGATTCAGTCATAATGTCATTGATTTTAACTACGTGTTCGAAAGGCTTAGTTATAACAGAAAATTGAAGATTCGTCCGTAAACTACACATGGCTTAAAAAATTTACATCGTATCGCAGAGGGCCACAAAAATGTAACGTTGGGAAATAACTCTCGAGTATTAACCACTTTTAACACTTGTACTCGCAACAGTAAATTTAATTCATTACCTGCGTTGATATCTATCTCGCGATTTCACCTTTTTTTATTTTCGCGCAACTTTCTTCGGCAATTCGTTGTTACGTAATTTTCATCTAAAAAAGCAGATCAGTCAACGACTTTTCCTCCACCATCGGTGCCGCCAGGATCATTTTATGTTCTTCGTATTGTCATTTAGACATAATCTAGCAATGTTTTGTTTGTTTGTTTCAGCCCGAGTTCGAACTACGCTGTCGTAAATTCTTTTTCTTTCTATTTATCTGGGTGGGCTTTGGAGTCAGCGACAGCTCAAAAAAGGGATTTAAATTATGATTTTGAAATATTTTTTTATAATGATGGCTAAAAAATATTTTCCTAATCACGTTTTACTCATTTTTCTTTATCTTCTCTTAAAATGTATGCCATTATGACTAAATCAGCCATGTGAAAATGAATGATGTCTTATTTCTCGAGGGGTCAAATTACAAATGCCGCTATATTTCGAAATATGGAATATAAATACTGAATTCATATTCCAAATTCCATTTCATGTTTCAAATTCCATTTCATTCATAATCGTTTTGAAATGAATGATCGCTCCCAGTAGAAGTGCGCGGTTGGGTCGAGTTGTTGAATGATTTCTCACTTCTCGGAGCTTCGAAATATGGAGTATCATTCAGTCGAAGTCGAAATAATCGTATTGAAATTAATACTCTCTCGGTCTTTCGTTAAAAAATGTGCAGTAGAGTCGCGCTATTGAATGAAATATTTGGAATATAAGACATTATTCATTTCTAATTTGCAATCATCAAATGATCGACGAAAGATTTCGATTCTATCTGTCATAATCGCCCAACACTAGAAATTAAGCAAAAATGATTTAATTTTTTTTTAATTGGACATCATATAAAATATTAAAACAGATCTTAGGAAAAGATGCTTTTTACTTTTTTAACAACAAGAGAAACAAGATGGGATTTAAAAATGTTTGGTACGGTTATGGTCTTTTAACCTATTACCTATTTCCACTAATAACAAAGTTATCTATCGTCACGGTATATTTTGAAAGCTCAGAGCACAGACTTTAACATATAAGATCTAGAGGTATTGTAGTCACTACCATTACCTGATATATGGCTGTTTTTGTGTTTAAATTTTTAATTATAAATGATAGATTACTCAACTGCAAAGTTAATAAATTAACCATGATATAATTTTTGTGCTATCTATCTTCGCATTTTAGTCTTCCATTCAGTTTTTCCTAAGTTTTTAATAAAGCCTCGTGAGCCACGCTACACATCAGTAGATAAAACAAAATTGGCAATAATACCGGCACCATTAAACATTTCCACCCAACGCCCTCCATTGATATATATTAATAAAGATGGCTCGAATGATTAGTTGAATGGAAGGGAAACAAAGGCAGCACCAAATAACTTTATATTAACTTTGCTAACGCCGCGTAAGCTCATTGGAACTCAAATTGCGTTCCAAAATGTTCGCTTGAAAACTAATTTCCTTTACATGAAAAAATGCTGGTATTATGAGGTATGACAGCAAAAGTAATCAACAAATGTTTTACGCATCAAATCCTTTTGAGATTAGACAATATTTAAACGTGTTTTTTTTTTCATTTTAATGTCCTAAATTTAGAAGTGTCTTAATATGATATAAAGTTTTGTAACATGAAAATATGTGTTAAAATATGCTTAATAGAGCATCGCTGACGTCAAATTTATTTCACGAAAAAATATCACTGCAAACATGACGCACCAAAGAGGCATATATATTTTATCCATTATGCTCTAAATTGTTGATTGTTTCGGATCGCAATAGCATATCGATGGATAAACAGCTCCACTTTCATTATAATTTCAGATCTCAAAGTAGCTTAAGGAATCTACTATAGCTACTACAGGATATGTTAATATAAAGCCTCAATTTATTCTAATAATAGGAAAAGGAGCATAGTAAGTATCTCTTGATGAATATATGAACGCCAATGAAATAATCCAGATATTTTTTTATTTGTCTTTTTTTTAAAACTTACTATAAATGGCCGTACAGAAAATTTATGATAACGTGATGGTGATATTACATTTTATAAATATTCAAAATTCAATTTCAAAGTATTTATTGTAGCAATTATTTGTAAGCGCCAATATAATAAACTTTAATACATATACAAGCACTTTTTTCATTGGGAGGTTATGTTTGTATGGAGAACGACATATTATACAAACTAATTTTGTAGATTGGGCTAATCTGGGCTAAATTTTCTTTTAAAAATAATTTTCTGTCACTCCCGGTTATACTTGAAACAGACATTAACTTTCTTGTTTTAAATAGCAACCCCCAAATTTTATCTTTTATTTGCAAACAAAGCGTCAGCGTTGTTATGCTGTCGTCCCGATCAATGATACACTTTAAAGTGATTCTGTTGGAATCTTTCTAACCATCTACCCTCTGCCCCTTCGCGTTCTTCATTCGAAGTAACCAAGAAAGCGCCGAATAATCTGTCCTGATAAGGAATTCTTATCCATACAAATACTTGTGGAAGTGTTCCATTTTGGCCGATTTCAATCTCGTTTCCATAAAGCGTTCTAGAAAGTTCAAGATTTTTCTTGACGCGCCCCGTATAAACTACTTAACAGTTTATACCGTCCGTGATAAATTCTAAGTGCGAAACCTCGCACGAATTTCTTCGGGGATAAAGTACAATCCACAACTAATCCCACCTCTGACACCAGTTGTTGCGCGTTATCGGTTCGAAAATTAATACTGCGTGAATTGTAACCACTTTTTTCCAAACTGAACTCTAACACTACAATTGTAATTCACTTAACCGATTGAATAATTAACTCACTAACACTGTTTAATTAACTAACTACCTCATTGAGTAGCTGAAAGAAACCCGACCGCGTATATAATTTTAAGCAATCCATATCTAAATCTAGAATTTAGACGTCTCATTACATAGAGGGACCTTGTTGCAGTTTACCATGTGCTACTAATTTTTAATCATTCTAGCTAGATGTCAAAAAATATCACACATAGATGGATCCTAAGAGCTGGTTTTAGACTAATGTTTGTAAGAAAATTGACGAGATCAGATAATATAAAAACTTATCTTTGATTCCCAAACTCTGATCGCAATAAATATTTTTCACTTTGTAATCTTAAAAGTTATTGGGCTGTGCCAACAGGGCCATTCTTGCCAAGACTTTTTGTGGATCTTTGATATTAATTCAGTTTGCTTTAACTTTAACTGACACTTCTTGCTAAAATGTCTTTGCTGCTTTAAATGATTAATCGGTTTTGTCTAATTAAATTTGCAAATTACTTATATGGAATAGTATCTCAATAATATAAGTGATATACAATAGTTACTCCCATAAAATATTTTAAGAAAAAGTGAACGACTATAAGTTCTAAGGTATACAGGGTGATTCAGTTATAATGGCATTAATTTTAACTACGTGTTCAGCAGGTTTAGTAAAGACAGAAAATCGAAAAAAAAAATGTTTCTTCAACTTTTTAAAATAGACCCAAATCAACCCATTGACCACCAAAAGCCCGGCCCTACTGACCACATTAAATGCTTTACGGCAACACACGCTGATCACGTTATTATTAACTCATCAGCTGCCATGATAAACCGGACTGTCGAGGACGAAACATCGCTGATTAATGGGCAACAAATCTCTGTTAGTTATTTTGACGAATAAGTATTTGTATTGTCATGCACTTAAAACTTTTTACATTTTTTTGTTTCGTTAATCAATCGGTCTGATAAAAAGTAAAACCCAAAATCCAAAAATAAATGAACACAAATGACTCAAACTAAAATATTAATTCTACAAAATAAATAACAATACGACGCACTGGTTTATTTAATTTTAAAGCATATTAACGTTGGCTAGCAGTTAGATTGTTGTTTATATATATATATATAAAACGTTGGGAAATAACTTTCGAGTATTAACCATTTTTAACATTTGCACCCGTAACAGAGAATTTAATTCATTACTTGCAGCATTGATATTAACGTTTACATTCATCTGGCGATTTCACCCTTTTCTTATTTTCGATGCAATGCGTTGTTACTCAATTTTCATATAAAAAAGCGAATCACCCAACGACTTTTCCGCAACCACCGGTGCCGCCGGGATCATTTAATGTTTTTCGTATTGTTATTTAGACATAACCTAGCAAAGTTTTGTTTATTTGTTTTGCCCGAGTTCCAACTGCTCAGTCGTAAATTCGTATTCTTTCTATTTATTTGGGCCTTGGAGCATAGAAGTCAGTGACTGCTCAAAAAGAGGTTTATGTTATGATTTTAAAATATTTTTTTTCAGCTTAATTATACTTGAAAATTATTTTTTAATCACGTATTCGTATTATACTGATTTTTCCCTATCTTCCGTTGTTTTGACATTTTGGGTCGAGTAATTAATCTCAGCTGGGTGATTAGTCTCAGATAGCTTCTCTCAGGATGGTTTACACTTAATATATTATTAAATCAGAGAGAAATGCATGAAATAAAGTGTCTAATCTAACGCACCCTGAGAACAACTATCCGAAAACCTCAGCTGTATAAATAAATCGTGGATAGCTTCTCTCAAGATGGTTGACACTTATGTTAGGAAAAATTGTACGAGATAAAGTGTCTAGTGTAAATGCACCGTTAGTGTTAACTATCCTGAGAGAAGCTATCCGAGACTTATTTAGGCCGCTGAGATTAATTATTCGACACAAAATCTTCTATATAAATATTTATTCTCGGAGGAAAATGTATGGAATAAAGTGTCTAGTGTAAAGGTACCGTTATATGATATTTAAAAATCCTTTAAACGTCACCTTATTGGGTAAGGGAATAAATAGGTTAGATTTTTATTTCATAGAATTAAAAAAAAAGAAATTCAAATAATAGGGAAACCAAATAAAATATAAGTGATTGGGCAAAAATGACTAAGAGATTCTCGTCCGCAATAACTACAAAATAAAATAAAATGTAGTGTACTTTCTTAACTTCGGGTAAGAAGTTCTTATTAAACTTTTGGGCAAATTAATTTTTTTTAATTTAAAGATTATCTCCTAAATGAACCCCGCTAGCCTCACGACAGTTACTGCACTCAATACTCAGTATTACTTTAATCAGCAACTCGTCTATAGTACTGTGGATAATTAGATGGACTTTCGTCTTTGGGTCTTTGGGTGCACTGTTACTAATTTTTTTATACGAAAAAACCTTTTCGATTAACCCGCAAAATAAAATCTGGCGCTGACAAATGGGGTTTTTTTGGTGGCCATGTAATATCGCCTCTATGTGATGTAAGGATCAGAAAAACAGGGTCTGAGAAAGATTTATTGTTTTTTTTTAAATATGATAGAAAACGCCATCTGGGGGATACACATGTTTGAAACACTCCATCAAACCAATTCTGCTTCCAGAAAATTTCGAAACTTATCTCTGTATTGCTGGCTTTAGGCGGGATATAAATTTAAACTATCTATTTTTCACATGTCATATTTGAATTTTTTTAGTTTGAGATAAAATATCTTCCGAATTATAAGAATTAGATACACAGATGTTTACATCAAAGCAAAGCTTAGCAGTTAATTAGCAGAATTGAAAAATAATACATAAGGTGTGCTTTTTCCATTTTTTTAAAAAAATGTCATTTTACATTTGCTTATCACTCTGTACACCTGCTAATGTTGTTTAAATAAAATTACATTATTTTTTTAAAAAAAGGATGTTCTGAAATAACTGTACTAAAAATAAAATCATTTGAATGTTTCCCGCCTTTCAAGCGAGCTTGCATTTTTTCTCTTAATTTTCATGATTTTTTTAAATATCTCAAAAACTGTTAACCGCAGGATCATCTTGTTTGATATCATTTCAATAAGCATTTAATAAGAGATTTAAAAAAACAAAAATATTAGGATGTTTTATCTAAGAAAATGCAATTTTAGTGCACCACTCTGCATATATTCATCGCATATAATAAAAAATTATTTTAGGATATGCACCTTATGCTAATGTACCTTTATATCAAAAATATTTTTCTTAGCGAAGAATCTGTACAAGCTACATAGTTTTACCCTACTAATGATTCACCTTGTGGAAAGAAAAAGTATTATTTTGATCCCAAAAATACGCTCTTAAAATTTGTGCTTGGAATTTTGAATTACCCTATATAACAAGCTGACAAATATGCCAGCATACATATAGTGTGGAACAGATTCCGCATCTCAGTTATTCAAATTTGTGAAGAATCTCGAGACACGTCAATTTTAGATTATAAAATGAGATCCTCCACCGTCAAAATTTCATCCCTAGATGCAATCTTTTTCAAGTGACATGCGCAACCCCTAAATTTTTAAACCGAAATTCTTTTCATTCTCTATTCAAAAATGTGATGGTTGCCATATTTATTTCAAAAATTAACAGTAAAAAAAAATCAATTTTCAACAACAAAAAATAAATCAAATATTTTCTACTTTCTCATATTAATAAAACAAAAAACAAATTATACTTTATGTAGGAAATGTTCAAAATAGGCACCTCCAACTAAATTGGCAGCATCCTAATCTTGAATAAAAATGTCTCCTGATATTATGTAACATCTCTGGTGTCACCGACAGCAATTGCAAGTGTTATTCTTGCTCGTAACTCAGATACGTCGCGGGGTTTGGTTTTATACACTGTACTTTTTACAGAACCCCATAAAAAAGTCCCGTGATGTGGTGGCCATTCTACCGTACCTAGTCTCCCTATCCACCGATTTGGAAATGTAAAATCGTGATATTGATGAACATTGACTTGGTAGTGTGATGGTGCTCCATCTTGCTGGAATCATATTACATTAGCTGGAACGTGTGGATTTTCTTGAGCTGAAAATAAGTTTACTAAAGCTAATTAATTATCTCCATTTAAATTTTCATCAACTGAAAAATGGACCAATGATATGATCTCCAATAATCCCTGCTCAAATATTAACTTTTTCAGGGTTCTATATATGCAATTCTTTTATCCAGTAGAAATTTTCACTAGCCCAATAGCGGCAGTTTTGACAAAAACCATGACCGTAAAGAGTAAAAGTGGACTCGTCAGAAAACAATATGTTTCCTATTTGGATTATTATCTAATCTTTGCATTTTTCGGTCACAAAATGAGTTCTTTTATTAAAATCATCTTCACTGAGCTCTTAACGTGATGTCAGCTTATAAGGATGCAATTTATTTTCTTTCAGTACACGAATAATCGAGGAATAACTAACGTTCAGTGCTGCAGCTACTTGTCGACTTGAAGAATGTGGATTTTCTTGAAACTCATTCATTATTTTCAATTTGGTGTCATTAGTTAATGTATTGGAGGGTTCCTCTTTTAGTTTTCGTACATGTCCATTTTCATGAAAATGCTTCTAGATTTTACTAATTCTACCTTGGGATATAGACGCTAAATCAGGAAATTTTTGTTGAAATAGACGAGCGACTTAGGCCTGTGATCTTGCTTCACCTCCATAACCAATTATTTGTTAATTAATATTTTATGCATTTCTGTTAAATGACTGATACTAAATTTTCAAAATAGTGCAAAAAGATAACTGACGCACGATAGTGACTACTGTTTAATTCTCTCACAGTTTCAGAAGGTTACCTGGAAGTTTTCAACAAAAAGTACAATTGAATATGATAAGGTTGATAAATTTTCACGTTTCTTTTTTTACAAAGTTAAAAAAGAATATCCAAATTGGTTTTGGTCCCTTTATACTTAGCCACTATTAGTTATTATTGTGGAAAATTTCATCTAGTTGATAAATTATTTTTTTTATTGTTTATTTTTTATATAAATGTTGCGACCATGATATTTTGGAATAGAGAATGATAAAACCTTTTAAATGTGGAATACCAAGCCCCTACTTCCAATTAAAAAATTTAGAGGTTAAAGAGGGTTGCATTTAAGGATGAAATTTTTACAATGCAGGATGTTA
Source organism: Dastarcus helophoroides (assembly GCA_028583605.1). NCBI lineage: Eukaryota > Metazoa > Arthropoda > Insecta > Coleoptera > Bothrideridae > Dastarcus > Dastarcus helophoroides. The sequence continues at coordinate 8,805,662 of CM053326.1, forward strand.
TCTTATAATCTTAAATTAGCCTGTCTCGGGATTTTTTATATATATGAACAATAACTGAGATATTGAATTTATTCCATTTGGCCCTTCCACACTGTATAAATATATTGAAATTTAATCATTCCCGATTTAACTGGGTTAATGAAAGGTAAGCTAAGCAATCTCGCAACTCATGGATATCAAATCGATGCAAAGTTTTTGTGGTCGTTTCTAATGGCTTCGCTTGCTATAGAGGTTTGCTCCGGATTTTAAGAGTTTTCTACATAATATAGGATTCCCCCCGGAGCAATAAGCTTTTGAGAAATCCGGAACGCCATTTAGACTAGTAAAATATTGCTCTACACACACGTAAAGTGTTTGTTCAAGCAGTTGGGGTCAGGTACGTAGATTAGATTCGCCCTTCTCGACGGAAGTAGTGGAATAAGCAGTTTGTAATACAAATAACGGTGAAGCCTAAGCCTTCAGGTGATACAGAACTTTACACAAACCTGGCTAGGAATCTAGCATTTATACAAGCTGGTCATAAATATGGTTTAGAGCTAGCTGCCAGACGACCTTTTAAAATAGCCCTAAAACTATTACTCGGCAACCTAAGAAATAGCGTCTGGTAAATGAAGAGATTTTTCAAATTGTAATTGGGAACGTTGCGGTGAGAGGAATTCAAATAAATTGATCTTAGAGCGGGAATAAATTACTACACCGTAACCCATACGATACAATTCCCCACATTCCTTAAATTTCTGGTGACGCCTACCGAAATATATGGGAGAAAATTCGTTAACGCAGCCTTCGTCAGATGTAATGCTCAACATTATTAAATGTATTATAATTAGCAGAAAGGAGCTGGAGACCCGATACATAATCTCTATTGTTATGAAAACTTCATTTGATTACAAAAAGTTTGACGACAAAAAATCAATATAACAATATTACCTGCACACTTGAGTAATATGGTTTATATTGATGTTTTTTCTCAAACTCCATTGTAAGAATTGGTGTTATTTTTACACTGTAATTTTTGTTATAGTTTTGTGTTCGAAGTATGTTTAATTGTTCATTTCATCAGGAGCAGTGTAAGATTGTGTGCTTTTATTACAGTGTATCCCAAAAATCCAAAAACAGTTAAATATCTTGATTAATAGTCAATTTTAAATAAAATTTAGGTATACTTCAGAAAATATACTTATTTTTTAATTTGTCAGCCTGTAAACTAATGTCTACAGTTACCCCTTACAAGGTCAACACTTTTTTTAATTTCACAGGATGGCTTGTAATACGTGATTTAATAATACTACTATTTTATAGCAAATTTAAGAAATCAAAGGAGCTACAGTTACTTATGAACTTAGTTATTTTCAAGCTGAAATGTGATAAGTCCTGATAAGTCTAAGAATATTTGAAATTTATAAAAAAGTCTCTATTGAAATTTCTTGTTTTAAACAGAAAAATTGCAGATTAGGATCAAAATTATTTCAAGAAAAACTTCACCAATTTCTATGTATTTCAATTTTTTGAAGTATTGACATTTTTTAGATTTAAATTTAAGTAAAATTCTCTGACTCAAGATTTAGAAACGCAAGCAGTTTTCAAATTTAATTTCAACTAGTTGAAGTTACGAGTTTAAAGTTTAAATGTGGTGGCAAAAATTTTACCAATTCTATTTAACATTTTTATTATTTTGGAATGAAAATGGACATTTTGGGTTTAAAGTGAAACAACTTTGAATTTTCTAAAAAGCATCCATTTCAGTTTTTAGTCGAAATCTAAACATTATTGTATACCTACATAAAAAAATGTGAAGTTAGAACATAAAAACTTTCCAGTTTTACGAAACAGAGATTATATTTGTAAAAAAGTCAAACTAGTTGGGATAAAAATTTTCGAGTTTCTAAAAAATATTTTTCTTGAAATTTCGAGTTTTAAATCAAACTTGCGAGATTAAAAAACCTTGAGTTGAAATAAAAATTTCTAAAAAAATTCGTCAGAAATCCGGGTTTAAAAATGAAATAAAGTAATAACAAAAAATTGCAAGTTAAAACTCCAAATTTAAAACTTAAGGTGGAGATTTCAAAATACTCAAAATTTGGGAGTAATTTGATTATTTCACATTTTAGAAAAAAAAATGGAAACCTGAAAATTTTTTTGGAAGGCCGAAATAAAAAGAAATATAAATCAATACCCGTTGTACTCCTTTACTACTGCCAAATAGACAAGGTGCTGCTTTACATTTATTCCTAGATTGGATTGTTTAAAATCACTACAAATAGTATTCAATATTTTAGCCACAATTGCTAGGGTGTCTTTGAAAACAAAAATATATAAAAAAACTACAAGAAAAAATGAAAAAAAGCCAAATTCTGGAAATCAGAGCGCGCTAACTCATGATGTCAACCATGATAGAGGCCAAACTTTTTCAAGATTTCGAAAGAGTTTCGCCTCTGGTTTTGTTTTGCAGATATTTTCATTTTTTTATTTTTCTTGTACCTTTTCCTCCTGAAAAAGCCACTAATAAGTAAGTAAAACGTGGAACACTTTTAGCTTTTCTTCAAAATCATCGAATATCAAAAGTATTAAATCTTTTACTGAAAAGTGTGCCTCTAAAAGAAAGTTTAGGGAATCCATGTAGAGGTAAGACATATTTGTTTTTAACAATTTAGATACAAATATTGTCCTCTGAACACAGAAAAGATTAGGATAACAAACAACACTTTTTCTAAGGCGTTTCGGTAGCCAAGCTATCATCTTCAGAGAGGTTAACGAAACGCATAAGAGAAAGTGTTGATGTGTTTAAAGGGTTCCGTAATTTAAAGGAAAAAACGGAATCCTTATAACCTCCCATTCTTGTACGTACGTCCGTTTGTCACAAATAACTTTTCCGCGAAAACTATGTAACGTGGAAATTTGAAAATATGCACAGCGTTAATTCTGAATGATCTCAGTTTTAACACAAGAAAATTTGGAAAAACTTTCAAGTTCATCCATAAGTAAAAATGATTTTTTTTTAGACTGTTCACTGTAGTAATTGTTAGGGAACCCAATTTGGTTGAATTTTTAATTTTTTTGCTTTCAGGGGACAAGATTTGTACATCGATATTTAAAGGTTATCAAGCAAAAAAAAAATATTTGTTTTTACAAATATCTTAAAGAGCTGCATTTTATAGTTTGTCTAGGGTGACATAAAGAATGGGACCTGTGACGCTTCGAGCCATCAAATAGATTTTTGAGTTATTATTTCTCGCTCGGCGTGGCTACTTTTAAAAATATCAAAGTTCGCAAATACACGCTTGTGAGTATTGTATCAAAATGTAATTATAAATTTTAATTGAGAATTTTCTAGAAAATTTGATAAGGGGAAACGGCCGCGATAATAAATCAAACGGCAGATAAGCGCTCCAGAACTATCGGCAAACGATAAGCCTTATCTGTTGGATTCTTCTAGAACCCGAAAAAGGGTCCAGTTGGCTTTTCCTAAGTTAGTTAGTTAGAAGTCAATGAATAAGTTAGTTAATTACAATATTAGTGTTCAGAGTTCAGTTTTGAAATAAAGTGGTTACAATTCACCAAGTGTTAATCATTCGAACCGATAACGCGCAATAGTATAAAATTGGTCTCAAAATATTATTTAAGAAATAAATAGAAGATTTAATTTATTCCTCGTGGTTAGAAAGTTAACACACAGTTTTTTAACCATCATATGTCATTTACTGAAAAGTAAACTGAAAAGATTTTTCCCAAAGCGCAGGAAGCGCAGCTCCGTTGTGAAACAGTGTTCATTGTAGCCTTTCCCAACCTTGCAAAAGTCCAATAAATGACTTTGTTTTGTAACCGCATTAACCATGGGATATGTAAACTGCTTAGTATTGGAGATATGGACGATCTGGATTGGTTGAATAAATGGACAGAATCTATAATTTTAAACTCGTTAAAACACATTGTGAGAATAATGCAAATGAATCAGAAATTATTACTTAAAAGAGTTTCAAAGAAATCGTCAAATAAATTAACCACTGAAATGCCAATACATCCTTCATAGTTCACCATGTTTGCTTTGTCACTTATTTAAGATGACTGGTTCATATTGTTGTTAAATTAATATCCTCTCCTTTATACAAATAAGGCCTTGTATTATTGCTTTTCCTCTTCTCGTACAATTTACTATCAAGTTCCATGGAAATAAAATAAATTAGCGATTCAAACTGCCATGAAATGTTTCCCTCGAAGTTTCTAGTTTTGCCTTGATGTAAAGCACAAATATCCGAGGCAAGTTACTATTATATATGTATAATTATATTCTTGCAATTTACGCAATGTAACACAAAGCAAAGCTACAAGGAATAAGGGATATGGAAATCTAAATCCTAATTTAACAGTATCATACAACTCCTTGACTCTATTCACATTTCTAAATTATTAATTTCCATACAGCCCTAACGCAATATTATCACATCATCATTTTCCTGTAACATATTAAACTCGTAGCCGTAGGGTGCTCTTTATTAATATAGACGAAATGCAGGTGTTATTTTATTAATATATATTACACAAGACTACGCTGCTGCAGGATCCATGGTTTTAATTAATTAATGAAAAGAAAGCTCCTAGTGTTTTACTATTTGATATTTCACTGTATCTCGGTTGTATGATGAAAAATGTTTCCTAAATATTGTGAGACCGAGGGACGTATAAATATGTATGCTGTATGCAGCAAATTTATGTAGAGGTACAATAAAAGAAAGTAAATAAAATTTCAACAAATTATTCGCTTCACAACCTTAAAGAATATTATAGTAAGACAAATATTTTTGATGAAATAGTTATAGGTGAATCTTCAAACCAGGTATCGAAGTTTAAATTAGAAAAACGGGACAGGCGAGTTTCGTTCTTATGATGGCTGTTAGAATATCACGTCTTACACACAAAGGGCTCTTTGACGCAATCAGGTCGATAACATTAAACACTATGGATTTTAAACATATCTATTTAAATATTCTCTGGAGAGGGTGCTCCGTTTTTGGCACTTTTTGTGGGTAGTGTACTTAATAGAACAATCGATATGCTATGAAGGACACGTTTTATCATAGACGCCATTTACACTGTCAAAGATCTAAGTCCGGCAGGTTTACACAATACTAAAAAAAAGGGTAAAAATACAACAAAACTTATAAAGTCACAATAGCACAGCCAAAAATAAACATTACCGAATTGGCAGCAATTCGTTACGCTGAACAAATGACGTTACACATAAAACCATCATGGCCGGTACCGTTTTGAAACATTCGTTCACAGAGCAAAATATTGCAATTTTAAAATTGTAATTATGAACTAATCAGGAGTTTTTATAAATAAACAGCAATAATTTCTTATTCCTTTCTCAATAATTTACCATATCTACTTCATCTAATGAGGTATTTTTTTAGTGTCAACTATCCTATTTTCACTTAAACGTATCAGAATGAGACCAGGAAAAAAAGATGCGATAAAAATGAAATACAAAAAAAGCTACCGACAGCGCCCTTTGGAATATGCGACACTATTTACTCCTTTGTAATGCTTGTTCTTACGTAAACCATAACTGTACTAAATTTCTACATGATTGGACCTTTTATTTCTGAATTATACCCAAAAGAAGATTTTTCGTTTACCTTGAAGGCGTGTATCTTCCAAACCAGGCACTTTTAGACAAAGCTAAGTTTGTCTAAATTGTTTTTATTTGAGAACTGCAAATTTTAATTAGGCTGCATAATATTCAAACGTTTATTAATGACACAACACAACAAAAAAATAGTTTTTTCTTGTCCTTGAGTTACTTTTATAATTTTTTTATTCATCATGTTCCAAAATAAAGAAAAAACATCCACATACTCTTCAAAGTTTGCTTTTATAGTAATAATATTAATGAAATGGATTTTTGAATTTTTCTAAAAATGCTACGTAACACAAGTAAAAAAAAGGAAACAAATTTTCTAATTGTTTACATCAAATAGTATCAAAAACAGTTGTTTATTTTCCAGCTTTTGTAACTTTTACAATGATTTTTGTTTTTGTATAAGCATATAACGGAAAATGTGTTTTATTGAGAAAAAAAAAACCCGGAAATACAGAAGGATAATAACTGAAATAGTATGATTGTGATTCATTAATCAACGAGTGAATGCGCATTACAAGGAAACAATGGGTAGGAACAAAAATGGCTTCCAGAAGTTGTAAATTCGATATAGTCTCATTCTAATATGTTCGCGGCAAATTTGTCAAAACAAAACAAAAGGTTTTGGTGACAAACTCCAAATTTTGTAAACCTTATTCAACTTATTTTTAATTGCTTAGCCTTATCATCATAACGTATGGTCATGTGGATCAAAATTGGGGTAAGAAAATATAATCTCAGGGATCCAGTTGTGGAACCTAAACACATAGCGATAAATACTTCCATTTAACTTAAAATTGGGCCACAAAATAAAGAAAATAACCATTACTAACATCTCCTCAGCATCTATAAAAATTTAAAATGGCTTATCGTTATCTGGAAAAAAACCGACCCTAAAGTTATCAACTTTAGATTACAGCTTCAGTACTTTAAACTGATGAGTTATAGAAATTCCTTAAAGTGCTTATGATACATGATTACTTTGATTAATTTAAACACAATAAGGGTATCTATTCAAAAGAACAAAATAAACCTCGTCATCGGGATCAATATAATGAGGAAATGATGAGAGACCATATTTGAAAAAGTCCATACAATCACAAAAAAATACGAAAAAAAATTTTTTCAACCTGTTTTTATCCATTCTGTTGCCATAATTATTTATTTGAATTTGTTTAATAATAAATAAAAAAATTAAAATTAACTGAAAAAGCCTATTTTTATTTTGACATCGAGTAAAGTGATAAAAATAGGAAATTTTTCTAAAATAAATAAATTTTCCTAGCGGCTACAAAAGCAAACTTTTTCAGGGAAAACTATTTTTTCCTTAATTAGTAATGTGAGAAGTATAAGAAAAAAATATCCAGAACACAAGAACAATAATTGGGTTAACCGGTGTAATCGTAACGTGTACGATTCTCTCTTTCTCTCTCTTTAAATGACGTAATTTTCAGAACATTTTAGGAATTTTATTAGGAACGACTTTCCCATGAATTATGCGCAAGTAGACTCCTCTAGAAGTTAGGTATTCTAAGACGGGTAATGGACAAAAATATGATTTTAGTTGGTTGGATATTTCACGTTACACGAATAAGTTTTTAATGTTAAAAGAATTTTTGTAAAAATTGCCAACACAATGTTTAGAACATCTAGACTTTTCAAAGAATTACGCTATTTAAAGGGGTGCGTGCACGTTACGGTTATACTAATAACTGTTTCAATATTGCACAGTTTGTTACAATATTTTTACTTTTTCAATAATTAATGGTGAATCTCGTATTTGCTTTGAAATCAATAGAACTGAAGTTACAACCACAGAAATTCAAAATGTTCGGTTTCAATTTATTTGAAGATTCATTCAATAAGAACCTAAGATAACTGTGGAAAACAAATTTAGAAAAAAGACACTTTCCAAGTTTTCCTAATTAAATTTTTTTGCAACGCTAATGTGGCCAGTTAACGTCAATAAAGATGGGTCAAGTCCTTCTAGGTTAAAACATAAAATGGGAGCAAACAATTTTTCAATTCATTTTATGTGTATTGTATCCAGAAAATAGGGCATATTCCAAAAAGGTAGTAATATACAGGGAATTCTATTTAAAAATTAAAAGTTGGTATTAGTTTTAGCAAAAGTAACGACAATAGGAAAGTCAATTTTATGTCAAAATTTGACATTTTATAAATACATCGAGTGTAGCAACTTTGAAAACTTTATCTTTATAAATAAAGAAAAACTAGGGGGTGTACCATGTTCCTGTTACACCCGATATTTATAACTATGCTTAGGGTGCATTTTAGACCTTTGTTTTTTTACACATATGCTACGAGACACGATCATTGTAACACAGAGGGGGTGGAACACACGTTTATAGGCAGAAAAATTTTTATTTGGACCCAAAAAATACGCTCTTAAAATTTGTGCATCGAATTTTGAATCACTCTGTATATTTTTTGTTACTTTTCAATAGAGCTTTTGCTTCCTATTATCATATTCTATTTTGCTTATAGGGTTATGTATTAGAAAAGTAGAAAATGGTGCCAAAATTGTTGTATTCAATTGCAAGTGGCGATAAATTGTCACTTGCAATAAATATAAATAAATAATAAATTTAAGTATAAAAGAAAGGGTAGAATTTCTTATGGTTTGGAATGGGATGATAGAAAAAGATCACAAGGAGAAGTTTGTGCTCTATTTAATTGTAGGAACGAAGCAATTGAGTGGCCCAATAGATTACATGAATTGACACCCCTTGAATTTTTCCATACCTTTTAGACACACTGTAATTATTAATATATTTTATGAGTTATGATTATTGAAGAATTTCACACAATAAGTATAAATTGATCAACATTATTATATTTATATATGTAACCACAGAAGGTAAGTTCTTCACTCTTATTGGTTGGAAACATTAAGTTTATTAATTTTATTTAACATTTCTGCGACCCAGTTTGGAAATATTTCAATATTTGATAATGAAAGTCTCGGAATATTGTCAACTTTCATTAGTAAAAATTTAAATATTTCCAAACTGGGTAGCAGAAATGGTAAATAACATTAATAAGCGCAGCAAAAGGTAGATTTCCATTAATTTATTCAATTTTAAATGCTACTAAAAAAGCAGCGATTACCGCAAATCAGCTGGTCACCGCTAAAAGATAATAGAGTATCAAGTATAAATATTATATAAAGTTAATAGCGTAAAATGCAAATCTTTCATACTGGCTGTGTAAAAAATATTGAACCAAATGGGATTATATGGTAATGGTTTTGCATTTAGATTTGCTATTTAGTGGGGTTATATTAAATATAAATACCTATGTTTTGATATCGCCGTCATTTGTTTTGTTTGCCTGGTGTTTATCAGAGGCAGCCACCTTAAATATTTTTAAGTGGCAGGCTAGGTTTAGTTTAGTACTATTTGGCAGGTAATTAAAAACCAAAGGATCTGATTGAATGGTCTCCTATGTCTCCCGATATGACTCCTATGGATTATTGGTTTTGGGGATAGTTGAAAGCGTTGTGTATCGTAATAGAAAACAATAATAAATTGGAAGCTCAAATTAAAATTAGAATCATCAACATTCCTCCGGCATATCTACAGAATATTCTAACACTTAAGGGCTTTTGTTGATAGACTAAGAAATTGCGAAGAAGTGAATATCAGTCGCGGCTGGTGACTTTTTGACAGGGGGTACGCAGATGAAAAAATATTAGTATTTAAGAGTTTAGGTGACTCCAGTGACATAACAAGGTATTAAATTTAAGAGAAACAAATGTGAAACAAAAGATGTGATATTTAATAGTATTTTTACGAATTAAATTTAATTACCAAAATATTTTTGGGTTATTATCTCTAAATTACTTTCATCGAGTACAAAAAAAAAACATTATCGACATTTCTGAGCCCCTTTAAAGTACTTTATGTGGTTGCACCTCGTTACGGCTCTAGGTTACTTAATTAAAATTGTTTGCTTTCATAGGAATGATATTATATCACTTTTTAATGTAAATCTGCATCTGAAGATAAAATGGATTTTATTACAAAGTTTTAATTAAACTCTTACAAGAACACAAAAAAAAAATTTAAACAAAATCCGCTTTACGATCTTATAAAGAAATAATTGTTCATTACTTTCTCAGCAATATTGTCTAAATCCAAATCAACAAATTAATAATTAGACCCTAGAATGGGTACTGATATGTCTTTGTAAATAGCAGGTACTACTGGCAGTTAGACCTGTAAGCGGCACAATTAGCCATCGCATTCAGATCAGCCGGCACCTACGCATTTAGCATCATAAACCGTAAACACACACTTCAAACTTTGACTCGTACTCATCATTTGGCAATGTCGCATAAGCGGAGCGGCCGTACCACGGGCTAGCTTTAACGTGGTTTTCTGTAGTTTATTTCTCCGCATCCCGTGGAGGGTCGTTGATAGGCATCGCACGGCAGCCCGCTGGGTGCATAATTCTGTGCGCACCAACTTATTTAAATTTCCTTATAATACATAATATAATGGAATAAAACGTTTGTGAACTTCACTCCAAGTCACTCACAAGTATTATTAGTTAATTAGTATATTTTGTGATTAAAAATGTAGTAAATTCAAGTCTTTTACATTAAACAGAAAAGAATCGATAGCTTAATTGACGGAGAACGCGCGCTCTTGCGCTCTTTAAGACCAGCCGCCACTGGTGAATATATACAAATTCAGTGATTTTCTTAAATAAGTAACTTAATTTTCTTGGTATCTTTTTTTGTTCTATTCAAGCATTTGTTAATTCTTTTTATTATTCCCTTCATTATCTTAGAATGAACAAGATTATGATGATATACTGTATTGTGTTTCTGAATTAATTACCTCTCAAATAACATCAAACTAGACCTAGGTCGCCATTTATAAAAAATAAAGAAGACTGCCTCTGACAAAATTCAGTCGTACAAAACAATTCATACTTATACTGAAATATGGGCTTCTATGTTTAATTTTACCCCACCAAAAGTCAAATCTAAATGATATTTTGGTACATTCTTTGACTTTGTTTTAATTGGCAGTTTAAGTTAATTTTGCACCTAAAAACCTATTGTAATAGGTGCCATTTAAAAGTGGTGCACTTGTAATGATATTTGAATTATTACAAAAAATTTCTTACGTGCACAAATAAAAATAAGCAGCCGTATTAACAGAGCCTTAAATAAAGATTACTTAAATTAGGCATACTTACCTTTGGTGGTAATTTATGGTGAAAAGCAGCGAATTTTTGTGTTTACGACGGGCATTGCATTTATATTCCGCCTTCTTTCGAGTTTAACAAGCAACGCGACGAGCCCTAAAAGATAATAAAATTTACGGAACGGCCATTAAGGAAAACAAACATAAATAAAAAACCTAGGCTAATAGAAGTAAAAACCTAAAAGCAGGAAATCATGGTACTTTTTTCATTTTTAAATAAAATCGTAGAACCAAAATTTAAAATTTCATAATTTTTGTATTAGAATTAACTGCTCTTTTACAAACTTCTCTAGTATTCAGTGTTGTACTGCTTAATCAGTATCTTAAACAGACAAGTAAATAAATAAAACCTGAAAAAATGATTTTATTGATTTGATTTTATAATGGAAAGAAAATCCTTTATGGTTAATCTTACTTTCGAAACGCCTAAAAATGCACTAGCGAATGGAACTCTTCTATTCCTGATTGCGCGGCAGAATTTTATGTCAAGTTTAAATGTCTATTGTCAATTTGGTGTGTAGCGATCAAGTGTAGAACATTCTTCAACATGCCAAAAAATGCCAGCAACACACTAGAAAACTTGTCATATGTCAATAGTGAATAGTGCCAACTATCGATTAGTTGCAACCCTACCACTTCAAAAAAATTGTCTTATTCTTCCAATTCTGCTGTTTCTACTGTTTTGTAGCTATTGGTTTCGATGTTATTTTTTAACTCGTAGATTAAAAGAAATTTAAATGTTTTATTTTTTTAAGCTCGTTTCAAAACATCGTTATAATTTGTGTTAGTAAAATATGGCATAAATAAACGATACAGTGACATAAGAGAAAAGAGTATTTTATTGTATTATTAAATATCACCAATTTGTCTCCATGGCGTGAAGAATATATTTTTTATAAGTACCTAATGATTGAATTTTTAAATTAAACTAATGTGCCTAACGATGATTTTAAATAAAAAATATAAGGATTTCTTCTCACCATAAACCATTTTTTCCAGTTTTGTGAGATTGATATTGCCGAATGCAAAGTGTATTAAAACAGGGACCTCTAAACTTATAAAAATAGAATTTTGTGTTTTAATTACTAAGATTTGGGAAACAGTTGAAAATATAAATCATACAAGTAAAAAAACACATTTTAATCACCAGTTATATGCATGGTGACTCAGAAGGAATGCACCAACGCTAAGCTAGAGATCCGAGATCCGAAAATATTACGATTCAGCTCAACATGCCCTTTACCAATGTCGCTTCTTTCAAAGACACAGGTCGTTCAGAGTTTCAATTTTATTCTGAAGTTTCTCAATCAATGATGTGATGTTTCTATAGAAACGAATTACAAAACAACGAAATGTTTAATGTAAGCTTTCAGTGAAATTTCATTCTCGTTTAAAGTGTGAAATGAAATTTCTTTATTTCACACATTTTCGTTTATTTTACATTTAGCAATAATGACATGGCTTTTGATTCATTGAAACTGTCAAATAAATGTCCTTTTATAATATGGCGTTACAAAAAATATTTCGATAAAAGTTTAAGTCAATGACTTCTGCAATCCAACTCAACATTTTTCGACTTCTCATTATTTTAATTTTTCAATTATTTCTTAGTAACTATCTCATTTGGTCCCTAAGTCTCTTAAACTGTTTAAAGCAAAAGCAAATTTTGCTTTCGTAGGGTATAAATAGATTTATATTATTTTGATAGATAAGTTATTTTCAAAATATTAACTTTCATAAATTTAATCCTGATTTTAAAGCAAAGTTGACGTACACGGAATTAAAGGTTATAGAGAAGCTGTGGACTAAAATCGAGAGCAAGTATCTGCAGTGCGTTATATCGGTTGAAAGGGTTTACAGGACGGCAGTTATCCTAGCAGTTGAAGCGAGTTGTAGCTGATATTAATTCCGGAATGACAGATAATCAGTGCTCCGACCGCAATCGTGTATATTGTTTGGAAGCAGAATAAAGGACGCTAGATCATTCCGGACTCCGGCTGGCTTTTCTACCATATCAACGTCCGCATTTGTGAACCGTTACATTCTCCATTTCCGGAGCTGTTATAGTCGAGACTTTTTTAAAATGGTTTCCGCCATGTGCCCTAAGTGTTCCATTGAAAGGTTCTGCCGCAGTTACATTCTCCCTGAAATAGATCTTGTAAAACAGAATGGCATTTTCTTCTAAGGAGCCAAAAAATATAAGAATTAAATTTATTTCAAACGTTATTTCTCTTGTTGAGCCTTCGTTTTACCAACAAGCTAGAGATACCAAGTACTGTTATACATGGTGCTTCGCTTTTATGTGCTTACATTCTAGTTACATAATAAACGATAGCAACTTGACAAAAAATGTTAATAATGTCTCCTGAGACAATCAAGCCATGAAGAGCAAGTGAACTAAACCGTTGTAAATTGTAAAATAAAAGTTTAGAAATTATAGAAATAAAATCTTGGTAAAACTAAAAGTGCACACAACGGGAATTGTGTTACAGTTTTTAAAAATTGAAATACAAATCTTGTCCGCTTAAACTAAGAAAGATTAAAAAACACAACAGATGGTTGCTCTAACGCGTTTCAAGAGAGAGTATCTCTATGAAGATGATTACTTGGCTATCGAAACGCGTTAGAGCTAACTTTGTTGTGTTTCTTAATCTTTCTTGGTTTCAGGGGACAAGATTTGCATTTCGGTTTTTGAAGATAACCAAGGACCAGTACGTTCCACGTAAATTATGATTTTTGGTTAAGTTTTCGCATAAAAGCAGAAAGTTCGGCAAGCTTGACACGTATAAATCTACATCGGTTCGCAAAAATATTTCTAACATAAATATATCTTATTACAGGAGGTCCAAAAGTAACACATTAATTCATTATCTGGGGAACTTACATTTTATTTCGAAAATCCTGAAACAGGTCGAGTTTCAATTCTAAGATGACACTTTTTAGGCATAATGTTATACATCCCCCTTCAACCTCCCTTGAAATGACAGCTACTCCTTTGAAATTTTTGAACTGAACGAGGGTGCTTGTGGCGGTACATCTGAAAGGATCCTTAATCCTCTAGTTAGCAGTAAAGGGTTTTTGAACTTTAATTATATTATATTATATAAAATTAGGTTTGCTAATTTTAAATGTTTTTAAAATGCATATGTATATAATCAAATAAATGTTAAACTTTGCTCATGTGCTAATTATTTGTTAAATCTAACTTTTCAATTCATTTTGTGGCATAATATTTAATATTTTTTCTTATACGTAGATGGCAAAATACTTACAAGAAGAAAAAAGGAAAAGGGTTTGTTTTTTACTACAGCAGAAAATTTTATAATGCCAAATGAAGAATTAAAAACCCTTTCAAATAAGCTATCCACACACACCCCTGTTCTATTTAAATATTTGAAAAGTTTAACTGTCACTTTAAGGGAGCTAAAGGGGAAGGTATCAACTTACTCTTAGAAAATGTCATTTTAAAGAGGTGTATAATTTGAAATCCGCTGTTTGCTCATTGATGACGTTAGTGGGCGTATTACCAGCTACCATGGAAATGTCTTACTGTTTTCGTATGAGTTCGATATCTGTTCATATCAATCAGTGCACATCATAAGCGATTTGATACAACAACATTACATTTTTCTTTGTGTAATCATGTCTAGTTTTGTGCCAAAAAAAGAGCATATGCGGGAAGCTCTGCTTTTCTGCTTCAATTCAAGGAAATTGACTGCCGAATCACATCAAATGCTTGTGAAAGCCTATGGTAACAGTGCTTTATCGAAAACAACTTGCAGAGACTGATTTCGTTGGTTCAAATACGGCCATTTTGACTTGAGTGACAAGGAGCTTGAAAATCAGCCAAGAAAGGTCGAGGATCATTAATTACGGGCTCTTTTGGACCAGGACGATACCCAATCGCAAAAAATGCTTGCCGAGCAGTTAGGTGTCACTCAGCTAGCCATTTCCATGCGTTTACGTGCCATGGGAAAGGTTCAAAGAATTGGAAAATGGGTACCCCATGAATTGAACGATAGGCAGATGGAGCGACGCCAAAACACATGCGAAATCTTGTTTACCAGACAAAAAAGAAAGTCATTTCTGCATCGTGTGGTGACTGGCGATGAGAAATGGATTTATTTCGAGAATCCTAAACGCGACAAATCGTGGCTTGATCCGGGCCAACCATTAATATCTTCCCCAAGACCAAATCGATTTGGACGGAAGACGATGCTGTGCCTTTGGTGGGATCAGCAGGGAATCGTCTATTACGAGCTGTTGAAACCTTGTAAAACTGTAGATGCCCACCACTACCACCAACAGCTGATTAAATTAAACCGTGCTTTTCGTGAAAAAAGGTCTGGCTATCAACAAAGATATGACAAACTAATTTTCCTTTACGACAACACACCATCGCACACGTCGAAATTGGTCCAAAATTACCTGCAAACACAGAACTTGGAGGTGTTACCCCATCCTGCTTATTCGACAAACCTGGCTCCTTCTGACTATTACCTGTTTGCGTCGATGGGCCACGCACTCGCCGAACAGCACTTTGATTCTTAGGAAGACGTTTGAAAATTGGCTGGACGAGTGGTTTGCCTCGAAAGATAAGGAATTCTTTTGGCGTGGTATTCACGAATTGCTCGAGAGATGAGAAAAATATATAGCTAGCGAAAAGAAATGTCTTTTTTTGCTTTCTATACAAAACAAATGTGTTTTTATTACTAAAAAACAGCCGATTTAAGCATATACCTTAAAACTTTGACGTATTTTAAGATTTTACTCAGAAACCCTATTTAAAGGTAAAATGTATATTTTTTTGTCATCTTAAAAAGAAACCCATTTTAATGCTTCTTGTTGTTTTCACTTGCGTTTGGAAAAAATTTAAATCGTTAAGACAAAAAATCAATCAGAAAACCGATTTGGCAGATATTTGGTAGGTACATAAGCTTAAGCATAGTTTAAGATATATTGAATTGTGTATTTAAAAACTTTTAAATTTAATTTTCTTGTCAAATATTATTACTGTTTGAAATAAAGCTTACGTTGATGGATAAAGAATTAAAAACTCTTTAAAATGAGTTATTACAAGCACCCTCTTTCAATTTAAAATTTTCAAAGGGGTAGTTGTCATTTTATGGGGGTTAAAGAAGGAGAGATAAAACTACGCCTTAAAAGAAATTTGGATTGATTTTCTGAAGCTAAAACTTTAAAATAATATTGTTGTTATTTAGTTTTTACTTCGTTCAAATTTTAAGATAGTTTTAAGTATTTTTTCAGTGTTGAGTCACAAACAGCGATTAACAAAGCAAGATCGAACGCAATAGCTGCTTGGGGCAATCTATGACAGATTGTCAATCCTTAACAGAAGGTTACTGAAAATTTAGTATTGTAAGAGAAGTAACTGGCGAAGAAAAAGCCAATAAAACATGAATAAAAATACTAATACTTCGCAAAGAAGATAGAGAGAATATCTAATGTTGGACCACTTTAATTAAATAATTACAATTCTGAATTAAATGTTGATGCATGCGAAAAATACTACATGTTTCGAGAATCTATTCCATATTTTATTTTAAAGAATCTTTATAATAACATTTAAAATCAAAATTAAAAAAAAAGAAAGTTTAAATGTAGAATAAATTCCAAAGAAACAAACAAAAACATGAAATTATTGGTTAAGGTTAAACAGGGAAGAAAGTGAAGCTTTTCAAGTACTGTGATGTAAATTTTGGAATTTTCGAAATTTTGACTTTAATTCGAATATACAAATTTTTCTGAAACTTTTAACCTCTCAGTCAGAGATTTTTTCGAAGCCTCAAGCGTCTAAAAATACGAAATCTTAAGATTAATATCGAATACTTTTAAAAATGTAACATTTTGAAATTATCTGTGAATGTATGATTTTTATTAATAAACTTTGTTTTTTTCGAAATTTAACTAGTTACTCTGTTTGAAATTTCGACCATTTAAAATTAAAAAATCAAATTTTTGACTTTAGAAAATGTAAGCTTAAAAGTCCGAAATTTGAGAAAAAAATTCAAATTTAAATGTTTATGAAATAAACTCAAAGTTTAACAAAAATCTTTTCAAATTTTTAAATTGAACATAGGGATTTTGATTAAATCTTAAATATTTGACTATTTATTTAAAAATTCGACCTTCTAGAAAAGTAAGAATTTCAAAATTAGAGTAAAAATTTTGGAAAATATTTTTCTTTGCCTCAAATTAAAATTTATTTAAATTTTTTCAAATAAAAATTTGCTAAAAACCTTAAACTTGATATAAAATAATTTCTCTTTTTTTCTAAGTAATAATTTTAATTTGGAATATTCTATTTTTTTAATTCATTTAAATCTTCAAAATTTCTAGCAGTGAAAATTTTGGGAAAATGTTTGTTTCATTTTTAATTCAAAATTTCATTTTTCATTTTTTTCTAAATTTTGATTTAAACTCCAAATTGTTTTTTTTCTAAAAATAAGTTTGCATCAAAATTTACACTTATATCTTTAATTTTGAGTACAATCAACTGCAAGCGGTATTCTTTTGGAGCACTGCAAGTAAATGTGGAAATAAAGATAAATGGCTATGAACCGCCTTTTTAAACATAGTTTCGAAGTTCTATAGAAGAAAAGTCTCCATAGACTTATGAACTGCACAATTCTCGCTCGATTGTCTTGTATGCCTCAAATATACTGCGTTTGGGAAGATCAGGGACAAACCTACGATAGTAGGTCCAAATCATGTAAGTATAAAAAGGGAAAAAAACAAGCGAAATTGAAATTTAGACAACAACACAGCAAAAACGTCCAAAATAATGAAGGGGAGGATCATAGGGTGTTACATGAAATCCTGTCTCTATTAATAATAATAGTTTTTTTTGCAGCGTTATAGCAATTCCCTGACTATTCACCACTGATTCAATACAGAATTGACGCTCTGTACTGCGCGCATACCGAAAGTATGTAGTTAAATGCGGAGGCCTCGATTTTTCGGTGCAATTCGGTACCGTTTTCGCAAATGAATTGCACCGACAAATCCCCTTGTCCCTATTTAATTGGGTGCCTTCCAGAGACTAAATAGACTGAACCTAACACGGTAAGCAGTGAAGCCAGTTGAAAGCCTGGCGAAAGCCTAGCTCCATCTAGCTCGCAATGCCCTCTTATTATTTGACAGACCTTTGCGAAGATAACATCGGTTTTTTTTTAAGAAAATGGGCTGTAAATATGGGGAAGTGTGTTGTGGATCATTGTTGAAACCTCAGTGAACACATTAGTGAAGGAAAATCAAGAGTTTCATTCTTTGGGTAGGTAAAAATAAAATATATATATATTCAATTATCGGCGTGCGCGCGTCGCCATTTCACTGCAATCATGACGTGTTTACAGTACCGGCTTAACAATATTGTACACAGGCGTCGCGTATTGAAAGAAAATTATTTTACTATTAAACCAAGATGTCTTTGAAAATAGTTCTCCTGAACTTTTAGCAAAAAGCACTTATAAAAATTATCCTATTGGTCCAAAAGCCCCTAATTTAAAGTTTCATCTAAATCGTTAGAACCGTTACGCGGCAAGTTTCGTATTTATAAATTTTACTTAATCCGACCATATCAAAGAGTAGTGGAATGCACCTCCCCACTTCCCCGGATTTTAGCTTCAACTGTACGCATGAGACAACATTGAAACGTTCAGTCTATTTAGTCTCTGGTGCCTTCGGTATAAGCACAGTCCACAGTTCTTTACTGAATCGGTACTGGATAATCAGGAAACTGCTTATGGTAGGCTAGCAGGTACAGTTACTTCTACTAGGGCCGAACAGAGAACGAATGTGGTCAGCAAAATGCTTCCGCCGTTCATTATTACCTCGAACTACTTCCGAGTACTCATTTCACCACAATGGCTAAGTTGACCTTGGGAACCAGAGTATTTCTTAAAAACGGGCGGTGGATAAAACCTCCTTGCGCCAGCGGGGATAGAAACTATTTCTTTTAGATATAATAATCCAGTGCTGTACTACTCGACCACGATCCCCCAACAAATTTCTTATACTCTTGTAGACTGTTCTTTTTGCGTTCTTGCAAATCAAATAAGTATTTATTACTTTTAACATTTCTTCGGCCCAGTTTGGAAATATCTAAATTTTTCAGGTTTGTTGACAATTTTCTAAACAGTTTTTGAAATGTGACTACTTGATATTTAAATTTATTGAAAACGTCACTTCATGACAGTTCACAAATTAAGAGGTTAGTTTATTTTACATAGAATAGGAATAATGAAAAATAGAAGACCAAAAAATTAGATATGGAAAAAATAAAAATTTTGTTTTTTTGATAAATTAGGAAAATATAAAAAAATATATAAAAAGGTTGTAGCACTGGACATCGATGTTTCGCTCTCATTTGAGCTCGTCAGCAGTGTATAACATGGAAAGGGAACAATGAGGAAGAAATATTTAAAAATAAAAAAAAATTTTAAAATATAAAAAAGAAAAATAAAGAAATTTTAACATGAATAGACGTTTCATCATCAATTTACTGTGTTAAAAATTTACTGTGTTAAAAACTTAAATATGTGAAGCCCGATCCACAAGAAACAACTACTCCGAGGGCTAATACCCCTTCCGGCATTGAACTACACTTGTGGGTCGAACTTATATGCTCTTGGTGACTACTGTTCCTAACCGCTGAAAACTATTCAACTTGGTAATTAGAAGCACTCACCATTTGCGGAGTCCATTCGTTCCGTTAGAGGAATAGGTTTATTCTTCATGGTAGACCCTTATTGACCGGAACGAATGGACTCCGCAAATGGTAAGTGCTTCTAACTACCAAGCTGAATAGATTTCAGCGATTAGGAACAGTAGTCACGAAGAGCATATAAGTTCGACCCACAAGTGTAGTTCAATGCCGGAAAGGGTATTAGCCCTCGGAGTAGTTGTTTCTTGTGGATCGGGCTTCAAATATTTAAATTTTTAATACAGTAAATTGATGATGAAACATCTATTCATGTTAAAATTTCTTTATTTTTCTTTTTTATATTTAAAAAAATTTTTATTTTTAAGTATTTCTTCCTCATTGTTCCCTTTCCATGTTATGCACTGCTGACGAGCTCAAATGAGAGCGAAACATCGATGTCCAGTGCTACAACCTTTTTATATATTTTTTTATATTTTCCTAATTTATCAAATAAACAAAATTTTTATTTTTTCCATATCTAATTTTTTGGTCTCCTATTTTTCATTATTCCTATTCTATGTAAAATAAACTAACCTCTTAATTTGTGAACTGTCATGAAGTGACGTTTTCAATAAATTTAAATATCAAGTAGTCACATTTCAAAAACTGTTTAGAAAATTGTCAACAAACCAGAAAAATTTAGATATTTCCAAACTGGGCCGAAGAAATGTTAAATAAATTGAAAAAAAAACATAATATTTCCGGTCAATAAGGGTCTACCATGAAGAATATTTATTATTTTGTTTTTGATATTTTGAATTAGTGGAATATTCAGCTCTCACCATCTCCCGCCAATTTCGTCGTTAGAAAACAAAGTGATGCAACGTTGCTAAATCCTAATAGACACAAAGGCCACTGAATACTTGTGAACTTGCTGGAATCGTATTATCTGGCATGAAAAGCGTTATCCACATTTATTTGTTTTATTTATGAAAATTATTGTTTAACGTTATTCATACAACATATGGTGAAGATAACACTACTAGTTTCTTTACTGCAATATTTAGCTTGGAAATATGGAAAGCAATATTGTTATAACGTATTTGCTCTTTGGTAAACATAAACATGAATCATTGTTTTGACAAGAAATAAAAGATAGAGGAACGAAGCACTCGATTAAACGAAAGATAAATAGGAGCAGTGGCTGCTAAATTGAGTATTAAGTCGAGAAAATCCGTAATCCTTTGAAAAGTAAACAGTCAATATGGGCGAAGGAGATAAAAGTATCGTTGTTGGCCCCGTAAAGATGTTGGCAGACATTTCCAGATAAAACAAAAAGCTTGACAAGTGCAGACGTCATTGAGAATTGAGCGATAGCAAGTTTGTGCGATTAAGAAGGCCAGAAAACTTGTTAACAAGGGTTGATAACGGAACGTATTGTTTGGATGTTAGCCCATCTCATATCTAGCAGATTTTCATTTTAGATCTGTTAGTCTCGACCGACGAAAAGCGAGTTTTAATGTTGATTTGAATCTATTTGATGAGATTTATTTATCTGATCTCTTAAATACATTTGGGGCCGAGCGTACAACTTTTCTGTTTGTTCGATAAAATTTGTTCCATGATAAAATCTAATAGTTTCATGTTTTTAAATTTGTTTTCGTTATCTAGCTATAAAGTTCATTTCTCGGTTGTGTAAATTTCCAACTTTGGTGCCATAACTCATTGCATTTCTGCCTGCCAAACCACAGCATGTGCATGTATATCCATTCTATTGCCAGAAATGTGTAAATTTATATGTGACAATTTTAAAGAATGATCCGTTATTTCTCAATATTTCTATTTCATGCACAGCTCGACGTAGGTACTTTATTACTTCCTTTATTGAAAAGCGGTTATTTGTGAAATCACTACAAAACTGCAAGTCGTATATTACAGCGCGAAAATCCATTTAGAAGATGAATTTTTTCTCCTTACTCACTTGTTGAATTTATGATTGTAATTGTTTTCAGCTTTGGTAGATTTCTGTGCGAGGGATTAAAAAGAGGCGCATTTTTATAGAACTATAATTATATTGTTTTGATTTAATAAAGTGGTTACTGTGAATTCCATTTAAATTAATTACTTTTTATTAGTTACCGTGAAATGGAATAAAAACTTTATTTGATTCTCATGACTAAATGTTAGTTATTGACATTATTCATTGTCAGGTCTCATCAAAAACAGACAGATTTATGTAGTGATAATAAATAAAAAAATTAAGTACTGTTTCTTATCGATTTTGCAATCTTTTTTATGTTTAATTCACCGCAAAGGATAACTCTGTTAGGCCTTCAAAGCACCGCGAAGTAGGGATGCGGAAACAAGGACAGGACGCCTTTTTAAACAAGGATAGGTTGTAATTTTTGGGGAAAATTCCGTTCGGTAACGAGCTCCACGGCTTAGAAGTTCTATAAAAAAAAGAGCCTCCGTAGACAGAAGTCCTCACTATGTCAGCCTGGACCGCACAGAAGTTTGCTGCATCAGACTGTCTTGTATGCCTCAAAAATCTTGCCCTTGGGAGGTTCAATCCTATTACTTCCTGTAAGACAAATCACCAACCATACGCCTGTGCTCTAGTGTTTCAAAAGAATCTGTTAACCCCTAGACATCAATAAGGCAAATCACTATTCATTGAATTGAATCCAAAAGAGCGAAGGTGTGTTTTGGGACTGAACTCCAAACATAGGAGCAGTATTTGAGTGTTGGTCTAAATTGAGCTTTGTATAAGGCAAGTAGCTGATGAGATGTAAAGTACGTTTTGGCCCTAAAAAGAAAGCACAGCTTCTGAGAGGAGGATTTGGCGATGGCGCGCACATGATCGTCCCAAGAGAAGTTAGTGCTCATATTCACTCCTAGGATAGATAGATAGTTGTACCGTTTATTAGTATGTTTGTTGCATTATCCCTTGATGTTTTCTTAGAGAAAACCGGAACCTGAGCCTTTGGAACGTTGAAGTCGACCAGATTTTTCTTACCTTATTCTAGAATAATTTTGAGATTCCGATTAATCACCTGTATCTGCGGTTCCGTTAATCGATCTAAAGCAGCGACGAATAATGGTTTGTCGGAGAAAAAAGGTGACACCGGCCTACTGTCATTCGCGTAGCTGTATATTGGATTAGAAGCTAATGCTAAGAAATCGTTTATGTGTAACAGAACCAGAGTAGGATACAGGATAGACCCTTGAAACATTTCTGTATTAATAACAAATGTCTCGGATGAGATGCCACCGACGATGATCTGAAGAGATCTATCAGCGAGAAAACTGGATATAAAATGACAGAGTTTAGGAGAAAGATCATAGGATGTTAATTTGGAGAGAAGAGATCGGTGCCAGACTCTGTTAAAGGCTTTTGAGATATCCAATGCCAATTACACATATGAGTAACATATACCTGTAAATTGCTGGTTAAGCGTTGTTGTCTCTAACCGTATTGCCCGCCCGAGATGATTCTATTCTTTACTAGATATTTAAAAATCTTGATTTTGATTACATTTTTCATCACTTTAAATATAACGTGCAACAAAGATATAGGACAATAGCTTTTAGCCGGCTTCCTTTTTCCCTCCCTGGGAACAATCCTAGCCTTACCACGTTTTTCCATAGTTGAGTCACAGATATGAGTGACATATGCCAGTAGATGGCCAGTGGAACGTTGTTGTCTAAAACCGCATATCCTGTTAGAGATGATTCTATTTTCCTCCAGATATTTGAGAATCTGGATGTTTCATCACTTTAGATATAACGAGTAACAAAGATATAGGGCGATAGTTGTTAGCCAGATTCCGTTTTTCCTTTTTGGGGACAGGCTGCACTCTAGCAGATATCCAGATGTTAGGAAATACACCTTTGTTGTAAGAGAGTGTAAACAATTTTCTTAGGACAGAAGTCAACTCTGGAGCGCACTTCTTAAGAATAATAGCGGGGATACCATCAAGATCAGAAACTTTTGATGTGTTGAGCTCGAGGGGAATCTTCCTGATTGAAGCCGCCCTATTTTGGAATTTGGCAGACTTGGAATTACGAAGACATCTTACTCGAACTGGTTTAACGAAGAACGACTTAAATTTCGAATGGAAGAAACCGACCTAACTACGAAGAAAGACTAAACATTTTAAATCTCCCAAAATTCTCAGATTGCCGCATTCTTCAGATCGGATTATCACATATAGAGCTTTACACGGTCTGTTTTCTACTACTATTTTTCTTTTTAACACAAATATACATCTGATTATCACATAGGGAGCTTTACATGGTCTTTTTTCTACTAATATTTTTCTTGGTAACACAAATATACATCTTCAAGGCTATGACTGGAACTCTCCAAAAATCGCTGTCTGCGCTTAGCACGAGCTAATCTTCTACCAAATAGGATTGTTAACTTTTTAGTTCCGGTATAATTTTTGATTTTTTACGAAACTTTTTATACCAATGAAATTTATAGGTCCGTGGCCTCCTTCCTTATTTTTGTAATAATATTAATAAATATTTTTACACATTTAAATCTCTTACAAAATACTGATTAAAATGATTTCAACCCCCCCCCCCTAGGTGTGAGGTTAATAATTTTTCAGATATTAAGAAGAATCATGAAAATTAAGCCTAAATTTCAAGTTTGCTTAAAAGGCTTATATTTTAAGTGCAAATTATTTTAGAGCATTTTGTTTTGAAAATATTGTAATTTTACTTAAATAACATTTGGAGTTATACAAAGTGATTAGCAAACGCAAAATGACATTTTTCTCAGAAGGTTCCAAGGGTACATCGTGTATATTATTTTTTATTTATTTTAACCAATAGCTTAGCTTTGCTTAGATATAAATACCTGTTGGGCTTATTCAAACATTTCAGAAGATATTTAATTTTTAATTTAAATAAAATTAACATTTTCTAGATTTATTTTGTCATGCGTTTTTTTCCAAATTTTATGATTCCAAACAAAAATAATTATTCTTCAAATGGACTAGTTCAGTGCATTGTTTTTATTTTAATGATTTACATTACATTTTTTTTAAAATATGCCGCTTATAATCTGTATCTAACTTCCGT
Source organism: Dastarcus helophoroides (assembly GCA_028583605.1). Classification (NCBI taxonomy): domain Eukaryota; kingdom Metazoa; phylum Arthropoda; class Insecta; order Coleoptera; family Bothrideridae; genus Dastarcus; species Dastarcus helophoroides. The sequence goes on from CM053326.1 coordinate 8,830,299, forward strand.
GCATCTGTGCGTTATGTTCCCGGCAGATTTTACATTATTTAATAAAATAGGAGCAAAATTGGGGTAGCGTACAACATTCGTTCAGTGTAGTCAATTTTGGGTTTGTTTTTGTCAAGAAAATTAACGAAATATATTTTCAAAAAGAAAGTAACTTAAACCTAGTCTAATCAAGGTAAAGTACAATGTGAGTCATCAAGAATTCTTACCAATTTTTGGGACATATAAAGTCAATTTCGTAATAAAACATTATGTGGACATTAAATAGGCTGTAGTGGTCTGCTAATCGCACATATTTGTTTATATATATATATATATATATATATATATATATATAGGCCGATTTATTTCGCAGTAGCAGAAAGTATCAACATTTTTTCAAGTAGAAACATGTATTTTCTTTCAGGCCACGTAAGTGTGTTTAAATAGCTTTACAAAAATATATTATTCCTGACACCTATTCTAAATGGTTGTTTTATTATAGCCTATTAAATTTGAGAAAACATTGTACCGAGACGTTTGAACAATATTGTCTAAAAATGACCAAAGTGTTTTGGAACAAAATATAAATGCTAAAATATCAAATTGCGGATTCAGGACAAACAACTTAAATAAATTTGAAAATAAAATATAGTAGAAATTGATAATAATAATAATCATTACAAGAATATATTGAACAAACTTCATAAGCAGATAATTAGAAGGCTACATTTATGCATTAATAAAGATGGTGGCCTCATAGATCATTTTTTGCAGTTTTTCCTTTAAAATTAAGTAATAAAAGTTTATAAATAAATAGGTTTAATAATATTAAGCTAAATAAATAGAATCATCATACATTTCACTTCATTATTTTTAATCAGTGCAAGGTTAACTTTGATTTTGTATTATTATTACTATTACCTTAGGGCCAATTCTAAAGTGCAAGCATTATCAAAAAATCTGGAATATACAGGGTGGACCATACGTAATGTTACACAGAGCAATGGTGGATTTTTCGAATAAAAATAATGTAATTTAGCTACATTTACCTCATACCAAAAGTTGATATTAACAGAGATACAGGGTGTTAAAATTAAAATTTCGATTTTTCCGTATAACTATGGAATGAATTGTAATATAGGCACGAAATTTGGAAAAGGAGGTTTCTTAAATCGACAAACTCTAATTTGCTAACATATTACCAATAGCTGATAGGGGGCGCTACCTGCCCTATGCTGCATAATTCTAAATTATCATAACTTTTTTGTGCACCCACGTATATTAATTTTAAATGAATTATTTTATTTTTTCATATTTTTTACTTAAATTACCAAGATGTTAAATTTTTGAAGGAGAATTGAAAAGAAGGTAATCATAAAACAGCTTTAAAAGTTGTTTATGTCAAATATTACTTTCCTGATAATATTTTTACCCAAATTTCAAAAATATCAATAAAAAAATCCCAAAAATGAAGACGTAATTTATTTTCTAACATAGAGATGTGATATATGATGTCTAAGTCCCACAAGAAAGTTTTAATAGTCTGTGTGGTCAAAGCAGATATTTAAAAATGATTTTTAATAAAACACAGCCAGATTTTTAATTGTTTACAATCCCTTTACACGAAAAAAGTCATTTCCCAGATACTTATTATTGAAAATAAATTTTGTTTTGATATTTTTTTAATTTTGCTATAGAAATTTAACAACTTTGAAGGCAAATATCTTAAAAATGGTTGCTTGTATCAACATTTTGAAAGTATACCTTTTTTACGTAAAAAATGTAGGTAAATAAAAATATTTATTTAAAATAAGTGTACATAAAGGCACAAAAAGTTATGATGCTTTAGAATAATACAAGGTAGCGTAGGTGGCGCCCCCTATAAGTTAGTGGCAATCTGTTAGCAAATTAGAATTTCTTGATTAAAGAAACCCCCCTATGCCAAATTTTATGTCTATAGTGAAATGTGCTCATCAGTTATGCGAAAAACTCACAATTTTTTTTTCAACGTTGGCACCCTGTATCTCTGTTAATATCAACTTTTGGTATAAGGTAAATGTGGCTAAATCAGGTTATTTTTTTACGAAAAATCTACTCTTGCTCTATGTACCATTAATTATGGTCCACCCGGTATATGACACATGTTTTAATCCTTTAAAAGCACACTTGCCGTCTTTATGCAAAAAAATATGTAACATTTTTTTACAAATTTAATAGGCGATAATTGAATAACTGTTCAAAACACATATTAAGTAGGTATATTACATTTTTGAAAAGCTCTGTTAACTCACTTTTCAATGGCGTGAAAAAAATATATTTTTCTATTTAAAAAAATGTTGATATATTGTGGTACTGCGAAATGGATCATCCTATATATAAAAGAACAAGTCCAATTTATAGGCCACCACGTGTCATTTATTGGCCGTATAAAGTTCTTCTATGGAATTGATTTTATTAGGTCGTAAAATAGGTGAGCACTCTTGGTGACTCACACTGTACGTTACTATTATACAGTGTGAGTCACCAAGAGTGCTCACCTATTTGTATCTATAGTTATATTACCTTGGATTGGTAAAATCGCATTGGGGACCAGATGGAAATTATGCTGTACAAAGTTTTTTTAATAGTGTTTTTCATACTGTTAAGAAATAAATGTCCAACAACTTCAATCAGGGATGCATTTTAAGCATTCAAATATAGACATGTTTTTTCAAATTTAAATTTAAATAACTCTTAGAATATATAAGCTAGACCCACAAATTCTTATATTAAATAAAAGCATAGTTGTTTTTTAACAAAAAAGAAAATATTATAAGGGTGTACTATTTGAATTTTCTGAGAAAAATTTTATTTTGGGTTTGCTAATCATTCTGTACAGTAGCAAATATTATTTAAATAAAATTATATTATTTTCAAATAAAAAGAAATACCATAATAATCTGCAATAAAAACAAAATGATTTGATTGTTTCCGGTTTTTTTTAAGCCTGCTTCCAAAGCAGACTCAAATTTGATGATTTTTTCAAATATCTCAAAAACTATTAATCGCAGAACCACATTGTTTACATCCTTGTAATCGAAGTTTTATATAACATTCACATATGTAAAAATACAGGGTGATTTAGTCATAATAGTATTAATTTTAGCTACGTGTTCGGAAGGCTTAGTGAAGACAGAAAATCGAAAAATAAAATTTTATTTGACTCTAAAATAGACTCAAATCAACCCACTGACTGCCAAAAGCCCGGCGCTACTGACCACATTAAATGCTTTACGGCAACAGACGCTGATCCATATATGTAATACTTCTATATAGCGTGTTGTGTATAATCGCCACTACAAAATGCTTTGTCAAAAAGGTGAGATGAAAGTATTTGTCGTACTCTTTCAAGAACAAGCATTCATTCATTTATAGCGGGAACATATGACAAGATGGGCGGGAACACTAATAAATGAATGACAACAATGATAACTGAGTAGAAGGGGGATTGGTTAATATATTCTGTCCTTGAAAAGGACAAACATCTATATCCATCGCGCCTTTTTGACACAAACAAAGGGACAAAACACGCCATATAGAAGTATTACATATATGCGCTGATCACGTTATCGTCAACTTCATGCAACTGCAATGATAAGCCGCACTGGCGAGAACGAAACAGCGTGAACTAATCGGCAACAAACCTCCATTAGTTATTTTGACGAAAAAGTATTTGTATTTTCATACACTTAAAACTTTTTACATTTTTTTTTGTTTCGTTAAAAAATAATCGAACACAAAAAACACAGACCAAAAAATTTATTCTACAAAATAAATAACTGGTTTATTTAATTTTGAAACATAGTAACGTTGGTTAGCAGTCAGGTAGTTGTTTATAAAAAATATGTCAACGATAGCCCACAGTCAGAATAAGTTCAGTGTACTTACATGATTACTCGAGTACCTCTTTTTCGAACTGTTTTAGACCTGTCGAGCGCGTGAAAAAAGTGATGACTCGTCGGTAACCTACACATGGTTTAAAAAATTTTCATCGTACCACAGAGGGTCACAAAAAATAAATCGTTGGGAAATAACTCTCGAGTATTAACCACTTTTAACATTTGCACCCACAATAGCGAATTTAGTTCATTACTTGCACTTTGATATCAACGTTTACATCCATCTCGCGATTTCACCTTATTTTATTTTTGCTTAAGTTTCTTCTGCAATTCGTTATTACGCGATTTACATATAAAAAAGCAAATCACCCAACGACTTTTTCCGCAACCATTTAATGTTTTTCGTATTGTCATTTAGACATAACTAGCAATATTTTGTTTATTTGTTTCGCCCGAGTCCCAACTGCGCAGCCGTAAATTCTTCTTCTTTCTATTTATCTGGGCCTTGGAGCTTTGGAATCGGCGACAGCTAAAAAAGGGGATTAAATTATGATTTTAATTCTTTTTTCAGCGTTATTATACCTAAAAAAATTATTTTTAATCACGTATTCGTATTAACCTCATTTTTCTTCATCTTCCCCTAAAATTAATGCCATATTATGATTGAATCACCCTGTATATAGGACGTTTCATTTAAAAAAGGCAAGTTTACTGTATAGTAAGAAATAATTTCAGAATGTGCGCCTCCTAGTGTTCTACCTTTGTAGTAAACAATTTTTGTTATCAAAATAATTGTAGGAGCTATAGGGCGTTATTGTACTGTATTGACTCACCCTGCATAAAGAAAAAATAACTTTTTCTGATTTGAAAAAGAAACCCTTTTTACCTCTTTATTCTTGCTGGGTATTTTGCCACCAGCATGTTAGGAAAAATAGGATACATTTAAGTTGACTACTTATGACACAAAATCAATTATAAAAGATATTTAGTCGGTAGCCATTATTTAGGATCCATTTGATTGGATACATTTCAAGCATAATAATAATAAAATTTAGGAAATCTGAAAACCTAATGAATCAGGAATTTCAAGATGACAATTGTGGAGCCATTGTGATTGTTTTTAGGAATGGATTAAAAATGTTTTGAACATTAATTGAGTTTAATTGAACCCAGAAGGATACACATACACCAAAGAAAATGTCTTAAAACAACTGTACTTTTTTCCACTCGAACTTAAAAATAAACAAGTAACTGCTGACTATTAAAAATGGCAATTGTTAGTTTCTTCTAAATAAAATCAAGACGAATCGGAATTTACTTGATTTCTCAGATGAATATTGATAGACAGTATATTCTGCACTACTGTGCTCATTACACTTCCTTGTATTTCTAACCGTTTTCGAAATCCCAGTAATAGAAATAAAATTTGGTTTATCCTGTATACTATTGCGTCATATCCTTTTGCTGAATTAAAAGTTTAAGTCCTTAAATAACATGTCGTTACCCCTACAATATATAAGTTAATTAACTAAAAGGAAATGTGTACCTTGTATACTGTGCATTGTTTAAATTGTGTTTTAATTTTATTTTGCGGCGCACCAGATTAAAACAGAAATATCACACAGTTGACAGACAAAGGCATAACAAAGAAAGAGTAGATATAATAAGAATATAGAAGATACAAAACCTACAAATAATAATTTAAATGTACAAATAATGAAATTTTTATTTTTGGTATCACAATTTAAAAATTAAAAAACACTGTTACATTATAGTTTTAAATTTTCACCTCTGTCGGCAGTCCACATAACTCTCGTTTTATTTATTTATTTATTTATTTTTATCCATGTCTTAATAAATACTCATATCAATACAAAATTTTGAGGTTTGGGCCCCTATGCGTCAGGAAATTCAGATCTGTTTCCGATTAAGTTATAGAGGCCGCCAGCTGCGTAAAATAAAATATGTTTAAAACCCCATAACTTTTTTATACTATTTAGATATCTTGATTTTGGTCTTAAGTTCTTATTTTCCAATATATTTCAGATAAAAAAAAATATCTCTTGCGGCGTTTTTCAGATATTTCATTTTGAAACTTCCAATGTTGGTGTTTAGATTCTTGTAGCACTATTTAGTTGTTTATCTGAGTGATTTACCATTAAATTTATGTCAAAATATCCATTTCATGTAAAATGTGTTTTCTCCTTATTTTTCTTGTTCAAATAATAACTTGTTCAATATTTCCCGAATTGTTTAATAGGTCGTGGCAATCGAATGTTATGGACTGCTCTGACTGTTAGTTGAACTTTTTGGATTTTTGTTTTTGAAGCTATATGGAATCAATTGTTTATAAAAAAATATTAATGGTCAACCACAGTGGCGGCTAGTGCTAAGGTTTGCAGGTTTGCGCAACCTCCAAAAAAACGCTGGGATAAAAAAGAAAGTAAATTGTTCTTTATGTTGTTTATTTTATTTATTGATAACAGATTTATCGTTACCAAACATACTGCTGACTATTGCGGATTCCGCCAATTCGTAAGGGTTTGACGACATTATTGGGTCCATGGTTTGCAAAGTTTGCAGGCTAGACTGCAAACTTTGCTTTACACATATGCACCTGCGCGTTAACTCATATTTTGTTCGCTTAAAATACTTGCCCATAAGCAAGCATTAGGTTGCACTTGTGGGTTCAAACCAAATATTGATTCGCTATTATAATCTGTCATCGGTCAATGTTGGAGGTTTTGAAACACAAATAAAAATGAATTCAGTGCAAAGTTTAATTGCACAGCCATTCTGTAACCGATCTGTGTCGGAAAAACTGGAAATTAAGCGACGTGGATCACCTATTCCAGACTTAAATATTGTGCAGATGGTGTCTTGTAAAAAGCGAAGTTTTAACAGAAGTAATTCGCGAAGCTAAAGAAGTACCTATGTAACATTGTTATCTGCTAAGCCAAAGAACGATTCAGCTTCACTGGCCCTTTAATTGCAGCAACTTTATTTTTTTCTGAAAAGTTTAACCAACATAGAATCACTTTTCCCGAAAAGAATTTTAAAGAAACCGCTAAGGTTTATCCATTTTTTAATTTACGAAAACTAAGAACTGAATTTTCTGTAATTTACGAAACAGAAAAGTTTTAATGGTCTTTTGGTTTACTTGTACTCTATAACATTATTTCAGAAAACAGTGAGCTTAGTGAAACCCTAAATCTTTTAAAAATCCTGATAACTATCCCAATGGCTTCTACTGAAGCAGAGTGGTGCTTCTCCAGTCTGAAAAGAATAGAAACTTTTTAAAAAAATACATTATGCCAGAGAAGATTGTCCGCATTAGCGATGCCTTCAAAGAAAAGGACTTAATTGAAGGGATACTTGACTTCAGTAAAAAGTTATTGATAAATTTGCAGCTGCCAAAGATCGTCCGTCATATGGACTTCCTCTTCTTTTTCTTTTGTTTTTTTGCGAATATAAAAAAAGGAGATATATGTATAACATATATCAATTTAAAATCATAAATATCCCTTCTTCCAGCTTAATTTAAAATTTCCAGTTTCGGCACATTTTTGCAAATGTCACTTTGCAACCCCCAAATTTTATTAGCACCAGCCGCCACTGGTCAACCACTATAAATACCCGGAAAGTTCTATTACAGGAAATTTCAAATGTTGCGAGTCATTTCGAAATAATAACTATCTTTTACTTTAAAATAAAGAAAAGGTTTGACAAACTCGCTGTTAAAAAATGTATAAGGGTTTTAAAGGCAGATATTTTAGGCATAAAATAAATGTTGTTAATAATATTTAGTATTCTGTGGTTCTTAACTCTAAATACATTTTTGTTTATGCCATTTTTGCTGTATTTTAATCAATTTAATTGTTAACATTGGAGGTTTCAAAGTCATATATCTCGATATACAATACGAGATAGCTACTTTTGTAAAGTATACTTTTTTATGTAAAAAATGTTGAGAGAGAGAGAGAGAGAGAGAGAGACAGAGAGAGAGAGAGAGAGAGAGAAAGACGGGAATGAACAATTTGTAGGTTAATTCCATAGATCTGACACTAGTGTGAGATCTATGGTTAACTCTATATGTGTACTAACGAGACTAATAAGTTATTTATGTCAGAATTGTAGAAAGGGCTCATTTAAGATTGGAGATTTTTTTTGTAGAGCAGTTTGCAATGTCTAACATCACACTTTTAGATTTTTATGCAATCCGAACTAAATAATATATATATGTCTTATTGCAGAGAACAGAAGCTTATGTATAGAAATTGTAAAGTATAAACTGGAGTAATGGAGTAAAAGTTTAATATTGCGGAACTCTCGCCAGGGGAAACATAGCGTTTAAACTTTTTATGAAGTTTCCTAACTTGTTATAGGGGAGTTTTATTAAAAAATTCCGCGCTGCGGAATTTTGCATATATCCGATTTAATTTTTAAATCTGCATTTCCGCTCACATGTAACCACCTGCACATGGAAATGTTATTGAAAATTCTACTACCGGAGGCGGGTTAGGCGTATGTGAATTTTCTGCAGAAATTCTCCATTTTCGGTTTTTCCCCTTATTGTGACAAGATTCATTTAAATTTGACTGAAAATTTAATTTTTGCAGAATTTATTATTGTTCATGTAATATTTATGAAATAAAATTTAAATAAATATTTGCCTATTTTTATATACTAGGTGATTTTAAAAGTAGTACCATAAATTTAGGATTGTTTTTTAAAGCCCCAAATACGACGAAAAGTTTATATAAACATATGACGTGAAACGCTTCCTTTAGGAATTACAGGGTGTACAGGGTTAGTTCCTGGTTATAGTTTTTAATTGCTAATTGCGAAACGTATGCAGATAACTGAATGAAATTCGGCACAACTCCATACCTTTTCGTGTCCTTTCCAAAAATGTAAGAATTAATTAACACATCTTAACTACTAGTGGGTATATATCAGGGGGGACAGTGCTGAAATCGTGCTTTATTTATTTCGTGCTTACTTTAGTCGCAGCTTCGTATTAAAAATATAAACTAAAAACGTTTTTGCTTAAAAAAGATACTCCTAGTGAAATTCGATATTGTTAGCTCTTTTCGAGTAATTAATTCTTATATTTTTGGAAAGGACACGAAAGGTATGAAATTGTGCCACATTTCATTTAAATATCTGCAGACGTTTCGCAACTATTAATTAAAAACTATAATCAGGAACTAACCTTCCACACCCTATAAATCGAAAACGAAGCGTTCTAAGATATCTTATTTTGGGCTCTAAAATACAAACCTGAATTTATGGTACTACTTTTAGAATCACTTTGTATATGTATTGAAGTTCGTTTAGTATAATGATATTCTTAACCAGCTAGGCAGAAAATGTGATAATAATATTTTCATTTTCTCATTACCCTAACGGAATTTTTTCCCAGTGAGGGAGTCGTGGCTTAGTATTTATAATTTCCGAAATCAAATAAAAAATTGATTAAGAGACACCAATACTTCAAACCAAAGTTAAAAGTGAATACTCAGTTTAAAAGTTTAAGTCAATATTTAATAAGTGTCAAAAACTAATATTTCAAGTTAATTATAAAATCCAAAATATAGATCTCCAAAGTAGAAATCAACAAAGTTCAAAACTAATACGTGAGCTTGCAATAATCAGCCCATAAGGCAAATCCAAAAACAAAAATTGTAAGTCACCAAACCAATTAACTATTACCAATAAATCAAACAAAGTCAAATAGGGGATAATTAAATGCAAAGTCAAGTCACAAAGAAAATTATCACACCAGCTTATAAAAAAGAGGGCCTCACATTGGGCGCCAAAATACTGTTAACGGAATTTTTCCCCAGTGAAGGAGTCGTGGCTTAGTATTTATAATTTCCGATAAATTCTTCTAAGTGTCACTATAAAGCTATGAAATAATTTCCTTCACTATCGCCGGCTAGCGTTGGGGAAAGAGCAAGCGCCTCTTCTTATTACAGAGTGGGAGTCGTACACCCCTGTGAGGACCCCTCGTTTGGGCCAAGGTGATAATCTAGTAAGGGGAAAACTTTCCAAAAATTGACAAGTCCGGAACTCAGGAGTGAAAATATTTTTAAGTCCCAGATTCCGCTTAAATCGAATTAAGTTTGGTAATTGCGCGGCACGACGGCTAAAGAATACCAAAAAGGGGCGCCAGGTGATTTTAAATCACGCAATTTACCTAACGGAGACGTAGAAAAATCACCAAAATATACCCAAAACGGAAGCTGGACAACTCACTCCTAGATGGCGTAGTTCCTGGGAGCGGCTCGTCTCGTTGCCACTCTCTCTCTCTGTGACCTACCTTGTTAAGATTGTTGCCGTCTATGTTTTTAACCTTACAATTTAGGCAGACAGGAAAATAATTCTTAGAACCAATAAAACAAAATATTTCAAAGGCACAATACGTTCAAGTGCATTGCACGTTCTTTTAAAAATTAACAATATACGCACACAAGGTAAGTGTATCTCTCACAAAATTTCTTATTCCGATTTTAGGTTATTGACACTATTCATGTTAAAGAAAGTGTGCACTTTGTTCCGTACAGTTTTTTACAAAAGCTGGTAAACTTTACCTTTGAAATATATTTGACATACTCGATTCAGGATTCAGGTAATATATCAAACCGTATTATAATTTAGTAAAATCCAAAAGACTGACACATATATGGTTCCAACTAAGCTGAGACAATTCTGACATAATAATATAAAGTAAGTGATCGTCGCGAAGGATCCCAGGTCAACGTGGATACTTGTACTTCACGCGGCCACTGCGTAGGTTTACAAAAACTTGCTTCACCGAAGTCCTCGAAGCCCACACTTGGAGGTTTCTACGAGGCGGTGGAACTCCTCGTGTCTCTACACAGGTCGTGATTGAAAGATCAGAGATGGATCCAAAATAAAGATGACAAGGATCTCAAAATGAAACTGGCAAGGATCCAACCGAAAAAGAGCCTTGGTTATTGATAGGCTCTGCCGCGTGCTTGGGGAGCACCTCCTTACTTATTCCGGAAAAACCGAAACCATCTGAGGCTTTCGTCCTAACCCAGTAACACCATGAAATACAATCGCCCCAGACGGTCCGAAGATGGGTAACAGTAAATATCCCACAGGAAAAACATCCAAAATCCACTTGGAAACCTCTGTAACCTCACCTTGAGAAGGATGACACCCAAGTGCACGACCAGAGAGAAGATGGCCGATTTCCTCCAGACCAAGACTGACAGAAGATATGCCAGCACGTGCAAAACCAACAGCTGTATGTTTGGTGGCCTAGCCACAAGCACTATCTCTAATGAAAATTTAAACCGTAACAATTTGTTTACTTATAAATATCATACATATTATCTTTGAGTTAGATTATAAATTTTGACATTTGTTCAAACTATTTATTTCTTATCCTTAAACATTTTGTATAGAAATGACATGACAAAGTGACATATTCAACCACATTATTTGTCGTACCTAGAGGATTTGATTCCAAGATCCCGATTTGCGGGATCCCTGGATCCCGACAGCTTTTCAGTCCTAAAATTTTCGGAATTAAATTTTTCTGATCCCGAGAATTTCGGGATTGAGATTATTTAAAAAAATGTAAAATATATTGCACATAGCGAAACGCTCAGTGCCAGTGTCCTCAATAAAATTTCTTGCCTATTTTTTTAATATAAAATACAGTTTTATTCCAAGCAAGTACTATAAATTAACCCACCAAGGATGCTATGCATGTTTGAAATAAAACTAAAAAGTTTGGTGACGGACGTGCTATTATTTGTTAGGTCATATTTTCGTAATTCAAATTAGAATGTTCCTATTAACTTAATTTTATTTATATTTAATGGAAGTGTGAGTGGTTAAGGTTTTTTCTATTTTGTGAAATGTTAAAGAGTTGTTGAAAAAGGAATAAGTTTAACATAAAGAGTGAATGATTTAAAAAGTCACAGACACTTTTAGGGTGATTAGTTAGAAAAGAGGAAAATGCATTGATTTATGTCTAAATTTTGATTGACTTTTATAAAATTTTCTTCTCTTTTATTCGTAACCTTCAATAACGAAATAATCCCGGAATCTCAGGATTGACTAAATATAATCCCGAAATCCCGGGAGTAGAAATAAAGACCGAGATCGAATTCCTTAATCGTACCGAATTATGACTGATGAGCGCAATACTTGAAGGTATTTAATTTAAACATTGCCATTTTTACACTGAATAACATAGTTATTAGATAGAAATGTAGATGGGGTGCAGTGGCGGCTCGCATATAGGCACTGCGGAACTGCAGCACCCCCAACTTCCATCTATCAATAACCTTTAATGTGAGGTCTTTTTTCTTTTGCTCTTTTCTTATATGTGTTTGTACAATATGCATATAACCCTTAAGGTTAATATCAGTAGCAATGCCCCAATTCATGAAAAAAGATGCAAACGTAATATTTGTGTGGAGTAAGGAACTGTGTGCTCCACAGTTTCAACGCCGAGGTATTTGAACGTTGTACGTTTGCGCGCGTAGGAAGCTTCATATGCTACTCCAAAGGTGAGAAGGCACTGCTCTTCCTGCAGTACTGCCTGTGGCGTATTGGATTAGCGGCTAAACTCTGCTATTACTATCTACTCGGCACAACGCTAAAGCTTGCGGTTACCATCATTCCCGGCGATTTTTTTTTTTGCCGCGAGCGAAATCGAAGCAATGCGAATCGAACGCATAATTTAGCGCCATTACTTCAAAATTGTTTTGTTTTGTTTTGATTTAATGCGGATTGTAGAAAAGCAACATTATCTCCAAGGAAAAATGCTTTACGTTGCAAATAATTAATATTCAATTAAATATTGTTTGTTAGTTGGGATTAGTATTAACTTAATAAATTTTCTTAAGAAAAAAGTTTTATGTAATTATTTCAGAAAAAATAAAAACCTTTGAAGGCAATTTGTTTTTGCAAAAGTGAATTATTTTGTAAAAAATAATTCATTTTTATTTTTAAAATCGTATTAATAGATAACGATAAATAATGAAATGATAATTTTCTGCCTTAAGTCATGCAATAATCTTCTAAATTAAAGAGTAAATTAAATTTTGTTTAAAAAATTTCATTTTCAAATTTTGTATTTATACTCAAATTTTAACCTTTTGTTGAATATTTGAATATGAAATGTCGATTTTATTTTAAAATTTCAATAAAAATTTTTAAAATAAATTTGGAGATTTTTTTTTAATTTTCGATTTTAATCATGAGCTTTCGGCTGTATTTTTTGTAATATTGAACTTACTTGCAGTTACGATGCCCAGTTTATTTTCCTTTCATAAAAAATAAATGCGATCTCGAGAAATTCGTGTGTTTAAAGTTAACGGATATACAGCCAATTTCAAAACTGCTATTTTAGAATTAAGAAAAAAACACTCATGGCAGAAGCTAAAGAAGTGTGTGACTGTATAATTGTTGATATATTGGACAGATATTCTTCCACTAATCATTTAGTGGCTGCTAAATTGTTCGACAAGATACGCTTCTCAGAAGGGACAGTACTGACCACTGATGCATATCCCATAATTGACAAAGAAAAACCTTCAACTGAACTAAAAGTTTTTTATTCTAGGTCTGATATTCATGATTATTGTAAATTAATTGATCTGCCGAAATTTATCTTGGAAAACAATTTAGATGATGTTTTTAGTGAAATTATAAAATTAATTAAAACCCTTTTGACAATTCCTTCAGATGCAGAATGCTGCTTTTCAACACTGAGAAGGATCAAAACTTTTCTAAGAAGCACTATGAAATGCAGTGCTTTTAATTGAAAAAGATTTCTGTAGTTCTCATCCAGCTTTTATAATTTTTCTCTTTTATTCGTAACCTTCAATAACGAAATAATCCCGGGATCTCAGGATTGACTAAATATAATCCTGAAATCCCGGGAGTAGAAATAAGGACCGAGATCGAATTCCTTAATCGTACCGAATTATGACTGATGAGCGCAATACTTGAAGATATTTAAATTAAACATTGCCATTTTTACACTGAATAACTTAGTTATTAGATAGAAATGTAGATGGGGTGTTAAGAGAATTAGTGAAAAAAAATCTTCCTGAATTTCAAGAATTTCATGTCTACTTTGTTATATTTATGGAGCAGCCCTTTAAACAAATTATTAATAATGTAATATGGAGTATATTTTGGGGACATTATGTTCAAGAACTTTTTAGTTATTGTAGATTATTTAGAAATGTAATTCATCGAATTTAGAATCAGTTTTGGGACTTCCAAGCAAAAGATAAAATGACCTGTACCTGAATTATTTTCGTAAGGTTTGTTATCAAAGGGAACCTGTTAATTCTGAATAATATTGAATTTCATAGATCACGCTTTTAAATAATCTACAATAAATAACAAAATTCTTAAAGATAATGTCATACACGCTTGGCCTTAATATTTCTAATGTTTTTTAATCAATTCAATTATTAGCATAAGAAGTTTCAAGATATTCCTAAAATTCAATGAAGTTTTTTTTTTTTCAGAAATTCTCCAAACACACCATTTACATTAATAATTACTAAGAGGAAGGACATTGTATAAATTAAACATCTTTCAGAATTGCTATCATCATATTTTCATTATAATAAATATAATCTTGCAGAATATTTGACACCTTGTCATTTGTTCCTCTACCTATAAAATGGGTAAGTACAAGAAAAATTTAAATAGCTTGAACAATTTTAACAATTTCTAGTTTATGATAAGGTCTGAGAAATGTCCTTGCCTCGACCACTTTAAAGCAGCCCCTAGTGTTATTCGGCTCCGACCAATAAGAGCAAACATACCAGCACTGGTGCTGACAGAATATACGTTTTGTTTAAATGCCACCCGGAACTACCGGACTCGTGACCTATGGAATAGATGACAAAGAGTTTTAATTACCAGGACAGAATCTTAGTAAATAAAAAATTATGAAACCAGTACATAGTAAGTACGCTGTGCTATAGATTTCATTTTAATATTTGTTCGACTCAGTTTAAAAATATTTAAATTTCTAACCATCACCTCAGGACAGCTGATAAAGATAGGTCAGTTTATTTTACACAGAATATGAAAAAAAATGCAATGGAGAACACCAAAATTAGACATTTTTAGGTAAATTATAAGGATATAAAAAAATATCTAAAGAAGTTTGTAGCATTGAATATCGATATTTCATTCTTATTTGAGCTAGTCAGCAATGCGTAACAAGCAAAGAGAACGATAAGGAAGAAAGAAGTAGTTAACAATTCAAATGCATATACCCCGACTTACGCTACCCCGTTTTACGCGAATTCGGAGATACGCGGTTTTTCATTTTGATTGCCGCGCGCATCGGCTCTCTCGCTCCGCCCTCTCAATGTTCAGTTTGCGACAGGTTTAAACGTGTTCCGCGTGGAATTGTTTTACGTGCGCAGTGCGTTTTACTTATAATCTCTAATTATGTCATCTAAAAGAACGAAAAATGAGTCATTTGAGCCTAACAAGAAAAGAAATACACTGTCTTTGGAGTGTAAACTGAATATAATTAAAGACTTTGAAGCAAAAATTAAAATTTGTGAATTGGCAAAGAAATTTGACCTACCGGAATTAACAGTCCAAACGGTTATAAAAGGTAAAGAAAAAATTATGAACGCTGTGAAAGACTCTCAATCTTTGAATTCAATTATCATCCGTAAGCATCACGATATTATCGCGCAGATGGAAACATTGCTACAGTCATGGTGTGATAATCAAGTAAGAGTGAAAAATTGTCCTGTAGATCAAAATACAGTGTGCTTTTAAGCAAAGCAGATTTTTGAAAAACTAAAAGAAGAAGCTGGGGAGGCTGCTAAAAATGAAGTGTTTAAAGCTAGTAACGGCTGGTTCAGCGGATTTTAGAGTCGTTGTAATTGGCATAGCATCACAGAGAGTGGAAAAGCGGCAAGCGCTGATAAAGAAGCCGCATCTCTCTATCCAGAAAAACTCAAAACAATGATAGACGAAGGTGGCTACACTAGCCAAACCATTTTCAACGTAGATGAAACCGGTCTTTTTTGGAAGAAAATGCCTAAAAAAACTTTTATTGCCCGTGAAGAGAAAACTTTTCCAGGTTTTAAAGCCGCCAAGGGTCGATTGACAGTGATAGCTGGTGCGAATGCAGCTGGAGATTGTGTCCATTCTTTTCATCACTGAAATCCAAGGAGAATCAGTTTCCTGAACAAATCGATAGCATAATAGAAGAAGTGGTCGATATCGCCAAACAATTAAATTTAGAGGTCGATCATGATGACGTTCAAGAATTGTTAGATTCACACAATCAAGAGCTAACAATTGACGAGGTTATAGAAATGCGTAAGTATGAGCAAGACATTGAACAAACTGATTCGCTAGACCCAGTGGAATCGGTAAATCAAATGACAATTGCAAACTTAACAGAAGGACTCAATTCAATTGAAAAGGGGTTACAAATTTTAGAAAAAATATATTCTAATGAATAACGCGTTTCTACTACAAAACGAGGAATAAAAAAATAACTGGTATGCTACGAGGAAATTTTGCGTGAGAAGAAGAAAAACTTAACATTGTTAAAATATATGAAGCCTTCGACATTAAAATAAATTCGGTTTAGGTTACTTTATTCATAACAATGTAAATTGTTTTATTATCTTACACTTTATTAAACATTTTTCTTCTAAATTATTGTTTTCTTTAAACTCTGGTCTCGATTAAACATACTTTATATGTATTGTATTTATATGCAAAGTTGAACCCCTACTTACGCGAATTCGACTTACACGGCAATCGCTCGGACCCACCTACCGCGTAAGTCCGGGGTATTACTGTATTTTAAAAAATGAGTAGACGTTCCATCAATAATTTAAAGTTAAATTCACAAGAAAAAGGGGTAAATACCCCTTCCGGCATTTAACCACGCTTACATGATCTGGATGTTTACTGTCATAAACCTCGGAATAATTGTATCTTATTGATCGAACTTCAAATATTTAAATTATTACCACCGTTAATTATTGATAAAAATTAACTCCTGTTAAAAAAATATAGGGTAATTCTAAGGAAAAAAGCCATAGACGAGAGATGGACCAGGACACTAAATGCCCTTATATTTTTAGCGTTGGTTGTTTAAATTAAAATGACGTAAATTACTCGTGTCGAAGAACAACTCGCCAAGTTTTCGTGTTGTGAAGTGCAATAAGAGGTTAGTTATTTTAATAATTATTTTTCGTCACATGCAAATATTCTTATTGATTATTTTCAATCATTTGAGTTTTACATAATTCAGGTTATAAATAATTTAATAGGTATTTTCTATAATTACCTTAGTGTGCAAAGACGTCCACAATGATTTCATAAAAATTAAATACATAAGATCTGAAATACTGGTGTGGCCATATTATCTCTATAAAAGGCCTTTTTCTTTTCTTAGGAGTTATGGCCATAGTAGCGAATGTTGTATTTTGTTTCAGATTATAAACATTTGCAAAAAAAGTTCTTTAGACCGGAAGACAAGTTGAAGGATGGTTTGAACATGAAGTATCGACTTGGGTCCCAAATTGTGGAATAAGGATGAACTCTGAAAATACACGAGGTAGAAAGACTATGTTGTGTCTTCGAGGTGGAGAGTGCTGACAATATCTTACGTTTCTAAATTTGGAATATGCGCAAATTGAAGATCCCGATTCCCTTTATATCATTTTTTGGGTACTGTATTTTGGAAGGGTGTAATCTCGTCAAATAGTAGAAAAAAAATCCCAGTATTGCAACGTAGTATTTTTGAAAGGAACGAATTCTTATGCTAACCAAGAAACGTTTTACCATAAATGAGAATGGGCTAGCAACTTTTTGTCCTAAACAGGCCAACTGAGAAATAATTTTTCTTTTATAAAAGTAATGTTTAGTTTCTAAATAAACTACATTGCCTTTTTATGCTAATTTGACATTATAAACGTGTTTATTTTGTTCTATTTTTTTTTGTTTATCCTATTCTGGCCAACTTTTCTACATATACTTAGGAAAGATGGCCCATAGACCAAATTTTATTTTTGGGTCGCAGTGATAAATAGGTACTTATTAAATTATCAATTAAAGATGTCAAGTACTTAGTGTACCACACTCAAATGTACATTGACATAAAATCGTACTTAATTATTTAGGAAGTTGGAGTTCATTGGCTACCTTCCCTAGATTTACCATATGTATTTCGATTTAATATTTTTAATTAATTCGTGCTCCTTTATTGTTCTTTTTTCATTTCATACATTGCTGACAGGCTTAAATAAAAGCGAAACCACGATGTCCAATGCTACAAATTTTTTACTCTTCTTATATCTTTATTATCTACTTAAAAAATTACCTTATATATTTCATTTATTTTCGAATTCTGTGTAAAATAAACTAACCTACCTTTGTCATCTGTCATGAGATGACGTTTTGATAATTAAGATATCACGTAGTGGTACTTAAAAAAATATTTTTTCATTTAATTCACTCGCAAAGGGCAACCCCCATATGCTTTCAAAGCACTGTGAGTAGGATGCGGAAACAAGGACAGATGGCGATGAACCTCCTTCTTAAACAAGAATAGGTTGTAACTTTTGGGAAAAATTCCTTTTGGTAACGAGTTCCATAGCTTGGAGGTTCTATAAAAAATCTCTACTTAGACAGAAGTTCTCACTGTGTCAATCCGGACCGGATAGAGAATTTGCTGTCTCCGACTGTCTTGTATGCCTCAAAAATCCTACCCTTGGGGGGATCAATCCTATTAGTTCCCGCGAGCATCCCCCATGATAGTGCTTGCAGAAAAGAGACAAGTCACCAACCATGTTTCAGAATACTGTCAAATTTCATTACTAAAAATTGAAATACATATTTCCAAGCTGGGTCGACTAAATGTTAAAATGAAATTAATAATGGTAATGTTTTCATCCCATAAGGATCTAAAAAGAAGAATAAGTATTACGTAGTGATTTGCTTTTGAAGACTACCTGATCCCAACTTGTAACTCAAAATGCACTACCCTAACCAGTATCGCCAATATGAACCTTCAAAAATTCCTTGAAAAGACTTTTTCATTTTAATTACATAAAAGTACATAGTCATTTATCTATTCTAACTTTAGAGCCCCTACAGACACTCCAGTTTTTACTCCGGTTTATCTGCGCAGTCCAAATACGTACAGTTTTGCCTAAATCGAGGGCTGCTCCTATACAATTCATACTTTTCGTTTAATTCCGATGAGACTTGTAAAATGAAAATTCGAAAAACAAGTTGCAAAAGTGCAAAGCTCTTTTAAGTGCGTTAGCATTTCCTTATGTTATATTATTTTGCATCAGGTTCTACGTCCATTAACTTTCATATAATTTTTCATACGTTGTCGATTTTTTTATTAGGATTATTTTTTACCCTTCATAGGCAAGACTAATTTTAATAAAGTTCTATAAATTGATTCAAGTATCTTTCAAATATTCTCTAACATTTATACAAACGTATCTAAAAATTTCATAGAATAGATGCCACCAGAAGGACATAGAACTCTTCTATCGGCCTGAATTTTGCACTAAACGCATAGACGTTCAAAGTTGGCGCGAGCAAATATTAGACGACATCAGAAGTTGTACAGACCGGGCTTTGCGCTCGCACAGGCGGCCTATATTACACACACATATCATGGCTTAGTTGCACAAACTGGGTTTATGTAGACAAGCCAAAGTAGGGACAATTTGACCAGAAACTATCTGCAAAATACTATTATATATTCACCTGCTACATTTGGAAACACAGTATTTGCTTTTATTAATATTTAGAGAAAAAAATTAAAAAAAACTTTCGAGTATTGGCACTTGAAAGCATTGTATACTATGTTTCTGCATACCACGTCTTCGTAAATAGAATAGATGAATTTGTTTCATTTAGCTGCAAAGATGTATAAGCATCTTAATACTTGTGGGGAATTGAAAACTTATTTTTTAAAGAAATGTTGGTTACTGTGTTTTGAAATGTGTCTGCTGAATCAACCTAATATTAAAAGCATTGGCAATCGTTAACTCTAAACGTCACTTATCTAGAGATAAAAGAATATCTGACAAACTGGATCTAATTTCCGAAAGCATTTTTATGTGACTGATTCCAGAAGAATCCAATTTACCGCATTACTGACAATTTCGACATCAAGCCATTCAATTCCTACTTGTCAAACAGAATTGCAGACGCTGAAACAGGAAGTTCTAATTAAAGGCACCGGTAGACTAAGCTAAAACATTATATTGTAGCGGTGAAAATTAAAACAATATTTTTGCAGTTCGATGATAAAAATTGTAGAACCGGGCATTCATTTCTTTAATTAACAATTAAAATTACAGGCTTTTGAAATGGTAGATGTACGACACAAAGGACTTTTGTTCGGGAGAGTCGGCACTTCACAGAAACAATTAGTGAATAAGGACAAAAACAGTTAATGACTAAATCATCCCCTTTTCTTGCGCAACCTATTTCAGCCCTCCAGTTTAGATATTTAAAGCATAATCCTTTTTTACCGGACTTTGCGGACATTAGTAATCCCTTGGTTATAGATATTTTGCGTGTGAAAGAGGATTTATAACATGAAAATTTAATTACAGTTGATTATAAAAAGTTTTATAATTAAAAAGTTTCAGTATTACTTTGCGCTAATAATACACGTGATGCAAATAAAATCGGAAACTGAAAGCTTGGTTTTATTTTTTATCCGGTCAGATTAATTTAACGAACCGCGCTCGAGGTAAAACCTTTTACTACACACAAAGTTTGTTTTATGCAGCATTCGTTCATGAAAGTAAAATTATATTTAATGGGGGCTTTTAATCGGCAAATATAAAATAAGGTGGCACATAAAATATTATATTTATTGTTGCACTGGAAAACTTCTTAAGCGATTTGGGAGGAACTAGAAAAATTACTGTATTTCTTGAGCATAAGTATCTGATCAAAAATGGGATGTCAAAATTTTAGCAAAATTATTGAAATTAAGACTTTTAGACCGATGACAAAATATCCGCGGCAAAATATCCCCGAAATAATATTCGCAGATTAAATATCCAACAGACAAAATATCCTAAAGACAAAATATCCGCAAACCAAATATCCGCTGGCGAAATATTTTAACAACAAAATATCCAAGCTATGAATTATCCGATACAAAATATTAGGTCCATAAATTAGATGCGTTAATTTCTTTCGAGCAAACTACTAAACTACTGTCAAATGGCAAAAATTGTATATATATATATATATATATATATTGTGATGAGCAGCCGGTTGTGACCATAACCCGTGATTGTAGATAGTTTTTTAAAATTGTCGAAATTTGCTCATCTTTAAAAATTTTCGAAGAATAATTTACTTTCGATTTTCGGACCCAATTTATCTACGTTGTGTTTAAAATTATTTTATTCCAATAAGTTGTAACCCCAGCTCGTAGAGTCGACAGGGAAGTGTTATCAAATTAAAACAACAAATGACCTTCAACGTTTTATTACAATAGGTCAACAAATAAATCAACAAAATTTCAAGTTTGTGATTTTCAAGTGTTCTTAAACATAATACATCAAAATAAAAGTGAACCTGTTTGTTTCAACTTGTTTAAATTTGCTGGACACAGATCCGAGAGAAATATTTCTTTAGAAAATGAAGAGAATTCATTAAGCACAAGTAATCTGACATTCTTTGTCTAACTCTTTCGCTCGTATATGGTGCGTCGGTTATTAATTTCCCAAAGTTTATTTTAACCCTAATAATCGCAATATTTTCCCCAGCTGGGCCATTTAGTTTGTACTCAAAGGTTTTCAAACCAAATGCAGCTAACTTTGTACCTGATTATCGGTGGGCGTTCGCTGGTTAGTTTATACACAGAGGTTCTCCCCAATTCTTTTGTGTTTTTGTCGCTTCTTAATTCAAGCATACTTCACATAGCATACAGTTTCCTGTTAAAGCTTTGAGCTAACAATATCCAAAGGAAATGCTACGAGAAAATGAAGCTCAAGCTTGGAAATGAAGTTGTGATTTATCGTAATAAATCAAATTTATAAATGTTGATTTAATCTTACAGATCTCTCGTTCTTTCACTCTTTCTTTCTTTCCTTTGTTAACTTGTTCCTTTGTTTTTTTTTCTGTTTTTCTCATACCAAACTCAATCATTCGAACTCAAACCAGTGTCATAAAATAGACTAGAAATATTGTTCAGATTTCGTAGAAACTTTCTGAGCAGAATTTGCCCTTCCAACACTACATCTACTTCTACGGCTACTGTTCTAATAGAAGGGGCGTTTTCTGGCTTAGAAAGTGGCTAAGCTTGACTTAGCACAAAAAAAAAACATTTAAGTTAAAGTTAGAAACAGGAATGAAATTCTCATTTCTTTCGTCAAAACATTTCCCTAACGAGAGCTGATGCTGATACTGCTCGTTCACCGACGTTAGTACTCCCCATTTGTCAACATATCTATAAGGCTCTCTTTGGGCCAAGTTGTCTTGTCCTATATTTTTGGGATTCAAGCAACCTACGAAGGAGAATCTGGGAATGAGGTAGCACTAGGTGAATACACCAAAACAAGAACTAGGTAAGAGCTCATTGTGGGTTATGCTTCTAGGATGTTAAGGTGTAAAATGCCCACGTTTCTAGAACTTGCAGAACATCATTAGTAAAACCCAAATATATGTGTCTGCTGCCAGTTGCCGGACCTTTGTGGTGATGGGTATAAATTATTTTGGAACCCCTGGAAACTCAGCTTCCAACAGCAGAACACTAACATCGACCTTAAGGAAATGAAAATGTTTATATGAAGCGAATGCGCTTTATTTCCTTTTCGTTTTCTTGTCTTTGTATTTTTATTTTGTTTCCCATTTTGAAACTGAGATTGGTAGTTGCACCAATCAGCGGTAGGGTTCTTGGCCCTATAATAATTTTCTAACAACGACTTTCTCATTCATTCGGTTTGTTGTGGAAGTTTTAAATTCCTTTCTCTTTTTTTTGTGTACGCCCCCCAACCCCATATTGATCAAAATTAGGAACAAGTATTTTCTCAAATTTTAGGAAGAGTTAATTAAATCACATAAGAGCAAAAAACCATCAAATAAAATCATCGGACAATTTAAAATTTACTTGCCTATTTATTTCGTAGCAAACATCACACAAATGGCACAAGAACTTCACGTTGATCAGAAATAGAAATTGTTTTTTTTTGTGTTCATTCACGTTAGTTAGCACAAACAGAAGCAGTTTTTTTTTTACTTCCGTATTTCGTACTCGTTTTTATAAGTCCGGAAGTTGAACATAATTTCTAAACTAATTTCATCGAAGTTTAGTACTTGACTACTTTTAACTTCTTTACGGTGCTTTAAGTTTTTCTTCCCCTACCCTTAACTTCTGGGGACCGAAAGATATCCCCTGCATCTTGCTAGAGGGCATGAAAATCCAGAATTTCTACTAATTTAAATATTTCTAATCCAAATTAACCCTTAAATAAATTTTGAAAGGGATTCTTTAAGTGCAAATCAAACTGCAAACCCATTTTGAATGATGCCATCCCCTTATCTTACAAGTTTTACTTCGATAATTGAGATTTAAATAACTTGCAATTGAACGTGTTTATAAGGGCGTTTTTTGAACGTCAAATTCCTCCAGTCTACCACCACATGGTCTTGCCGAGATATTTGCTACGGTCTCAGTTATTGACATGTTACCCTTATTTATTACTCTACTTTTCAGCGGTCCTTCAAAACTAACATGTTATTTTACTCAGTTTAGGTATCTGTGCTTGAAACAAACCAGGCCTAACAAATAACCCTTATCTAACTTGTCAACGCTAAGAAATCTGTTTCTCACGCAAAACGTTATGTTACAAAGAATTTTTGTAATACATTATTTGGAGATGTAATATTTCCAAGAAAATTTGAATAACATTCAATTAAATAAAACAAACGAGGAAATAGAACAGTTTAGTAGAACTCGACTCACCACAATATATATATATATATATATATATATATATTTGACAAGAGAAAAAAATCTTTCAGTTTAGCTCATAATATGCAGGGTTTTCCATTTAAAAAAACAAGAATTTTATACTTTTCTATGTCCAAAGATAATACATAAAAAGTGTTTAACATTTGTTTTTATTTTTTTTGCAGCTCCTTAAGCAAAATATAGAAAAATATCCTGTACATATGTATATTGTTTATCTGTACCGTAGAGTTAGAGTCGCAATCCCATTTTTTTCTCAAAAATTTCCCGCAGTAAGTTTTACATTTTATATGTGGCAAAAGACAATCTAATAATACAATAATTCCACGAAACGTAGGAATTAATTAATTTTAATAGGATAAGCAAAATACACTTTGAAAAATGAATGAATTTCTTTCATACGTGAAACTATTTCATTTAGAGATTATCCAATAAGTTTCTATTGTTAATTGTTGGGCTGCGTTAGCTTTTTATGTTATTAAATAATTTTTCGTGAATACTTGTTTATTTTGTCTGTTGGATATTTGGTTTGTAGATATTTTATCCTTTGGATATTTTGTCTGTGAATAATTTGTTCGTTGGATATTTTACCTGTGGATATTTTTTGGCGGATTTTTCGTTGTGAATTTTTTGTCGTCTAGTAAAAGTTGGTGTATCATTTATATAGATACGTTAAAAAATGTGAAACTAAACTGAAAATCTTTAACTGATCGTGAGATTGACAAATTAAAACTGAAATATTTTCCTCAAGCAAAACAGTATTTCGAAAATGTGAGCACAACCGTACAAAATGTGGTCTATGGATATAAAGTATAACAGCATAATTTATATCAAAATTTGCATCAATAGGATTTTGTGGAAGATATAAGGAGAAGCGAAACTGTATCACACAATCATAATCACGTCACCCTTTCAAGAATAAAGAACCTTGATTATTCCATACATCCTAGGTCTCTTGGATAAAATGAAACGAATAGGCCAAAAATTCAATATACGTACAGCATTCCAAACACAAAATACTGTAAGATCATTACTAGTAAATACAAAACCAAAAAATGAAACACATCATACCAAAAATTGTATTTACAAAATAACCAGCGAATGCAACAAAATTTATATAGGTGAAACATCCAGACCTATGTGGATTCGCATTAACGAACATGAAAATTGCTTAAGTAAGGAGATTTTTCAAAATCAAAAATTTGCGAACACAGAATTCAAGTGGACGAAATCCTGTATTATTTGCAGAGAAACACATTTACAAAAAAGAAAAATTAAAGAAGCAGCTGTGTGGCAAATTGTTTGATTGATATAAACGGTATGTGGCTGCCATTGTTAAAACAAAAACAACTAGGTCGCCTTAGAATCACCTAGGGAATAGTCTAATAAACTGTCAGAATTATTTCTGACACCATTCACAAAATTGTAGAGGAAGAAATGTGAATTCATTTTCTGACGACGGGCAGGGAATAACACTGCTTGAAAAGTTAAACCTTTAAAATAATCTTGTTGCTATTAGGTTTTACGTCGTTTAAATTCTAAGATAGTTTAAAGTGTTTGTCTGTGTTGAGTCACAGGCAGCAATTGACAAACTAAGATCCAACGCAATCGCTGCTTGGGGCAATCTATAAGAGATTGCCAATTCTTAACAGAAGGTTACTGAAAATTTTGAATTGTTAAAGGAGTAACTGGCAAAGAAAGAACCAATAAAACATGAATAGAAATACTAATACTTTGCATAGAAAATACAGAGAACAGCATGATTTAACCTTGTTACATGAACATTTAGGAATAAATTAATAAACCACTGAACTACCTAATTAAACATTAGATTTCCAGTGATTGTAAATTAACAGTTTGGACAATTTCCATAGCATATGACATAAATTGCTCCTGACACCATACACTTCATATTTTTTCTTTGGTTATAAAGTTGAAATATTTAAACTTGTTATACTTAACACCATCATAAGGCGTTAATTTTTGACATCAAAATTACATTTCTACTAATGTCAATGTCGTCAAAATTAATACCATATTTTAATTTTTAAACAATAATAATACATTTTTGGAATCTGCCAAATTTTCTGAACACAATGCACATAAAATAAGTAATTTTTAACGAAAGCAAAATATTATGCGATCTAGTTCACTATTGTGACATTTAACATTTCAACAGCCTGCTCATAATCCTTATTATTGGGATAGTGAGACTTGGGAGAAATGTATGCCCATAGTCTGATATTACATTATATCTTAGCCAGTATCAGTTTAGAAGTCCAGAAGTAGCTACTAAACTATTGCTCTGTAAAATCGGAAAACTGAATTCGACTTTCCGAACTTAAATAAAGACAAATGAAGAGACAACAAATAAAATAGAGCACACTTAAAGATTTATTCCTCAAGCAATATCAGAAGCGAACTCGACAATGCCTAAACCACAAGAAAAAGTATTATGATATTACCTTAAATACTCTTAGAATGCTGTCAACGAAATCAAAGCAAAGCTCAAATTTTCACAAATCTGCCTCTTAAAATTAGCATATCTTTTTTAAACCTTGAAAATATTTCGCATTTCATTAGCAACCTACTTTTTATAAATTTCAAATAATATCAATGTTTATCCTCAAATCAGTTTCTTTTGGATACCACTCAGAGAACACCAAAGAACAATGAAATTGTGGCTACTTCTCTTCAGACACTGCGACAGAACAAATAGTCTAGTCTATAGTTCATTTCATGCAAAAACTGGTGTTTATGATTTATCCAAGAGCAACATTCCCAAAGTGTACAATACGGTCGAACACAGCAAATCCTGGTGCGCATTTCCTCTTGGTACATCGAAAACACCAATCTGTGGATACACATGTTTTTATAAAATTCGGCCCTAAGATTATCACTTGTCTACTTCTAAATCAGCAAATTATTATTTTTTTAAAGTTTAATTTACTTGCAAAGGGCAACCCCATTATGCCTTCAAAGCACCGCGAGTAGGATGCGGAATAGATGGCGATGAACCGCCTTCTTAAAAAAGGATAGGTTGTAATTTTTGAAGAAAATTCCGTTCGGTAACGAATTCCATAGCTTGTAATTTCTATAGAAAAAAAAGAGTTTTCATAGACAGAAGTGTCCGACTGCCTTGTCTGCCTTAAAAATCTTACCCTTGGAGGGATCAATCCTATTAGTTCCGGCCAGCATCTCCCAAGAAAATACTTGCAGAAAAGAGATAAGTCACCAACCATCCGCCTGTGCTCTAGTGTTTCGAGAGAATCGGCATCTTTTTATTTGCAGTATTCCTAAACTTCTCAATAGATACCTCTAAAAATTTTATTAAAATTTAGTCTCATTAAAGGATGGCCGCTTTTGAGGGAAAAATAACGGGAGATTGCATTTGTCAAATTTGGACGTAAGTATTGATCAATACTTGAGTAAACACTACTGCTAATTCACTAACACATTTGGGGAGTAAAAGCGACGCCGCTTTTAATCATGAATGTAAAACTTGCGGTCATATTCAGAAAATTTGGAAGAGTGTATTTTGCTGTATGGTGTATACAAAAATTCAAAGAGGTCCATTCATTAATCACATATCAGTTTTAAGCTACTTTTTTTCAATCATTACTCAAGTGAACACCACTACTGATTTTCTTACTCTTGAATATTAAACTTACAGTCATATGCAGAAAATTTACAAGATTAACTTGGGGTCGTCAAGTGTATTATCACGTGATTAGTAAACAGCCACAAAGGAGGCAGCAACAAGAAAAAAATCACTACGGCTAAGTTTGTAAATTTTGATATTCTGTGTCTACATATTTATAACAAAATAATGCAAGATGAGACCTAGAATACAACAGCCAACTGAACGAAAGCAACCTACCAAAGAACAAGAAGAAAAGCAAATATTCCGAACCGTTTTAATTTTGCCTGAACCAAAGATTCGCAAAGCTAATAATTCACCACAACTTCCACACTTTGCTGCGTTTTTTTCTACCAATTAAACATTCTCAAATATTAGTCAAAAATTGACCTTAAAATTTACTTCAGATCATAAATCTCTAGTAACTTATTAGGTACGACTAAAAATAATCAAAATTACACGGCAAAGTCGTTGCAAAATAAAAAAAAACATAACCCTTATTAGCTTTAAGAGTTCATAAATTTGTTTACGATATTTTGTGAAGAGAAAACTGGAAGTTTAGCTTCTGTGTATACAATTCAGGAATTAATTATATAATCCAATCCAGATTGTAACCTGATTATAAAACGCAAAAAGCATATTAAGGAAAAGGGCTTTAAAAGGTCACATAAAAGCGTGTGCTATCCCCGCATAAGAGTGCGGCCGTAAAATCTCGGTAATGCTTCCCGGGGCGGTTATGACTCAACTAGAGTGCAATCCGAGAGGGTTGGAAGTGGCCGGCCTCGTAAAACAAAGCCTTCCTCTGCCCACGGCGTACATTCTTTGGAAAGTGTTATGGCACTTCAGTTCATCAACACTCTTGCCTGGGGAAGTGCCGTTCTAAGAGCTTTCAAATACTTGCTTGGACGACAACACAGTAACCCGATATATTCTCTTTAAAGCAATCTTCACTTTGTTACGTTATCCATCCGAAACTTACCTTTCCACTAATAGGGCTAAATTACCGTAATTCGTCTTTCAGAAAAAAATACTAAAAGAAAAATGATCTTGTTTGATGTCTCAGCACAGGGATATGCACAACATTCAGAATGTTATCTCTTTACATACTTTCTTCGGTATAGAAATCCTATGAATAAAATAAGCCAATATGTGTTGGGATATATGGGCAAAATAGTGATGGTTTAATTAGTATGTTATTAGGGGAGCCATTGCAAAGTACAATTTTATTTAAGGAGGTACTTGAAACACATCATGTATTGTGAAGTATTTCGTAGTACTGAAATGAAACCGATAAATTGTTCAAAACCATAAGTTAGGCATTGGTTTAATTTATCGTTGATTTTCCTGGTTAGACCAAACACCAGTTATTTGGAATTATTGCATGTAGTAGTTAAACATATTTATATCAGAAATTTTTAGCATGTATGATGTTTAGATACCAACGGAAAACAGTGACAGCACAATTACATACATGAGTTTTAACCCCAGTTTAGCCATTAGAAAATTCTCCTTTATAGGATATTTTGAAGGAGCAATTTTCCACAATATAATATAACAATTCTAATGGAAGTATGACTTCGCCTAAGAAGAACAATTTTCTTAAACTCTTGATTGGGGTTTCCTGGTCAAGATCATCGTTGGATAGGATGTTCAAATTCTTCGAACTCTAATTGTGACAGAATTCTATTGTTCGCTATCTTTTTTATGGTTTTATATGGGAGCACTTACCCTTGCCACTTTTGATATTGCCTTGTAATTTAAGACTGAAGACTGAAGCCATTGCCATTGACTTGTGTAAACCGCTGAATGTATATTGCACACGACGACCGTTGGTCGTGGTTTGATCTATTATTGGAAACACCAAAAAAACACGACTTTTCTCCATAAAAATGATTATATCTTTGGCAATTTTGTACCAAATCGTATTATGGCTTTTGAAAGGAAGAAGAATTTCTTCTAGGCTACTTTTAGTTTGCGATTAACTTCAAAATTTGTCACTGAAAACTGTCAGTCAGTTATCATGCTACAGGTCGCAATTCTTAACCGACTTTTGCCATTATTATTTCTATCGATTTAGAATTCCTCAGAACAGAACCCTATTAATTTTAAAAAATGATTGGTCAAATGGTTTAAATATTATTAAAAAAAAAGTTAGTTAGTAGATATATCATGGAGATTCTATGCCAAATGACGTAACAGCAGCTTTGGATGGAATGTCGCCGAAAAAAGTATAGGGGCGAGAGATGTTGGGTATCAAATAAAGGGGCATGGCGTGTAGAACAAGATGGCGACAACGAAGTATATCAATCGGAACTTATTCAGAAAAATTTAAATAAAACGAACTTGTTACGTAGCTCCGGAGCATTTTGCGTATAAAATGAAAAAGCGTAACGTCTAGAACAAGATGGTGGCAACAAAATATGCCAATAGGCCAAATTTAAAAAAGGCGGTACATAAAACGACCAATTACGCTAGCTCCGGAGCGTGTTGGATATCAATAAAAGGTCATAACGTAGTGAAATAAAATGACTGCAACGAAGTGTGCCAATAAGGCCTCATTTGGAAAAATGTAAATAAAATGACCAATTATGCAGCGATTTTGCTGCGCGGCTGTGCAAGATGGCGGCAAATAAACCGACCAAATTATTCAGCAATGTTGCTGTTTGACCCTGCAAGATCAAGACAACAGGGTAGGCCAAAAGGGCCTTATTTAGAAAAATATTGTTAAAATAACCAATTATGCATCGACGTTGTAAGTGCGTCTAAGTGTCTGAGGGGCATTGCTGCATGGTGCTTCGTAGCTGAGTCAGGGTGGCACATTCTTGTTCAAAATTATGTTTTCTCCCCTCTAATAAAATGCAGCGTAATTTGTAAATTCTATCTCGAAATACGTCAACATCACGTAATTTTCACATTAGGTACAGCGAATATCTTGCTGCCTTCAGAAATAAACATCCAGAAAGATCAAATTTTGCAAAGCATCTATTAGAGACATAACATAAACTTTCAAGCACGAACACAGTAGAAGTATTTCAATATTTGCAATAATACCAAAACACTTAATTTCTTGGAAGCCATAGAAATTCACAAATATTTACAATCCAGTCAATTTACACTTATGAACGAGCAGCTTAATCTTCTGAAAACTCCTCTTATTGGAGCTTTGGAGAAGAATTCGGATTAGACGGAATATTCTTAGCAATCTGTGATCCATGCAGCTTGTTAGTATGACAGCGGATAAACAAATTGTTGGTGTAACCGCCTATAATGCTGTAAAGTGAGACCCGGTTCAGCCGTAGCAAATATTTATAGAAATATCGTGGAATTTTTAATATCTGTAGTTGTTTTATCTCATGACTATAAGAAACAGAAATAAAAGTATAGCTGTATTATAATTGTCATGGAAATACAACCTGCACACATTACACACTGACGATTAGCTGTCAATATTGTAACGAAATGTAAATTGTAGAATTTAGTACATAAGAAAAGTTTCTAGAAAGATCTGATAAGGGGAAAGCGGCCGCGATAACGAAACAAACGACAGATAAGCGTTTCAGAAATTTCGGCAAACGATAAGCCTTATCTGCCAAAAACTTCTAAAACCTGGGGGCCAAAACTATATAAGGCGGTCAGCTTTTCCTCGAGTCAGTTAGTTAGAGTCGGTGTAGTTAATTAACTAGTAAGTTCGCAGTTAGAAGTCAATAAGTGAGTTAATTGTTCAGTTGTAGTGATCCGAGTTGAGTTTGAAAATAAAG
The DNA here is from genome assembly GCA_028583605.1 of Dastarcus helophoroides. Lineage (NCBI taxonomy): Eukaryota > Metazoa > Arthropoda > Insecta > Coleoptera > Bothrideridae > Dastarcus > Dastarcus helophoroides. The sequence continues at coordinate 8,861,577 of CM053326.1, forward strand.
TGGGTGTTATTCAATTCATCATGTTAATCAATTCGAACGGATCTTTGTGATAAGTTTACTAAGCAAGATATTTATTACTTATCACCAAAACATTTTTAGTTAGGCCAATATAACTGTGAAACGCATATAATATGTGGCATAAAGAATGTTTACATTAGGAATGGGTTTGAAGACAAAAGTAAATTTTTATTTTACTTATTTATTATTTGTTTGTATATTTTATTTTTATGTGTTGGGCTTGAAGAAAAACTTTCTATTTTTTGCAAAAAAAATAACTTTAAACTATAAAACCAATTCTCGTGGTGTTCACTTTTGGTTTTACCAACGGCTTTTGCTTTGTATGCGTATGGGTTATAGGCTATAAATTCGCCACACAGAAGTTTATTTTTTTAAACCATTCTCAAATTATAAAAATTTAATTAAAAAATAATTTCCATGTCTAATTTTGTTCTTCTCTATTTGATTTTTCTTCTATTCTGTGTAAAAGAAACTAACCTATTTCGATCAGGTGTCATGAAGTTACGTTTTAAGAATTTATATATCACGTAGTCATAATTCAAGGAATTCTTTAATTGATAATGTTGTCAACTTTCATTAAAAAAAATTTAAATATCACAAAAATTGCTACAAAACTTTGAAACTTGACTTTCAGTTTGAAGTTTTTAGAAAAAAAGTAAACATTCAAAATGTAAGGTGAAATTTTTACATGCAAGGAAGTTAAAAAAATATATATTCAATTTATATGCTTTAATTTTTTTCTTTCAATTTTATGTTTATAATCAATATCTTAAAAAAACATAAGCTACGTCTACAGGCTTTCCATTAATGTAAGTTGAAATTTGAAAAAAATAACTAGGAATTTATTAGAAACAGTCTCAGTCAAAGGTTTAATATTGGGAGTTGAAGAACAAAATTTTGAGGATTTCTGTTTTTAATAAGTGTGCTCCTGACTAAACTTCATCTTAAGCAAATTATTCATATTTTTTTTGCAACAATGGTGTCTTCCCTAACAACTGAAAATCTGCTGGATTAAAGCCTGTTTCTAAAAAAGGAAGAAAGAAAGATGGTCCTATATTTTGATATCCCTTATCTCCAAAGTGATGGAAAAGGTTATTAACGTGGAAATATCTGAAGGAAAATACAGTTTCAGACAACAATGATCAACTGACCATCTCCTCGGCATATATTACGCATGTTTGGAACTCAATTATAGAGAAATTTGATGAAGCTGGGATTGAAACATCGGATATCTCAAAGGCCTTGGACAAAGTGCGATACCGAGCTCTTCTCACCAAATTAACATCTTATAGCATACTACCGTGTTTCTGTTATTTGTTTTATCGCTAACATCTCTTTAGGTCGTTGTTGATGTGTCATCCCATTTGAAACAGTTACGATTAATGCAATTAATTAAAATATAGCTACGCCGATTGTTACGGAATTTTTCCCCAATGAAGGAGTCGTGGCTCAGTATTTTTAATTTACGCCACTATCAATATGAATATAATGAAATAATTTCCTTCACTATCGACGGCTAGCGTTGGGAAAAGAGCAAGAGCCTCTTCTTATTACAGGCTGGGAGTCAGTACACCCCTGTGAGGAACCCCTCGTTTGGGCCGATGTGATAATCTAGTGAGTGGAAAACTTTCCAAAAATTTACAAATCCGGATCTCAGGAGTGAAAATATTTCCAAGTCCAAGATTCCGCTTAAATAGAATCAAATTTGGTAATTGCGCGGCACGGCGGCTAAAGAATACCAAAAAGGGGGCGCCAGGTGATTTTGAATCACGCAATTTACCTAACGGAGACGTAGAAAAATCACGAAAATATACCTAAAACGGAAGCTAGACAACACACTCCTAGATGGCGTAGTTCCCGGTAGCGACGCGTCTCGTTGCCACTCTCTCTCTGTGATCCTACCTTGTTGAGAGTGTTGCCGTCTATGGTTTAACCTTACAATTAAGAAAAATAATTCTTAGAACCAATAAAACAAAGTATTTCAAAGACAGAAGTTCAGGTGTATTGTACTTTTTTTAAAAAAATTAACAATTTACGCACACGAGGTAAGTGTATCTCCCACAAAATTTCTTAGTCCGATCTTAGGTTAAAATTCTTGACACTATTTATGTGAAAGAAAGTGGGCACTTTGTTCCGTACAGTTTTTTTTTTTTTTCAAAAGCTGGTAAAATTTACCTTTGAAATATATTTAACATTCTCGATTCATGAATACAAATTTTAAATTCCTGTTACGTTTTAGCATAAACAAGAGCAGAATTAACACTGGCTGGACATAAGCCCACCAGAAAATGCTAAGTAAACAAACGAAAAAAAGGGCTGTAGGTAATATATCAAAATCGTATAATAATTTAGGTAAAATCCAAATGACTGACACATATCTGGTTCCAACTAAGCTGAAACAATTCCCACGTAATAATATGGAAAAGCGGTACTTAAGTGATCGTCGCGAAGGGTCCCAGGTCGACGGGGATGCTTATACTCCGTGGGGCCACTGAGTAGGTTCACAAGAACTCACTTCACCGAAGTCTTCGAATGCCCACACTTGGAGGTTTCCACGAGACGGTGACTACTCCTTTGGAACTCCTCGTGTCTCTACACAGGTCGTGATTGAAAGATCAGAAATGGATCCAAAATAAATATGGCAAGGATCTCAAAATAAAGCTGGTAAGGATCCCAAAATAAAATTGACAAGGATCCCAACCGAAAAAGCCTGTAAAGATTGAGAAAATAGGATTAACCCTCCAAATACTGAGGATTGAGGGGCACATACTCATACCTTGGTTATTGGTCGACTCTGCCGCGTGCTTGGGGAGCACCTCTCTGCTTATTCCGGAAAAACCGGAACCATCTGAGGCTTAGTTCTGACACAGTAACACTACGAGATACAATAGCCCCAGACGGTCCGAAGATGGGTCACAGTAAATCCCCTAAGGAAAAGACACCCAGGATCCACTTGGATAAACCTGCAACCGCACCTTTTGAAGGATGACACCCAAGTGAACGACAAGAAAGAAGATGGCCAATTTCTCCCAGACCAAGACTGACAGAAGATATGCCAGCCCATACAAAACCATCAGCTTTATGTTTGGTGGCTTAGCCACAAGCACTATCTCTACTGAAAATTTAAACCGTAACAAGATAAAAGTAAAAGTAGCCTAATGTCGCTCTTTTTCTTCAACAGACCATTATTATACTTCAGATAGACTTAATAAACAACAAATACAGATGATTAATCGATATATCGATATTCTTAAATGGGGAAGAAAAAAGATGGTCGATTCCAACGTCTCAAAAGCTCGGGTCGCTGTTTTCTCTAAGAAAACATCAAGGGCTTACACGGGATAGTAACCTGCGATAGCACTTGCGAGAGCAACTTGTGAGAGCGTTTACACTTAAGCAAATTTTTAAAAGCAAATGCTCTCAGCAAGCCCTTCCTGCACTATCCAGACACTACTGTCTGCAAGTTGTTGCATGGCCGTTTACATGGTACAGTGAGTCGTGCAAGCTAGAGTGCCGCAAGTATAATTTTATTTCTTGGCGCTATTCCACTCTAAACCCTCGCTGAGTAATTAATTGTCTTTGTGCTTGCTTAAATAGTAGTTTAAAGTGTTTACCCCATTGTATTGTTCTAATTAAAGGATTGCTTTTGATAATATCTACGTAGCCTAAAAAATGTCTCGTCATAGATAGATGTTGCAGAATGCAGGAAAATATCGAGAAGGTCCTAAAAGAAGAATTTTGGTTAAGTAGTGGATTGCAAGAAGGCATTTACTGAAGAATAAAAAGTCTTATAAAAACCATATTCATTTAAAAAAAAAACCAGTGACTTATTGTGTTTTATTTTTTCCTTCATTAAAAATTTTCAAGAACATGCTAATCGAAAACCCTTCGCCATACGAAAAAGTCAAAGGAACAATTTTTACCTGAAAATCTGAAATAGTTTATGAAGTTGTGCCTATTTAAAAAAAAGTTGCAGCTTAGTAATTTTTTTCGCTAAGAATAAATAGAGACATGTTAGGTGTGGATGTCACTGATAGAAGTAGACCAAATATTTTATTGCAAATAATGCGTTTTTATACCTAGTTATTATCTGCCAAAGTTGCAAAAAAATATTTCAAGAGGTGTCAACGTAGTTACGGAAAGATCAATTTTTTTCTTAATTCTCAACAGACTGTATTTTAAAAACAAAGCGGTGCCGGATCTATGTTGATATAAACTTTTTTTCTTAAAATTACCCAAGGCATATCTTCTTTAAGCTTCTTAAAAATAGCAACCACGTATCTTCATTCTCAATAAATAATTTTAGCAAAATTATTAAAATAACCTCTTTTACATATAAACCTATAAGTAATTGACTATACGTATGTAATTGGAAAGAAAGCTCTTTCAAAATTTGTATAAAGCCAAGAAAAGAATCTTAAATGTAGCTTGTTGTAGTATGGTTGTTAAAAAAAGATTATTTAATAGTATTATTTCCAAATTCTCTATAAAGAAGTACTTGAATAACGTATTTTTTAAACCTCTTGCATAATTATTGATAAAAAAAAAGAAAGTCAATTTTTTTCTAGTTTCTTTCAATAAATCAAAAATAATTAACTTTTCTTTAGGTTTATTTTTCATATATTATGCAGTAATAAAATAAGAAACTTCGCCTTAATTTTAAACCTATAAACGAGTATTTCTGCCTCCAAATATACGACTTGCACAACCCACTTGCCGACAACTTACAGCAAATTGGAAATAAATCTGAACTTGGTAGGACGCTCTCCACGGTTGTTTACATGTGCAAGTAATTATTGCGGCAAGCACTTGCTGCAAGTTTTACGACTTGCTCTGGGAGCACTCTGAGAGACTGTTTACACTACGCAAGTTGGCTGGAAGTACTCTCAGACATCTACTTGCGATAATTTTACTTGCTCGTGTAAATGGCACATAATACAACAGCGTCCTTATGGATGGTTAAATACTTCCTGTGAGATCTAATGTGTCTCTCCTAGAAGGGAATGCGAGCCCTAAATTCTCTTGAAACGAGCATGTGCAACCTTCAGAAGCTGGCCTTATTTTTTAGAGCTAAAAACTTCAAATTCAAAATGAAATTTTAGGATTAACATTTAAAAGAAAATCGACCATGAAATAGAAATTTTAAACAATACAAGTTTTAAAACCATAAGTACCAGTCGTGATAAGAAGTATCGCATTAGTAAGTTCTTGTTGATTGTTCTGAAGTTTTGTTATTAGTAGTAGTTATTAGTACAGCTCACTTGACGAATCCTTTAAGGTAATCAAGAGAGTTGGTCATTTCAGTATAGTTTGTTTTTTTCCTAAAAATTTAAATTATGCCGCTACGGCAATAAAAGAACATATTAGTTTACATCTTGGTATTTCTTGTATTGAATTCGCCGAGAAGAGTGCACCATTTTCATTATTTAGTTATAAATTTTCATTAATATTTGGCTTTTTATAGTTACTTTACCTAAGTCCTTGTGTACTTATACGACTAAGTAATTTTGTTGTTGCAGTGACCGTATCATATTGATAATAGCCAAGAAGGGCCAAAACCGGTCTGCAGTTGTTAATTATTTTAAACTAAAAAATAGTGGGCGTTCCACTTTTAATGGGAAATATAGTTTCAGCCTTTTATCTGGTAAGAAAATCCAAGACACTAGGTTTTTCATGCCCCTGATTCTGAGTTAAACTGCCCATTTGTTAATTATCGATTGAAAGCAATCGACTCTTCAACACCCTATAGTGATATCGGTTCAAATCTCTCATAAAGCTAAGAAGTCCGATCAAGCATGTTATAAGCTTTTGAGTTTCCATTTGATACAATAAAGAAAAAAGCAAATAGGAGCTACAAATATTTGTGAGGTATTAGCACCATATTTCTCTCATCATAACTCAATTTTATTGCGTGCGTTGCCTGCCACAAGGGATATTGGAAATGAACAAATAAAAAGTCAAACAATCGAAGCGAAGTGAATTGCCAACAAATCAAATCAGAGTGGAGTTAAAGTATGAGATTGAAAAACGTACCTTTGTCTGAAATGTTCAATATGGGATCCGTAAGGCGATTGCTATGGTCGCTTGGGTTGAAAAGTCTATTGTGCCCAATATTTCACGCAGCTTCGCTTCATTCTACTTTGATTTGCTCAAATTGAAAGAAATTATCTCCTTTATAGCAAACCGCCTTTAGGTCACATTTAGATGAAGTATTTCTTTGATAAAACTTTTGTTCTGACTTCGTTAAATCTCGAAGTAACGGAAAAATCAACTCTCTTAAGAAAATGCAAATCGTCAATTTCTGCTATTCTGTAATACGCTTTGTATTTCCCTTGGGTCGTACATTTTAAACAAAACGGCTTTGTTGCGTATTTCAAATGTTACAAGCTGCAAATTTAGCACTACCAAAGTAATATTGAATTTGCAACATTTGCAGCACTGATTTGATACTGGAGAACTAATGAGTTATATAGAAGATTACTTAAGTTTTAATATTGTTGTTTATTTATTTAATAGTAAGCTATGAATATATTTTCATTTTATTGCAAAAAAATATATATAAGCTGCATGCTACCAAACAATATAAATCAGAAATATGCAGTAGACAAAGATTAAATTACTAGTCCATATCAGCACAAATTTCTGAAAAATAATCGATTACTGACGAATCTTCGAATGATTCTTGATACAGCCCACATTTAATTTCTTAACGCAGCATCTTGAGACAATGTTCTGTTTCATATTACACATTTTTTTAGAAAGTTCGTTTTCTTGCCGTAATTTCAATATCAAGTGCGAAATTCATGCCGAAGTCCTTTTCCAATTCTTTGTTTTAGTGTCTTTTTTTTTAAGTTAAGAGGGACTGAAGTATTGTAATTTGTCTTTTAGTTTTGGCTAAAAAATTTGAAAAAATATTATTTCCAAAATATTTCAGAGCTTGAATTTGTAGTATAACCAATAACCTCCCTTTGGCTCGCAGCACTAACCAAATTCTATTAAATAATACAACTTATATCAGTTGGCGCAAAACTTGTATTTTTGAAATACGTCAGCGAATTATGGACCATTTTCTTAGTCGACTAAAAATGGAAAAATATTTTAAAAACACTTTATTTTTGATTCAAGAGAAACTAAGTGAAATAAAGTGAAAAATGACAGTGAAATCAGTCCGAAACGCAATGTCGCACGTGCAGTAATTTGCAGTCATTACGGCAAGTGCTAAATGAACACTTTAATCACACGCATTCCAATGAATGATGTTTTGGCTCTTCATCTTCTTTGGCATATTTTACTTACAAATTGTGCAAAAATCGATGTTTTCTTCCACGTTACGATAGGTCTCTTTTGTAGTGTCTTCGAAGCGACGCAATATGACGAATTAATTTCTCGAATGTTCGAAATGTATAAATAAATAATGTATATAATTAATATGTTCGTTTCTTTTTTAAAAATGTATTCTTACATCTGAAAAATTAATATTATATCAAAAAGCTATTAGAAATTTTCGAAAAACCAATGTTGTGTAAACATTTTGCAAAAAAAATCACTTGTATTCTTGAATGCACGAAGTTAGCTTGTGAAATGTAAATAATTGGGGGATTCATAGTTTCCCAAAAAAAGTGGTCTAATTTCCCGAATAGTCTTTTTTACAATGTAGCAGCATATGAGTCTCACAATGGAAATTCAGTGCAAACATTTCGTATCCGTATCAAAAGCCTAAGGTTCCGCGAATATTATGAACATATTTATCTGAGCTGGTTCTCGAAAAACGTGGGTGAAAAAGAAAAAAATTACCATTGAAGCGAGGTAGCAGTGCGTGTAGGACTGAACTTTTCAAGAAAAAATTAGCATGAGGTGATCTAATGACTGGTATCTGCAACTGTCTACCATTAGTAGGAAAAAACATGATGCTGGTCCGCAATTTCCCGTTGTCCATTATACCCCTGTTTCCCCTACAATTTTAAACGCGTAGTTTCGCGTTATACAAGGTGATTCTAAAAGTAATACTATAAATTCTGATTCGTATTTTAGAGTCTCAAATAAGACGAAAAGTTTATATAAATATATGTTGTAAAAAGCTTCCTTTCAGAGTTACAGGTTGTGGAAAGTTAGTTTGTAATTATAGTTTTTAATTAATATTTGCGAAACGTGTACACATAATTAAATAAAATTTGGCACAACTCCATACCTTTTCGTGTCCTTTCCAAAAGTCTAATATGAATTAATTAACCCAACTTAACCAGTGGCGAGTATACCCGAGGGAAGCAGTGTTTAAAACCTGCTTTATTTATTTTGTATGCACTGTTGTCCTAATTTCGTGACAAAAATATAAACCACAAACGTTTTTACATAAAAAAATAATTTTTCACATTAATTAACAATAATTACTAACTAATTATTATTACCAATTAATATTAGTTAAACTTAGGTAAATTTTATTTACAAATAATTTGTTTTAACAGGATATTTCAACTAATTTTATTTTTTTTCTTTTCCAAGTCAACTAGATGTCACAGCCGAGATTTTTGGTCAAGCGTTTTTAATGCATCAAGATATAAAAATGCATTTTACTCGAAAAACGTTGACAATATCAAATTTCAGTAAAAAGTACCTTTTTTATGTAAAAATGTTTGCAGTTTATATTTTTGTTACTATGGTCCCTTAGAATGAGTCATAGCCTTTTAGGTTGAAAAATAAAATCGGACGAAAACATTTTTGATCCTTTAAAAACCACTTTTTTAGGATCATGCAATCAGGAAATTATGCAGATTCCAAAAATGTGATAATACACAGAGCGTTTCATTTAAAAATCAACGGTTGGTATTAATTTTAGCAAAAATAATAATAAATAAAGAAAAAAGAGGGGGTGCACCATAATCCTGTTACACCTGATATTGGCTTCTGATCTTATTTTGGGCTTTAAAATATGATCCTTAATTTATGGTACTACTTTTAGAATCACCTTGTACAGGCTATTTTGAAATTAGGTTGACAAATTTTAACAGCGGATTCTTTGCCAAAAAATATGTAAAACGTTTTTGATAAACATAAATCGGGAGAAGCTTTCTTTTTAAGATACAAGATGTCAAAAGTAAAATCGAAATGATGATTTTTTATTAATCTTTTCAAAATGTGACAAGATAAATAACTAAAATTTGGCACACCTATTTAGATTTGAATTCTGTATAAAATAAACTGTAAAATGCTATTTAACGTGGATCAGTGGTGGATAAAACTGGGGGGAGGGGGTTAATAAAATTGTCCTTAATTTTGTTATTTTCAATTTTATTGATATTTTAAGGTTATAATCGGTTAGTAGGAACTTTTTTACGTAAAAAAGATACTTTTATCTTACTTCGATAGAGTAGACCGTTTGCGAGTAAAAGGCATTCAAAAAATGTACTACATGTCTGGGAACTAGGGAGATTTAAGTTGCTGATGGGTCATACAAATAGAAAAGATGATTGTCACAGTGACTTAGGTTTAACGTCTTAACCTTAAAGCAATACGTTTTCTTTGGTTTAATTTTTCAATTTCTGTTAATTGTGGGTTCAATCAATTTATCTTCGAATAGAGAATTAAGTGATATGCATTTAGGGTACTGGGTTCTCTAATGGGAACGCAGCGGCTGCTCGTTTCAAAAATAAGACGATCCGCTATTCCTTTTAGAGAAAACTCTCTCCTATCCTCCTGGTAAGTATCCAATATGTACTTATTACAGACCTTATACAAAAAATGCATATTACTTAATTTTCTATGCGAAAATGAATCCATTAAGAACATAATTAAGAAATTTGAAAAATTAAGCATACAAAAGAATTGTTAGAATGTTTTAATGTTAAACCTGACCACCATATTTTTTGTTTCCATGGCCCACTTACAACTTTGAACTTTTTAATATTAATTCCTAGACGTGCAATGCATTTTGTGAATTTTACTCTAAAATGCTCTACTTCATTGAGGTAAGTATCTTTTTTACGTAAAAAAGTCTTAACTAAAACATTTTTGGCCTAAATTAACAGGAAAATTGAAAATAACAAAATTATGAATAATTTTATTAGCGCCCCCACTAGTGTTACCCGCCACTGTTTCATACTAAATAAAATTTTACATTTTATTTCATAGAGCATCAATATCTAGATGGGTGTATCAAATTTCAGTTATCTATCTTGTCACATTTCAAAAAATCAATGAAAGACCATCATTTCGATTTTACTTTTGACACCCTGTATCTCGAAAACTGAAGCTTCTTCGGATATAGGTTTATATAAAACTTTTTACATATTTTTAAACAAAGAATTCCGCTGTTAAAATTTTAAAATTTAATTTCTGGACATCCTTGTATACAATTTAAAATTAATTGTTATCAAAATTGCGAATATTTTTCTGAATATCTAGAATCAACATGAAACGTTTTGTTAGTTATCTTAAAAATTCTTGACAACAATTAGTCTTTAGAAACTTTAGGACTTTTCATTGACAAGTAAGGTCAAATTTGGAGAAAGAAAAATGAAATTTCTAAAAATAAAATTCTTGTAAATTTCCCGTGACGTCGAAATTTTTTAAGAAAAAAAGATTGCTAGAAAAATTGTTTAGCTTTAAACACAAAATTTAGATAATATTCCTAAATATTTGGAGGATTTTTCTCTAAGTTACACCTTTAGAGCAAAATTTTTGAAATATCTAATTCTACAGGTTAAACCAAATTTGATTTCTACTACAGGTATCTCATAAACCATTAGAGATACGAGAAAGCTTAAATGGGCAAAGTAGTGCAGAATTTAATGCCTGAGAAAACAATTGAATTCCAATTTGTTTAAATTTTATTTAAAAAAAAACTGAAAATCGCAATTTTTACAAATCAGTTGTAACTTGTTTATTTGCAGTCGATTCAAAAAAATTCAAAAACTGTGAGTAGTTTTTTTTTGATTAATCTGTTACGTAATATGCCATACTTCACTGGCGAAATGTGTTAAATAAAGTAATTTATTATTTTTAAACAAAAATATATTAGTAGGCTAGTGCCATAACTTTTAATAAAAAAATTGCAGTACCTAACTACGTAAAAATAAATATAAAAGACTAAAAATATTGTTATAAATTGTGCAATATTGAAACTCCTATTAGTGTAACAGGCATGCACCCCTTTAAAAGGCTTGTTTCTATGAGAACGTGTAGATGCTCTAAAAATTTTGTTGGCGGTTTTCACAAAAATTCTTTTAACATTAAATTTTTTTTCGAGTAACATGAAGTATCTAACAAACTAACATAAGAAATGACTCTCATATTTATGCTCATTATCCATCTTAGAATACTTAACTTCTTAAGAAGTCTAGAATGCACGCTTGCGTATGAGTCATGAAAAAGTAGTCCCCAATAATATTCTTAAAATATTCTGAGAATTACGTCAATTAAAGGGAATCATGCACGTTACGATTATTAAAAAATATTTTAATAATATATATTTTGTTAAACTATTTTTGGTTTTTTAATAATAATTATTGCGTTTTTAGGGACTGCATCTTTTATTATTAGGGACTATAGCGATTGCATTTCCTACTCTGATTTATTTTTGTTTTAAATAATAAATAACTTAATTTAATGCAGTTTGCCAAAAACAAATTATGGCCATGAGACACATCAAATTAAACAGAAAAATATGCTGAATTTGAAAATGATTAAATTTAATATGACGTCCATAAGAAATAACAAGGTTAACATAATTATCTTGAAAACAGTTTATTTCAGATAAAAATAACGTACACAAATAATAAGGCCTTAAAAACAGCTAACTAAAATTTTTGATTTTTTCTATCGTACTTCAAATAAACAAGTTACAGCTGATTACTAAAAATGATTTTCATTTTTTTCTAAATAAAATTAAGACGAATTGGAATTCAATTGTTTTTTTAGGGGACTATTGTTATGCATTAAATTCTGCACTACTTTCCCTATTTAAGTTTCCTTGTATGTCTAATAGTTTTCGTGATCCCTGTAGTGGAAATTAAATTTGGTTCAAAATGTATATCAAAAAAAATCTTATAATAAATTCAATTTTAACTTAAGGGCGGGGTAAGGGTTTTCACTTTCGAAAAATCGAATTTTTTTTGTTTGTCTTATCTTATTGTTTAACATTTCAAGAATATGTCCTTCAAATTTTAAGCCGATATAACCAATATTCTTGAAGTTATTGTCTTATTAATCTCCTGGCCTTTAACGCTATAACTCTAACAGCTGCGGGCGGTCGGAATAGCAGTGCAGCTATCGAACAGGTATACAGTTTAGTCATTGCTATACTATACTATACACTACAAGAAGAAGCGAGCGTCAATTTGTCGTTAGACGTTCGACCGTGTGCGTACTCAAAATGCCAACGAAAGTTTCAACCACCTGATTTGATGATGATTTGGAGAATTGCACCGAAAAAATTATCTGGCAGCAGACAAATTGTTGAATTTGCATCTTATGTAGCTGCATGCACTTTCAATGAAGGTGCTGGTGCTTTCCTAACTTTTCTGTCTGACATGAACGTCAGCGTCGGCCCAAGCGCTCATGATTATGCGACATTCGCGGACAGCAATCGCATTGACAGGGCTGAGATTCAAGCTGAGCAGCAGAGCAAAGAAGCCAGAATAAAACAAAGACTTGAGAGAAAAGAGGCTGAAGACATCGACAATGCCGCAGGAAATCTGTTGTATGGAGCTGGAATCGATGATTCTGTGTAAGTTGGAAAAAAATATTTTTTTTCTTCACTTTTTTAGTTCATAAACTTTAGACGCGTTTTTCTCAAAACTACTTTTTCAAAGTCCGTGTTCACTGTCATTTAAAAACTACTTGACCGATTCATTTCAAACTTTGTACATATTTTCGACATATAAAATACCGCCCCCCAACGTTTAGTTAAATTATTTTTTTTTACATTAAGGGTGTTTCCCACCCACAAAATTGCGGAATTTTTCGTAGAAAATAACAGTTCACACTTTAGATGGCCGCCAAAAATTTTTAAAAGAAAAAAAAATTATCAGAGAACGCTGGGGGGAAGATTTGATTATAATTTAACTAATTTTCATGGTTTTTTATTTTCAGATAATTTCCGGCCGAGTTATGGTGAACACCGCAAATTGTTTTTTTCCCAAGACGTTTTGGGGGAAGCTCTGTTACCGGCTTATCATTCAATAATTCTGCATGAAAAAATTACACAACATTGTCAAAAGTATGCTTAATAATGTACAAAAGGTTCGAATGAAATTGCTTAATCCATATTTGAGAAAAAAAAATCGCAAAAAAGTGTTTTTTTTTACGCTGAAACCCTTACCCCGCCCTTAAACCAGACATTTTGACATAATTTTTGCTATAATTTTCAATGATTTTTTTCGTAATTACAACTTTCATAATGGCACCAGTAATTGTCATCACTCTAATAGTCAGCACCAAACATACTTTTGGAGAAGAATAATATTGCTTCTTTATTTTAATTCTGCTTCTTTATTTTATTTCTTTTACAGCCTCAATCGGTTCCCACATGTATGTTCAAGAATTTCCAATGAAGCTGTTAATAGTGATGCCCATACAATTGCATTGCCAGACAGAACAGCATATCAGCTTCTTGTCTAAAATATTTTGGCGTGATTGTTAGCAAATTTAGTTAACGTAGATTGAAATAATATTAATTACATTTTAGCGGTTTTTATTGTAATCAATGCAATTTTTTTTACATGAAAATAAAATATGTTTGACAGACTTTGAATTAAAATGTTTTCAGGTTTGTAATTAGTTTTTGTTTATGAAAAATTCTAGTTGATGACAATTACAGGATACAAAAAACAAAAACAATCCAGTAGTTGTCACAATGTGGCAATTACTATGGAAATCGCTTATCTGGAGCTAGAAATCCAAAATTAGTTTAGATAACTACTTGCAGCAATTTTACACGCACAGATGCAAGAATTATTGAATTTTATTAAAATTTTCAAAAGTTTTCACCACATGGATAATAACTGACACTTAGTAGATCTGTCAGTGCATTTTTGGTGTCAGTACTTGCAAGCAAAACGTACAATGAAAACGCTAAGGAAAAAAATTGTTTTAATATACAGAGAGTTAATTTTGATTGCAACTGAAGCCTGCAAACAATTGATAACATATTCAACGACACATAAAACATATAAAGTATCCATAATGGCACTTAAATGTGAAAGGGGCAAGTCAAATGGATTAAAAATATTACAAGAAAAGATTTTCTACTGAAAAAAGATTAACTTCATTGACAATTATTCAAATTATAGTGAACTAAAGACGGCATTGGCAACAAACTAGAAAAAAATAGAGATATTTTTTTTTTAAGTGACATTTCTATTTCACCCATCAACATATGGATTCTTCTTTGGACTGTTGAGATGTTAGAACAGTTCAAAAAATAAAGCGACGAAAAATTTGATTTATAAAAGATATAAAAAATGTCTAAGGGAAAGACACATAAAATACTGTACAGGGTGAGTCACTAAGCAGGAATCGGTCTTTGGCAGGCGTATCGTTCAAAATATCAAAAAATGTTTGGAATAAAAGTTGTTTGAAATAAAGTTCTTCCACAACCTAAAATTATTGCCAAATATAGCGGCTTTCCGGTTGCACCGGAAATGAACACAAGTTTCTTATTTTAAATAGAACACCCTATGTATTTTTACATTTTTGGATTCCTTGTTAGAAATGAATATGAATTTATTAAAACGACATAGGCCTTTAGTTAAACCGTTTTTGCGTAATTTAATTTTTTTGGTTAAATTTGACGATTTCGGAGCTTGACGCCATTAACGATATTTTCCAAACGCAATGACTCAGAGTTGTGTGGCATACGGTTTTGGATTCAGGAAGAAATGGAGTATTTGTTTACGTTATTGCTGTTAGCAAAATTTTTTAAATTTCTTTACATCCGTCGACTCAATTCTTCAGTTGTTCAAACATGCATAACTTAATTTTTTCAAATGGAACCATCTATTTTGGATTATTTTATCGGGTGTAAAATTAAATTGATGCAAAATTAAATTCCCTTTTTTTGGTACCAAGTATTGCCACCTTCGTCCAATAATTTCTGAGAAATTTAGAATTTTGTAAAAATTTTAATTAATTTCGTATTATCGCGTTAGCCCCGGATGTCGCGGTTTTGTTTCGTTTCGTTTGTCTGGCAATAACTGACAGTTTATCTTATTGTTGTCGCGAGGTCTTGGTATGAGTACTAAAAGACAAAGTTTTCTCAAGAAGAATTGGTCGATATGGTTTACGCCTTGGGCAGTGCTGACAGAAATCCATTTCTTGCCTCAAGAATTTATGCCCAACGCTTTGCCGATCGAAGACATCCAAATTCAGCGGCATTCACTAAATTGAGAGAGAGGTTTGAGCGAATTGGTAGTACGAAAAACGAGAAAAAGGATCGTAGAAAACCAACGACGCATGAAGAAAACCAAGTTTAAGTAGCGGCTGCTGTTGTTCAAGATCCGCATTTAAGTACCAGAATAATAAGCACGGAATTACAAATAAGTCAAACCTCGGTTTCACGAATCTTGCGTAAAAATAAGTTTCATCCGTATCGTGTCCAGCTAGTACAGGAACTCAATCAAGCTGATTTCAACAACCGAATGCAGTTTTGTGAGTGAACGTTACGAAAACTATAAGAACAAAATGACTTTTCGGACAATGTATTATTAACCGACGAATGTACATTTCATAAGAACGGCTTCGTGGGAAGACACAACTCCCATTACTACCACACTGAAAATCCTCATTGGGTAAGGCCCTGAGACCATCGGCATAGGTGGTCTCTGAATGTTTGGGGTGGTGTCATAGGAAGATTTGTTGTCGGACCACACTTCTTCAAAGAACATTTGAATGCCAACAATTACTTGCATTTTTTGCAAAATCAATTGCCCGAAATGATAGACAATTTGACTCTTGCTGTCGTGCGGCAAATGTGGTTCCAACATGATGGGGCATCGGCACATTATGAAAGGGATATAAGGGAGTTCCTCAATACACAATTCCCTAACAAGTGGATAGGAAGCGGAGGTCCAGTGGCATGGCCCGCAAGATCACCGGATTTAACTAACAATAAGCCAGACTTTTTCTTGTGGGGTCATGTTAAGCAAGTTGTATATCAGGATCCACCAACTACCCGAGAAGACATGATGGACCGGGTTCGTGTTGCTTTCCAAAATATCAATGAAAACGTCTTGGTGATTGTGAACAATTCTTTGCTACAGAGACTGCGCATTTGCCATCATGAAGTTGGTGGTTATGTTGAACATTTAATTTAATGTTATTATTACCATTGTTTATGTATTCTTCTTAATATTTGTTGCAACTTACTGTTACCGATTTGATTATTGTTTATTTACTTTCTTTAATGCTTTACACTGAAATCCAAGGATGATTTTCAGTATCGTGGTGTATCGTTTCGTTCCCACGAAGCGGTTCTTAAAAAATGTTTGTACATTCGTCGGTAAATAGTACAATGTCCGAAACGGTCAGTTTGTTCCTGCAGATTATGTAACGTCCATTCACACAACTGCATCGATTGTTAGTCAGCTTGATTGAGTTCTTGCACTAGCTAGGTGTGATACGGATGAAACTTGTTTTTACACAACAATCATGAAACCGATTTTTGGCTTATTTGTAATGTCACACTTATTCTTCTGGTTCTTAAGTGCGGATATTGGACAGCAGCAGCCACCACTGAAACTTGGTTTTCTTCATGCGCCGTTGGTTTTCTACACTCCTTTTTCTCGTATTATGTACTTCCAGTTAGCTACAACCTGAAGAATGCCTCTAAATTTGAACATCTCTGATCGACAAACCTTTGGGCATACTTACATGTTACAAACTCCAATAAAATTGTTTATTTTTTTGAATTTTAATTATTTTAGTTCATAATTAATATTTGGGCCATTGTTTGCCTTACTCTAACAATTGACTTAGTTTTCAAAAAATAATGTTTTTTAAAAAATGTAAAGTGTAAACGACATCAACCGATTCTTGTTCAAAAAACATTTTCTGTAATTTGCAGGACAAACGAGACGAAACAAAACCGCGACATCCAAGGCTAACGCGATAATACGAAATTAATTAAAATTTTTACAAAATTCTAAATTTCTTAAAAATTATTAGACGAAGGTGGCAATACCAGGTACCAAAAAAAAAGGTAATTTAATTTTGCATGCGATAAGATAATCCAAGATAGGTAGTTCTATTTGAAAAAATTAAGTTATGCATGTTTGAACAACTGAAGAATTGAGTCGACGGATGTGAAAAAATTTAAGAAATCTTGCGACCAGCAAAGACGTAAACAAATACTCCATTTCTTACTGATTCCAAAACCGTATGCCACACAACTCTATGTCATTGCGTTTGAAAAATATCGTTAATGGCGTCAAGCTCCGAAATCGTCAAATTTAACCAAAAAAATTAAATTACGCGAAAACGGTTCAACTAAGGGCCTATATTTTCCAAATAAATTCATATTCATTTTTAACAAGAAATTCAAAAATGTAAAAATACATAGAGTGTTCTATTTAAAATAAGAAAGTTGTGTTCATTTCCGGTACAACCGGAAGGCCGCCATATTTGGCAATAATTTTAGGTTGTGGAAAACTTCATTTCGAACAACTTTTATTCAAAACATTTTTTGATATTTTGAACGATACGCCTACCAAAGACCGATTCCCGCTTAGTGACTCACCCTGTATATAATCACAAGAAGACAGGGACACGTTAATTGATATAAGACGAAGTCACATAATATTGAACAGATTGTACTAGTTGCAGAAAAATTAAGAATCAATATTAGTTCTAGGTACTAGTGTCCAAAATTCTGCGGATATAAAACAATTGCTACGTCCACAGATTACCATGTGAAGCCTCTATTTAGCATAAGAGCCTACTAAAATGCAGCATAAATCCAACAGTCATTATCTTAGCCAAAATAAAATTATATTTTTTAATAAGAAAATATAAAAGAGAAAACAGCAAGAAAAAGAAGAAAGAGAAAACAAGGAGCTTGAAAAATTAATAGAAAAGACATAGAAACAGAAAAGTAAAACAAAAATAAATACATATTCTACATATTTGGGTATTTATATGTATCTTCTGAATATTTTTATGTATTTTCAATCAATAAATAAACTTCCATATTGTTTATCTTTTTTTTCCAAAGTAACTTGACGATTCAAATTTGATGACTATTATTGGTTATTGCAAAACTTGTCAATTACTGCTGAAATGACACCAACAATTACAAATATTTTCGTTAACAAAAATTTTTGTTTCACAAAAAACGAGTTGACATTTCCATAACAAAGTAATTAATCTTCCTCTTAAAAATTAGTTATATTTAAAAAAATGCAACGAGTTTTTTTCGACTATCAGTAAGTTAGAGGTATATCTAATAATGACAATTAGGGAGGAATGCCCCAAAATGATCCCCTTCAGACAAAAATCAGCCTAAAGCGGAACACATAATTTTTAGAGAATTCATATATTCTTTATTACAATATGTATCTATTGTATATTAAAACTAGCATTTAATTTCTATATAAAAAGGTATGGTTTTATTTAAATAAATAATATTAAAAAGGTCTACAAAAGGATCATTTTACCCTTAGGGGTCGAGCAAAATGGTCTTCTCTGGTAGGGCAAAATAATCCTACACGAAAAATTAGTACCTGTTTAAAAACTATACTTTTTCTTTTTGGAATGTAAAATAAAATTAAAGAATATACTACTATATTAATTAAATACTAAAAAGATAAACGAATAAAAAAATAGTTATATGATTTAACACCACAATTTACGAATTTTACGAATTTTACCTCTTTCGATACAATCATCGCACTTATATAGATCGCAATAGTCGGCCTCAATACCAACACAGGTACCATGCGCCCAAAGTTTGCAGTCAAAATATTGCACCCATCCTTCTCCTGCGATAGATGTCAGAAATGTTTCAGAGCAAATAAAACATTGTGCATCCTCGATATTTTCTTCTTCCGATCTTCCGTCGCCTTGATACTTCTTTTTCCTTTTGCGCTGCTTATCGCACGTGAAATTTGCCTTCTTCTTTTTTTCTTTCAAAATATTCTTACTTTTTATCTTTGGAGTTTTCTTTTCATCTTGTTTCTTTTGTTCATCCACCAGTTGGTCCTCATAAGGACTGCTGGTTAAAATAACTGTTCGTACAGATTTTCTTGCTTTTCATGTGTTTCGTTTTTGTGTCATTTTTGGAAATGGATAAACATCATTGGGTAAAACCTTAAACCCTAATAAAACATTTGAACTTGAAAAAACCTCCATATTATCAAGATGTGTGACATCGTCAAGAATTGAAGAGGTGGATGGGTTTTCTTTTTGCTTGTCATTTTCCAATTAAATTAAAACTGATTCTATCTGTTTAAACTGATTTAGGTGTTCTGACTGGGTGATTTGTTCAGGAGGCGTGGACGAAAGTATTTCATAATTATAATGATTACTATCTTCTATATTGGACAAATTTTCTGTAATAGCAGATAGAACTTGGTCTGTAACTTCAGCAGCTGCAAAGTCAAAGTCACAAGATACCTCTGGGTTGTAAGGAACAATACCCGCTTTTCTAAAACAATTAATAGCATTCGTTAGTGCACATGCTTTCATATGTGATATAATGAAAATCTTTGAGATTTGAAAAGCAGTGATCGCTCTTTCAGAATTATTAGTCAACCAATTTTCAAGAGCCTGTTTGTGATAGTGGTTAAGTGGATACATAAAACTGAGATCAAGGGGCTGTAATTTGTGGGTAGTATCAGGGGGGAGACATAAAATGGTTACATAATTAGAACCAGCCTTTTCAATAACATTTAAATTCTTTGTATGTGAAAGGTGGCCATCAAGTATTAAAAGGACTGGGTCTTCCAATGTTGGTTTTGCATAATGTAAAAAATAATCAAACCAATCCGTAAAAACTTCAACATTCATCCATCCTGAATTATTGCATTTAAATACTGTTCCAGGATGGGCTCCCTCTTTCAGCTCTTCTTTCATTCTTTTTTTTGGAGAAAATTAACATCGGTGAAACAAAAGAGGCGCCGGCTGACATACAAATTACAGTACTACTGGAAATACCTCGTTCAGCGGAGATGATTTCTCTAACCTGTTTTCGTTATCTTTTTGCAAGAACTTTGCAGCTTTTACTTGGAACAGTACTTATAGATGTCTCATCTACATTAAAAATTCCATGCGGAAAAAAATGTGTCTTCTCTAGCATGTCCTTAAGCAGCTTAAACAATTTTTCAATTACTGGTCTATTGAAAGCTCGAGCTCGAGCTGTTGATGTTGCCTCAGGTGATCGTAACGCGAGTTCAGGGTGCCGATTGCGAAAACCAGTTAACCAGTCTTTACCAGCAAGTTTTGTTTCTTTAGAGAATAAATGATCAAACCCATTTCTTTCTGCAAGCTGATATGCCATCGATCTTACGTTTTTAGTGGTAAGGCCATACATTCTGACATACTTTACAAGCTCTTTTCCTTGATCTTCGGTAAGCACCTTAGTTTTGCTACCAAGTTTTTTAAATTGATTGGATGCTAATTTATTTTGCTCCTTACAGCGTCTTTTTAAACTCATTAGCGGTACCTTGAAATTTCTTGCCGCTGTTTTATAAGGTAATCCATTT
Source organism: Dastarcus helophoroides (assembly GCA_028583605.1). Lineage (NCBI taxonomy): Eukaryota > Metazoa > Arthropoda > Insecta > Coleoptera > Bothrideridae > Dastarcus > Dastarcus helophoroides. The sequence continues at coordinate 8,882,285 of CM053326.1, forward strand.
CTAACGCCTTCTACAGCTTGGCGCATCTTATCCTTATCTCATGCTTGTCTTGAAGTCTTTCGCTTATATTTTTAAATTATTTTTATATCTGTAAAAATTATCATAAAATAAGAAATACATATCTACATTACAAATGTACATGAGAGTAAAATGATCGTGCGATCATTTTGTCCAACCTTATGGGGGATCATATTGCCCACAAGTACGCATTTGGTTTAAGGTTAAGTTTACTGCATGTCCACCACATCTGGACATATCGCATATAGTATAAATTTTGGCTAAAACACTGTGTTAAGTGATGAAAGAAAGAATTTGGATACTTACCATACTTAAAATGATACATCCATAGTTCTACTTGACTAACCTTACATCAAAACTTGAAAAAATCCTTTTTGGGTATGGGTAGGTACCATTTTACCTGTAGGGATCAAGTTTTTCCTCAATATTGCAATTTTAAGCCCAACATTTTGACAATATTGGCTTTTTTGAATTTTTTTTCATTATTTCAAATTTAAACACAAAATAGACACAATTAGTTTTTTTTTCATATACAGGCTGGACCATAAGTAATGGTACATAGAGCTAGAGTAGATTTTTCGTATAAAAAAAATAAAGTGATTTAGCCACATTTACCCTAAACCAAAAGTTGATATTAACAGAGATGCAGTGTGTCAAAGTTGAAAAAAAAATTGTGATTTTTTTCGCATGACTGATGAACACATTTCACTACAGACAAGAAATTTGGCATAAAAGGGTTTCTTTGGTCAAGAAATTCTAATTTGCTAACAGATTGCCAGTAACTCGCGCCACCTGCGCTACCTTTTATTATTCTAAAGCATCATAACTTTTTTGTGCCTTCATATAAACTTGTTTTAGATAGATGATTGTATTTACCTACATCTTCTACGTAAAAAAGGTATACTTTGTAAATGTTGATACAAGCAACCGTTTTCAAGATATTTGCCTTCAAAGTTTGCCGTACGTTTATTTTAAGTTATGTAAATGTGAATTTTTCGCCGTAGGTTTCAAAACAAAAGTAATAAAACTGACTATAAAATAGTTTATATCAAATATTACTTTACTGATATTATTATTACACATATGTTTTAAATTTCTAAAGCAAATTTAAATAAAATACCAAAACAAAATTTATTTTCAAAAATAAGTATGTGGGATTGTAAACAATTAAAAAATTCGGCTGTCTTTTATTGAAATTCATCTTCAAATATCTGCTTGGACCACCCAGACTATTAAGGGCGGGGTAAGGGTTTCAGCGTAAAAAAAAACACTTTTTTGCGATTTTTTTTCTCAAATATGCATTGAGCAATTTCATTCAAACCTTTTGTACATTATTAAGCAAACTTTTGACAATGTTGTGTAATTTTTTTATGCAGAATTATTAAATCATAAGCTGGTAACAGAGCTTCCCCCAGAACGTCTTGGGAAAAAAATAATTTGCGGTGTTCACCATAACTCGGCCGGAAATTATCTGAAAATAAAAAACTATGAAAATTAGTTAAATTATAATCAAATCTTCCTCCCAACGTTCTCTGATAATTTTTTTTTCATTTAAAAATTGTTGGCGGCCATCAAAAGTGTGAACTGTTATTTTCTACGAAAAATTCCGCAATTTTGTGGGAGGGAAACACCCTTTATGTAAAAAAAAAAATTTAACTAAACGTTGGGGGGCGGTATTTTATACGTCGAAAATATGTACAAAGTTTGAAATGAATCGGTCAAGTAGTTTTTAAATTACAGTGAACACGGACTTTGAAAAAGTAGTTTTGAGAAAAACGCGTCTAAAGTTTATGAACTAAAAAAGTGAAGAAAAAATATTTTTTTTTCCAACTTACACAGAATCATCGATTTCAGCTCCATACAACAGACTTCCTGCAGCATTGTCGATGTCTTCAGCCTCTTTTCTCTCAAGTCTTTGTTTTTTTTCTGGCTTCTTTGCTCTGCTGCTCAGCTTGAATCCCAGGCCTGTCAATGCGATTGCTGTCCGCGAATGTCGCATAATCATGAGCGCTTGGGCCGACGCTGACGTTCATGTCAGACAGAAAAGTTAGGAAAGCACCAGCACCTTCATTAAAAGTGCATGCAGCTACATAAGATGCAAATTCAACAATTTGTCTGCTGCCAGATAATTTTTTCGGTGCAATTCTCCAAATCATCATCAAATCAGGTGGTTGAAACTTTCGTTGGCATTTTGAGTACGCACACGGTCGAACGTCTAACGACAAATTGACGCTCGCTTCTTCTTGTAGTGTATAGTATAGCAATGACTAAACTGTATATCTGTTCGATAGCTGCACTGCTATCCCGACCGCCCGCAGTTGTTAGAGTTATAGCGTTAAAGGCCAGGAGATTAATAAGACAATAACTTCAAGAATATATAAGAATATATAATTTTTTGGATTTTCTTTATTGAGATTTTCAAAATTTAGGTAATAATATTATCAGCAAAGTAATATTTGACATAAATAACTTTCAAAACTGTCTTATAATTACTTTTTTTTCAAGCCTACTTCGAAAATTTAATATCTTGTTAATTTAGAACTAAGGCACGTCAAGCTTTAAAAGCAAATATCTTGCAAACGGTTGCTCGTATCAACTTTTAGAAAGTACACCTTTTTTACGTAAAATATATGGGGAAATAAAATAATCTATTTAAAATTAATATACGTGAGTGCAGCAGAAAAGTTACGATGATTTAGAAATTATGCAGGATAGCGCAGGTAGCGCCCCCTATCAGCTATTGGTAATATGTTAGCAAATTAGAATTTGTCGACTTAAGAAACCCTCTTGTTCCAAATTTCGTGCCTATATTACAATTCATTCCATAGTTATACGGAAAAATCATTTTTTTTTCAATTTTGACATCCTGTCTCTCTGTTAATATCAACTTTTAGTATAAGCTAAATGTAGCTACATCACTTACATCTATTCGAAAAATCCACCATTGCTCGGTGTACCATTACCCTGTATATCAATGCTTCTCCTTGGTAGTTAGACTTTAAACACCAAATTTCGAGAAATTTTTCTCTGTTAAAAGCCTTAACAAATATATTTTGCTAATTTCGCAGTTTATAGGGTTCTGCACTTTAAAGAAAAACAATCGGAACCCTTATATTCTCACTTTCGTCTCCGCCTGTCTGTCACAAAGAGGTATTCCTTGAAAACTATATAACGTGGACATTTAAAATATTTCAGAGGGTTAGATTTCGATGATCTACGCAAATACCGTCAGCCAAGGACTACAAAAAAAAATATTTTATAATAAAATGAGGGGTTAATTTCGTCTCCAACTAATCAAAATTTAGTTAACATATTGTGTTAGATATCGTTTAAAAAGGCTACCTCTAGGAATCCTTAAATATTTTTTTTTATATTTATTGGCTAAATCGTCTTAAAAATACAGCTCAAAAAGTGTCAAAATTGACCGCTTCCTTTCCCCTGTTTTCCTAGAAGATTAGGATTTTAATAGATTTAGTAGATATTGGGCCACCAATTATCGAAAACTGAAGGTTTTTCCGATACCATAATAGTTGTTGAGAAAAGAAAGTATTTTATGAAAAAATAGGTGCTTGCATTTTAAGACATTTTGTCCCATATAATAATTTTTTTTTCAAATAAAAATTTAATTTAGCTGAAGGATATAATTTGGACCAAATTTGTCTAACATTATTTCATTTAGATGAATATTTTCGACGTTAGCACGCGAATATTTTAGCGCGATCCGAGGCGTTCTCATAAATTGTGTTAGTTATCGACTTATTGCGAATTGTGAATGAATGCCTTTTAGTTGAGACATTATCAACACAATTATTAGTTCCATAAATATTTGGCTGGAATTATAACACAAGCTAATTTGGACAAAATTTTGAATTCATTTCAAATTTATACATAAAGTAAAAATGATTTAATTTGGTCTATTGACTGTTTACTCTAGCAATTGGTACGGAGCCCTAATACTGCGAGCCCGACTCGCTCTTGATTGAAATTTGGTTTTAATTCGAAATTTAAAAAAAAAGTATTTTAGATGTTTTGAGAAAACTAAACAATGAAAAAATAGGAAATTCCTAAAAGAGATTTTCATGAAAATTTTTCTTAAGAGTCAAATATTGCCTAAAAAATATTTATGCAATTTAATATAAGAAGGCATAACGTAAATACGAGACATGGTTAAAAAGTGAAGATTTTCAAAATCACCCTGTAGCTTAGAAACTAAGACAGCCATGACAAATTTAGGAATTAGAATCCTTTCATTTAATCAAAAAATAGGACACTAAAATAAAAATTCCAAGACTCTATCTTTATAAATAAGTCCAATACCCTCAAAAAGTGCCGAAAATGGGACAGCCCTGTACAGGTCAGAGTATATAATATCTCGCGTTATTTTTGCAATAATTTGGTTTGATTTTAAATATACGGTTGCATAGCAAATGGCTAGTGAATTATTGTTAGCTAACACAATAATATTAACAAAGATATGTTTTACTGCTGTTCATGGTTTTCATACTACTCAAGTTTTGTTATTGTTAGGAAACAACTAACAAAATATTCAAAATCGGAACGTAAAGCAATCTGTAGCACGAGGTATTTTTTAACAATTTCAGACTTTTCATCGTGTCTATTTTGTTTGTAACCGCTTTAAATTATTATATATCAACTAGGATCCTCAAGACTAATAAATTTTACTTTAAATTTGTTTGACGAGTAAATATTAGTTTCGCCCATTTTAAACAACTATTCTATGGAGCACTATTTTTGATTGAATTTCATTTTAATGAGGATGGTTCAAATTACCAATATCTTCCAGAAAACATATAAATTTAAGCAACAACTTGCAGCAACATAATAACTGCTAAAACAAGAAGTATATTTGAGTTCATCGAAAATCTAATCAATTATCTTTTAATAGTCTCCCCTAGAGATTCATTGGGAATTACGAAATGGGAGGATGGGACTCAATCAAGGAGATTGGGAACGACGATTGATTAACCGTGACACGGCCAGTGTTAAGTGGGCCAATAAACCTGTACCATTGGGCGTTAGCGGAGATAGACTCGGATCCAATCAGTATTTCCATCTAAATCTACAACGTGTTGCAATCTTGCATGAAACTAAACTGGAAAACTAATTTAATCAATGGCAGCAACTAAAATAGGTGCCATTCCCTAGTTAACTAAGTGAGAAAACGTTAAAAACCGATTAAATGTAAAATTCAAATATCTTGTCATGGGATTTCTATTGAAACTGCTCGATTATTAAGTTAATTCTTCGAATTATATTTCCATACCAATATAAAAACACGGTGCGTAAAATGTATTACACCAAATAGGATCATGTAAAAACTGTTTGACATTTAGATGTGATGTTTGGGGGTTGACTTAAACATAAATATCCATATTTTAATATGAGTTTCATTTGTTTTGTACGACTGGTTTTTGTCACAGGCAGGCATCCTCAATATTTTTTTCTTGACGACCTTTCGTTTAGTTTGGTATCATTTGAGAGGTAACTGAAAATTACAATACAGTATACCATCATAAGCTTTTTTATTCTAACATAACGAATCAAATAAAAAAAGTACAACAAACATTTCAATACATCAAAAAAAAAAGGTAATAAGCAAATTGATTTACTTAATTACAGAAAATCGCGATAACTGCTTAAATTTTTGTCCATTCACTTCTTCGACAAATGACCACTTAAATGTTCTGTAATTAAACAGTTAAACGTGCTTTTGCATTTTTGTATCAATGGATGTTGCGATGCAACCCGTGATACAATCTTTGCCTCATATACGTGAACTTTGCAATTGCAATCTAGTTTTCATTAGATTCTAATGAAATTAGATTTCAATTTCAATTTTTGTTCTTGTTTTAAATAAACAAGCTTATAATATACCGTACTGTATTTCTAAAACAATTGCCTGCCTGTCAAATGACACCAAACTAAACCTAGATTGCTATTTAAAAAATCTCTGACAAACACCCTTTGCATAAAACAAATGAAACTTATATCAAAATATGGGTGTTTATGTTTAAGTTAATCCCATCAAACGTTAAATTTAAATATCAACCTTTCTTCATAATCCCATTTGGTGGAATACTTTTGTCGCACCCTGGATGAGATACGGCCACATTAAAATAAACGAGTATTTCGAACATTAATCATAATCATAATTTGCGATAGCATTAGTGATAAAAATAATGTAATATTTAAAGGATACAAACTTACAAAGAATTGATCCGGCAATGTAGATTATCGAATATCGGGATCATACTCCATTGATACCAGAGAAATACCTAGATTTTTTACTTGACGGTTAATTTCGATTTTTAGATTTTCTACTTGAATCATAAAGTTCCAGACAATTCCAACAATTTGTAATACTAAGATGATAACGCATTTGTCAATGATGATCATTGTTCCAAGTTGCTTCAGCGCCATTTTATCTAATAGATGGATAAGTAGAATAAAAGCTATCGAGAAGTTTGACCATTTGATTTTTTTTACATTATATTTCTTCATTTCGTCATTTAATTGACACAAGAAATTCACATGGAAATTAGAGCTATATGAAAGGCATCCCCGATATGCAATATTTTTTATGATTTTTTATTTCTGTTAGAACTTTAGACAAAACACCAATTTGACCTATTTCAACTTAATATTGCAAAATTTAAGTAAAAAGATCAATCCAATAACCTTGAATGAGTACCTCGAAAATTGTCAATGACAGTTTCCATCCACCATTGGAATCACAATTTCACACATCATAATATAACTCCGATCAGAACCCTAACTAAATTTTGAAGACGACGTCATATTTGGAAAACAAAAGAAAATTATCTAGAAAGATGCGTTCTTAAAAATTAAAATCGAACAGTCTGAGGATTTTTTTTACAAATTTAATAGGGGTTTGATTCTTTTAACTCACACTGTATGTACTTGCATAAGATGAGTGAAGGGAAATATTGGAACATTTTTTTTAGTTTTTAAAGTGTAATATAAAGCTAAGCTGCTACTTAAGCCATTTGAAATGCAAAGCTTCAGAAAACGGTTAAAATTAATGAGAAAATCTAAGAAGCAGTTAATGAGTATAGGTAGCATAGCGCGTTTGCACACAAAACTAATTATCTTTATGGTGCTTAAGTACATAATATCGTCCTAGGGCATGCATAATTAGAAACCCCCTCTTTACTTGTAATATCCTGTCATCAATTTTCAAGAGCTGCACACTAAAAGCACCACAAGAAGCTGACACTGTCAAGTTAGTAATTTTAATTTAGAATTTCTAGCTTCAGGGGATTTAATGTAAATTGATTCAATAATTCGCTTATGAAGCTAATTGTGCTGCTTTCATTCTATACTCGTTGGAGCTTAATCCACTTACATATTTTTTTAATTTTGCAAGATTTTGCTTACAACTGTTATCTTAAAGTTGCTCTCTTTGAAGATTCCAGGATTTTAAAAAATTGGTTATTTTTTGTCATGACACTGATAAATTTGTTTTTTTTTTAATTTATTTAATATTTCTTCGGCCCAGTTTGGTAATATTTAAATTTTTTATGGTTTGTTGACAATTTTCTAAACAGTTTTTGAAATGCGACTACGTGATATTTAAATTTATTGTCACTTCATGACAGTTCACAAATTAAGAGGTTAGTTTATTTTACATATAGAATAGAAATAATGAAAACTAGAAGACCAAAATTTAGATATGGACAAAATAAAAATTTGTTATTTTGATAAATTAGGAAAATATAAAAAAAATACATAAAAAAGGGTTGTAGCACTGGACATCGATGTTTCGCTCTCATTTGAGCTCGTCAGCAGTGCATAACATGGAAAGGGAACAATGAGGAAGAAATACTTAAAAATAAAAATTTTTTAAAATATAAAAAAGAAAAATCAAGAAATTTTAACATGAATAGTCGTTTCATCATCAATTTACTTTGTTAAAAATTTAAAAATTTAAATATTTGAAGCCCGATCCACAAGAAACAACTACTCCGAGGGCTAATACCCCTTCCGGTATTGGCCTACACTTATGGGTCGAACTTACATGCTCTTGGTGACTACTGTTCCTAACCGCTGAAATCTATTCAGCTTGGTAGTTAGAAGCACTCACCATTTGCGGAGTCCATTCGTTCCGTTAGAGGAATAGGTTTATTCTTCATGGTAGACCCTTATTGACCGGAAATATTATGTTTTTTTTTCAATTTATTTAACATTTCTTAGGCCCAGTTTGGTAATATTTAAATTTTTTATGGTTTGTTGACAATTTTCTAAACAGTTTTTGAAATGCGACTACGTGATATTTAAATTTATTGAAAACGTCACTTCATGACAGTTCACAAATCAAGAGGTTAGTTTATTTTACATAGAATAGGAATAATGAAAAATAGAAGACCAAAATTTAGATATGGAAAAAATAAAAATTTGTTATTTTGATAAATTAGGAAAATATAAGGAAAAATAAATTTAAATATCACGTAGTCGCATTTCAAAAACTATTTAGAAAATTGTCAACAAACCATAAAAAATTTAAATATTACCAAACTGGGCCGAAGAAATGTTAAATAAATTGAAAAAACATAATATTTCCGGTCAATAAGGGTCTACAATGAAGAATACACTAATAAATTTGACCTTTTCTAATTATCAGTAAAAAAATAATAGAGCAGTCTTTTTTCATAATAATCATTTATATAAAATAAATTTGATATATACATTTTACTACTTCCACGGTACCTTCAAACAACTGAGAATTTTTAAGCTTCTTCTTGGATAGGTGTCTAAAAAATTAAAAATGGATCAACAATGTGGCCATAAGATTGTTATAATCTAAAGCGTACTTTGCTTAAAAATTGTATCTTTGGTAGAGCTGGTTTCAATTCAACCAGCTTCGAGACTGGAGGTCTCAGTCACAATATCATTAGTTAAAAAGGAAAAGTAAGAAACAAATATTTAGGTATATTTACGCAAAAAAAACATATTTTATAGTTAAAACTTAAAATTTTCTTCGGCCTCTTACTTATACTCCAAGCTATGACATCGCCAAAAGGAAGAAAAATATGCTAGGGAGTAACAAAACATTGTTTAACTTACACCTGGAGGATCAAAACATGCAAATCAATAGATGTTACTTCTGGTCTTACAAAGGGTCGTTGGATGATTTCCCTTTTTCAGATAAAAATCGACCGGAAGTGAGGACGTATTGGAGAAGAAAGTAAAGGCGGACACTGCAGGTCAAAGTGTTAAATGGCTAACACATAAGAAATTTTTTCCGACGATCATTACAAACGTTTTAAATTTTGTAAATCTATGAGGAAAACATGCTGCTCAAAAAATGTTTTTAAACCATGTGTTATTTTTCTGCGAATTATCTGTTTTCTTCCTAATTGATTTTACAACTCACAGATAATTTAGTAAAATAGTTCTTCAGTATTTCTATAAGCACATTCCACCTACTCTTCGCAAGCCAATGACATTAATAACTAGTGAAAAAAAAGTATAAATAGCCTTTAAATCTAATATACTTATAAAAACATCAAATTAATTGCATATTATAGCATATTATACCCTAATATGATAATTGTGTCAAAAATCAATACTTCGAATTTCCAGGTTACACGCTAAACAAATTTGCAACTAAAAATATCTCAAACTTTCCATTTTTTTTAAATATATGTTTTCTTTTTTTAGTTTAAAGTTAGGGTTAAGATTCCTAGGAATTGCGAAATTAAATTTAAAATTTTAGGTGAAAACAATTTTTTCTCGAAGAATGAAGTTTAAAATTAACTTTGAATTATAAAATCAACTCGACGGCTTTTATCAACGTAATAAGTAATAACAATACAGCTATGTGTGTTTTTGTGTTAAAATTAGATTTTTTTAAGTACCAACAATTTGCAAAGGGTAAATCTAATAAGACATGAAGGCACCAACAAGAAGCGGAGATATAAATAGTGCAAACTTTTCATTTCAAATAGAGATAAGTTCTGGGGGAAAAATTTGCTCGACAACGAATTCTAGTGTTCATAGATAGAAGTTTTGTCTGTGTGTGAAGCTGAACTACACAGAAATTTGTTGTCTCTAACTCGGCTTAAGAATGTTGCTCTTACGGGCATACAGTCATTTGTCCTTGCAAACATTTTCCGTGCAAGGACTCGTAGGGTCCTTTGTTTTTGTGGTTCAGTGTATATCGGAGAAACGGGGCGATCATTTAAGATGCGAATATCCGAGCACCAAAGGTGTCTTAGGTCTGGTTTATTTTCGCAGTCAGCCATTGCCGAACATCAACATGAGACCGGACATAAGATTCTCTTTGATAATATTTCAATTATATCCAATATTCCCAATTACTATAATAGGAAGATAACGCGAGGCCATCGAAATCCAAAAATTCCCCAATAACATCAACAGAGACGAAGGTTACATGCTTTTCTCCATCTGGAAACCAACCATCGGAAATCTTCAGGAGTGATCGCACAGACGCGTGGTATATAAAGTTTCCCTTTCCTCTTTCTTGTCAGAAGAGTTTCAATTCAGAAGAGTTTCGCCTCTGGTATGGTGGACATACTGAGCTCTGATGTTTTGAAATTGCCCTTTTTATTTTTCTTTTTTGCATATTCCCTCACATTCCTCTTTTCATCTATTTTTCTTTCTTTGTTCCTGAAGAAGCCCCCTACGATGGTGGGCGAAACGTCGAACACTTTTAGTAGTTCTTTGACACGGTCCAATCCCGGAAGAAGTATATTCTGTACTGACTCTGGCCGTGGAAGCCTTCGTTATCATACTCGTATAAAAGAATGGTAACCAATCATTCAACTCTGAGCGAGTTAATCAAATTTTTATTATCAATTAGACGAATTGTTTTATTCTTTTGCAAGACTTTACAAAAAACGAATATACGTTTTGAGGCTAAAATCCAGACATGTGTTGGTCTACCTTGAACTTTACCAATTTTGACAGGCGGATTTAACAAGTCATGCATATGCACATAGCCATTTCGCGAAAAATGTTAATTGAGTTTAACCTTATGCGGGAATTTACTGTATAAGAGGGACTATGGACATTTTCTGAGGTAAAATAAATATTTTACTTTTTCCGGCAATAAAGTTAACTATATCTTTTGATCCCTAATCTAGCATTACTTCAGGATCACGAATAAGCATCTCAATCTGCTCTTATCTCAACTTAACCAAACAAGCGACGGCCAATGGTTTGTTGGAGAAAAAAAATCCTATTATTAGAGTACTGTCATCTACGTAGCTATATATTATATCTAATTGGTAGATAAAGCAAACACTACCCAAAATATCGTAACTTTTCTATGGGAATGGTATAACAGAGTTCACTACCATCATTGGGCACTTCGAATAAGATGTTAACCACCCAGACAGGTCATTACTGGACATCAAAATATCGTTCAGTAAAAGCCTCATGAAAATATTTTTTCAGAACATGATATAAAAATGTGAATAATGGCATTATTTTTGTCATGAAAAATAACATATTCCTGAAAACATTGACCGATCTTAACGAATCAAATTTTAAATAAGGTTCTATAACCCAGTCAAATTTATCTTACCATGCAAAAGGTCGGATAATGCTGATTTTTCTTTTATGATATTTGAAGTAAGGTACAAGTAAAAAAATTAAGCTTTCGACATTGGATGCCCTGTATTTAATCCGACAAAAACAATTTAAATCTCGTGCTTTTTTGAGTTTTTCAAGAATAACTTTTTTCTAAACGACGTAGCGTAACAGTAACCATTATAATTTGTAAAGAGCACAAAATGATCCAGAGTTTGGCATATTAAGTTTTTTCTAAACTTAATCGCTGGAAAGCTATGAATACCGGAAGTGGAAGAAAATTTCAAAATACCGCCTATAATACATTTAAAAAAATATTTTTTCCATGCACATACACTTCTTGTGACATTAGCGTCTTTCAGCACTCTTGGCACTTTTTGTACAGCATTTGTGGGGTATCCATCAAACATTATTAAAATATTGCCTTCGTAGTGATTTCCAGTATACATCAGGTAAGTGTTGGATACCTCAATGATGGAATTATTTCGTTTCCAGATGACGTTGTGTAGAAGAAGTTCCCCGTGGAATACCACAAATTTCCAGATGAGGTACTTACAAATGCAGTTCAGCGATGTGAAAGCGGCGCAAAATGTTGACCTAGTTCCAGAAAAAATTAAATAATTGTTGCCTGTTTAGTTCAATTAAAAAAAAATACTTTTTCAAAGTTCTGTAACTCGGGTAAAATTAAGTTTAGAAAAAAACTTTATACTTACATTAAATTATAGATTATTTCGTGCTCTTTATATATGACAATGTCTATTGCCACGCTACGTCGACTTAGAAAAAGAATTATATTTGAAAAACTAAAAAAAGCACGATATTTTAGTTCTTTTTGAAGGACTGCGATTAAGCACGGGGCTTCCAATGATAAAAATTTGGCTTTTTACCCCTATCTTACTCCAAGCAACGTAAAAAAAATCAAAATTATCTCTTATTTTCAGCACAATTTGGCTCGGCTTTTATTTTTATATAATAATAGCTTTTTTTTGCAGCACTTTCCACTGTTATAGGAAGTAACTGCTTCTGCGAGGAAGGTAGTGTGGTCAGGACTACGCTTCCACCGCCTGTTATGCAGGGCATTTGGAAAAGTTGGTACAAAACTTAAGGAGGTGAAAGTAAAGCTAAAATAAATAAAATAGATTTATTTAAACATGGCTCCCAGTTACTACCATTACTGAGATATAGCCCTTTAAAAATGGTGATATTACTTGAGTATGGTTTGAATAATTTTCTTTATAATTAGGATGCAAGTAGAATGCAACCTAGACTACAAATTCATGCAGCCCTTCAGGCGTGTATAGTGAATCCTAGGTAGCTGAACTAACAACAGTTGAATCACTGCCACCTAGCGAAGCGGTTGCTCTCTAGGAAAGTTCCCAGAGGACAAGGATTCTAATATGCACAGACCAATAGGTTTGAACATTTATTAGATTCGGTTAGGTTTCCAAACTTCGAATCTAATAAATGTTCAAACCTATTGGTCTGTGCATATTAGTATAATTAGGATAATAAAATAAAATTTGCATATAATAATTTTGTGCTAAGGAGCTTTAATTTCCATAAATTTAATCGAAATCGATTATGAATAAGGGTAGTTTTCTGTCCACCCTTAACATGAATTTGCAGATTTTTATTATTCCCTTAAATTATCAAGCAACTGATATTATGGTTCAATGAAATGGACCATGTTAAAGAAGAAACCTTACCACGCTTTTCTTTGAATTTCCATTAGTTTGGTTGGAATTCATTTTTTTTAAAACGATGTATGGTTCAGCACTGTAACATTTTTCTACATTATCAAGTATTGTAGGGTGGTTTTCACTATGACAGTTATATCGAAATGTTTGTAACTTTCGCGCACTATCATAAAAATTTTTCTTTCGATTAGCACTATCCAAATCTAGTAGCATGTTCCTTTAAAAAAAATCTTTAAAATAGTAAAATAAGAACCGAGAAACTAGAGGTAATGAAAAGTTTTAATGATAACACGGAAAAATTAGCAAACACTGTAATAAAATTGTTATCGTGAAACGCACCTACTACGTGACAATGTATAGAAATGTTACTCTTTCGAACCGTCCGTCGTTTAAAAAAAAAAATTCAACTAAGCTACTAAAAATTCGAGGAAAAATGTAAAAACATTTTTTCTTTGACAAATTTCAATTTATAAGAAAATAAAATCATTTGCTTAATTATTCAGGGAAATAAAAAAATATCAAAATATTTTTGGTAGGGGTGGCTAGAAAGTACTCCTATTTGCAACCCAATTTGCTTAAATTTATGGTAGCCTATTGGTAACCTTACCAAATAATTAGTTTCTGTAAGTTTCTTTTTATTACCTAATCATAAAGAAAATTATTTAAAAAAATAACCAAATGACATAATCTCTTTTTGACTCCACTTTCACCCAATTAAGTTTTGCACCAATTTATCCAAACACACTGCATTACCCCCAGTTACATCTCAGCACTCATTTCACCGTGAAGGCTGAGTCGACCTTGCGAACCAGAACGTTATTAAAAACGGGCGGTGAATTAAGCCGCAAGTGGAAACTGAACCCAGCACTCCTACCTAGATTGTAGGCGCTGGCATGTATTAGTGGACCATGTTCCCACTAAAATTAAAAATTGATTGAGTAAATAAAATTATTAGGTAATGTGAAATACTAACAGAAAATACTTATAGGCCACTGAAATTAATCTCAAAATGAGACGTTTGGTGAAATAATTTAGAGAAAGTTAAAAATCATTTTAATGCCTTTATTTGATGTAAATATAAGTAATATAAGTTTGCACGGTCTCACGAAATGAGCCTAACTTTTCAGCCCAAAAAAACCCGGCAAATGTTTGCACTTTTTTTCATTTTCCAATGATAATTCTAAATAGGTGCTTCTTACAAAAAAATATATATTACAAGAATTGTAAAGGTTAAAATAGACATTCAGAACTTGAAATTTGGTGCAGTAGTATAGCAGTAATCGAAACCCAAAAATGGAGACTTTTTTGACTTTTGTATGAAATTTGTACAAACTCACTATTGATGAGTACCTAACTTTGAAACTGCTATTCTACTTAAAAAACTTGTAACACAAAAATTATAGAGCATTAAATTGTGCATCTAGGAAGTACCAAAAATATTTAAATTGGGGTTATTTTACGTATACATATGCATATAATACCAAAATCGCTACGTAATTTGTTGTTCCCTAGTACGCATTCTCTATTTGTATGCTTAGTATTTAAATTACCTCCACCTTCATTGAAAATCAAATTTAAATATGTTATTATTTAGCTAAAGAAACGATTTTTTAGTTTATTAACAATCTTTTATTTCTTGAACCACCAAGAATAGGAAAATAAATAGTAATAATTTATTCACACTGTTTCATGAGTGTACGTCTCATTTCTGCCTTGAAATCTTCGAGTTCTTAGCAGTAAAGCATTTCATTCGCCGAGAAACATAACATAATCATTAACATGTAGACAGGCAAAGATATTTTTATTTCGTCCCTCACTTTAGCCCCTAATAGTTGGATAAGTTTCAGATGTGTTGGTGAAATGGTGGTATTAGGCGTTCGAGTACTTTGCTCTGATTATATTAATTTGGAAAATATGTACTTCATTTCCACAGCTTCCAGAAGTTTTGGGTTCTCAACTCTTGTGGAGCAGAATATCTTATTTCACAGGCTTTGAGCAAATGCAATATCACATCCTAAGGGAACTTTAGTGAAGTTACTGGAAGTTGTATCATACCTGTATCATGGCAGTGCAAGTTTTTAAAGATAAAGACACTAATGTAGACGGCATGGTGTCATCGGTTAAATACATCAAGTTGGCAAAAAATAGTAGGAAAATGTTTTTTTTTTCAAATATTAACTGGAGCTGGTTTATTAAAGATGGAGATGAAAAACACAATTTCTAATTTAGCGAACTTTTCTCTCAACAATATCACATTTGAATTTGGTGCCATGCTTACAGATAATACTAATATACTGCTGCTTTAGTTGAGGGCAGTAAGGCAAGGTTGACAACATAAAGAGTTTTAGTTTTCTTGGACTGATATAGGACAACGCAGGATTGATACAAATGTTTTAATGGCAGACATTATAACCTACACTAGTACTTTATTCTGCTTTATTGTTATAAACATGTACTGCTTGGGACTCCCTCCAAAGTAAATTCAGCATTCGGTAACCGTCGAAAACCTAAATTTTCTTTGGCAAAAGAATACTAATGTGATATTGCATCTGCTTAAAGACTGTAAAATAGGATGCTCTCCTTTATAATTACTGAGCTAGCTGAAGCTTCTACAAGTTGTAGAATAAAGTATAGTGCTTAGTATTTGAAAAAAAAAAACCTCAGAAAGTACTCGGGACGCCAAATGCTAACACTTTCAATAACAGATCTACGTCTTATTTAACTATTAGAGCTAGAGGCTATAGCAAAGGTTGAAATAAAAAATGTCTGTCTACTTCTTAATGATTATCGTCTTAAGATTATTTCTTGGTGGGAAAACTGGATGAATGCGAAAAAACTCTATGATTTCGGTGAAGAAATGTCTACACTCATAAAACTGTGTTAATCTAATTCACCAATTTCTTCTGTTCTTTCACGTATACAAGGAATAAAGAAATGTTATTAAATAGTAGTTTTTAATTTGATAATAAAATCAACCTGTATTTAAATTTGATCTACAATGTAGCCAAAGGTAATTTATACGACCAAACATAACGGAATGCAAACTAGAGAACATCTAGTTAGGTAGCCATTTTGGATTTATGTACATATGTATACTCAAATTTCCCCACTGTAAATATTTTCGTAATTTATCGACGCAAAATTTGAGGCCCTACAACTTTTATTCTACAAGTTTTTTAAGTAAGAATAACCGTTTCAAAGTTACGTCCGCATATATAGTGAGTTTGTACCGAGATATCAAAAATTATTTTGGTCAAGGGTGGTTGTGGAATGTAAAACGTGTGTCTTATTTTAAATTTTTTTTATTACTCATGCGGAATAAGTAATATCTTTACGCTCGTTGTTCGGGTGATAAGTGGCTATTTGCCCATTTTAAAATTACAACATGAGTTTTGGGTAAACCACACTCCATTTGAGTGCGACAAGTAAACTTGGCCGCATGCAGAATTTCCTTGTCTCAAACAAATTGTCCTTGGCGCACGCAAATTAACGAGAAAAAAAATGAATAACTAAAAAAAAAACAATCATAATTAACCTGTCATATCTAAAGAAGTGAGATTGACAGTTAAAAATTTTATAAATGAAATTTATTTTTTTTTTAATTTTTGAGCCCCTGGACCCCAATTTTGGACAACAGAATAGTTCCGCATTCGTAATAAAAAATAGCATCTGCAACTCGTGCGATGTTGTCGATTGCCCACTCGAACGAATGAGCGCACTCGCTTTGCTGGTGCGCTCAACTTCGCTTTCGTGGGCAATCGACAACTTATCGCACTACTTGCACAATATTCTAATCCAGTTTTTGAATCATGTCTCTTACCACTTACAGCACAAAATTTTCATGATTGAAGCCCATTTTTGAACGGGTGCGCTAGTTAATGGAAATTGACAATACAGTCAACGTTTGTGTTTGGAAAATTTTCGAGAGCACTTCCCAAACGTGGCAATATAACCGGACAATTTTTATGCATGCTTTACAAATTGTGTTGAAGTGTTTCGCGAAACTGGTTGTGTGACTCATAAAAAAGGTGCTGGTAGACCAAGAGTTCGCACAGAAGAAGTTGTCAATGGCGTTCATCAACGTATGGAAGAGAAGCCTGCAAAACCTTTGAAACGTCTTTCTAAAGAAATTGGACTTTTTTATAGGAACATGTCAGAAGATTTTAAAGAAAGACTTGAAAATGCATTCCATATAAGATGCAAGCATATCAAGCTCTTTTGCCCGCAGACCACCCCAGACGCCTTGCTTACTGCCATTGGTTAGTCAATAATTTAATGAATGAAGATCTTCTGGACTTAACTTTTCTTTCTGGTTCCACCTTTCGGGATACATCAATTCTCAAAATATGCGAATGTGGAGCAATCATAACCCTAATGTTTTTACTGAATCGCCACTACATGCTTAAAAAATTGGTGTTTGGAAGGCAGTTTCTCGCAGAAGAATATTTGGGCCAATTTTTTTCGATTTCACCGTCAACGCAGAAAGATACAGGTACAACTTTTTGGCCAAATTTGTGCAACAGTTAAACGATGATGAACTTCTCTATGGCTATTTCCAGCACGACGGTGCAACAGCACATACTATACGAAAAAATATTGCTTTCCTCTGCGAATTTTTTGATGACCGGCTGATAAGCTTGCATACAGAAGTTGAGTTTCGCAACTCCGGTAAATAATTTGCAAGAACTGCAACAAATAATTGTTCAGCAATATGCAACCATAACGCCAGAAATGCTTCGAACAAAACGGGGAACATTTCCAACAATTACTGTAATTTAGTTTTTCTTGTTACTAAAACCGTTATTTTATAATTTGTAGTTCATTATTGTTTTACAACTGAAATAAATAGGTATGAAATTTGTAGGTTATTGATGAAGTCAGTGTGACTGTGACATAATTATTTCAAACGTAAAGACACACGTTTTACATTCCACAACCACCCTTGACCAAAATAATTTTTGATATTCCGGTACAAATTTCATACAAGGGGCGAAAACGTGCCTGTTTTGGCTATTGATTGCTGGTATACCACTGCCTCAAATTTTAAATTTTGAGTATCCTTTTTAACTATGTAAACTATGGAAAAAGGAAAAAATGCAAACATTTCGCTGTTTTTTTGGGCTGGACAGTTAAGCTCACCTACCGAGACCGTGCAAACTCAAATTACTCATACTTAACATGAAATATAGGTATTAAAATGATTTCCAGCTTTCTTCGAATTATTTCACCAAAAAATCTTATTTTCACTGGGCTAGATGAGAGAAAATGGTTGGTCCATTTTTTTCTGCATTCAAAAAATTGCAGCTGCACAGCTTTAATGGGCGTGCCAGAACTCTATCAGCTCGACTAAAAGTACATTCTGTTATTGGTTCACATTTCACAAAAAAAACAATTATGCTCTTACCACTATAAGAGCTTGCTTCATTTTTTGAAATGTATTTGCGTCAGCAGGAACTGAGGATATTGAGCAGGTTCCGCTGGAATCACGGGAACACCCAGAGGCAAAACACGACACCATGATATTCAAAAAGGTAACAAACAACAAGAAAATACAAATAACGCAAACATAACCAAAATGCTTGTCCACGTGCTTCTCTTAGAACGCTTTTATCAAAACAAATACCACTGTTGATATTTCCGATCTAGTTGCAAAGAAAAGTAACTAAATGACTATCAGGCGAACCAAGTTACGACACCGATGTGTAGTAGTTTCCTTACTGGCATTTTTGTTAAGTTTATTTTCCATTAAATACAATCTAAAGATTTGTATTTTGTATGATATATAATTTTTTGATTAAGAAATTTACTTTTAACTGTTTCCAGGCGCTTAGAAAATAGTGAATGTTTCACCCATAAGAATTACATGGGTGAAAATTCGTGCATTGAAAATTATGAACTGTGTTTGAATTTCCTGCCAATTTTTTTTGTGGTATCTTACCAGCCTATTGTATCAATAATATTAATTTAATTTATAAGGCGACTAAAGCGTGTTCAATTTGTTCAATTCATTCTATTCGAAAAGAAAACACGAAACATTTTGTATCGTATCTATTTTCCTCGGTCCATAGTAATAGTTTCATTTAGAAACGTCAAAAGTTTATTATGGCAACATACCCACTATCTTGACGTTTTAAATATGAGAGAAAAACCGGCGTCCTTCCAAATCGATATGCCGTTATTTCCTGCAGAAGTGTCACAAGTTGGCGGTTGCATGCAGAACAGGGTACATTGTGAGCAGCTATTCGTCCGTAAGACTGATAATAGCCCAGGCACAATAGACATTCGGGGCATTATACAGTCCTATTATGTAAGGCAGCAAACACGAGAGGAAACGTCTAGGCTTGTCTCTGCCAACAACTGATTCAAGCAACAGATCCACTCGTTTCTTCATATTTAGTGAGGCGGTTATCCGTTCTGTTAGTTGAAAAGTTCTTTGTGTTGGAGACTCCCTGAAAATGAATTTATTCAATGACCACAAAATATGCAAAATGTTAAAGAAACCACACCAAAAGCCTGTAAACTGGCCAAATAAAATTTATTTATACAAAATAAGGGGTCCAGTACAAGCATCTCTGAAATGACAGGAAATGCGGTCTCTTTCGAACAGGAGAACAGGGAAAATTTGTAAAGTAAAATGTTAGCAATCTGAAAATGAATTTTTATTTACAAAACGGCAAATTTTGTGATATTTTTTTTTTATTTATTTTGGCGTTAATATTAATGATAGAAAAACTCAATTTACCACATTTGGTGCCTTGATACGCTTCAAAAAAATCTGCTATTTGAACTAATGCACAGACCAATAGGGTTGTTTTGGAAACTTTTTCCTAGAGAGCAACCTCTTGGCTAGGCGGCAGTGTTTCAACTGTTAATAGTTCAGCTACTTATGATTCACTATACACGCCTAGAGGGCATGCATGAATTTGTAGTCTAGGTTGCATTCTACTTGCATACGACCATAGAGAAAGGTTAAGAGTGTCAACTCTGTGCTTTTTATTTTGAAAACGGTCATCCCACGCAGGGACCGGAACTATTGCCATAAAATTAGGAACCTGTAATATCGACTGTAGCCACGTTACAGTTGCTCTACCTTACCGACTTATAAATTCAAATTTAAATCCAAAATTAATTTTAAACTGTTTTGAAATGTCCATTCAGTTGGATTGCACTACTGTTTTTAAAGATTAAACAAAAGTGACCAACGTGAATGGAAATTTCAAAACAATTTCAAGTATGAGGTGTAAAAAAATAAACAGCCATTTTAGCATGAAATATTTTTATTAAATATGTTTATTCATACATGTATATAAGTTTATATTTAAATAATTTTAAAATATATTTATCAGTTCAATTGCTTCAAGATTTCTCTAGTAGTTAAATATTGATACAGATGACTTATAATATACTGGATAGTGAATTTAACTAAAATAAATCAAGTAAAGCAGCTGAAAATTTTTTCCACATAATTTCTGGTTGATTTTTGTTGAAAAGTTTGACACCTTTTAGGGTACAATTTTCTTACTTACAAGGGGGTGTGCCTGCCGAAACAGATGGATTTTTGTTTAAAATATTGCAACATTTTAGTCGTTTTTGCATTTTGCTCACTACGGGAGGTCAGAAAAAACCTTTTTTTTTCAAATGAAGTATCTTGAATCCCCTGGTTAAATATCTAATCATCAAAGACAAAAATAAGAAAAAAAAGTTGCTTTTAATGTTAACGAGGTCCATGTATGCTCCATTTGCATGTTGACAAAGTCCATACTAACAATACAATTTCTAACATTTTTTCAAATATCTGGAGGTATTTGTTCGAGCAGTAGTGACAATAAGATATTTTGGATACATTTGTTTATCACTGTATTTTCACTGTAAAGTAGTAATAATAATATTCTCATTAGAAAGAAAGTATCATATATAATAGTTTCTGACATATTATTAAGCAAACGATCCCACAAATACCTACAGATATTTTACAAAACATTAGAAGTAAATTTTAGCATCATTTTGTCAATGGGCAAACAGTGTATATGCGGATTACATTAAATCTTATTTTTTAAAATGTTACCTTTTTCTTATTTTTGCTTTTGGTAATCACAAAAGGGGATAGTGCACTATAAAGGGTTTACAAAACATACAATTTCATTCAAAAAACTGTTTATTGTTAAAGTCGCCATTTCTATAAACATTCCGGCAGCTTGGGATTCAGCAGTTTTTTTCCCGAATACGGGGATGTCATTCCGATTGATACTTTACTTCCACAATTAAATAAAATTTTCTACTTACCAGTAATCCTCGTACCTAATTTTCAACACTATTTAAAATTTTGCTCGAAGATGACTGATGTTTTTCGTCCTCCATTCCATCCAAATCCAATGACAGTTAAATTTGTTTACGTTCTCAGGCGCCACCGCACACAAATTTAGGAACTATCCGCATATATTTAATTTACATATATATGTATAAATCGGACGGTAGTTCCGGTTACTACGTGGAAGGGCGCTACAAACAGTATATTTGAATTTCGTGCCAAAGTAGAATCCCGTGCATACGACATTGTTGGCGATGGCCATAGTTTCTCTATGGATCAATAGGTGACGGTAGTACTATGAAGTCACACGCTTGACGTCCGTGAATTCTTCAGTACTTACTTGTCGGAACACTTGTTATCATTCGAGTTGGATATACCAAACTGACGAGATCTAACAAGATCGAAACCAGTATTTGGTTTCCAAACTTCGAAACTAATAAATGTTCAAACCTATTGGTCTGTACATTAGAATCGTTGTCTTCTAGAAACTTTTTCCTAGAGAGCAGCCGCTTCGCTAGGTGGCAGTATTTCAACTGTTGGTAGTTCAAGCTACCTATGATTCACTATACACGCCTGAAAGGCTGCATGAATTTGTAGCGTAGGTTACATTCTACTTGCAGGCTACTTGAAAGTTAAATCTGTAAATTTATTGTTGTAATTATTACTCATTTTTCTCTAAAGCATACTAGTTTGTGATACCAAAAGCATCAATAGCTTTAAAATCGAAATAAACATTTTGTAAAATTTTGATGAAAAGCTATTTCATAAAACATCGAAGTTCAACCTGAAATCTGACCTTTTTTCATAAAGCTAATCCAAAAATTCTGTTTTTAATCATTTTTAGCTTAGTTGTTGAAACTTTTAAAGTAAAAAAGGAATATAGCCTCTTCAAATTAAAATTTCAGGTTACAATTTGGCTCCTTTTATAAATTCTGTGAGTTAATTAAAAATTTGACTTTTTTAAATCTTATCCTTTAAAATCACCAAAATCTTGGTAGGTAACAATTAATTAGAAATTTATAAATGTTAGTAGGATTAACGAGATAAAATTGACGTCCCGATAAATTTTGAAATAGAAGCAAAAATTATATTTGAAAATTCCCAGTTTTTAAAGAAAATGGATGTACAGTGTCAAGCCTTCGGATTTAACTGGAAGTTTTGAGTTTACGATAAAATTTTCAGTTTAAAATATAAAATTTGATTTTTTTTTAAATTTCAGTGTAAGCTGCAAAATTCGCTAGATTATACTTTGTTTTACTTTAGAGCAATGTAAACAGTTCCAAATGTACGTTTACGTTGAGGATCCAATGACCACTCCAAACTGGTGTATATTTACCAGAGCGTTTGGTGTTTGTGTATCTACTTCAGATGCACATAAATTATCTACCCAAGGATTGCAATTAAACACAAAGGCGTCTTGTTGAACGCAACCGCAAAATTAATGTTATATGCTGTTAACTCAGCAATATTGTTATCCGGTATCACAAAGCAAAGGCAAAATTCTGTAACTGCAATAGACAATATAAAGAGGCGACAGACGCAGATAGTGTCGCCGTTTCTGGTGTTGAGTCCGTTTAATCTTCACTTGGCTCTTTGGCAAAGTAAGCAAGGTGCGATGTAATTTAGTCAGCAATCTGTAGTAATATATTTCCCCATTCCGGCAGGGACTCGGTCGGTAACTCGCTATTTACTGCTCCAGGTTCAGGACCTGACATGACGTATTCATACTCATTACTCGACATTTCACCGCTGCCTATCGCTTCGCGCTTTCTATATTACATTGCTCCGGGAAGGGTTGCAATGAATTTACAACTTGCAACTTCGCAGAATAGAAAAATGCAAATTTTGCTGACTTGGCTAACTTTATATTTAATTTCTACTTACGAAATATCATTAATCGTACATAAACTTTCTGATTTGTTCTCAAATAAAACTTGCCATAAATACAGAAATAAAATGACGATATTCAATGTTTTTTTTTCTACTTATTCTCACTATTGAAAAAAACTGGAAAATCTTGATATACAGAGTGATTCACTGAGAATGTAAAATATCGGACGTGAAGACACTAAATTATGAGCGAAACATGCCTCATTTAAATTTTAATTGTCTAAGAGATTCAAAAAACCTTGCAATTTTAGGACAAATGAGTATTTGCTAATTGTCCTAATATTGGTTATAAAAGGAGACAATTATATCTCACTGTGTTAGTAAATCAAGGGTTATATTTTGCCAGTGAATTGTATTTGACAGATTTTTTTTGGAAGTGACAACTACTTTAGGCTTGTTGAGGTCCTTTTGATAGAGGGTTAACTTACGGTTTCGCATTACTATCACGTGTCACTATCAGGCTAATTTGCATGAAGAACATGCTCAAGGTTAAAAGCATACAACATAATATTAGAGCATGTTGGTAGTACAATTTAGCGTGATGGTGATGCGAAAGCTATAAATATATATCCTATCTTTGCCCCAATTTAACTGATGGTGTGTCTTTTACCGTTTTAGAGAATCCCTATGGTAAGAAACGAATTTGTTACAACCTGTATTTATAATATGTCTTTTTTTATTGAGCAGGGAAAATCCTTTAAGGACATCTGAAAATAAAATCCAGATAGTGTCGGACTTCCAGTCTGTGGGTACCGACTAAAACCCTTGCTTCTTCGGGACGGGCCAATGGCCCCCAATCGCTCCGTCGGAACAGTACATTAGCACTGGAGCACTAAGGTAAGCTGTTTTGGCCGCAACAAACAAAACGCAACAATTTCCTTGTGGAAAGACAATAATCGTCGTAATGATGCAGCCCAGGGAACCATCCTTGGCCTCCTGATTTTGGTGAGGATTTCCGGATCGTAATCCACTGCCTGTCGAACTAGTTCGTTTGGATAAGTTTACCTCCCCTTCCTCCCTGAAGAAATCTTCCTACCATAGGTAGGTCAGCGTCCCTATGAAGTTAATTATTTCTAGCAAACCATGGAGCATCCATGGCTTGTCTGAGAAAGACGTTCTGGAACACCTGAAGTTTCTTCATCTGGTGATCGGTAGCCTGTGACCAGGCTACAGATGCGTAGTTCATCGCATGACCTTATGATTGATGTGTACAGCAAAACTTTAAGCCCTATGGACAGTTTGCTATTTCTACCAATCATTGCCTAGCAGCAGTCCCTTTAGCATTCTGGCCTTGGACCCTGCATAGTCGATGTGAGCCTGAAATGTCAGTCTTTTGTTGACTCTTACCCTTAGATAGTTTCCCTGAAGTCTCCTAGTCGACGTTTTGCCCATGGACATGAAAATGACCATATAGTTGGAGTCTTCTTCTAGTAAAGATTCTTGATTCTTGATTCTCCATGTACAAAAGTATTTTATCAGTTCATTTGTCGCTTGTCTGTAGACGTCTGGTAACCAATCCTGGGACAATAACGCCGTGTCATCAGCATAGGTTGCCAATGTCGTCTGTTTGGTTCTTGGAATGTCTGCTGTAAACAGACACTATAGGAGCAGTGACAAGGTAGCACCTTGAGATATGCCATACCCCAACCAATACTGGTTAGACAGTTCCTGTCTCACATCCGCTCTAAATGATGGTGCAGGAACGAGATTACCATTTAAATCATCGCTAGAGAAATCCAGAAGTGATGCATCTTGTAGGACTAATCCTTGGTGCCCAACCTAAGTCAAATGCCTTGGAGATATCGAAGAAAATTGCTCCTACTATCTTATTCCAGTTTATGGTGT
This sequence comes from Dastarcus helophoroides, assembly GCA_028583605.1. Lineage (NCBI taxonomy): Eukaryota > Metazoa > Arthropoda > Insecta > Coleoptera > Bothrideridae > Dastarcus > Dastarcus helophoroides. The sequence continues at coordinate 8,907,638 of CM053326.1, forward strand.
GTGTGTGATTTTTTCAACCACCTGCAGCAACTAGTTCGAGGTAGAGTGCATTGGTTGGAACCCAAATTTTTCTTTAGGAATGATGTCGTGATCGCTGATGATGTTCGGCAGACACTTTCTTAAAATTCCTCTATGCCACCTTACCCAAGTTGGATAAGAGGCTTATTGGCCTGTTTTTTGCGAAAAATTCCTCGCCTTACCCGGCTTAGAAATGATTATAACTTTTGCAGACTTCCATCTTGTGAAAAAATACAGATTTTTGAACATTGAATTTACTATGTCTCCAAAGTTTTTGGTCTGTAAGATTTTACAAAGCTTGATTCGGAATTCTGTCGAGACCTGGTGCCTTCTTGACGTTTAGGTTTTCAGAAAGCTTTGAAGTTCCTCTGTGTCAGTTGGTCTGATGACGTCTTTTACGTATGGTCCTTTCTCTTGTTGAAGGTTGGACCTCTTGCTTCACTCTCTCTATAAAGTTTAGATTCACTTTGTCAAGAGTAGTCTTACAGTGTCTGTCAAAGGTCTTAGCGAATGCTGAGGCCTTATCCTAATCTGAGTATACCATTTCCTAGGGTCCGTGAATCTCCTCTTAGGACTTTCCGTGGAATTTTCAAGGTTACAGCTTTTTAGGTGTTCCTGAAACTTAGAAATTTTCTGCTCTTTAAGTTCATACCTGAGCTCGTGGATGAATCTGTTGTTGACTTTCGCCTTATCGGCTTGCAGATTGGTCCTTCTAGCCCTCTTCTTGGCACGATTTTTTCTCCTAATTAACTCCACCAAGTGATTTGGTAGTCAATGACCAATGGGTAATATATATGTATAATCAAATATAATAAATTTCTTAAAAACAAAATTCTGTTAAGCCTCAGTGCGCATGCGGAAGCTTGGCAGCTAAAAGTTTCGTTTGGTCGCAAGATGTTTGTCCTCCAAAGTGGTAAGATTACACATTATCAGTTTCAAGCGAGCACTTGAAGATGCCAGATGAGATTTCGGCGAAACGTTGTGCAATGGGAAATGTCACCGAACGGATGGAGACATGGAACCTTCAAGATAAGTATTCCTTCCTTCATTAAACCCCAAATTTTAACATAATAGTATATACAAATCGACGATGTGATCATATTTCTGATAATATAAGGAAATTATCAGGAATTGGTATTTAAAAGAAAACAATTTGAAACGAATAACTAAAACAATTTAAAATAACACTCTTTTTGACATGTTTTTTATTAACCAACTTGCTTGTCTGTGATTAAAAACTAGTCTTAATTGACGTTTGACATTGATGTGTATCTGACAGTTCTACATTTGATAAACCTAAGCTTAGAGATGGGAATTGTGCCAGAATGCTTCAAAATATTAACTATAAGACCTATACCTACAGTTGTAAATACAAATCGGGCTGAAGAGCTACGGCCCATAAATATGCTGCCCTTTTGCGAGAAAATCCTAGAACAGGTAGTCTTTAATAAAGTTATAAAGTATATAAACATTAACAACATTTTATGTACCTACCAATCGGGATTTAGAGGTAATCATTCATGCGAAACTGCTCTTCAGTATGTTATTTCTGAATGGAAATATAAAATTAATAAAAAACGCTTTGGAGTATGTGCAGTTTTTATTGATCTAAAAAGAGCATTTGAAACTATAGATCGAGATATTTTGTTACTGAAACTTAAGAAATATAGATTTAAAGAAAATGTGTTAAAATGGTTTAAGAGTTACCTTTCTAATCGCTATCAATGTACCAAAATAGGAAATACTAAATCTTCATTGGAAATAAATAACTTTGGAGTTCCTCAAGAAAGTGTATTAGGGCCGCTATTATTTATATTATATATGGATGATATAGGAAATGTCCTAAAGAAATGTAAAATTCATCTCTTTGCAGATGATACCCTAATATATTATGCGCATGATGATTTTAATGAATTAATGTCTACTATGAATGAGGAACTTAAAATGTTTACAAATAAATTTAAATGTAACAAACTAAAAGTAAACGAACTGAAATCTAAATGGATGTTCATAAGTAACAATTACTGGTACAATATATTTAAGGAATTAAATTTAAAAATTGAAATAAATGATCAAAATGTAGAGCAGGTAGACCAAATAAAATATCTAGGTTTTACAATATCATATAGATTATATTTCAAAGAAAATTGGCAAAAAAATTGGATTTCTAGGCCGAGTAGCTCCCTATCTAACAACTTCGACTAGATTAATGGTTTACAATACTTTGATATTGCCTCACTTTACTTATTGCTGCTCTGTATTATATGTTACTTGCACAAATTTTGATAGATTACACAAGTTACAAAATAAAGCAATGAGAATAATATTAAAATGCAATAGATACACTAGTATTCAGACTATGCTAAATTTGTTAAACTGGATTAAGATTGAAAAGTATTAATTTGTCTAAACAATGATATTTATTCATAAAATGAAAAATGATGCATTACCGGAATATTTAAAAAATCAGTTAACTGTAGTAAATGAAAGACACCTCTATCCAACTAGGTCGGCCCTTAACTTTTATATTCCACCAACTCTAAAAAATGCCACAATGAATAGCTTGTTTTATAAAGGTGTCAATCAGTACAATCTCCTTCCTCAAAATCATAAAGATACTAACAGCATTAAAGTATTTGGAAAAAATATGAGAGACCTTGTTAGACAGACATAGAGCATATTTTACACTAGCATCCTCTAATGCCTTCAGGTTGTTTAAATCATGCTTTTAAACAAATTATTTCTAATTTAGATGTTAACTTTTAATGTGTCTTTTAAATTTTATTGGTATGTACAATGTTTTTTTTTAGAGTAATTATTTAATTATAAGCATGTAAAATCATTGTTTATATATTTAAACTCATGAGTAATGTATTAGATCATTTACTAAATAAAATATTTACTTACTTACTTACTTACTTACTTACTTTCAAATTTTTCAATCGATTTTAAACCAACTTCCCGATGAGCTAGAGACTTGAAACTTTAACCGTAGGTCGTAACTACATGACAATACAATATTTTAATCCAATCATGACAATTATTGCGCAAATAAAAAATTCTAGAACCAAACTTGACTTAAAATGAACATAACCCAAAAACAAACATAACCTTTAAAATGAACCCAATCTAAAAACGAAGATAAGCTAATTTCGAATCTTTAACTGATGAATAATACTACAATTTTTAACAGATCTCTGCAGAAAAATGGCAGATTATTCAATGAACTAAAATCAACCTGCCAATCTACAGTATTTGACAAAATTTTGGGGGTTATTTTAAACGATTTTCGGAATATTTCTATTGTCATTTTTGACATATTATTGTCACTGTAAGTCACTACTGTCTTCAGAAAAATCACTATCTTCTTCGAAATCGAGGACAATGCTTACAAGTAATTACCAGCTAGTACATTTACTAATTCTGCATCCGTTTCTGTTGATATTTGATGAAGTTTTGATCTTTTAGACGTAGAAAGTCCTGTGGTAGCATTACTCATTTTATCCGCTAAAAAATGAGATCTAAAAAAATTGAAACCAACAAGTTCACACAATAGTTTATACCTTTATGAAACTGTCACCAAAGTAACAATGTCAACTGACGAATGTCAGTTAGCAGTAATTCGTTAAAAGTAACGTTGAGGATCCTATCTTGAGAAGGGAGTGTAAATTCCTAAATGAGCAATGTCAACTAGAAAAATTTAGATTATGTATAGGTTCTCAGATCAAAATGTATAAACTTATATCAATTGATACATTACAAGAGAAGCGAGTGAGTCATAGTCAACTTTGTCAGGTAAAAGACATACTTTTACTTTAAACTTCTTATATTAATGAACAAGTTTAATTTTGAACTACGATAGTCGAGACAACCAACCAATGCAATAAAATTGGTAGACTTGAGTGAAATATTGATGTCACCTAGCACAATAAAATTTATTCATGCATCAGTATCCATGTACTGTATGCATTTCATCTTTTTAGTTTTAAATCTTATAAATTAAAAATTATTCATAGTCACAAATTTTCCGGGCCATCTGCATAGAGTTAAAAATCTGTATGAAATTATCAATCTATATGTGACCAAGAGTTTACACATCCTTATCTGAGAATTTACTTGGGTACCACAATATGTTTTACTTGAATTGGTCTAGGAATTTACCAACAGGGAATTTGAAGCCTAGCAATCAAAAAAATACTGAAGTAAACGGGAAAAGAAGAAAATAATAATATGAATGAATACTTAATATTATTAACTAATAGTCAATAGTGTATTGGTGACAATTTCTACGATGGCAATAGTCAAGGAGATAGTTGCGCAACACAAACGACCCAACAACGATCGGAAAAGAAGTAAAAAAGAGCAAGATAAGCTTTAACATGAATCTGAATCAGAATAGGTTTGTAAAATTAATGCAGTTTAAAATGGATTACCAAATTTCACTTAGACCTGCGACACTAAAAAGTAGGAAATAATTTAGATAATTTTTTTAAAAATTAACACGTTTTTTTAATGCGGACCAAAAAGTATAAAATAATTTCTCCTAGTTCCACACAGATTTATAATCCCATACAGATTGCTAACTTCATACAGGTGGTCCTGAAAAATTGTGATTATAAATTTTTAATAGCTAGGAAAATATTTGTAAGATTTAAAACAAAAAACGTGGGGCGCATACAATAAATAAAAATTGATGCATGAATAGTTGGTTAACAGTTTTACTGTTGCGCCCCACGTTTTTTGTTTTAAATATTACAAGTATTTTCATTACTATTAAAAGTTCATATTCACAATTTTTTAGGACCATCTGTATGGAATTAGAAATCTGTATGGGATTATAAATCTGTATAAAATTAGGAGAATTATTTTATATTTTTGGTCCGTTTTAAGAAACCTGTTAATTTAAAAAGTTTTTTATTTAAACTATTCCGAAATCGATCGAGTCTACTTTCTCAACGCAATTTCAGGCTCCGAAATATACGCTATTGCAGTATTTTAGTCCGTTGCTAAAGAATCATCACAAATCGGCTCAAGAAAGTTTTCTCTCGGACTGTTTTGTAATGATTCCTTAGCAACAGTCAAAAATACTGGAATAACGTATTTTGCGGTTTAAAATAGCGAAATATACGCTATTGCAGTATTTTAGTCCGTTGCTAAAGAATCATCACAAATCGGCTCAAGAAAGTTTTCTCTCGGACTGTTTTGTAATGATTCCTTAGCAACAGTCAAAAATACTGGAATAACGTATTTTGCGGTTTAAAATTGCGCCGAGAAATTAGGCTTCCGCGACCAATTTCAACAATAAATTATTTCCCTTTTTTTTTGCAAAATTGCTTAAAAAGTTTTGATTTGCATTTAAATAGTAGGACACATCTAAAGTGAGATTTTAATTACTTTCAAAATAATTCTCTGCTTAAGCTCTGTTAATATTTAGATTTAAGTGTTGCTTTTACACTGCTCGTTTTTTGACATGGTGTCTTGATTCCAAAGTTTCATTTTCAACAAGCCAGCCTTTAAATTAGTTAAGAGATGTTAAGTAGAGATTGACCGAATAATTTATTTGAGATACTATAGGCACTCTCCAATAACTTGCACTGTTAAACAAATTTGATTTTCCGAGCCATAACGGATCTAACAGCTCTGAAACTTCCCTAAATATTCAAAACATAGATAAACCTCTGAATTAGTTATCTCGGTTTCCCTGAGAGGAAGAGTCACATTAAATGTTCAATGTAGTTATCTAATTTTCATGTAAGTCTAAAATTTGCAGGAAAGGCAGATTGGAGTTCTAAATAATGCAACCCTAAAACGAGGTCCCTGTATGTTGCATAATAAATGTAAATTAAAATAGTTGCGCCATAATTGGATGATCCAGAATAGGCCTCGACAATCGCTTTATCAACACTGCCTACCGGGATCCCTTACTTATCATGTTTCAGCTTTTCAGCATAGTTGCTCACCCCATTTCCATCTAGACGCGCTTCATTATTGCTGCGCTATCTTCTTCTCACGTCATGGCAAAAGATATTATGTGGCGGAACAAGCCTTATTCAATGATATCTGTATAATCTTTAAGTGCTCTAAGTAGAAACAATTCTAATAAAAGCAACAATAAAGATATGCACAGATAAACAAATACAAAAGGGACAAGTGCAACATATTGATGCAAGAAAAGGCTGTTATTATTTAAAGAGATTGAATTCATGTCTTTATGTATTATGCTTAATATATCGAGGATTTAGCTGGAGTAGTCAATTTTTGTTACTTATATTTTAGAATATTATAACAAATTGCAATGTTAAAATAATTATTACTAATCGTAGCATGTATAAGAATTCCATTAAATGTTCAGTTTTTATAGGATCTTTTATGAAATTTTTTAGGGGGTGGGGGGTTAAATGTAATGACTTAAACGCAAGGGTCCATTCCACACTTATCGAGAGGTTAGATATTCGGGAATGGGCATCATAAATAAATAGGCATCAGTCTCCCCTGTGTTAGTTATTTGATATTATAAGAATAATTTTCCAAAATATTAATATCGTACCGGTGCCGCGTTAACGTTAGAAGCGAAATTAATTTTGAGGTATTAATATTTATTATCGGAAAAATGTTGTGCAATGTTCCGGAATATTTTGTTGATGTTAATGGTAACTTAATTTAAACTGCAAACCCTGGAATAATAACAATTTTGGATAAATTAAAAAAAATAGGATATTTATAAGTTTTATGGAACCAATATCAAAAGCGGACAAAATGGAACAACTGAAAGCGATTCTAGTAATGATGACAGATAATGAAGAAACAACAAGTTAAACAGTGGACTCATGAGGCAAAAGAACAAAGATGTCACACAAAGAAGAAGAATGAAAATAAGGTGTGTGGAAGACGACAAGGAAACCAAAAATAAGAAGGAAGACAAAAACGACAAGAAAATGAAAAAAGAAATAGATTTGCTTAACTGGAAGTGAAACAAAAATAAAACCAAAAAATATAAACATGAATCGTAAATCCTATTACCAAATAAAATAGGATAGATATTGAAAAGATGGAAGAAGAAATAAAGAAGTAAAGAATAAAATCACAAAAAGTTGAAGAAGCATGATTTGAACATTGCGACGATAAAAAATCAAGCAGCACCGAAAATACTATCAAAGAGTTCCTCAACGAGCCTTTTACAAGACACAGCTTTGTTATTTTCTTCATAAAAATTTAACCGCCAACATAATTTATGATGAACAAGCATCCTTTCAAGCATACACCACAACAGTTTGAACCTACCTAATAAGCGAACCAGTGGACGGACGAAGAAAAAATGAACTTTCTGGAGTGCCCCCATGAGGGCAAGTCCTGAGGTTTCTTCAAACCAGATGAGTCATGAACAAGTCATAAAAATTTAAATATTTCCAAACTGGGCCGAAGAAATGTTAAATAAATTAAAAAAAAACATAATATGTGAACCTGTCATGAAGTGACGTTTTCAATAAATTTAAATATCACGTAGTCGCATTTCAAAAACTGTTTAGAAAATTGTCAACAAGTCATTTAATTTAAATATTTCCAAACTGGGCCGAAGAAATGTTAAATAAATTGAAGAAAACATACTTATGAGTAAGCATGAAAATAGACAAAATATTATATAAATTTAAATCCAACCTGAAAAGTCTGATGTATCTAGTTCTAGAGGCCAAAGAAATTTGAATTTTCCTATAAGAAATAAAAAGTAGTGGAACTTCCGAAAATCAAGAGAGTCAGTGATTAGGAATCTTATAGCTAGAAGCTGCTTACAACATTCCGGAATATGCCGCAGAATGAGGAATGCGGAAAAATGACCCTATCCTTGCAGGCATAAACAATAAATGCGCAAGTATTAAAAAAGAACTGAAAGCGTTTAAAGTAAATTGAAGAGCGTCACAGCAACAAAACTAAAATTAACAAGGGAGAACTGTGGCAATTGGTTGTCTAACTGTTGAGTAACCAGCCACAAAATTTATTTTTAAAAAGCATCTCAAGGAAACCTTGGAAAATTTGACTACGTAATCCACCAAAAATGGAAGGAAAATACGGGCAGCAGAAGGAATTACGATCATAATTACTTTGGTAAAGAAGAACAGTCATTCATCATAACCGAACTCACTGTCACAAAGAATGTTCCCCAGAATAATTACGGAAGGAGAAGCAGATGTGTCGACTTGTCAGCTAAAGTTGCTGATTTTTCACACGTGTTGGTGGCCGAAGGAAGTAAGATATATCTTATTACCTAGATTTATTGTTTGCAAAATTAGACACAGGAATGGGAAACTGAATAAATGTGGTTTTTGCATGAAGACGCATTAATTAATTTTTATAAATTTCTGTGGATGTAAACCTGACTTTTCTGATTTCACGCACAACTACCGAGATATCAAAAATTATGTTGGTCAAGGGTGGTTGTGGAATGTAAAACGTGTGTCTTACTTTACGTTTGAAATAATTATGTCACTGTCACACTGACATAATCAATAACCTATAAATTTCATACCTATTTATTTCAGTTGTAAAACAATAATGAACTACAAATTATGAAATAACGGTTTTAGTAACAAGAAAAAGTAAATAAGAGTAATTGTTGAAAATGTCTTCCGTTTTGTTCGATGCACAGGTTGACGCGCCTCCTCATGCTGTGAAAAGCGTTTTGCAGCATTTCTGGAGTTATGGTTGCACATTGCTGAACAATTCTTTGTTGCAGTTCTTGCAAATTATTTACTGAAGTTGCGAAAATCTTGCTTTTTAAGTAAGGAAATATAAAATAGTCCATAATTGTCAAACAAGGTGATCTCGAAGGAAACTCAACTTCTGTATGCAAACTTATCAGCCGGTCATCAAAAAACGCGCGGAGGAAAGCAATATTTTCTCGTGTAGTATGTGCTGTTGCACCGTCGTGCTGGAAATAACCGTACCGAAGTTCATCATCGTTTAACTGTTGCACAAATTCAGCCAAAAAGTTGTGTCTGTACCTTTCTGCGTTGACGGTGAAATCGAAAAAAATTGGCCCAATTATTCTTCTGCGAGAAACTGCCATCCAAACTCCAATTTTTTGAGCATGTAATGGCGATTCAGTAAAAACATGCTCCATTGCTCCACATTCGCATACTTTGAGAATTGATATATCCCAAAAGGTGGAACCACGCTTCGTCAGAAAACAAAATTAAGTCCAGAAGATCGTCATTCATTAAATTATTGACAAACCAATTGCAGTAAGCAAGGCGTCTGGGCTGGTCTGCGGGCAGAAGAGCTTGATATGCTTGCATCTTATATGGATGCATATTTTCAAGTCTTTCTTTAAAATCCTCTGACATGTTCCATAAGAAAGTCCAATTTTCTGAGAAAGACGTTTCAAAGGTTTTGCAGGCTCATCTTCCATACGTTGACGAACGTCGTTGACAACTCCTTCTGTACGAACTCATGGTCTACCAGCACCTTTTTTATGAGTCACACAACCAGTTTCGCGAAACACTTCAACACAATTTGTAAGGCATGCATAAAAATTGTCCGGTAATATTGCCACGTTTGGGAAGTGCTCTCGAAAATTGTCCAAACACAAACGTTGACTGTATTGCCAATTTCCATTAACTAGCGCACCCGTTCGAAGATAGGCTTTAATCATAAAATTTTTGTGCTGTGTGGTAAGAGGCATGATTCAAAAACTGGATTAGAAAATTTCAGCACAATGACTTGACAGATTCTGACACCAACAAAACATATTCAAAAATTTAAAGTAAGGCACACGTTTTACATTCCACAACCACCCTTGACCAAGATAATTTTTGATATTCCCGGTACTAAGTCTAAGCTAATTATGTTACTTATTTTATTAAAACTAGTATTTTAATTTAGGCAAGTTTGTTATTCAGAAGGAAAAAGTTAAAGCAATCTGAATCAAGATAATCGTGGGGGATATTCGTAATTACATTATATTTTCATTTCCATTTCTATACAAAGATTATTAAAATAATGCCTTACATTACACGCAACCTAAAATTATTTTGCGTCGTTTTGGTTTCCGGCGCTATTGAATATAGCTCATTAGCAAGGAAGCTACAAAGATGCACGGTTATACCATTATATGAATTAGATTCAATTCACCAGCGCCATTTTCCGTCATAATATTAGTAATAATGTCTCCTGGAAGCGCTACAAGCAGCTTTAATTAAAAGCGATCCGGCAGAATACTCGTCCCCTTTCAACCCCTATACAACCTAAACTGTTGTGCCGAAACGCCAGATGTACTCATTGATTTTTTAGCGCAATAAACCCTTATAGAATAACATCCTACTTGTACATGCAATCAAGAATCGCGTGATGTTCCCAGAGGACATCTGATTAATAATACAGAAACTTAACAGAGCAACATCTCAACTCATTTTGAGTTCGAAATGCCACTGCCACATTGGTAAACCGAATATTGAAAAAACACTTTTATTAATAAGTTGCCCATTATTAGTTTATGCTATGAATACAATCTTCAGGGGAGAGAAAATTTAAAACATCTTGAGAAGTTTAGTTGCAAATTTCTCCCTTTATATCTTAATTAGAGACCAACCGAAACTACATTTTGATCCAAAATGAAAACCGAGTTTCGGCTATTGTCCTGGTTTCACTCGAAACCGAAACCTATTTAGACTTGTGAACATTTGCATTATATAGTCTAAAATCTAATTTATTTTTCCGCGCTATATAATAATAGTTCATTCTAATTAAATCAAGTAAACTTCTTGAATTTGCTAAGTTTCTTTCTTTCTTAATGTTATATGATGGATGATGAATAATAGAATTCTTGAGCTATTAATTATCTTAGGTTAATAATGAATTTAATAGTAAGTATCATTTACTTAGAAATGCCATTAATAAGCAGCTAAGTGCCAAAAAATATATTTTTCAGTTGTTATCTTATATATACTAAATGTCATCGCCATTACTTCCAATAAAGACGCTAAATGTTAATTCTTCTTGTTTGACTACTAGCTTACATTAATTAACTTAACAATAGTAATACATTTCATCATAAGTATAATGTTTTTCTGTAATAACTTTAAACTTTTTATTTGGTATTTCCACTCGACAATTTTAATTAACGAAAATAATATCATTTTGGGAATTATTCAATTTAAATATCTAGCTATTAAGTTAGTTGTGCGACGAATTATCAATAATCCGCCAATCATTCTAATTAGAACCAGTACGCTCTACAAAATTCCCAAACAAAGAAAAGCGAACCTTCTTGTTTGACCTGCCACCGCCACCTGCAGTCCACCGATCATGCCCTTCCTCCTTGGAGAATGCCTACCTAAAAATGTTCCCATTTGTAGATATTACACAGGTACAGTGGCGGCTCCAGAGGGGGGACTCTTAGATGCTCAAAAAGTTTAAAATAAATAATTGATAAATACGAAATAAAATAAAAAATAAAAAGTTGTAGAAATATTCTTATGCTAAATTGATATCTTATTGTATATCCATATATTTTAACAACTAATCTGACAAAGACATAATATCCGGTGCTATAATTCGTAATACTTTTGCTAATTAGATTTCTTGGGGCACAGCGGCACCTTTTTTGGTACATTTTCGCGAATTGTAAAGTAAACATTGTCCAGGATTTTATGTTGTCGAACGTGCGACTATTTATGTTTTCAAACGTTTAAATGTTTACTACTCAAATCATTGACTTCAGCAAATTCAAGAAAAATTATTTTCTGCGGCTGGATTAATCTGCACGAAATCTAGATCTTCATGAAATGATGAAAGATATCTACTTATTATTTAATTTATTTGTATAACTCAGTTCAGCTTTGTAGGCTTCAATTTTTATAATGGTGTATCTTTTATGAAGTTTTCAGCAAGACATTTATAATTTGCTTCTTAAAAATTACATTTATCATTAAATGTTTATGAATATCTAAACGATTACATCAATTACTAGAGGTTAGAGCCCGGATCGTAAGGCAAATTAGATCATCAAAATAGAGAAAAGAAACAGGTAATTGAACAAATTAAAAGATGTGTTTTCCCAAAGTACTGATTACCTGAAACACTCTGGTTTGAATAGGTTCCCCAAAAGAGCACCTATAACTCCAGAAAAAAATTAGGTTTGAGATGGTCTCTTCTACAAAACAATTAATGACAGTTTACAAATTAACTTTCTTTTAATTTCTTTAATTCCAATTTCAACTTCTTCCTTAAAATTTTACTTTTAAATACGAAATGACCATTTTTTAGGAAATTTGCGTTTGTTTTTCTTTTCAAAATTTTATTTTCAATAGTTCCAGCTGCAACCCATTTCTAAATGAATTTTATGAGTTTGCAAAAAATTTCGATACTTTTCTCAAAGTTACAAGTTTACACTTTAGTTTTTTATTTTTTATGCTTATTTACTTAATTTCACGGGGGTTTTTGGCGGCGAAAACCCTCTTAGAGTATTAAAAATCGTAATTCTTTAATCGATTTATAATTAATTTAATATAATTAATTTAAGCCCACTGCCTTTTTATGTATGCAAATGCAAAGTGTAGCAAGGTGTTTTTTTAAGTTGGGAGGTTACCTTTATATGGAGTATCACTTATTATAAAAGCAAACTGATTTTGTCGATATGGCTAATCGAAGCTAAACTACCTTTCAAAAATATTTTCAATTTCCTACCACTTCCGGTTTACCAGAAAGTAGACCTCAACTTTCTTATTTTAAATAGCAACCCTCAAATTTTATACATTATTTAGGTTTTACGTAAAAAAATAAGGTGAGTTTATGTATACATGTTTATTGATATCTTTAATAGTTTTAAAGATATTTTAATTTTTCGAAAAAAACTGACAGAAAAGAGGGTTATTTTGACTCTTTGTATCTTTTTTATTATTTGCAATACAAACATGAAATTTGGGTTGAAGTCATGGAATATTATGGAGGCTATAATAACGTAATCAGGTTTTACATTTATTACACAGGGTGATGGAAATTTTATGATCTTTATTGTTTTTGTTTTATTCAAAAAAACTCTCTATTTTTAAATGGGAACTATGTGGTTTTTAAATTCCTCACGTAAAAAGAAGAAATAAGTTATATCACTAATTTTTTAAAATTCTGCACCAGTACAGAGATATAATGCAAAATAAAAAAGAAAAATATATCTTTTTTTTTCTAGTAGCATCTTGGTAGTAGACAACAAAATTTTCAAAAAAAAAAAACATAACCACAAGGCCTAAGAATTTTAGGCTAATGAACATTTAAAAGATAACCGCACAAGACGAATAAGTTTTTGGCTAATTGTTAGAATACTTATTGAAAAATGTTTAGGGAGCCACAAATGTAAGTTTCGTAAAAATGGTTTGTTAAACAGATTTTTCATTTATGGAGTAATGAAAATCAACAACAAATGTTCAAGAACATTCGTCCTTTAACTGTTATGCTGTTAGATTAGAACTCAGGATTTGTAAGCGTTAAATTTTACAATGAAAATCAAAATGGAAATTTTTTAGTGATTTTTTTACGACTAGTGCATGACAAGCATATTGCTAGAAACAATCGGATGTGCTTAAAAACCTTACTCAATTCGAAATATTAAAAGATGCCTTTAAATGTATTGAAACAGAAGATCGTCCTTGTTGTTGTTGATGTAAATTTTTTGTCAATTATTTTTGTTTTCTATTACTTATTATGATTAATTCTTTAAGCTTTTATTGCCTACAGTTAAATTCCTACTTGAACAAAAAAGAGATGTTTGATTCTTTTTATTTTGAGAATTATGTAAAATACCTCTGTAACGGCACAAAATTTTAAAAAATTAATATAAGTTTTTTCTTCTTTTTATGTGAAGAATCCAAAAATGATTAAAGAACATATAGTTCCCATTTAAAAAAACAGAGGTTTCTTGTATAAAACAAAACCAGCAAAAATTATAAAATTTTCATCACCCTGTATAATAAATGTAAAATCTGTTTACGTTATTATAGTCTTTATAATATTCCGCGACTTCAACCCAAATTTTATGTTTTTACTGCAAATAAGTAAAAAAGATACAAAGAGTAAAAATAACCCTCTTTTCTGTCATGTTTTGTTGAAAAACTGAAATATCTTTTAAAACTATCAAAGGTAGCAATAAGTATGTATACATAAACTCACCTTATTTTTTTACCTAAAATCCAAATAAAATATAAAATTTGTGGGTTGCTATTTAAAATAAGAAAGTTGATGTCTACTTCCGGTATAATCGGTAGTGGGGGGAAGCTGAAAATATTTTTAGAAGATAGTTTAATCCCGATTAGCCCCATCGACAAAATCAGTTTGCCTTTATAATAAGTAGTACTCCATATAAAGGTAACCTCCCAACTAAAAAAAAACACCCGGTATATAGGGATCTAATAATTAAAATTAAAAAAAGTCTAAACAATGCCATTCATAATGATATTCGAATATTGATAAAATGTTATTTAAAATGACTAATTTTGTACTCTCTGGGTTTCGTTACATACATTTTGAGGTCTGTTTTAAACTGCATAACAGAATCGAGGCTGTTAATACATGAATTATCGCCTCGCAGAAATTCTTTTAATAAATAATCGACTTGATTTTATGGGCTTGTGCTAGATAAACCACTGATTATTTAGGAATGTAATCTGATGCTGTGACGCCTCAAAATAAATAACTTATTTTGCCTCAAAATAAATAACTTATTTTGTGGTGATGCTAGCCTTGGTAATTTTCGCTGACAAGAAATTTCAGAATTTAGCAAATAGCCAAAACCAAACCAAAGCAAAATTTTATCCCAAATTGCACACTGATTTTTTTCAGTCAGTCTTTTAATTTTCCTTCCCTATTCATATATTCTATACAGTGACCTAGTTTTAAAATAATAAAAAAAAACATTAACGTTTAATTTTGTGTGTGTATTATTGGTTATATCTGTTTTTTCATAATGTTTGTCTAAGATAAAAAAATATCTGGCTAGCAAAATAGTATAAGGAAATGAAAGAGAAGAGGAGCTTTGCAAAGATACGGAAATTAATGGGTATGTTATGATTTTTTTTTTAATTTTAAGAAAAATTTCTTTTAGTGAATTATGGATTTTTAAAACTATATTATTTTCTCAAAATTGTCACAGCCAAGTTTCTATTACTTTTGTACTATTTCGATTTTAAATTCGAAATTTTAACATTGATCTCGAAATTTTCACATTCTTTACTCTTTTTTCTGCTACAAATTAGGAGTTTCTTTTTCGAAATTTTGACCATTTTTTAAATTTACTTTAATTATTATTTATATCATAATTTTCTAATTCCAAATAATTCAAGCACACAGTTTCAGGTTTTACTTTTTTGCTAAGATTTCGATTATAAACATGCAATTTAACGAAAAACAATATTGAATTTTATGGTTTTTGTTCTTTATGTTAACCTTTTAGTTGCGTAATTTTGTAGTTTTATTTGAGTTATATGGTATATACTTGACAATTGTCAGTTTGAAATAAAAATTATATTTTGTTTTCCGTCTTCTACTAAAATCTTACATATTTTTAGTCGCAAATAAAATGTTTATTTATGCAATATGGTCGTTGAATTTTGATCTTGGTTTCCTATAAAAATATTTTTTTTATATATTACTTAATTTTGAATTGAAAATCTCACATGACCTTGAAAGTTCTTGAAATTTTTGCCTGCGGCGCTACACAAAGCATGTAAAAGAGGGGGTTGGGTGGGAAATGGAAGTGCCTCCCCCGAAAAACATTTCTGGATCCGCGCCTGCACGGGTAAGGACTAAAAATTGTCTCATTCGTAAATGTTAAATGCTTTATTTGTGAAATATCATATAAAAAGAATTATTAATAATATACAACGCGGAATACAGCACTCTTTTTCATTTTATTTATTTATAATTTTTGGAGGAATTTGCTACTGAAGGAGACAATTTTCTTTATTACTTTTTGGACATAAACCAACACCACATCTAAAAATAGCACACGTGATCATTAAAGTTATTTTCTCAGGGCCACTTTGCGCAAGAAATTAACACTGCGCTGTTGTTACCTAGCATATATATTATGCATCATGAGATGCTTTAATGTTAGGGCCTTTCCTTTTTAAATAAAACACAAATATATTAAATTCTTCTTAATAGTATAATTTTTTATTTAAATTATTAGTTTCATATCTTGTGAATTTTCCACAATATTTCTAAATAGAGAATGATATAAATTCATAGCTACATATGTATGTAGGCTTAGTAATATTTCATTCTCACCATTGGGATCTTGTAAACTATTGCAGATACAAAATCGGTTAAATTACAAAAAAGTTGCGTAATCTTGATGGTAATATTTCTGTAAAACAGATTCGAAAGATCTCACTTGTTTTCATGAAAATATGACTATCAAATTTAGGCAACTTTTTTTGTAATTTAATCGATTCTGTATCTACAATAGTTTACAAAATCCCAATGGTGAGACGTCAAATAATACTAACCCTGCTTACTGTTAACATTAGACCATGTTGGTAAGGCGACATTAGCATGTTGGTGGCGTAAAACCACAAGATTTTCCCCTATTAAAAACAGTTCAACCCGCTTTAAAGAAATTTTTACTTTAAGAAAAAAAACAATAATTCTCATATTGTTATTTTTAATCTAATTACTGATCAACAAACTGTTCTGTCCACCTGAATTATTTTTTTTGTGTTTTCTAGGGATATCCTGTTTTTCATCGGATCAAAAGTAAGGATGATATGTGAACTCTTTTCATGTACATATATCTATATATATCCTACGATTTATTTCTAGTTGAGTGCCTGGAGTATTAAAAATCTAAAAACCTCGGATTTCAGTAACACTGAGTGGAATTAAACAAAAATATATGGAATGTTTAGCTAAGAGTATTTGTAAAAAAGTTTACCCATTAAAAAATTGTGACCTTTATTAACAATAGTAATAATAATAATCCGGGAATTTAAAAATAAGGTGCGTACGTAAGGAGCATAATTCTCGAGCGATTTTTAAAAAAAAGTTTTTATCAACATAGGTGCGGAACTGCTTTATTTTAAAGTTACAGAGGCTTAAAAATAAAGTAAAGAGAATAATTGGTTTTTCCTTAAATACTATAAAACCACTCGAAATATTTTTTTTTATTTTGGTAGATACTAACTAGGCACAAAGATGCACTTTTTGCTGGAAATTATTTTGCTAGTCTTCCATCAATGGCGTATGTGCTAATATGTCATCGAGTATTTTTAACGAAAAAAAATGGTGCGTCGATGCTTTTTTTTCAAATTAAGTACCAATTTCATAAACAACCTTTATTTCTTGGTAAAAAGGTTGGGTAAGATACACCTAATGGAGTAAGTTAGCTTAAATTGAAACCCTCAACTTTTTCTAAAAATTTAAGAAAATAGAAAAAATTAAGAGGTTCCATTTAGGAGACGGTTTACTTTGGGCTACCAAACCCTATATTGCAGCTCCTCATGCCCTTCGCTTTCCCCCCAGATTTGCTACCACCAAGGGGTACAATTTAGAAAGTGGAACAATTTGGACTTTTTTACCCAAATTCTTAAACTCTATCTGTATAAAATAGCTAAATTAAAATGGTACGGCCACTGCTTTTTAAAAAAATAAGCATCAATTGCATATAGATCCTTCACTTGTAAAAAATGCCCTCTCAGCTTTTTTTTTTGACAAACGGTTTCCTATTAACATATCTTTGAATACTTGTAATAACGACGTGTATGATTGGATGCGCGTTCGGGTGCGGCTGATCACGCACGAAGTGAATATTCTTAGTATATAAGGGTTAATTTTAAGATTAGATGTTAGTTTCTTTCTGAAGATGACAGCTTGGCTGTCGAAACGCGTTAGAGCAACCTTTGTTGTGTTTTTTAATTTTTCTTGGTTTCAGGGGACAAGTTCTGTGTTTCAATTTTTGAAGATAACCAAGGACCAGTCCGTTCCATCAAACTTTTAATAAAGAAAAAAATCGCGTCACTGTTTTTTTTTATTCAAAATAAATATGGCTTTTAGTAAAACTGTTTTTTTTAGTAAAAAAACTTTTTGCACCCGACCAACGGTTTCTAAGTTGCATTTTTTTGCATTTCGATGGACGTTTCATAGCCTTTTCTACAAATTTAATGCCTTATTTTAAAACAGCTTTGTTCATTAGTGTTTATTTATGAAAATTGATGTTAATACGTAGGTTAGATTTATATGTTTTTGGGATAAAACCATTTTTATTAATTAATAAACCCATACTACGAAATAAGTACACATAGTTTTTAAAGATAAATAATTGTTTTAAACCGAAAACCGTTGGTCAGGGAAGCATTTTTACTAAGAAATAAAGGTGGTTTATGAAATTAATACTTAATTTGTAAAATAGCAGTGACGTACCAGTTTTTTTGTTAAGGATCAAAGACAAATTACCATGAACGCCACTGATGGAAGAAAAGCAAATATTTTTCCAGCAAAAAGCGCGTCTTTAATCCTAGTTTGTAACTACAAAAATTTTTAAAAATATTTTGAGTGGTCACATAGTATTTTAGAAATTTTTTTTTATTAATTTTCGAGACACGCAACTTAAAAATCAAGCGGTTCCGGACCTATGTTAATATGAACTTTTTTCCTAAAATCTCTCGAAGATTAGGTTTCTTAAGTATGAGCATCTTATTTTAAAACACCCAAATTATTATTATTATTTTTAATAAAGATCACAATTTTTTAATAGGTAACCTTTTTTACAAATTCTATTAGCTAAACATTTCGTATATTTTTATTTAATTTCATTCACTGTAACTGAAATCCTAGGTCAAAATCCTTGGACACTCCACTATTAACGATACATAAGTTTGGATTTTAGCTTATTTTAATTTTAATGCTCTTTTAACTTTTCTGTATATTCTCCATTTGTACGTCGCGTCGCCCTAATAAAGTACTTACTTATGCATTAGCCGAGTTTTAACCTGTTCTGTAAAAAACTTTGGCAATAATGTTAAATCATATTTTCAGCACTTTAAAGTTGTTTAGTTTAACTGTAACTCAAGTTAGAGGACTAAAATTCTACGCTGTTGCAATTACCACTTACCAGTTATTAACAATATATTAATTTATATTATGGCAACTATGTCATACAAAAATTTCAAAATAAATACAACATAAATAATAGAACTTTCATTCATAATATGTTAGTAAAATTTATTTCCATAAAAGCAACAATAGACTCAACAAAAAACCTGATCAGTTAACATGATGTTAACATGTTATATTAACATATTATCTGATGACCGAAAAATCATGTCGCTAAAACGATATTTTACCCCTTTCCAAATCGTCTAAATCTTAATTTCATCGTATATTCTTACGTACTAGTATTGATATTCAGAAAATTGTACATATTCCAAGAATGTAATAATATACAGGGTATTTCATTTAAAAATCAAAAGTTGGTATAAGTTTTAGCGGAAGTGACAGCAGTATGAATGTCACTTTCTGTGTCCAAATATTATTTTCATAAGTACATCAATAAAAAAAATACGGAGTGTATCTGTGTGACATATATGCCACATATCGTTGTTATTTGGCCTATTGCGTAAAGTATGGCATCCATAATAAAAAAATATCCATATTATACATATTAAAAAATGACAATAAAATTTACAAATAAAATTTTACTGCACCATTAAAATGAACCTGTATATTATACAAATTATCCCCAAAATTATAAAATTGTCTTCATAATCTAGTGAAATATTTCAAAAAAATGGAATTGAGTCATTTTTGTTTTTTCAAAATATTTCACTAACTGTGTAAGATATTTTAAATTGCTTTCTATAAAAACAACCATTAAAATTCAACAACTTTTTTTTAATTAACCGGCTCTTATCCATACTAATTTAGGATATCCGAATGGTAGGAATTGACATATCGGCCGACGTCGCGGGTAGCACCTAGTGTTATATATTATTATAGAATCTGTACGTGCAATAAATTAGTATTAAAACAAATGTCAAGACTCCAGTAGCTTCTAAATAATAAAAAATAAGGTATTTCTTTTGTACTTTTAGCTTTTATAGCAACAAAAGTGTACGTAATTCTCTCCCTCAACCGTACGGTTTACCCCAAACTAATATAAATATAGTTAGGTGTACGAGAAGTAAATGCGGCTTTATTACCCTGCCGTCGTGATTTATGACATGTTAAAGCCTGTAATGTCCTTTTAATGTATTAGTTGGGAAAATCCTCGGACTTTATTAAACATTTTGTGAAATCCTGGGCGAACATATTTTGCGCTACATTTAGTAAATGCAATGCAACATCAGAGAATCTAGCAAACTTTAAAGTATTAAAAACAGAGTACTTTGTGGTATTATTATAGTAGGTGGTTGATTCTCACTCGCATTATTAATTATCGATGTAAAAAATAATAGAGCAGTCTTAAAAATCGAATTTATTTCAATAAACGAGAATTTATGAAGACGTAAATAAATTGAATTTGAACGTCATTAGTCCCACGGTGTCCCCAACCTGAGCAAATTTTGAAACTTTTTCTCCAATATCACAAAATTAAAAAAACATAGAGCCCTCTATTAAATTGGTCAGCATTTGATGGGTAATCCAGACATAATAAAGACCTGTAAGTATTTTTCTCACAATTTGGTTTTTAACTCAACCTATTTTTTGTAAATTCGCATTTATTTATCTTCCTGAATCTACTGCCAAACCCTTTTCTCCCTTTTTTAAGCCTTTTTCGTGCACAGAGTTTTGAATCATCCTGTATTCAGGTTGAACCAACCACTACAGGAGTCTCAGAAACGGTTAGAGATACAAGGAAGTTTAAATGGCCAAAGCAGTGCAGAATTTAGTGTCTAATAATATTATGGTTACATTAAATGCTGTACTACATTATAGCCATTCAAACTTTCCTTGTATCTCTAACTGCTTTCGAGATCCCTGTAGTGGAAATGAAATTTGGTTCGGCATGTACATATGCAGTGTGTTCCACTGGACGTTAGGTAATAGAGGTAACCGTTAGGTAACTTCATTTATTAGTGGATATTGAAAATCGGTCAAAGGGACAAAGTACTGCGGAATTTTATGTCCATTAACATTCCATTGAGAAAACAATTATTAAATACCGGATTGTCTTGATGGTATTAAGAAAAAAGTAAAAGTCTCATTTTTCTAAGATCTGATATCTTTTTTTTTTAGTTCGACTGAAAAAAAAAACCTTATATCATTTTTACTTGGTTTCTTAAGTTTTACAGTATTCATTTTTTCTATTAAGTAATTTCTGAAAAAATTATGGCAACTTTGTTTTTTCCTATGGACGCCATATTGGATTATTCCACTTTTGATTTTAGCAATGTATTCTCAGTTATGATATGTCGCACGTCATATGACAGAAACTCTGTACTGATATTACTTTTTCAAGTAGCAGTCTATTAATTTGAAAAAAATAAAGAAATATTTTTTTGTAACGACGCCATTGTTTTACTTTTGATTTATGATATGTGGCTTATCATATTACTCGGAAAATTTTGTTGAATTCGAAAATGAAATACTCCTATACAGGGTGTTACAAAAGTCCGGGCCGCTACTTCAGGAGCATATTCTACACATTAAAATATGAAAAATGTTGAAATACATTTTTTTCTTTAAATTGCCTCCTAACGGAGATATGACCATTTAAAGATGGCGCCCCTAAAGTGGTTTTTTTACTACAAAAAGTTAACGGTTAGTAGCAAAGTCATGAAATTGGGCAAGCAGTTAAGGAATTGGATTAGGCATATTCTCATGTAACATATTTTTTAAATAAGCAGTAGCGTGGTGTGTAGGGGGTTGCCCGCGATTATTTTTTGCCGTTACTTTTTTGTATTGCAATATTTCGACACAAAAGTGCCATAATCGTAAACAGCAACATTTTTATTACAAAAAAGGTACTCTTTTTCAAAGTCGCTAAAAGTAACCGTTTCCGAGAAAAAGGCGTTTAAATAAACCTATCCCGTCTTCGAAATTCTAACTAATTTGTATAAGAAAAAATAAGTTGGTCATGCAAACTGATCGTAAAGAAAACAATTGTACTTGACAATATCTGCCAGAGATTGACGTTGTGTTACTGATAAAATTTGGTCGTAAGCTGTAAACTTTAGCAGTTTTTGTTGTCAATAGTAAGTGTAGTAGTTTTTTAACTTTTCATTATTTTGATAAAATGGAATATTCAAATCAAGAAATGGCCGATATGCATTTAATGTACGGGCTTGCAAATTGTAATCGTGCTGAAACAAGACGGCTTTATGCTGAACGTTTTCCTAATAGACACCTACCAGGAGAAAAATTGTTCCAGAAAATTCATGCTCGTTTATGTGAAACAGGAAATTTTGTTCTCAAAGGCGAACGTGTTGGAAGGCCAAACGCAGAAGTTGCTAATTTAGAGGAGCGTGTGCTTCAGCGAGTTGAAGAAGATTCATGTGTCAGCACTAGACAACTTGCTTTAGCCGAAGGAGTAAATCACGTAACTATCTGGCGAATTTTGAAATTTTACCAATTTTACCCCTATTATTTTCAAGGAGTGCAAGGGTTACTTGCTGCTGATTATCCTCCAAGAATAGAATTTTGCAACTGGCTATTGCATAAGATCGCTGGAAATGAGAAATTTCCATCGCTCATATTATTTACGGACGAAGCAGGTTTTACCAGAAACGGGATACTTAACTTTCACAACATGCATCAGTGGCAAGTTAAAAATCCCAATGCAGTTATTCAGTTGAGACATCAGCAACATTTTTCACTTAACATTTGGGGAGGAATAATAGCGGACTCTATAATTGGACCATTTTTTTTTTACCTCATAGGTTAACAGAAGCATCATATAGACATTTTTTGCAAACAGAGTTACCCGTGTTACTTGAAAATGTTCCACTCATAACAAGACAGCGAATGTGGATAATGCACGATGGGGCACCTGCCCATTTTAGTGCAGTTGATAGGGAATTTTTGAATAACAACTATCATCAACGATGGATAGGTCGAGGAGGTCCGATACCATGGCCAGCTAGGTCTGCTGACCTCAACCGACTCGATTTCTACTTATGGGGACATCTAAAGCAGATCGTCTACTCCACACCAGTTGACAATATCAATAATCTTCGTGAACGAATTGAAAATGGGTTCAACCAGATTCACAATACACCAGGCATTTGCGAAAGAGTAAGGAGTTCCCTTAGAAGACGAGCCGAGCAATGTATTGCTGCAGGGGGCAGTAATTTCGAACACTTGCTTTGATTTTTTTTTCTTAATTTTGTACTATTTTTATATCAATGCAGTTAGTAGTGGATAAATTAGAAATTTGCAAAACGAATTCTGATAAATGCAACAATTTTGTTTAAACGCTTTTTTCTCGGAAACGGTTACTTTTAGCGACTTTGAGAAAGAGTACCTTTTTTGTAATAAAAATGTTGCTGTTTACGATTATGGCACTTTTGTGTCGAAATATTGGAATACAAAAAAGTTACGTCAAAAAATAATCGCGTGCAACCCCCTACACACCACGCTACTGCTTATTTAAAAAATATGTTACATGAGAATATGCCTAATCCAATTCTTTAACTGCTTGCCCAATTTCATGACTTTGCTACTAACCGTTAACTTTTTGTAGTAAAAAAACCACTTTAGGGGCGCCATCTTTAAATGGTCATATCTCCGTTAGGAGGCAATTTAAAGAAAAAAATGTATTTCAACATTTTTCATATTTTAATGTGTAGAATATGCTCCTGAAGTAGCGGCCCGGACTTTTGTAACACCCTGTATGTATAATTGCGCCATTGCATAAAGGTCTTGATGAACCAAGCAAAAAACAATTAAAGATTTTTTCAATCAGGTAATGAGGAAGTTACAACAGATTTTAGAAAACGAAATTTTTCACTTTTTTAAATAAAATCTAAACAAGCAAGTATTCAATTGTTTTCTCAGTGCAATGGCATGATTAGCATTAAATTCCGCACTACTGTGCTCATTCAACCGACTTTCTATTTCCACTAATAACGAAGATACCCATACTATCCCACGTCCAGTGGGTCACACTGTATAGCAGTGGCAACCAATCTTTTGGTTAATTGAAGCCAAAGCGCAAGTTAAAAATTGTATGCGAGCTTTAGTATAGGACCGGAAAAGTGGGGACTCAAAAATATATGTATAAACCAAAACCACTAGTCATATTTTGCTTAACACTAGCGAGCCAAAGCACAGAGTTCGAAAGTAAAAATAAAAGCATTACTGTAAAATAATGCCTAAGAGAAACACTCGACTCCGAAAAGTTAACACTTCTTCATAGAGTGTCACATCAAAAGTTATCGCTAATTGTACGGGTTGGGCACTACTAATGTTTAGTCTACACCCCAAAATGCAAAAGTCCCATAAGAATAAAATTACGGAAACAGTTGAAATAAATCTTCTTATCAAAAAAATAATTTTTCCTATTTAATATTATACAGCTTAAATTACTTTGATTTACTTAGCAAATGTTGAATAGGTCAAGTTAATTTCTGATTTTTCTTTGAGATCTGATGGTGTCAGAATTATCCCAAATGCAGAATAATGAATAGACAAGGTAGGCAACTTATAAAGTTTTTCAATGCATAAGGCGAAAAAGACTATTTGCAATACAGAAGTCACTTTGAAGTGAATAAGGCATGGTGCAGTAGATAAATGTATTGTAAATATTCGATTTATCGGTTAAAGAACGGTGTGATTGCGCCTCCTGAAATTCTTCTTCGACGGTAAGCGGCTTATCTGAGACGTCGCAGGGAAGTGCACTGAACGGATCCATTGCCGAGACTCAAATCCGACATTGGAAAGGATTATTAGGCAGCCTCTCTTGTTCCTGTAATCTGAGTACAATGATCTCCTCCGCTGCCAAGGTGCGCCGCCATCTTGCTCATTAGTCCCATTGCCGTTCCTTCACTCACTGCAGGGTTATTGTTGTCCTCCTGTTGTTTCAACTGTCACTTTGCATATTTTTGTGAAGGGCTCTACACCTCACCTTAATTAGGAATCCCATTTTCTGGAAAACATAAATTAATTATTCTTGCTGTTAGGTGACAGCTTAAACGTAAATAAATTCCCAGCATTCTCATTTTAATCAACTAAAAGCTATTTATCGTCTATGAATTAAACACCTGTCATTCATGTTCGACATTTTTTTTAACGTTTTAAATACCATATACAAAACAACGATCTGTGAATAGGAATAAATAAATAAATATACATCTCACTAGGTACTTATCCTTACTTTATATTATAGTACATTCGAGCAGAAATTCTGAAGTCCAATGCTTTAGTGACTAATGTCCAAATTTCGTGGATAAATTCAAAATGTTCAAGGTAATAATCGAATTGGGAAATTAGAGTTAAAGTTTTCACGTTTAAAGTCAAAATCCGGAGAAAAAGATTCTTTGAAATTAAATCCATAATTGCAATTCAAGAAAGCAATAGAAAATTTGAGTTATAGATGCAACTTTTTTCTGAAATTACTAAATAAAGATGAACACTTTGAAAGTAAAATTGAAATTCTGGGAAAATATTCCATTTAGATTGAAGCTGCGATTGTAAACTGAAACCGTCATTAAAAAAAAACATGTGCACTTTTAGGGCCAAAAGTCTTCCTGATGCTTTCTAATGTCTTGATTATGAAATTTAAACTAACAAACCTATACCCAAAATTGTTAAATTAAAATCAATATTTCGTGAATTGTCAAGATTGACTTTAAAAACTTAGCTGTAAATTGGAAATTTTGAAATAAAAATAGATATTTTGGGTCTTAAGTCGGGCACTTTTCCGAAATGTGATATTTAAAGTCAAAATTATTTGAATAGAGTTAACTATTGAAAAAAAACCGAAATTTTAATTTTAAGCCACAAAATCACTGTTAGTTTTATCGACGAATTTATTTATCACTTAAAAACAAAAATTAAATGAGGATTAAAAAGCCCTCACACTATTTTATATGCAAGCAAACGATCCGAAAACCTTCCACTGTACAGCCGTGTTGCCGGGTGAGTCAGAAAAAATGGGCTAATATTAAACTGGAGATACTAGATTACAAGTTGGACTCAGCTTGCCTTATAACAATTTCGCCCATTTTAAGAGATACATGTCGCTGAAACTTTGATTTTTTGAAATTTTGATGCTATGAATCTAAACATTAAAAGTTTTATGTTTTTTGGTGTAAGGATTACGAATGTTAGGCTTATTTTGACCATTTCTTGTAAAAGACGCTAATTTCGCCGTATTGTTTATGTAAATTAAATCATATCTTTTATCTGTGAAGTTACGCCTAAATTAAGTCAAAAATCTAAAGAACGGTCAATTTTTTAAATAATAGGTACTCCTGTTCAGGTTGTCTTAATATATGGGTTTTTAAATTATTAGCATTTACAGATTGCAATGTATCTTTATTATTTTTTTAAGGCGCCAATATTGCTATATTTTTTCAAATTTAAAGAATTTAGTTTATCAGCAAAAATTAAGTTTTTTTAGGTAGTTGCGGCAAATAATCCAAGACGCCGCAAATACATTTAAAAATAATAGGAACATTTTGGTTAGGACATTTAGAAAAGTATAATTTAAAATTCAATGGGGTAGGTGATAGATACTTCCAGCATTGGATTTGAAGTTTGTCATTGTCTTTATTACTAATAATTGTTATTGTTGCTTTGATTGCTTATGGTTAGTATTAGGCGCCTGAATATTTTCTTCTATTTTTTTTAACCTGCTGAGCATTTAGTACATTCTCCTAACTTGTAAAAGTTTCAGCTATTCAGCAATTGTAAAGGAGAGCATCCTATTTTACACGCTTTAAGCGGATATAATATCACGTTACTAGTTTCATTGCCAAAGGAAACTTATGTTATTCAGGCTACCGGAAGCGAATTTATTTTTGAGGAATTTGAGGTAGTTCAAGTTTTTAACAATAAAGGTACTAGTGTAGGTTATGTAGTGTATGCAATTAAACCATTCGTATCAGTTTTATGTTGTCCTATATTGGTCAAAGAATATCCATCTTCTTGAGGTTCTCAAATCTGCCTTGAGAACAATTCGCTAAACTAGAACTTGCCTGTTTTCGATCTCTATCATCAATGAACCAGTTCCAGCTAATAAATAATCAAGGAATAAAACGGTTGCCTAATTGTTTCCAACTTGGTAGGGGAAGAGTGGGTAGGAATGGATCACAGGAGGAATGGATTATTTTAATTTTAATTGGAGAATATTAGTTTTATGTATCGTTATTTGGCCTATAAATGGCGCTATTGATAAGTAAACTGTCACTTTAGTTGCAGCCGTGTCAAAGTTTTGTGTTCAGTGTTATGAATACCTAGCGTTTTTCGCTGATAAAAGTAGGTTTTTCTATTTTAATTATAAGTGTAATAATTTCCTTAATCATATAATATTTCCAGAAATTAATTTAATCATATTAATAGTATATTATAAAGTACTAATTAATACTAGAAATATGTCGATAAGTATTCTTACATTTAAGTAGAGTGATTTTATATATATACATATATAAGTGTACATGCAGGAGGAATGAGTTCCCACAAGGCAGGAGGTGTGGATCTTGACCCATTCCTCCTACTTTCACTGATCTAATATTTTATTTTGATACTTTATACAGATGCCCATAATTTGGATAAAAAATACACAGCGTGTCAGAAAAACTTCTGAGAAAGTCAAAGCAGCAGTAGAAGAAGTAAATCGTGGTTTGTCTATAAGACAAGTAGCCAGAAACTACAACATATCTTATTCTGCATTACAAAGTCACGTTTCAAATTTCAAATCTCTGAGCAAAAGGAAAACATTTAAATATCGTCCGAATACAACAGTGAGACAAATTTTTACGCAAGAACAAGAAAACTTAATGGTAGAATATTTACAAAGATGTTCAAAAATGCATTATGGCCTTACATCTACTGATGCTAGAAAATTAGCGTATAAATATGCGAAAGCCCTGAACATTGAAATTCCCAAAAAGTGGGGTGATGAAGAAAAGGCTGGACGTGAGTGGTTGTTTGGTTTTCTCAGAAGAAATCCTTGCTTAGTTTTGCGCATACCTGACGCTACTAGTTTGAGTAGGTCCACTAGTTTTAATAGGCACAATATTACCCAGTTTTTTAATAACGTGCAAAATGTATTTAGCCGTTTTACATTTACTGCTGACGACATCTGGAACTGTGATGAAACGGGTTTGACAACGGTTCATAGGCCTCAAAAGGTATTGGCAGAAAAGGGATTAAATTAATTAGGCCAAATTACTTTTGGGGAGAGAGGCCAGTTAGTGACTATGTGTTGTTTCATTAATGCTGCAGGGAATACAGATCCGCCTGCTTGTATTTTTCCTAGACAAAGAAATCTTGACATTTAAGGACATTCTGCTCCTCCTAACAGTTTAATTTTAGGACATCCAAGTGGATGGATGACATTGAAGAATTTTGTTAAAGTTTTTGAACATTTTGTTCTACATGCAAGTTGTTCTAAAGAAAGGCCTGCTGTTTTATTTTTGGACAACCATGAGAGCCATGTGTCTATTGAAGTTATTACAGCCGCCAGAAATTCAGGTGTAAATCTGATCAGTTTCCCCCCGCATACAAGTCATCGCCTCCAGCCGTTGGATGTGGCAGTTTATGAACCATTCAAAAGTCGATACAACCAAGCTTGTGACAATTTTATGGCATTTAATCAAGGAAAGCCCATTACAATTTACAACCTAGCTGATTTGTCTCAAAAAGCCTTTGTTCAGGCTTTCAGCAAATCTAATATTGCCAAAGTCTTTGAACGAACAGGAATATGGCCCTTTCGTAGAGATATGTTTTCAGATGAGGACTTTTTAATGGCTGCTGTTACTGACCGTCCGTGTCCCCTGGAAAGCACAGGGTCTCGGGAACTTCCTACAATTGCAGCAACTGATTTGTTAAGACCAAGCACCCCCAATCCCTCAACAAGTCAGGTAGATAATTTTAAACTGCTCTTCTAGGCAACAATAATTTGAGACTTTTTGTATTTTCAGCTTTCTCCACAAGATGTAGTCCCCTACCCCAAAGCAGCTCAAAGAAAAGATAAGAGATCAGGAAGGACGAACCCGAACTTTAACTGATTCTCCAGAAAAAATGAAATAGAAGACCAGCGCAAAAAGAAAGTGAAATTACATTTAACAGTATACTTATACAGCTACGCACTGACTGTAAAAAAACAGGTTGTACCAAGTTCTTTTAAATTTTGTGGGCTCCAAAGTAAAAATGACCCATTCCTACCCACCTTCCCCTACATATATTATCCGATGACACCATATCATCTACACTAGTGTCTTTATCTTTAAAAATTTGCACTGCTCAAAGATGATACAACTTCCAGTAACTTCAAGAACTAAACCAAGATATACTTCTTCCGGGATTGGACCGTGTCAAAGAACTACTAAAAGTGTTCGACGTTTCGCCCACCATCATAGGGGGCTTCTTCAGAAACAAAAAACAATAAGTGAAAAATAAAATACAAGGAAATATACAAAAATGAAAAATGAAAAAAGCCAATTTCAAAACATTAGAGTACGGTAACTCAGTATGTCCAGAGGCGAAACTTTTCTGAATTAAAAATTTGTTATAAAGGATAAGAAAGTTTAGACAGAAGAGCACGGTAACTCTGTATGTTCACCACACCATAGGCGAAACTTTTCTAAAGTTCCCTTAGCAAAAGAATGCTGCTGTGATGTTGCATTCGTTTAAAGCCCGTAAAATAAGATTTTCTTTTTTAAAATAGCTGAATACCTGAAACTTCTGGGAGCTTGAGGAATGAAATAAATATTCTCCAAATTAAACAAAAATAGAACAAAGTATTTGGCTGCCTGATAGCATTAATTTAACCAACACATCTGAAACTTATTCAACTATATTAGGGGCTAAACTGACGGACGAAATAGATATATGTCCTTTGGTTATTTTTTTGTTAATTTAGTTTTTTGTTAATTTTTATATTTTGATCTTCTTGGTGAATAAAATGCCTGAGTGCTAATAAGAACTGATGATTTTAAGACAGAAATGCCTACACTCACAAAACGATGTGAATATAAGTTTATTATTTTATTTTGTTATTGGACATTTAGAAGAATTAAAAAATTGTTATTAGACTGAAAAATCGTTTTTTAACTAGATAATTACATTTGAATTTAATTTACACTGTGTGACTGTTCACTGGATTATTACCGTATTCGTGTTAACTTTGTAATAACCTTGAATCATTTTTAAAAGTTTATACCATTTTGTAATTTCCGAAAAGAAAAGCAAAAAGTATTAGCAAAAAGAAATACTATGTCTGCTGAAAAATAATTTTATTTACGAGTAGGTGTGCAGTTATATTTTCGTTTCTGATTTTGCTAGGGTAGGCAACGCCTTCTTGCCTTCATTCTTTGCACGCCACTGTTTACAATGAAGCTGGATGTAATTTAAATACCCAGCCTATAGAGTATGTGAACTAGAACACATCTAATTAGGTGGCCATATTGAATTTGTATGCATATGTATACGTAAGACTACCCCCATTTAAATATATTGGTACTCCCTAGACGGGAAATTGAGTGCTTCACAACTTTTATTCTAAAGGTTTTTCAAATTAGAGGAGCAGTTCCAAGGTTATATGTTGTAACGCAATGTAAATAGATGGAATAGAATTTAGAATAGAATTGTATAATTTAGTAAATTAAAAAAGTTTCTAGAAGGATCTGATAAGGGGAAAGCGGCCGCGATAACGAAATAAATGGCAGATAAGCGTTCCAGAAATTTCGGGAGCGATAAGCCTTATCTGCCGAAAAGTTCTAGAAGCCGGGGGCCAAAACTATAAAAGGCGGTCAGCTTTCCTTCGAGTCAGTCAGTTAGAGTCAATGTAATTAGTGAGTGAGTAGAAGTTAATAATAAGTGAGTTAATTGTTCAATTGTAGTGATCCAAGTTCTGTTCAGTAATAAAGTGGGTATTATTCGATAAGTGTAATCAATTCGAACCGATAAAGTCCGTAACAATATGTATGACGAGTAAAGTAGTACACATTTTATACTAGGATCAGAAAGTCCCCTTTTTTGGCTGTCAGTCACTGCACCGAATTTCAAGTTTTGGGTACCCATTGCAACCATCATTTAATGTTCTAAAATTATTGTAGTAACTACATTTTTTTTGTAAGAAGTGCCGTGTAAGAGTTACCACTGAAAAATAAAAAAAAGTGCAAACATTTTGCGGTATTTTTTTTTGACTAGAAAGTTAAGCTAACCTCCTCAGACCGTACAAACTCAGATTACTTATACTTAAATTCAAATAAAAGCATTAAAATGATTTCCAAACTTTCTCCGAATTATTTCTTCCAAAAATCTTAATTTCACTGGCCTATAAGTAAAATATGGATTCTAAATCCATAATACTATTTAAAACCTACTGTTTTATAATGTGATAATTCATTAACTATGAATATGTGTCAGCTTTAATCATGCATGAGAACAATTTCAATATGCAGCAAACCTGCTTTAATAATTAATGATTTTCATAATTTCGTTGAGTCCCTGGGTACAAAAATATTGCTAGTTTATTTTTGTACATAATATCGCGTCAAATTTTACATTACGTAAGCTTGAACGATTGTCAACGAATAAAGCTGGAAATTGAATTAAATCAAGCGATATTGGGTGTGAATTTTTCAGGTAAATATGGAGGCAATTTGCGTTTTCCAGATTGATTGAAATTCGCGTCCATAATGCAAATGACCACAGGTTGTCAGAATAGCAGAATAACAACCACTGCGGCTATTCGATTGTCAGTTTTTGATTGCAATATCGGCACGACCGTTGATTAATATTTGAGCGAAATGGTCACATTCATTTCAGCTATATCGAATGTATACCTAAGCATTAATATCCCTTTGCCGGAATAATTTATTCATTGCGGCTTATAACGTATTAGTTCTTGTGTAAACTCATTATGCAAAGGGCATATGATATAT
Organism: Dastarcus helophoroides; assembly: GCA_028583605.1. NCBI lineage: Eukaryota > Metazoa > Arthropoda > Insecta > Coleoptera > Bothrideridae > Dastarcus > Dastarcus helophoroides. The sequence continues at coordinate 8,939,686 of CM053326.1, forward strand.
TCATTTCAGGATAAAATATACTGAATAGGAAAGTTGAATATACATACGTAGGTATTAATAGAAATCCCGCTACTATTTTAAAAGTATGGAACTCTAATAAAGATAAAAATGATTTATCTTCAATGATTATTGTTAAAGATACAGATTATATCTACAGTTTGCAATGGAGGCCTATTCAAAATGCAGCAAGCTGCAAGACTTCTCTCTCGCCGCACTTCGTGAAATAAGAGACTTAATTTTTTCAGTTGAATGCAGTAGGTATACAATAATGATATCCCAATTTGCTAGGACTTGTGCGTAACTTGTAACGAAGTACACATACTTTGTATTCCATTGCAAGAAGTTGGGATACATTATTATTATGGACTTGGTTGCCAAAACAAAGGCAGTCACTCGACATGAAGAACCAATAAAAATTAAACCAGTTATAACAAGTTTTATCCTCCAAAATGTTGGCTTCATGTTGGCTACATGGACGGTATAAGAATTTGAAGTAGGGGAGAGTGGGTAGGAATGGGTCACAGGAGGAATGGGTTATTTTAATTTTAATTGGAGAATATTAGTTTTATGTATCGTTATTTGGCCTATAAATGGCGCTGTTGATAAGTAAACTGTCATTTTAGTTGCAGCCGTGTCAAAGTTTTGTGTTCAGTGTTATGAACAACTAGCGTTTTTTACTGATAAAAGTAAGTTTTTCTATTTTACTTATAAGTGTAATAATTTCCTTAATCATATAATATTACCAGAAATTGATTTATTCATATTAATAGTATACTATAAAGTACTAATTAATACTAGAAATATGTCGATAAGTATTCTTACATTTAAGTGGAGTGATTTTATATATATATATATATATATATATATATATATATATATAATATATATATATATATATATAAGTGTACATGCAGGAGGAATGGGTTCCCACAAGGCAGGAGGTTTTGGGTCGTGACCCATTCCTCCTACTTTCACTGATCTAATATTTTATTTTGATACTTTATACAGATGCCCAGAATTTGGATAAAAGATACACAGCGTGTCAGAAAAACTTCTGAGGAAGTCAAAGCAGCAGTAGAAGAAGTAAATCGTGGTTCGTCTATAAGACAAGTAGCTAGAAACTACAATATATCTTATTCTGCATTACAAAGACACGTTTCAAATTTCAAATCTCTGAGCGAAGGGAAAACATTCAAATATCGTCCGAATACAACAGTGAGACAAATTTTTACGCAAGAACAAGAAAACCTAATGGTAGAATATTTACAAAGATGCTCAAAAATGCATTATGGCCTTACATCTACTGATGCTAGAAAATTAGCGTATAAATATGCGAAAGCCCTGAACATTGAAATTCCCAAAAAGTGGGGTGATGAAGAAAAGGCTGGACGTGAGTGGTTGTTTGGTTTTCTCAGAAGTAATCCTTGCTTAGTTTTGCGCATACCTGAGGCTACTAGTTTGAGTAGGTCCACTAGTTTTAACAGGCACAATATTACCCAGTTTTTTGATAACGTGCAAAATGTATTTAGCCGTTTTACATTAACTGCTGACGACATCTGGAACTGTGATGAAACGGGTTTGACAACGGTTCATAAGCCTCAAAAGGTATTGGCAGGAAAGGGGCTAAAGCAATTAGGCCAAATTACTTCTGGGGAGAGAGGACAGTTAGTGACTATGTGTTGTTTCATTAATGCTGCAGGGAATACAGATCCACCTGCTTATATTTTTCCTAGACAAAGGAATCTTGACATTTTAGGACATTCTGCTCCCCCTAACAGTTTAATTTTAGGACATCCAAGTGGATGGATGATATCGGAGAATTTTGTTAAAATTTTTGAACATTTTGTTCTACATGCAAGGTGTTCTAAAGAAAGGCCTGCTGTTTTATTTTTGGACAACCAAGAGAGCCATGTGTCTATTGAAGTTATTACAGCCGCCAGAAATTCAGGTGTAAATCTGATCAGTTTCCCCCCGCATACAAGTCATCGCCTCCAGCCGTTGGATGTGGCAGTTTATGGACCATTCAAAAGTCGATACAATCAAGCTTGTGACAATTTTATGGCATTTAATCAAGGAAAGCCCATTACAATTTACAACCTAGCTGATTTGTCTCAAAAAGCCTTTGTTCAGGCTTTCAGCAAATCTAATATTGCCAAAGGCTTTGGACGAACAGGAATATGGCCCTTTCGTAGAGATATGTTTTCAGATGAGGACTTTTTAATGGCTGCTGTTACTGACCGTCCGTGTCCCCTGGAAAGCACAGGGTCTCGGGAACTTCCTACAATTGCAGCAACTGATTTGTTAAGACCAAGCACCCCCAATCCCTCAACAAGTCAGGTAGATAATTTTAAACTGCTCTTCTAGGCAACAATAATTTGAGACTTTTTGTATTTTCAGCTTTCTCCACAAGATGTAGTCCCCTACCCCAAAGCAGCTCAAAGAAAAGATAAGAGATCAGGAAGGACGAACCCGAACTTTAACTGATTCTCCAGAAAAAATGAAATAGAAGACCAGCGCAAAAAGAAAGTGAAATTACATTTAACAGTTCTTTTAAATTTTGTGGGCTCCAAAGTAAAAATGACCCATTCCTACCCACCTTCCCCTACATATATTATCCGATGACACCATATCATCTACACTAGTGTCTTTATCTTTAAAAACTTGCACTGCTCAAAAGTGATACAACTTCCAGTAACTTCAAGAACTAAACCAAGATATACTTCTTCCGGGATTGGACCGTGTCAAAGAACTACTAAAAGTGTTCGACGTTTCGCCCACCATCATAGGGGGCTTCTTCAGAAACAAAAAACAATAAATGAAAAATAAAATACAAGGAAATATACAAAAATGAAAAATGAAAAAAGCCAATTTCAAAACATTAGAGCACGGTAACTCAGTAGTATGTCCAGAGGCGAAACTCTTCTGAATTAAAAATTTGTTATAAAGGATAAGAAAGTTTAGACAGAAGAGCACGGTAACTCTGTATGTTCACCACACCAGAGGCGAAACTCTTCTAAAGTTCCCTTAGCAAAAGAAGGCTGCTGTGATGTTGCATTCGTTTAAAGCCCGTAAAATAAGATTTTCTTTTTTAAAATAGCTGAATACCTGAAACTTCTGGGAGCTTGGGGAATGAAATAAATATTCTTCAAATTAAACAAAAATAGAACAAAGTATTTGGGTGCCTGATAGCATTAATTTTACCAATACATCTGAAACTTATTCAACTATATTAGGGGCTAAACTGATGGACGAAATAGATATATGTCCTTTGGTTATTTTTTGTTAATTTAGTTTTTTGTTAATCTTTATATTTTGATCTTCTTGGTGAATAAAATGCCTGAGTGCTAATAAGAACTGATGATTTTAAGACAGAAATGCCTATACTCACAAAACGATGTGAATATAAGTTTATTATTTTATTTTGTTATTGGACATTTAGAAGAATTACGTAAGATTACCCCCATTTAAATATGTTGGTACTCCCTAGACGAGAAATTTAGTGCTACACAACTTTTATTCTAGAAGTTTTTCAAATTAGAGGAGCAGTTCCAAAGTTATATATGTATGAGGAGTACAAATTTTATACTAGGAGCAGACAGTCCCCTTTTTTAGCTGTCAGTCACTGCACCGAATTTCAAGTTTTGGGTACCCATTGCAACCATCATTTAATGTTCTACAATTCTTGTAGTAACTTTATTTTTTTGTAAGAAGTGCCGTGTAAGAGTTACCACTGAAAAATAAAAAAAATGCAAAAATTTCGCGGTGTTTTTTTCGGCTAGAAAATTAAGCTAACCTCCTCAGACCGTACAAACTCATTACTTATACTTAAATTCAAATAAAGGCATTAAAGTGATTTCCAATCTTTCTTCGAATTATTTCATCAAAAAATCTTAATTTCACTGGCCTGTAAGTAAAATATGGATTCTAAATCCATAACACTATTTAATACCTACTGTTTTATAATGTGATAATTCATAAACTATGAATATGTGTCAGCTTTAATCATGCATGAGAACAATTTCAATATGCAGCAAACCTGCTTTAATAATTAATGATTTTCATAATTTCGTTGAGTCCCTGGGTACAAAAATATTGCTAGTTTATTTTTGTACATAATATCGCGTCAAATTTTACATTACGTAAGCTTGAACGATTGTCAACGAATAAAGCTGGAAATTGAATTAAATCAAGCGATATTGGGTGTGAATTTTTCAGGTAAATATGGAGGCAATTTGCGTTTTCCAGATTGATTGAAATTCGCGTCCATAATGCAAATGACCACAGGTTGTCAGAATAGCAGAATAACAACCACTGCGGCTATTCGATTGTCAGTTTTTGATTGCAATATCGGCACGACCGTTGATTAATATTTGAGCGAAATGGTCACATTCATTTCAGCTATATCGAATGTATACCTAAGCATTAATATCCCTTTGCCGGAATAATTTATTCATTGCGGCTTATAACGTATTAGTTCTTGTGTAAACTCATTAGGGCATATGATATATTCATTTCAGGATAAAATATACTGAATAGGAAAGTTGAATATACATACGTAGGTATTCATAGAAATCCCGCTACTATTTTAAAAGTATGGAACCCTAATAAAGATAAAAATGATTTATCTTCAATGATTATTGTTAAAGATACAAATTATATCTACAGTTTGCAATGAAGGTCTATTCAAAATGCAGCAAGCTGCAAGACTTCTCTCTCGCCGCACTTCGTGAAATAAGAGACTTAATTTTTTCAGTTGAATGCAGTAGGTATACAATAATGATATCCCAATTTGCTAGGACTTGTGCGTAACTTGTAACGAAGTACACTTACTTTGTATTCCATTGCAAGAAGTTGGGATACATTATTATTATGGACTTGGTTGCCAAAACAAAGGCAGTCACTCGACATGAAGAACCAATAAAAATTAAACCAGTTAAAACAAGTTTTAGCCTCCAAAATGTTGGGTTCATGTTGTCTACATGGACGGTATAAGTCAGAATTTGAAGTAGGGGAGAGTGGGTAGGAATGGGTCACAGGAGGAATGGGTTATTTTAATTTTAATTGGAGAATATTAGTTTTATGTATCGTTATTTGGCCTATAAATGGCGCTGTTGATAAGTAAACTGTCACTTTAGTTGCAGCCGTGTCAAAGTTTTGTGTTCAGTGTTATGAACAACTAGCGTTTTTTACTGATAAAAGTAAGTTTTTCTATTTTAATTATAAGTGTAATAATTTCCTTAATCATATAATATTTCCAGAAATTGATTTATTCATATTAATAGTATATTATAAAGTACTAATTAATACTAGAAATATGTCGATAAGTATTCTTACATTTAAGTAGAGTGATTTTATATATATATATATATATATATATATATATATATATATATATATATATATATATAAGTGTACATGCAGGAGGAATGGGTTCCCACAAGGCAGGAGGTTTGGGTCGTGACCCATTCCTCCTTCTTTCACTCATCTAATATTTTATTTTGATACTTTATACAGATGCCCAGAATTTGGATAAAAAATACACAGCGTGTCAGAAAAACTTCTGAGGAAGTCAAAGCAGCAGTAGAAGAAGTAAATCGTGGTTCGTCTATAAGACAAGTAGCTAGAAACTACAATATATCTTATTCTGCATTACAAAGACACGTTTCAAATTTCAAATCTCTGAGCGAAGGGAAAACATTCAAATATCGTCCGAATACAACAGTGAGACAAATTTTTACGCAAGAACAAGAAAACCTAATGGTAGAATATTTACAAAGATGCTCAAAATAGCATTATGGCCTTACATCTACTGATGCTAGAAAATTAGCGTATAAATATGCGAAAGCCCTGAACATTGAAATTCCCAAAAAGTGGGGTGATGAAGAAAAGGCTGGACGTGAGTGGTTGTTTGGTTTTCTCAGAAGTAATCCTTGCTTAGTTTTGCGCACACCTGAGGCTACTAGTTTGAGTAGATCCACTAGTTTTAATAGGCACAATATTACTCAGTCTTTTGATAACGTGCAAAATGTATATAGCCATTTTACACTTACTGCTGACGACATCTGGAACTGTGATGAAACGGGTTTGACAACGGTTCATAAGCCTCAAAAGGTATTGGCAGGAAAGGGGCTAAAGCAATTAGGCCAAATTACTTCTGGGGAGAGAGGACAGTTAGTGACTATGTGTTGTTTCATTAATACTGCAGGGAATACAGATCCACCTGCTTATATTTTTCCTAGACAAAGGAATCTTGACATTTTAGGACATTCTGCTCCCCCTAACAGTTTAATTTTAGGACATCCAAGTGGATGGATGACATCGGAGAATTTTGTTAAAGTTTTTGAACATTTTGTTCTACATGCAAGGTGTTCTAAAGAAAGGCCTGCTGTTTTATTTTTGGACAACCATGAGAGCCATGTGTCTATTGAAGTTATTACAGCCGCCAGAAATTCAGGTGTAAATCTGATCAGTTTCCCCCCGCATACAAGTCATCGCCTCCAGCCGTTGGATGTGGCAGTTTATGGACCATTCAAAAGTCGATACAACCAAGCTTGTGACAATTTTATGGCATTTAATCAAGGAAAGCCCATTACAATTTACAACCTAGCTGATTTGTCTCAAAAAGCCTTTGTTCAGGCTTTCAGCAAATCTAATATTGCCAAAGGCTTTGAACGAACAGGAATATGGCCTTTTCGTAGAGATATGTTTTCAGATGAGGACTTTTTAATGGCTGCTGTTACTGACCGTCCGTGTCCCCTGGAAAGCACAGGGTCTCGGGAACTTCCTACAATTGCAGCAACTGATTTGTTAAGACCAAGCACCCCCAATCCCTCAACAAATCAGGTAGATAATTTTAAACTGCTCTTCTAGGCAACAATAATTTGAGACTTTTTGTATTTTCAGCTTTCTCCACAAGATGTAGTCCCCTACCCCAAAGCAGCTCAAAGAAAAGATAAGAGATCAGGAAGGAAAACAGAACGAACCCGAATTTTAACTGATTCTCCAGAAAAAATGAAATAGAAGACCAGAGCAAAAAGGAAGTGAAATTACATTTAACAGAGGCAGAAAAGGAGAAATCTAATAAACCCAAAAAGAATATAACATAAAGAATAAAGAATATTTCGATATTGACCTAGATAAATTTAAAACCTACGTTAAGAAAAATTATTACCCATTCCTCCTGCAGCATAGCCCATTCCTCCTGCATGCAGGAGGAATGGGTTAGTGTGTATAATTTATCTTTTTTTTTTCTTGTCATTTATATATCAACAGTGGGATTTTAATTCTTTTAAATATTAAAGTATACTTATACAGCTACGCACTGACTGTAAAAAAAACAGGTTGTACCAAGTTCTTTTAAATTTTGTGGATTCCAAAGTAAAAATAACCCATTCCTACCCACCTTCCCCTATGTGTTTATCAATGCTGTGCTTGGAACTTTTCTATTACGCCTTTGGTGTTTTAATCTTGTGTGTTGAATTGTTTAAAGTTGTATGATCACTACCAAACTAACTAAAATATTTTTTATTAAATTAAAAAATATATACAAGTTGAACTAACAGATACAATAGATACAAGGAAGCTTAAATAGGCAAAGTAATGCAGAATTTTATGTCTGACAATATTCCGCTGAGAAAGCAATTGAATTCCATTCGTCTTTATTTTATTTTAAAAAACTGAAAACCGCCATTTTTAAAAATCAGCTGTCTCTTGGTTATTTAGAATTTGATTGAAATTTATTTAGTTGTTTTTTAAAGCCTTTTCATTGGTGTATTTTAATTTTTTCTGAATTCAACTGTTCCTGAGAAATTATACCAACTTTGTCATTTCTTATAAACGCCATATTGGAATTCAGCATAATTTTCTAATTAATTTTATGCATGACACACCATACTACTAATTTAGCAGGCGATGCAAGTGCCATGAGTTTTAATAATAAAAATACAGTACCTAATTAATTTAATCACATTTAATTATAAGTATTAATTATTTATCATTAATTACCATTTACTAATTACGTAACAATAGTTATTGAAAAACTAAAAATATTGTAACAAATTGTGTAATATTGAAACAGTTATTAGTAAAATCGTGACGTGCATACACCTCTATAAATGGCGTAATTTTATAAAAATGTGTAGATTTTCTAAAAATGTTGTCGGCAATTTTTACAAACATTTTATTAACTATGAATTACTTATTCGTGTAACGTGAAGTATCCAACACACTAACATTATAAATGACTTTTATATTTATGCACATTATCCGTCTTAGAATACTTAATTTCTAAAGAAGTCTAGAGCACACACTTGCGTAATAGTCAAGAGAAAGTCCCCCCTAATAAAATTCTTAGAATGTTTTGGGAATAACGTCATTTAAAGGAAACTGTACGCGTTATGATTATTAATAAATATTTCAGTATTGTAACAAAATGTAATTATAAAATTTAGTTGGGAATTTTCTAGAAAATTTGATAAGGGGAAGCGGCCGCGGTAATAAATCAAACAGCAGATAAGCGCTTCAGAAATTTCGGCAAACGGTAAGCCTTATCTGCTGCATTATTCTAGAACCCGAACCGGGACCTATATAAGGCGGTCGCTTTTCCCTAAGTAAGTAAGTAAGTTAGAAGTCAGTGGATAAGTTAGTTAATTAAACAGTGTTAGTGAATTACAATTGTAGTATTCCGGAATTAGTTTAGAAATAAAGTAATTACAATTCACCAACCGTTAATCATTCGAACCTATAACGCGCAACAATATTATCAAGTTTGTTAAATTTTTTTTAGGTTTTTTAATAATAAATATTGCTTTTTAGGGACACTATTTTTTATTCTTATCGCAACGCTCAAGTGCCAGAGAAATGCTATTGAATTGTCTACGTCTAGGAATACACCCAAGATGTATTCTTTTACTTCTAGAGACCTCTCGATTCTGCTAACTACCGAATGTAGTTCAGTTTCGGTAGATCTGCCGAAAGTAAAAGCATGTTGATCGGAATGTAAGGGGTAGTGTATATCGAGGCTATCCCTTATATATTTGTCGCACAACATCTCCAACGTCTTCAGTAGGAAGAACGTTAGACTGATTGGGCGACATTATTTAGCCTAACCTTGAGGATTACCACGTTTTAGGAAAAACATTCTTTGACCTTTCTTCATTCTCAGGGTAAGTATTTAAAGGCAATTCACGCCCTGAAAATTTGCGCCAGATTTACCATCTGAACAGCCAGCTTCCAGTCCCTATTACCTAGTTTTCAAAATTTTACCCTGTTACAGAGATACTTTGTATAAAACTCAAACTAAAAAGAAGCAAACATATATTTTTTTTCAAACAGGAACTTGTTGTAGGCATTAAAAGCTTAATAATTTAATCATAATAAGTAACAGGAAAAAAAATAATTGATAAAAATACTATAACAAGTGTTCAAAATTACGGCATGTTTTAAAATTTTGGATTAAGTAATCTTTTCAAGCATATCCGATCGTTCCCAGCAATCTATTTTCATGCAGAAGTCGCCATAAAAAATCTGCTCCTTAATCGTTCCCCAAAAAAGTCTAGTGGTGTTATATCCTGTCATATCGTTTGTAATAAACTTGGCCTCAAATAAGCAGGCGAGAATGTTATTACCTATTTTACCGTTATGATTCGGTGCTCCATGGTTAAAATGTAAAATTTGCTTGATTTATGGGTATATTTTTTAAATGTTGCTCAATATCTCTTTACAAAATAAATCTATATAGTTTAGCCAAATAATGAAATAGGATTGATTTATGATTAAAAAAAATCATCAAATATTATTTCAATTTTCACTATAAGATTTAACCCTTACAAATAACGAGTTCTTAATCTAACAGCGTGATAGTTAATGGACGGATTTTCTTGAAAATTTATTGCATAAATTTGTTGTTGATTTTCCTTGTAACAAAAATGAGATGTTTGTTAAACAGACAATTTTCACGAAATTGAAATTCGTGGCCTCATCAAATATTTTTGAATAAGTAATTCGTCTTCTCGGCTAACAATCAAACTCTTATATAGTCTTCTTTGAAGTGTTATTCAACATGAAATTTGTAGGCGTTTTAGTTATGTTTTTTTTAGGGCTGTTGTCTACAAAAAACTTGCCGCTAGAAGATGAAAAGATTATATTTTTTTACTTTCAATTTTATGCAAAATATCTCTCTAAGGGTGCAACATTTTAAAAAATTAGTTATACAACTTTTTTCTCTTTTTTATATGAAGAATCCGAAAAGGATTAAAAAATATATAGTTCTCTTAAAAATATTATTTTTGAATAAAACAGAAACAATAAAGATTATAAAATTTTCTTCACGCTGTGTAATAAATATAAAAGACAAAATAATATTATAAATAATAAAATTTCCTTCTAGTCATTAGATCTATTTTCCATGGAGTGAACCATAGACAGGAATGGCAACAATCCTTTGTATTCCAGTTCAGACAAATTCCGGAGATACCCACAACATGAATGGCAAAATCTAACGCATAGGTACATATTTCATTAATAATTTTAATTAACATGTGGTCATTTCGATGATACAAAGGTTTAATATTTACTTGTAAATTATTTAAAAAAAAATATTTTAATGAATAAATTTGACTTAGTTCCTTATAGTGTTTTTATTTAATGTTTCATAGTGCTCCCAAACTTTTCGAGGGTGTGTATTTTAACAACACCCATGAAAACTGCAGAGTCAGAACGCTGCTTTTCGACGTTAAAAATGATTGAAAGCTTCTTACACTATACCACGAACAATGACCATTTAAATGCCTTAACTACAATATCCGCCAATAAAAATATGATGCAAGATGCAGATAAGTTTGACGAAAAAGTAGTATAATATTTTAATTCTTTGAAGAATCATACAACGTCGTTTTATTTGTGTGTTTTTGCGAAGTTAAAGTAAAACACGCTTAACATTTATTTAATCTCCAAGAACAATTTTCATGAAAAAGTGATATAATAGTTTATTTTCATGAGAACAGAAGAGTACATTTTTTTTTCATCTCTATAGCTCTGTTATAATAGTGAATCGAATCTGCAAGTTACCATTACGTAAGGTAAGATCTATTTTTTTTAATCTACGCCCCCTTGTCAAAAAATCATCAACTATTACTGCAGTGAGAGTTTATTTGGCCCTTGTTGCGCTAACATGCTAGCATGGGTCAACAACTTATAGCTGTTCATTAATGAGTATGTTTTATCGTGACAATCTATTACACTACTGCTTACTACAGCTTCCAATTTTTCATCGTCTACATCAATTAGAAAACAGAAAAATAAACTCTCTGACTGACCAAACGGCCCAGTACTGAGTTTCGCTTTGACAATTTGGATATGGGAACTGCAGACTAAAATTAGTGTTTAAAAAGATATAATTTTGAAATTTATTGCTACTAAATAATCAATTATCCGCTTAAAATATGTCATGAATTTTATTATCGCATTCAGACTATAAAGGGTTAGTATTTGGAAAGTTAAAACATTGGCAATAAATCAGGGTTTTTTAATTTCTTTGTGTTGTTTCTTTCGTGTTTCATTTGTTCACATAAATAAAAGTATCTAACGACCTGTTTGTGTCAGTTGCGTATGCTGCCGGGTCGGAAAAGTCAAAGTGGGGCTACTTATCAGCTGTAAAATGTCAGGCTGGGTCGACAATTGCCTTATTGCCTACCGATTTGTGAAACAAGGCATCAGGCAAGGCACATTACTAACAGAAGGAAGAGAATGGCACATCCGCTTTCTGGAAGGAAGGCCCCGATATTCGCGGTGAAGTAGCGAGTCAATGGGGTGCTATAATAAGCGCAATGGTCCATTACGACTGCATTCGAGCTGCCACTTTTTGCGGCCATATTTCCTCGCGCATGATTTAGAGATGGCCCGGTAATAAGCCGAAGCGTCTGATTTATCTTCGCGCGTCGACCGGGCTGTGTTATTCTGTAGTATATTCCGGATTTTGCTGCCAAATTGGAGACGATCTCTGGCAGAAACTCCATTCCGGTGTACTTATGACGGGCCATGTTTTATGCGTCAGCGTCTGGCAACAGTCGCCGCAAATTCCGCCAGAAATATTCAAATGAGACGCCTCTACCGCCATGTCGCTGGCAAATAAACGAGATAGAAGCCGGTCAAATGTTAACTCGAGGATCCCGTTCTGCACTAAACCCAGGATTAGGCCGTCTCCTTCTTAGCGAGGATTTTCGTAGGATCGCTCTTAAAATGAGATGGATTTCTTCTAACCTCTATCCATTCTAATGTTATATAAAATAATGACGCTCTATGCCCTCTGTCGGGTCTGCGTTTTATTTTGTTCAAAAATAAATCCCGTTTCTCGACAAACCTACGACGAACTGAAGTAAAATAAATTGAAGGAAATCACCTTCTTAGCCCTAATTTCGGTCCCGATTTCTTGTACAAGAATTGAAATCCTAGATCTAATATACAGTGCGCCTCCTATGAAGTAATGAAAAAAAAACAGCAAGAAACAATTATGTGATAGGAAAAGAGGGGGAATAAAAAAACTAAAGAAGATTGAAATATAACAAAGGTAATTTGTAGCAAGCTTTTTTCGTCGCTTACAAAGAATGTTCAACTCTTTCATTATCAATCTGTAAAACCAACTTTATTAAATACTTTTATAAATATCTCGTTTAAGGGCAAAAAAATCGCTACCTATTCTACTTTACCCGATGTTAGTGAGGAATGGCGAACTATCTTAACTATCAGTTGCAAGCCTTCTGTTACGACAAAAATTATATAGATACTCTGAGGATGGTGATTGATTAATTAAATATTCCTCGTGTGTCCAATTTTTACATGACTAACACCATCAATTTTTAAATGGAGGACTTTTACATTCCTCATTATAAAAAAACACAACCATCTTCATTAATACATTTTTGGGATTTTTCTTTTTATTGTTATTTATATTGCTATAAATAATTTGAATAATTTAAAAATGTTTTAAATCTTTTCACGCTCTCAATGTGTAATCCTGAGTGTTCGGCATTATCCTAGTTCATTCGGCATTACCCTTTTTAGTGGAAAATTGAAATGAAATATTTAATTTGAGAACAGATTTCATTGTGTCACTATTCTCATTTGTTAACCAGAGCTTTCTATAGTGAATATTTATGTCTGCAAATCTCAAAATAGAACCAAGTACTTATAGAAACCAAGCTCTGTTAATTTTAATCTATAAAAATTGAAATACAAATTTTGTATCCCTGAAACCAAGAAAGATTAGAAAACACAACAACGGTTGCTCTAACGTGTTTCGATAGCCAAGTTACCATCTTCAGAAAGATACTAACGCCTTATCCTAAAATTCACCCTTGGTGATAGTGTCTCTCTGAAGATGATAGACTATTGAAACGCGTTAGAGCAACCTTTGTTGTGTTTTTTAATATTTCTTGGTTTCAGGAGATATAACTTGTATTTCAATTTTTGGAGATAATCAAGGGCCAGCCCGTTCCACCAAAATTTAATCTATAAAAGATTCAATCGTAAAGAAACAAAACAGGCCTGTCCGGAAAAGTAATCAAACCCTGCTTAAATATAGCTTTTTCTGGTCAAATAGAACCGCTTTAAACAAACTTTACTTAGTTTAAAAGTGCTTAGGTTTAGAAGTTACAAGCAATTAAAGAAAAAAAAATATATTTTCTTGTTGTGGTTATAATTCAGAAATGGAACTTCCAATTATGCTAAAATTTGGTATAGTAGTAATATTTTGGATAAGTACAAGTATTAGGAGCGAGTAAATAGTGCCGCATATTGTAGAGGCCGCTGTCGGTAGTTTTTTTGTATCTCATTTTTAGTCGTATGTTTATTGCTGGTCGGATTCTGATACTTTGACTAAAAATTATGATAGCTATACTTATTTCAAGTTAATACAATGCACCCTTTCTGATAAAAACGCGTTTGAAAATTTCCATACATTAAAATACTTGAAATAAATTTTCTAATTCGATCAAGTTACGAAGTTGCCACTTGTCAAAATGACATTTGATATACTCAGATTTAACAATTTTTTTAAGAGCCTTTCAGATCATAGTAATATTTAATAATCTGAAATTATTTACACATTACATTTGAATCGATGAGATTATGAATAGTATAAGTCCAAAATTTGACATTTTCATCTATCGCAGCCATTTTGTTTTAAATACGAAGCTGCATCGATCAGCAAAAAAACAGTAGTAAAACCACCTTGTTAATGTCCTTTGCAAAGGTTGTCGCACTGCATTGAGTGTAAGAACAGTACAAGTCCTGGACTTGTACTGTTCTTATTCTCAACATATGGCGTTTTGGTACGATTATGATTAGGTTCAGCTTTTTAGTGGAATTCCATGCTGAAAAAAAATTAATTAGAAGATGTGATCCTACAAACCTTCCAGATAAATATAAGGCAATCACTGAAAACCCCAAAAAAAAGAAAACATTTACTATAATTCTGACTTCATATAGACCCATCCACTTGATTTTAAGAACTGAGACCTCAAAACTAAAAAAAAACTATCTGTAGAATAGTAGCAAATAAAATTAATAAAAGTTTTACAATTTCAAAATACATGCAGCTTGTATACGGTGCATTATTTTCAAGCTGTGGTAAATGCTTAAATTTTAATGATTAATTCTTATACTTTAAAGTTGCTAAAAAAATCAAAGTTTACATATTTCTACCACTAAAGCCTGTTTTGAATCAGTGCCAATTAACAAGAAGAAATTGAATGATAAAGAACATATAATGAAATACATAGAGGGAGAACAGGAAGATATAAGATAATATCCTGGAAAACCACTAATTTTGGAGAATGGTGATGATGCTAGTAACTAAATCTGATTATTTTTGTTCAATAAACCATCGCAGTCTTATTTTTTCATGCAAATTTCTGACAAAATTCTAATAATTACCAATAATGAGATTAAGAACAGTACAAGTATCGAATTGTTTTTGATGGATATTAAAAAAAAATGGCCGAACTAATAAATTTAATTTTTTGTTTAAAGGGTGCCTAAAGGAATACACTAAAGCCTGTCTTTACATGCCAGACCTGTAAGAAGCATAACAAACGAAATAAACATATTTTTTTATTTTTCCAATATTCAAATATTTGGACTTGTACTGTTCTTAATCTCTGGATTCTGGATTCGTTGTGGGTTTAGGCCAGCACTTAGGCCACCCTTTCCGGGCCCATTGTGCTACCCCCGTGATTGAGATGTCCTTGGTCACTCATTCAGCCACCCATCCTTGTTGAGAAACTTAAGAACGTCTCTTGGATGTGCCTCTCTCAAACTGGTCACACTTGGCCAGAAGTCCTCCAGCGTGGATCCTCTGATTGATGCTAGGGCCGGGCAGTGACATATCACGTGCTTGACACTCTCATCTTCTTCTAAACACCCTATACAACTCGGGTCGTTTATAATTTCCATTCTGTGGAGGTGTTTGTTTAATCGACAGTGACCTGTCCAAATCCCTACAAGTTTCCTGAGATTATTACTTGAAAGTCGTAGGCATAGTTTTGCCCTTTCTCTGCACGGCATTCTAATGAGTTCGTGAGTTTGTCGGCATGTTGTCATTGATGCCCATATGGCATGTATTTACGATAAATTTCTTCGTTAAGTAGGGATCTTACGGTTAATGTCTCCAGAGAAAGGGTTGGTTCTGGTCCAACGAATTGTCCCTCCTAACCCTTTCTCGCCAGGTTGTCAGCGCGTTCGTTTCCCTCTTTCCCATAATGTCCTTTGATCGACATTAGATCAATTGCATTTTTTTATGATAAACGTTCTAAAGCTAGGTGGCAGTTCCATACCAGCACTAAGTTTGTTTTCACATTCCTTAGGGCCTTAAGGGCTACCTGGCTGTCCGTCCTTATTTGGATATATTTTCCTGTAATGTTTAGTTGCGTCATTTGTTCGGCGCTATATAAAATTCCCAACATCTCCGCTTGGAAGATTGTTGAGTATTTATCTAACTTAATACTTACATTTAGGTTCAGGTCTTCCGAGAAGGTTCCTGTTCCAGTGCCAGTATTTGTTTTCGATCCATTCATGTATATACTTACGTCTGGTATCCTTGCTTGTAGTTTATCCATTTTTATACGGTAGGATTCTGTGAAGTTATATTTCACTGGTAGACGGTCCATCGGCGTACCCAGAATAGGTGCCTTTTAGAGCGCCCCCTCCATTTTGCGCCGGTGACCCACCATTTTACCTACCATATTCCACATTCCTCCTGCTCGCAGACGGAAAGCAGAAGCCTGTGCCGCCCCCTCAAGAAATATATCGAGAGGTGGCAGGCACAAGATCGCCTCCAGTTGCTGCTGTTGCGGTGGATGTCATTGCTCCTATCACTGTCAGAAACGCTAGTCTCTGGATGTGATTTAGCTTTTGTTTTATAGTGGTGCACTTTGTCTTCGGCCACCAAACTATAACTTCGTAGCTTAAAATTGGTCTGATGATTTACTTACACTTTTGCACAATAACACAATGAGAACTACTAACTCAGTACCACAATTAAATAATTGTAATCTGACACTCTGTTGAGCAAATTTTCCTTAATTTAAGTGTCTTAACTTAATTTTGACAAGTAGTAACCCCGTAACTTGATTAAAAGTAGAAAATTTATTTTAAGTATTTTAAAGTGATAAAGTTTTCAAACGCATTTTTGTCGAAAAGAGCACATTGTATTAACCTAAAACAGGTATAGCTTTTCTGCGCAAAACTGATTACTATATCATAATTTTCAGTCAAATTTATTGGAATAGGCCCAGCAAAAAAGATGCGATAAAAATAAAATACAAAAAAACTGCCGACAGCGCCCTCTAGAATATGTGACACTATTTACATCTTTGTAATACTTGCACATATTTAAGCCATAACTGTACTAAATTTTAAGACGATTGGACGTTTTGTTTTTGAATTATACCCACAACAAGAAAAAATATATATTTTTTATTTGAAGGGCTATTATAACTTGTAAGCGAAGCACTTTTGGACTAAGCTATGTCTAAATTGGTTCTATCTCATGACGAAAAACTGTATTCAGGCTTGGCCCCATCATCTTCTGGACACCCTGTATACATCTGCAGTTATTTACTCCTCATTTATATGGTTGATAAATCTCAATCGCCAAGGGGAATATGCCGTATTTTTTAAATATCAACATAATTCTAACATTAATCCTAGCAATAAAGAGTAAGTCCAACTTTTCTCCTACAGACTGAGTATATCTAGGCAAATATTGTCAGAGAGTTAAAGTTGACGCTGTTGGTGAAGAACATGAGAAAGATTAAATTATTGAGAACTGTTTCTAAAGAAAAATAACACTACATATTAAAATTCCAAAGAAACAAGAAAATTTAAGTTCCGTAGCACTAGGGACAGTCCTACCATTTTCGGTCAAAACAAATATAGGACTTTCTTTAAATAAACAAGTATTAGGGAACTAAATATAAATAGATAAAAGCAAATAAAGTCTTCTTCTCATGTTTCCTTATACCTCTGCTCTAAGATGAACAACTGCTCTACCTCTATAAATGAGAAAATGGTTCAGTGAAAAACCTCCATAAGCGAGGAAAAAATTTAAATATCTAACTATGTTATTCAAAGGCTATAATTAATAAGCAATAAAAAAAAAGTAAGTTCATCAATCTCTCTAGAAAAAACCAGAATAAAATTACAGCATTGTCAATTTTTTAGCCCAAAAAGATAAAAATAGTTTTTCGGGAGCGTTTTTAAAATACAGGGTTCAAATTTCGATACATATTCACCCTTTTTTTTTTCGCCAGCTCTTTAAGTGTTTAATATACTTCGAAACCATAAAATTCTGAACGTTAAACATTAATTTTCTGGATGCGTCTTTTTTAAACTTTTTTGGAATTTCCATATTAGTTGTGTTCAAAGCAATTAATTATGTGTTTTAAGTTTATTATTTTTTTTATTTATGTGTTAATTTTTGTCAAACTATGGTTTATATTCATCTGAGTCTTCAATTGGAATGGAAATCAGTGGCGGAGCTACCTAGGGGCTAGGCGGGGCAGTGCCCCGGGGCCCTCAAGCTTAGGGAGCCCTCGAATCCTTACCAGAAATCGCGATCGAACTGAACTTTTGGAAATTTCTCTCCATTTTCAAAATAAATATGACAGGTTGCAACCCCACTTTAATCATGACAACTTAGTTGAGGGAAATTCAAAAGTTATGCCTAGGGAATTTCCCTAAATTCTTTCTGTAGGTTGGCAGTGTTGTCAATTTGACAGATAGTGATATGTGCGTTTTATTATTCATCGATGTGCATTTTATTGTGAATTCGAGTTAAGATTTTTTTTTCGAGAACGGTTAAATTATTAATGCTGTATCAGGAGTAAGTAAGCTAATGTCAATAAACTTTTTTGTACTGGTCAATATAGTGGTTCAATTTTATTTGATTTTACCACTCATATTGATGTCCGTTAAGTCAATAAATCTTGTCAAATCTATAGATTTTCGGCTACAGCTTGTTGTATAACGCGAAATATCGTGAAAAAATGCAAGTCACCTGCAGTAGGTACATTAATTCAGGTCCGCGGGCAGGAGATCGTTCATGGTCTCCACCGTTAAATGTGGTAACACTAACGGTGATAATTTTTTTCCGGGGATTCCCCAAAGACACTTGTAGCGTATCATTGTGTTTCTCTTTCCTTTTATTTTACTTTTAACGTCGTCAGTGAACAGTGAGTACCTACCTACTCGAGCACAATCTAATATTGTATTGTTTAAATAAATTAGAAAACTAAAATTATGGGTAAAAAGAAGAAACCCGGTGGTGCATTTAAACGCAAACAACGCCAAGAAAGAGAAGATAGTAAATAAAAATTGCCCAAAATTGACAAGTTTTTTAGTCAGCCTTCTGCAAGTACATCTGGCCAAAATATTTCTATTGATAGCGACTCAAATAATGTGGTAACTGCAGTGTTGGTTGAGAAGCCTACTGAAGAAGATTCGACAATTATTGCAGTTGCAGATACCTCCGCCGCCGATCATGTGAACATGGATGATGTTTGCATGACACACATAAGAGCGGAGGGTTTGGAGGAACCACAGACCTCTACATTTTTCGAAAATGTATACGATAAATCTTTTTATGACTTGGGAAACTTCACGAACAAAATGTTAAGTGATAACGAAAAACGTCAAATTCTTGATATGAGGCCTTTACAGCCTTCAGGAGCTTTTCCAACAGACATCAACCAGAACAATAGGTGTTTTTCAAAATCGTACTACGTTTCGTGTTCTAAATATGGGCCAGCTAATCGTTTTTGGTTGTGTTATTCCAAAATACTAGACGCTGCCTATTGTCAACCCTGCTGGTTATTTGCTTCACAAAGGAATAATGTTTGGTGTACGGGAATTCGAGATTAGAAGCATTTATCAGAAAGAATTAAACAGCACAGTTGTTCGAGTGGCCATTCGGAAGCATGTGCTGTGTATGAATTTTGGAAAAAAAACGATACTAATACTATCGACAAGGAACTTGTCGCAAAGAAGCATCATTTTAGGAAAATGGTTCTTCAAAGGTTATTCGATATCGTACTTACCCTAGCAAAGAGTTCTTTGGCTTTGAGAGGACATCAAGAAGACTTAAGTCAGGAAGGATACCACGGAAATTTTCTGTCCTTTGTAGAGCTTGTCGCCCGATATGATCACATTTTGCGGCAAGTTTTGGATATGCCCAAAGGTAGTAATAATTATTTCTAAGTTTTTTCATCGTTTTATTTTGTTTATAATTATTAACTGTTTAATATCAGGACTTTTTTGAAATTGTGTTTTTTTATGTTTTTAGGATCTACAAGATATCTGAGTGCAACAATTCAAAATGAAATGATTCAGAGCTTGGGGACCAAGCTCGAAACCCATCTACTAGAACAAATTAGAGCGACACCGTTTTTTGCCATCATAATGGATACGACACGGGACATATCGAAGGTAGATCAGCAAAGCATTGTTGTGAGGTAGGCAGTAATAACCAGATCGGAAAGTGGACAGCCAATTGATATAGAAGTGAAAGAAGTGTTTCTAGGCTTTTACGCAGCCATCAAACATGGCGCAGTAGATTTAGTCAACCAAGTAACAACATTATTTATCGACAAAAATATTGATTTAAAAAAATGTGTGGGGCAAGGCTATGATGGAGCCAGTGTGATGAGTGGTGTGTATAACGATGTACAAAAACATATTAACCCTTCTTTGCATGATTTTTTAAATTTTTTTAAAATAAATCAGGGTGATGTAATTAATGCTCTAGATTAAAGGAAAAATATTTTAAAAAATCCTAGTGTAAATAAAAATATGTATTATGTAAAAAACAATATGATGGAAATTTACATCATCATGCATTGTCACATATTTAGCTCAGTACTAAATAAAGAAAAAAAATATTGTTTACTCAATCTTCTTTATTCTTTATGAGAATTTAAAAAACAATTATTATTTTTATTTAAGCACAAATTGACGCCACATTTAATACACGAAATTGTGGAATAGCCTTTACATTTGGGAAATTTGCACCGGAGTGACCCACCTACTTTTGGCCAATGTTCAGCACCATCTTATGTCTTTTGGAGGTGGTGGAGCTGGAGAACCTTTTCTTTTTTTTGATTGTAGTTCTTCTTCTAGTAAACTGGTACTAGAACGCCCTCTTTTAGCTTCTTTGGTGGTTCCTCTGTTGCATAGCACAAATTCATTTCTGAATTGGCCCATTGTAAGCAGACTCTTTTTAGGTTTACCTCTTTCTTGAGCATTTTTTTATAAATAATCTAAGAGTTTATAATAGCTAGATCAAATAGATGAAAAAAAATACGCAAATACCACTTTTTAGACCTCATTTTTATACGATTTCTGCCCAAAAAGCTATCCATGAGATCTACTCCTCCCATATGTTTATTGTACTCTTGGACAATAAACGGGCAAGTAATATCAATTTTTTCTTTTGTTGTCCTGTCAAATCTATTGACTTTAGTTACAGGCAATGCTCCAGAATAAGAAGATAACAGGGTTACTATCTTATTATCTTTCCAAGCCACACAACTCAAATCTATACCATCATGCACAGACACTCTTTCTTCAAAACTACCTCTGGGCACAGATTTTTTCATGAAATTTTTCTTCCCTGGAAGTTTATTATTTGGTATCCTGTTTTGTTGCACAGTTCCCACTGTGTGAATTCCTGATTTAGCTAAAAAAAACTACCAATGGCAAAGAGGTATAAAAATTATCAAAGTATATGATGTGGTTTTGGTTTCTTGGCACTCCTCGAAGCAAATGAACTACAACATTTCCTGTTGCACCAAGATCTGGTTTATCTGGGAGTTTCTCTGTATTCTCTTGTCCAGAATATACCTCAAACTTGTGGGCATATCCCATCAAATCACAGAGAACATACAATTTAAAGCCTCATTTATGGGGCTTCTTAGGCAGATACTATTTTAAAAAATGCCCTATTTTGGTAGAACACATCTGTTCATCCACAGAAAGTCTTTGATTCATTGGCACTGTGGCAAACCTCTCATTGAGATGCTTGATAACAGGGCGGATTTTATAAAGCCTGTCATGTTCTGGATGACCTATAGGTTTGTGAAGATCATTGTTATTAAAATCTAATGATAACTTTATTTTCTCAAACTTGTTTAGTGGCATTGTTGAAGAAATGGGCTCATATCCAAACTTGGGCGACCAGTATGATCTTGTGCTAGGAAATTTGATTACTGACATGTATATTAATATACCAAAGAACTTATACAAATCATATTCTGTAAATGTTATAGATGAACTAGAATTACTCTGTATTATATATAAATTTGTCTCCTCTACTAATGTTTTGATAAAATCTTCAGTGATAAAATGGTTAAAACATTGATATGGAGTTTCTAGGTGTGATAGACCGCCTGAAGCAGTAGAACTCCCCAAGAAAGTAATTTTATCTGTATCATACACCAGATTCCTTTTTTTCCAAATCAAGCTTCTTTTGTCAAATGGAAAACTGGATGAAGACTGCAAATTGGATGATGTTGATGGATGAGAGGATTCTTGATCTTCTGGTTCTACAAGAGGAGAATCAATGTCAGCAGTTTCATCCACATCATCATCATCATCATCGTTCTCCTCCTGCAACACTCTTATAACTTAATCAGCATCGCGGTTTTCATCATCGGAATCTTGGTCATCAAGGCCATCTTCTGAGAGCCAACCACCTTCTAACTTACTAAGATAATCTTCAATATCTCTTTCATTCAAGTTTCCCTAAAAAACAACATAAAATAAACATTTACAAAAAAAATTGCCATACATTACAAGTGAAGTTACTGCACAGTGATGTAAATTTCCATCAAATAGTTTCGAGAAATGTATTCACAGTGTTTTGATATAAATTGTACATAAAATAACAAAAACATGAAAACAAACCTTTTTTCCACTCATGTTCACTTTTCTTGTATTTTATATCTCCATTTATTTCCTTAAAACAATTTAAAATATCACTTGTTTCTTGCAGTCACAACAAACAGCGGGATGACAAGTTCTAAGCCTGGTAATTGACAGTGACGTTTACTATTTTTTGACAACTGCGTTTTGTTGTACGCTATAGTCGTTTAAAAAGTTGCCAGCAACAACAAATTTACAGTACAAGGGTTTTGAGTACCTTTTTTTGTTGACTAAATATTATGATTAAAATTTCCATCATCATGCAAAGAAGGGTTAAGGATATCCAGCCTAACACAGAGTACGTACATTGTGCTACTTATAATTTAGATTTGGTGATAAATGATGCCGTCAGCAGTTGTGTGGAAATACAGATTTTTTTCGCAACGTTGCAAGATTTGTATAACTTTTTCGGAAACAGCATCAAACGTTGGGATCTACTGTCAAAATTCACTGGCGAATCTGACACCAATCTAAAAAAACTAAATCCGACTAGATGGTCCAGTAGGGTCAATACGATATCTGCAATAAAACTTCGTTATTTTGATATTATCAAACCATTATCAGAAATAGTTCTAAAGACTCCTAAAAAGATGAACGTAGTGAAGCAGAGAGTATTAAAACAAAAATGCTAATGTTCGAGTTCGTGTTGCTTTGCGAATTCATGCACAGTGTAATGAACGACATCAATTATGCATCCAAAACTTTACAAAAATGCGACATCAATTTGGGCGAGGCGAGTAAAGTTTTAGCAGAGACCAAAGCAAAGTTGCAAATTTGTAGAAATGATTTCGAATTATTCTAGTGCAAAGCCAGTGAAACTGCAAGAAAATATGGTATTAATACCCATTTTCAAGAAAAAAGGCAAAGAAAAGTTGAAAAACATTTTGATGAATTAGCTGCTGATCACCGATTTCCAAACCGAGAAAAAATATTTAAAATTGAGATTTTCAATAATGTACTAGACACAGTAATATCTCAATTAGATACACGTTTTATTGGTATGAGTGCAGTCTGTCATATATTCGATTTTCTAACAGCAACATTTTTATTACATCTTGATGAAAGCAACTTTATTACAAAAGTGTGACGAATTCCAAAGAAAATATTCAGATATAATAGGCCCTAGTTTTTCACTTCAATTTATTAATATTTACCACCTAGTTTTACCTCAACTAACTCAAGCATGGACTTTCACCAATTATGTAAGAAAATAATGAGCAAATATGGAGTGCTAGAATGCGACCTAACGGAAGTATTTATAGCAATGTTATTATTCTTTACAATTCCTGTCACTTCTGCAGCAACTGAAAGGTCATTTAGCAAATTAAGAATAATAAAAAATTATTTAAGAAATAATATGGGCCAAACTCGACTCCGACATTTATCGCTAATAGCAATTGAAAACAAAACCGCATTAAGCCTGGATTTAAACGAAGTCATTGATACTTTTGCGAAAACTAAAGCTAGGAAAAAATTGTAAATATAATTGTTATTTAGTCAGTTGGTAGGCCCAACCTTTATATAGTAAACCCTTGAATCTTCTCTACTTCGTTTTATTAGCCAAACCTACACAAAGTATTAATTCTAAGTTATGTTGTTACTGTTTAATATTTTTATTACCTGCTCTGCAGTGCACAAAAAAGAGCTTAAGTAGCTTAGCATTTTTAAAGTTTTTGTATATTTCATATTTTTATTTGATAAAACCTAATCAGTTTACATATCAGTGGGGCCCCATTTTTTAATTTGCACCAGGGCCCGTTGGTTACCTAGCTACGCCACTGAATGGAAATAATTATTCCAGAACAAAATAATAGATATCAAAATATTT
The DNA here is from genome assembly GCA_028583605.1 of Dastarcus helophoroides. NCBI lineage: Eukaryota > Metazoa > Arthropoda > Insecta > Coleoptera > Bothrideridae > Dastarcus > Dastarcus helophoroides. The sequence goes on from CM053326.1 coordinate 8,963,987, forward strand.
ATTTGCCATCGTCATGGTACTTGTTGCAAAATGCAAGGCAGGGCGCGGTTTCAATGTAATAATCGAGTTATGAATGAAGAACAATGTTGATTATAACCATCTTTGCTTGTTCTTACTGAATTCCAATAATTATTTTCTTCCTTATACCTTAAGCCAATGAACCCCACTAACTGGCCAGTGGTGTATATTCAAACAATGTTATGAATTGTATTCCGTAACATTTAACAAATCATATTAGCAAGTAACTTTGGATTTTATTAGAAAAGTTTTGTTATTTAGAAACTTTTTAGATGAAAACATTATTCCAAATATCCGCGAGCAAAATTATTCTAACCGCCAAATTCCTTTATTCGGATGAAATATCAAAACACAATCTCTTTGTTTACCAACTTGAAATATAAACCTCATTTTTGGAGGAAGAAATCCGCATGAATCGAAATTTGATCCAGATGTTATAAACATAGTTTGCAAGTTTAATTTGTTTGCGAATCGCAATTAATTCGGCGACGGCAGAGTTGCCAACTTCGGTGCCTTTATTGCGGCCGTTAAACAAACTGGGGCCAGCCAAGTTTATAATATCTGCTTTTGTCAAAATTGAAACAGTCCTGATTTATATTTTACAACTACTGAAAATGCAAAGTGAAAATTAGTAGAAATACTATACCGCTATTATTTGGGAGCGCAATAAATGTTCATTAATTTTAATAAACTGAATAAATTCCTGATCATCAAATTAAATGCAACGTTGTATCTTTCATGTCAGCTATCAAGTTGACAGAAATTAGTTATTTTAAGAGAATTTTTACATTTTGGAGATAACTGACGTTAACAGTTTTATTCAAAAAAAAAGTTGTTTCAGTATTAATGATAAATATTTACAAACAATCTGTCACCTTTCTCCTTCTCAACTCTGTAAGTTCCTTTAGAATAAAAGAAATCAAAACCTAAAAATTAAGATTATTCGCGAAGATATCTTTTACCAAAAAATGTGATTTAATTTTTTGTTAAAATTAAGAGAAAAAAATTATAAGAAGTTAAAACAAAATGTTCATTCTGCCTTCTCAGAGGTATAACTTTTTAGCACAAACAAATGTGATTCCAAGGAAATTGTAAAGAACTTAGGTCCATATAAAAGAATTTTCAAACAAGTTTTCTGGCGCATTTACCGTTACGATGATATAGAAAAACATTACTGCTTTAAAGCAACTGACCACATGGAGGTTAATCGACCTCAAAAAACCTACGCAACGAAAAAATATAACTTTATTCTACATCAAAATGCAAGGTTGCCCTATTTGAATTTAACATTTTAATGAACTAATAACCAGATGCACTTTTTATATTGAGCCAACAATTATTTTTATTCTTAAAGACTCTGTTTTGTATTCTTACCAAAGACTTTAAAATACAAGGGGTGCTAAAGTTTTAAATTGTCGTTTTGATACTTAGATGTGGAATTGCTTGTTATAAATTTAAGAACATTGATTTTGATTTATTCGAAAACAAATAAATAATGAATTTTAGTTATTGCTAACACATCTAAATTTACCATTAAGTTAGAAGCATTATAATTATTTGTTCCTAACAGAAGAAAATTAATATTATAATTTTAACGCTATTATGTTTCATTTTTCCTTTTCTTGTTTTCTAACTTTCGGGAATGTTACAAATGGTGCAGCTACAAATTGTTTTTATAAGGTAAATATTCATAACTCTTAAACTTTATTAACGATAAAAAACGCAACAAAATTTAAAAAATTCTAGAAGGTTTTCGATAAATATTTGCTAACACCGAACCAGGTTTCGCATTACTGCATCATCGGCGGTCCATACCAGCAATTTGTTTAGCTGTTGTTGGAAATGTCAAGGTAAATATTGTAAAATAATGTTTTATTTACCAATGCTATTATGTTGCTATATATTTACAAAACAATTATATTACTACACTAAAAACATATATTGGTTAAAATAAAAAACAATTTATTTTAATTTAACACAAATCGTTACTCGAGTAACGCTGATTGCATTATTTCAATAGGAAATACATTTTTCATCATATTTTATTTGCAATGTAAATAAACATTTTGAATCGAATTGTGTTGATTAATAACCATTCTTATGGTAGATGGAATTTAAAGACTGCATATCTATTATTTTAGAATTCAGTTATATTACTGAAATGTGTCACGTCAAAGTATCAAAATATTAACCTTTTTTTAATGTATCTTCTTTCTTCTGTTCTGAATATGACTTAAAACAAGAAAATTAGAATCCAGCAACTGATCATTTTCAAAATGAAATTCAAAACTAAGATTTAAATTACCGGTTTAATTAACCATCTAGAGGTTATAATGACTATTAATCACACTATTTTTTTTAGCTACAGGAGTAGGTACAAAAATTTATTCAATTAGAAGCTTGACACAAGCTGAATCCAGTTTAACTTGACATATTTTTTATAGTAAGTTGGCAACCTTAACCGCAAGAAATTCAATAAAACTGAACCAAAATCAACAAGTCGACTTTTTGTTTAACACGTTCAGTGCTGACGACGTACCGGTGCCTTATGTAAAAGTTTTCAGCGGTACGGGACGTCGCACAGTGGGCGATTTCGAGAATTTCACTGGACAAAAATAAGGAACTGCAAATTTTAGTTATGTAGTCAATGAAATGTTGTATTTTGAGGTTTTATAAGTATTTGTAACATAATTATTACCTTATTTCTTATACTTTTCAAAAATCGACATTATCTTCAGAGTCTGAACTAATGGGTTCGACATCTTCAGAGGTAACACTGCTGGAGACTTCTGGGGAGATTAAAAGTTGAAGAACATCCGGCAGGAAAGCGCTACTTTTCTTCACTGGTAGGCGTCTTTTACTAGAAATTACAGGATCTGATGTAATTAGCAGGAAGTTTAGTAAATCTTCATTTGTTTGGATTCTAGATGCTTTTCGAGTGTGATGCTCCCGATAAAATCTGTAATCCTTATTCCTTGCTTCTTGAGCATCTTCTGTAAGTTGTCCAATGGGAAGAATAGAACTTTTAATAACATCACCGCCATGTATTAATATTTTGTGTACCGAAGCTGGCATATAAAACCAGTTATAATGTCGTATATACAGCTTTGCTGTGTCAAGTGCGTAATTGTCGAATTTTTGTGCATCTATTTCATGTCCGCTGTTAAGAGTGCTTAAGATAACACCAAAACGATATATGAGATCTTTATCTATCCCTGTAATCCTTGCAGTTGTTTCAGGATCTCTAAAAAATCTGCGGGCTGTATTTCCATCATTACTAGATCCTTGTTCCTTGTTTTGGTTTGTCCTACTATGAGACCCGTTTCTTTGCGAAAAAGCTGTATTATCTCTTTCTTTCTACGCGCAAGTTCGGTTTTGTCTTCTTTGCTTCTTATCTGCCATTTTTTAATATTGATTCTATATGAAATATGCAGTAAACATTCAAAGAATCTTATATAAGCATGAAGGGGTGACAGGCCGAAGGAATAAGTTGTAGGATCACTTGTCCTCTGTTTTACAGCTTCTAAGTTATTCATACTCTTTGGAGAAGCCCCACAAATATAACACACCTGTGATGAAGTCTCTGTGATGGTATTGCAAACCTTTCCGTCCACCATTGTCATAATTAAATGATGTTTTATGTGCAATTCCACTCCCTTGATAACCACTTTAGTTGGTTGAAGGGCTTGAATTTGTTCTTCGATATGTCTGACTTCATGTTTTGTAGCTTCTGGTGTTTCTTTTTGGAACTGAAAATGAATTGGTCGGCAATATTTTGTTGAAGACACACGAGGATTTTGCCAAATAATAGTTTTTTCACTATTTTTATAAGACGCGTACAATTGTATAGGGACAAGGGATGTAAGTAATAAATCAGAGTCTGAAATTCCTTCTTCCGTGAAACGCTGTTTGTATTCACTTTCACCTGATGTTCCGTCTAATCCCTATTTGTAAATCAGCTCAACATTGTCTAGTGGTAAATCGTTAATATATTGAACTAATACTTCTTCTTGTACATTGATAAGTCTAGTTACGGTTAAGTCTAGAAGTTCCTGTAGTTGAACTTCAGCAGATGACTCTGTTACAGTTATACTACTTTTAGGTGGGTAACATTCTGCTTTCGCTCTCTTTACAGCTTCGTAACTTGGATAAATATTAAATCTTTTTTTCTTTGCTCGTTGTCGTAGAAGTATGTATTGGTTTTTCGTCAATTTCAAGTCAACAATCATGCCTAAAGCTTCTTCGGGAGTAAAAGTTTCCTTCGCTGCTTGTAAGGAAACTTTACATGCCTTTTTTACTTTAGCTGCTCTCTTTGGAGTGGTTTCTGTTACCTCTTTAATGATTGTTGCAGCATGTCGTTTACCAGCAGACCTCATACTCAATCGAGCCGCAAAAGATAACTCGGCTGTGCTATGCGACTGTAATAAATTTTCCACTCTTCTTTTTTTACCTCGTTCGCCGAGTTCACCAAAACTTTTTGATGGCGACCACGACTGATACCCGCTTCCGGTTTCTCTGGCGCGTGGAATTTTCCAGTGGTAAACTGCAGCTGTGTATTAAGCCAAGCCGGATGCTTATGAAGAAATTTTTGTAAATTTCGAGAACATTGCGACCATTTTTTTTGAAGATCGGAGCAATAAGAAAAAACTTTCGTTAAAATATCTTCTTCTACTGTTTTCTCAGGATTTGACAAATTTAACTTTGAGAGTATAAATTCCTTCAGAAAATTTCTCGAGCGTGCCTTTAACGGATGGATTTCGCCCTTTTCTTTCAAAAATTCAAAAAGTTCGTCCCTGGTTATAACTGTAAATATAAAATATCCGCTGTAGACGCAACTTAGCGCAAATAGATAAAGCAGATTATGAAAAAGGAATGTTTTTCCTATTCTCTGCTTACAAAATCAGAGATACCATTTTTTACCATTTTTTTTAAATTTCCCTGTATAATTAATATTACTCCTATTTCTTTAGATTTATCGTAAATTCACATAAAAGATTAGTACATAAATATAAACTTACCAACACTATCACAAGACATTATAATTTACAGACAAAATGAACAAGTCCAGTTTTTATAAACACAGTATACATTTAGCAGACCTGCTTTCAAACACTGCCGGGTAACTGATAAGGAGTCGCATCTGTTTGGAATTCATTCGGAACCCTTAACGAGTGGAAACGATGCGTCATCAAACGGGTGCAGATAGGTTAATAGTATGTTTACATGTCGCTATACTTAAATATCCCAAATAAGAAAAGAAAAAAAAATATTTTTGTCCAGTTAAATTCTCGAAATCGCCCACTGTGCGTCGCACTGATGCATCATGTCTTTTGCTTTATAGATTCGGTTATGTTACTTCAGCATTTTATGCAGCTTTGCCCAATGTGAGGCAACACTCGACGTGTTAACACCCTAAGAGGTAATTCTTGTGAGAACTAATGACAAACTTTTTTTTTCAGATATGTGTGTATGTCTTGCAACCTCTCGAGAAGAGAGCTCTCCTTGACGAGACGGTTTGAAAAGGATTACAGAGCACTACGTGATTTGTTACGATTTTATTTAGTCTGAAATAGGGTTTAACCGAATCGTCAATGGTAGGCTTCCTATGAAATAGTTACCGTTGACAAGTTGTCCTTGGTCATCAGGAAAAAATAATTATCTTATTTGGCAGTTGCTGTAGAACTCTTGTGCTTGGCGAACAGCAAATTTTTTTGGGCTCATTGGAAGTAGTTCCAATTAATGGAGGCAGTCACTAACTACCTGAGGTATTTAGTACCTTTTTGGTGCTTCTTTATTAATTAAATCCCGTGATGTGCCCTAGGGCTGGGGGTTCTAGATGAGGTTCGCACTTAAGGGCGAACCTCATCTCAAGATACGTGGGGCTTATTATTTTAAGTACAATCCACTCGCAAAGGGTATTCCTATTATGTATTTGGAGCATTGCGAGTAAGACTGTAAAAATAAAAATAGATGGCAATGTACCACCCTTTTAAATAAGAATAGATTGCCTGGGTAAAAATTCTGGTTAGCAACAAATTTCAAGGTTTGAAGGTTCTAGAGTCCTTTATGGATAGAACTTCACACTGTACCAAGCTGGACTCCACGAGAATTTACTGTCTTCGACTATTTTGCATGCTGCAAAAATGTTGGCTCTCATTTACAAGATTAATTGCTTTTTGTGAAAGGACAAATTCTCCTACATGGAAACTTTGTATGTAGGTTGTTAATCGGGCAAAGTAAACGGGGAGACCTTGTTTTCTGTCAGAAGCAGCACATGGAATTTTTCATTCTGAAGGTGTTAATGAATCGAGATAAGATTTGAGTTTAGGCCCCCAGTGTTACAGAACTGAGTTCTGAATTATTTATTTAGAAGAAATTTGACCCAAGGCACATTAAAACTTACAACTGTGAATGTTGAACTCCTCCCTCTCCTTCACTCGAAGATACGAGCGGGAGGGTAATTTATGTCCAGGGAACTTTGCACAAACAGAGTCCATCATCCTTGTTTTTAATAATCTCGAAAGAGAAGAGATGGAAGAAAAAGATTTACTTTTGTGTAGCATTGACTTTTTTCTTTTGGCTGTAAAGTCGAAATTAAAAGTTAATTCTGGAAAAATGTGACATTTTGGGATTAAATTCTTAAATAATTTCAGTTTGCATTTTTTATTTTTCGTGAAACGGACTTGTCCTTGGTTATCTTTAAAAATTGAAATACAAATATTGTGCCCTGAAACCAAGAAAGATTAAAAAACACAACAAAGGTTGCAGTATCTCTCTGAAGATGATAGCTTGGCTGTCGAAACATTTGTTTTGTATTTTTTAATTTTTCGTGATTTCAGGAGACAGGTTTCGTATTTCAGTTTGCATTTAATCTCGAAAGTTCGATTTCCATTTTAAAATTTTTACAATTTAAGAAAAAGGCACAATTTGAAAAAAAATAATTTAATTTTTTCCATTTGATTTGATTTCGAATTTTATTTAGGTGAACATTTTCACTTTAAATTCGAAAATAGGAAAAAAATTAGCTTGTTTTGTAGTGTTTATTTAGTACAAATCGAATTCATTCGTTTTACTTTATAACAAGCTTTATTCAAGACATTTAATATACAGGGTGGGCCACGCTGAACACTACGGCCTCTAGAAGCTATGGGATAATATATTTTTTATAATAAATATAGTAGTTAAATATAGGACGCTAAGGTGTACATGCTAAAAATATTTTTAAATATACAGGGTGCTTCCGAAAGTTGGTACATATGAAAGTTGTGATTTTTTAAATGAGACACTATGTTTTTCTTTTCATTTTAAAATTCAGTTTTATTAAGGTTTCCCTCTACCAAAACCTTACCCTTTTTCAATTAATCAGGTTTTTCAAAAAAGACAAGTTTTGCAAAATGTTAATTTTACTCGCGAAATTGAAAAAATTTAATAGTGACGTCTTCAAATTTTTATTTGGCATATCTCTTGCTAGAAAATGCAGTTGGCGCAAATACCTAACTTTATAATAGGATGTTTCAAATTTACCGAAACATTTAAGCCAAATTAAATGATTTTTATTTTGCATGAATTTGCAATTTTATTCAAATTTTTCTGTGTTATAATTAAAATATTTTCCAATAAATGCTTTTTTCTACAATCAATCACAATCTATATTGAACTGGTGACTATATTATTGTCTCAGGTAAAAGCATTCATTCGCAATTCCCAATGAGTCGATAACTAACACATTTTAGAACATTGCCCCAAATCACGTTAAAATTTTTGATTCTTACCGCAATTACTGGGTTGCGTGCAATTTAATAAACCTGTGCTGACTCCAAAAATATGTATCTTAATGAAATAATTATACACACATATTTGATCTGGATTCTATCCTTCCACTAAATCAAGTTTTTTATTTGAAAAAAAAATATTACCATATAGGTCAAAATTGGAATACAGGCATCTATTTTTGCAGTTATTTTTTTCAACAAGTACTAAAATATTGAATAAACCTGCATACTTCGATAATCTATGGCCCAATATCTACTAGCCCTATTTAAATCTAAATTTTAGCTTTAGATACCTGGCCAATTAGGGGAGATGGCCATTTCTCACACATTTTGAACAATATTTTTAAGACCATTGGACGTAAAATTATAAAATATATTTAAGCATTTTAAAGAGATACATTTTACTAAAACTTGATTTTTAGGTTACCAAATTAACCCCACATTTTATTATAAAATATCTTATTTATTTTTTTTTCTTATCCTTGGCTGGCGCTGTAAAAAAATTTAAATTTCTACGTTATCTAGTTTTTGAGGAGAACCACTTTGTGAAAGACAGATAGATAGGTACTGTAATGAGCGACCCAGCCGGTTGTGACCATTACCAGTGATTGTATGTAGTTTTTCAAAATTGTCGAATTTTGCTCATCTTTAAAAATTTTCGAAGAATAATTTACTTTTGATTTTCGGACCCAATTTGTCTACGTTGCGTTTAAAATTATTTTATTTCAATAAATTGTAACCCCAGCTCGTAGAGTCGACAGGGAAGTGTTATCAAATTCAAACAACAATTGACCTCAACGTTTTATTACAATTGGTCAAAAAATAAATCAACAAAATTTCAAGTTTGTGATTTTCAAGTGTTCTTAAACATAATACAACAAAATAAAAGTGAACCTGTTTGTTTCAACTTGTTTAAATTTGCTGGACACAGATCTGAGAGAAATATTTCTTTAGAAAATTAAGAGAATTCATTAAGCACAAGTAATCTGACATTCTTTGTCTAACTCTTTCGCTCGTATATGGTGCGTCGGTTATAAATTTCCCAAAGTTTATTAATAATCGCAATGCTTTTCCCAGCTGAGCCATTTAGTTTGTACTCAAAGGTTTTCAAACCAAATGCAGCTAACTTTGTACCTGATTATCGGTGGGCGTTCGCTGGTTAGTTTGTACACAGAGGTTCTCAAACTATTTTCAGGTGTCGGTTTTATTCCCCATTCTTTTGTGTTTTTGTCGCTTCTTAATCCAAGCATACTTCACATAGCATACAGTTTCCTGTTAAAGCTTTGAGCTAACAATATCCAAAGGATAATGCTACGAGAAAATGGAGCTCAAGCTTGGAAATGAAGTTGTGATTTATCGTAATAAATCAAATTTATAAATGTTGATTCAATCTTACAGATCTCTCGTTCTTTCACTCTTTCTTTCTTTCCTTTGTTAACTTGTTCCTTTGTTTGTTTTTCTGTTTTTCTCATACCAAACTCAATCACTCGAACTCAAACCAGTGTCATAAAATAGACTAGAAATATTGTTCAGATTTCGTCGAAACTTTCTGAGCAGAATTTTTCCCTTCCAACACTACATCTACTTCTACGGCTACTGTTCTAATTAAAAGGGGCGTTTTCTGGCTTAGAAAGTGGCTAAGCTTGACTTAGCACAAAAAAAAAACATTTAAATTAACGTTAGAAACTGGCAAGAAGTTCTCATTTCTTTCGTCAAACATCTCCCTAACGAGAGCTGATGCTGATACTGCTCGTCCGCCTACGTTAGTAAATTTATGTTGACAGTAAATCTAGGCATGCGACTATAAATTAGTAATTTTGCAAAAGCTTCCCGACCGCGACGCGCGGTGTTGTAATTCTCCGTGGCCTATATAGGAGGTCCTTTTTTTTGGACGTGTAACCGATGAGGGGACCCGCGGATAAAGCAGACCGGGCGAGTACACCAGAACAAGAACCAGAAGAGGCTACTACTCCTTCTAGGGTGTTAAGGCGTACGTTCCCGTGGAGCACACCCAGGGGTTCACATGTGTTGGGACTTTGTCTATGTCTGGAAAGTTCCGGTTTTCCTTGTTTTTCACGTTTCGAGAACTTACAGTACATCATCAGCAAATCCTAATATAGATGCCTGCTGTCAGTTACCGAGCCTGCGGTGATGGGTGTGATCGATTTTTTGAACCCCTGGAAACTCAGTTTCCAACAGCAGAACATCGAAGAACGACCTTAAGAAAATAGAAGTTTTTGGAAGCAAATTTGCTTTATTTGTTTTCGTCTTTTTTTTATTCTATTCTCTTTGTATTTGTTTTTTTTCTCTCTCTCCCCTTTTTTTTACTAAGACTGGTAGTTGCACCAGTCAGCGGTAGTTTTCTTGGCCCTATAATAATTTTCTAACAACGACTTTCTCATTGATTCGGTTTGTTGTGGAAGTTTTACATTCCTTTCTCTTTTTTTTTGTGTACGCCCCCCAACCCCATATCGATCTAAATTAGGAACAAGTATTTCTCAAATTTTAGGAAAAGTTAATTAAATCATATAAGAGCAAAAAAACCATCAAATAAAATTATCGGACAATTTAAAATTTACTTGCCTACTTATTTCGTAGCAAACATCACACAAATGGCTCAAGAACTTCATGTTGAACAGAAAAGTGTTTTTTTTTTGTTCATTCACGTTAATTAGAACAAACAGAAGTAATTTCCCCTTTTTTTTTAAACTTCCGTATTTCGTACTCGTTTTTATAAGTCCGGAAGTTGACCATAATTTTTAAACTAATTTCACCGAAGTTTAGTTCTTGACTATAATTTTTAACTTCTTTACGGTGCTTTAAGTTTTTCTTCCCCTACCCTTAACTTCTGGGGACCGAAAGACATCCTCTGTATCTTGCTAGAGGGCATGAGAATGCAGAATTTCTACTAATTTAAATATTTCTAATCCAAATTAGCCGTTAAATAAATTTAGAAAAGGATTCTTAAAGTGCAAATCAAACTGCAAACCCATTTGGAATGATGTCGTCCCTTTATCTTGCAAGTTTTACTTCGATAATTGAAATTTAAATAACTTACAACTGTACGTGTTTATAAGGGCGTTTCTTGAACGTCAAATTCCTCCAGCCTACCACCACATGGTCTTGCCGAGATATTTGCTACGGTCTCCGTTATCGGCACTTTTACCCTTATTTATTACTCTACTTTTCAGCGGTCCTTAAAAACTAACATGTTATTTTACTGAGTTTAGGTATCTGTGCTTGAAACAAACCAGGCCTAAGAAATAACCCTTATCTAATTTGTGAACGCTAAGAAATCGGTTTCTCACGCAAAACGTTATGTTACAAAGAATTTTATATAGTACAATATTTGTAGATTTAATATTTCCAAGAAAATATTGAATAAAATTCAATTAAATAAAACAAACAAGGAAATAGTACAGTTTAGTAGAACTCGACTCACCACAGTACGAAAATCTAAAACTGGAAATATTTTCGAAAGAGCCATCTTTGAAGGAAACTGAACATTTCCAAAATGCAGTTTTCATGTTTTTTTCGAATTTTTATTTTCTCTTCACTCTAATCTGTAAAACTAAAAAAAAAATGCTTAAGGCTAAAAATTTAACACAGATATTCTGCATATTGAAATTTAAGTGATTTCATGAAAACTTAAGATTAAGTTTTTAATTTTTAAACTGGTAACTCTGAAAATATCTTACCAGTCATATTTTTTTTCTCTGAAATGATTATGTCTCAATCTTTTATTGAAAATTCGATTTTTAATTAAAATTCCGTCAATCTAAAAGAAATTTTATTATAAAGTTTGTACAAAGGCGAGGCAGATTTGATTACAAGAATACCAAAAACGAGAAATCAAAATAATAGTAAATAATACTTACTGTGTAGATAATCTTTCTCTAGCAACTTTCCTTAACAGTCTTTCACTATTTGTTTTGACTTTAATAACTTTCTGAATAAAAGTCTCAAAATACGGTTATATTCAGAGTTTCAAAAATTTTAAATTTAAATTTCAAGTATTTTAAATATCTTACAGTCGTGTGTCAAGAAATGTCTTCAATAGAAAATGTGTTCATTTCATTTAAATAATAATTTAAATATATTACAAACTGAAGTCCGTAAGCTAAAATAATTTTTGAAAAAATTGAAAACGGGTCAATACGGGTTCAAAAATGAGAAAAGAATATAATCATTAGAATTTCACAAAATAAAAAAAAATCTGAGCTGCGACCATTTTCGATTATTTTTGCACAAGCTGCTAGAAAAAATTCAGCCAAGAGCGAGTCGGGGTCGCACAATTAGGGTTCCCTACCAAATACTAGAGTGAACAGTCAATAGACCAAATTAAATCATTTTTACTTATGTATAAATTTGAAATTTTATCCAAGTTTTGTTGTCTTGTAATTGAAAATTAAAGATATTGTCCATTTTCAAATATACATACTTTTTTATACAATCAATCCAAATATTTATGGAATTGATAACTATGTTGATAACGTCTCAAATAAAAGGCATTCATTCGCAATGACCAACACACTTTATAAGACGATATCGAATCGCGTTAAAATGTTCGATACCAACCACAATGACTGCATTGCGTACAATTTAATAAACCAGTACTAACTCTGAAAATATTTATCTAAATGAAATAATGTAAACAACAGCTTTCATTTGCATTTTATCCTTTAGCTAAATGAAGTTTTTTATTTGAAAAAATTATTACCTTATGAGTAAAGGAGCGTAATTTTTCATAAAATATTTTTTCTCAACAATTATTATCATATTCTTCATGGTAGACCCTTATTGACCGAAAATGTTATGTTTTTTTTCAATTTATTTAACATTTCTTAGGCCCAGTTTGAAAATATTTAAATTTTTTTGGTTTGTTGACAATTTTCTAAACAGTTTTTTGACGTTTTCAATAAATTTAAATATCGCGTAGTTACGTGATATTTAAATTTATTGAAAACGTCATCTCATGAGAGTTCACAAATTAAGATGGTTAGTTTATTTTACATAGAATAGGAATAATGAAAAATAGAAGACCAAAAATTAGATATGGAAAAATATTGTTTTTTTTTTATATAAATTAGGAAAATATAAAAAAAATACCTAAAAAAGTTGTAGCACTGGACATCGATGTTTCGCTCTCATTTGAACTCGTCAGCAGTGCATAACATGGAAAGGGGAACAATGAGGAAGAAATACTTAAAAATAAAAAAAAAATTAAAATATAAAAAAGAAAAATAAAGAAATTTTAACATGAATAGACGTTTCATCATCAATTTACTGTGTTAAAAATTTAAATATTTGAAGCCCACAAGTGTAGTTCAATGCCGAAAGGGGTATTAGCCCTCGGAGTAGTTGTTTCTTGTGGATCTTGTAGTCGCATTTCAAAAAGCAGTTTAGAAAATTGTCAACAAACCACAAAAATTTAAATATTTTCAAACTGGGCCGAAGAAATGTTAAATAAATTGAGAAAAACAAAATTATTATCATATCGAAAAAGACTAAAATTTGTTGATAATCTATAACCCAATATCTACTAACGCTATTACAATCTAATTTTTGTCTTTATAAATCTAGAAAAACGGGGGGACGGTCATTTCCTACACATTTTGAGCTGAATCTTTCAAACGATTGGTCCCAAAATTATAAAAAAAATATTTTAGGATCATTAAAGGAGCTTCTTCAAATAATACCTTACACGATATATTAACTAAAATTTGAATTTTCAGAGACCAAGTTAACCCATCACTTTATTATAAAATATTTTCTTTTTCTAATCGTTGGTTAACGGTATTTGCGTAATCATGAAGAATTAATGCTGTGCAAAATTTCAAATTTCTACGTTACATATTTTTCGATTAAAACCTCTTTGTGACAGACGCGAGAGTGAGATTAGAAGGGCTCCGTTTTATTCTTTTAAGATATGGAACCCTAAAAGGCATGAAGTTCATTTTCAAATTCGGCATTTAAAAATCTCCTCTTATTTGTAGAACCGTTCTATACTTACGTACGTTAAAGGCGAAATCATAAGAAAAACCTTAAATTTGAAAAAGAAATTTCTGGATAATCAAAATTTAAAATAAAATCAATATCTCTCAATATCAACATTACGAAAAAAAATTAAAAATCAAAAGTTTAAGAGAAAATCCCAAGGATTTAATTTTAAAGTATTAATTTATGTAAAAAAGTTGTAAACATTTATCAAAACAGAACTTTTATAAAAAAGTTGACAGTTTCAGAAGAAGCTCGAAGTTTTCGAACAAAAAGTTTACAAAAAAAAATAGAAGAACAAGGTCGATTTCACACTAAAAGATCCGGCACTAAAAAAATAGTTAAAAAAATAAAAATTATTGACTCAAATCAGAAGGAGAATTTAGCTTTTCTACATCGGATAACTTAACTTCGCCCATAGAAGGATCAGTTAATGTAAATTTTAAGGTAGAATTTTTTACTGTTTCCCGAAATTGGAGTTTTAAGCCTAAAGGTGTGGTTTGAAATTAAAATTTCAAAAAACAATGTCAACATTGAGTTAAAGCTATAAGGCCTATTCACGGAATATGCATTTTCGGTGTTACTAATGGTTTTACAATTATTCTGCCAATTGGAATTATTAAAAACTTATCTGATGAAATACCTTTGTTATTATTTTAGTATTCGTATCATTCGTATGTAAAAATGGGTGTGCTAAATTGTTGTAAACGTTATCTAAATTAATTAAATTAAACCAAGCAGAAACTAAACCCCATCATTAGTTTAAATCACAGGAATTAAATCAAATATTGTACTAATTTTAGAATTACCCTTTACAAAAATTGCATGATTAATTACCAGTATTTAAACATTATCTAAAAATACTCTTTAAAATAAACATTAATTTGCAGACCTTTCCCAATTAAAATTTTTTACAATTAGTTAATAGGTTGAACGTGGGGTCTAAATGGAAATGGAAATTAATTTATTTTTCTTAATCATATTCAATTTAAATGCTTAAAATATTTCTTTAATGTTTGATCAACTGCTGCACATAATAGAACTTGTGAGTAATGTAAAAAATAATGCAATTCAATTTTGAATATTAATACACGTTTTGTTGTAAATCTACTACTTTTTGTCAAGGACTACTGTTAAATAAAGCTCGGCATTTTAAAATCCCCAACCCTTAACAAAAAAATCAAATAAAAATATAATTTCACACAAAAGAGCATTCACAATTGCATGTTCGTCAGAGCAATTAACCTAATGAATTTTTAAGTTGTTTCATTCGTTCTGATAAACAAAGCAAACATTTTTATAATTGTACACCATTTGGACAATCTAATGCAATTCTGCCTTTCCATCTGCATTACGAAAGCCGCATAAAAGAATTACTCTTTGAATTTATTCAAGATGAGATTCAAAGGGTGGCTTTACGCATACCTCCTTCCTGCTACGAATAGTGTTCGCATACCTTTACTGTTGCATAAATTCCTGGAATGCCGACGAAATGCCATTATCTGGCATTTTTGTGATATTGCGATATCTGCTACAGTGGGAAGAAATACTTAAAATTTTAATTTGCATAGCGAAAATACGAAAGAATGTAATATTTTCCAATGAATACTTCTAAACTGCAGATACTATTTCAAATGTATCACACTAAGTACAGGGTGAATCATTAGTACGGTAATGCCCTGTAGTTCCTACATTTATTTTGATAACAAAAATATTTTTCGTACGAAGGTACACTGCCATGAGGCGCACATTCTAAAATTATTTTTCACTTTTTAAATAGAATACCTTATATATTTTTACCTATTTAACTGTTGTCAAATAATGGGGGTCTGGGATTACTAGTTTTTGAGATATTTTGAAAAATGAGATTTTAGTTTAATTTGGAAGATCGTTTCAAAGACCGGAAGCAATCAAATCATGTTACTGCAGTAAATCCTTTTCTTGAAACAAAAAGTAATTTTATTTAAATAATATTTATTATTATACAGGCTGGTTGGCGAACGCAAAATTATATTTTTCAAAAAAATTTAAATATCACATTCTGTATATTATTTATTATGTTTGTTAGGCAACAACTAAGCTTTGATTTAATGTAATAATTTGTAGGTCTAGTTGTTATATTCTGAAATTTATTTAACTTTAAATTTGAAAAAAAGATACGTAAATTTGAATATTTAAAATGCATTGCTGATTCAAGTTGTAGAAAATTTATTTCTTAACGGTAACAAAAAACACTAATAAATAAAATTTTAACCGCCTGTTTCCAAAAAAGTTTACAAATCCAGAAATTCGATGTTTCGTCCCCACTGATTTTACCAATCCAAGGTAAAATGGACAAATGTTATTATTATACATTAGCTTAATTAGGCCACAGTATAGGTTACATTCTTCTTGAAAATATGCTCCATAAAACTAATTTATCTTAATTTTTTTTTGTCGTTGTGGAAAATGGGTTTGTTTCGTTAATATTCTTGACCGAAACAAACGTAAAATTGACAAGAATGAACAAATGTTGTATCACACATTAGTTTTACCCTTATTTTCCTAAATAATATGACTTTTGCAGAGAAGATAGCGTCAAGATGCCTAGAATTTGGGTAGGGGAAAAGGGGGCAGATTCAACTTTGGGGCACATTCAACCAAACCCTTTTAAAGTGCACCCTGATTTAAATTTAGCTTTTCATATGTCAGAACACTCACCAAGAAAGTTACATTACTCTTTATGCTCATTTTTTAGTGTTTAAACAAAATTGTGCAAAAATCAGATTTTAAATTAATTTTTTGATTTTCAATTTTTTCAGATGAATTTTCTAAATTTGATCTGTAACAGGCTGCATTCGATATCTGTTAAATGGTAGATTGTTAATAATTATAGTACCCCAAGCGTGAAATTATACACAGCGGAAAAAAAATATTTTTTCAAAAATTTAACATGAGGCAGATTCGACCAGCTTGGATGGGACAATTTCAACCACTGGCTTAGGGTGTTCTGACAATCTTAGCGTGGTTTCTGTCCCATGATGTAACTTTTTCTTTTTTTATTCTTTTTTCTTAATTTATAAATATGGAAAAAAAAATCGATTTTGAAGTTTGATATGTGTACGTTTAAAAATACAATTAAAGATGTTTTTCTCCATAATAAAATGTGATTTCCAACTGGCGACATTTCCGCTAAAAATATATAAAATGGTGTGTAGGGAAAGAATTAAACAAAATTAATTCAAATGTCTAATTAAATTGTTGTACCAAAAACCACTAAGCTACATATATCCGTTGGTCAGTGATATATCACCAGATGATCAAGGTAACATAGTTTTAAAGTTCTCAAGTCCAAATTCTGCAGAAAATGTCATTTTTATTTAAGGTTAACCGCACATATTACAATGTTTACTAACACCAACGTTATTGTCTTTGAGTGTTGTTTTGAATCTTACTTCAAACATGTTTCGCCAATTTTTTATTTCACTTGCAAAATACATAATGAACTTATTTAGGTAAAAAAAAACATTTTCATTTGACTGTATAAAAAAATATGTATTTATATCTCATGGTTGAAATTACCCTATCATTTGGTTGAAAGTACCCGGCTAGCGGGGGCAGTTTGAACCATTTGTAAGGTTTTTTTTAAACGCTCATTGCTGGTATTAAAATTACTTTTAAATCGCTGAAAATTAGTTGGGCATCTTGTAAATAAAGGTTTATAAAATATTACCAAGCCCATTGTTACCAGATTTTTCTAATACAACTTCAAAAATGGCCCATTGAATAGAAAATGGTTGATTCTGTTCACATTTCCCCTATAGATAATGACCAGCATCCAAACCAATATGTTTTCTAACTGAGAGTTCATATTTTGGAAAATATGTATCATTTATATGACTAAAATTAGAATGATGAATTAAGTTAGTGGATTTTAAAGACGTTATTTTTGTTTAAATCCAAAAATTTTAAGAAAAAACGGATTTTATTAAGATAAATCTAAAAAAATTTTAATTTTTTTAATTTATAATTAAATATCTCCCGAATGATAAGAATCAGCCTCACAGATATTTATATCAAAGCAAAGCTTAGCTGTTAATTAACACAAATGGAAAATAATATACAGGGTGTATCATTTGAATTTTTTGAAAAGAATGTCATTTTGCGTTTGCTAATCACCCTGTATAACTCCAAATGTTATTTAAATAAAATTAAATTATTACTTCTAAAAGGATGTTCTGAAATAATTTGCTCTAAAAATAAAATCACACGGTCTTTCAAATTGGGCTTAATTTTCATGATTTTTCTAAATATTTTAAAAACCGTTAACCCCACATTCCTATTGGTTGCTATCATTTTAATTAACATTTCGTAGGAGATGATTTAAATATATAAAAATATATAGGGAGTTCTATTTAAAAAAAGGCAAATCTAATGCACCACTCTGTATATATCAATCCTATATAGTAAAAAATAATTTTAAAATGTACGCCTTATGCTAATGTACACTACTATGAAAAAGTCCTTGAACAGTTTAAAAATGTGTCGTTACCTCACTAAATTTATAGAGGATGTAATACATCATTTAGTTAAATAAATTTGGTAATTATTTGTCTAAAAACAGTTTAAAAAATTGGTGTTTTGTATCCCCACTCTTAATATGTAAAACGATGTCAATGCGTCTGGGAGCACTAGCTAATAATTTCTGAATTATATCTTCTAGAATTCATTTTTATTCTTCCAGAAGATAAAATAATACAACAGAATATATTAGAACACGCTCAGCTCTTTTTCTATCCAGGTTATGACAGAAATGCTCAATAACATTGAGGTATGTGCTTTGTGGCAGAAACTTCACTAATTGTAGAAAGTTTTGTTTTTTGTTGATGCAAATAGCTCTTAACCAGTCTATAAAAGTGTTTGAGATCGTCACAGTGATGCAGAAAAAAATTGTTACCTATTAAATGACGATTAGAGGGAATTCGGGGATATTGAAGAATAACTTCATACCGCTCCTTTTTTAACATTTCTTTAATTTTTATTAAATCGCCAAGGTTTGTAGCGGAAAAACCATCCTACACCATTACGGACCTTCCACCATGCTTGATGGTGGGTAATAAATCTCACTTCTGATAAATTTCACCTATCCTTATAGCGATAAGTTGCCTCAAAAACTGCCAAATACTTGAGATTGGAATTCTTTCGTCCATAAGTTATGACTCCAGTCTTTGACAGTCTAATTTTCGTGTTCTCTAGCGTAATTCAGTCGATTTTGTTTATTATTTTGCGAAAGAGATAATTTGAGCCTGTCTTTACACCAGCATAGGCCTACTGTCAGTGGCTCCCTACGAGCAGTCGACAAATCAACACTAATTCTTTGAGCATTGTATAAATTTTCAGATTTTCAGTAAGCTTTTAATACTTTGATCTTCTATTGCGTTAGCAGTTACTTTTAAATAATGCACTGGCTCCTGTGTTAATTTATTAAAACACCCACTTCGTTTTTTGCCTTCGATTAATGATTGATGCGTTTTTTAAATATTTTGTCACAATATATACTGCAATAGATTTCTCAATTTTAAATTTCTGTTACATTGTACACAGATATATCGTTCTTTGTACAATATGTCAAATGCACTTTTGCATAGATTTGTAATATTATCGGGATTAGTCTATTGCATTAATTTTTTTGCTTTCCATAAACAATATATGCATTTGTATTATATTATTGGCGATTCAAATTAAAAGTTCGCGCCAACTATCAGCTGATCGCAAGTAGGTCGCTTGCTTATAACCTTCTTTAAGGCTATAATATGTATGTAAAGATTAGACATTTCCTATGAATATTTTTTTATTTTGCCAAGCAGTTTTTATAATTTTCAAATAATTATATGTATATTAAGAGGACAATAATTAAGGTAATTAAAACAAGCCGATTGTTTATACAAATTATAATGGATTCGGGGAAAAAGCTTTTATGTTTTGGAATAGGGGCGAGATAGATTGCAGTGCATAAGCATCTTAATCTTGTTTTTACAGCTCAACTTCTGTATGGAATAATTGTTAAAAGGTAAATTTATCATTATAACCTCAATCCTCAGGAATATTATTTTAATTTACTAGAACAGTTTAACATTCTAAAAGTTGTAAGTGAGGAATAGGTTAGAAGATAATGTAAAATTTCTTGAAGTCGTAAGTTATTTGAAAAGAACTAAATAATTTCTTAGAAGGCGTAGTAATACTTAATACTAGTTAATTTTGCTGCTCAGTTGAAGATTGAAAATATTTTTAGAGGAAAGGCTTCTGAATGGAAGTCACGTTTATTATTGGTGTGTAAAAGAAGAAAATGGAGAACATTTAAAATAAAGTAATTACATCGAATAAAATTCCTTCATGATAGCATCCACCTATTCCTAATTACTGAATTAAATTACTACTTTCAAAAATTGTTTATCTGATGTTTTAGCCCCCCATATCTTACTGATAAAAGTGATAATGACCACTAATAAACTGTATTAACAATAAATGCCACAATAAATATTAAAAAGTACAATATTTTGACAAGTGACTGATATGACTGGACCAGGGTTCGTTTTTTAGCACCGAAATCAGCCAAGAAGGATTCATTTCAGTGATGAATTTTAAAATTTGGTTACCCTTACCATTTTGATTCTGCAGCATAGCCATGTTGCTGCTTAAACTAGAATTTAAGTACATTCTGGAATACTTCTAATGTTTGGAAATTATTTAAAACATTAGCCACATAGTTATGGTATCGTAAATGTCCTTCTTGAGGAGAAATGAAATAGCTGGCTGTAAAACTATATTTAAAATTGATAACATTTAGTAAAATTAATCATAACTGTCTCAACAATAAAAATGTTACGGAAGAGAAATAATAGCACTCTATATGAAATATCATGTTTTTTAATTTCATAAACAAAGAATGTTAGCAAAAGCCTTCTAAATATTTTCTCTTGTATATTTTTGTATAATGCAGCCATAAACAATGCCAAAAATCTTTGATTTGCTTTTTATTTGATTTGAAGTAAATTCCATATTCTATAATAATGAATAACTAAATTTAAAAAGTCTATAAATATAGGTAGGTATAAACAAATGTCTCCAACTACTTTAGGTACTTAGGTACAAACTAATCAAACAATTAACTTCTGATTCTAACATTAACTAACCGAAAATTGAACGCTTGTTAAGGCTACATTCACAAAGCAAACGCTATATCAAAATGTAAACAAACCTGTGACCTACAAGCAGTAGTTATAATTGTCGCCACCAGAGGGAGTGATCCTTAGCTGGAAATGCCAATAATACTGATTAGCAAGAATTAGTTGTTTTATCCCCGATATGCAAACAAGAAATGAGTAGAAAACCGGGCATCTATTTGCACATTCGCGAGTTTGTCAATATTTGTTGAAATTTATTTTATTACCCTTATAACTTAATAATGGTGTAGACTTTTCTGCAATATATTCTAGAAAAGATTGTAAACTTGCCTTTTAGTTAAACTGCACTTAAATATATGGATTTTTTTCTCTTCTATATACGTAGTTACAAAAAAAATCTGCATGTCTCCAAAGGCTTTTTCACAGTACTGTACCTTCGTATTAAAAATACTTTTGTTAACAATACATCTGCAGGAGCTACAAAGCTTTACCCTACTATTGACTCACCCTGTAAATTTATTTCTGGTTTGATATTTAATTCCCTGTAATGCAACCATTAAGGTGCCATTACACGGCGTGTCGATTGCTACGCCTGGAGTGTGAAGTGCGAAATGACGCACCGATTGTCGTAGCGTTCTCACGGCGTGTCCATTGACAAGTCTTCTGTGGCCCCAAGCTTTATTTTAAAATGCCTAATCGTCGAGAATGGATGCTCAGTTGCGCAGCAGTTTGTTATATTTTATTGAATAGTGATGATTTGTGTAAAAAGAAAAGAATAGAAAATATTTTTGGGTTATTGTCAGCTATTTTCAGAGTACTGACGAAACCAATGCTACTCTAACCAGAAAAGGCAACAAATATTTTGATGACTTGTGCTCACTTAACAATAATCTTAAGAGGACTAAAATTTCAATATTATCATATTCACCAAAGGGCACATTTGATAGCGACAGAAACAGCAATTTTTAAGCTGGCTCATGGCAAAATGACGAAGGCAGCTTTACATCTAGACATCTATGTTTTGCCTTTGTAAAGTGCCTAGGAAAGCAGGAATTGAAGCCAAATATATTAGAGACAGTTTTGAAGAATATTTTAAGACTTGTTACTATGGTAAGAACAATATGAGGTTTAGTTATAAGTTTCATTCATTTTCATAAAAATAAATAATGTTACAGGCTTATCAGTTCGAATTGATTAACACGTGAATTGATTAAAACCCACTTTATTATTAAACTTAACTCGGATCACTACAACTGAACAATTAACTCACTTATTGATTGCTAACTGCTAACTCACTACTTAACTACACCGACTTTCATTGACCAACTCGAGTGAAAGCTGACCGCCTTTTATAGTTTTGGCCCCCGGCTACTAGATCTTTTCGACAGATAAGGCTTATCGTTTGCCGAAATTTCTGAAACGCTTATCTGCCATTTGTTTCGTTATCGCGGCCGCTTTCCCCTTATCAGATCCTTCTAGAAACTTTCTTTATTTACTAAATTCTACAATTCTATTCTAAATCCTATTTAATCTATTTACATTGCGTTACAATAATAATAATGTAAATGTCAATAAGGGTCTACCATGAAGAATAAATAATAATGTAGTGCCCATCAGCATTTCTTTTTTCTTTTTTAAGTCGCTGATTAAGCAAGAAACATTAAAATTACGCTAGATTTGCATCCACAAATCATACACAGCATTTCTATCTTTATGTTCCTTATGGGATTCAAAATTAGGGGTTGTTGTTCATATAATGTCAGAAATTTAGAACAATCTAACTTAAAATCCAATAACCTTCAGCAGTTTTCGAAATCGGCAACTGCACTTCGATACTTTAGTCCAAGTCTGGCCTGCCCCCTTTGAATTTTACGGCTCATCGTCGGGAACCGACGCGCCACCTGAAATTCGACATGCAGACCTATTCTCACGGCGCCTGGACCGTCGGTTTACGTGCCAAACGTGTCACTTCACCCGTAGTGTAATGGGTCTTTTACAGTATTTGTTATCTTATTAATAAACAAACATTTGATTACATTAAGTCATCATACAATTCTCATATCAGTTACAGTCAACATCCTGCTGCCTTCAAAAGTAAACTTTCGGAGAGTTTAAACTTTGCAAAATATTTATTAGCTACACAACATAAACTTACTAACTCAGACAAAGAAGAAGTTTTACACCTTAGGATATTTGTATTGATACTCAAAAACTTAAATTTTTATAAGCCACGAAAATTGAGAAATACTTACTCACTTATAAAATAATAGCTGAATCTTCTTGATACACCTTTAATAGAAGCTTTGGATGGGATATTAAACGAGATATTTATGTACAAGTCTATGACCCACAAAATGAGTTGGCATAACAACTTATTGTTATAATACGTCGTCTGTTTAAGAATTAAACATTGACTTTTGGGCTTAAGTACTTTTAAAATTGCTGTTTTAGCTTTCCTTAAATCTGCTAATTATTTTTAAGACAATATATTGTCTTTTATTTTCTAGAATTCCTGCTTTATTTTTCATCAGACTGGTCGCTCCATCAAGTATGCTAGAAAAACAGTAGTTGCAAATGATTAATAGGGATCTCGAGATTGCTCTGAAATGGCGACATGAAAATCAGACTTCGAGGCCTCAAAAACTAGGAACTCTGTTTCTCTACGAAAACATCAAGAGATAATAAGACCAACATCCTCATGGACAACAAAATCCTTTATGTAGAATCTAATTTCTCTATCCAAGAAGTGAATAGAAGCATTAACTTCTCTCGGAACGAAGATCTGCGCGCCACTGCCAAGTTCGCCTCTAAACTGGCCTTTGTTTTTCGAGCCAAAAAGTACCTCACATCTCATCAACTGCTCATTCTCTATAAAGCTCAAGTTGGGCCACCATCAGAATACTATTCATATGTTTAGAGTTCAGTTCCAAAGCACGATTTAAGTCTTTTGGATTCAATTCGAAGGAAAGAGATTCTCCTAATTGATGATGAGAATTTGATCGAATCTCTTAAATCATTGGAGCACAGGCGAATAGTTGATCAGTTGTCTCTTTTCTGCGACTACTTTCATGGGGTATGCTCGGAGAAACCGATCCCTCAAAAAGAACAGTTTATGCCATAAGCCAGTCGGGGGCAGCAAATTAATATCAAGCTTGACACAGTCAGGACGTCTGCCTGTGAGGGTTTTTTTATAGAACTTCCAAATTTACTTAATGGAATTTTCCTTGATAATTAAAACCTATCCTTATTTAAAATGGAGGTTCGTCGCCATCTATCTTTATTATTGCATCCTACTCCCAATACTCCAAAGGCATAATAGAGTTTTTATTTGCGAGTGGATTATACATAAAACGTGTATGGAAATACAAATTATTACGACGAAATAATACATAAACATTAGTTGTTTTAGCGGACCCTCTCACTATTCTGCCTTATTAACTGCTTCTAATTTTTGGGTGTAGTTATGTAGTAAGATAATATCTACAAAAAGGTTTTTGCAAATCAGGAATGCCCTGTTACAGTGACCGATTTGCCACTCTTTTAAGTGGTCGAAAAATATTTACATAAATTTTTATCTTTATTAGGCATTCCGAATATGTGTTAAAATTACCTTATGACTAATTGTGGGTCATCCTTTGCAATGAACTATCACATTTGAAAAAGATTTCAGTCGATATTGTTCAATTTAAAAATACACATAAAGAAATTAATGCAAGTTGGTATGTTTGGTTCTTAAAATTTGTCACATAATTAGCAAGACAATTAACATCAAGTTTTTTTCTGTATAAATAAAATTAAGTCCTTCAATTCTCATTTTAATACAAAATAGCAGAATGTAGTTCTTGAAGTCCCGTTTTAATACAAACATTTCTTTTGGGACATTAAATATCATTCCTTTGAAAATTGGCACTAAAAGACTCTTCATTATAAAAGTTATTTGTTGTAAGTGGAATTCTCGGAAAACAAAGATTATTTAAGCCTTCCTTATTTTAAAAGAGAGTACTTTGAGCTCGACTGCGCGATGGCTCGAAAGTTCTGCGGAGAACATTAAATTAGAAAAGCTCAAATCGTTTCGCCAACAAAATGGAACAAGTCGAAAGTTTTCAATGAATGTCTAACGAGGTATTATTCTTCACCATTTAACCTAATCATCATATCACTTTGTAACGTTGAGTCTTACCATGCCAGAAACGCTACTCTGCTCGATGTCCAACTTCTGTTTATTTAATAAGTGGGGCGACTAACTTTCCAAGATATTTGCCAATTATGCCATTATAGATACCGTATTTTTTAAGCCCGCTTTTACAATTTGCATAATGACATTACAGAAATGCTTGGCTAGTGAAATTCGCTAAAGATACATACCATCAACAACGAATGTGTTAATATAAAAATGGCGAATAAGTTTACAATTGATGGCTCAATTGGTTTGTACCAAACAAGCAAAAAGTAAATCGTATTTCAGTGAAAAGCAATGTGCATTGCTTTTGTGCCACTTTCATTTATATCACTTCTTGTTATGGTTAACGTCGATTACCTGAAGGGGAGCGAAACATTAAACCTTTTCAGTAGTTCCTTAATAGGGTCCAATCAGGAGATTGGATAAAATGTTTATAAAATACAAATAAACTATACATACATGTTAACAAAAATGTTCTCAGAATTTCGCCTCACGAAAAAAATCAAATATTTCAGTTAAAGTAAGATAATCAAGATTGCAGTAGAAATTTCGAAAATAATTTTTTACTGAAATTTTAAGCTGCTTTTCAGGATTTTCGGTTTTTTCTCGAAATTTAAGGTTGAAGCTCAAAAGTGTGTTTAAAAATTGCAAGCATAAAGTTGAAAATTTGGGAAACAAATCAAATTTCTCATAAAAAAGTAACTTGAGAAAAAATCTTTTCATCTCAACTTTTTTGAGAAATTTAATCGTTTAAACTACTCACTTCTGATTTAACAGACGAAGTTTTGAAACAAACTATTTTTTTTTCAAGAGCAATTAATTGACCGAAAAGTTTTCTCTCTTTATTTCGTAGAAATTGTTTTGTGCTCTTTGTTCAAATGACAAAATTATGACAAGCATGTCAAAGCTGACACGTCAAATTTATTTGATGTGTCTTCGCCTAAGAGTAATAATCGCTCTTGATATTCAATGTGAGATAGCCGAAAACTAGTTATAATTTACACAGTCATAAATATAAGATACCGATTTAAATAAATAAATAAATAACATGTTTGTTTTTAACCGGTACATACCCAATTATAGGAAACATTCAAACTATCAAAATACAAAGTAATTATACTGCGCAGATATGTATATGGTAATGTATACGTATCAGAAATTATATTCAGCTTTCCAGAAATGTGCTGATTATAGTTTTTAATTGGACATAATTAATGTCACAATAATTCGAAATACTATCGAATATATTGCACATCTTATACAGATAAGGAAAAATTTTCATTGTCCATGTAAAACGCTAAGAATTGTCCCTTCCATAGTTTTCTATGGCCGCTGAACGTATTCCCCTGCTTTGACGCAGCATGCTCGTATCGTCCAGTTTAGATGTTAAAAAAAAAACTCGTCCAGAGTTTTACATTATACTGGAATATTGTTTAGCACAGTCAAGAGTTATTATGGTATATTCTTCATTGGAATTATTATTTATTTTGTTTAAGAAATCTCGTTTATTTATTTTGGTTATCAAAGAATATCAGTTTTATTTTGCCGCAGACGTTGATTAAATCAGCGGATTAAAAGAACATTCAGCATGTGGTACGCAAATTTTAATAAAATTGTTGCCTGCCAGCAGTAATCCTAAACAAAACACGTTAGAAGCTGTGATATACCACTGAAACCTCCTCCAGCACTGATCGCTGCGCTCTGCGTTGATTATTTACACCGGTGTAGGAGGATACAAGGCGCCGCCCGTCTTTCCCACTATTAGCTCTCAATGTTAAATCTCTCATTAACATTCTCCCTATAGACAGTGTTTGACTTTCCTGATGTGTATATTGGTCACCTGCGCATACTGTTGGTACGGAAGTTTGGAAAATAAAAACAATTATTTCCTCGGGGAATCAATAAACAAATCGTCTTAACCAAAGACATACAGTCAATATTATTATGCAGTAGGTTATATAAAAACGTTAATACAATACAATTTTTTCCAATTGCATAATTCATGTTAAACATATCTGGTGTCAATACTTCTATCACGATAAAAACCTTGGTCGAATAGAGAGAGTAGAGAGAGTCGAGTAATATATAATTTTGTTTGCGAGTTAAAATTACTGTTTTGCATTTAAATACATTTTATTTTAAGAAATCATTGTTGCACCAGCCTAAAATTCTATTTAGTTATTCTTGCATGTAAAGGCAATCGCCAATATTAGTAATGTTATTGTAGATTTTCAGATCTTCTGCAAATAGCAGATGGTCGCATTCAATGACAGAAATCATGTCATTTTTAAAAATTAAAAATAATAATGGGCCTAGATTTCATCCCTGTGGAACTCTGGAAGTTGTTATACATCTCTGAGATGGGTGGCCTTCACATTCGACAAATCGTTTCCTAGAAGACGGGTGGGATGTGAACAGGAGTATTAAATCCTCAGTGAAACCAAAACCCTTCACTTTGATAGTAATAAATAATGGTTTATTTGATCAAAAACTTTATGGATATCTATGTAAACTATATCCACCTGTCCTCCTAGATCCAAATTGTCGCATATAAATTCACTTGGTTGCTAAATTTGTGATTGTCGATCTTTTTAACATATAATCATGTTGATTTGGTCACTTACTGAATTGACGTAGGTGTAGATGTTATTATATAAAATCATTTCAAATACCTTAGTAAAATTATATAAAATAGCTACATGTCTATAATTTTGATCATAGATGCATCCCCTGATTTTAATATCGGACATATTCTAGTAGTTATTCATATATCTGGAGATTTAGTTGTGCTATAATAAGATTATACAAAATACATAGTGGAGATGCAAACACGTTAGAACAGTCTTTAATCACCAAATTACGAATTTTATCTATGCCAGCGGTCATCTTATATTTCAATTTTTTATTGATTGTAAGATATCATCTTCTGTAATTCGTAATAAGTTGATTTTACTGGATGAAAATAAAAAATCTTTATTAATATTTTCTGGATTAGAATTTATGTAAACACTAGCAAAGTATTTTCTGAAAACATCCACTACTACTTGTGGCGAGGGTATAGTTTCGTTATCAGTAGTCATACTTCTAGCAATTCGAGAGCGACTCCTTTTCAATTGTAAAAAGGACCAAAATTTAGTTGGATTAAGTATAATTTTATCATCCGCTAGTGAAATGTAATTTTGGTGAGGAGAATCAATTTGCCGCTTAACTGCTGCCCTTAGAATTATATACTGATTACGGTAATGCTGATTTTTAATTTTTTTAAAATTGTTATATGCAACTTCTTTGCATCGCAGATTGTTCTTAATTTCTGTAGTACTACAAATGACCAATTGAATGTTCTGTAATTAAACAGTTAAAGTGCTTAAAATTGAAAACATGTACAACAGCAACCATAGATTACTTTCGGCCTTCCTTGGCCTCATCAGTATGTATATAATATATAGGTTGTATACACTTCCAACTTAAAGCCGCTAGTCAGTCGTATAAGTATTCAAAAGAGTAAACCCCTACTAGGTGACTTGTAACTGACTTTTAACTGTTTATTAGGCAAACATTTTCGCTACATGCTAATTGAAGCATTATTCTCTGCTGAGATAATAAGCCTTGTATATACGAATATATACAAGTTTATTACGATGCAATTGAAATCTTATTTCATTAGCATCTAATAAAAACCAGATTGCAATTGCAAAGTTCACCTAGATGAGGCAAAGTTTGTATCACGGGTTGCATCGCAACATCCATTGATACAAACGTCCTTGGCGTGACTTTGCTTTCATCTAGTTCTGCAGTAAACCAGAGTGAAAAAGTGCGATTTCTTTTTTTGGACACACTTTCATCAAATGAAACGACTACAATATAATTTTTATGGAAATAGAAGCTGCACAACTTAGTCACTGACTTTTAGCTGACAATTTTGTATGTAAATCCTGACACGATGCTTATTACCAAACAAAATCTTTTGATTTACAATCACTGTAACTAGTCATTCGAGAATTGTGTGATGAGGAATATTTTTTTGTGAAACACATACGGCATTAGGTATGTTTATGTTAGGAGTAGTTTTGGAGACAAAAGTAGATTTTCATGCATTTATCTTGAAGAGGAACTTTCTACTTTTCTTGAAAATTTAACTGTAAACTATAAAACCAATTCCCGTGGTGGCACTTTTAACTTACGACCAACTCTGTTCATAAATGGCCGCCAGGCAATTAAATTTTGCATCGTTTTTTGATTTGCTGTTTCACTAAATTTCTAAAATGTTTTATTTCTATTAATTTTACAAAAAAACTGATTTAGTAGAAAGATTTAAACAATTTTTGACGTGCTCTTTTAATTTAATAATTTCTGAATTAATAATTGCCAAATATGTGACACTGCACCAGAGGTAAGGGCGTCATACCACCTCTGACGCGGATGAGGAGGGGGATCCAAAAAGTAATGAAATTCGTGTGACATAATTTATGGATGACTCCTTTTCTGAGAAAATTTTCCTGTAAACTATTAAACCAATTTACGTGCTGTGCTTCTAGTTTTACCAGCGATTTAAGGACTAGTTTTGAAGACAAAAGTAGATTTTTTATGTATTGAGCTTAAAGACGAAGCTTTTGCTTTCATAAAAAAAATAACTGCAAACTTTAAAACAAATTACAGTTGTGCGCACTTTTGGTTTTACGAACGATTTTTGACTGCGATTACACAAAAACGGCACCCCTATAAATCCTAATGTTTTGCTATTTCATCAAAATACACCGTGTCCAAGAGAACAAGCGCCAGTATGGACATCTCGGAAACGACCAAAGATACAGATTTGGTAAATTAGAGAAAAAGTTGACTAATATAATGTCGCTCAGAAACATTCCAAGCAATTTTTATTTTTAGAGTTATTTAAAAAATGCAAATTTTTACATCTTGTTATTCTATTTTTTTTTCTGACCTTAATAATAACGATAAAGTAAATCTGAGGAAACTTTATCATTGCAACATCAAATGAGCCTAACAACTATTAAAATTAAATTGAGTTTTAGACTTAGGTTACCATTATTTAAATAAATAATTGAATACATACACATTTTGCACAATATGATTTCAAAATTTTATCTCAAGAATAGTTGGTAAATTTGAAGAATGTGTCAAGAATGTCATGTTTACTCTAAACCATACGCTTATTGCGATTTCGAATCTAGTGATATTTTTAATAAATAGACACTGGATATATAATTAAGTACAAACTATTTACGTCGAATATAATTATATGCAAAATGCATATGTGCATATATTAAAACTTTGCCATAATTGCATATGCATGATTTTATTTGGCACATTTGAAGATTTTTTAGTCCACTACCAAAAGCTGTAGGCAGATAGACGTGGGAAATCGGCTTTTGAATTCATTTGACTAAAACGGAAAATGTAACTAGCGTCCCAAGCTTACTAATTACATCCGTAAGGAGGTATCTAGCGTCCCGTGTTTGTTTCGAGTCCTACGTAAGAAGCGTCCCAACTATCTGCTCTTAATGGGACTAATGAATGGTAAAATAACTAAACCAAATTTAAAATTATACACGTTTCTCGCTTTGGTGAACCATTCCTATGTGCCTCTCGCTTTTTTTCTATTACCCGATAAATCTACGGAAAATTACAGTAATTGTTTGAAGAACTAGTCGATAAATGTTTAAGTATTGGACTTTGTTTTTCCCCTGTAAATATATTCATTGATTTTGAAAAAGCCACCCACACAGCAGTGGAATTAGTATTGCCAAATACAAATATAAGGGGGTGCCGCTTTCATCTTGGGCAAAGTTGGTATAGAAAAATTCAGACACTTGGCTTGAGTACAGAATACAAGTCCAAATCTGACACTGCAATGTTTTTGAAATTATTTTTTGGACTTCCATTTTTACATCCTCGCCAAATGTCTGATATATTTACAGACCATTTAATGGCAATTGCACCTAATGATACAAAAGTGACAGAATTTTGCGATTACGTGCTAGACACTTATATATCTGAACAAGCACCGTTTACTCCCAAAATTTGGGCCAAATTTTCTTCTTCTGCTAACAAAACAACAAATAATTGTAAATCTTTTCACTCTAAATTAAATAAGTTGTTCAGTAGTCCGCATCCCAATATTTTCATATTTATGGACGTATTAAAAGGAATACAAAATGAAACGAGTATTCAATTAAGAAGTAACTCTGTTAAACAGTCGAAAATTATGAGAGAAAAGGAAATGTTTTTGAGAACCAACATGAGTAGCTTACTTAGGGAAAGTATAACTGTTTTTGAATTTGTAAAAAGGGTTTCCTTTAAGTTTTTACCAATGTAACTGCCACCTATGTATATATAAATGTATGTACTTTTAATATCTGTGTATTGTACAAGTTCATAATAAACTGTATACTGTATCCTATATTGTTTTATTAACTTATACATATTTTGACGTTGCAACTTCCAATCCCAATAAGTATAACCCTTTCGAGA
Source organism: Dastarcus helophoroides (assembly GCA_028583605.1). NCBI lineage: Eukaryota > Metazoa > Arthropoda > Insecta > Coleoptera > Bothrideridae > Dastarcus > Dastarcus helophoroides. The sequence goes on from CM053326.1 coordinate 8,995,606, forward strand.
ACAATACATATTTAAAATCTCCAGAATGTGTTCACAAACAAAATTCTTTAATACTTCCGGTAGGTACATAATTAGGACGCTAGTTATACATACACTTATTTAATGAGGAGCACGGACGCTTGTTACGTACCTATAATTTTTGTGCCGGGACCTAGTTACCTAGACAGGTAGAAATGGGACGCTAGTTACCCTGACCCGACTAAAGTATGTATTTAAAGATAACAGATAACATTTAATTTATTTATTTAATTATTTTCAGTAAATATTAACAATTTCAAGATAATTTAAATTGAATGTTAGTTAGACGGCAACCTTCGCTGTGTCCATTAAAACTCACTTAAAGTTGCAATGATATAACTATTAATGTAACGAGATTGTTATGCGATTTATAATAATCGAGGATTGCCAGGCGATGCGGCGTTAACCGAGTCGTCTGGTCACGTCCGAGATTGTTAAAATCGCTAATAATCGAGTTGCATTCAAAGTTTTATCGTATCATTGACAACGATGACGTAAAAAAATTTACAAACTTTTAAAATGAAATTTGTATCTAGGGTATTATGATAGGTAACTGACATATTATAATTATAACTAATGTATTATGTGCTACTAAGTTGTTATGAAACTACTATAATATTATGAGGTTAATAATTATCAATAACGATTTAGCTTAAGGGACACTTAATTTTCAATGATACGATAAAATATTTATCAGATGTGCTTTACTGTCATTATAAACGTTAGAGTTTTTTAATAACTCTAAAAATAAAAATTGCATGGAATTTTTTTGGGTATCATTTTGTTAGTCTTCAAAGTGCGCAGTTTTTTACCGCTTAATCGAAACTGTACGTATCTCTAGACATTTATTCAATACCCATCCTAGCCCTCGTTATCTTGGACATGTTGTATATTACTTTTTGATCAAGATATAAAGAAATATTGGAAGCAAAAATTTAAAATCTTTTTGAAAACATTCTTTCGCCTATACATTAAAAATCGTCAGTTTAGGATTGAATATCTAGTCGCTACCAGCACGAGTCTTTTAATTTTGCAGATGTATGGTTAACACTGCTAGTAATATCTAGTAGAAAAAAGAAAATCTGTCGAAAAGCTGCTGAACTTCCAGAAATTGTGTTTCCAATGGCGAATGATGTATTGCGACCTCGAAAAAGACTAAAAAAAAAACGAAACAAAAAGCTAACTGTTGCATTTGATATCATTTTATCGTATAATTGAAAATTGAGTGCCCTTTAAGTTAAATCCTTATTCACAATTATTAATCTCATAATATTATAGCAGCTTCCTAATAAGTAAAGCCCGGAAGTTTAAGCAATATGCTTAAAACGTTTATTTTTGCTAATTTTGAGAGGTTACTCCTTAGAACGCTGCTTATAAAATATTGGCTTATAGAAACATAATAAAGGGTTTTTTCATAATCTCATAATATCTTAATTGCATTCTAATTATCTTTGCTTCTGAATGTTTATTAAAATCAAAAAATCTTCTACTCATTAGCCCTATATAAGGCAATGTATCTGTCAGTGCAATTGCAGGTTTATTTAAGTTCTGGAAAAATATTTATTTTTTCATTATTATTTCTTGTTTACTACGTTGTAAATGTAAGTTCGTTCACGTTCTTTAGAAATTCGTTCGTACGTAATTTCAGAAAAAATGCCTAAAGTTGCGTCTTCATTGAAAGACAAATTATAAAAATTCGTTCGCGAATTCGGAAAAGACATTTTGTCAACGCATGATGAACTGCTTTTGTGCATAATGTGTTAAAAAAATATTAATGGAGAAAAAAAGTTCCATATCACACACTATTCAAATGGAAAATTTCATAAGGAGGCTGTAGTTAAAAAGAAAAGTTTCAAATAACCTAAAAAACAAGACCTTCTCTAGCCGTTTACGGAGATAAATAATCGCCAGACTCAGTTTTCCATGGATGTATGTACTGCCTTTGTTAAAGCCGGTATCTCTTTATGGAAAGTACAACACAAATCAATAAAAGATTTATTTGAAAAAAACACTAATAAAAGCTTCTCTGTGAATCTTCCCTAAGAAAGGGATATTTAGAGAATGCCTATCAAGGAAAATGAGTTCAAATACGTCAAGGCATTGGCAACAGTAGCATTTAAGTATCAATGGATAAAACTACTGATGCAACGGAGAGACATATTGCTAATGTAGTCACAGATATATTATTCTAAGAATTTTGTCACATTTAAGCAGATTCTGGACATAAAGAACTTCTTCAGAAACAAAGTGCTAAAAGAATGCTCTCAGTTTTAGTGCTTCTACCTACGCAGATTTGTGTGATTCAATAAGAGCTTCGGAAAAACAAGGTGAAAAATGACAGCTTTAATTAATGTTGTTAAAAATATAATAAAATAAATTTCTGGAATTCCTGGAAATAAAGAAAATAAGATTTTTTATAAATCGCCGCAGGTAATAGGTGCGAATACTGAATACCAAACTTTAAAAAGTATTTCAGAAATTCTTTGTGGAAATGAAGCTAATGTCAAATTACCAATGGACAAAACTGTATGTCTTAAATACGAAACTATTACATCTGTAGAGGTAGAAAGAACATTTTCTAAACTAAAATATACTATTTCGGACAAACGCCAAAATGTTAGCATACAAAACCTAAAGCGATATTTAGTAATTATTTGTAATATAAATGATAATGATGTTGATGATGCCCAATGTTAGAAAAATCTACATATGTATATTATTTGGAAATAAATGCTTAAAATATTGTTTTTAATGCTTAAAATGAGGGGAGGAAAACTGCATATAAATAGTCGAACCTTGGGTTTTGGTTTTTCTTACTATTGTTGCCGCTTTGAATTGTGTTGTTATTTTCTTATTTTCACTGCGATTTTGACGATGACAACGGAGATTGGAGCAATTACGTGGATGTGGAGCGACAAAGGTAAACCTTTGACAGTAATAGATAGGTTTAAATTCCGATTTCAGAAAGCATTAGCTAAAAGGGTTAAATGGTTTACATGTACGGAAAAAAAATGTCTGGCGTTTTTCAAAGGAGACTGGCATAATAATATTTTTGAAAAAAATCTTTGTCACAATGACCACCTACCATTAAATCAAAATAATTTAAATCGGCAATTAGTAAGTAACTTTCCGAAAAGAAAAGCTGTAGACGAAATAAGCATACGTCCGCAAAAATTAATTTGTAAAGAAGTTTGCGATTCAAACATAAACACCCTCAACATTAATGACGTTCGTTTGATTGGTAAAAGCATTAGTCCCGCTAAATTGTCAAAATTCTCAAAACTTCCAAAAACGGTAAGCGATTTTCAAGAAAGTTTAGACATAATCAAAATTTTAACAAACAGCGCGGAAGATTTTTTGTTAGTGAACGACCATATTAATAAAATAGTTGCATTTTCTAGAAAAACAAATTTGAAATTTTAATGCAATTAGAAAACTATTTTCGCGGATGGAACTTTTTATAGCAGCCCCAAACATTTTACGCAACTTTTTACAGTTCATGGTTTTCAAAACCAAATGTACATTCCTCTTGTTTCTTTTTTACTACCCAATAAGTCCAGGCAACCTATGAACTTGCTTTTCAGTATTTAATATCAGAATGCAACAAAATTAATATTTTATTTTAACCTGAAAAATTTTTTGTCGATTTTGAAAAAGCGATTCCTTTAGCTATTGACAAGATACTGCCTCATTCTGAAGTGCAGGATTGTAGATTTCATTTAGGGCAGAGTTGGCACCGTAAGATCCAGCAACTAGGTTTGAGTGTCGAGTATCAAAGTCGCGATTCAGAAATAGGAAGATTTTTGAAACTGTTTTTTGGTTTACCGTTTTTGAAACCGGAAGAGATCGGTGAATGTTTTTTTGAAGATTTGATGTCAGTTCAACCGAACGATGATAGAGTTCAACAATTTTGTGATTATATATTAGAAAATTATATTGAAGATGCTCCTTTTCCGCCGTGCATATGGGCAAAATATTGTAAGTCAACAATGCGCCCAACGAACTCTTGCGAGTCATTTCACGCAAAATTTAATTCAATGTTTAACACCGCGAGTCCAAATATCTATCGTTTTTTAGAAGCTTTGAAAGAAATCCAAATCATGGTAGAAATCAAACCGCGAAGCATCGGGGGAAAAATAGTAAAGCGTTAGAGAAACAGCGATTTATTTTGGAAAAGATAAGAGAATTAGACTTGAAACTTATTTCAAGGTTTGAATTTGTTAAGCAAGTATCATATAAATTTTTGCCGGTTAAAAATTAATTTTTTCCAAATTCGCTAAAGCCATACACCTACTCCACAACAAAGAGTCATTTTATGACTACATTTTTAAACACGCCAGTTAACTGCCAGTCCTAAAGCTGGGTAAAGTGTGAAGGAAAATGTTTCGGAAAATTTTTAGACAGATTAAATGGGACGCAACTCGGACATTTCCTTATCTCCGGACGCAACTAGGGTGCGTCCTTTTATTTAATATATAAAATATAATAATATTAAATATTAGAGTAAGGACGCCAAATATGGGAAATCATTTACCTTTTTGTATATTTTTCTTAAAATTTAAGAGCAACGAAGTTAATTTTACTAGCTTACACACAATGCGTATTTTACAATGATAAAAATTTTATTAGAATTACTAACAGTTTCTTAAGTATAAGTGATACAACAAGAAGTTACACTTTTTATATCTTTACATGAAAGGATCCTAATTTGAGATACGTAGGGTTCCAGATGAAGAATTTTCAGATTACGTAACTTTCCCTTACTTTCTAAGATTTGGCTTTCCTCTTTTTTTTTCTGTTGCGCATATTATTTAGGATTTATTCCTTTTCTGTTAGTCTTAAAGAGTTTGCCAAGAATCCTCAAGCGTCTCATATTATGAACTTAATATAAACAGGATATCATCAAATGGTATATTTTTTAATACCAGAAAGCACAATAACATTCATTGAAATGTTAAAAGTTATTATTTGACATTTAACCTAAATTCAATTTTGATTTGATTGGAGACAATTTAAATAATTGGACATATCTAGCAACTAGAAAGGAAAACTTTATCTTTTTCATTCCTTCTAAAAATCGAAATAATTACGACTCTGCTCGGCATCTTGCGAAAGTTTACTGCCGCAGGATTGATTTTGACCCAATGACGGAGCAAAATGACATAACGTGGCTCAGTGACAAGTGTACGATACATCTCATATTAAGAACCTATCTTAAATTAGGCATTTTTACCCTAATATTCTCTTAGGGTGTGTTTAGGTTAGATAGGTACTTATTTCATAAATTGAATGTTGAAAATCACGTTCAAAATGTGAGAGCAAAAATCTATCGGTACTTATTTTAAAGTAAAATATTAGACACCCTCGAATGCTTTATGAGTTTCGCTGTATCTTTTACGAAGTGAAATCTGATACGGGTACTTCAACTTATTTGGAATATTCTTAGGTCGATGATTAATTCTAAGAACGCTCGTCAATCCCTTTTCTGAATATAGGTTTTAAGGGATTAACGTTGACATGTATATTAGCACGGTATCATGAAATATACCAGATGTATTTGGAAATATTACGAAAAGATTCCTTTTCGACTATGAAGTTGAGATTATAATTTCGTCGCGACAACACACACCTTCCGAGACCTCTTGAATAAATAAAGTCTCAATAATTAAGTGTGGTGTTTCATTAAACTAAATAGTTCATACACACCCCATTTCCAATATTGAAAAACAAGACTTGTCCCTTGAAACCAAAAAAAAATACTTATTTCATGATAGAAATCTCGGGTATCTGAGACTAAATTTCCTTTCCTGTTAACACTATGAGACAAATATAGCTAAATAAAATTGTTGACACTTTTAGCTGAGATAAAGTGTGGATATAAAATATATTTGCTACTTTAAATAATCAAAATGTGATTAGGTCTAATTGGTAATTCTAGATATTCAATTCTGTAACCGATGATTTGCAAATATTGAATAGGTTTTGTCTAACTAAATTTGCAAATTACTTGTATGGAATGGTATTTTAATATTATAAGTAATATACAATAGTTAATTGCGTGAAATATCTCGAGGGAAAGTAGATGAGTACAACTTCTGAGATATGGTGAAATTTGTGTCGACATTTTGTGTCGAGTAATTTATCTCAGCTGTGTGAGTCTCAGATAGCTTCTCTCAAGATGGTTTACACATGATATGTTATTGTCACAGAGAAATATACGAAATAAAGTGTCTAATTTAACTGCATCCTTAGTTATGGAATAAATGATTCAACAAAAGCATAGGTTTCCCTTTAAAAATCTAGTTATATTGGCGACTATTATGTTTGTTATACAATGTTATTCAATTATGGTTTCATGCATAAAAAATAGCATTGGGGATTATTACAGTCAATTCCATTTAGACTTGGTGTTGAAATATTGTTTTACTCTTAGGGATTGATTGTGTCAGATGCCACATATAATGTATTACCTATAAAATGGTTAATCGAGTCAATTATTTTGCGTGCTGCTTTGAAAGTTCAGCTTTATATTTGATTTTGTCTCTCGCTGCAATGCTGAAACAGAACTATTTCGACGAAATTGCTAATAATGCGTAATACGCATCATTAGCAAGTTTAATTAATTATGCGAGGTTTTGTTTAATTTATGAATTAAACCTCATCAGCAATTGCCCCTAATGCTTGTATTTATCAATCAAATATAATTTTTAGATGACGCACATGCGGTTAATTAAACAGTTTAGTGCAATTTTACTCTAGATTAATTTTCGTTTTCACTGATCATCATTTGACTGCATTTCTTTTACTTTTTGTGTTCCTTATTTTATCAAGCCTTTTGTAACCCAAAATTTTGAGCAGATAATCTATGAAAGAAATAATTAAACACGTATTTGAATGATTTTGACAATTCAACCCTTAAGGGGGAAAAGAGTTTGTTGTTGGTAAAAAAAAAAATTAAAAAATCATTCCATAACCCTAACATTTTATACAGGAAATATATCGGGTCTAACAGGATCATGGTACATCACCTATATCTTTTATTTCTATGAAAATAAAATTTTCAAACTTGCTACACTTGATGTACTTATGAAATGTCAAATTTTGACACAAAAATGACATTCCTGTTGCTGTCAGTTTCGCTAAAACTGAAACCAACTTTTGATTTCTAAATAAGGCACCCTGTATATTACTACATTTGTGGTATCTGCACAATTTTCTAAATACCAGCACACATAAAACAAGTTGTTTTTAAAGGACCTAAAATTTTTTTGGTTCCAATTTATTTTTCGACCTAGAAGGTCATGATTCATCCTATTTAATTCTAAAAGACTACATTAACCCTGCAAAAAATTAAATTTGTGAAATTTATTAAAGATGAATTTTTAAATTGGTTTTCCACTGCTTTCTTATGTTCTTATTAAAATATCTTCACATAAATTGAAACCGAATATGTTGAATTCTTTTGATTGTAACATCAGTTCTACTGATTTAACAGCAAAAATGAAAATATAGTTAGATTCGCCATTAATTTTACACTACCATTATGCCATTTAAAACAATGAGGTTATAACATAAAAACCAATTTTCTTAACTTTATCAGATGACAAAAGAATAAAATATTTCTTTTTTCATGCGATTTGATTTTTATAGCGTTAATCTGGTCCATTAGAATAGAGTCATAGCCTTCCTGGTTAAAAAATAAAATGAAATCAACCAAATTTTCGATCTTTAAAGATTACTTATTTTAGATGTATTGTGTTCAGAAAACTGCAGATACAAAAAATATACAGGCTCTTTCATTTAAAAATTAAAAGTTGGTATCAGTTTCAGCGAGTGACAGCAGTTGAAATGTCATTGTTATGTCAGAATTTGACTTTTAGAGATACATCAGTTGTAGCAAATTTAAAAATTTTATCTTCCAAAATAAAGAAAAATTAGGAGGTGTACCATGATCCTGTTACATTCGATATGAAATAAATAGTTAAACACATACTAGGACGATCTTAATAAATTACTACCTAAGGAGAGAAAGGGCTGTGGAAATTTGTATGCAAAAAAATTAACATAACCCAAAACTTTGTGTAAAGAAAATATGAAAGAAATAACACGTCCTTGGTCATTTTGAAAATGCAAGTCCTGAGGAGCCGAATCTATGTATATTAGCTTATATGTATTTATAGACAAACATTAAATTTATTAAAAAATAATATTATAGAAGGCAGTAAATTGTGGATTAAAATACAGCCCATGAGAATAATTTGCATAACGTTTTTTCTCAATTTGCATCAATTTTAAGCACTCCCCCAGACTGCATCTCACTTAAATCATTTTTAATTAATATCAAGATATGAATCTAATAAAATTTCTAATTTATTAACTACTGTTGCTATCATTATACTTTTAACTAAATATCTAACTTGACTGAAAATTTTTAAAATTAGGTTTCAGATAATACACTATAATTATCTTTCAAAATTAGATATACTTTAAGCAAATAAAGCTTATCCTCGAATATAAGTCATACATCTCCAAAGTCTCAATTAAACTCAATGTAAATAGCTCCAAAGATACTTCAAATTCACATACCCACTAGCCTTATGAATCAGTACTGAGAGTGCAAATAAACCGTTTTTATTTAAGCAATTACTACTTATTGAACCTTAAACATTTTCAGATAAAGACCATAGATCACTTATACAATGTGGCCCACTAGTACGTGGAGATTATAATTACTATAGCTCTCTAGCTATAAGCCATCTCAAAGCTTAAGTTTCTACTTTATTATTAATTTCGTATCGCTTGGTTTCATAAACTTGAAGTTTTCTTTTTAGTTTCGACCGTTTACCATTACAATTCCGACTAAACTTAAGATTTTTAATTTTTACCCAAAATTTTGGTTTCAAATTCAAAATTTTATTTTTTTCTAGAAGGCTTCATTTTTATTTTTTGAATTTAAAAACGACATATCGAGAATATTTTTATTAAATAGAAAATAGGCGTGAAAATCCTGGTTATATATATTTTTTATTTTAATCCAATTTTTTTGAGAATTCGTTATGATTTTGTTAGGTGTACTCGCTGAGATTTCTCACCGGTAAACGGCAACATGTCTAAAATCATCCGACTTTTCTCAAACCACATTTTTAACTTCAAAAACGAGTCACTTCTCATGTAAACCTTTGTTCCCTATTTTACTTACTAAATCCGGTTGGGGAATAAATATTCAAAAATGCTTGTATAATGGGCTTTTCTTTATTGATAGAAGGTCAAACACCTGTTTCCATATTTTATATTCAAAAATGGCAAATTTCTATAAAATTTTTCATCTCGTAGTTAACACCCTTAAGTAAGTTTGTATATAATTTGGGGGTACCTTTTCCAAATTTCCACTTTCTTCGAAAATTTCCAAGTTCTGTTTACCCAACACATATAGTTAGACCACCATCTTGAGAGAGATACTTAGTATCTCTCTGAAGATGATAGCTTGGCTATCGAAAGCGTTAGAGCAATCTTTGTTGTGTTTTCTAATTTTTCTTGGTTTCAGGGAATAAGATTTGTTTTTCAATTTTTCAAGATAACCAAGGACCAGTCCGTTACACCAATAGTATGGCTTCCCGGTCTACAAAACGGAATCTCTACTTTAAGGTAACTGCTAAAATTATATTAATATCTGCCGACATGTACTTCCTTAAAACATGCGGAAAAAATAAAGATTTTCCAAATTTTATCAACATTAATTTAGCTATTAATTGTCCAGTGGCCAATGAAACAAAAATAGCTTGATTTGGAACTAGATCGCCAGTAGAGTAAACGAAGTTAGCTTGAGTTGCAATCTTATGGACTTTACTTAGAATTAACTAGTAATTTTGGTGAATATGAATTTGTAAAATTTTGTAAGTTTTAGAGAAAAATGTTCTGTGCCATCTCTAAGAAGGTTAGACAAAGGTCGAGCATTCTCAAGAAAAAATTATGCAAATTAGGTGCCCTTAAAGAACATTCTTCTCCGAAAAATATTAATATGATACAAAATCTCTCTTCGCAGCATTTTGACAAATCTGAATTGAGCCTTTTGAACAAGGGGCTTAATTGCGCTCTACCATCTTCCCGCGCTAGTTTGGAAGATGTTGTGTAAATAGGATCTCTCTGAAGATGATAGCTTGGCAACCGAAACGCGTTAGAGCAACCTTTGTTGTGCTTTCTAAACTTTCTTGGTTTCAGGGGACAAGAGTTATATTTTAATATTTGAAGATAACCAAGGACCAATCCGTTACATCCAAAAAATATGAAAATTTTTTCATACTAAGATTACCACGAAACAGTAAAAAATAAATCAAAATTTATTTCTTTTTTTATTATTATTTTTATTTTATTTTTTTCTTTTTTTAATGTTATTAACAAAATACTATGATAGGACTAATTCGCGCTCCACAATAAATTACAATCATACAAATACAAAATGGTTATGGCGATACCAGATCTTCTAAAATTCCACCTTCTTATGCAAGTAGAATGGAACGTAGACTACAAATTTATGCAGTCCTCCAGGCGCATATAGTGAATCATAGGTAGCTAAACTACCAACAGTTGAAACACTGCCACCTAGCGAAGCGGTTGCTCTCTAGGAAAAAATTTCAGAAAACAAGAATTCTAATGCACAGACCAATAGGTTTGAATATTTATTAGATTCGAAGTTTGGAAACCAAATACCGGTTTCAATGTTGTTAGAACTCGTCAGCTTGGTATATTCAACTCGAATGCTAACGAATCTAATGAATGTTTAAACCTATTGGTCTGTGCATTAGAATTCTTGTTTTCTGGGAACTTTTTCCTTGAGAGCAACCACTTCGATAGGTGGCAGTGTTTCAACTGTTGGTAGCTCAGCTTCGTATGATTCATTATACACGCCTGGAGGGCTGCATAAATTTGTAGTCTAGGTTTCATTCAACTTGCATACGGCATTGTTGGCGATGGTCATAGTTTTTCTCTATGGGCCAATAGGTGACGGCAGTAGTTAGAAGTCACACGCTCGACGTCCGTGAATTCTTTAGTATTTACTTGTCGGAACATTTGTTAGCATTCGAGTTCGATATACCAAACTGACGAGATCTAACAAGATTGAAGCCGGTATTTGGTTTCCAAACTTCGATCCAATAAATGTTCAAACCTGTCTGTGCATTAGATTCCATCTTCCTGTTTAATAAACATATTGCCATGTATGGTCCAGCAATTATTCTTAAACCTTTTACGGGCTTCTTTATGAATTGAAAGAATACATTTCGTAAGCATTTCTGATATTATATAGTGATCCCTAGAGCTTACTTTTTTTGGAGGACTCATCGGTTTTTAGCCAAATTTTGTTAAATTCGATTACCACTGGACAAGTTCGTTTATTCTCTGGATATTTTTTTTTTACCCAAGCGATGACTTACTTTGATATCCCGTTTTTGTATTAGAATTTGTAGTTTATCTTTTATAATATTTAACCTAGATTCAATTAGATTTTCGCTACTAACTTCTGTGATTCCATATACCACTTTTTTTGTTGATTATGCAGAAGATAATTATATTTTACTTCACAAGATCTATTACTTATAAATTTGTTGATTGGCGTGATCTGCAGATCTTTGATTTCTTTCTTTACAAATGACTCAAAGTTTTTAAACCTGGTAATTAGATCTGTCCAAGTTGTAAATTTGGGATCATCAGCGACGTTGGTGGATATCAATTGGCTTTTAAATTTGTTTATGTATGTATTTCACTAGCGAAATGCTCCTGTAACTCGACCATGCAAACATTGAGTTCTTTGATTGCTTTTGCGTCGTTTTTTGAAGGCATTTTAACTAAGACTGTAATATTTAACCACTATAATTAACACTTCACTAAGGCATTAATTGTTCTCATCCCCTAACTATTATTGTATAATAAAAATTTGTAATTTATCAATATATTTGGAGAGGAGCGAAACACGTGTTACTCAGGTCGCACGATCATATTATGTAGTTGTGGGTTGTTTTTATACATATTTGCAAATATTCTCTATTTTTGATGATATTTTTACTGACACTGATTACATTAAATAAAAAATAATTTTAACGATTTAACGGTTTATTAATTTTTTGTTTACTACTCCTCATTTTCTGTGATGTTTTAACTATCCCAATTTATCATTATTCCTTGATATCGTATGAACCTGTCTTTTTTTAAGGGGGAGTAGCCCAATCATATCTACTGGGTGAACAGAGCATAGCATCAACTATCCTGAAGCCTTCTCTCAGAATAATTGACACTAAAGGTGTGTTTAGATTAGACTCTTTATTCTGTAAATTTCTCTCTGACATAAGTATCAACTATCCTGAGAAAATCTATCCGAGTCTTATCTTAACAGTTGGGAGGAGATAGCTTCTCGATAGATAGTTGACACTTATGGCAGACAGAAAATATGTTTACGTCACAGAGAAATATACAGAATAAAGTGTCTAATGTACATGCGTCGTAATATATTTTATGTCAGATAGGAATGTATGGAATAGAGTGTCTTGTGTAAACGCACCCTTACTTAGATTTAAATTTTAGTCTTACAAAGTCAAACTTTTCCTCGTAATTTGAGAACAGTTTTTTCAATTCAGTTATGATTCTCGAAAAGTCGATTTATTTTTTATTTCAAAATTTTTGCTTAAAATTTCATCTTTCATTTTTTTCTTGATGCTTAATGCGTCTAACTGTAAACTCATGTGCAAAATGTCATGCTTCTATTTTTTTTCTCATTTTTATGTTTGATAAATGGAAAACTAGAGATTGCATTAGAATCGTCTTAAAAAGGTATTTTAAAAAACCACCCTAAATTGCAGCAATTGCCAAGAAAATGTTGGTTCAGCTTTATTGAATTTATTTAAATTCAAAAATAAATTCTCGGTCATTTATGTTAGTTATTATGTCGGAATTTGAAATTATTTGGACATTTTTCAGTTTTCAGTTACTTGAACAGTTTATATTTTATTTAAAAGTTAGTTACTGAATATGTCATCATAGCAAAAAAAAATTTGCTATTATTTACCAATTACTTGCAGTTTTTATTACACGGCAACAAAAGTCCCAACATAAATCAATATGTATGTCCATGATGGAAAATACTTATTGCTCAGTTGTGCTGCAGTTGCTTTCAGAGTTATTACTTGAAAGTAATAATGGCATCATTTTCCAAGGGACCCAACACGATTTCTTTATATTTAACAAGTAGCGACCGCTTGCAAAGTTCTTTCACAGCATCCCCTAGGTACCAACTGACCATATTTCACTTCACCCACAGGTAATTTCCACTGCTACAAATTCATCATTTTCGCTCTTGACAAATTATTTACGTTGCCCCTATTTCTGTTGTAGCCCCAGTGATTTTATCAGGCACGTATATCTGACAGCAACTACCCGACAATTATTATCGTGAAAATCAGAGTCGGATCATTTCAATGACCTAAGAATTTGCATTATTAAAATGATTTCCTGATTCTACACTTATTCAGTCTGTTAAACATGAGGTAAATCCGCAACGGCATATTCATATGAACATTGAAAGAAGCAAAATTGGGAGAATACTCTATAAATTATTCCCATCCCGAAGGCCTTAGTGATCATTTTCAAGGTACTGTGATCAAACCTCCCCATTGGCTTACTTTTTGATTTTGGATAATAATTGTTTTACCTTATTTTCTTTTTCATATATTTGAATGTTTTAAAACTTTTAACTTATACATTGTAACAGAGGATTTAAAGAGACATTTAAGGAATGGTAAAGCAATAAAATACCATAACACATTTAAGTCTCTATATTGTTATGCCCACAAATTGTTATTAAATATTTAAAGCTTCAAGTTCTATATTTAAGTGAACAAATAATATAGATCACTTATACAATAAATTAAATACAATTTTTCCTTTATACAGCGTGTTTATTAGGCAGAATTTTCCATATTACTGACAACATAAGATTCACAATTTGTGGCAGAGTTGTGGCCATTGAAAGTTCTGCAACTCAAAATGTGGCTTTGGATGATGGAATCAACTTACCACAGTTATCTAAGTTGCTTTAACAGACAAAATAAAAACAGTTTTTTCTACTCCTATATCCATAGGTCGATGTAGTAAAATGCTCCATTGGGAAGTAATAATCAATAAGATCAAGAAGGTGATCGTATTTGAAATACAACTAGAAGATAAACTGATATCATACAAAAAACAATTCAGACAAGAACGAGTCGGGCTCGCACAATTAGGTTTCCCTAACAATTATTACAATGAACAGTCAATAGACCAAATTAAATCATATTTACTTATGTATCAATTTGAAATTTTATCAACATTCTTTTGTGTAATAATTGAAAAATAAAAAAAAAGTGCTTAATTCCAGATATACCCACTTTTTTCTACAATCAATCCAAATATTTGTGGAATTGATAGCTGTATTGATAATGTCTTAGATATAAAGCATTCACTTGCAATTTTTAATAAGTCGATGACTAACACAATTTGTCAGATTACATCGGATTGCGCTAAAATATTTGATTTCAACCGCAATTACTGCTTTGCAAGAATTAGTGCTTACTCGAAATATCCATCTAAATGAAATAATGTGAAAGACAAATTTGATCTGTATTCTATCCTTCAGCTAAATAATGTTTTTTATTTCAAAAAAGTTATTACTATATGGGTAAAATAGCCTTGAAATGTAAACACCTATATTTCCACAAAATGTTCTTTTTTTCAATAACTGTTAAAATTTTGAAAAAGTTTTCCGATAATCTGTGATTCAATACCTACTAATTAAAATAAAAATTTTATCTTTAGAAATTTAGGAGGTCAGGAGAACGGCTGAGCCCTTCTTGAGTGTTTTTAAAAATCATCTTAAAACGAATATAGTTTGTTTCCTAGGGAACGGGTTAGATATGTAGATGACATTTTTGCTATTTTCGACACAAGAAATCAAAATTTAGATAATTTCATCGATGGATTAAATTCACGGTTTCCAACTATAAAATTCACCGTAGAGTTAAAAAAAGAAGGAGCACTTTTAGACACTTTAGTTATTAGGAATAAAAATAGATTAGAATTCGATGTACCAGGTGTGTAAACATGAAACCGGAATTTGCCAATAAATGGCGCTGGTTGTCACTGTCGATACCAGAGACCAAATAGACTGAACCTAACACGGTAAGCAGTGAAGCCAGTTGAAAGCCTGGCGAAAGCCTAGCTCCATCTAGCTCGCAATGCCCTCTTATTATTTGACAGACCTTTGCGAAGATAACATCGGTTTTTTTAAAGAAAATGGGCTGTAAATATGGGGAAGTGTATTGTGGATCATTGTTGAAACCTTAGTGAACACATTAGTGAAGGAAAATCAAGAGTTTCATTCTTTGGGTAGGTAAAAATAAAATATATAAATATTCAATTATCCGCGTGCGCGCGTCGCCATTTCACTGCAATCATGACGTGTTTACAGCACCGGCTTAACAATATTGTACACAGGCGTCGCGTATTGAAAGAAAATTATTTTACTATTAAACCAAGATGTCTTTGAAAATAGTTCTCCTGAACTTTTTCCAAAAAGCACTTATAAAAATTATCCTATTGGTCCAAAAGCCCCTTATTCTAAAGTTTCATCTAAATCGTTAGAACCGTTACGCGGCAAGTTTCATATTTATAAATTTTACTTAATCCGACCATATCAAAGAGTAGTGGAATGCACCTCCCCACTTCCCCGGATTTTAGCTTCAACTGTACGCATGAGACAACATTGAAACGTTCAGTCTATTTAGTCTCTGGTCGATACCGAACACCACGCTAGGCGGTGCTATTTGCTTGTGTTGACATCTGACAAAAGTTTTCAGCTCAAAACAACACACTTGTTTATACAACGGCATAGTTTTAATAGCGTTGAAGATGTCAAATGTTGTGCCGAATTACAACGATTTGCGGACAGCTTTGATTTATTGTTAACATTTGAAGAAAAGTGCTGCAGAATCGAATGCTTGTAGAAGCTTACGAAGGGCATGCTCTTGGTAAATCACAGTGCTTTAAGTGGTTTAAAAAATTCAAAAGTGGCGATTTGACGTGACAAACAAAGAGCGTGGAAGACCGCCGAAAAAGTTTGAAGACAACGAATTGCAGTCATTGTTGGATGAAGATGATGCTTAAACGCAACAGCAACTGCCAGATCAACTAAATATGGCACGAGAAGCCATCTCCATACGTCTGAAAGCCATAGGGAAGATTCAGAAGGTCGGGAAGTGGGTTCCACATCAACTGACTGAAAGACAGCAGGAAAACCCGGAAAACCTCTTGCGAAATGCTGCTCGCCAGGTCCAAAAGAAAGTCATTTCTTCATCGAATCGTGACTGGCGATGAAAAATGGATATATTTCGAAAATTCTAGGCGTAAAGGATCGTGGGTAACTCCAGGCGAACCATCAACATCCACTGCAAGACCCAATCGGTATGGACGGAAGACAATGCTCTGTGTTTGGTGGGATCAAGAAGGTGCCATCTATTATGCGTTACTAAAACGTGGCAAAACCGTTAATACTGAACGCTACCGACAACAAATGATTGATTTAACTCAAGCTTTGAGTTAAAAAAACCAAAATATCTACAAAGGCAGCACAAAGTGATTTTGCTACATGACAATGCACCATCACACACGGCAAAACCGGTCAAGCAGACGATTGAGGAGTACCCTTGGGAAATTCTTCCGCATGCGGCTTATTCACCAGACTTGGCTCCATAAGATTGCTATTTGTTTTCATCGATGGGATACGCACTTGCTGAACAGCGCTTTACTTCTTACGAAAATGTACAGAAGTGGCTCGATGATAGGTTTGCCTCAAAAGAGCAGGAGTTTTTTTGGCGTGGAAATCCATAAATTGCCAGAGAGATGGGAAAAATGTGTAGCTAGCAAAGAACAATACTTTGAATAAGGCGTTTTGTATTGATACGCGTGGTTCGAATGATTAACACGTGAGCTGTAAAACACTTTATCTCCAAACTAAACTCGGAACACTTCAATTGCAATTCACCAACTTATTCATTGACTTCTAACTACTAACTTACTAATTAACTACACTGACTGACTAATTAACTCGAGGGAAAGGCGACCGCCTCATATAGTTGTCGCTTCCGGGTTCTAGAAAAAACCGGCAGGTAAATCTTATAGTTTGCCGAAATTTGTGGAACGCTTATCTGCCGTTTGCTTCATTATCGCGGCCGGTTTCCCTTATCAGACTTTTCTAGAAAATTTTCTTACGTATTAAATTCTATAAATTATATTTCGTTACAGTATTATTTTTATACAATAAAGGTGTATTTTCTATACAAAAGTTCCGGTTTCATATTTACACCACTGGTATATAGGAAAGACACCATTACCTTCCGCTATATAACTTCCGATTTTAACCATTTTATACAACACAAAATGGCAAACTTCAATGTTCTTACCTATCGCCTTCTGAGTCTTCCTCTTAATAGAGAATAGAATAGAGAAAGATTCGGAAAGGAGTTGAAAACAATTAAGCATATAGCTGAAGTTAGTGGCTTCGATCCAAATCTATAATATAAAAATGAATCGCAAAATGTGTTGGTAAGCGCATAACTCAACAACGCCTGGACCAATTTGGCCAAATCTTTTTTTAAAATGTTCGTTGAAGTTCAAGGATGGTTTTTACAGCGAGAAAAATTAGAATTATTGCTGGAAAAACCGGGAAAATGAAGATAATCACATATTGAAATGTCGGCGATTATATCACAAATATGTTGTTGACATGTATGTTAAAATTGAAACGGAGAGATTAACATTCATCAGGTTGAATCAAACCAAACTCCGATCTGAAGAGTATATTCACCTTCGAGATGCGATTAATACTGATGGAAATGCACAGAATGTCGGTCGGATGACTATTCTTCCAGCAACATACATCGAAAGCCCTCGGCATATGCACGAATATGCTCAAGATGCCATGTCGTATGTTCGTCATTATGGTACAGCAGATTTGTTCATCACATTTATATGCAATCCGCAATGGATAGAAATCAAGCTGGAGTTATTCCCTGGGCAATCACCCATTGATCGTCATGATATTACAGCCAGAGTCTTTAGACAAAAGTTGAAATCTTTAATGGATTTCATCGTAAAACATAATGTGTTTGGTGAGGCACGCTGCTGGATGTATTCTGTGGAGTGGCAGAAACGAGGATTGCCACATGCACACATTTTGATTTGGTTACAAATCTTTTTGACAGGACGAAGTCTGTCGGGTCAGTTATCTATATATATAAAAATGAAACCCGTTTTCCGTTGTCACGACATCACATAAAAACGGCTTGACCGATTTGGCTAATTTTGGTCTTGAATTATTCGTGGAAGTCCAGGGGAGGTTCTTACGGAGAGATAATTTTAAAAAAATCTTGATAAAGTGTAAAATCAACATCTTTATACTCCCATATACAAACAGTTTGTACTAATACTTAAAAGCCAATTTGAACCTTAATACCATACAGTAAAGTTCAAGTAGGTATTAGTGAAGAGATTTCGGGAAGGCAAAACAATCGAAGACAAACAAAGTGACCTTAGTTCTGTCAAACACATTCAATGTCATCATATGTCATTTCATTTTAGCAGCGATAATTATTCTGTTTAAATAAGTTTAAAATCCCCGGTCGAAGACGGGGCGAGCAGCTAGTATTATTTATAAAATTATTAATAAGAAAAGATTCAAATGTCAATTGGTAAACAACACGACTTTCTGAGCTGACGAAAACAAAAACTTTAAGTTCGTCTTACTTCCATTTGACGGCAAATTAAATTCGCTTTTGGGTAGTTTGAAGGATAAAAGTAGAGCGAACAGACAAGTCGGGTATTTACCAAACTTCTTGATTGTCGTCAAAAGTACGTCGAGCAGACTAGACGATTTCTTAAAATCCGACTGAAGGAGATTGGGCCCATTTGAAATACGGAAGAACTGAGAAGTCAAGTGTGGCTCGACGTGCTTTTGAATTAGATCACAGAATAGATAGTAATATTAAACTGTTAAGAGCAGTAAATAAGAATTCTGTGTTAAACGCATGTGAAAGCTTAGCCATAAGGCTGGAGACAACCTTATGAATGGTTGCGTTGGGCCTTTAGGCTATTCATCTCTGTTAAAAATAGTTAAGATTGATAGATAAGAAATTCTGACACTACAACGTTTATGATTAGGTGCGCATGCGCGTTCGGGTGCAGTCGATCATGCACGAAGTGAAAGTTCTTAGCATATAAGGGTTAATCTTAGGATTGAAGATGATAGCAAGGCTATCAAATTGCGTTAGAGCAACCTTTGTTGTGTTGTTTAATCGTTCTTGGCTTCAGGACACAATATTTTTATTTCAAGGGTAACGGTCATTTCTTACACATTTTTCAAAATTCCTTGTACTTAGATATACAAGCAAAAAACAGATTAGCGAGAAAACCAAATCAGTAGACATTTTCACAAATTACTCAAAGGCCGCACGAAAACAGATTGGGGGCATTGTAGTTATACAGGGTGTTACAAAAGTCCGGGCTGCTACTTCAGGAGCATATTGTACACATTGAAATATGAAAAATGTTGAAATACATTTTTTTCTTTAAATTGCCTCCTAACGGAGATATGACCATTTAAAGATGGCGCCCCTAAAGTGGTTTTTTTACTACAAAAAGTTAACGGTTAGTAGCAAAGTCATGAAATTGGGCAAGCAGTTAAAGAATTGGATTAGGCATATTCTCATGTAACATATTTTTTAAATAAGCAGTAGCGTGGTGTGTAGGGGGTTGCCCGCGATTATTTTTTGCCGTAACTTTTTTGTATTGCAATATTTCGACACAAAAGTACCATAATCGTAAAAAGCAACATTTTTTATACAAAAAAGGTACTCTTTCTCAAAGTCGCTAAAAGTAACCGTTTCCGAGAAAAAAGCGTTTAAACAAAATTGTTGCATTTATTAGAATTCGTTTTGCAAATTTCTAATTTATCCACTACTAACTGCATTGATATAAAAATAGTACAAAATTAAGAAGAAAAAAAAAATCAAAGCAAGTGTTCGAAATTACTGCCCCCTGCAGCAATACATTGCTCGGCTCGTCTTCTAAGGGAACTCCTTACTCTTTCGCAAATGCCTGGTGTATTGTGAATCTGGTTGAACCCATTTTCAATTCGTTCACGAAGATCATTGATATTGTCAACTGGTGTGGAGTAGACGATCTGCTTTAGATGTCCCCATAAGTAGAAATCGAGTGGGTTGAGGTCAGGAGACCTAGGTGGCCATGGTATCGGACCTCCTCGACCTATCCATCGTTGATGATAGTTGTTATTCAAAAATTCCCTAGCAACTGCACTAAAATGGGCAGGTGCCCCATCGTGCATTATCTACATTCGCTGTCTTGTTATGAGTGGAACATTTTCAAGTAACACGGGTAACTCTGTTTGCAAAAAATGTCTATATGATGCTCCTGTTAACCTATGAGGTAAAAAAAACGGTCCAATTATAGAGTCCCTTATTATTCCTTCCCCAATGTTAAGTGAAAAATGTTGCTGATGTCTCGACTGAATAACTGCATTGGGATTTTCAACTTGCCACTGATGCATGTTGTGAAAGTTGAGTATCCCGTTTCTGGTAAAACCCGCTTCGTCCGTAAATAATATGAGCGATGGAAAGTTCTCATTTTCAGCGATCTTATGCAATAGCCAGTTGCAAAATTCTATTCTTGGAGGATAATCAGCAGCAAGTAACCCTTGCACTCTTTGAAAATGATAGGGGTAAAATTGGTAAAATTTCAAAATTCGCCAGATAGTTACGTGATTTACTCCTTCGGCTAAAGCAAGTTCTCTAGTGCTGACACAAGGATCTTCTTCAACTCGCTGAAGCACACGCTCCTCTAAATTAACAACTTCTGCGTTTGGCCTTCCAACACGTTCGCCTTTGAAAACAAAATTTCCTGTTTCACATAAACGAGCATGAATTTTCTGGAACAATTTTTCTCCTGGTAGGTGTCTATTAGGAAAACGTTCAGCATAAAGCCGTCTTGCTTCAGCACGATTACAATTTGCAAGCCCGTACATTAAATGCATATCGGCCATTTCTTGACTTGAATAGTCCATTTTATCAAAATAATGAAAAGTTAAAAAACTACTACACTTACTATTGACAACAAAAACTGCTAAAGTTTACAGCTTACGACCAAATTTTATCAGTGACACAACGTCAATCTCTGGCAGATATTGTCAAGTACAATTGTTTTCTTTACGATCAGTTTGCATGACCAACTTATTTTTTCTTATACAAATTAGTTAGAATTTCGAAGACGGGATAGGATTATTTAAACGCCTTTTTCTCGGAAACGGTTACTTTTAGCGACTTTGAGAAAGAGTACCTTTTTTTATAAAAAATGTTGCTTTTTACGATTATGGCACTTTTGTGTCGAAATATTGCAATACAAAAAAGTTACGGCAAAAAATAATCGCGGGCAACCCCCTACACACCACGCTACTGCTTATTTAAAAAATATGTTACATGAGAATATGCCTAATCCAATTCTTTAACTGCTTGCCCAATTTCATGACTTTGCTACTAACCGTTAACTTTTTGTAGTAAAAAAACCACTTTAGGGGCACCATCTTTAAATGGCCATATCTCCGTTAGGAGGCAATTTAAAGAAAAAAATGTATTTCAACATTTTTCATATTTTAATGTGTAGAATATGCTCCTGAAGTAGCGGCCCGGACTTTTGTAACACCCTGTATAATCAATATGAATATATCTATAATAAGAGCTTTTTAAGATAGAAAACATGGTACATGTTATTCTCATAAATGAGGATTAAAGCAAGATAAGGTCAAGCAAAGTGAAAGCTCAGATATTGATATTCCTTGAAAATTGGGGGGAATTTAGCGGATGAGTGCAGAAGAGACTTTAAAATCTGGATATTTTTATGCGTCTATATTCTTTGATGAGAGAATGAGATTTCTGACAGTTTTTTCCTTATTGATTGGTTTTTCTGATTGGATTTTGATTTATGGAGTTGTTTTAAGTTTCCCAGTGGAGTCGAGAAAATAAAAAGTTGAATTGAAAAAGTGAATTTATGAAGCTCGGTAGCTAGCTGTTGTTGATGTGAGAGTGCCGCAGAATTTGTGTGTAATTCAAAGTTGTTTATTTTGTTACTGCCGTTCCGGGTATTAATGTATGGCGCGCTGAACTGTTAATATCATGAAATTATTCTAGCATCTCTTAACGATCGCAATCCAATTATTATTTTTCGCATGACGGAATTAATTCCAAACAAGCTCGCCCATGATGTACAATTATAGTGTTGTTAGGGTGATGTTGGTAACTTTAGTTCGAATTATAAAGCCTGCTTCTGTATATTGTTGAGAATATGACATCTATTTTAATTGGAACCTTTTCAACCAGCAGAATAATTCAAGTGAAACAAGTTATTCGATCAAAAATCAGTTAATTAGTCTCAAACAAAATTCAAATAATCTGAAATACATTTTACTAATAGTTATGACCTCAAAGTAAATATATAAAATTCAATCGAATTTAATCTCTCTTCAGATTTATACTTTTCTTAACGGAACGTTTACATTAGACAGTTTATTCCGTACATTTCTGTCGATGATATAAGTGTCAAATATCCTAACAGTGCGTTTATATCAGAAACTGTATTCCGTACATTTCTCTCTGACATAAAATATATTTTCTCTCTGACGTAAGGGTCAACTATTCTGAGACAAGCTATCTCCTCTCAGTAGATAAACCTCAGATAGTTACATTTATCTCTGATATAATAATATATGAAGTGTAAACTATCCTGAAAGAAGCTATCTGAGACTAATCGCACAGCTGAGCTTGATTTTTTTCATTGTGAGTTGACTATATTTTTTAAAGAAGATGATTTGAAAACAACATTTTTTGTCACTTAAACATTTTGACTTTTTTAAATAAAGTCAACTATACATTTCAATCCTCTTTTTAAGTATCAAGCCTACACTAAGAATTCAGAATGTTTTTTAAATAATCTCATTTTAATCAAAAAGTTTCTAATGATTTTTCTAAACTGGAAATTTAAATCTTTCGATATTTTTCTTCAGATTTAAACATTATAAAATTTCCTTTTTTTTTCTAGAGATTTGTACTTTTCTCAAAATCCCAAGTTAGTATTGTAAAAGTTTTAATATTTCCTAAAATTTCCACTGTAAGTTAAATCTTCCAGAATTTTACATTTTATAAATTACTCGAACATAATTTTAAATATGAAAATTCAAAATAAAAATTTCCCCGATATTTCTTTTATAAAATTTTGGTTTATACTGCAAATTTATTACATTCTTTCCAAAATTTTAATGTTACAATTCTTTCCTAATGTTGGATGAAAGTTTTTTGTAAAATTTTGAGATAACGATTTCTTCCAAATTTGGACATTAAAATCGAAATGTTTTCAAAATAATTCGACTTTAATCCCAAAACGTTCATTGTATTTCAAAATCTTTTAGAAATTTCGTGTAGAAATTTGAAATGTTGAACTTTTTCTTGAAAGTTCATATTGAAATGCCTTGTGAGTTTTTATTTAAATTGCCACTTTTTTTAAAATATTGACTGAGTTTTTAAATATAATTTTACAAGAGCAACATTGTTAAAGCATACAGACACCAAATTACCGTGCGGTCCAGCTTGGCGTGTGAGGATTTTTTCTATGGAGACTCTTTTTTCAATAGAAATACCAGACTTTAGAATTCGTTGCCAAACAGAGATTTTCCAGCCAATTACATCCTATCCATAATTAAAAAGTCCGTTCGTCATCATCTGCCTTTATTTCTGCATCCGACTCCCTCTCTGGCAGTGGATTAAAAAAATAATTTTATCAGATATAGTTTCTTTCATGCAACCTAAGTTCTGCGTCATCTACACTTATGAAAGATTGCAAATTACTGTGAAAATACTTACGTTACTTACGAGTATCAAAATATTTTGGTAGGTTATATATGTTCCGAAGGAGTCTGTGAAAGAGCAGCTGCATAAAGTGGGGCCAGTGCTCATTTAGGGTTAAAGTTGTCGCAAACACGTAATTAGGGTTTAAATTTTTATAACAGGCTGATGATGGTATGATCATAGTTAAAAGAAAGACCACTGGAAAAATCCTCGCTAATTGCTGATTAGACAACCGCCATTGAAGTAATAAATAATGTGAAGTTTCATGAAGAATGTTTAAATATTTAACGTATATTAAAAATGGGTTATTTAAGTGTTCTAGAAAACATATATGAACTATATATATATATATATATATATATATATATATATATATAATATACGGGGACTTTTCTTAGTTGGGAGCATGATAATGTATAAGTCAGGTATCCCGACGCGAGACGAAATGTGGCACGTAATCGTGAGACTGGCGGCTTTCTGCAGTTGGTGACCCCAAATCTTACAGGGTTTAGAAGTGCAAAAATTCGAGAAAATATAATAATTTCATAATTTTATCGATTCTCATATTAAATAATTTTACTATTTTTAAAAATGCCTTAGTAATTAAAAGAACATTTTTGCTAGTACATCTATATTCGTTTTTGGTAAATATTTCATTTTAGCTACTTAGATATCTTTAAAAATAACATTAAAAGTAGAATGATAAAAGTCAGTAAAATTATGATTTCTCGAAATTATCCGAATCTAACACTTATAAATTTGATGTTACTGAATGCAGAAAGTTAAAACTAAAGTTCTATACATACGCCAGGCCCTGATAAACCAAACGGCTCGTCTGTCTATTAATATCATTTTCCTTTTTCAAATATACAAAAAGGATTTCATGTTTAAATTATTTTGGGCATAAGATATTCATTTAATAGAAACTGATTAAGTTTATTAAGAAATGCGTACTCTCCATAGTTCACTGTTCATTTCTCTTAAAACAAAATCTGCACTTAAATGTTTTTTGCATACAAAATCTTGAGTTGACAACAGCCAGTGATTTCGCGAGATTTTTCGCTTCCACACATCAACTTTAACCTTTGACACTCGAAACAAAGACACTTTTTCATTACAGCTTTTATAATCACTGTTGCACATAGGCACAAAACAAGTCTTGCCCATTTTGTAATTAAAATATAAATATAAAACAAAAAATTGCAAAACAATTGCATAACGTACTAACATTTGCATAAGAAAGCACTGCTTAATCTACTCAAGGCAGCCCTTCTACTGTCTATTCTTCATATAGTGTTCTCTTTTTACTCGTCTCTGGTGTTAGTGCCACTTATCGCAACAGTGAGATATTGGCATTTCCAGCTAAGGATCACTCCCTCTGGTGACGACAATTATAACTACTGCTTGTAGGTCACAGGTTTGTTTACATTTTGATATAGCGTTTGCTTTGTGAATGTAGCCATAACAAGCGTTCAATTTTCGGTTAGTTGATGTTAGAATCAGATGTTAATGGTTTGATTAGTTTGTATCTAAGTACCTAAAGTAGTTGGAGACATTTGTTTATACCTACCCATATTTATAGACTTTTTAAATTTAGTTATTCATTATTATAGAATATGGAATTTACTTTAAATCAAATAAAAAGCAAATCAAAGATTTTTGGAATTGTTTATGGCTGCATTACACAAAAATATACAAGAGAAAATCTTTAGAAGGCTCTTACTAACATTCTTTGTTTATGAAACTAAAAAATGTGACATTTCATATACAGTGCTATTATTTCTCTTCCGTAACATTTCTATTGTTGAGACAGTTAATGATTAATTTTACTAAATGTTATCAATTTTAAATATAGTTTTACAGCCAGCTATTCCATTTCTCCTCAAGAAGGACATTTACGATATCATAAATATGTGGCTAATATTTTAAATAATTTCCAAACATTAGAAGTATTCCAGAATTTACTTAAATTCTAGTTTAAGCAGCAACATGTCTATGCTGCAGAATCAAAATGGTAAGGGTAACCAAATTTTAAAATTCATCACTAAAATGAATCCTTCTTGGCTGACTACGATGCTAAAAAACGAACCCAGGTCCAGTCATATTAGTGGTGATTATCACTTTTATCAGTAAGATATGGAGGGTTAAAGTATCAGATAAACAATTTTTGAAAGTAGTAATTTAATTCAGTAGTTAAGAATAGGTGGATGCTATCCTGAAGGAATTTTATTCGATGTAATGTGCAATTCAAACCTTATTACTTTATTTTAAATTTTCTCCATTTTCTTCTTTTACACACAAATAATAAACGTGACTTCCATTCAGAAGCCTTTCCCCTAAAAATATTTTCAATCTTTAACTGAACAACAAAATTAACTAGTGTTAAGTATTACTACCCCTTCTAAGAAATGATTTAGTTCTTTTCAAATAACTTACGACTTCAAGAAATTTTACATTATCTTCTAACTTATTCGTCACTTACAACTTTTAGAATGTTAAACTGTTCTAGTAAATGAAAATAATATTCCTGAGGATTGAGGCAATAATGATAAATTTACCTTTTAACAATTATTCCATACAGAAGTTGAGCTGTAAAAACAAGATTAAGATGCTTATGCATTGCAATCTATCTCGCCCCTATTCGAAATCATAAAAGCTTTTTCCCCGATTCCATTATAATTTGTATAAACAGTCAGCTTGTTTTAATTACCTTAGTTATTTTCCTCTTAATATACATATAATTATTTGAAAATTATAAAAACTGCTTGGCAAAATAAGAAAATATTCATAGGAAATATCTAATCTTTACATACATATTATAGCCTTAAAAATAGGTTATAAGCAAGCGACCTGCTTGCGATCAGCTGATAGTTGGCGCGAACTTTTAATTCAAATCGCCATCCCGCATTATAGTCTTATATTGTATCATGGTTGGGAGGTTACCTTTATGTAGAGAACCACTTACTATATAGATAAACAAATGTTCTAGATGTAGCTACTCGCGGTTAAACTTTCTTTTAAAAATACTTTTAACTTTCTCCCACTTCCGGTTATATTAGAAGTTGACACCAACTGTCTTATTTTAAATAGCAATCTCCAAATTTTAATTTTTATTTACATTTTTTGTATTAAAATAAAGTGAGTTTATGTTTACATATTTATTTCTACCTTTAAGAGTTTTGAAGATATTTCAATTTTTCGGAAAAAAAATGACAGAAAAGGTACTAAGAATCTTCGCATCTTTGTCACTATTTGTAGAAGAAAATATATAATTTGGGCGTTGGAGACTACAGTGACGTGATCAGGTTTTATATTTATGATAAAGGGTGACGAAAATGTTATCCTTATTGTTTTTGTTTTATTCAAAAAAATTCAGTTTTTTTTACTGGGAACTATATGACGGCTATTTGTTAGAAAGCATTTATTTTTGGAGCGGCCAATATCGCACCAATTTACCGCGAACGATAAATCGTATAGTTATAGCTACGGAGGACAATAAGGAGAGGCCTATATTGGCTATGTATAAAAATTTGACCCGAAATGCGTCTAGAAAGTGGAGTAGCTCCGACTGTTTCTTCTTCTCTCTCTCTCTCTCTCTCTCTCTCTCTCTCTCTCTCTCTCTCTCTCTCTCTCTCTCTCGTTGAAAATCATTGGTCATGTTAAGAGCGCAAGAGATCCTAATAGCAATTGCAGCTCAGTTATTCTGTTGAAAGATTATAAAAAAACTCACCTGAATCATTTCTAGATTTCTCCTACATCATCTTTTTCATAAAAAATATGAATTGAATACACTAAGAAATTACATTAAAATTAAACGAAATCAGTAAGTTCTGACATTTCTCAGCAGGTGTTTAATAGCCATATTTATTTACTTCGTTTTTCATTGGTAGTAGAATTCGATCACTCCTGATATCAGGCAAAAGTACTGCCTACTCTCTAGATGCTTTTTCGACACCATTTTCTGCGGTCGTGCACTATCCCCCTTCTATAATCCGTAGTTATAGCATAGAACTTCTTGATTTCGTTGACTTTAAATAACATTTATTAAGGTATTTATTCTTTATAATTTTTATGACAAAATGATCTAAAAAAAGCAAAAAAAAAATTTTTTGAGGGGGAGAGAGAGAGAGAGAGAGAGAGAGAGAGAGAGAGAGAGAGAGAGAGAGAGAGAGAGAGAGAGAGAGATGTGAACATGCATATCTGGAGTGTCACATTCTTATTCCAGAATCTATGACAAAGCTATTAAAGTTAACTTATGCTCTACCTATTTGTCAAAAGAAGAACTACTTTAATATAAAATGTGATAATGCTTTAAATTTGCTTGCATATTGAATACATCATCATATTATTGGGTACTTTACATAATAATTAATTTTAATTTTATTAATAAACGTCTTTCATATACTAAAACTTAACTACGGTTTATATTCCAGGTAGATATCTCACAACAGGATGGAGAGTTTGGATGTATTTCAACAGATGTCCCTAGAATTCGAAGTTCCATACATTTATTTAACAAAATTCCAACTGATTCGATATTTACTTGAATAAAATTTTGAAAGAGAAAAATGGGAATTGAACAAACTTTTCACGAAAAACTTTGTTGTTTAAATATAAAGTCTAATTTCTTAATACACGGTGTGTGTAAAAAGTGAACCAGATTATTAATCTCAAGTTTATGTTTGAATAATGCATTCTCACACTGTTTTCAAGGTTCACAGCAAAAGAAGGTGTTCAAGCACGATGAAATAATTATTAAAATATAGTGAGATATACTTAGGGTGCGTTTACACTAGATATTTTATTCTCTGAGATAAAATATATTTGCTTTCTGACGTAACTGTCAACTATCCTGAGAGGAGCTATCTTTTCCCAACTGAGTAAATAAGTCTCGGATAGCTTCTCTCAAGATAGTTGACACTTATGTCAGAGAGAAATGTACGGAACAAAGTGTCTAATCTAAACGCACCCTTACAGTTTCTACAATCACAAAATATTTATAAACGTTATTGATTTTGATAGTTTGCAATATGCAGTGTTATTAAAAATCTGTATTTTTGCAATATTTCTTTGTAGTCAACGTTTTTAACCATTTTAGAGGGTGGAACTAAAATAACCAGGGTAAAGCAAGCTTTCAAAAGTAACTGAAGTCTATTGAGTTCAAAAGAGTGATTGTTTGAAATCAGGGGAATGCACAACACAAATGATGCTTCTCCTTGGTTTAATTTTTTACTAAAATGGAAGCTTCTACTAAACTTCGAGGCAAATCTTGGCTTGAAATTTAGTACAATTGCAAAGTTTGGACAGCTTCTAATTTCACAGCCATATATACCCATATGCCAGTGGCGGCTAGTGCTAAGGTTTGCAGGTTTGCGCAACCTCCAAAAAATCGCTGGGATAAAAAAGAAAGTAAATTGTTCTTTATGTTGTTTATTTTATTTATTGATAACAGATTTATCGCTACCAACCATACTGCTGAATATTGCGGATTCCGCCGATTCGTCAGCGTTTGATGACATATTGGGTCCACGGTTTGCAAAGTTTGCAGGCTAGACTGCAAACTTTGCTTTCCACATATGCACCTGCGCTTTAACTCATATTTTGTTCGCTTAAAATACTTGCCCATAAGCAAGCATTAGGTTGCACTTGTGGGTGCAAACCAAATATCGATTCGCTATTATAATCTATGTTTCGAGTCTTGAAACCCAAATAAAAATGAATTCAGTGCAAAGTTTAATTGCACAGCCATTCTGTAACCGATCTGTGTCGAAAAAACTGGAAATTAAGCGATGTGGATGACCTATTCCAGACTTAAATATTGTGCAGACGGTGTTTTGTAAAAATCGAAGTTTTAACAGAAGTAGTTCGCGAAGCTAAAGAAGTACCTATGCGGCATTGTTATCTGCTAAGCTAAAAAACGATACAGCTTCACTGGCCTTTTAATTGCAGCAACCTTATCTTTTTCTAAAAAGTTTAACTAACATAGAATCACTTTTCCTGAAAAGAATTTTGAAGAAACCGTCAAGGTTCATTCATTTTTTAATTTACAAAAACTATGAACTAAACTAACCCTAATTTACGAAGCAGAAAAGTTTAAATCGGCTTTTGGTTTACTTGTACTCTATAACATTATTTCAGAAAATAGTGAACTTAGTGAAACTCTAAATCTTTTAAAAATCCTGATAACTATCCCAATGACTCCGCTGAAGCAGAATGGTGCTTGTCCAGTCTGGAAAGAATAAAAACTCTTTAAAAAATACATTATGCCAGGAAAGATTGTCCGCATTAACGATGTCTTTAAAGAAAAGGACTTAATCCAAGGAATATTCGACTTCAGTAAAAAGTTATTGATAAATTTGCAGCTGCCAAAGTTCCACAGATGGCAAAAGATGCCAAAGATGGACTTCCTCTTCTTTTTCTTTCTGTTTTCGCGAAAATAAAAATAAAATATTTCTTAATTCCTCCAGCTTAATTTAAAATTTCCAGTTTCGGCACATTTTTCCAAATGTCTCTTTGCAACCCCCAAATTTTATTAGCACCAGCCGCCACTGCCATATGCAATGAAAGCATATAACATTAGACACTTGGTGAATAACAATGTTCAGTAGCTGATAACTGTCGGTCGATGGCGAAACACCTCTAGCAATTAAATTGCGAGATTTCCAATCTTGAAGAAAATTTTCTATAAGACTTGCTCACCGAAGTTGAAAGTAAACATGATAAAGAGATCAGAACGATCCTAACGACTGACATACGTCATGGCGTCTCGGGTGCACTCATGCATATACGATAGTCCATTAATAATAAGCATAGCAGTGCTATCATATGACCCGACTAATAAGCTTATAAACAACTGTTTTACCATAACACTTATTTTCTCTGATTGGTTCTCAAAAACTGATTCTTTCAGTTTCTATTTTTACGTACTCATACTACTTACCCACTAAGTATTGGCTGAAAAAGAGCACAAAAATATATTACATAGTTTTCCTTCTTTTCCGTGATCATAATATAATACAAATAAAAGCTGGCTGCAGAAATTGTCTTTTCCAAGAATAGTTTAGCTATGGAATCGCGCTAAGTACAGGATATACTTCTTCCGGGATTTGACCGTGTCATAGAACTACTAAAAGTGTTCGGCGTTTCGCCCACCTATCGTAGAGGGCTTCTTCAGGAACAAAGAAACAATACATGAAAAATAAGATACAAGGAAATACAGTCAAAACCGGATATAACCGCATCGTTTACAACGACGCATCGGTTATTACGACTAAATGGCAAAGTCCCGGCGATTATTTTAAAAGCTAACTGTACTGCCAGTTATATTGCTTATAACAACTACCGATTACAGCGTCCGTAATTTATGGTCCCTTCAGTGTCGTTATATCCGGTTTCAACTGTATACAAAAATGAAAAGAGGCCAATTTCAAAACATCAGAGCAGGGTAACTCAGTATGTCCACCATACCAGAGGCGAAACTCTTCTAAATTGAAAATTTGGTACAAAGGATAAGAAAGTTTAGACAGAGGAGCACGGTAACTCGGTATGTCCACCATACCAGAGGTGAAACTCTTCTAAGAGGAAAAAAAGAAAGGGAAACTTTACATACCACTCATCTGCGCGATTACTCCCGAAGATTTCCAATGGTTGGTTTTCAGATGGAGGAATGCATGTAACCATCGTATCTGTTGATGTTTTCGGGCAACTTTTGAATTTCAATCGCCTCGCGTATCTTCCTATTATAGTAACTGGGAATATTGGATATAATTGAAATATTATCAAAAATAATCTTATGTCCGGTCTCATGTTGATATTCCGCAATGGCTGACTGCGAAAATAAACCAGACCTAAGACATCTTTGGCGCTCAGATATTCGCGTTTTAAATGATCGCCCCGTTTCTCCGATGTACACTGAACCACAAGAGCAAGGAACCCTGTACACACCATTAGAACGAAAGGATGAAATTTTATCTTTGAGAGGTGGAAGAACCTGTTGGATTTTTCAGAATGATGAAGAAACGGGTGTAATGTTGTGTTTTCTCAATAATTTTCCAATTTGATCTGTTACTCCGTGAACATAAGAAAGAAAGGCTATAAAAGAAACTAATGAATTTTGTGAAAGACGAAAGGTAGGGTGAAGATGTCGTTTAATGACAGTTTCAATGTCGTGCGATCTGTAACCAATTTTGTTCAATTCGTCTGAAAGATTTATTGACTGTGCAATGGCTTCAGCTCGTGAAACTAGTGAATTTATAAGAGAACGTTTTTAAGAAAGGTAATGATTGGACTTTGCATGCAAATAACGATTAGTATGGGTGGGTTTCCTATAAACGGAATGAGAGATGCGACCATTTGGTAAACGGGTGACCAATACATCAAGAAAAGGAAGAAAACCGTTTTTTCGATTTTCATAGTGAAGCCTCAGTTTTAAATCCGCAATTTCCAACGCAGTATTTTCAAAAGATTCCATGAAAATATTTGCTACGACTGGGGTGCCGGAAACTTGTTTATAGAAGCTGCCATTAAAAGAAAAATAAGTCGATGTGAGGCACATTTCAGTTAAATCAACTAGAGAATCTGCATTCTCATTGCCTGAAAGTAATTGACGAATTATCGTCATGGAATCCGAAACTGGAACATTAGTGAATAGTGAAGTGACGTCGAAACTTGCCAGTATGTCGTTGGGGTCTAGGATTAATTCGGACAACAATTCGACAAAGTGTTTAGAATTTAGGACGTGTGATGATGTGTTTCCGGCATATGACTTGAGGATGTTAGATAAATATTTTGAGACATTGTAGGTAGGTGGGTTTTTCGTACTGACAATGGGCCTGAAAGGAATATCGGGTTTCCGAATTTTGCGGAGCCATAAAGACGAGATATATGATACTATTCTAGCCCTCGGTGTAAGAATTGATTTTGTGTATTATTTTTTCTGGTTACTGTATTAGATTAGTTTTTACCTGGGCACATTTTGGTTGTTTTAGATTCAATTCAAAGAAGAGCGATCATCCTAATTGATGATGAGAATTGGAGAGAGTCTCTCGAAATACTGCAGCACAGATGGTTGGTTGGTGACAAGTACTTTCTCGGGAACTTGATAAGTCTGATTCCCCCAATCGCAACATTCTTGAGGAATATAAGACATTCGGAGAGAGTAACTTACTGTGTGCTCCTGCTTGGCACAGTCAGGATTTCTGGCTATGAAGACCCGTTTTTCTATAGAAGTTCCAAACGTTGGAATTCTAGCCGAACAAAACTATTCTTATATAAAAAGGCTGTTCATCACCCTTTATCTTTATTTGCGCATCCTGTTTACAGTGTTCCAAAGGCATAATATTATTACCCTTTTCGAGTGGATTGTACTTAAAAACATGGAGCTTCTTAAATTTGCTTCTCTTTGATATTCACCGTTTTTTTTTCTAAAATTCTGATAATAAATTTTCAGCCAAGTGATTTTCCATGCTATTAAATGTACATTGTATCGAGACTAAGCTGCTCTATACAGTTTAAGATGTTCCTGATGATAATGATGATAACAGCGGCAGATATCCCGTGCATATTTGGGTCAATTGTTGATATTTAAAGGTGGCTTTTCGATATTTTTTCTCCAATCTGTCTTGGTTCTCTCTTACTTGGTCTGTATATCTGGTACTACGTTTCTTACATCTCTTGAAATTCTTGTGAAAAGTCTGGAAAAATGAATATTTTGAGTCAAGTACTATAAGGTATTAATGGTTGTTTTTTATACTTTATGTTTTTACACAAAATATGTTTCATCAATTTTTCTTGCTTGTGTTAACTTTACTTTTCTATTATTTTGTTTTTTTGTTTAATATTGTAAATGGAATTTAACTCAATGTTTCCTCAGATGTAATGAAATAACGTTAAGATTTTTTTAAATATGGCATTAATCAGGTGTCATTCGGTGATTTTCTTGCAAACAATATCATGATTGTCCTCACTTTTTGCTTCAGTATCACCTGACTTAATAAAATGACGTAATAAACTATTCACAATCACGTTCTGAATGTGATTCCTTGGTCTCTTAAGGCAGATTTAAGTTCTCAAAGATTTGTTCCCTTTTATTTTTGAACTTTTGAATATCATTTATTTTTACTCGTAGCAATTTCACGGTTGTAATACGTTTACCATCAACCCGTGTTAATACGAACTTGATACCTCAAACAAAAAATTTAAACCTTTGCTGTAAAGACCTGTGAAACTAATAACTTAACGTTGTTTATGATATTGATAAACAATTTATTCAGAAAATTTTAAGTGAAGATTGAAAAAAAAATGCATATTTCATGATTAGATATTGCTTTATTTGGGTAGTTAAATAATCTATGAATATTCAGTTATACGATAATCTTTAGGACTAGACAATTATAAAAAATTTATATTGTTTTTATGTCGGTGTGTAAAATAAATTAATATACATATACAGGTTGTAACAAATTCGCTTCTTACTACAGACATCTCGAAAACGGTAACAGATACAATATCGTTTAACTAAAGCAAACCTGCACAATTTGGCGATGAGAAATATTCCGTTGAGAAAACAAAAATGTCTCTCCTCGTTCTTAAGATTTATAAAAAAAGGTAAAATTTTGAATTTTGGTTTTAATATTCTTCATGGTGGACAATTATGGGTCGGAAACATTATGTTTATTAATTTTACTTAATTTAATTTCATTTAATTTTAAACAAAATTAATAAACATAATGTTTCCGACCAATAAGAGTCCACCATGAAGAATAATCCTATTCCTTTAACGGAACGAACGGACTCCTCAAATGGTGAGTGTTTCCAACTACTAAGTTGAAGAAATTTCGGCTGTTAGGAGCAATAATCACCAAGAGCATGTAAGTTCGACCCACAAGTGTAGTTCAATGCCGGAAGGAGTATTAGTCCTCGGAGTAGTTGTTTCTTGTGGATCTGGCTTCAAATATTTAAATTTTTATCATCGTAAATTATAGATGAAACGTTAAAAAATTTTTTATATGTTTCAATTTTTTAAAGTATTTCTTCCTCATTGTTCCCTCTCTATGTCGTGCACTGCTGCCGAGCTCAAATAAAAGCGAAACATCGATGTCTAGTGCTGCAACCTTTTTTTTTACTTTTATATTTTGATATTTTCACAATTTATCAAAAATAGACTTTTTTCATATCTAATTTTGGTCTTCTCTTTTTTACTTATTCCTATTCTATGTAAAATAAAATACCCTTTTTTTTGTCAAACGTCATGGGGTGACATTTTAAATAAATTTAGATATCACGTAGTCATATTTCAAAAACTGTTTTAGAATATTGTCAACAAACATTAATAAAAATTTATATATTTCCAAACTGGGTGGTAGAAATGTTAAATAAAATTAATAAACATAATAACTGATAAACTAATTTATGCAATTCCTCCTAATAAAAAATATTTTTAAATTTCGACTAAATTTCTTATGTTTCTAAAAATTTCTACTTAAAATTGGGGTTTTTATCAAAAACTTGACTTTGTTTCTAAATGAGTTTATTTTTCTAAAATTGAAATAAAATGTTAGTAACAATATAAAAATGTTGGGAAAAATATTTTAACAAAATTTAGTGACAAATATTTCCTGTAAATATATAGATTATTTCAAAATTTAAATGAAAATAAAAATTGTAAGAACAATATTTTTGGAAACTGGGTTCTTTCAATTTATTTTGGAAATTGCGACTTTTCTTTAAAAATTCTCTAAGTGCCAACATTCGCATTCGGATTCGTGAATATTGGAAGCGAATATTCGCATTCGCATTCGCGAATGTGGGAAAATCAAGATTCGTTACATCCCTTTTTTGGTGGAACGGACCGGTCCTTGGTTATCTTCAAAAACTGAAATACAGAATTTGTCCCCTGAAACCAAGAAAGATTAAAAAAACACAACAAATGTTGCTCTAACGCGTTTCGACAGCCAAGCTGTCGTCTTCCTGTATCTCTCTGTAGATAACAGTTTGGCTATCGAAATACGTTAAAGCAACGTTTGTTGTGTTTTTTAATCCTTCTTGGTTTCAGGGAACAAGTTCTGTATTTCAATTTTCGTTACATCCCTAATAATAGACATTCAAAAATTCTAGTAAAATTACCTATATGATTTTTAATAAATTTGCACGATCAGTCAGGCATGCAATGTAAATCAGGAATTGGACATGAGCGTAGGCAGGATATTCTTCAAGGGGGAAGTGGGGCAACAATCATCCTGAAAAATTTAAGGGCAAAAAAGAAAAGTTTCTGGCTAAGTAATGTGTATTTTCATTTAAAATCTACAAAACTGGGGAGATCGCATTTTCAGATTAAAATCGAACTTTCGAAAAAAGCCCAATCTTAAGAAAAAAATCTTTCGGAGAATTTTAATCAATGTCAAAATTTCGAAAAAGTGTAAATGCAAAACAGACGAAATTCCAACGGTCAATTTTTGTAAAAAAAAATGGGAATTTCCAGAACAAGTCGAATTCAGGCCAAAAAAAAATTGTGGCTTTTAAAAACAATTCTTCTAAAATATTTATTTTATTTCAATTGTGTCATATCCTTGGATTTTTTTACGATATCTTTTTCTCAAAATTTCCTAAAAATATTGTTTTCAGATTTTTAAATTTCTATTAAAATTCCGATCCAATTTTAAAAAATGAACGAATTTTAAACGGAAATGTCCAGAAACCGATAATATCAAATAATGTAATAAAAGTCAAACTTTGGACAATAAGATGAATTTCGGAAAAGTTGAAATTACCGAGAATCAAATAAAAAAATCAGAAAAAACAGACTTCACGATTTTTGAAAATTACGTTGCCATCTCCAAAAAGTATGGAACTTTCTAGAAAATATTCCAAATGTAAAAAGAAAATCCAATTTTAAGAAGAAAATTGAAAAAGTTGGAATTTTAAATAAATCATATTAAAAATAAAACCTAAACTTTCTTAAAATTCGAGAAATGTTCAAAATTCAAAAAGAGTCAGTTTTCAAAGGTCTAATTTTGTTAACAGATGCAATCTTTAGAAAAAGTCGAATTTTGAGAAAGAAAAATCGCAATTCTCAAAAACATTGGTCTCAAAATATAAAATTCAGTAAAGATGTTGAATTTACTGGAAATCTTTTTCTCGAAATCCCCAAACATATTTCGCATCATTTTTATTAACATTTTGATTTAATTTAGTGAACATTTTCAGAACCATATAACCATTTGTGCTAAAAGTCGTAATTTGTTGAACAAAACAAATATTCAGAAAAATGACAAAATTCTGAAATAAATAAACTATTTTTGAAAAAGCTCAAGAAGTAAGATTTTCAAAATAAAATCGAAATTTAGAAAAAGACATATTTTGAGGAACAGGCGAATTTTACGTAAGAGACTATTTTCGAAAAAATTTTTAGTTGGGAGGTTACATTTATATGGAGTATCACTTGCTAGAAAGACAAACTGATTTTGTCGATGGGGCTAATCGGAGCTAAACTACCTTTCAAAAATATTTTCAACTTCCTCCCACTTCCTGTTATACCGGAAGTATACATCAACTTTCTTATTTTAAATAGCAACCCACAAATTTTATATTTTATTTGGATTCTACGTAGAAAAATAAGATAAGTTTATGTATACATGTTTATTGCTATCTTAGGTAGTTTTTAAGATATTTCAATTTTTCGAAAAAAATGACAGAAAAGAGGGTTATTTTGACTCTTTGTATCTTTTTTATTATTTGCAATAAAAACATGAAATTTGGGTTGAAGTCATGGAATATTATGGAGACTATAATAACGTAATCAAGTTTTACATTTATTACACAGGGTGATGGAAATTTTATGATCTTTATTGTTTTTGTTTTATTTAAAAAAACTCTGCTTTTTTAAATGGGAACTATGTGTTTTTTAAACATTTTTGAATTCCTCACGTAAAAAGAAGAAAAAAATTATATAACTAATTTTTTAAAATTGTGCACCGTTACAGAGGTATAATGCAAAATAAAAAAGAAAAATATATCTTTTTTTTTCTAGTAACTTGGTAGTAGACAACAAAATTTTCAACAAAAAAAATATAACCACAAGGCCTAAAAATGTTAGGCTAAATAATATTTAAAAGATAACCGTACAAGACGAATAAGTTTTTGGCTAATTGTTAGAACACTTATTGAAAAATGTTTAGGTAGCCACGAATGTAAGTTTCGTAAAAATGGTTTGTTAAACAGACTTCTCATTTTTGGGTAAAGAAAATCAACAACAGATGTTCAAGAAAATTCGTCCTTTAACTGTTGTGCTGTTAGATTAGAACTCAGGATTTTTAAGCGTTAAAATTTACAATGAAAATCAAAATAGAAATTTTTTGGTGATTTTTTTTTACGACTACTGCATGACGAGCATATTGCTAGAAACAATACGATGTGCTTAAAAACGTTACTCAATTCGAAATCTTAAAATATATCTTTAAATGTATTGAAACAGAAGATCGTCCTTGTTGTTCTTGATGTAAATTTTTTGTCAGCTATTTTTGTTTTGTATTACTTATTATGATTAATTCTTTAAGCTTTTATTTCCTACAGTTAATTTTCTACTTGAACAAAAAAGAGATGTTTGATTCTTTTTATTTTGAGATTTATGTAAAATACCTCTGTAGCGGCACAAAATTTTAAAAAATAAGTAATATAACTTATTTCTTCCTTTTATGTGAAGAATCCCAAAAAGATTAAAAAACATATAGTTACCATTTTGAATAAAACAACAGCAAAGATTATAAAATTTTTATCACCCTGTATAATAAATGTAAGATCTGTTTGCCTTATTATAGTCTTTATAATATTTTGTGACTTCAGCCCAAATTTCATGTTTTTACTGCAAATAATAAAAAAGATACAAAGAGTCAAAATAACCCTCTTTTCTGTCTTTTTTTTTTCGAAAAATTGAAATATCTTTAAAACTATCAAAGGTAGCGATAAACATGTATACATAAACTCACCTTATTTTTTTACGTAAAATCCAAATAAAATATAAAATTTGTGGGTTGCTATTTAAAATAAGAAAGTTGATGTCTACTTCCGGTATAATCGGTAGTGGGGGGAAGTTGAAAATATTTTTAGAAGACAGTTTAACCCCGATTAGCCCTATCGACAAAATCAGTTTGCCTTTATAATAAGTAGTACTCCATATAAAGGTAACCTCCCAACTAAAAAAAACACCCGGTATATATAAGAGATCGAAATGTTTAGCTAAATTTTTAGAAAAATATCGGAATTTGGAAAAAAAGCGAAATATAAGAAAACTTTGAAATGGACAAAAATTTTCCAAATAAAGTCAAATTTAAGTAAAAAAAGTGAGAATGAAAAACAAAAAATTCGAAATCTCGAGAAAAAGACGATATTATCAGGGAACTTTTACGAAAAAGATATAAATTTAAAAAAAAACGTTTAATATTAGTAAAATTTAGAAATTTCCCAGAAAGAAGCAGATTTTGTAAAAATTTAAAAAAAGAGCAAATTTAAGAACAAAATCGAATATTTATTTTCTCTTGACTCCTCGAGTCAAAGGAAGATAAGCCTCGACGGGTATCAGAGAATGTCAGATATTGTGATACACATCGCAATTTTGACAAACAAGTTAAAACTTCCAAAAATTTGGATTAAAAAAGGGTCGAAATTTACAAAGAAATTTTCTTTGTAATTTTTGTCCTTTTACAACAATTTTAAATTTCCAAAAAATATACTTTTTTATCAGAAGATCGACAAGATATCGAGGAAAAGGCAAATTTGAATAAACAAGCTGAAATTTTCAAAAAAAAAGTTGAAATTTTCGGAAAAAGTCCAATTTCGAGAAATAGCAAAATTTGAGGGAAAAAAGATGAACTTTTAAATTCGAAATTTTGACAGTCATATTTGATAAAAGAGATCGATTTTTTTGAATAAATGCGAAATTTCAAAAGAAAACCCATTTTGTAAAAAAATATACGAAATTTGAGAAAAAGGTAGAAATTTCGAAAACATCTTTCAAGGAAAGGATGAATTCTGAAAAATTGGAAAGTCCCCTAATTGAATACCTATAAATATTCGGTTTGCTGATTAACCAGGGGGGGGGGGCAAGCGCCCTATTCTAGTTACATTTAAGATTCTGGAAGAACTTATGTTTGCAAATAATTATTTTCAGTAATGGAAATAGTTAAAAGGGACCGCAGGTCCAGACTAAATAACGTATAACTGGAAAGTTTTGTGGGAGATGCTGTGGCAAATTTTTGACAAAGAAGCAACTCCAAAATTCTCACTAAAGTTTGTTTAAGATTTTTTTCCCATAATAATCTCCCTTTTTTATTTTTATTATGTATTTTAGTTAGTTAATTTTGTATAGTACTTTTGTTATTTTTGTTTTGTTAATAGAAACTTAATAATTAGTGTTAATTATCTAATCTAGCGTTTATATTTTTCTCATATGTGGCCCGCCCAAAATTTTTACCTTTGTAAACAAAGGTTGCTCATCCCTGGGTTGGACCAAACTTTAATACAAAACTAGGCGGCAAAATATTGCCAAATTTACAGCTTCTATGTAACAGAATATAGGCATATGTTGCAGAAAAATTAAACAAGTGCAGTGAAACTTACTTTGTACATTTTATTGAAAATTAAACCCGTAGATTTTTAATCAGTACTGTTGTATTCAGTCTTAAAATTTGCTATTATTTTATGACTTTGATTTAATGTTACTATATCTATATCTAAGAAATACCAAGCCTATTCTAATTTGTTGGTCCCATAATTCTATTTATCAACTAAGTTCGAAATTAAGTAATTAGTAATTAGTAGCAGATTTGAACATCTATCACATTTAGTTTGAGTGAGTATGGCATTCCCAGCTCGAGTGCTGACAAGTATATACACTTAGAAATTAATAAATTTTGTCCATATGATACTTAAGTATAGTGCCATCTATCGGCCTGTGATTACTTAATTACTTAATTTCACTCCTTAAACGATTAGCCAGTCTTTCACCAAACTAGAGAATCTTTCTATAGACTATAGACTATAAAAATGATTACGCATTTCAGTGTTGCTTGGAAGCGTATACTATAAATAGGTCATATGTGCAATGAATTTTTTCTTCATTATTATTGCTGCATGTTTCAATTCTCACAGAATTGTTTCTTCTCGCCTCTTGAACAAAATCTTCTATGTAGTTATTAATTTCTGTCTCCGGCAACCTCCCGATAAATGGACTTACAGCAGCAACAGATTCTAAAACAAGGACAACATGAGTTACTTATTAGAAATACCAACACTTCATAAAACTAACAAAATATTTAGTCAGCCTAGTCAAATTTTTTTTATAGTATCCTTTTAGGAAAGGACAATTGAGTCTTCCTAAGGCGTAAGTATTTATTTAAAGTTATTTAATTATTTTCCAGAATACGACCTAACAGGGATAATTTTGAGCAGGCTCGTAACCAGGGCTATAGGTGCTGTAGCCCCCCCGAATTTTTTTGGCTTTATACTAGATAGAAATGAACTTCCAGATGTGCAACATTTTTAAAAACCATTTTTAGTGGATTATTTTGTTTTCGTACTGAAATTCAAGGATATTTTTTTTTTGAAATTTGGTGCCATTAATTATTATTAGAGACCGGATTATAAGCACAATCAAGCAAGGTAGAAAGGTGAGCAAATTGTTAGATTAGGCAAAAACGAAAAGCTAAAGAAGGCACCAAAAAGGTGAAATACTCTAAAAAAAAAGCATTAACAGACCAAAACTTACAATTAACAAAAAAACATTTTGAAATCTCAGTCGAAATAAAAAAAAAATTGGTTTTAGGTTATATATAGGATATTCAGAAAGAGTATGACATTTTCAAATGAAGAAGTTCCTAAAATTTCGAGTTCATTCTCGAATTTCCACCCTAAA
The DNA here is from genome assembly GCA_028583605.1 of Dastarcus helophoroides. NCBI lineage: Eukaryota > Metazoa > Arthropoda > Insecta > Coleoptera > Bothrideridae > Dastarcus > Dastarcus helophoroides. The sequence goes on from CM053326.1 coordinate 9,037,513, forward strand.
CCTTGAAATTTTTACCTTCAATTCATTTAAATTTTTCCAGAATTTTCGACTTTTAAATCTAAGATTTCGTTTCTAGAACAATTTAAACTGTTATTGAAATTTCTTTTTTTTTATTTGGAATTTCTATCTTACGTTTTAAATTTTATTAAAGAAGATGTTGAATTTTGCAGGTTTTTCAAGCTTAAACTCCTCATTTGTGAAAAAAAAAAAATTTTAAGAACAACTGAAAATTTATGCAAGTGATTTTTCGGGATTTAACACCAAATTTTGAAAAAAACTTGGATTTTGTGATAATAGTTTTACAATTTTGGAATTTAAAAATTTAAATTTAGTATTTGAAAGAAATTTTGATTAGGCCCTTTACTAAAAAAACCAAATCTCTTATAAGCCATTATTTTGAGAAAACATTTTTTAATAAGTTATTTTTATGAATTTCTTCTATAATTTTTCTAACAGGGCCATTGAACTTTAAAATAAATGTCTAAAATATTGATTCTTTTTTAAATTCCGAGTTTTACATAAAACTTCAGCATTATTAACTTGAAAAATTCGGGATTTTTTTAATAACTTTAACCCATCAGGTTAATTCGAAATTTTTAATTTTTTCAAAAAGTTTTTACTTCATAATAAAAAATTTCGAAATTTTTTGTTATGGAGTTGATTTGTTTATATTTCGATTACGATTTCAAAAATTCGAATTTTTTCTCCAATCGACTTCCAAGTGAAAACTTCCAAAAAAATATTGAAATTTCTATCTTAGTTATCAAATTTCAACTTTAATTAAGAAATTGTTTACTTTTAATCACTACATTTTAACTTTCAATTCTATTTTTTATAAAAAAAATTGATTTATAAAACTTTCACGACGAGTTTGAAAATGTCAAGATTAAAGTCGAAATTTTGATAAAAAATGAGCCTAATGACTTCAGCTTATTTTTCAAAATTCTTACATTAGCACTGGTGCACAGTTTAGATTTCTTCACAATATTTTCTCTTTCTTTCTATATTATAAATATATAGAAAAATCCCCTGGCCATTTTGAGAAAACACTAAAGTTTCAGGAAATATCAGTGTTATTAGTTTTTGTTAATTAAAGATTTTTTTAGAAAATTTTGACCTCAAACCTTATTTTTTGAAAATTATAGTTTTCTTTTTCCTTTGATTTAGAGAGTAATTCTAAATGTCAACATATTTTTAAAATTTTGAATTTAAAAAACTAAAAACTTCGAGTTCTAACAGGTAAATTTATTAGGAATTAACATATCCTAATTTTTGTTAGGAAATTCAAAATTTCTAAAAAAGTTAATACTTTCAGAAATGTGTAATAATGAATTCTGGTTATTTTTAAGTATAAACACGGTCGTAATTAAACTTTTTCTAGAACGAGTTGTCACCCTAAATGTAGACTTTTCTAGACATTTCAAATTAAAATTCCAAATTCAAAAAACTCAAGATTAAGTTCAGAATTTCGATATCTGATATTTTTTACAGACTTTGGCGAAATTTCCATGTTTCTAGAAAGAATTGAAATTTAAAAAAATATTTGTTCGTTTGAAGTAAATACCAAGATTTTAAACTTTGAATTTTCAGAAAAAAAGTAAAAGTATTAACATACTTCGCATTTAACAAAAAATCTATTTCAAATTGAAAGATTTCAATTTGAAATTAAAGGCAAAACTTTAAAAAAACCTTAAATAACTTTACAGCAAAAACTTTTTTTTTGAAATTCGAAAGAATTAAAGGCATTTCGACATTGCAAATTCAGATAGCAACAATAATTCCCAAAATTGCCCAAAATAAAAAACGTACGAATTGAAGTTGTTGCCAGTTAGAAAAAGAGTTGAAGAGGAAACTTGAATTTAAAAAAAAAAACATCTAATCTTCCAGAATTTAGAAAGAATATCCAAATTCCTAATGTTTGGGTGCAAACTTTAAATTTGAGATAAAAATTAAAATTAGGAATTTAATCAAAATTTGAAAAAAAAAAGATTTCTCTCCAACTGACGTCAAACTATGTTTTTAAATGGAGCACTTTCTAGAGGCATTTTTCATACAAAAGTAAGGTTATAAAAACAGTTCAAAGATAAATTTTAGAAAAGAAATATCTGTCAAGTGATTTTATCATCTTACCCACACATCTGTTTTTATTTAGAAATGACAACATTGTTGTTAAATTATTTTGTCAGAATGTTAGAAGAATTAGACTCTAGAAATGTTTTTAGTGTATTCTTTTATATTTTACTATACTTCCATACAATAATAATATTAATAATAAAGTAGTGTTGGACCGTGGTTTCTTAGCTTTAACCTAAACGCAAACAAAGACTAGGCAGTTTAGTTAGAAGAATCGCAGCCCCTCCCGAAAAAAATCCTGGTTACGGGCCTGCTTTAAAGCGGTTTATTGTTATGTCGGTTGTGAAATGAAATGTTTCCAATATTAAAATTTCTTCCTTAGTATGACCAAAAGTTAATATCGTTTTTATCTAAACACCTAAAAACTATTCCGCTTGCAGTGTAAATAAATTCGAATGCGATAAGAAAAAATTCCAAAAAATACTGATCTAAGATAAAGATAAAGAAATAAGGTAATTAAAAACTGTAACAGAGAAAACTGTAAAAGAGAACTTGTTTGCATAAAATATTGGTAATATAATTAATAAGTTAATGTCAATCTGCACTCAGAGTGATAGAAAAATACTTCCTATTGGTATCAAAGGAAAGTTACATTAATTTAGAATTCAAGGTTATGCTTTATCGTAATGTGCATCTGTTAGTAACATATAAAGATATAATTTGAAATAACTGCCATTATTTCTTTAAAAACTACTTTCTCTTCATCCACTGCTTACTTTGGATCGTCAAAGGTAAGATTCATATATTGAATTTTCGTATCTTCCCTGACCCTAGATATGGGCATCCTAAACTAAAAACTTGTTTTTACGGTATAAGTTTCTAAGGTAGAAGCGATTTACCTATCGACTTTCACTTTTATTATTTTTAAAACTTATGATCAACCCGTCATCAATTCTATTTGACACCCATCATCGAAAACTTGGATACACTCTAAGCTAAACCATTTTTACTAATTTGTTATTTATTTAATTTGCTTTTGTTATACATATTCCTTCAAATCTTCGACATTTTAACATTCATTTTTTCAGGTCTAAACTTAAATGTTGCACTTTTCCTTGACATTTCAAGTTAATTAAAGTTTGACGTTTTCATAAATTTCTTGTGTCTTAAATTTAAATTTAAAATTTTAACTTTTAACCCGAAGTTTATAGAAGAGTGTAAGAGTTTAAAATGGAAATTTAGTAAAGTCGAAGTTTTCAAATAAAACACGAAATTTCTAATTCACAGTCTAAGTCTAAGATTTAGGATCAAAGGCGAAATTTCGAGAAAAAAAAAGTTTCTGGAGAATAATTCAAAATCTCAATTGTAAACTCAAAATGTCATGGAAAAACCTGGAAATTCTAGTTTACGATCATTTTGACTTTCGACAAATTTTCAGGTATAAAGTTAATTTAATTTTTTGATAAGTCAAAATTCTGAAAAAAAATTCTTTCTTTATAGAAACATTTTTTAGTGTTTTCAGTCACAAATCAAACTTTCGATCTATCTCCTAAAACAATGCATTTGAGATCAAGATTTCGAAGTTTTGATAATTGAAACGTTCAGATATCTAAAAACCAGGGCTTCGAACCGGAACTGAAACGAAAACCGGAAACCGGAAAAACCCGTTATTTCTGCCGAAACGAAAACCGGAACTGAGCCGAAAAGAAAATATCGGTATATTTCGGTTCAGTGCAGATCCAAAAGTCGACAGTTAACAAAACTTTTTAAAGTCTTGAATTTCAATCCAAAATTTTCGCTTGATTATTATTATTGTATTATTCACGAGTTTCTTTGAAACTTTAACTTTTATTTGGTCTTATAAATATTAGCTTTAAATTAAAAATTTTGAATTTTTCTAGAAACACTGATGTTTACTTTTAAATATTTCGATTTTTATCACTGATATTTAAATCTAAATTGTGTAGAATTTTTGATAAATAAATTTCGATTTTTTTTTATTTCATCTTTCTTCTCAAAATTCTGGGTTTGCACCTTTTTCTCATTATTTCAATTGTTATAAACCATTGGTGCCTAATCTGTAGCTTGCGAGACACATATGGCTTGCAGTAACGTTTTATATGATCTGCGGTGATTATGAAGAAAAGAGGTATCCAATTTTATTTAACAAATTCATGTTTTTAGACTGAAGTCAAAATTTCTAAAAAAAAAGTATATATAATATAATATAATAAAATTAACTTTAAGATGAGAAATTTAAGACAAAAGGTCAAAAATTTTGAAAAATCCAATTTTCAGGTTTTAAATTTAAGCTCGAAATTTTTGAAACAAAATCTTTAAACAGAAAAACTGGAAATTTATAAGTGGGATTTTAAAAAGTATAATTTTGAACTTTAAATGAAAATTTTTTTGCAAAACTCTCAAATAAAAGACTCTTGAAAGAAAAATATCGTCGAATTTTCATCTCCAAAATTTTTTAAAAAATACCAAATTTTGAAAAAAACAAACTAAAAGTTATTCACAAGAATTTAGTTCTAACACGATCTTTCGGGAAAAAGTTCCAAATTTTGAGTTTAAATTCGAAATTTTGAGAAAAAGTTGAAACTTTAAAATAAAAGTCAAAATAATCAAATCAAAATTCAAAATCTCTAAAAAAAAAAGGTAGATATTTCGAGTTTTATATCGAAATTTTAGAAAAAAATATTAAGGTGCAACTAAAAAATTGAATTCAGAATTTTCATTACAAAGAAAGTCTTAAAATTTCGGCCTCATTCTCGAATTTTCAAATTAAAGTAAAAAATTGCATAAATCAAACTTTTGGAAATTTATCACTTTTTTCCTCGAAATTTCAAGTTTATACTTAAAACTTCAAACATAATCACCACATTATGGAGAAAAAGTTTAAATGTCCTGAGAAGCTTAAAATTCATTTAAATAAATTTCAAATGAACCAAAAATCATAAGAAAAATCGAACATTTCAAGAAAAACTAGAAAATAATTTTGTTTAGTATAAACTTTCGAGTTTGTAAATGTCAAGTTTAAACATGAAATTTCGAAACGTTTTCGAATATTTCCATACATTTTCAAAAATTTCGAGATTAAATAGAAATGTGGATTTTTTCTAATAAATCATATTTTCATTTTGATACAAACTTTCCAAGAAACCTAAACATTTTCGAGCTTTTAGGTTAAAACTATTTTTTTTATAACTTGGAATTTTACCCTCACAATTAAAAACTTCAAAGTTTTTAAATCGAAAATACCAGAAGTTTCTTAAAATCTTTAGGTTTTTCACCAAATTTCGAGTTCTCTGTCAAAATGTTCAGTTTAAGATTTAAATTTTCACTTTTTTTACAATTTCAGCTTTGGAATCGAAATATCGACTTTATTTCGACTTTAGTTTCAAACTGTAAAGTTTTTCTCAAAATTTTGAGTTCCAAGATCAAAACTTCGAAAAAAAATTCAACTTAGTTGAAAAATGTTTACTTTAATCGGTAAATTTCGAACTTCATTACTTACGAGATTTGAGTTCAATCATAAAATTTCGGCATATCGAATTTTTGACTTTAATTGCCACATTTTGAGAAAAAGCTGTTTGTAAAAAGTGTACGAACATTTTCATCAATTTGAGAGTTTAAAAATATTAATCGGAATTTGGTAAAATTTGGAATCTTTAACATTCTCTCAAAAATTTAAAGTTTCTAGAAAAATGGGATTCCCATTAATTATTAAAGCTTTATCTTTAGCAAAAGTTTTCACTTTCAATCAAATTTGAAATATTTCAAGAAATGTTGATATTTTCTTTTTAAATGTGGGCTATTTCTATCTTTAAATAATTAAAATTTTAGATTTGAACTTGGACTCTTCAGAAGGAAATAAAATGTTAAAAATAACTTTGAAATGTCTTCAACAAATTTCTCGGAAGCTGAAAAACGTCTAAAAGGAATTAGAAATTTTCTTAAAGATAATAAAGATATATTTCACTTTTTTTTCGAAATTTTCAGATTTGTCTTAAGATTTCATATTGAAATTGTAATTTCTGTATTTTTTTTTTAATTTCGATTTCAAATCTGAGGTGTAGTCTTTTTTTAAAAATTATACCTCTTTTTGATATTTATACCTTAAACTCTAAATTTGAATGAGACCCAGAATGAGTAGAAATAAATGAAATCTTGAGAAATTTTTATTTATCAATTTAATTTGTTTTTTAAACTTTGACACTGATTGAATTGAAATTTGGATTTGTTACTAGAATTATGCCATTCTTTTCCCCTAAATTTGAATGATTTCCTCGAAATATTGAATTGAAACACGACATTAAAAAAAATGTCAAGTTTTAACTGACTCTTTTAGGAAAGCAGTTAAAATTTAAAAAAAATCGAAATTTATGTACAAAAAATTAAGCTTGCATTTTATTCATAACAATCTGACTTTCAGCTCGACTTTTTGAGAATTTTTCCCGAAAATGAAAATCTCTAGTTTAAGTCGTAATTTCGCAACTTAATACTTTTTTTTTATTTTAAATTTTGTGCGAAATTTTGAAATTGTTATTTTTCCTGAAAATTTTACTTCAAATTCAAATCTAAACTTTTCTAAAGTTTTAACATTGTTTTTAAATAATTTAAATTCAAAGTTTCGAAATTTAAAATTTTTAATTTAAAATTCTATTTATTCTAAAAGTTACATTACAAGCTTACAGTTTTTAAATTTGCTATCAAAAATGAGTTTGTACTCAAAATTGAAGCCTAAATCGAAATTTTTAATTTTTACTTAAATTTTTTTCCTGTCAGGTTATTTTTTGAAATTTGGACTTTTGTTTCGACCTGAACCAAATACCGATAACCAGAAAAAACCGTTATATTTGTCGGAACGAAAACCGGAACTGAAACTATATAATTTTTTTTCCGGAACGAAAACCGAAAACCGCAACAAAAATAATAACAGTTCGAAGCCCTGCTAAAAACTGACAAATTACTTAAATTTTGCCTCGGTGCAAAGTTATAGTTTTCTGTGTTTATCTTTTAATTTTCAATAAGAATTAAAAATGTTTTCTCATTTCAAATGACGCATTACATTTTTATTTTGATAGAATTCAAATAGCTGGAAGTCTGAATGTCTAGATAATCAGTTTTAAGGGATCTGCTAAACTTTAAGATTACTAAATCATCTTGTCATGGCCAGCAGAAGTAGGTAACTATTAGGTAGCAAATAATAAATTAACCAACAGTTTCTGATTAGGAATCTGCTAATGAGTTCTCGAAAAAATAAATGCGAAAAATTTAGCAATTTAGTTCTTAACAGATCAACTGTTGCCGTTTCATATAAATATTTTATTCAGTTTAACTAAAACATACTTACTTCGTAAGATATTTATACTGGGAAAGGTATAATTCCTCCTTTCCACCCTACAAAGGTGTACATTAAAACCAATTTCTGCAAGAAGCTTCTCCAACTCAGCCTCTGGCTTCTCTGAATTTTGATATGGTGATACATATTCCTCAAAATCCTTCATGTACGTAATCCACTTTTTGTCTTTAGCCAATTCCTTATATATTTCAAATATTGGATTCTTAGCCAGAAAGGTTAGAAGAATATCACCATTATTTTTTAACATGGTAAATATATTATTTAGAGCCACTCTGAAATGAAAACAATTTTAAACAATACATTAAACATCAATCTGAAATATTTGATAGCAAATAGATATTTATTTGAACATTGCAGGAAAGCCATATTGCGAATTTCCCTATTATGTAATCTTTTTATGCAATTAGATCAATTCTTATTATTACTAGCTATACTAATAATTTAAAAAAGAACCCCTGATCTCCTTAAAAACCTAACTGTCAACACAGGGCCAAAATTATTGAAGTTAGTTAAGCAAAATTCGGAAAGTAGATTCGTTTTCATGATAAAGGGAATAATGAGGGGGTATTTTCCAATATTTGGTCCCTTAAAGAGGTAAAATTGAAGTGAAATAGAATTAACAATTCAACTCCAAGAGGTAAAATGAGGAAAATATATAAGCAGCACTAGCGATACACGAATAAACATTAGTAGATTACATTTTGTTGAAGACATTCTGGATTCGTTAATAGAACCAGCAAAGTCCGTGTTTATGCCTTTAAAAGATTTGAGGTTCTGGAAACAGAAACATACAACAAAGTGAATATAGTCATTAAAAAAAAATAATGGAAGTGGTAAAGAATTCAAATTAAGTACAAACTTCTGATTATCTCTACATAATATTAGTTAAAGGACATATGCATAATTCACTTTTATGAGATTGATCCACTGTAATAGATCTTTGTAATATTAGGTTTGGGAATAAGTTATAGTCCGCTTTTTTCAAATATAAAATATTTTAATAAATATTGTAATAGGTATGAGTAATCATCAAGTTTTAATCTTAATCATACAAATTACAGATGTGCTTTTAAGAGAAAATCCTATCCACTATCCAGAGCATATGGCGTGAGATCAGGCTTGTATATATTACAGTGATACCACATTTTGTTATTCCATCAAAAGCTTTGTTAGAATATTGCGTTAGTTATAATTTTCGTCGACTACGTCGACTTCACCACTACAAAAGGTCTTGATTTTCTTCATGTTCCGTTTCCAAAGAACTTCCTTGCAGAACTTTACGTTTGTAATTTTTTTTATATTGGTATAATTTACTTCATTTATTTTAATATTTTCTAGTCTTATTATTTTTGGCTTTCCTTTAATTTTCTTTCCTTTCTAAAACATCTTTCTCGCAAATGTTTTTCATTTAAAGCCGCTTTGGAGAAAGTTCTTTAATCATTTTCGAATATTTCTGTTAAAAAAATGTATAATATCATTTAAGGGTCGCTTGAGCCATATTACCTCAAATGACCTTTTTGTCTTAGAGTTAAAATTATTCTAAATGCCTTGATAACTAAAATATTATGAGCAATAATAAGTAATTAACTAGCAAATATCATTTGAAGAAAGCCGCAAACAAGCAAATGCACTCTACTCTCACTTATTGACTTCTGACCACTAACTCACTAATTAACTACACTGACTCTAACTGACTGATTGAGGGAAAGCCAACCGGACCCCCTTTACATAGATCTTTGGTTCGGGTTCTAGAAGTTTTCGGCAGATAAGGCTTATCGTTTGCCGACATTTCTGGAACGCTTATCTGCCGTTTGATTCCATTATCTCGGCCGCTTTTCCTTATCCGATCTTTCTAGAAATTTTCTTACGTACTAAATTCTACAATTTACATTTCGGTAAAATATTATTTCATTGAGTGCTTGCCTGCTTGGATAATATTTTGGACATATGATCTCCGAGATTGATCCACATCAATAAAAATTTGTGTTGTGCTTTATATTTTGGAATGTAAAAAAAGAAGATATTTTTTACCCAAAGTCACTTATTTTGTGGTGTAAATAATTATATTTTGCTGCCGAATACATTTGTGTGCATCCTTAACACTTCAAACATATTGCAAGACCCGTAAGAACCTAACTTTTTGTGAAAAAATACAACACAAATTTTATTGATGTGGATCAATTTTAGGATCGCTCATTTTTTTAAACTTCGGTCACCAAATTTCATCAGTAGCACGCAAGTCAAGCAATGTGTGGTTTTTCCTTCAATATGTACCAACGGAAACTATTTTTAAATTCTAGAGTTAGAATAGTTTAGCAAAGTTGCAAAAAATGAAAAGGATGCCTTTGTCCTTTATAGAGATATTACATTTACTTTCTAGTGGGACAGACTCTAATGTCATAATTTTTGCAAAATATTATGTTTTCGGCAATCTATAACAGATTGCTATTCCTTAATAAAAGGTACTGAAATTTAGGATTGTGAAAGGAGTGACCGGCGAAGAAAAAGCCAATAAAACTGCATACAAGATATGAATACTTCGCAAAGAAATTACAGAGAATAACATTTTTTTAATTACATTTCCAAAGACTTGACTAATTTTTACAGTTTCCCAAATTATTTTGGTACATTTCTAACAATACAAAATCATTTAAAACTATTTTTTTTAAATAAAGCTACCATTTTTGTCACCAAAAATGAATGTAGAGTTTGATCTGAATATAAGTTTTATTAATATCTTCAACAATTTTTGTAATATTAGTATTCATATGGTTCCTATACGAGAAAAAAATTCTCAACAGCGAAATTAATGAGATATGAGCATTTTAAATAGTTTTTGGCTTCGGCATATGCCATCAAAGTCCAGTACCAATTTTTTCCTGTACCTGTAAAAAAATTTCAGTTATCGGGGCAATTTAAAAAATTACCATTTGCGATTTTCAGAATATATTTCGATAACTATCCAAAACAATTTGACTCTGAGAATTGCTTTACCAACACACTAATAATAGAGCAACTTTCTATTTAATTTAAACTAACCGTGTATCTCTAATGGTTCCCGATATCCTAATGCTGAGGCAAAGCTGTACATTAAATAGGATAGTTTGACACATGCAAAGTTTTTTATCATTTACTATAGAATAAGGCAGACAGACTATCAGAAAGCGTTCGATAGAGTCAGACATGATGAGCTTATATCCCTACTTGAAGAAATTGGCATAGATGCTAAAGATCTGAGAATCATCAAACATATCTATTATAACCAAACTGCTAACATAAGAAGTGGACAACCTTACTTACAGAAGCAGTCTCAATAGAGCGCGGAGAACGACAGGGATGTATACTATCCCCTATGCTGTTTAATATATACTCCGAACATATCTTCAAACAAGCCTTAGAAGAATATGATGAAGGCATACTAATCAATGGCGAACTCTTAAATAACATTAGGTACGTGGACGACGCAGTAGTATTCGCAGACACTATGGAAGGACTACAAACATTAATGACACGCATAACCGAAATCAGCCAGTGCTATGGATTAGACATAAATACAAAGAAGACAAAATACATAGTTATCAAGTAAACGCATAATCCTCAATACACAACTGATAATCAAGCCAACAACCTAATTGAAAGGGCTGAAAGCTATACATACCTTGGACACTAATGCAAATAGTCAATGGGATCACTCACTGAAAATAAAACAACGTATAGCAAAAGCTAGAACAGCATTTATGAAAATAAGTACTGTCTTCGGAAGTCATGACCTGTCGCTGAAAACCAAGATATTCGTACTCCAATGTTATATTTTTCCAGTTTTGCTCTACGCAGCGGAGGCCTTGGACACTTCTCCGAAGCTTCACTGAAAAAACTTTGAAGCGTTTAAGATGTGGTGTTATAGACACATCCTAAAAATCTCGTAGATCGATCATGTCACAAATAACGAAGACCTACGCAGAATGGGGAAGGAATGCGAAATTTCCGCTACAATTAAGAAACGCAAATTGGAATACCTGGGCCCTATTATGAGAAACGAACAACGATATGGCCTTCTCCAACTAATACTGCAAGGAAAAGTGTGCGGTAAGAAAGGACCAGGACGAAGACGAATCTCATGGTTTCAGAATTTAAGAAAATAGGTTTAACATGACCACAACTGGACTGTTCCGCGCAGCTACCAATAAAGTAAGAATAGCCATGCTAGTCCGCCAACATTCCGAGCGAATAGGCACTGCAAGAAGAGAAGGCAGACATTGCTAGATAACTTCACATTCACATTTATTAAAAAGAGGACTCCGAATGTTCAAAGGGTCACAATTTGTCAAAGATTTTCCGGTTAAAATATTCTCCTAGTGGAGAGAAGTAGATACTTTATTTAAATTGTGTTGCAAAATATTTATTATTATGCTTACCTATACCTTTTTATATAAGAAATTATGACATTTATTATTAAAAAAAAAACACAATGAATACATCTGTGTGGCCCATCAAAAAACGTGGCTTAGGTCATAACTGCCAGGCAAAGGGTCTTGTCAAAAAAAATGCTGAAATACGTCGACAACTTTTTATGTAAAAATCATAGCTCAAATTTCATCCGCCAAAATTTTTCAAAAAAATGATACGTCGTTGAAAAGGGTTTTTGTTTATCTCTACTCTGGCACCGATCATTGAAATCAGGTCAAATCATTAAGAAGTTACAAAGTTTTAAAGTTTCATTAATACATTTTTCGAAATTTGTTTACTCACAAAAAAAACTAGCAGCTGGCCGAAATCTTCTGCGAGAATGTATGATTGTAGAAAACACGAAGAAGAGCAAATATTTTATTCACCTTAAATAAATTCGATTTAATTTTTGCATTCTTCGAAACATGTATTAGTGGAACAAGACTTCGCAACTTCTGAATGAATTGAATGAATTTCAAAATCGAGCGATAGTGAATAGAAAAACAAAAACCCCTTTTAATAAAGTAGCATTTAGAAGGGTGAAATTTGGGCTGCAATTTTTGCATCAAAAGTTGTTCTCCTCAGACTAAAATCGACGTTTTTCAGTATTTATTGAACAAGATATTTCCCTGACCCTTATACCCTATGGTATGTTTTCAGTAGGTCAGATTGCATCCGATATGTTTGACGTGCGTGAATTCTTTAGGACTTAATTATCGGAACATTTGTTAGCATTCGAGTTGGATATAGCAAACTGACGAGATCTAACAAGATCGAAACTGGTATTTGGTTTCCAAACTTCGAATCTAATAAATGTTCAAACCTATTGGATCTGTGCATTAGAATCCTTGACTTTTGGAAACTTTTTGCCAGAGAGCAACCGCTTCGCTAGATGGCAGTGTCTCAACTGTTGGTAGTTTAGCTACCTATAATTCACTATACACGCCTGGATGGCTGCATGAATTTGTAGCTAGGTTGCATTCTACTTGCATACGAAATTGTTGGCGATGGCCATAGTTTCTCTATGGACCAATAGGATGGTAGAACTAAGAAGTCACACGCTTAACGTTCGTGAATTCTTTAGTACTTACTTATCGGAACATTTGTTAGCATTCGAGTTTGAATATACCGAAACTGACAGAGATCTAAGCAAGATCGAAATCGGTATTTGGTTTCCAAACTTCGAATCTAATAAATGTTCAAACCTACTTGGTCCTGTGCATTAGAATCCCTGTCTTTTGGGAACTTTTTCCTAGAGAGCAATCCGCTTCGCTAGGTTGCAGTGTTTCAACTGTTAGTAGTTCAACTAACTACCTATGATTCACCACTATACACACCTGAAGGGCTGCAAGAATTTGTAGTCTATGTTGCATTCTACTTGCATACGACATTGTTGACGATGGCCATAGTTTCTCTATGGACCAATATGTGGTAGTACTAAGAAGTTACACAGCTTGATGTGCGTGAATTCTTTAGTACTTACTTGTCGGAACAATTGTTAGCATTCGATTTGGATATACCAAGTTGACCACATCTAACAAGATCGAAACCGGTATTTAGGTTTCCAAACTTCGAATCTAATAAATGTTCAAGCCTAGTGATTAACTTAACGTAACTTTAAACTTTATATTATTTACCATAATTAGCAGGTTTAGTAATTAGTAAAACTATTAACTTATACTAAATAAAGGGATTCATGCTGTTCAACGAAGGTGAAATTTTTTGCTAATATCAACCGCCATGATTTAGGCGACTTAAATATCAACTTAACAGTACATTTCTGAAAATGCTAGGCATTAATTGTTTTATTTTCTATTTGCCACCACACGGCATACTCTTTGCAAGGTAAAAGTACCCAAAAATTTTAATTGGAAGGGTTTGAATTTAATTAGGAAGATTATCACTTCGGGGATCGAACGTTATGTTGTTCTGACCAAACTAATTGTGTGGTTCCTTGGAATAACGACACCAAGCAGCTTAAAACATTACATAGCATCGTCTCCAACCAAATCGTGTAAAAAAATAAATTTCGTCAAAGATTTTTGTATCTATTCCCCACTGTTTCCCCTTTTACTAATCCTTTGTTCCTGTGAAAGACTGTAAGTTTTGATGTGGTCAGTCTTTCACAAATGTACCTGTAGGCAAAACATTAGTCGTAATAAGAAATAAGCTTACAAATGATACAAGCCTCAAAGACAGGGCAAAATTGGATGTAGATACCATTATGGATCTAGTTGAGCTTTGCGTTAAAACTACCATATTTACAAAAATACAACGAATTTTATCAACAAGAATTTGGCATGGCAATGGGTTTGCCCTTATACCCATTTATGGCTAACATTTGTATGGAAGAAATTGAGCCATATTAAACTACACTCAAAAGCCACTTGTCTGGTGGAGATATGTTGATGATGTATTTGCCATCTCGCTTTATCCAATAGATTGCTTAAATTCTTTTTTAAATTATATAAATGAACAAGCACAGACAATAAAATTTACATTACAAATTGAATCGGATAATAAACTTCCCTTCCTTGATGTATTAATTGAGAAAGGCCAGGGTGGGTTATATACATCTATCTACAGAAAACCGACTAAGACAAATAGGTACCTAAATTTTAGATCGAATCACAGTAAAAATACAAAAGTAGGTATCATAGCCTCATTATTAGACAGGGCTAAAACTATCAGCTCTACTTCGTTAATATATGATGAAGAAATATCTAACATAATGAAAGATATTAGAAAAAATGGGTACTGAAAAAGAATTTGTGAAAAAAGTAATAAACAAGAGATAAACTAGATCTCTATATATTAATCATGGCACAAACGGTAATGAATCAGTTTGCTCAACAACCACAATCCCTGATTCTTCCATATATACTGGGTCTATCAGATCAAATCAAACGAATAGGCAAAGGTTTCAATATACGAACAACATTCAAAACACAAAATACACTCCGATCATTACCAGTAAATACAAAACCTGGGGAAACTGCACGACCTATGCATGTCCGAATTGAATGAATATAAAAATTACCTAATCAAGAGAGAGTTCTCAAAATCAAAAATATGTGAACACTCGTTTTATTGTGATCACAGAATTCAGTGGATCGGATCCACCATCATTTGCAGGGAAATACATCCTAAACAAAGAAAATGAAATGCATCGATTTTGATTTTATTAAACGGGTGTAGCGAATTGTTCAGTTGAAATAAATGGTATGTGGCTGCTATTGTTGGAAAAGGAGAAACAAATGGGTCATGTTCAAATCACCTAGTAAAATGACATATTTAACTGTCTAAATTATTTCTGTCAGTAGACAAATTTTGTAGAGCGAAAAAATTTTAAATCATTTTTATTTCCGACGACAGTGCAGAGAGCTAAACTGCCCGAAACGTTACAAACAGCGATTGACAAACTAAGATCTCTATTTGGGGCAATCCATTAAAGGTTGCCATTCCTCAACAAAAAAGAGGTACCTGAAAATTTAGACGTCTGTAAGAAGCAACTGGTGAAGAAAATGCCAATCAGCAGGAATGAAATAGATATTATGTTTAAATTACAATAAGTCGAATGAATTTTTTATTAAAAAATCAGTAATTATTGAACCCCAAACTTTAATTTTAAATTAACAATGTAAATGAAATTATTAAACAGTTTCGTTTTCATGGCCTACTGAATGGAACGTTTTAATTCAGTTACATTCGCTACACAGAAATCGACACAAACAGATCCATAAATAGTCATTTTTCTCAGAAATGGTTATCTGCAAAAGATTTTATCAAGGAACAACATTTATTTTAAATAAAATTACCTTTTTTTGACCCTATCCACTTTACAAAAATAAGACCATGTAAAAAGTTCTGATCGATAAAATAGGGAGGTAATCGTAGAAAACTACCGCCCAGTATATCATTTTTACTAATATACTAGAAAATGATAAGTCTTAATAGTGTAAAACTGTATTTTACATTTTGAGACGAGCGGTAAAGAGGTTATGGAGTTATATTTAAAATTACTTTTTTTTTTCTGGACAACTTTAACAGCTAATAACTCGAAAATTAGAAAAAAAAACTTTTCATTACACTTTTTTCTGTAAATTGTTTTATTTATCGTCCTGAATCTACTATCAAGCATTATCGGTGAAATTTTTGCACATTCTGTATAGCAGTAATCATTTTTGATGTGATTATCTCGCAGCAAAACATCACAATATATCAATTTCAAATAAAAAAGTTATAAGGATGCTTCAAAACGCCAAGAATACATACTAAAAATATATCTTAGAAATAATCGAACATAAGTATTAGATTCTTTAATGATACAAAAATATGCACCCTGCAATGTTGAATAATTACCTTGAGTGGTTTTTGTCAAAAATGTATTGGAAAATTATAAATTTCAATTTCTTACTTAAAAAATTATTCATAATTATGTTTTTTATTTATTTCAAACAAAAAGCAAAAATGGTTATATTTTTCATACTTAGGAATAATAATTATTTGGTATTTGTCCCTTTTGTAGTTTGAATTGGGACCAATATCATTTCTTATTTTTTTTTAATTAAAAAGCAGTTTTCTCTTCTTTGATGAATCAATTTGTAAACTGTTATTAAATATAAATTTTAAAATATTCCTACAAAATAAGGTTCATGGTGCATTCACATTTATACATATTGCATATTATTCATTATTTTGCTCGTTAAACAAATATAAACCGATCTTCCCTTATTTTAAAAAGCAAAAAATGCGGAATATACATTCGAGACTGTGTAAAAAAGTAATTATGTGATATTTTTTAAATAAAATCTTTTATCTCTTACCTCTGATTTGTTACCCAATGAAGACAGTAAAATGAAAAAATATGATCAAATCCATCTTTGTATTCAATCGGTATGATTTCCGAACTTATATCAAATTTCTCAAATAAAATTTTCTCGTTTTTAAACCTTTCTCGTGCAAATTTAATCATACTCGCGGATACGTCAACTCCTATCAACTTCCCGAATCCCTTGGGAAAACGAGGTAGTAGTATTTCGAAAATAACATCACCATCACCACAACCAACATCTAAAATCGTATCGAGCTCAGATTTCCACTTTACGAGTCTTAAATAATTTTCAGCAACATATTTCGCGTCGTGCTTCTGCAAACCGTTGTACTTTGAATACAGTTTGGCCTGTTGCATGTCGTTTGAATCGGCTAAATGACTTGAAACCCTTTTAATTTTATGTATTTATTTTTGTAGGTGAAGATCACCCCAGCTTGATGTCAACTAACAATCTGATTTTAGTTATGGTAGCCTTATATATGAAGAGGGCCACAAGAATTTTCAGTTTCAGCGTCTCTCAAACAACGAGACATTGTCGCGTGTACTCTTACTAATAACTACATTTTCTCCTTTATTACACAAATATTTATTAATTTAGAAGCCATAATAATTCCTGAATCGAACAACTTTTTCATTCATAGAAGCTCTCCCTTTGAAATTGAGACATTTACTATAAAAAAAGTGAAATATATTTTTAAATAGTAGAGTGAATTCTGTCTTGTTTAATAAAAATCTGTTGTACATTAAAATCAAAAATATATTTTTGGGTAAATTACACCTAATTCTTAAATCTCCAACAGATTTATTACTTTCCTCTATCTCTTTTCTCATAAACTTTAATAAACTATCAGAAAACTGTTAATTAAATGGCATTAAAAATTCTCATAATCAAAATTTAACAAAGCAGATCAGTAGGTACATTTATGCATTTTTTAATGATATATTTATAAGCAAGCTAAATGTAATTGGCCTACAAAATGTTTTACCTTTTAGAGCTGTTAATAGCAAATTTGTTTTACGGAATGATTAAAAGTTGTTGCACTGTACAATCATTAGAAATTTGGCAAAGATAACAGATTCATTTATGAGTTAGAATTTTGCTATGCAATGCCAAAAAAATTATGGATAATAGCTTTATTAAAATATTTTTAATTTGCTTTGGAAAGATGATGTATTGAAAAGTGAATCTTCCTTAAAACTCGCAAAATATGACAAATTACTAACTATTTGCATTAAAAATACCAACACTCATAGGGAATGTTTTTATACGAAATAATACTTTCCAAACAATGCAATAAATCTGGTGATACAAAAAATATGGTTAAATTGTTGCTGTTTTAATCTATTCAATATAACACTTTCAATTTATTTTAAACTGATTTTCCACGGAACCAATACTTAAATCCTCAAAAATTGCAACATCCAGATTTTGACAAAATTATGGTTGCAAGACTGCCAGTAACAGAATTTAGTTTCAGTATATTATTAGGTCATATCATTAATCCTTTTTTACGCATTTGTGCTCAAATTCTACAAATACACCTGAGATCACTACTCTGTTCAGTGGCGGATTTTTCTTAAAGCAAACTCAGCTCAATCACATGGTGCATACAGCTCTGCAGGAGCAGTATTTAGTGGATCCACCAAAGTAGAGATAGGCTAACTCGTAAATATTTCAAACCGAGTTAACCGGTTTAAAAATTCACTTAAACCGGTTTCGAACCGAGTTAGCCAAACCGAGTTGGCACAATTTCAAATCGAGTTACCAAGACCGGTTTGTCATTAAATAAAGTTGGAGCCCGTTCCACCAATTTAAATCGAGTTAGCTCGAGTTAAGTAAACTGGAATTAAATCGATTTGGTAAACCAACTTAACTAATTGTTCCTCTAGCAAACGCAGTACGCATTCTCTTTATATTAATTGCTCCTGTTTTGTTTATAT
Source organism: Dastarcus helophoroides (assembly GCA_028583605.1). Taxonomy (NCBI): domain Eukaryota; kingdom Metazoa; phylum Arthropoda; class Insecta; order Coleoptera; family Bothrideridae; genus Dastarcus; species Dastarcus helophoroides. The sequence continues at coordinate 9,056,175 of CM053326.1, forward strand.
TCGATGGCAATAGCAGATAATCTCGAACACGATATACTCTCCATTACACATTTAATTGAATTAATACCTAAAATGGATGAAACAGTAATATGTCACCAACAAGATCTTTATTTATGACTCAGTCCGGATCGAGTTGACGTGGTCTGCTGATTTCATTCATTTAATCGGCAAGATATGCCGATCAAATCGAGTTGACCACTTTTTAACTCAGTCTAACTCGAGTTAGGCTCAACTCGATTTAAACCGGTTTAGTAAATCGAGTTGACCGTTCTAACCGACTTAACTCGAGTTAAGCTCAACTCGATTTGAACCGGTTTACTAAATCGAGTTGACCGTTCTAACCGGTTTAACTCGAGTTAACTCAACTCGAGTGAACCGGTTTCATAAGTCGAGTTGACGAGCTTTATCGGATCTTTGAACATAGATCATATGTTTCATTTCCTAGATCTGGGCATGATTAAAAAGTCGAGACGTAATGAAATTGACATTAGGTATTACCGTTTTATTATTTTTATTATCGCCAGCATATATTGACACTGAATATACCCCAATATGAACGAACGATCTAAAATAGTCAGCTTTCCAAACCTGGATTTTCATTTACTTCAGGATAAAAATGCCTATCCTTGGAGTCTTTTAGGAAGAATTGGGGTATATTTGAAAAATTAGTCCGTTTTTTTTTGCAACACAATAGGATTCGGCAAACCAAAAGACAAAATTCGATCGCATGGGTAAATGCTGTTATTAAAATACGTTGGTCACTAAAAGCGATTCTCAAAAAATAATCTTATAAAAAAGAGAAAGTTGCAATATCTAAGTTGCAATTGGTAACTTTGTTTCACACGCGACACCTTTCAATGTTGTTGCTCCACCAATGTAGCTATCGTACTTCTATTAGTAACAGGCTAGGCTAATAACAGACTTATTATCAAGCACCATTCACAAAAATAAAATGTGGGAAGATAATAAGAAGGAACTAGTTAAATATAATAATTCGAAACACATAAACTTATTATTTCTTCTTTATTATTCTCGTTCCATACTATGCATTGTTGATGAGCTCAAAAGCCTCGATGTCCAATATTATAATCCTCTTACATTTTTATATATTTATACCTAACTTACTTAAAAAATTGTTCTTCGTGTATAATTTTGATCCTCCTATATCATTTTTACCTGTTCTGCGTAAAATAAACTAATCTATTTTTATCAGCTGTTATGGGGTGATGTTTCAGAACATTGTCAGTTTTTATTACTAAAAATTTAAATAAGCACTTCCAAACTGTGTCGAAGAAATGTTAGATGAAACTGATTCTTTAATGTTTCCGACAAATATGAGCCTAAAAAAAGAAAATAATAATTGAATGTTTTTAGAAAAAATGAAAATATTATCACTAAAAAATTGGGGTGATTTTTAGGGCGTAAAATTATAAAATATAGTTCATCAAAATTCTCAAAAAAATAAATCGGATGCAATACAACCTAAAAATTGATATGACTAGTAAAATATTTGTTTTTTGAGAAAGTAAAGTGATTTTAAGGGCAGTTGAATAAAATGAATTGAATTATATCGGTCGTTGCAGTAACAATAATTAATCCCCAAAACGCAATTTTTTTCAACCGCATCATTATGTTTAAACTGTTGTGCTAAGTAAGGGCACAGCTAAGTGCCGCCAAAAAGTATAGTACGTCGAAGTTCACTTCATTCTATATAAAAGCAATTACGACAAGGCGGAAGTTTGCGGAATTAAACATAAAGTTAAAATAAAATACAAAATTAGCTGATTTTACCTCCACATGTCCAATGTTTTCTATCTGATGACAAAGTTTAAATCACAACTAGCATATTATTTTTCAAAATTAAGTATTGATTTAAAATGTAACACTTAACTTCTTTTATATGAGACATTGATATTTTTTCAAATTATTGAACTACTATCCAGGTCTCAAAAACACTGTAAACCCATTGCCCAAATGTTTATCGAAACAAGTAGGGTTACTGCATGAAAATAAGAAACGTATGGAAGTTATTTAGCCATTTCCTTTAAGTCCGAAAAATAAAATCAACCGTAATTTTGGCCAAAAATTGTTTAAATTAACACCCTCGGAAATCGTGTCCACGTGAATAGTTCGGAGGTGTTATTTGTGTTCCCTCAAATTTATATTTGAAATCTTAAGATATAGTACACAAGAGAGGGTAAATATACCCAATTGCCATGCAAGCGGATTTCCTTCTTCTGCCCCCAAAGAAGCTCCACTTAAAAACTACAATTGAAATCCCATATTTTTAGTGTTGGTATATAAAAGAGCAACATATCAGTATGAAATGAAGAGCAGGGTGCATACCGTTCTGTTGATACACATTGAAGTTTAAAATTGTGGGGCAGCTAACGACGACGTATGGTGGCAAAAAATCGCAAAATAATTGGTAGAAGTCATAGGCAACCAGTGTAAACAAAACAACAATTTAAAACTGGTCCTATGAGCTTCACAGTTAATTCATACGCATTATGCTGATAGTGATAGACGCTATATAATTCACTAGGGTGTCTCTATTTGATATAAATTTCGATTCGTTCAGCATCGGGTGCATGTGCATCTCAAACATGCTCAGTTGGAATTATAAACTTCCTAATTGGTCACACAGTAGAAAAAAGAGATAATTTGGCTTATAAATCATCCAATTTCTTCATCCCTGGCTGTCACATTCGAAATTATATATGTTAGGGGTGTTTTTCTAGAGTTTGGTTATATTTTTTGAATATCAAACTTCGATAAAATGTTGACATAATTATGTATGATTTTATAAATGTTTTTTCAGTCAATTCCTTTGCTTTGCATTATTCGTGGAAGCAGCGCCGCCGAGACGGTAGTGTAGGAGGGGGGAGAGGGGTGTAAGCTAGGGCCTCACCTAATAGTTTGGATATATTTTGTTGAAGGGGTCTTAAGATATGCAAAAACCTAGGGGCCAAGAGGCTCTTGGCCTTCCTGAGTGGAAGATACAAAATCTACGAAGTTTGAATAAATTGTTTTGTTTCCCAGAAATACGAAGATGTAAGTAAATCAGCTTATAGGTCAATTAGATATTAGTAATGAATATTTCTCATCACAGTTTCATCACCCTATCAACAAAAAGGCAAACTACTCTTGACATCAGACACCAAGCCACAGTATTTGGACACAAACGATTTTATATCACATACAACAATCCCGCCTACCCTGTGGGACGTAGTGCAAAATTCGAATCTTATTAGAATTTTGACTTGAAAATGTTTACGACTTTTTGCCCAAGATATTCGTCCCCAAGAGACCTATTGCGCATAGTTTATCTCTATGTATACTGCTGTACCAATATCGAGTTAAAAATAAAACAACTTGTATTTTTTAACATCATTTTTGTATTTTGGAATTTCTCTCGTTGAATCTCGTGGATCGACCATGTTACGAATAACAAAGTCCTACGCAGAATGGGGAAGGAATGCGAAATTACCACTACAATTAAGAAAGACAAATTGGAATACCTGAGCTATATTATGAGAAACGAACAACGATATGCCTTCTCCAACTAATACTGCAAGGGAAAGTGTGCGGTAAGAGAGGACCAGGACGAAGACGAATCTCATGGCTTCAAAATTTAAGAAAACATGACCACAACTGGACTTTCCGCTCAGCTACCAATAAAGTAAGACTAGCCATGCTACTCGCAAACAATCGGAGCGAATAGGTATTGCAAGGAGAAGGAATTTCTCTAAGTTAAAAATTGTTGCAAGTTTTATGTTGGTATTATTACACATATTCAATGTTCAAGCAGAAGAATGTAACGTTTAATATCTAAGGAAACTGTGGCAAAAATGTGATTACAAGTTCTTTATATTACAAACTGCACAAATTTACTAGTTCTTTGACATGCCGTTTGAATAGTTTGCTCTCACAGTTAGAACAATTTTTTAAAACTGACTTTCCACTCTGTTCACTATTTTGGGCTCACCCGCTCATTTGTGTTGGATTTGTTAAGTTAGTGAGTAGTTAGTGAGCTATTAATTTTTTTCAAAAATGTGTACAGCAGTATATTATTAACTTTAATTCTAGTTAGAAAATAGTAATTGATTTTAAATAACACTTTTTTAAATTTTTATTTTCTCATCAGTAAGTAGCAAGGTTGTCTGACAGATTCGGCTTTGAAATTTGTTTAATTACAAGCTCTTTTGTTTGGTCTTTTGGATTTAGTGGTCTAACAATAGGATAACATAGCGGAGCAAAAATCCCCACGCAAAGAAGCCCCGCTACCCCAGAGGGCTAAGAGCAGAGTAGGATCCAGACATTTACTTTTTAACCATTCCAGTGATTACGGCTAGTTTCGACAGATCTTCTTCAAAGTTGAAATTGAATAAAAACGTACTTAAAAAATTCTGTGTGGAAGAAAGGTTAGGAAAATTAGCTATTTTTGAACAATCCATGGCCCGAAATTTAAGCATTAATGATGATTTCATTAACACTTTTGCAGAAGAGAGTAAATTTAGGAAAATTTAATAATTATAATTTGGAGCAAAAATTGTTATTTCAATCCAATACTTACACCCTTTAAAATAGCAGTTACTAGAAAATGGTTGAAAAATACACACAATATTATAACAGCGTTATTTGAAAAGATACTAGATCTTTGCATGAACTTCTTTATATATTGAGGAATGGCCCCATTCTACGAATTTGCTACGGGCCTCAGCGATATAGTTACACCACTGTTTGGATTAAACCAGAAATTAATGCAACCGAATGCAATTCTTAAAGAAAATAGTTCTGGTAACATGTAGCATGCTTTCAAGATGTTGAACTATGAGACACAAAGAATTATGGATTTCTTTTCTGTTTTATAACGAGTCTGCCATTAATTCGTTAAATGAACCTGATTTGCAAAATTACGGACTAAATACACAGGGTGTAACATAAATGATGACCTTAATTTCAGTGGATGATCTACTGTCATATTTTATGAAAAATGTCCATATAAGCAACTATCATTTGCTTAGTTTTCTAGTTACAGGATAACGTTTTTTATTTTTTTATTAATTACACAAAGTGTTTCTGCTGATTTTGATAAAGCTTGGTGTAGTTATTAGTAACTGCAACAGGCTTCCTTTGATAAAAATAGATTCAATATAATTATTTTAGTGTCATTGTATGGGGTTGCCTGTTTGATATGGATAATAAAAATTATTACTCTACTCTAAATGTAGTTAGTTTTTTTTTCTCAGATAATAAGCGAATTACAAGAAAGGCAACAGGAAGGTTGTATTTTTAATTATTTAGCTAAATAAAAATATTCAGAAAAGCAGAGTAATACAATGATTTTTACCATCAACATCAATCAAGTAACCCTTATATGACATCACTAAAATTATTATTTCAAATTTATTTAAAATCAAAGAACCCCATATATACTCCTGACCAATGGAATGTTATTTATCTTAAGGTAAATATTTTATTTTTCATAACAAATTTGGTTTAATATAAAAACCATAAATAAAAGCAGTTTACTGTCATATTACTATTTAAACCACGAACTCATAATAAGGCAAAAAAGCGAAACGCAAAATAATTTGCGTCCATTTATTGAGATTTTTTGCTGCGAGATGGATGCACGACAACAAGGAATGCTCGGGTCTACATCTGTACTAGATGTCACTTCAAAATTTTGAGTTTAATTTTAAAGGGATCAGAAATAAATTTCCGAGTTTTCGCGCAAAAAGCTTGTATCCAAGGAGCCGCTTAGAACATACTGTTTTATTATACAGGGAAATGTACAAAAGGATGATTTTCCATGTTTTGTGTCCCACTATGTACCACCAGAACTAGTCCCTTTCTAAATTTTGTCTCGCGGACACACAGTAAGTAGATTTCGAGATCAATTATCTTGGGCATTATTTTTAGAGGATATTAATGATGAGAACTGTTAGTCAAGTCATTATAGTTTAATGATTATTTTAATATATATATAGGTAGTTACCAAAACATCTTTAATAAAAAGTAATAGTTGAGACAACTTGATTTTTACTTTTTTTTCACTAAGGAAACGATTACGATAGAACATTAAAACTGTTTCTATGAAAAAAGTTATATTAAAATAATGTATAATCTTCCTTAATTCATTCCAGAATGGATGTAGTTTGATCCAGAAGTTCTTATTAACAATGACAGGATGAACTAGATTTCTGTTGCTGTTCCAGCATTTTGCATTTGGAATTCAATAGTTTATTAATTAAAATCAACAGAATAAACTTTGCACATTGTTCCGTTAGCCTAAGCAAGTTTTTTATTCAGAGAAATAAAAAACCAAATGTGTCCAAAATATGGATTTGTGCACTTTATATCTGGCAATAAACTATGTAACACTTATAAATAAAATTAGACGTAATTTGCTTTTGACGTAACCTAAAGGTTACAATTGTCAAAGACCAAAGGAAAAATAAAAAATATTATCATAACCGAAGCAGTGAAAGAATAATAAGGTTTATGAAGACAGAAATAACCTTCTTGTATAAGATTTGCTTCTTGAAATATTAATGTTTTGAAGATAGGGTAGGACATGCATTTGAAAAATCTGTTAAAAATGTTTTTTATTGTTTTTTATTAATGTTTTCTTTTGACAGCCGACAGGACGACCTAAACATTTTTTTTTACTTTACAAAATTCAATTTTTTCGAGGTTGGTCATTACTTCGAGCAAAGTTGCGGGTGCTACACGGCGCGCTAAATTTAATTACCAACTATGAATTAACATTATTGAACGTGATTTGGAAAACTGTAGTGTATTTCATTGAACAGGCAAAGCAAAAGATGCTTTATTTTTATTTATTCAAAAATTTCGTAATACTGCAATATTGAGATTATTTCTTTGAACAAAATTTCTCTTGTTTAAAATTTCACTCAAGTAATGATAAAACCTATTAAATACTAATCTATCTAAATGCATATGTACCAATAAATCGTAATAATTTTTTGAATTATGGCAATACATTTTTTTGCCGTTTATACGAAAATTTCATATTTTTTTGCAACAAAACAACTTTTTAATTATTTCATCATATATCTCGCAAAAGAGTGAAGCATAGCAAAGAATTAGCATCAAATAAAAACAAATAAATATTAACTATTTATTGGATACTTGATTCGAAGATTTGTTTGAAAGCACTGCTTTAGTATTACGCTTCCGCAGCAATCACAAAAATAAATCAATTCATAGTTATCATTTGTTATTTAAAATGTTTTCACCTATCACCTTTCTTTTTTAGCCTTATTATTTTTCAAGAATAGTTACGTTTATTTTTAGTCGCACAAATTAAGATAATGATCTCCAACAAATCAAAAGAAATGAATTAACTGACCTCTACAACATTTAAGACTTTAGGAACCACGAAATCAGACAGACCGGTCAGCAACCTGATGTAAAAACAAAAAAGTTTTAAACAAAAAAACCTAATTGTGTCTGGTCATGGCTCGGCCGTAGAGAGGGTTTCATTCCTGACTATTTTTTTGGAATTCCAGTGTTTTTCGGCGTTCGGACCTGTATGTTGAGGTATCTTTAGGCCCATCGTTAAAGCCGCTTACGCGGTCGTGTTTATCGGGATGAAGTACTTTACATTTTAACGCAGTCGAAGTGATATTTACAAAAAATATTCAAATGAGCCGGACACCGGGCAGTGGCCTTACTCGAGGGTGAAATAATCAAACATAACATAAAGTAACCCTACCAGTTATCGTTCAGTTGATGCTAATTAATTTTTATTGAGATTTCAACTCAAGTAAAATAAACCTCAAATCAGTTTTAGTATGAAACAAAAATATTTATAACAATATTCGGTGTTATTTTTTATTTCTTTACACAAGCAAGGCGCAAAAGTAAAGATTTCCAACTCAACATTTCGATTTTATTTGGAACTTTAGATAAAATAATTTTAAACTGCAAATTTTAAGAAACAATTCAAAATAACAAAATATATTCGAAATTTATTAGATAAAAATTGAGAGATATTTCCAGAATATGTAGAATAATTCTAAATTTTAACTAATAATTTCGAGAAAAAGTTTAAATTTTTAAATACTAAATTAACATTTTTTTAGATTTGTATCAAAAATTTAGAATAAAAACTAATGTCAAGTTTTCATTGGAATAAGAAAAACGTCGAAATGTTAACAAAAACATCAAAATTTCAATGACAAAAATTTCTCAAAATTGTGAATTAAGTTCACAATTTAAAGAAAACAAAAGTTTAAATTTGCAATTAGTATTTGAAGAAAAAACGTCAAAATTTTGAGAACTACACAGAATATTTGTAAAAAAAAATCGAACATTTAAATTCAAAGTTACGAAATATTAGTTCATAATTCCGAGAAACAAGTCAACAGTTTTATTCTAAAGTTCGAAACTCAATATTAGAAAAGGAATTCTAAATTGACAGAAAATAGTAAATAGTTTGAACGATACAGTAAGTTTCAAAGTTAATTAAGATCTTAAGAAACATTGTAGAAATCTCAAAAAAAGACTCAAAATATATGACATAATAATTTCTTAAAATGTCTTGTTAAAAATCGAAATTTTGGAAAAACTGTAAAAGGATGAGGTGTAATTAGCAATTTTTAAAAATGCGGATAAAAGGGATCGATATTTTTTAATTAAACTTGCAATTTTGTTAGTAAATTTAAAACTTCAAAAATATCCAGAATTAGAGCAAATTTAATATCTATTTATTTACAACCATGTGTGTAATGTTGATATTTTAAACTTAAATTAAGTTTAAAAGAAACATATTTCTAATTTTCACATAGGGTAAATCTAGGGAAAATGGCCATAGAGGAAAAATAACCCGGGGCCGGAAATGCCCTTGTTTTTTTGTTGCAAAGGGCGTTTAAATTCATTTCATGTAAATAACTCATATCAAAGAGCACCTCGCCAAGTTTTTCCGTTGTAGAGTGCTATAAAATATATGTTATTTTAATAATTATTTTTTGTCACATGCAAATATACTTGCTCACTACTTTCAATCTCTTGAGGTATTTCTTATAATTGCCTTATTGTCCAATGACGTCCGTAATGATTTCATGGAAATTAAATACATAGGATCTAAAAGACCTCTATAAAAAGAAGAGATGGCCTATTTTTTTCTAGGAGTGATGACCATAGTGTCAAATGTTGTATTTTGTTTCATTTTCTATACTTTTACAAAAAAAAATTCTTTAGAGAGGAGGACGAGTTAAAAGAAAGCTTTGGACATGGTTAAAGACAACAAAATGTCCATACGTGGTGCCACAAATTGTTTAAATATACCGAGAAAAACATTAGCTGCCATTTACATGAGCAAGTAAAACTATCGCAAGTCGATGTCTGAGAGTACTTCCAGCGAACTTGCGTAGTGTAAACAGTCTCTGAGAGTGCTCTCAGAGCAAGTCGTAAAACTTGCGCAAGTGCTTGCCGCAATAATTACTTGCACGTGTAAGCAACCGTAGAGAGAGCGCTATAGGCAAGTTCAGATTTATTTTCATTTTGTTGGAAATTGTCTGCAAGTGGGTTGTGCAAGTCGTACATTTGGAGGTAGAAATAGTCGTATATGGTCAATAAATATAATCGCTCTCACAAGTCGCTCTCGCAAGTGCTATCGCAAGTTACTATCCCGTGTAAACGGCATATTAGAACACCGAATGAAAAGAAAGTATGACAAAAAGCATATGGTCCGATTTTCACATTTAGCTGCACTAATTTATCACCAGGCATTACTGATATTAACGTGGAAAGGTAGAGGTGTCATCTCGTCAAATTGTGGCAAAAAAGTCTAGTGTAGAACGTAGTATTTGTAAAAGGAACGAACTCTTAGCAAGGCAAAAAATGTTTTAACATGGAACGGGCTAGAGTTTTCTAGTGGCTTGATAAAAACTTATTAATTTTATTTGTGGCTTCAATTTATCAAAGAATAAAGAAATAACTTTTTATACCAAAAAGTCCTACAGAAAAATAAGTTTTCTTTCATGAAAATAATTTTTCCTTTCTAAATAATTTACATGGCTTTTTTATGCTAGCTTGAAATTTAACATGTTTATTTTGCTCTAAATTATTTTTTTGTTCATCCTCTTATGGCCAGCTCTCCTAGGTATACTTAGGAGAGATGGCCCACAGATCAAATTTTGTTTTTTGGTCTCAGTGATAAATACTGACTAAATAAGCAACTATTTTATTAAAGATGTTAAGTACTTAGTGTACCACTCTCAAATATACATTTACATAAAATCGTATTTTATTATTTAAGAAGTTAGAGGGCATTGAAAGACTATGGCCATCTATCCTAGATTTACCCTCTGTGTATCCAAAGGGAAAATGACATTTACCAGGATGAAAAGCAATTACTTTGTTCTTGCAGGGAACTGAATTGCTAAAATGGGTCACATACGTGTCCAATAATTTCTTTCGTAGATTATTTACACAAAACTTTTAATTTCAAAATGTATTTTTCCATGCTAATTTTGAAACTCCATTTCACCCCCTTTTTACCTCCTAAGAGGATGGATTTCCGAAAATCCCTTCTTATTGCTTGCCTATACTTTGAAACAGTGTTGGGCGTAATCACTAATATTTTCAATCGATTGCCAAATCAGATTAAAATTTTAGCGATTATTTTAATTATAATTGCATTAGTTGATGATTCAAATTTTGGCTAAATGTTAGTATCATCAAGCTTACATTTGAATATCATTATCTTTATTATTATTATTATTTTTATTATTATTTTCGTTTTCTCCTTTGATGGGTTTTCCTGTAACTGGGGTTCTTAGAACCATCCATTCACAGTGTTTAAATTGCGGTTAAGTAAACATTCTCGATATTCAGAGTTTTTCTTACTATTCGGCATGTTTCTAGGATGACGGATTGTTGCATCTCTACTTTTATGTTTTGTAAGTAGCTTAGAAAATGTCGGCTGAACATATCAGTTACCGACACCACCACAGGTATTACTGTCACTGATTTTAGTTTGTGCATTTGTTTATATTCTTCAATAAGTTCCAGATATTTACCAACCTTCTCTCGTTCCTTCTGTTCTAAATTGTGATCGTTCGGGTGGGATATATCTAGAAAGAAAGCATTTTTCTGATATTTATCTACTAGTACTATATCTGGACGGTTTGCGGCAATCGGCCTCTCAGTAATGATGGTCCTGTCTCAGTATAACAAGTAATGCTGGTTTTCTAAGACTGGAAGAGAAATGTATTTATAATATGGTTCTTTCTTGCTTTCTGATAGAGCAGTATCTAATGCCAGTTCTTGATGTATTATTCCTGCTGTTAAATTGTGTCTTTTAGTGTAATCACTAGCTGCTAGTGTAGTGTATCCCGATGTTGGATGTTCTATAGTTTCAGAAACTTTTCCACATAATCTACATTTATCACTAGTTATGGTTCATTTTTCTATATATTTGCACAGGTAATTCTTGTTGCTTTGTTTCATCACTTTCCATCATTTTATAAAATTGTTTTGATTTTGATTAAATATGTTGTTATGTTGTTTTCTTTTATAACTTTTATTATATCTTCTAAGCCGCTTACCTGACATAGAGATTCTCTACTGTAAGATATCTACATGGACCCGAATATCACGTTCAAAAGTTTCGGTACCTACTGTCATCTTCTGTCTCTTCAGATATCCTTTAATTTCTTTCTTTAATTTTCGGCTGCTACTTCCTTTTTGCCACTCCATGATCTTGGTTAACATACTCTTGTTGTTTCTAATCTGATTTTCAATTCTGCGCTTCCAAGATGGATAACTTGCTTTTTTATTTCGACTTTGTTTAATTTGGATATTCATAGGTACTATAGTTATCAATTCAGTGCAATACACTATTATTTGTGTCCTTCTTATGTCATTTTCTTCCGCTCGTAAGATTTTGTTTATCTCCTCATTTATTATATTGAGACATTCCTGTGTTTTCCAATTTGGTTTTATCTTGGGAAGTTGCGGTCTCTTCTCCGGATCAGTTTCTTCGTAGTAAAGAAGATTTGTAATGAATTCTGATAATACTTTTTCCCTTAATTATATTTTCTCGGCTTCAAACATGACACTATTATTCTCACTACCGGCACAACGCCTCTTTTGGTTCTTTATTGGCAGTTTCTAAAGATCTTCTTGCAGCTTTGACTAGTGGAGTGTGTAACTCTTCCTCGATATACTGCTTAATTTGTTCAATTTCTAGATTCCTCAAGAGTTTTCTAGTTTTAATAGCGTGAAGCTGATTAGCTATCTGACCTTCACTTAGTTGACTAATCAGGACGTATTCTGCGCCATTCTACTAACATTCTTTTTCTAAATCCTTGTTTACTTCTGTCACATTGGGTACTGCGGAAGTAAACTCGGATTATATCTTGGTTGTCCTGTATTGACCATTTAATGCGTCCGAGTGGATTGATACTATTATTATTATTATTATTAATTTTTTCTCCTTTGAGAGTTTAACTGTATGTGAGGTCCTTAGACCATTCACACAAAGTGGACAGACAGGTAATTGATGTTAATTTATACTTAAAACTTTTCTGATTATCCTTCACGTTTCAAGTAACACAGATTTTTGGATTACAGTTGCAATGCTTGCATCTAATATCTTAACCTTTTCCAGATGCTTTAAGAAGTTTTTGTTAGAGAGACCAGTTGCTAATACGACGAGTGGAACCACTGCTACTGTTTTCAGGTTGTGTATTTTACGGTACTCTTCACATAGCTCCAAATACTTGTTTACTTTTTCCCTTTCCTTCTGTTCTAGATTATGGTCGTTGGGATGAGCTACATCCATGAAGCATGCAGCTTTCTCAGTTTTATCTAAGACATTATTATTATTATTATTATCATTATTATTATTATTTTAGTCTCTCGCTGATGCGGTTTTGCATATACTATTCACATCGACCTGTTGGCAAGATGTGACATAAGCGTTTACTGCTACTATTGGTTAAGGAACTTTATAACTATACTGCAGATGTTGAATATTACGGTTTTTTGATTCTTCCATATAATACAGCATTCTGAGTAATGTGCAAAGCAGTTAAACCGTTTCTTAATTTATCCGGGATTATTGCTGTTTCTGATATAATTAAAGGAACAACTTTAACGCTCTCTTGTCCCCACTGTTGTTGTATTTCATCTGCTAGATCCAGGTATTTAGTTATCTTGGTTGCGAGGATACTTCCCAGGTTATTGGTGTTTGGAATAGCTATGTCTATGAGAAAAGTTGTTTTATGAGCTTTATCCATCCATATTATATTCGGTCTATTAGCAATTATGGTGCCGGTCTCTTAGTACTGTTCTATCCCAATAACGCCCATAATTCTGATTTTTCATAACATTTTGAGGATTGTAATGGTAATATGGGACTTGCTCGGTAATTAGTTCGCCATTTGTTGCTAACATTTGATGGATTAGCTTGGCAACACAATTGTGACGATGTAAATATTCTGTCACCTTATGATAGCGCATCCTGCTGTAATGTGTTGTTTTCTGGATAATTTTGGCACCTTCGGCATTTGTCGTCTGTTATACTTTGGTCTTTTACAATGTACTTAAGATAGTTTTTGTAGGTACAACTTGATCCTGAATGGCCAGCATAAAACCTTCTGCTTCAGGAAATAGATCTCCTTGACTTAACCAATAATTGGACCAATTTTGTCGACATTCTTTGAGTCTAGGTTTTGCAGATGTCTTCCGTGCAGTTGTTTTTGTTTTCATTTTTCATTTAGGGATCTTATGTAGGTCGTTTTGCTTATTGTTTCCGTGGCGGCAGCGTTACTTAAACATAACGGGGTTTAACTTTGATTGATAGCACACACTGCCACATATAGTAGATGTGTATCTTTCTTCTTCAACAAATATTGCTGCAGCGCATACGTGATCTTATTTTGAAGGAACAATAGGCTTACCAAGCCGTGGCCACCACCATCCTGAGGAATTGTAAGTCTTCCTATCGGAGACTTTGGGTGACGAAATCGATATTTCGTTAAGAGTATCCGTGTCTGCCTTTCTACTTCTGCTATATCTGTATTCGTCCATTTAATCACTTTAAATGTGTATATCGTTACTGGTATGAATTTAAGGCGTTGATTAGATTTTTTGCTTTTAATTTGGTTTTTAAAAGACTGTGTAGTATTTGGGTATATTTTGGTCTGGCTCGCTGATTCACCATTTTCTGTTTTATTCGAGTAGATTGTAACATGCTTAGATATTTATACATTTCTCGTTCTTCCATTGATTCTGCACAATCGCCATCCGTCAATTGAAAACCACTAGCTCGGTGTTTTCCCTTTGATACAATTTGCCTCTTACACTTATCAAAGCCGAAGTTCATCCTTATATCTTTAGAGAAGATCTCTGCTATTCGAAACAGTCCTTTGAGGTAAGTGGCTGTACCAGCGTATAATTTTATGTCATCTATGTACATGAGGTGTGATATTTTATGATATATTTTTATATATATTTTATTTATATTTTATGGATTCCTTTTTTAAGTTAAAATTATACTGGGAGTTGTTTAGCATCTGTGAGAGAGGGATAAGTGCCAAACAGAACCATAATGGGCTTAGACTATCTCCCCTGAAATATGCCTTTATTGGTGTTAATGGGTTCTGTTGTGATCATTTGATTTCCATGTTTCACCCTTTGTGTCATTAGGTGTTACAGGAGAGTGATGGCGGTTGGTGCTACTTTACAAAGGTTTAGGACTTTTAATAACCGATTTAAATTTGAATAGCCATTGTTTTTTCTGCGTGGAAAAAATCACCGTTGAATTTCTAGCTCAGTAAGAAAATTGAAAGTCGAATGAGAGTCTAAAATTTCGGGTTGTCAAGCAGATTTGTGTATAAGAAAGCGTTTTCAAATTTCAAGAAACACCACCTTGTATCAGCAAACAGAAAACAACCAAAGTGAAAAAATTCACGTGACCAGAATAAACAATTTAAAAAAAGTGAAGAACTGTATCTCCTCTACATGAAGTGAAAATCGACGAAGGGAAAGTCGACTTTTGCAACCTGAATCATCGACGCAACATGATCAAAAACATCGTTTCGTTAGTATTTTCAAGAGTTACAACTTTGATCTTTTTTGGTTTTCTCAGAAATGTTACTGTAACTGTTTAAAATTTTGCCGTAAAATTACTAAAAAAAAACCGTGCATCCTACAATAAAAGTGTTTATACAGAAAGTTACGGTATTTATATAGAGGCGATGAGGACACACTTTCCAATATGGCAACGAACCCCACCAGCCAACAATTTGGCAAATTGGCACAAGTCCACAAACAAGCTACCAAAATGTCGCTGACCTCGTAGCATTTGCAAGCTTAACAGAGGGAAAGGCTACAATTTGGATTAAAAGTCACTTATGGTGGGATAAAATATCTGTGTCGCAAAGACACGATAGGGCAAAAACATGTTCATATAATTTAGTGAATTAATAAAATTATCAATTTTTTAGTATGACACACACTATGACACATTATATGCACAAACCTTAACGGTTAAATTTGTCCAGTTCATTATTAAAATTAATTCGGAATGAATATTTTTTATTTATTTACAAAGTTATTACTATATTTGATTTATTTTTAAAGGCACACTTGTTCTTACATGGCTTATTATTTGAAAAAATAAATAACATAAGTATGGCTTTGTGTGAAGAAGCTTTACTTTTGACATATGTGACATATCAGATTAATATCCTTTGTTGTATTTATTGTGAATAGCGCTGAATAGTAGTTATGAATATCAGATTACTCAGAAAATTTTGTTGAATCAAAAAATGAAATGATTCAATATAGCGTCCATAAGAAATAAGAAAGTTGACCTATTTTTCTCATAAATTATTCAAAACAAAAATATAAATAACTACGCCGCTGTAAAATTTTTGTGAAACAAAGCAAAAATGATTCAAGGTTATTTTCAACCGCACTACCAATACACAAATTGCAACAGATTTTAAAAAATGTCGTTTTTCATTTTTTTCTTAGTAAATTCTAGACAAGCCCGTATCCAGTTGTTTCCTCAAGGTCATGTTAAGGGACATTTTTATGTCCACAATACTTTGCCCATTTAACTTACTTTCAATGTCTACTAATAACGACCAACTGACCATAGTTCAAAGGTATGCATGTCTGGACATAACAGGCGCAATGAACACCTGCTCAACAGCAGCAATGGAGGTAATGCTAAGTCTAACTCCTCTCCACCTTTTAGTGCAGAGGGAGGCGATCAAAGGAGCCTCAAGATTACTGCAAATAAAACAATTTAAAGAAGGAGACTTTGCCGGTCACATGGGAATCCTCAAGGAATGTAGCCCGGTGATTTCAGCAAGATCGGTTGACTACATGCAACCCAGGTACGAATTTGATCATTCCTTTGACGAGTACTTAACTAGCCATACTGACGTTCAATCAGTACCTGAAGAAAAACACAAAGTATCCATCTGGTTTACAGGTGGACCAAAGAAAGCACATGGGACTGGAGTGGGAATTTGTGGCCCTAACTATAGGTTTTCTAAAGCCTTGGGAAAAGACCCAACTGTCTTTCAAACTGAAATACATGCGAATCGAACTCTGCGCCTACGAGTGTCTTCGAAGAAACCTGAAAGGAACAAACATCTACATTAACTCTGACAGCCAAGCGGCAATAAAGGCTCTCAGCAGCTGCATGGTCAAATCCAAACTAGTTTGGGACTGTCAACGAACTCTAAAGCAACTGGCTAAACACAACAGGATCAGCCTTAAGTGGGTGCCAGGGCACAAAGGAATACAGGGCAATGAAGCTGCGGACCAACTTGCTAGAGAAGGATCTGCATCGTCATTTCTTGGACCTGAACCGGCTTTTAGTTTTTCTAAAAGTCAAATCAACAATGAGGTCAAAAAATGGGAAACAAAGTCGAGTATCTCCCACTGGAGATTATATCCAGGACTACGGCAGGCAAAAAGATTCATATCTGGAACGCTTGAAAAGCAAAGTTTTACTTAGAACTCAGCAAATTCGAATTGAGGATCCTAACCAGTCTCTTAACAGGACATTGCCCTATGAGGTATCACCTCGGAAAAATGGGTCAGGCTATGTCGCTTTTGCGCAGAAGCTGCGGAGACTGCAGAACACATGTTATGCAAGTGCGTTGCGCTTGCACGCAAAAGGCACGGCCAATTCGGATGTGAAAAACTCAATCTCAGGTCCATAATAAACTTCTACAAGAGTTTGAACCTGGGGACTACACAGATCTCCTTAGGTCGAGGTGCGGGGTGGACGAAGAGAAACACGAAACGACCCATATATAAGCTATCTAATCTAATCTAATCTAATCTAACGAGGTTACTCATGTTCTCTTACGTCAATTGAGACACACTGTAGATTACAAGGGCTATCTTTTTAGTTTTAGAAAACGACATAGATGGTGCAAGTAACAAAATGCACAGTTCCAAAAATAACCTCAACATTACATTAATACGTGCTGATGAAAATTTCGTCAAGTGGTTTACTAACAGTGCATTTTGAAAATTGGTAAGCCGTTCAGAAATATGGAATTAAATCGAGAGCATTTCCGAGCGATAATTTTGTACAACTTTCAAAGAGGTTTACCGCAACAAGAATGTCTTGCAAAGTTGGTTGCTGTTTTTTGTAATGAAGTACCATACACTCGCTGGTATTCTGAATTTAAACATGGACGCACAAATCTCAGAAATAATTCTGGGCCAAGTCCACCAAAAGCAGCAGTCAACCAGGAAAACATTGTGAGATGATTAGTGATGATGATTATGTAATTTACCGCGAGATGAAGACTTTCTTGAGCATTACTAAGACCTCAATCCAAAAGATTTTACATGAAAAGTTTGGAATGAGAAAATTAGTTTTTTTGTTGGATCCCTCATATGTTGACCAAGAGCAATTGGCAGCTCGTGTCAACTGGTGCCGAAGAACCCTAAATCGTTTCAATAAAGGCCTCTCCAAAAATGCGTGCAGTATTGTCAGTGATGACGAGCCTTGAATTTATTCGTATGAACCCGAAATAAACACAATTCTAGTGTTTGGGTATTTCAAGATGAGGAGAAACCAACCAAAGTCATCCATACCCGCAGTGTGTTCAGAAAGATGGTCACAACATTTGTGGCAAAATCTGGACATGTGGCTACAATTCCTTTAGAAGATTGGAAGACGGTAAATGCGCATTGGTACACAACCGTTTGTTTGTACAAATCATTTCTAAGCTACAAAAAACAACCCACATCGTCGAATCATCATTCACCGATGGAGCGAATGTCCATACTGCTCGACAAACACTTGAGTTTTTGAAGCAGAAAAACATAGAATTGCCATGACCCAAGTCCCAGGATTTTTTTTTACATTTCCCACCATCAAGAATGCATTGCATGGAAAACGGTTTCAAACACCTGAAGATGCTGTCGATTCAATTCCATGTTTCTGAACGGCTTGCTAAATTTCAAAATTCACTGTGACTAAACCAGTCAGTCGTCTTCTGACGGAATTATCAAAACGTATTAATGTAATGTTGACGTTATTTTTTTTTAAGTTTAATCTACTCGCAAACGGTAAACCCTTCAAAGCACTGCGAGTAGGATGCGGAAACAAGGATATATGGCGATGAACCACCTTCTTAAACAAGGATAGGTCGTAATTTTTTAGGAAAATTTCAGAGCTATACTTTTTGTGTGCCCCTATGCGGTTATATGCAAAATTAAAAAGACAGCCTTCTTAAAAACGAATTTAAGCGCACAATTATCTTAAATTAACAACTAAATAGAGAAATGAGATGCAGAAGAAAATAGAATACATTTAGCGAGTCTCAAAGGTCGTGCGCATTTCGCAAACTGGCAAATTTTTGATAAACTCGTCAATTTTGTTTGAGGGGGGGTTATGAGCTTTGGTAA
Organism: Dastarcus helophoroides; assembly: GCA_028583605.1. Taxonomy (NCBI): domain Eukaryota; kingdom Metazoa; phylum Arthropoda; class Insecta; order Coleoptera; family Bothrideridae; genus Dastarcus; species Dastarcus helophoroides. The sequence goes on from CM053326.1 coordinate 9,075,108, forward strand.
AGTTCAATTCTCTCAAATTTGATCAGTGTCAGTGGGAGGAGGGTAAGATTGCTTTTTTAAGGGCAATCACCTTTTTTATTACATGGGTTTTTATGATTAAATTTTGAAAATCGTGTCTACGAAGTTTTTTCTGAAATCCTCTCTTTTCGCCACAATTTTTTATACTTATTCATTTAGACTCTGTATATTAAATTTTAACAAGGCAATATTACACACAATATTGAAAACAACTAAAATATTAAACTTAGAGGGATTTTTCCCACTTTTTCATTCTCATCTGTCATTAGATTACCACCGAAACTAATATTTTTTTATATGTCATAAAATGGCGTTGAAAAATCTTGCTAAACATCATATTAGTCATGTGTCCCGCTCATAATTATCGTTTAGAAATATTTTTATAATATCTCTTGAATGAATATGGACAATGAATTGTTATGAAACTATAACACCCCGTATATTTTAACCGTATCGCTGACTTATTCAAATAATTAAAACTACGCAACCACATCTACCTAAATCTTTTAGATAGTTTATGGTCAGGGAAAACGTACCATGACCTTATTAACAGAGAAAGTAGAGAAAAGACTATAAATCTAACCTAATTTAGAGCCGGTCCTAACACATGTTTGAACTTTTTATTTGAGTTCTTTGGCCGCCCTAAAATGAAAATCAGTATCCTAGATGTGAATGACCTGTTGGTGTAATTTCTTTTAACAATTGTCTTTAACAGAACACTAAATCACCTCTCGATTGTGAACGAGGCGGGTCAAAAAGATCAATTCAATACAATTTAAAGATTTTGGATAAATGAAAATAAAGATATTGCAAATTTTATGTTACATATCTTGTTAAAATTCGTTGGAAGATTAATGTTTACTTTGTAAAAAAAAACCAAATTATACTCTCTAATTGTAATAAAGTTCTAATAATTCAATATTATACATATATTCGTACATTTTGTAATAATATTAAGCATTACTTTAAAAAAAGATGTATTTGGAGATATATAAATAAAACCCCTTCCACCAAAAAATAGCCAGACGTAATCTATAAAGCTTAAAATGGATTTTTATTTGTAACCCTATAAAAACGGGGTGAAGGGCCTAAAACTAACCTATCCTAGTCTTTATTTTAGTGGTACAGCAGTATTCAAAACTGGTTTTTATTTCGGTTGATCGTTAAGTTACATTAATACTATACTCAATGCCTTATACCACCGTCTGTTCCTTTCATATGATTTAGGATTTGAATTTATGGCAATTTTTATTTGTATATAATAGAAGTGGTAATAGTGAGACCAAGGCTCCACTACTTCCAATAATTATTTGGTAGATGTTTTAATTGTATATGTTGTGTCCAAAAAAATGTGAAATATTGGCTGTAAACACAATTTTGCGACAAAATAATCGTGCTATTAAAAATCGTAGCCTAAGTTTTAGAGAAAAATGACCTTAATAAATGGTTAATAATGACGGCGGATGCTATGGTAACCTCAACTTTTTGTTTGCAACTCTAACTACAGAGACATGCTCATTTTTTTTAAATAGCAACCGTAGGATAACATGGGTAACTTTATTAGTGGAGAAAGAAAGTCGGTTGAGACACAGCAGTGCTCAATTTTATGCCCATTAAGCCATTAAGAAAATAATTGAATCCTGGCTTGTTTAGATTTTATTAAGAAAAAAGTCAAAACTTTTTTTTTGAAATAATCAACAAATTGGGATCACATAACATTCGAGAACAGTCAACATTGTAAAAATCAAAAATTCAAGATTAAAGTCAAAATTTCAAGAGAATCTTTAAAAATAAAACTGGAAAATAAGAATTCGGGAAAAAATCAATATTAGAAAAAAATTATAATAATTTATGTAATACATAAAAGAATAGCAATATTTCCAGAATATCATATTAAAAAATAAATTGCATTCATTAGAAAAGATTATTTCCGTAATTTTAAGAAAAACTTTATCTACATGTTGATATTAAAGTTAAAATTTTAGATAATCATTAAAAACCTATTGCGAATTTTTCTATTTTGAGAAAATATTTCTAAAGTCAAAATTTTAGGAAAAAACTTGAAAATCGGAACCGAAAAGTTGGAACCCGTAGAAAAAAGTCAAAATTTACAAAAATAAAACTAATAATTTACATTAAAATACAGGCCCGTAACCAGGATTTATTTTCGGGGTGGGGGGCTGCGATCCTTCTGCTAAAACTACCTATTCTTTGTTTGCGTTTAGGTTAGAGCTAAAAAGCCACGGTCCAATACTAATTTATTATTAATATTATTATTGTATACAAGTATACTAAAACATAAAAAAATGCACTAAAAACATTTCTAAAGTCCAACTCTTCTAACATTTTGACAAAATAATTTAACGGCAATGTTGCCTATTTATCTTAATTTAATTTCTAAATAAAAACAGATGTGTGGGTAAGATAATAAAATTACTCGAAAGATATTCCTTTTCTAAAATTTATCTTGAACTGTCTTCTATAACCTGTCCTTGTGTATGAAAAATGGCTCTAGAAAATGCTCTATTTAAAGACATAGTTTGAAGTCAGCTGGAGAAAAATCTTTTTTTTAATTTTTTTTCAAAATTTAATTAAATTCATAATTTTAACTCTATCTCACATTTAAAGTTTGCACTCGAACATTTAAAATTTGGATATTCTTTCTAAATTCTGGAAGATTAGATGTTTTTTTTTAAATTCAAGTTTCCTCTCCAACTCTTTTTCTAACTGGCAACAACTTCAATTCCTACGTTTTTTATTTTGGGCAATTTTGAGAATTATTGTTGCTATCTGAAGTTGCAAAGTCGAAATGCATTTAATTCCTGCGAATTTCGAAAAAAAAGTTTTTGCTATGAAGTCAATAATCGTTTTTTTTAAGTTTTACTTCTAATCTCAAAATTTTGAACTTTTTTTAAATTTTCAATTTGAATGAGATTTTTTATTAAATGCGAAGCATGTTAATACTTCCACTTTTTTCTCAAAATTCAAAGTTTAAAATCTTGGTATTTAATTCAAACCCACAAATATTTTTTTAAACTTCGATTCTTTCTAGAAACCTGGAAATTTCGCCAAAGTTTTTGTGAAAAATGTCAGATATCGAAATTCTGAACTTAATCTTGAGTTTTTTAAATTTGGAATTTTAATTCGAAATGTCTAGAAAAGTCTACATTTAGAGTGGACAAGTTCGTTCTAGAAAAATGTTAATTACGACCGTGTTTATACTTAAAATTAACCGGAATTTATTAATAAATATTTCTAAAAATATTAACTTTTTAGAAATTTTGAATTGAGCAAAAAGTAAGATATGATAATTCTTAACAAATTCACCTGTTTAAACTCGAAATTTTTAGTTTTTTAAATTCCAAATTTTAGAAATAAGTTGACGTTTAGAATTACTCTCTAAATCCGAAGAAAAAAGAAGCTATAGTTTTTGAAAAAAAAAAACGGTTTGGGGTCAAAATTTTCTAAAAAAAATCTCCAAAAGATAAAATCTATTAACAAAAACATTTGGTCTTGAAACAAAACTCAAAAAATAAACTTTGATATTTCCTGAAACTTTTAGTGTTTTCTCAAAATGGCCAGGGGAATATTTTAAATTAAATGTCTAGAAAGAAAGTTAAAATATTTTAAAGAAGTCTGATATTTGAACCAGTACTAAAAGAAAAATTTTGAAAAATAATGACTTAAGTTATTAGGCTCATTTTTTTTCAAAATTTCGACTTTAATCTTGACATTTTTAAACTCGTCGTAAAAAGTTGTAAAAATTTTATAAATTTGCTAAAAATATGAATTTAAAGTTGAAATGTAATTAAAAGTAAAAAATTTCTCAATTAAAATTAAAATTTGATAACTAAGATAGAAATTTCAATATTTTTTTGGAAGTTTTCACTGGGAAGTCGAGTTTTGGAGACAAAAGTCGAATTTTCGAAATCTTAATCGAAATATAAGCAAATCAACTTCATAACAAAATATTTCGAAATTTTTTATTATGAAGTTAAAATTTTTTGAAAATATTAAAAATTTCGAATTAAGCTGATGGGTTAAAGTTATTAAAAAAATCCTGAATTTTTCAACTTAAAAATGCTCAAGTTTTGTGTAAAACTCGGAATTCATAAAAGAATCGGCATTTTAGACATTTTTTTTAAAGTTCAATGGCCATGTTAGAAAAATTATAGAAGAAATTCATAAAAATAACTCATTAAAAAATGTCTACTCAAAATAATGGCTTTTAAGAGATTTTGATTTTTTAGTAAAGGGCCTAAAATTCAAAATTTCATTCAAATGTCGAATTTAAAATTTAAATTTTTAAATTCCAAAAATTTAAAACGCAAGGTTGAAATTTCAAATAAAAAAAAAGAAATTTCAAGAACAGTTTAAATTTTTCTAGAAACAAAATCTTAGATTTAAAAGTCTAAATTTTGGAAAAAAATTCGAATGAATTTAAGGTAAAAATTTTTAAATTTAGGGTAAAAATTCGATCTCGAAATTTTAAGAACTTCTTTATTTAAAAATGTTATACTCCTTCTGAATATCCTGAGTATATAACCTAAAATCTATTTTTTCATATTTCCACTGAGATTTCAAAATATTTTTTTGTTGTTTTTTAATTTTATTTAACATATCTGCGGCCCAGTTTGGAAATATTTAAATTTTTATTGTTTGTTGACAATATTCTAAACAGTTCTTGAAATATGAGTACTTGATATTTAAATTTATTTAAAAACGTCACCTCATGACAGTTGACAAAATAAGAGGTTAGTTTATTTTACATAAAATAGGAAAAAATAAGAAACAGAAGACCAAAATTAGATATGAAAAAAAAAAATTTCGTTTTTTTGTTAAATTATGAAAATATAAAAATATCAAAAATACATTAAAAAAAAAGGTTATGGCACTGGACATCGATGTTTCGCTCTCATTTGAGCTCGTCAGCAGTGCATAACATGGAAAGGGAACAATGAGGAAGAAATTCTTGAAAATAAAAATTTTTAAAATATAAAAAATTTTTTTAACGTTTCAAATATTTAAATTTTTACCACAGTAAATTATTGATGAAACGTCTATTCATGTTAAATATTTTTTTATATTTTAAACATTTTTATTTTTAAGAATTTCTTCCTCATTGTTCCCTTTCCATGTTATGCACTGCTGACGAGCTCAAATGAGAGCGAAATATCGATGTCCAGTGCTACAACCTTTTTTTTTATGTATTTTTGATATTTTTATATTTTCATAATTTATCAAAAAAACGAATTTTTTTTTTCACATCTAATTTTGGTCTTCTATTTTTTATTTTTTTCTATTTTATGTAAAATAAACTAACCTCTTATTTTGTCAACTGTCATGAGGTGACGTTTTTAAGTAAATTCAAATATAAAGTACTCATATTTCAAAAACTGTTTAGAATATTGTCAACAAACAATAAAAATTTAAATATTTCCAAACTGGGCCGAAGAAATGTTAAATAAAATTAAAAAAACATAATATTTCCGGTCAATAAGAGTTCACCATGAAAAATATTTTTTTTTGTTAATTGTGAGTTTTGGTCTGTTAATGCTTTTTTTTTAGAGTATTTTACCTTTTTGGTGCCTTCTTTAGCGTTTTTGCCTAATTTAACATTTTGCTTAACTTTTTACCTTGCTTGATTGTGCTTTAAATCCGGTCTCTAATAATAAGAAATGGCGCCAAATTTGAAAAAAAAAAACATCCTCTCACTTCAGTACCAAAACAAAATGATCCACTAAAAATGGTTTTTAAAAAAGTCGCACATCTGGAAAGTTCAGTTCTATCTAGTGTGACGCCAAAAAATTTCGGGGGGGGGGGGCTGCAGCCCCCTAGCTCCCACCCGGTTACGGCCCTGTTATAATACATAAATAAAAAATCCCAATCGGCAATAATTTCGAAATTAAAATACAAGTTGCATAACAAAAGATTGTTTCCAAAATTTTGAGACAAAAATTCTACATGTTGATATTAAAATCGAAATTTTAGATAAACGTAAAAACCAAAAGTGCGAACTTTTTATTTCGAGGAAAAATTAAAATTAGAATAGAAAAAAACTCTTCAATTTTTGAGAAAGATAAAAGATATTCTTCATGGTAGACCCTTATTGACCGGAAATATTATGTTTTTTTCAATTTATTTAACATTTCTTCGGCCCAGTTTGAGAAGAAAAAGTAAGAGAATTAATTAAAAAATATTTCGTGATTTTTTTTGTAAAAATTCCTATTTTATGTTTTCAGTTTTTATTATTTTCGTAATTTTAAGAAAAAAAATCGTTTCGGAAAAAAAATATAAATTTAGAAACAGTTTGGAAGCTTTGAGAAAAAGTGGAAATTTCACATTCAGAGCCTAAATTTGAGAAAAAAAGCTAAATTTGAAATTTCCCCAAGGAGATCATAATTTCGACCAGATATCCATTTTCGTATTACAAAATATTACAAAAATTGAATATTTTAATCGAAATTTAAAAAAAAAATGCTAGACAAACGGACAGTTTTTTTTAAGATTACAATTAATTTTTGATTTTCATATAATTTGTTTTTTTTTTAAATAGTAGGTTGTTTTGTTTGTTTGTTTTAAAGAACAAACGTTTATGTGTCGGCATTTCGAAAAATTGCAACCTAATAAAAAAATATACCGACGCCTTGCGTTCATTTATAACCAAAGTAAAAAGTAGCATGTATAGGGCCATGCTACTTTGTTATGATTTTTGGTTCGTTTCTTTTTGTTTTTTTAACGAAGTATTTGGACGAGAAACCAAGTCCCATAAATAGAAATTCTCACTGTTCCAAAGTGAACTGCACAGAAATTTGCTGCCACCGGTTGTCTTGTATGTTGGTTTTGGTGCGATGGTGATGTTCGCAAAGCAGGTGCCACCTTTGCTCCCCTTAACTACGCCAATATAATTAGAGGAATCGTTTTTCTATTAATTGAATCCAAAAAAGCAAACATGTTTTAGGACTGAATTACAAGCTCAATACTTTATAGATTGAAAAATAAAACCCAGCTTCTAAGGGGAAGATTTGGCAAAGGCGTGCATGGTCATTCCAAGAAAAGTTGGTGCTTGCTAGGACCGACAGTTTAGATTTGATAAGGAGGGTTCTGCCATTCGCGAGAATGTTGGATGCATCATACCCTAGAGAAAACAACGGCCTGCTTTTTAAGTCATTAAAGTTAACCCGGTTTTCCCATTTGATGCTGTAGGTAAAGAATTATAGAGAACTTACACACCTAATAAATGTGTAAAGTTTTTATTTATTTGTCAATCCTTAACGTTTCTCGTCTTAAAGCATTGGAAAATCATGGAAGTAGGGTATCTGAACACCGATGTTTGATCGACATACTCAGTTATCGTGCTCTTCTGTCTAAACAATCTTGTCCTTTGTACCAATTTTCATTTCAGAAGAGTTTCACTTCTGATATGGTGGACATACTGAGTTATCGTACTCCGTTATTTTGAATTTGGTTTTTTCATTTCTTATATATTTTCCCTGCATTTTTGTAATTTTCATTTATTGTTACTTTTGTTCCTGCGATAGTGGGCAAAACGTGGAACACTTTTAATATTTCTTTGACGCGGTCCAATCCAGTTTATCTTAAAATGCCTCTGGCTGTGGAAGCCTGCATTATTACACCAATGTTTGAAACTTCCTTTTCATTTTTTTTTATTAACTCCCAAACTTCGATGATTTTATCAACGATGTATTCAGCAAACCGCATCCCAATAAAACATCACGCGATATTTTGATGTAAAAGAAAATTCTAAAAGTAGAATAAATGAAAGAGGAAAAAGACAATCTACAACATATAATGGGTGATTCATTTAGAGGTACTTTTTTAAAAATTAATTTTCGTCGGGTAATTTTGATTATTATACAAAAAAACCGTTGTTGATATTTATTTTTTAAAGATTATTTCTTTCAAATATTGGCGAAAACTGCAGCTAACATTGGCCATTTTCGATTACACGTTTGAGCATTTTGGTGTCCTGCTATAGCGTCATGATGATCGACTATTTTCCACCTGAAACCCGTAATCTCAATCACATTTGGTTTCCATAAGTCTGCATTAGAGCCCATGAACAGCATTATGACCAGAACCATTTACCGAACATTTAACTAACGCCTTAATTATATATCCCACCTTTAGACTTGTTTCTTTGGGACTTTGTAAAATCTGAAGTCTACATGAATAAGTCAGCTAGGATCGAGGAACTGAAAGCCAAAATTATTTGCAGCGGCGTAGCTTGCATGGGTGGCACCCGGGGCGGATATTGTAGGTGTCACCCCAAAACTCAATCAAATAAAACAAAAAAGTAATAATAATTTATGTTTTATTAAAATATTACAAATTATTTTTATACATTTTGTTATTAATTAACGATGTGTGAAGCAAATTTAGTTGGTAAAAAATTAAAAGTTCTTCCTTCAAGCACATCATCGAAATTTATATTTTGTGTTGCTTCATGTTCTATCGTTAAAATTCCAAGATTGTTTAATTTGGTTTCAGTCATTGTAGCCCGCAAGTAATTTTTAATTAACTTTAGTGCGACTATTAGATTCGGAAAAAATTCTGTAAAATCCCATTCCACAATGAATTTCAAGTAGTTCAGAGTCACCCAATCAGAAACAGTAACATTGGTCGCTTTTAAATGTCGCCTTAGTCTTGGTATCTCTAAGAGGACTTCGGTTTCTGATACCTCATCGTAAAGGTCAGAAAATGTTTGATATAGCAAATTTTAACTCTTCAGTGTTTGTCAAAAGCAAAGTTTTTGACTGCACAACCTCAAATAATGAAGCTACATCTTGAATCGACTTTAATCTTGTTTCGAGTTCAATATTGAATCTGTCAAGACATTCTACCATATCCTTTTGAAGTTCCGCTAAGTGTAGTCCAGCATCGGTGGACGATGCCGACTCACCGAGCATGCGTATCTTGGGACGAATTCGTCGTTCCATCGGAATGTTGTATTCTTCCGATTTTTATACAAAGTCTATTGCCTCTTCTGCAAGATGCATCCGTTTCTCTTCAATGAAAAGACGAAGTGCTTCTAGTTTTATGATTATTTCATCAACATTTAAGCTGTTACTTTGTAATGCAATCTGAGCATTGTTCACTTCCCTTAGTATAACATTCCAAAAGAAAAAATAGCAAAAAAATGAGAAATTGCACACAGCAGGCATAAGGTTTTGTGCAGCTCCTCTGGTGTCTAAATTTGCTTCTTGGTCACATAGTTCCTCAATCGCAGAAATAATCCCATCAACATTTTCAGTCAATACTTATACTGCAGTATAATGAGCACTCCAGCGCGTTGTTGAAAATCTTTTAACATATGCTTAGCTGTATTTGAGCACTTCCAAGTAGCTTATGGAAGCAGAAAAAAAAGAATATTGCTTCTACTGCTCCGAAAAATGTAGCACAAGTCACATTTTGTGCGAACGAATGTTGGCCACATAAATTAATTGAATGATCTATACAACCAACGACAATTGCTTTATTGTTTTTTTCTTTTATAACAGCTATCACTCCCCCGTGTATGCCACTCATAACTGATGCATTATCATATCATTCGAGGAATCTCCTGACTAGCGACAGTTATGCAGTCAAATTGGAAGATAAAAACAACATTTTGAAAGAATCCTCGATTGATCGAGTGTGTACACTGAAAAAATTTTAATTATCAATTTATTATCCTCGTGGCACCTATTTGAGCTCACCGTGAAACCAAATAAAAACCCTTACAGTGGTCCTGAATGAAAAAAAGTTACTAGGCAAGCACCTACATATTATTGTTATATATATATTATTTTATGAGTGGCGGTTATGCAATGTGCCACAGTTATACGAATTTTTATAGATGATACTAGTGATGTTCACGGTCGGATGTCACCCCGAAGAGGGTGACACACGGTGTGGGCCGCTCCCGCCGCCCCCCTCTAGCTACGTCACTGGTTATTTGCACCATCAAAAATTGGAACCTCAGAATGAACCACGTTAGCCACAGTTGCCGCCAACATTTGAAACAAATGATCTTTAAAAAATAAATGTTAAGGAAGATTTTTTGTGTGATAATAAAATTACACGATAAAATTTTTTTTTAAATTTTTTAAGAAGGTACTTTTAAATGAATCGTCATTTAGCAAGGAAAGATATTTCCAAATTTGGGTCCGCTTTAATTGAACAAAGGACACTAGTGGAAACGCCCACAAGGAAAATTATGGATTTTTTCAAAAACCGGATCTTACCATATGGACACAATAAATGAAAACTTGAGAATAGCATGGATAACCGACCCCAGGGGTATAACAATAAAATAATTATGATCAATGTAGTGGAATACTGCAGTACAGATTATCGAAAACTCAGGAAGAAATTTTTCAACAGATGTAATCTAGCTCAATCATTATACAATTTTTGTACTTTAATCTTTTCTTAAGTTTTTTCTTTTTCAAAACTAGAATTGGTTCTGCAGTAGTTTATTTTTAATTTGAAATAGTACTTCAAAATTAAAAAGTTACTCATAATGTTATTATTTTATTCCTACAGATCAAGAATTGCACACAGTATATAAACAAAAAATCATATATACTATTTTCATATTTTAAATACTTATTTAATAGTTGTATACATCTCAATATTTGTAATAAAATAAATTCATGAGAAGCTTCTTATTTAATAACTCTTAAAGTATTAATACATATAATGTATGCGCACAAGACTTTTTTGGTGCTTGGTGCTTGAACAATTTTCAAATAAATTATAAACATTGCACAGTTATAAAAGGAATAGCAATTTGGGATAGATATTAAAAAAGATAATTATAATTGAGGATACTATAAGAAAATGAAAGGTAACGTTACATGTTAGTAAGCATTCGTCAAGAAAAATAAATAAAATGAGTAAGGCACTAAATTTAATATCACGTGTGACATAAAATAATAAAACTTTTGAGACCCACCATTTGCAATGCATGAGAATGTTTAGTGAAATAAAATAATTAAACCTTTCATATTCCATTGGTGCTAAATACTACACATATAATGTGGAACTGCTATCTCCTAAACATTAGACATCACAATGCTTTATATTAAATAAGAACAGTCTTAAGAGTTACTCTACGATAAAGATGAAACAAAATATTATATAAATATAGCTAGTGGGTGCGCAGTGGCGCAATAATTTTCGTGACACTATAATAATTTGCGCAGAGTTATTTTCCACGCACTTAGGTTAGGGGACATTCACATTTTTTCCGAAATTAGGAAAAAATATGTTTTATAATTCTGTTTTCTTCTTTTTTGTCACATAAAAAAGTACCCTAGGAGTACCCCACCGATTTTTTTCGTCTTGTGATATGTTATAGTACATAAAAAAATATTGGACACGTGTTTTTTTTTAGATGCTGACTTGGCAATTTAAGTGGTGAAATCACCCCTTAAAGGTAAACCCAAAAAACAGTTTTCCCCAATAACTCAAGAATAAGTTAGAATTTTTTGATGAAGTAAACATTATATGCTAAAAACTTATGCCAAAGAGTTGCAAGCCCTAAGTTGTATAGGGGTGAGTTTGATTTTTTTCTTATATATCAACTTTTAAACAACAAAATTTATTTAAATCTGGCAATTTCATTCATAACATATCACTAATTGAAAAAACCGGTGGAGTACACCTCGGGAACTTTCCTTGTAAGTAGGTAATTCGATCCCGGTCTTTATTTCTCCCGGGATTTCGGGATTATATTTGGTCAATCTCGGGATCCCGCGATTATTTCGATATTGAGGGTTACAAATAAAAGATAAAAATTTACAACAAAATTAAAATGTAGACAAAAATCAAGATATTTTACGGTGTACACGCAGCTAATCTAATCACCCTAACTGATCAGAATTAAGGTCTTAAAATCACTCACTCTTTATGTTAAAGTTGTAGGTACTTTTTCAAGAATCAATGAGAGCTCTTTAAATTGACATGAATTGAAAAATCTTTCATGAAACAAACTATGCAAATAGTCTGAAAATTAACAAAAATCTTTCGTTAAGTTGACTAAATAGATAAGTTTCATGTAACATAAAACCCTAGGATGTAGCTAGTAAAGCAAAAAGTATTAATCAGTCTCTCGTTTCTCTTAAATATAAAGAAAACTACTCTGATAAAAACATCCTAATTTGAATTGCGAAACTATGATCTGAGAAATAACAACGCGCTCAGTGTCTCATCACCAAACCTTTAGGTTTAAAATACAAGAATTTTATTTGAAACAAGCATAGCCACCCGCTGAGTTATTAGAGCTGATCGTTTGGAATAAAACTTCTTGTATTTTATATTAGAATGATATACAAGTAATTTTATTGAGAACACTGACACTGTTCGTTAGGTGAAGTCTATTTTAGAATTAGTTTGAAGTAATGTTAATCCCGAAGTCCTAGGATCAGAAAAATCTAATCCCGAAAATTTCGGGACTAAAAAGTGGTCGGGATCCAGGTAAGTGCCGAGAAACGTGAAAATCGGCCTAGGAAAGTTGAAGGCCATGAATTGCAGGCTCTTTTCGATGAAGACGATACCCAATCACAGAAACAAATTGCCGAGCAAGTACGTGTTACTGAAGTAGTCATTTCTATGCGGAAAGGTTCAAAAAAACGGAAAATGAGTACCTCATGAATTGAGCGATAGGCAGATAGGGCGACGCCAAAACAAATGCTATACCTTAATCGCCAAATAAAATAACATCGTTTGTACATCGGTTTGTAACCAGGGATAAAAAATGGATGTACTTCAAAAATACTAATCGCAAGAAATCGTGGGATGATTGCCGCTAACCGTCAATGTCTACCGCAAAACCAGATCGCTTTGGACGAAAGATGATGCTGTGCGTTCAGCAAGGAATCCATCTAATTGTTAAAACTTGGTGAATATGTCAATGCCCACCGCTATCATCAACAGCTGATCAAATTGCACCGTGCTTTGCGTAAAAAAAGGTAGGATTACGAACACAGACATGACAAGGTAATTTTTCTCCACGAGAACGCCTCAATACACACGTCATCAATGCTTCAAAACAACTTGGAGACACTTCAATGGGAGGTGCTGTCACACCCCGCCTACTCACCAGACCTGGTGCCTTCAGAATACCATCTGTTTTCGTCGATGAGTCACGTGCTTGCTGAGCAGCACTTTGATTCTTATAAAGACTCCGACAATGGCTTAACGAGTGGTTTTTCTCGAAAGTTAGTTAATTTTTTTGGCGTCGTATTCACCAATTGCCCGAGAGATGGAAAAAATGTATAGTCAGCGAGGGCAAGTACTTGAATAAATTTGTGTTTTCAACGAAAAGAAAGTGTTTTTCTGACGAAAAAACAGCTGATTTAAGCTTATACATCTGGTATTAATAATATTTTTTCAAATGAAAACTTGATTTAGCCGAAGATAGAACGCATGTCAAATTTGTCTTACATTATTTCATTTAGATTAATATTTTCGTAGCTAGTCGAATATTTTGGCGCGATCCGAGGCGATCTCATAAACTGCATTAGTCACAGTCACTTTGCGAATAAATGCTTCTTATCTGAGATTTTGTTAGCACAGTTATCAGTTCCATAAATATTTGAATTGATTGTAGAAAAAGTGTCTATATCTGAAAATAAACAATTTTTTTATTTTTTAATTATAACACAAGAAAATTTGAATAAAATTCCAAATTCATACATAAGTAAAAATGGTTTAATTTGGTATATTAACTGTTCACTGTAGTAATTGGTACTGAACCACAGTTGTGCAAGCCCGACTCGGCCTTGGCTGAATTTTTTGCTTTTAAGGTACGGAACCATAGCAGGCTCTCAAAAGTACCGATTTAAAGTTGACATTTTTGGATAAATACCAAAAATTCTATGTTTAAATTTGGTATTTTAACAAAAAGGTCCAAACTTTGGGAAAAAATGGAAAGTCTTTAAAATATTCGAATTTTATTGTGAAACTTTGGAAGCAAAATGTTAAGATCAAATTCAAAATGTTGCCATGATAGTCATATTATTGTGAAAAAATTCGTATTTCGAAATTTCTTTTTTTAAAAGTATGAATTGGATTCGTGTACGGATTTTCCAATCTGTAATTACTTTATTTTTTTATACAAGGTCTTTGGAAAAGTTGATACCAAACTTAGGGAGGTAGAGCCAAAAATTAATTTAAAAATTCCTACGTATCACCTTTACTGAGATATAGCCCTCTAAAAGGGTTTATATCACTTCACTATTTTTTTGAATAATTTTATTTATAATCAAGATAATAAAATGAAATGTACAGATAATAATTATGCGCTAAGAGTTTTTAATTTCCATAAATTTAATCAAAATCGGTTATGAATGAGGGTAGTTTTCTATTTACCTATTTTTCTATTCCTTTGAATCATCAAGCAATGAAATGGACTATTTTAAAGAAAAAAAACGTCTCTACGTTCTTCTTCGAATTTAGCGTAGTTTAGTCAGATTTTATTATCATTTTTTTAAATGATGTACAGTTCAGAAAAGAAATATTTTTCTACAATGTCACGTAGTAGGCGCCTTTCACGATGACAGTTTCATTGCAGTGTTTTGTAATTTTCCCGCGCTATCATTTAAATTTTACATTAGGAGAACCTGCTGAACCTAATATTCGCGCGATACTAAATTCTACTGTTTATGGTATTCGGTACGTCACTACCGACTATTCAGTGTGAAGTTAGCCATTAAGCTGGTATTTGGTGTTATCGACGTTAAAACTTTTTTTGGCGAAAAAGTAAGTATTTCTAATATATCTTGAAGTCTGATAGTTTTAAACGTTTTATAATAGTCACTTAATTGTTACATGCTATCAGTTCTTTTATTTAACAAGTGTCAACACAATAAAAAACATACGAGATACGTAACCTCTAAACTATTTATAATCCAGCGTTTTGTTGAAGTTGGAGTAGTGTTGTACCTCGGTCACTGTCGATCAGTTGTTCCTTGGTCAGTGGCCAAGGTACAACCTGGATGTTGTACTTTGTCCGGGAGAATATTTTATTAAATTATTTCACACTTACGTAATATATTCCTAATCAAATATCTTTATTATTTCAGAAATCATGCCGAGAAGTAAAGAGAAGAAGAAAAGGACACCTATTACTGTGGATGATCTGACAAATGCCATTACAATGATTAAGGAGAAAAAATTCTCCACTTTCGGTGCTTCTAAACATTTTGGATTACCAAGAACAACTTTACGTCGTCATTTAAAGCACTGTTTGGAAATAGGTAAGGATGTAAGCAAGTTACACGAAAACCTTGCAGTTAATCAAGTTTTTGATCGCACCGAAGAACATAGTCTGGTTGACTATATTAAAGACGCAGCACACTTGCGATTTGGATTGACTCTAAAAGACGTGAAATTACTTGCATACCAATTTGCAAAAGCGAATGGAAAAAAAGTACCCAAAGAGCTGGAATACAAACAAAATGGCTGGAGATTATTGGCTACGATTATTTAGGAAGCGATGCCAAAACGAATTGTCTTTGAGAAAGCTTGAGGCTACTAGTTTGGCTCGCTCTTCGGCGTTAAACAAACATACTGCGAGTTTAACATTCGACAATTTTAAGAAAGTCCTTTCTCAATGTCCCTCTGACATAAAAGCGACTGACATCTGGAATTTAGACGAAACTGGATTGCCCACTGTCCATGTTCCTCCAAAGATATTAGCACCTTTTGGAGCGAAACAAGTTGGGTCAATGACTAGCGCTGAAAGAGGAACGACGGTTACAATGATAGCGGCTATTAATGCAGGTGGTGGTTTTATTCCACCCATGCTGATATTCCCTCATGTAAACTTTAAGGATTTTATGATAACCTCCTGAAGGCAGTATTGGAGGCGCCAATCCATCCAGTTGGTCAAACGAGTCTATGTTTGTGATATTCCTCCGGCATTTTATCAAATATGCAAAGCCTACCAAAGAACGACCTGTTATTCTCATAATGGACAATCATGAAAGTCGTATTTCAGTACCGGCAGTGCAAATGGCCAAAGATAATGATGTGAAGCTTATTACGCTACATCCACATACTAGTAACCATATGCAACCACTGGACAAGTCAGTTTTTGGACCTTTCAAGACTTATTTTAAAACAGCGGCTAACGAGTTACTAATGTCTCCAGGTCATATGGGAAAACCATTAACTATATATGATATTGCTGGTTTGGTGGAAAAAGCTTTTCCTCTTGCCTTTACACCAAACAATATTTGCAAAAGTTTTAGTTCAACTGGTTTCCATCCTTTAAATGAAAACATCTAGACAGATGCTGATTTTATGCCCGCATTCCTATTCTGATTGTCCACTTATCGAAAAATCACCCACCAGAATTGATCAAGTGTCGTTTAGTCAGCCGACTGCTTCAGGTTTCGAAGTTATACACGGAAAATCGTCAACTTTGATATCGCCGGCTATAATACGCCCTCGCCCAAAAGCCGAACCTCGTAAAGAAACACGAAAAGGAAGACAAAAAGGAAGATCCAGAATTTTGACCGATACACCAGAAAAGCAAGAAATTGAAAATATAAAGGCTTAAAAACATGTTTCAACTAAATTTAATCAAGCAGAGTCCATCAATCTTTTGGAAAAAAATAGATTTATGAATAAAAACAAATTCAATAATGCAAAAAAAGATAAAAAGAAGAATTCTATCCGAAATAGAAGCCATTGAAAATTCTACCAACTATTCACCGATTGACACTTCTGAAGGTGCCTCCGACAATAACAGCGAAGATGAGAACCTGCAGGCTGAACATGTTAATAAAGAAAATTATAATATTGGAGACTATGTTATATTTGTATATGAAGGTTCCTATTTTGTCAGAAAGGTAAAATCAATATCTGAAGAGGGTATATTACTGAAATCAATGCAAAAATCACTTAAAAACTGGAAATGGCCTGAGAAAGAGGATTTGAATCTGTACCTGATGAGTGACATTATAGAAAAAATTAAAACCCCGCAAAAAGTTAACAAGAACATAGAAATTTATTATGTTCCAGAGATACAGAAGTACTGAGATTTCTACTAAATGCTTGAAGCTGAATAATATATCTACATATTGATAGTGTTCTTATAAAAGGTAGTCCTAATGACTGGTTAAAAAGTTAAGAGAGAAATAATAATTTATAAATTATAAATATTTTATTTTCTATTTGCTATATTATAGGTATATTGATTTGATACATTATATTATGTGATATGTTCAAATGTACCTACCTAGGTCTATGTACCTATTAATTTTAAAGTTTGTGCTGTGACAAAACAGTGGTTAAAAGTTAGTTGTTTTGTTTAAAGATTTTATTTGAAAAGCAAAAAAAGCAACAAAAGACATGAATATTATTTTAATTTTGTTCAAATTTTCTAAAGTGTTTTGTTAAATATTGTAATAGACCGAATAAAACGATTTTGATTAAGAAAACTTAATAATTTGCTTAAATTACCCCCAAATTCTCAATGTGTCCTAGGTACACCGTAATACTGGCCCAGGTACATAGGGCATTTTTTTTTTAATTTTAAAATATATGTAAGTATGAAATATACATTTCTGACATTTTGGCGGTGAGTACCCAAATAATTGACATTTCAAAATATGCAAATATGATTTGTGTGCTGTACGTCAAATCACAATAAAAATATATATCTAAAAAACTGTCCTAGGTACAACAGGTTCCACTACCTCTAATTTCTGGGATCTTATCTTACTATTTTAAAGCGTTTTTTTAACGAATGATTTTGCTTTAAATGGGTCCATTTTACTGAATAATTTTATTTGGTTGATAATTCAAAGGAATAGACAAATATCTACAAATTTGTGTTAAGGGTAGGTAGAAAACTACCGCTATTCATAAAATATTTTGATTAAATTCATGAAAATGAAAGACCCTTAGCATATAATTATTATCTTCAAATTTCACTTTATTATCTTGATTATAAAGAAAAATATTTAAAAAAGAGTGAAATGATATAACCCCTTTTAGAGGGATATATCTCAGTAACGGTGGTAAGTGGGACCTATGTTTAATATAAATTTGTTTTATTAATTACGGCTCTACTTTCACCTCCTTAAGTTTTGTACCAACTTTTCCAAACACCCTGTATATCAGATATCGGAGTTCCTCTATCCTATAGCGAATCCACCATACCTCACTGATAAAAATATACCTAAACTAACTCAACTATGTCCTGGTTAACCCAAATTTAAATAATACCTACTGATAAGAAAGTATTCATTTACTACTTTTTTTTTTTTGACGCCACTTAAATTCTATCAAAAAAAATCTGCCATAAAACAAATTAAAACAACATAATTTGATAACTACTTCCAGTTTCAAGTAATGTGTCAATAGTAAATACTGGTCACCACATATAATAACTTACATAAATGTTTTTAATAAGCTTTCCAAAACAAAAAGTTTTGTATGAAATTGCATCTAAAAATTCAAAAAACATAAATACTTATAAAATAATAGTTTCAACACTAACCAAAATTATTTTACTAAAGAAAATACCTAATTTTCCTCTCTATAAAAGGCAACCATTCATGAGAACAGTATTCTCAAGAAGGCCATAGGAAATAATTTATTAATGAAGAATAATACAAGGTACTTAAGACTGGAATTTTTGACTAGTTTCTCCCATAACACTTGCGTCGGAATCTTCTTTATATTTGCAGGCCCAAACATCAACCGCTTTTCTAAAAAAACACAACATCAGTTTATTAGCATTTTTAATGATTGTTGATACTGACTGAACTGAACTTGGAGAGGCTTTCCGAGCAAAATGCCACAACACAAGTGCCAAGACTAAGCTCCAAGTCCTTAAGGGTCCGAGCAAAAAAGCCAGGGTACCATATGCCAACCAAAACAAGTAGGCCATAGCGACTTGAATGCTACATATTATCCAAAATGGTAGGTGAGTTCCTATTGTTTTTAATTTTGACACCTTTTTGCCCGGTGCTATGATTAAACACTGAAATCTGAAAATATTCTTCAATGTGAGGCCAATAGTTAAGCATAATCAAGTTCATTACCTCATATCGACAATGTGAGCCAAAATGTATGTCAATGGAACGTGGAATGTTAACAGCTAAAACAATTAAACACATCAGTATATTTAATTTTTCGACTGAAATATCCTTAAAGATCATGTCAGTTTTAAGGGCTATATTTATTACTTAAGAGTTACATAGAGTGTATCCCCAGATGGAGAGAAGAAGAGTTTCTTTTTTAATTGTGAATTTAAGAGAAAAAGTCATTCCTCATAAAATCTCCTGCTTGATCTTAAATCACTGAAAATGACATTATTTTAATTATTTTTTATACGGAGAGTTAAATTATTTGAAAATTCTAAAAAATGATCTGGGGTAAACTGCTTTTATTTTTGGTAGAATCGAAAAAAATTATTTAAAGATATGGTTTAGGTTACAAAAGGGCCTAAATTCAAAATTTCAATTTATTCGAAAGAATTTTTGCAAGTAGAATCAACCTGGATTGCAATAACGCAGCCCTCTAAACGTTGATGTTATAACGCAGCCCTCTAAACGTGGGCGTTATTGCACTCTAGATCTCTTCTGCTTGCATGAGTGTTGTTGGAGATATTCCATAGTTTCTTCTACAGACTGCTAGGTCGCTCTATACCTAGAAATTTGTAGTTACTTGAGAAAGCACCACAAATAATGATTCCAAATATTGAAATACGAGGTATGGCAGAAAACTAATGACATTGGCAACACTGCAAGCGATCTGGTAACGGTGCGCTGTTGTCCTTGATAGAGCACGTGTATCAGTATTCTCCCACAGCTGAGTGCGACTTTCAACTCCGTTCGGTAACGACGTGATTTTTGTGACTGCTTTTAGTGAAGTTGTGTTTTGGTTGTGCGTCACGCAAAATGGAACAGCGAAATTTGGAGCAACGTTATGCCATTAAATTTTGTATTAAGCTGGGAGAATCGTAAAGTGTGACGTTTGAAAAGTTAAAACAGGCCTATGGGGATTACTCTTAATCCCGAGTTCAACTCTTTCGCTGGCACAAAGCATTTTAAGAAGGCAGAGAACACGCTGAAGATGAACACCATTCAGGGAGGCCTTCAACTTCGAAAATCGACGACAGCATCGAATGGGTGAACTTTTTTATGATATCAGACCGTCGTTTAATAGTAAGGATGTCGAGTGAACAATTAAATTTAAACAGATTTACCATTCATCAAATTTTTGACGGAACATTTGCACATGCGAAATGGTGCCGAAAAACCTCCCAATTGAGCAGAAGGACAATCTAAAAAACAATTGTGATCGCAGATGATGAGTCCTGGATTTTTGAATACGAAGCGGGGCACTCTGCGAACTCTCCTCGACCAAAGAAAGCTCGAATGAGCAAATCCAAGATCAAATCAATGCTGATTTATTTTTTTGACAGAAGGGGAATCGTCCACAAAGAATTTGTTCCTCCCAAACAATCAAGTTTTTTATAAAGACGTCCTTGACAGGCTCATGCGCGTGAGACCAGACATTGTAGACAAATGGATGCTCCATCATGACAACGCCCCATGTCACGCTGCCCTCTCCGTCACAGAATTGTTTGACCTCAAAAGGCATTCCTGTGGTTGCCCAGCCTTTCTATTCACCTGACCTCAGTCCCTGTGACTTTTTCATTTTTCCTACACTGAAACATGTTCTCAAAGGACGTCATTTCTAGACATATCGACATCATCCAAAAGAGGGTAACGAATATGCTGAAGACCATACCGGTTAAAGAAGACCGTACCAGTGCTCCTACCAAAACTGGGAACAACGTCTCCGTCGGTATATAGCTGCCCAAGGGAACTACTTTGGAGGTGATAACATTAATGTTTGCGAACAATAAAAACTTTGGTAAATAAAAAATCAGTCTGATTACTGTTGTACCACACCTCATGAAACTTATTTTTAATCAAACTTGACAACGAAAATGAAAACGTATAGTAAATTAATTCCTTATTTTTGACAAATCAACAATAATACTTGTTTTGATAGGTATTACCACAAGATGATTTTTTTTTTCTAAATTCTTATCACCGTGATCCATTTTTTTTCTCCGGACAGGACAAAAGAATCAGTGTCCTTACAAATTACATATGGGAACAATTTTTAGTGCATACATTCAAACAGTGGCAGCTAATGCTAAAAAAAATGGAGGTTGCAAAGGAACACCTACAAAAATGGGCCGAAATTATATTTACTGTTAAAGTTGTATTTATTTTCAACAAAAACTAACTTATTATAAGGGAAAGTCCAAACGACGATATTTACCAGTTGCAATTTTATCGATAACTCTTTGATTAGAGTCGGATATTCTTGGTCAATATATTATGGTTTGCAGTGCTACGTACAAACCAATGCTGCTTATGGGCACGTATCCAAACCAACCAAAATATTAGCTAACGCGCAGATGCGTACATGTAACATAAAGGTCGCAATCTAGCGTGCAAACTCTGCAAACCAAATAACGTAATATCTATCAAACAGGAACGAATCAGTCGGTAGTTTGTTTGGTTGTTTGTAATGGTAAATGCGTTATTTATTATGACAATAAACAAAAATTACTTCGTTTTTATCCCAGCCTTAGTTTTTTTTGGCGGTTGTGCAAACCTGCAAACCTTAGCACCAGCCGCCACTGCATTCAAATGAAGCGTTTGTTATGTTGAAGCTGGGTAAGCTAAACTGACGAGATCTAACAAGATCGAAACCCGTATTTGTTTTCCAAATTCTGAATTTGATAAATTTTCAAATCTATCGATCTGTGCATTAAAATTCAGAAAATAAAATTGCAGATACGACATGTCAAGAGAATTATAAAGAGAGTAGCAATGTGCACGGAAGAATAATACCTTTGCATAATGATTGCTTTAGTTTTGTTACTTATTATTATTATCAAATACCTCTTTATTTTCTAGGGTCTGATCTTAATTAGTAAAATGTTTTGCTTAACTTTTAGAAAATTAACCAAAAGTTTCGTTTTTGAGCATTTTTTGTCATTACAAACTACAGTTCTTAGTAACAGTTCGATGGCGCCCTAAAGGTTAGGATTGTTAAGATAGGTCGATTGTATAGTAGGCAGAATGTACAGTGTCAATCCATGTAAGAAATAATAAAGTAATGTTTTGTGGTTAGAAAAAAGAAGTAGTTTATATAGTTGGGTTTAAATTATAGTTATAAGTCGTTCACAATATGTACTATATGTTAATAAACGTTCTATAATAAATACAGTTGGTTGAGTGTAGGCAAATAGAACCTTAACACAAAATAACAATTTACTCTTGATCATTTTTTGAATAAGGTTTTATAAAGAATGACTTTTTCTCATGGGACACACTGTATATAATGGGTGACCAACTAAGAATGGAGGCAGGACCATAGTCAGCAACGAACCATCCACTGAGCTTTGGAAAAAATTTTCAATAAATGACCCTGAAAAATGGCGGGAAAATATATTTAAGCTGCTAAATCGATCGCTAGGAAGCGCAACAGGTATAACAAAATAGAAAATTGGGATTTTCTAAAGATTTTACCTCATTATGGTATACTGAAAATGATACAATAACACTGACGAACATTTTAAAACTTTTTTTTTGCTACCTGGAATGATGGTGGCTAGGATTCTATGTATTTTGGCCATATATGTAATACTTCTATATGGCGTGTTGTGTATAATCGCCACTACAAAATGCGTTGTCAAAAAGGTGAGATGAAAGTATATGTCGTACTCTTTGGAGGACAAGCATTCATTCATTTATAGCGGGAACAGATGACAAGATGGGCGGGAACACTAATAAATGAATGACAACAAAGATAACTGACGAGAAGTGGGATTGGTTAATAAATTATGTCCTCCAAAAAGACAAACATATATATCCACGCGCCTTTTGAACACAATCGAAGGTACGAAACACGCCATATAGAAGTATTACATATATGATTTTGGCCAACTGAATCCGGATCTGACCCCAGATTTCCGATATACTTATTAATAATTATATGTCTGCCTCCAATAATGAGAAAGGGACATATACTTTAATATTAAGAAAAATTCAATAAAAACGCCGATTTATTAAATTTAACCAATTAATAACTTATAATACATTTTATTAACAGTTAATTTAGGCACAGTACATTTTCAATTAATATTGATTACTATTAAACTTTACTAACGATAAAAAACGCAACAAAAAATGTCAATTTTTAATTAATTTTCGATAAATTTAATATTTATTTTCCTGACGTCTTTCTTCTGTAAGAACTTCTGGATGTTTCTCATATTAGGGTCCAACAATAGTCAGCTAACATATTCAGGCTCCACTTTCCATGTATACCTTTTCTCTATGGAGGCAATATTTTGGTGAAATCGTTTCCATGCTCATTTGATACTGCTCCTAAATTTTCAGGAAAAAAGTCCAAATGAGAATGGAGAAAGTGATGTTTTAGTGACATGTTGCATACTAAAATAGGATAGGCCGTGAGCAGTTCTACAATTTGCGATAATTTTCTGATTCAGTATTTTCAAGAGAATTATTGCAAACACTCTCAAATGCATTCCATGCTCGAATTTCATTGTCACTTAAAATCTGCCTGCAGTTCGTATCTTGAAACAATTGCGTTATTTTGGGTACCAACAAAAATTCCTTCTTTATATTTTGCCTCACTTATCGGTGGAAATTTGTCTTTTAAATACTAGAAAGCATTTCCTTCTCTATCCAGCGCTTTAACAAAATTTTTGATCAGGCCTAGCTTAATGTGAAGTGGAGGTAAATATATTTTTTCTTTCTGAACTAATGGTTCTCCTGTCAAATTTTTAACGCCAACTTCTGTTATTTCACGTGGAGTCCAAACCTTAATTTTATCATGTTTGCCTCTTGCACGGTTGTCCCAATCACACAAAAAGTATTTTGTATATCCTGATTGCAGTCCTGTCAATAACACCACCACTTATAAGTCTGCACATACGAGGCTGGTCCGATAAGTACTTAGCTTACAAAAGAAAAACGAAAATTTTGGAAAATTGGTGATTTATTTCTCAACGTAGTCTCCTTTTAACTCGATACACTTGACCCAGCGATGCTCCAACTTCTTTAACCCTTCTGAAAAATACGTTTTCTCGAGGTCTGCAAAGTAGGCCTCCGTGGTGGCCATGACCTCCTCATTCAACTCAAGTTTCTGTCCGGCGAGCGACTTTTTCAAGATTGGAAATAAATAGAAGTCGCACGGGGCCAAATCTGGAGAATACGGTGGAGGGGGCAGCAGTTCGTAGCCGAATTCGACCAATTTGGCCGTGGCGAGGACGGAGGTGCGAGCCGGTGCGTTGCATGGCGGAAGAGCACTTTTTTCTTCGCCAAATGGGGCTGTTTTTTCTGCAATTCGGCGTCAAATAGCCCCAATAATTCGGCATAGTACAGCCCTGTGATCGTTTTGCCCTTCTCCAGGTAGTCGATGTAGATCACACCTTGTGAATCCCAGAAAAAGGAGACCACCACCTTTCCGGCCGATAGGACAGTCTTCGCCTTCTTCGGAGCACGTTCACCGGGTGAAGTCCACCGTTTCGATTGTTCCTTGTTCTCTGGCGTGTAGCAGTGGATCCATAGTTTCGTCGACGGTCACAAAACGACGCAGAAACTCCTTCGGATTGCGCTTAAACAGCGTCAAACATTGCTCTGAAGTAGTTTCACGGTTGCGCTTGTTGTCCGGAGTAAGCAAACGCGGCACCCACTGCCCCGACAGCTTTCTCATGTCCAACATTTCATGCAGGATATGACCCACGCGGTCTTTTGAGATGCCTACTGTCTCAGCTATTTCGCGTACCTTCAATCGGCGGTCTGCCAATACGAGATCGTGGATTTTTGTCACGTTATCCTCCGTAGTAGCCGTTTTCGGGGCGTGGCTCACCAAAAACCGACGTGCGACCACGCTGAAACTCGTTAAACAAATTTTTGACGGTCGCCATCAAAGGAGAAGAGCCACCGTATACAGCATTCAAGCGCTCTTTGATTTCGCTATGCGATTTCCCTTCCAAAAACAAGAATCGAGTCACCGACCGGTATTGCTCTTTTTCCATTTTTCAAAAATCCGCGGACGCGCCCGCTTCCACACGCGGTGAAAACAAAACTACGAGCCGATTCGGCTGAAATTTCGACAGTGGTCGTCTACGAGAATGTACTACACGATAGTAAATTTCTCTTGCGATAATGGCGCCATCGGGCGGTGAGGCTAACTAAGTACTTATCGGACTGCCCTCGTATGTTCAATTTGTGATCTTCCTACTTTATACATCGGTGTAACATCTTAAGATTTAAGATTGTCATATTTTTCTTTTATATTTACCGAATGACCTATAGGAACAGATGGATGCTCGTTTACATTAAAAAGTAAAACAGTTTTTAGACTTGTTTTAGACGAATCTGTGAATAGTCTCCATTGATAGGGCATTTATGATAAGTTCAGTTCGGTCATTAGGCCAGGTAGGTCATGGCAAAACACTAAAACACTAAATTACAAAAAAATCTGTGGGAGTAGATTGCCTTTTCCTGCATATGGACACCTTAACTCCTTTTTCCAAGAGATTCCACAGCTTCAGGCGGGATCCCAGAAGTTCTGCTTTTGTTTTCGGAAGGTCCAAGTCACGAACAAGGTCATTCAATTCACCTTGAGTGATTAAATGAGGTGTATCAGGAAAATCATGTAGCTTGGTCCGGCTTCTGGTGGAGTACTTTCAGAATCTGATTCCGAATTATCAGGTGGCTGAGGAACGGGTAATGAGTTGTCATGGGGCACTGGTCGTATTGCAGAGGGACTGCTGGGATCCTGAATGCTGCGCTTGGTTTTGTTAGTAATTCCTTTAATCTTCGTCATGCAAAAATACAATCATCTACGTGATTACGAGGTTCCCTCCAAACCATTGGAACTGCGAATGGCATAGATTTGCGAGTACCCTTCAACCATCGCGTCAATGTTCTGGAATACGAACTACAACACATTTTTGGGGCCCACGACTTATCTTGATCTCCAACTTTGCATCCAAAGTACAGCCATTTTTATTAGTGAACATAAAGGTTTTTGGTACGCTTTCGCGGTAACTTCGCCACAAATATAACAGAAGTTATCAGCTTTATTAACGCAAATTCGCGACGATATTATTGTTACTGTTTTAGAGAGGCACGTAGATTCAAACAAAAATTATAAATAGATGTTTACTAAATGATTATGAAGAAAGGACTAAAGGGATATTTCAAACATAGATTCAACTATCTGAAGATAATAATGGGACGCCCTTTTATTACCTATAAATGAGCCTACTCGACCCTTCCAAGAAATCAGAGACTAGTATAAACATTTGAGGGTCAATTAGGTATTAATTTAGGTCCAAATCTTACAAAACCACAAGATTTTTATTGAGTGGATTTTTGTGTTGAGCAGTGTAATTTCAACACTTTTGGTTTTACATTTTTGTTCTATCTCCAAAAACGAAGCAGTGCGAAAACGTCGAAAAAAATCTTTTTAACGCCATTACCTCAATTAGCCTTAATGGAATTTAACAAATTTGGTCTGTATAGAAAGATCGTTATTTAGTCTATGGAAGGTACTTTTAAGATGTTTTTATTTTAAAATTACTTTCGTCGCTACAGCGCGTTATTAAAATGGTAACAAATGTCAAGTGTATGGAAATACAAATACCCTGTGCGGCAAAATAACCAAATAAATAAAGATTAACGATGTTTCACTCTGGGCAATCTGCCTTATTGCAGCTAGTGAATAGCCGACCATACACCAGCGGATTACTCGACGAATTGGATATGGCATATATCAAATCAGCAAATTAACTTTGCGTTACTGGACAGGGTCCAGCCACAGGCTAATAATAATTTATCTTACACAGACTAAATATGTCAGTTAGTGGCTGACTTCGACATCTTTCACTCAAAAATGCCACATAACACCAGCTAAATCTCGGGTGCATGCAAACCTACCGCAAGCCGAGTCCAATTTGGACAAAAGTGATGAGTATTAGCCCACTTAACGTGAATTTTTTAACTAATGGATTTAATCAGAGGTTATAATATGTATACAGATATGTAGGTTAGTGGAAAGCATCATATTTGGTATGTAACGAGCTAAGTGCGCAGATATATCCTCACGGATTAAATCTGCAGATCAGATTCGTTCGTGAGCTATTATGATAACGCCATACTTTTTTTTCACAACTTTCTCGTCCATGAACATCAACCTGAGACAGCAATTTTATACGAAAGGATAATTTTTTACCTAGGTTAGGCTAATAGGTGCTAATGTGATTATCGTGATAAACGTCTGTTGACATATGTCTTAAACTATTTATGCTGTCAGTATCATCGTGCTTTGGGTGATCAATGTGATGTAGATCAAAAGGTCGAATACATTTTTTATCGATATTCTGTCTTTACTAATACTTCCGAACATGTAGTTAAAATTAATGACATTATCACTGGAACATCCCGTATATTCTTACCTGAATAGCACCGTACACGTATGTGAAAGACCCCGGCAGATATGAACCATATACGAAAATTCCCCATGAAAAAATAACACCCAAGTGATCCTCAATAATGTATCCTATAGCCCAAGGGCCAAAACTTATATAAAAGGGATATAATAACATAGGCCAATAGAGCCTATCAATAGTTGACAGAATCCAAAGTTTCCTTATCCACATACTGCAACAATTATTTCTTGAGCGAGGTTTTGATACTTTTTGAGCTACAAGTAAAAAACTTAGAGCTATGTCTTGATGTAATTAGAGAAACTTACCCGTTACTAAGTAATGAGCTGAACGAAAGAATATTAATGGAAGAATTGATATAAATACTACAATTACAAAAATCAATCTGAACTAAAATGAGATATTGTTTTATAAATAGAAAAAGTAACCAAACCACAATCTTACCACTGTACTTGCGTCTGACAAAAGGGCGATTCTTGGTAGAAGACTGAAAGTTTTTGTTGTACCGTCTATGGAAAATGATTGGAAGAAGGTTTTTACTCTGCCATGTTCATCCTTAACGTAGACTTGTATATGATGTAAACCTGTACTAAAAAGTGAAGGATCCCATGGGGCAACATATAACGGTCCCTCCACATTTTCACATTTGAGCCACGATTTATCATTCAGTCTTACCTTAACTGTACTAATTGGAGACAATGAAAATGCCAACACACTAAAATCATTTAAGTTTTACCTTGATCGTATGTAATTAAGAATTATTACCGTATATGTGTTGAAGTTTGAAAAGTCTTAAAATTTTCTTTCCTGGGATTAACAAACATTGCATCTTTTGGATTCGTCACAAGGACAACGGGCCATTCGTTGTAGTTTAGGTCGGTGAATGAAAATATTCCATGGTCAACTGCCAGCAGTCGGTACCTGGAATTTCAAAACTAAAAAATGGTTCAAAAATGACAATCTAAATAAGAATAGTGCTTTAAAATTCCACTGCAAGTTCTTTTTTAAACAAAAGATATTTTATTTAAACATAGGTCTCTATATGAAAACATTGTTTAGTTACAAAACGTCAATATACGTAAAACATTAAAACATGCAGACAATTAAGTGATATTTTCTGTCAGACGGCCCTGAGAGGTCATTGAGCAATTTGCTTTTTTGGCGAAATTCTGGCTAATTTTTTTAGAGCATGAAATACCACAAAACCTGATCATAAAACAAATTCAAGACTTACACTACTCTTACACTCAATGTGGCGCGATAAGCTCTGAAAAGGGCATTAACAAGGTGGTTTTAGTACTGTTCTAATACTAATTCGATGCAACTGCACATTTAAAATAAAATGGTTATGATGGATGAAATGAGCGATAAGCTCTGAAAAGGGCATTAACAAGATGGTTTTAGTACTGTTCTAATACTAATTCGATGCAGCTGCATATTTAAAATAAAATGGTTATGATGGATGAAAACGTCAAATTTTGGACTTGTACTGTTCTTAATCTCACCAATTTAACTATTTTGAAGAATTGTGCTACAATTCATCATTTATCCAAAATAAAGCATCTTTTGGTAAAGGATAGCAGATCTCAGTAAACTATAACAACTGTCACAATAAACTAAATTGCATTTGCTTGATTCTAAGAGAATTAAGGTTACCTTATTCATTAAGTTACTAACTAAATTTGCTAAAATGAAAGAATATTCTATTCACGAAAGGTTCAAGAAAACCTTAAATTAGATTTCATTATTTTTTCTGGTAAATTTATTTTCTTACATTGTATTATACTGATTATCCTGTAATTGAAACTCTTGTTCTATTAGGCAATAAATTTGAGTTTTGAAGCTACTACTGTCCTTGACATTTCGTAACAATAAGTGATATATGCAATATGATTCAAGTACACCGCTTGTTGCAAAATATTTAATTTCGTAAAATTGTATTCATATAAAATTTGGTAGACCTCGATAATTCGCGATAAATGCGCATATCGTCGTTGGCGAAAAAATCCCTCAGTCGAGACTCGGACCATATTTGTAGATGCACGAAATTCTTGTAAACAGTAAACAGGTTATTGACGAGGCAAAAAGTGATTTCGATCGTAAAATCCGCCAGAGGCTTTTTAACTGTCCGAACGGTTCCAGGTCCTTTTGAAGATTTGCCAAGTCGATTGGAAAAAATTTTGCACCTTCAAAATTTCCACCGTTACTCGATGAAAATAGCAATATTGCTACTACCTCCAAGAAAAAGGCTGACATGTTAGCCTTAATGTTTGCTGAAAATTCCAATCTTGATTTTCGAAACGCAGAACCTCCTATTCTCGCTAAGGTTGGCACTTCGATGCATGAAGGTGTTTTCAGACAACGCACAATCAGAAAGATTTTCCTTGAGCTCGACACCTCGAAAGCTTCTGGCCTTGATGGTATTCCCGCTATTGTTCTTAAGAAGTGCGCCCCAGAGTTGACTCCTGTCTTAAGCAAATAGTTCACACTCTCTTACAACAAAGGTATATTCCCTAACATGCTAGCGTGCAGCCTGTCCCTAAAAAGGGAAAAAGGAATCTGGCTAACAATTATCGCCCTATATCTTTGTTACCCGTTATATGTAGAGTGATGGAAAAGGTTATCAACATTGAGGTTCTCACATATCTGAAGGAAAATAGAATCATCTCGGACAGGCAGTACGGTTTTAGACAACAACGTTCCACTGGGGATCTACTGGCATATGTTAGTCATATCTGTAACTCAGCTATGGAAAAACATGGTGAGGCTAGGATTGTGGCATTGGATATCTCAAAGGCTTTTGACAGAGTCTGGCATCGATCTCTTCTCGCTGACAGATCTCTTCAGGTCGTCGTCGATGGCATCTCATCCGAGACACTTGTGATTAAAGTAGGGGTGCCTCAGAGGTATGTTCTGTCTCCTGCTCTTTTTTTGTTACACATAAATGATCTCTTAGCTTCAACTTCCAATCCTATATACAGCTACGCAGATGATAGTAACCTTGTGTCATCTTTTTTCTCCGACAAACCATTATCTACCGCTGCTTCAGATCGACTAAGGGAACAGAACATACAGACGATTAATCGGGATCTCGAGATTATTCTGGAATAGGGTAAGAACAATTTGGTCGACTGCAGTGCTTTAAAAACTCAGGCAGCGGTTTTCTCTAAGAAAACATCAAGGGATAATGCAACAAACATACCAATGGACGGTAAAATCGTTCCGATGGGATCTAATCTACCTATTCTAGGAGTGAATGCGAGCACTAACTTCTCTTGGGACGATCATGTGCGCGCCTTTTCCAAACCCGCCTCTCAGAAGCTAGGCTTTCTTTTTAGAGCTAAAAAGTACTTCACATCTCATCAGCTATTAACGCTATACAATGCTCAAGTTAGGCCAACCCTAGAATACTGTTCTCATGTTTGGAATTCAGCCCCAAAACACACTTTAGCTCTCTTGGATTCAATTCAAAGAAGAGCGATTCACCTAATTAATGACGAGAGTATGACCTTTCTCTCGAAACACCAGAGGCGTATGGTTGGTGACTTGTCTCTTTTCTACAAGTACTATCATGGACGATGCTCGCAGGAACTTATAGGATTGATCCCCCAAGGGCGGCAAGATTATTGAGACGTACTAGACAGTCGGAGACAGCAAATTCCTGTGCGGTCCAACTTGACACAGTGAAGACTTCTGCCTACGAAGAATCTTTTTTCTATAGAACTTTCAAGTTATGGAACTTGTTACCAAAAGGAATTTTCCCCAAAAATTACAACCTATCCTTGTTTAAGAAGGCGGTTTATTGTCATCTATCCTTGTTTCCGCATCCTACTCGCAGTGCTTTGAAAGCATAATGGGGTTACCCTTTGCGAGTGGATTAAACTTAAAAAAAAAATTGGTTACTAGTTATAAGCAGGGCTTCGAAGCGGAACTGAACCGAAAACCGAAAAAACCGTTATTTCTGTCTGAACGAAAACCGGAACTGAACCAAAAAGAAAATATCGG
Organism: Dastarcus helophoroides; assembly: GCA_028583605.1. NCBI lineage: Eukaryota > Metazoa > Arthropoda > Insecta > Coleoptera > Bothrideridae > Dastarcus > Dastarcus helophoroides. The sequence goes on from CM053326.1 coordinate 9,106,669, forward strand.
CTTATTTCGGTTCAGTGTAGATTCAAAAGTCCACAGTTGACAAAACCTCCCCTCTTTAATTTCAACTTTACATTGAAAGTCTCGAATTACAACCCAATATTTTTCGTCGATTATTTTTATTATTGTATTATTCACGAGTCTTTTTGAAACTTAGACTTTTTTATTAAAATTTTGAATTTAAACTTATTTTTATTTTATCTCATAAAGGTCAGCTTTAAGTTTGAAATTTTGAATTTTTCTAAAAATATTGACGTTTATTTTTAAATATTTCGACATTTATTATTAGCATTCGAATCAAAATTATGTACAATTTTTGTAAAATAAATTTTGAATATTTTCTTCAATTTCACCTTTTTTCTCACAATTATGCGATTACAATTTCAATTTTCTCCTATTATTACAATCTTTCTAAACAATTGATGCTACATATGGCTTGCAGTAATTTTTGATGTGACCTGAGGTGCTTGCAAAGAAAATTTCAATTTTAAAATCGGAAAAAATAAAAAAAATTATCTTTAACGTGAAAAATTTAAATCAAAGGTCAAAAATTTTAAAAATTATTCAAAATAAATTAATTTTAACGAATCCAATTGTCAGAGTTTAAAAAAGCAAGACTAGTAGCAAAAGGTTTTCAAATTAAGGAGGATCCATTTCAACCCTTTTATGTACCAGTGGCCAGAATATCAACAATAGGACTATTATTATCACAGGCGGTACAACAGAAATGGAAAGTGGAGCAATTGGATATACCAACAGCGTTCTTAAATGGAAAATTAAATTCTAAAATTTATATCACACACCTGAAAGACTTAAAACAAAATCAAAATTTTTAAAGCTCAATAGAGTATTGTACGGTCTTGAATCACCAAAAATATGGAATGAGAGATTCAACGAATTTGCAATTAAGAATAAATTAAAAATATCCTTGAATGACAGCTGTATATAATACAATGAAATGTTATTATTAATAATATATGTTGATGATATACTAATAATCGGTAAAGAAAACCTGAAGGCATCATTAATTTGTTGCAGATTGAATTTAAAACCAAAGATATGGGAGAAGTTAAGAAATTTTTAGAAATGAATATAACAAAATTCGAAGATAAAATCACAATTGATCAAGAGAGATTTATAAAACAAGTTCTAACAACATTTAATATGCAAGAGTGTAAACCAGTATCAACACCAATGGAACCGAATTTTCAAATTGATAGCGATACAGCAGTGTTAACCAATATACCGTATCCAGAGACTAAATAGACTGAACGTAACACGGTAAGCAGTGAAGCCAGCTGATGGCCTGACGAAAGCCTAACTCCACTTAGCTCGCAACACCTTCTTATTATTTGACAGACTTTTGCGAAGACAGTATCGGTTTTAACATTGGAAATGTTTATGTTGAGATATGGGGTGAAGTTTCGGGTTTTCGTTCAAGCTTGGGAGTATACCGTGTCGCTCGCTCTGACATACTCGCCAGTCGAGCGCTCTCGGCGTTGAGAGGCTGGCGTGAAAACTATGGGAGAATGTTAAGTTTACAGTTCTCCGCAGTGCACCATATTCGTTTAATCCAGTGACGTCTCATTGAATAAGGCTATCAGCTATGGATATTAAGAGTTTGAAAAATAGCGAAAAGTGTAATACATATCGAGAGCGTACAAAAAGTTTACGAGAGATTGAAAATAGAGAATCTAGTGAGTTAAGTACGAAAATACCGATAACAAAAACTGAACACAATAGGCGGTATCGTGAGCATGTAAAGATGCGCAAACTTAGAGGTTCTGAAGTTTACACGGGCTACCCAAGTCAGCAGCCCTTAACTGAGGGGTCATAATTCCATTATTATGCTGTAAACTCTAACCGTAAATCCAATTCACGTACTGTATTGAAAACCTTGAAGTACTCAGTAAACGAATATGGTAAAATATCTGCACTTATACTTTTTAGGGCTCAAATAAATGTAGATTACTTTTACAGTAAAGTTGACAAATTTTTGCTTGTAGATTAAATATATTTTAATATTTCATTGTTTTCGCTTTGTACTAAAATATTTCTTTTAAGAGCCATGAGCATAGATGCCTTAATATTATTTTGATTTAAATTATTTCGTAGTCTATTTGGTTATACGAGTATATTTCAATTTAAAAAATAATCTTTCAAAAGAAACTTGGCTAATAGAAAGTGTAAATTTAGAAGAGATAAACTTGCAGAAATAACCTTAAAAATAGAAAAAAGTCGAAAGAAAAATATTTGAATATTCAAGTTTTCACTCGAAATCTCAAGCCGAATACTTCGATATTAAGGTCGACGATTAAAAAAAATAGCTAAATAAGGCCAAAATTTTGAATTCAGAAAAGTTGCGAGAAAAACAGTAAAAAAATGGACAATTTTAGAAAAATATTCCAGGATTTCAAAAAATTCATAATGTTCCAAAATTTCAAAACATATGTCAACATTTTGAGGTTAAAGATAAAATTTTGCAACTAAATCAAAATCATTTGAAAAAAATTAAACTATTTCATTTAAAATCAAGATTTTAAATAAATGGATTGTGTTCTTAAAAAAAAGAGTCTAGATTAAATTTAAAACCTTAAAAATAAAAAACCAAAGCTTTAACACTGGTTGAAACTTTTATTGGTGTTGGAAATAAGAGTAGAAAGTAAAGTTTGAATTTTGGGATTTGAAAATGTGAAGAAACCCACCACTCATGATTTAATAAAAAAGGGGATCTTAAATTTAGAAAAAAAAGTTGACATTACAAAATTTCGATAAAGAATCTTGAGTTTATGAGTTTGTATATTTATAACTTTAAGAATTTTTTAGGCTGAGGTCAAAATTTCGAAAATAAGTCAAAATCTTTAGAAATATTTAGAATTTATTATTTAACATGAAAATTTTAAACAAAACGTAAATATTTATTGACAGTTTAAGAAAAATAAATACACTTTGAAAGGTTGAGGAATTTTGTGAACAAGTCATAATTTCAAGAAAATACTCTATATTTATTTTTTTAATGCAATATCTTGGGTTAGACTCGCAAGACTGATGTTCAAATTTTGAATCCGTTTAAAATCCGAAGTTTTAAGAAAAAACACAAAAATTGCAAGTTTAATTTAAAAATTTAAAAAATTGGAAATTGTGGAAAAAATTATTAAATTTCGAAAAAGTCCAAAATTTGAGTTTATAATTATTTTGAAAGCATAAACGCATAATTTTGTAAAGAAGAGTAAAAATAAGAGTAAAAGAGATTTCTAGACAATTTTCTTTAGATTGGAAAATTTTAACCTTTCTGGATAAATAAGACATCAAAATGACCCTTGACGGATCAACCAAAATAATCAATAAGTAATCGAATGCTGGGTTCGCTACGTTCTCTTCTAAAAAACTTAAAACACACTTGATGACTTTTTCATTTGAACATCCGATAAAATTTTAACTGACATAAATTGAAATTTACTAATTCAATCAGACTCACTCTGTCAGTATTAAACGGCTCGAAATAATTAAATACCATATCTGTTGCTAATTTAAAGCCCTCATCGCGTCCCATTTTTGTTTTTAGATTCATTTAAGTGGTCAGTTCATTACGACAAGCGTATTTTTGATATTAAGAAATTTCATTATCTTTGCGATTCTGTGGAAGGAGATTTAAGTGACGTTATTGAATCATTGTCATTATCAGCTAATCATTATTACTAATTAATTATGCAATAGGGTTGCTGCAAGACCGCTTTAAAAAAAAAAGAACAGGTTACAACCGTCCTAAACATTTTTTTATTCACAAGAACCACACAACCCGGCCTAAGACAACTAATTAACTGTAATAAAGGTTTTAGAGCTTTCGGAAAAAAAGGAAATTAATTTTATTTATTATTCCCATAGTATCGGAAAAATTAAACGATCATGCAAAGCGAAAATGGCATTCAGTACAACCAGTACAGCTCTAGTTTTAATTAGAAATAGGTGCAGTAACTTTAAACAATGTCCAGCATTGTTAAAACGTCAATCGAACATCATTACTTCAGCATTAGTTAAAAAAATGCAATTTTCTTTAAAAGAGTTTAAAGTAATGTAACATATAAATAAAATCACACCTAAACGAACTCATGTGTGATCTGGAATATGATAAACAAAATCAAAGAACCAACCTCAATTTTTAAGATTGATAAATTTGCCATTCAACTGCCCTCTAATGTTTTTTTCGATGATCCTGATTTCAATGCGAAATAATCTAAATAGATTTATTAACTGAAACAAGTTTATTTTGGGAGTAATTAGAAATTCCATTGAAATCAGAAAAAATTAATTTCATTTTCAAGAAACCAAATTGAATGCAGCTGGTCATTTAAAAGTCCATTCAAAGAAACAAAAATATGGCATGCAATTCAAAGACCACAAATTCTTGTCATGAAGAACAATTACATGACCGGGGCAATAAATGGTAGGATCAAGAGGAAAGTGAAAATAAAATACTTTTATCCCAAGAAGAAAAGGCCAGGGATAACACTTTCAAGACAATTACTACTTACGAGCAACCTGTGGTCTATTCATTGTAACGTTGCGTTTCAAAAAGAAAAGAAAAATGGGCGAGGCACATTTAGTGTCAATAAAATGATTTTTATAATTGGAAAAAATAGGGATGACAGAATATCTAAGACACTTGAAACCACTTGTCGGAATGACAAATTTCAGAAATGTACTACTTATCCAACCAGGGGGGTTCAAACAAACTGTGAAGGGCCATAAAATTCATGTGGTGTAAGACACATCTGCCAACACTTTCAACACAGTCAGCCTTAACGACATTTTAATCAGTTTAATCAGTTATAAAAAAATAAAAACTAAACGTAATACGTTTTGCTGTAAATCAATACATATTTTATGTAATTATTATTATTTAGTACTTCGGAGATACATAGCGAATTTCAAGGGGTGTCGGATAACACAAGGGTTGACGTCACTAAGATTCTAGCCTTAATAATCTAAATAAATAAAGGTTTCATACTTCAACACGATCGGTAAAGAGGTTATGAAATTATTAATTAAATTATTTTTTGAAAGTCTGCAATTCGAAAAATAAATATTTTTTATAAATTTTTTTCCGTAATTCGTATTTATTTATCATTCCGAATCAACTGCCAAGCGTTGTCTTTGAAATTTGTAAATACCCTGTATAACCTTGTATGTTAAATAGTGTTAATTATGTTTCTATTTGGTGTTATCATTTCCAATGTCTCCGTTGGTTGCAAGGATTGCGAAATCTGTGAATTTTTTTTTTTAGAAAATGGGCTGTAAATATGGGGAAGTGTATTGTGGAACATTGTCGAAACCGCAGTGAACCTATTAATGAAGGAAAATTAAGAGTTTCCTTCTTTGGGTAAGTAAAATTAAAATATATAAATATTCAATTATCGGCGTGCGCGCTTCATCGTTTCACTGCAATCATCACGTGTTTACAGCACCGACTTAGCAATATTGTACATAGGCGTCGCGTATTCCAAAGTTTCATCTAAATCATTAGAACCGTTACGCGTTAAGTTTCGTTTTTATAAATTTTACTTAATCCGGTCATGTCCAAGAATAGTGGTGTATAGGCGCCTCAGTCCCCCACTTCCCCGGGTTTTAAATTCAGCGGTTCACATGTTACGGCATTGAAACGTTCAGTCTATTTAGTCTCTGACCGTATTTATTGAAAACTGATAGGAAGCTTAATGTTTTTAGCAACAGTGTCAAGACTTGACATAATGTTTGCGACTAGTTATTTGAGCCAATTTTTGGATAAACCAAATAATCAATTATGGACAGCAGGAAAAAGAATATTAAGATACTTACAAGGAATGAAGAATTATGTATTGGAATACAACAAAAGAGAAAATGGAGGATTAGAAGGCTATTCGGATTCGGAGTGGGGAGGCAACAGAATCGACAGGAAAAGTATAAGTGGTAGTGCTATTTTCCATAAAGGAAATCTAGTCTCATGGTTTTTACGTAAACAAACTTGCGTGGCGTTATCAGCAGCTGAAGCGGAGTATATATCAGCAGCATTAACAGCAAGTGACTTGATAAATTTTAAAAACTTAACAACGGATTTTCAAGACAAATGTAATAGTGTATTATTTATAGACAATCAAGGGACTCTAAACATGATTAATACATTTGAAAATAGTAAACAAGCGGAACATATAGATATAAAGTTCCACTTCATTAAGGATTTGGTCGCGGAAAATAAAATCAAAATGAAATACGTTCTATCTGAATATAACCAGTCGGATATATCCACAAAAAGTTTGCAAAGTACGAAATTAAGTGAATTAAGAGAAACATTAAGATTAGTTAATAAGAACTGTACAATCGAGGAGCAGCATTAAGATTGTCAAGTTAGGTCGATTTTATAGTAGCAGAATGTACGGTGTCAATCCATGTAAGAAATAATAAGGTAATGTTTTGTGGTTAGAAAAAAATGTAGCTTATATAGTTGTTCATGGCTTTAAATTATAGATATAAATTATTCACAGTATGTACTATATGTTAATAAACGTTCAATAAAAAATACATTTGGTTGAGTGTAGGCAGATAGAACCTTAACAAAAAAACCCACTGAACTACAGAAGCCTAACATCAGTTGCCAGGAGCCACACGCAGTGGTTAAGTACCACTGGTGTAGACAATGAACAAGATGGAAGACGAAGTATGTCTTATTTCAAAAACGAGTCCTGCGTTTGAGAAGTGAAGCGAAGTCTAATTTAAACGTTAGCGTGATCCGACAGTCAAAACGCACAAGATTCCAAATTCTGTAGACATTTTCAACGCCAGTGGAATGCCTTCCTCTTCAGCTGCTTAACATTGCCAAGATGAAAACAGAACTCCTGAGAGAAAAGTTTCATTTAGAGATGTAACTAATTTTAATGAAGAAAATTTTCGTTGATCTCTTTACTTCACCGTCTATAAACATTCATCAATAATTATGTCAAAAAAGCTATTTAAGAGAAAATTATCTAATGAATTGAATTAAAAGAACTGCATGGCAAAATTAAACATGACTTCACCAAAAACGAATACTTATTACATTAAACAAATTTCAGACCAACTTACATAAAACATTAAAAAACATTACCATTAAAAACACGACAAATATGAGATTTCAAATGTGCATGGAAAATAAAAATATTAATAACAAAGCTTTAGCATTTTAGATGAAACCCTTACTTCCTGTTATCCTTCCAATCACCAAGTTCAAGTTCCAAAAACCCTTCCTTTTGCATTACATACATGTTAGGTACTAGACCTCCCAACGTGTGCAGATGACCACATAGATAAACTAAACTATTGGGATCTTTACCAATCATTTCTCTAACGCTTTCCTTCCCAGAGGATAAAATACAAGAGGTGGGAAAATGACCAAACCAGATAGTATGGTTGCTGCCTGTTCTTCTCAATTTGTACAACATTTTGTCAATATCATCAATATCTCCTTCATCCAGCATTCCAATAAAATTAAACGGTCTTTTAGGGCCAGGTTCCAGACAAGCATCAATTGCTGCAAAGGAGTATATTTGATTGTCCTTCGTTATTTGGTACATGTAGGAACCAGGGAATAGGCGGCCTTGGATCGAATAATTTGTATAAAAGTTTTGCTTCGATTTCTTACTAGCCACATTGAAGTTATCTGCAATGAGTCATTTATATTATTTTATTTCTCAAATTACTTTAAAGCCCAGTCATTTTAAATATTTGCCTTACCTAATTAAACTAGTATTGTTCACTTACATATCTTCTTTCATTACATTGCAAGTATATGACTAATAACTTTAATGTATTATAAGCTGTATACATAGCACATTGCAATTTTTATGCTTCTAGTTTTCGATAACTATTTTCCCAAACGAAAATCTTTGTCACTTTTAAAAAAATACAATAAAATATTTTGAACATTTACAACTTTGAAAGAATCAATATCAGTTCAAGTTTAAATACAATGAAGAAGAAAAGTCAAAAACAAAAAGCTATACATAAATTCATTATAAGGCCCCAGAATAATTGAATCAGAAGAAGATTTTCGCCAAAAGACATCGACGATTTATTCGCAAGGACGGACTGGCTCCAAATTTTATGGTGGGCTACTTAAATCAGCGGCCCCTTACTGGGGGTTGTTATTCCATTAAAATGCTCTACAATTCAACCGCAGTTCCAGCCCAGAAATCCACTAAGTACTTCGACATTACGGTCGAATATTAAAAAAAAAAAATCACTTAATAATCCCAAAATTTCGACTTTACAGTAAAAATTGCGGAAACAAAAGAAAAAATGAAAAGCACGAATTTTAGGAAAATATTTCAGGCTTTTAAAATATTAAAAATGTTATAGAAATTTCGAAAAAAGGCGGATACATTGAGGACAAAATTTTGCAACAAAAAGTGAAAATGATTAGAAAACATTATAATCTTGCATTTTGTAGTCAAGATTTTGAATAAATGGCTTAGCTTTTTAAAAAAAAGTCTGGATTAAATACCAAATTTTAAAATAAAAATCCAAGCCTCTAGAAATGATTGCGATCTTTATTGGTTTTGAGAATAAGAGTAAAAAGTGATGTTTGAATGTGAGAATTTGAATTTTCTGAGGAACCATAATGTACAGGCTTAGTTTTCTTAATGGATACCCCCCATTTTTATTTTTGACCTATTCAAATAATGAAAAAGCTGATCCTGCACGGGTTTTTAAATGGCTTTCACTTCTACTAACGGACTGGCAGAACCAAGATAAATATGCAGGGTATGCAACAAAGTTGGCCTTTTTTAAATGGAACACCCTGTATATATTTGCAAATTCGAGTTCATTTATTCATTCCGATCACAAATATATACTCGTGTTATATAATCAATCGATCATTTTAATTTCATACTGACTACATCGAGACAAAAGCTCTACTTTATGAACTTGTAATAAATCAACACATGAAGTAATCAGCAAACAAAATAAAATTTATGAATTATTAAGACAAATACATCACAGTTTTAAAATAACCACCATTAATTTCCATACATTTCAAAAAACTTTTTATTAAATTAGAACGAATTTTTTGAAAAACTGATGCATCAATATTTAGTATAAATTTTATTTAATTTGTTTTTATAATCGTTTTATAGCTGCAACTAGTTTACTATAAACATTTTTGTTGGGCAATTTCTAAAAAAAATATACTAATGGATTCCAATGGTCCCATTTCTTATCCTGGGCGGATTTCAGACCTGAATCCGTTGGATTTCTTTGGGAAACATTCAAAGAAAAAATTACAGTAAACCAGTGACAACTGTCGAACAATTAAAATCAAATTTAAGAAGAAAATTTAAAAATAATGTAAATGGATTACTTTTTTGAAAAAATCATTCTAATTTTAGTAAACATTGTTTGAAATGTATCGAATTAATGATGCCTATTTTAAAAATGTGATGCAATTTGCTTTAATACTTCATAAATTAATGCTTTGTTTGTAGATTACTTCATTTGTTGATTTAGTCTAAGTCTAAGAAATATCGCTTTGGCCTCGATCTAGTCACAATAAAATTAAAATAACTCAAAATCCAGAAGACCAATTATATAATATGTATAATCAATCTTGGCAACCGAGGGTATCGAAGTTCTCACAAGAGGTCAGCGATGATCTCAGAAGTCGTGATTTCAGGATTGCTGACGGGATAATTTCTCGTGAAGAACCGAAATGTGGTTCTTGGGATGGAAGAGTCATTTTGGGTCATTCATTTGAGACGTATGGGCGCGGCTGGCTAACATAAACATGGATTGTTAAATGTAAAAATTTTAGCTTTGTCTTTTCAAATGTTACAGTTTGGTATTTTTGTAATAAACAGTTGTTTATATCAGAAGTGGGACAGTATTGTTGCGTTTTCAAGTTTTGAAGTAAAAAAGTGCAACAACTCCAAGAAATCGAAAGCAATAAAAAAATGCCGAGGCGACGAAATGGAGCGTTTGTTTACACTTGGTTATGACTCGTATGTGGAACAAGGGATACACATCATGCAGCGTTCCTGTTAAACGGTAGTGCTCGATTTCGATACCTTAAAGACTATGTATTTTTCAATTGATAATATTAAAGTGTTTTTGATTTTGTTCTGAAAAGTTAGTCTTGTTTCAGGCATCCTAACAAAAGTGGCAAAAATATACCAGAGAACGCGCCCAAAAGAAAAAAAAGTGCTGCGAACTCGGCATCAATCCAGAAGACATCGGCGATAGCAGAGGAATTTGCGAGAGAGCTCAGGAAGCCATAAACAGAGGTGAAGACAGGTGGGTGTAAGGTCAAGTTATACATCCCCGAGAAGCCCAGGTGTGGTAATAATCGCCAGCAGGATGCAGGAGACTAGTGAGTCGATAAACAAATTAAATGCTTTTACTAATGTTCTGCGTTGCGTCAGATGATGGATAAAATTGTAAATGCAAAAAAAATCGAAAGTTATTAAATTTAACAGTCGATCATAATAAATCTAAATGTAAACGAAGTAAGCATACAAAGAAACGGATGCTTCTCTTAATAAAAGTATTTGTGACTCAATTTTACCCATACACACATCCGTGACCGTCGAAATAAACGCTGGCGGAGTAGAGGAATAGAACGATTTACATTACAAACAAGAACGTTATGAACATTGAATATTTGTTAGAACTTTAGGACTTAACTAACTGAGGGTTTCGGAGTTCTCGCACGAGGTCAGCGATGATCTCAGAAGTGGTGATTTCAGGATTGATGACGGAACAATTTCTCGCGAGAAACCGAAATGCGGCTGCTGGAATGGAGGTGTCATTTAGGGCCATTCATTTGAGACGCATGGGAGCGGCTAAATAACGTTAACTATGGATTGTTAAATGTATAAATTTAGCTTTGTCTTTTCAAATGTTACAATTTGATATTTTTGAAATAAACGGTTGTTTACATATGTGTAAATATTTGTAATCAAAATGAATGAAGGAACACAAATCTGTAAAAATATACAAGGTGTTCCGCTTAAAAAAGTCTAACCTTTTTGCATACGGGTAGTTATCCAGAAATTACAATTTTCTGCGTTTGTGCTTTCTTCAGACCATTATAAATGATTAGCGCGGCCACATTATTTACCAAAGCATTATAATTAATTATTTTTATCATGAAGACAGCATATATGTCAAATTAATTATTTTGAATAAATAGAGTAACCTTGAACAATCAAAATGTCCGTCCCCTGGCTAATCGCAAAATTTCTCCTTCGGAGTCCAACTATGAAAAAAACTAACAAATTTTTGACGGTTTAATTATTTTAGGACATTTCCATAGTTGTAACAAAGTTTAACTGGCGTATTTAAAATAAAATAATTAACTGTATTTGAAAACAAAAATCACAAACTTGCGTAATTAGTTTTCGACTTGTTAATTTAAGCAATATGAATTTTAACATAAAAACCATCTGTGAAGAAGTACATGAACTGTCAGTTAATATATGGATTGGTTAGCCTTTTGTCATCTTTAACTAAAAATTATACCGAAAACAACCATTCTGTTTTGTCTAAATTTTGAGCAGAATCAGCAAAAATGTGCACTGTCCAGTCAAAATGTCCATCTCCTGGCAAGTGTTATTTCAGGTAATAACGGAAATCATTTTAATTTACTTAGTGCACGGTAAGTATATTATGAATATAAAACTAGTTATCCAAGAGCAAAATATCTAATAAATATAAGAAAACATATTTTTTATGCATAACCTTAAAATTGACCGTCTCCTGTAAAAAAATATGACAGGGGACGGACCAACTTTTTCTTTCTATATGTGATTTGATACCGACTAAGACGATATCTTATAACCCTTTTAAAATATAATCTTTATTTACTTTAAATAGTTAGTATCATACAGTAAGATGGCATCGAAAAAATTAAAGCTCAGCAGAGAGCCACAATTACAATAACAAAAAAAGAGACAGAAAGAGCTCGTTACAAACGCTTGAACGATGATTCGATTAAGCTTGCAGAGCAAAAGAAAAAAGAGAATGAAATATCTAAGAATAAAGGAAAAGAAAGTTAATTTCCAATAGGAAGCCTCGAAAACTAAGGAAAATACAAAAACTTTGGCAAAAGAATAAGAGAGGATACAGAAGAAAACAGAAAGCAGAATCGATGAGTCAATAACTGTATGACAGAAGCTGCTCCGAATTCAAAAATATCATTTATAAATGGTCTACCTCAACAATCCATAAGAAGAATGACGCAAAAGGAAGGAAGCAGAAGAGAAAGGGAAAAGCCTGAGATATCTGAAATTCTAAAAAAAAATGCTACAGTATCATTTCTTAATGCAAAGTTGAACGCCTGTAGACAAAAATTCATTGTAGATCGAAAAGGCTTCTGTAATTAGCTGAAAATCCCTTAACTAGAAAAAAAGCTATATCTGGCGAGGTTATTAAAGAGCAATTAAAAAAAATACTATGAACCTGAAAACCCACAGGAATAAAAAATGTGATGTAAAAAAGAACAAGTTATGCAAGTTAAAAAAAAAAGTTATAAGTATAACAAAATGTAGGCCCTGAAAAGGAAACGCTCTCAATTCTGCGAATCGCGTGGAAAAGTTTGTAGAGGTATTTTTAAAAGCAGATGGTGTGCTATGAAAAGAGAATATGTCATGAAGGGTAAAATAAGAAAACAGAAAACATATCTATCTGACATCCCAAAAAATTTGCATCGAAAATTGAAGAGTGTAACCATCAGCTCTTCTTGTGTTTTTGCTTGTTTTACAAATTACGTCCATTTTGGATTGTCGCGTCAAAAATTTCGAAAAGAGACACATGTTTATACATTACACATTTTACATTAAAGCTCCACCATACAAATTTCATAAATTTAACAACACCGAAAAAATCTTCTACAAGAACTTGCTCTCTTTCAAGGAAAACATAATGAATCTAAAAACAAAAATCCAAAAAAAAACATGTTTAGTTGTCAAACAAAAGAAACTTAATTTTTTATTCATGGCAAGTCCAGCACGTTTACTAATTGAACTGACGTTTTTACTTATTTTTATTAATATGTCCATTCCCTAGAAGCATTGCCCCACCCCCCTCTGTATACATTTTTTTTAATGCCGCTGAAATCTACAATATCAATTTATTTGACTGACCATATTTAAATTAACATAATAAAACCTTAGGCATTTTATGATCCACTTATTTAAATAAAATCGAGAAAAATATTGTCAAAATATTGCAATTTCTGGAGAACTACCCACACCCTGTATATTTATAGCTGTTCTGTCGGTTAGTAAAAATGAAAGTCATCTAAAAAACCGTGAAAACCCAGCTTTTTAATTTTTGAATCGATCAAACATAACAATAAAAATGGGGGGTATCCATTAAGAAAACTAACTCTGTACAAAAAAAAAATCCCAAAATTTCAAGAAAATAGTTGACGTTTCGAAATTAACATTGAAATTTGAAGGAAAAATTTCGCATTTTCGAGTTTACATTTCTAATTTAAAGAAAGACATCGAATTTTGAACATTGAGGTCGTTTCGAAAAGAAGTCTAAACTTTGGACACAATTAAGATTCGCTATTTAAAATCAAATTTTTTGCATAACCAAATAAACGCCAACATTTTGAAAGTGGAAATTGTGAGTTTATAAGAAAATTTTGGAAAAAATAAACAAAATGCTGAATTCCGAAAAAAATGAAAATTTGGAAAAAAGCTCCAAATTCTTGTTCATGTCTTGTTCTTGCTGCAAGACAATAACAGGAAGTTATTTCAGCAAGAGCTAGATTTCTTGTCCAAAAATTAATAAGAAGCTAGATTTCTTGTGAAACAATTTGCAAAAAACAAGATTTCTTACTTTTTTAAATATTTTCCTAGAATAAGCTCTAGAACAATACTTTACAAGTAATAAATTCTGGCGCCCTTGTCAAATTAAAATTTGGAAAATATTGAAATTCCAAAAAACATCAAAATTAAAAGAAAAAGTTTAATGTTAAGTTTTTTTCCAAAATGACACTAATTTTCCCAAATTTAAGAAAAAATTTAAAATCTCCCTACATTTTGATTTTCCTGACGTTTCCTCAACTTTTTAATTTTATTCTCTAAATCTCAATTTTATTTCGATTTTTTTCTGGAAATTAGACATTTAACCGCAAAATTTTGACGATTTTTTCTAAACATTTCGACTTTAATCGCAAAATTTGTCCCCAGTAAACTCAGCCCAATTTCGACTTATTAGTGACACTTAAAATTTTAATCTCAAGAATTCTAATTTAAACTCTAATTTTCGGATAATATTTTTTGAAGGAATTTCGGAAACAAATTCACTGAAGTGGAAAATAAAGTAAAAACGTTACGCTCATTTAATCAAAGATTCGGAATTTGAGTAAAAGTTAAAAAATTTTGAAAAACTCGTATTTCTCTCAAAATATTGAAATCTGCAGTTTCAGCGTTAAACTGATTTTACATCTTTAAATATTTTTAAAGCATTTCAAATTTTCCAGAAATTTTGATTTATTTCAAAAATGTTATGTTTTTCTACAAATTTTTCTAATCCAATTTCTTCTAAAAACGCAATTACCAAGTTTCAGGAACAAAATCTAAAATTTGTATGTCAAAAAATTAGACTTTGGAGTTAAAATTTTTAGTGTTGGAATAATTGAAGGATTTTCAGAATCGAATACATTGAATTCAAATACTTTTGAGAATCGAATAAATATTCGAATACAAAGAATCGAATTATGGGATAATAAAATACCTACTAGAAAAATTGTCTCGGCGGCCTATTCGAGGCATGTGGTGGCGAGATATGACTTTCGATTTCACTACTTCCGTACCTATGCCCATAACTGGTAATTTCCTAATTGAATGTATATAAATTTCTTAATATAAATAAATCTTAAAGCTTTAGAATTCACATACGTATCTTTAACTTTGATTGGATTCGCATATTGGAACTGTATTTCCAGATATTGCTAAATTTCATTATTAAAATTGAGAGCCAGATTTTAAAAAGTACTTAAGCATTTCGTTATTTAATAATTTTATGAGAAGGATGAAGACATAAATTAAAAATTAGATACATATTCGAATGCAGGAGTGGGCGAGCATAATGCGTAACCAGCCATCCCGAATAAAAATGATCTCGAATCAGTGGCGGCTAGTAGCTAAAACTGGAGGGGTTGCTGCGACGGTGTTTGTGTGTTAAAATTGTGTAAAAGCAAATGAGTTCAGAAAATTAATAACAAATCAGCTCTGTTACTTCTCAATGAACCTCCAATAGAAACCTCAACTTTAGGAAAAAAGGCAAAATTCGGGGAAAAATTGGAATTTTGTGATTAAACAATAAATTTTATCTGTTTTTTAGAAACTTTCCTGAGCTTGAAATATATTTTTTTTAAATAGATATTTTTTTTTCTTTTTAAACATAAACTTTTTGAAAAAAATGTCGAATTAAAACTCAAAATTAAGAAATAGTATCTATTTTTAAAATTGTTCGAAGTTTTGAGACAAATTTCGAATAATCATTTGGAGTTCAATTACAAATACATTCCCAAAATGTGAATTTTAATCACAATCGACTTCACGCTGAAATATTTGATCTTTGAAGTTTCTCTGGGAACTTTAAAATTACTAGAAAAAATTTAAATTAGAACATTAAATTGTTAATTAATTTAATATTTTGACTATTTTTAATTTCGAAATTTCGATTTTTCTAGAAATGTTGACTCATTTTTGAAAATTTCAATAAGTCCTACTTGAAAAGTCGAAATTTTGAGAATATTTTTGACAATTAATTTATTCCTTATTATTTATTACTTTTTTCAAAAATTTTATAAACCAATAAAAAATTTCTAGAAATGTTGTCTGCTTTTTCTCCAAATTTTGAGCTTAATCTTTAAATTTCAATATATTTTTTATCGCAATTTAAAGGACTTGACAATTTCAAGAATAAATTTAACAAATAAAAATAACAGTTCTAGAAAAATTGAAAATTTCGATTCAGAATTTTCTTCGGTTCTACAATAGTGGTAAGTTTTTTTTAGTGAAATATCAAATCGCAAAAAAGTTGAAATTTAGTAGGTTCATTTTTTCTTGAAATTCAACATTTATGTCAAAATTGAACTTTTTTTTTAATTTCTTCGTTTTTTTTCCCAAAATGTTGACATTCTTAGAAAAATTTCAGGGTTTTTTTTAAAATATTTTTTGTCAAAATTTGTATATAAAGAATAGATAAAAGCAATCACTAAACACGTACTTAATCGATTTTAAAAATGTGAACCCCAAGCGGGGTGAAAAACGATATTTAACTGAACATTCAAATTTAAAATTTTCTTTTACAAGTCAAAAATTGGGTTTTGGAAAACAATTTTGCTCGAACAAGGCAACTTTGAAAAGGTCGAAATTGTCGAAAAACTTTTAAAAACAGAATTTTCAAAACAAGACGCAAGGGGCAATTGCAAAATATCATCACTTTCTTTTATAAGCTAAAAATTAGGTTTGCAATTTTGGCTCAACAGGACAAAATTTTGAAATGTTGAAAGTTTCGACAAAAATTGAAAATTTCCTTAATTAACATTTTGAAAAACTGTTTTAAAAAAATCGAAATTTTTAAAAAGGGTCGAATAAAATCAAGACAAAATATTCAAAAAGGTCCAGATTTTCAAAAAAATCGAAATTTTCACAAAATGTTTCAAGTAGAAGTCGAAATTCAAAAGAAAAGCCGAAATTTCGAAAATAATTCGTAACTTTCAAAGGAAAAGTCAAAACCTCGAGAAAAGATCGAACATTTAAAAAATAATTGGAATTTTAAATAAAAATAAAAATCATCGAAAATCAAAATATTTCAAATTTTAAAAAATCGAAATTTTCCAAATTTTGAAAAATCGAAATTTTCCAAATTTTGAAAAATCGAAATTTACCAAGTTTTGGAAAATCGAAATTTTCTAAATTTTGGAAAATAACACCACATCAGAATAGTCGATATTAACAAGAAAAAAAATATTAAAATGCGTGAACAAATTTGAAATAAAAATCGAATTTTCAAGAAGGGTAGAATTTTGAAAGATTCAACGTTTAAAAAAATATTAACTTTCCACAAAAGTAAATATTTTCATAAAACCGTAAGTTTTTAAAACAGTACGATTTTTTAAAAATTTCAAACTTTTCAATAAAAGTTAAAATTGAGAGAACGATCAAATTTTTGAAAACCGGTCAAATTTTAAAAAATAGATTGTAAAATGTGGACATTTTTGAGGTTGAGATTTTGCAATTAAATCAAAAATGTCAGAAGAAGCGAAATTCTCACAAAAAGTCAAAATTTCTAGGAACATACGAACGAAATTCTTAACAAAAGTGGAAATTTTCAAATGAAGTCAAAATCTTGAAAAAGGTCAAAATTTTAAAAGATTCTAATTTTCGTTGAAAGAAAATCGAAATCTCGAGAAAAAATTTGAAACATCTGTGCAAAAAAACGAAATTTTAGGAAAATAATCCATCGGCTATTACTTTCATTTAAAATAAAGCAAAATGTGGAAGCAATGGAAAATTTTCTTAACACTTTTTCGTTTCTTTCCAAAGTCTTGACATTTTTATAGAAATGTGAGGATTATTTTCTAAAAGTTGTTAGTGAAAATTATAAAATGAACTTTAAAATGTCAAAATCCCGTAAAAAAACCCAACATTTTTAAAGCAAATTAAAGGAACATAAAAAATCAGAAGTTGAAATTTCCAGAAAAAATTTTAAGAACAAAATTTGCTGGAAAAGTAGAAATTTCGAGAAATTTTGTTTATATAATTTATTTAGAAAAATATAAATTTTCTCAACAAAAAAAAGTAAAAATATTAGAAAAACCTAAAAATGTTTCCACAATACAGTAGAAATTGCGAAATCAGGTAAAAACTTGAAGATTTGGTATTATTCTTTTTTTTTTCAGGGAAATCATAATGCGAAAAGAGTTGGATACAGATTGTTGCTTGAAATTTTCATTATCTTCTTAAAATGTTGACCCTTTTAGAAAAATTTAACCTTTTTTTTCAAAACTCAATTCTTTCTCGAAATACTGATTTCTTTTTCGGAAGTTTTACAAAAGTTAGTTCTTAAAAATGCGTTTTTTCATCAAAATTAAAAATAAAAATAGATTTTAGCAGATCATAACATGAAAGGAAGGTAAAGTTTCTATAAAAGAAATCAGAGAAAATTTAAAATTTCTATAAAAATGTTTTCAAGGAAAAGTCTTCAAAAAAGACCAAACTTTTTAAGAAAAAACTCGAAAGCGGAACTGGGGGTGCTGCAGTTCATCAGTGCATATACGCGAGCCGCCACTGTCTCGAATAAAATACGCATTCAAAATGCATGCCTAAGATCTCGAATACTAGAATCGGGTACAGTATTCAACATCGGAGAAGTTAAGAATCGGATATGTAGCGTAGTTGGGAGACCGATTCTATTCACTACTCAGCATTCCAATATTTTGTTGTATCAGACTACCACAATCTCGAATACATATATTGTATTCGAATACATATTTTGTATTCGAATGCAAGCAAGTACCCGAAAACTTATGAATCATGCGATGATGAGATGTTGCTTGCGCGAGGCGAGAACCGATTCTATTCATATTCTCACTTCAACTCGCGGAGTCTGGAAGTATTCGAATACTTCAGTTGAGAATCGGATGTATTCAAGATCTTGGCAGAATCGAATACATCTCACAACTTGTATTCGAATAGCCCAACACTAAAAATTTTATCTGAAACGTTTTAGTTTAATCATCAAAATTTACATTAGAAATTACAGAAAGCCTTCAAAATATCCAAATAAAATGTTTAACGTTGAGTGTTTTCCCGAAATTAGTATTTTTTCGAATTTTTATTAAAAAAATTTTGAGTTTTTCCTAAAAAGTTGAAAATTTTGGTTGTAAAATTGAAATTTCTAGTATAAACTGAAATTTTTTGAAATTTGAACTTCAAACCTCGCAAATATTCCAGGAAAAAAACACGAAATTACTAAAACAATTTTTTAATTTGGAGTGCTTTCTCTAAAGATCAATTATTTTATTCTCGAAATGTCCGGTCTTTTGAAACTTAAATTTAAAAAAGATTATTTTTTAATTTTATTTTTGTGCATCACTACTCGAGAGGTTGATGTTTAAAATATAGGAATCAAAATTTTTACAAAAATTAAAATTTTGAAATTAAAATTAGGTTTAAACTTCGAACCGTTATTTTTTTCGTTCCAGTTTTCGGTTTTCGTTCGGGCAAAAAATTTATATTGGTTCAGTTCCGGTTTTCGTTCCGACAAAAATAACGGGTTTTTTCGGTTTTCGATTCAGTTCCGGTTGCTCTTTTTTTTTTGATTTATCAAAAGTTTTTCGAATGAAAAATTGATTTTCGCACATAATTTAGCAATTGCTTTGTCTTTTTTTTTAATATTACAACATGTAACTACTCTGATCTTGCCTAAAAAAACGAAAATATTTTTTATTTTCCAAGTTAAAAAATTTCAAATTGAACCCCGAATTTTGAGTTCAATTTGAGTTCAAATTTCAAGAAAAACCTGAAATTTATAAAAAAATAAATCGCATTTTCGGGTTTAGAAATTTTAAATTTAAATTATTCTTCAGATTGCAGACTCTTATTGATCGGAAACATTATCATTATTAATTTTATTTAACATTTCTGCGTTAAATATTTTCAAACTCGGTTGAAGAAATGTTAAATTTAAGTTTAAATTTGGAATTTTCATAAAAATCTTAAATTATATACCCAAGAGTTAAAAAGTTCTAGAATATACGAAATTTGACGATTAAAATGGAAAATTTGAGAGACTTTGGTTTTCTAGTGAAGTTTTGACTTTGATCCGCTTTTTTAAAGAGAACTTATTTTTGCTGTTTTGACTTTGTTTTCTTGTACTTTGGATTAAAGAGAACAATTTAAAAAAATAAAGGAAAATGGAAAACACCAAAAAATATAAAATGAAAGGTTTTTAATTGAGATTTTAATGAAACAGTCAAAATTTCGACAAAAGAACTTCAAAATTTAACAGAAAAGAATTTTTAAAATTCATACCTTAATTTATAAATATTGACCTTTTCGACTTTTTTTCCGATAACGTTGCTGAACACTTTGAAAAAAAGGTAAAATTTTTCAGAAAATTTTGGTTTGCATATTTACCTTCTTTCAATATTTTAACTTTTTTCTTTTGAAGTTTCAAATTTAAACTTGTATGTACTTTTTATTATTATTTTTTTCTCTAAAATTGGACTTTAAATAAAATTTTGTCTTTCTCCAGCAAGTATAACTATGTGTCGATATGTCGACTTTTATTCTTTAGTTCTAGACATTTTTCTCGAAATTTTGAGTTAAGACGCGGACTATAAGTTTACGTTTGAAATTTTCGACTTTTACCCCGAAAACTCAAAATTTTAAGGACTTGAAACCGTGAGATTAATTTTAAAAGATTGTTAATTGTAAATTTAATTAGTTTTTCCTCAAAATTGAGACTTTTCCAAGAATGTTAATTTTTCTCTTTAAATTTGGATATTCTTTCGAGATTTTGAATCGATTCAAAATAAAAAACAAAATATTCGAATTCAAATTAGCACTTTTGCATTGGAAATCTAACTTCTGCTAATATTTTTAGGAAAAATTCGAAATGTTTAATTTAAATGTATATTTTAAGCGTAAAAATAAAGGATCCACAAAAAATGCAATTTCAGTGATTTCTAAACTTTAATTTTCTATAGAAAAATTGAAATTTCTAGATCAACGACAAATTTTTTAAAAAGAAAACGCGAATTTCAATTTTAAAGACGAAATTGTAGGAAACATTTTAGCTGCAGCTAAACAGTTCGTGAAGAGATTTAATATTTTGAGAATCGATTTTGGCCACAAAAGTTCAAGGAGCAAAGAGCCAAACTTTCGAGTTAATACCGGACAACAATTAATACTCAAAAAGCACACAATTTGACTTCTAAATTGTAAACAATCTGAAAAAAATATGGCAATTTCGAGGCGAAAGTCGAATTTGAGAAAAAAATCAAAGTTTTCAGAATAAAAATTACTATTTTAGCGTAAATAAAATCGTTGGAAGTTTAAATTAGACATTTTCTAAGATGTCACCATTTATTCTAAAAATGTTGACCCCAATTTCAAGATCCAGCTTTAACTTGGAATATAATGAAATTTGTAACATGAAATTTAAAAATTTTAAGGTTAAATTTGAAATACCTAGATTTCAGCGAAAATTTTAAGAACAAAATCATACCTTGGAATTTTAGGAAGTTTTAGGAAGTTGGCAGGGTATAAAATCATAAGAATTTAAATTTAGGATTTTAAAAAAATTGTAATACTAAAAAAGATGGAATTTGAAAGAAAAAGTTGGCGAAAAATTTAAAATTTGACAAATAACTTCAAAAAATAGAGATATCAAGTTGGGAAAGGAAAATCGAAGTTTAAGGAAAGAAGTAAATATGGAGTTTTCTAAAAAAAAGTTCAAATTTCCAAAAAAACATAAATTTGCAAATAAAAATGTAAGGAAAGCCCACTTTTCCTAGCTTGAATTAAAAACACGCTACTGCTTTATCCTAAAGTTACAACGGGGGATTTTGTTTTATTTGAAACTCCAAATTTTAAGAGAAGAAAAGAAATATTTTAAGTAATTTCTAGATGAAAGTGGAAATAAATGTCGAAAACTTTGAAAAAAGATTCAAATTAAAATTTAAAATTTTAAGTTGGTTTGAAATTTTGAGAATAAAGTCAATATTTTCTAGAAAATGTGGAAATTGTTAGTTGCTAATCTAAGTTTAAAAACAGAAATGAGAGATTGAAAGTAAACTCCTAATTTTGAGATCAAAATGTCTAAAAAAAATTCCAAACTTAAGGGTAAAATAAAAACTGATTTAAGTACATAAATTCGACGAACCGAAATAAATCGATATTTTTCTTCCGGTTTCACTCCGGTTTTCGTTCCGACAAAGATAACGGTTTTTTTCAGTTTCCGGTTTTCGGCTCAGTTCCGGTCCGAAGCCCTGGGTTTAAATAAGAAACAAAAGTAGCAATTTTAATGTCTCAATTTAAAAAGTCGAAATTTTGCAAAAATTTTAAATTATTACAAAAATTTGAATTTTGAGAAAATTTAAATGCTTAGATTACACTCGTAATTTTAAGCAAAGTATTTCGATTCAGACCCGTAACCAGGAGGGAGGAGGGGCTGGGGGCTGCAGGCCTCCCCGACATTTTTTGGCTTCACACTAAATAGAACTGAATTTTCCAGATGTGCGACCTTTTTAAAAATCATTTTTAATGGATCATTTTGTTTTCGTGTTGAAATGCAAGGATGTTTTTTTGTTCAAATTTGACGCCATTTCTTATTACTAGAGACCGGATTTTAAGCACAATCAAGCAATGTAAAAAGGTGAACAAAATGTTAAATTAGGCAACAACGAAAATCTAAAGAAGGCACCAAAAGGTAAAATACTCAAAAAATGGCACTAACAGGCCAAAACTCACAATTAACAACAAAAAAAACATTTGGAAATCTCAGTCGAAAAAAAAAATAGATTTTAGGTTATACTCAGAATATTCAGAAGGAGTATGACAGTTTCAAATAAAGAAGTTCTTGAAATTTCGAGTTTACTGTTGAATTTTCTCCCTAAATCTTAAAATTTTTGTCTTGAACTCATTCGTATTTTTTCCAAATTTTGACTTTTTCTAAAAAAACTTTTCTTGAAATTTCTTTTTTTTATTATTTGGGCTTTCAATCTTATGTTTTAAATTCTACTAAAATAATGTTGAATTTTGCAAGTTTTTTTAAGCTTAAACTCCCCATTTTGAGAAAAAAATTCAAATTTTGAGAAGAACTGAAAATTTATACAAGCGATTTTTCGAGATTTAACACCAAATTTTGAGAAAAACTTGGATCTTGTGATAAAAGTTTTACAGTTTTGGAATTTAAAAATTTATATTTTAAATTCGGTATTTGAATAAAATTTTGAATATTAGACCAAAATATCAAATAATCTTATAAGCCATTATTTTGGGAAGACATTTTTTAATAAGTTGTTTTCATGAATTTCTTCTCTAATTTTTCTAGCATGGCGATTGAACTTTTAAAAAAATGTCTAAGATGTAGATTCTTTTATAAATTTTAAGTTGTACACAAAACTTGAGCATTTTTAAGTTGGAAAATTCAGGATTTATTTAATAACTTTTAACCATCACTTTAATTCGAATTTTCTAATTTTTTTAAAAAGTTTATACCTAATAAAAATTTCCTAAATTTTTTATTATAAAGTTAATTTGTTTATATTTCGATTAAGATTTCAAAAATTCGATTTTATCCTCCAAAATTCGACTTCCAAGTAAAAACATTTTAAAAAACCATTAAAATTTTTATCTTAGTTATTAAATCTCAACTTTAACTAAGAAATTTTTTACTTTTAATAACGACTTTTCAAATAAATTCATATTTTCAGAAAATTTATAAAATTTTTGCAACTTTTTACAAAGAGTTTAAAAATGTCAAGATTAAAGTCAAAATTAAAAAAAAAAAAGATTAATGAATTTAGTTTTCCAAAATTTTTACATTAGCACTGATTCAAAATTCAGAGTTTAATTTAAAAGATCCCGTGGTTATTTTAAAAGTTTCAGGAAATATCAAAGCTTATTTTTTGAATTTTGTTTCAAAACAAAATGTTGAGTGTGATTAGCTTTTGTTAATAGATTTTATCTTTTCGAAATTAGATATTTTTTAGAAAATTTTAACTTCAAACCTTTTTTTTTCAGAAATTATAGCTTCTTTTTTCTTCGGATTCAGAGAGTGATTTTAAATTTGAACTTATTTCTAAAATTTAGGATTTAAAAAACTAAAAATTTCGAGTTCGAACAGTGTAAATTTGTTAAGAATTAACATATCCTACTATTTGTTTGGAAATTTAAAAATTCTAAAAAAGCAAATATTTTCAAAAATGTTGATTAATGAATTCTGGTTATTTTTAAGTATAAATACAGCCATAATTATTGTTTATTTACTCTAAATGTAGACTTTTCTAGACATTTCGAATTAAAATTACAAATTCAAAAAACTCAAAGATTTCAGATTTTCGATATCTGACATTTTTTCACAAAAATGTTAGAAAAATTCCCAGGTTTCTAGAAAGAATCAAAGTTTAAAAAAATATTTGTAGGTTTGAAGAAAATACCAAGATTTTAAACTTTGAATTTTAAGAAAAAAAAATAAAAGTATTAACATAGTTCGCATTTAACAAAAAATCTACTTCAAATTGAAAAATGGTGGAAATTTCTAAATAAATAAAATTTTCGACAAAATTCGTTATTTCCAAAAAAAAAGTCCAAATTTTCAAAATGGTCAAACTATTAAAAAATTGTGAAAGCTATTAAAAAACTTAAAAAAAAGAGTCGAGATTTTCAGAAAGGTTCGAAATTTTCAAAACAAAATCTCATCATCTCGTTATAAAATTCAATCTTTAAAGAAAAGTTGAATTCTTTAAAAAAAAAAGTCGAAATGACAAAAAAAAACATCTAAAATCAGTCTATTTTTCAAGATTTTCAGTTTAAACTATAGTTACAACGTTTTTCCTAAAATGTGGACTTTTTCCGTAAATTTGGGGATTTTTCGTGAAATCTAGTCTTTTTTCTTCAAATTCCTAATTTAAATCTGACGGTTCTACATTCGTTTTCCGAAAATGACGATTTTAAAATTGAAATGTCTATATTCTCCTGAAATGTCTATCTTCTCCCGAAATGTTTAATTTAGTTTCGAAATTTTCACCTTTGTTACGTAATTTCGCTATTTGCGGGGTTGCCAATTATGAAGTTTTCTCCCTAAATTTAGGGACAAAATTAGGGATCTTTTAGGGGCATTCATGTGTTGTAAAATGAATGTGCATGAGTTGAGAAGGTTTCTTTTTGAGTTTTTTGATATTTTTTTATGTATCTAATAAATCTTTGGTGGTTTAAATAAAATATCGAGTTCTTGTCTAAATTTGATTTTTTCTCAAGATTTTTAGGTTCAAATTACAGTTTCAACCTTTTTCCTAAAATTTGGACTTTTTCCGTAAATTTCAGGATTTTCGTAAAATTTGGTCTTTTTTCTTCCAAATTCCCAATTTGAATCTGACGTTTCTACATTCGTTTTCCGAAAGTTTCAAATTTAAAATCGAAATGTCTCATTTTTTTCTAAAATTTCTAATCCAATCTCGACAGTTTTATCTTTATCATGGAACTTCGCTATTTGTGGGGTTGCCAATTTTGAAGTTTGTCCCCAAATTTAGGGACAACATTGGGGATCTTTCAGGAGCATCCACGTGTTCGAAAATGAATGTGCATGAGTTAAACTTATTTGTTTTCTAGTTTTCTTAACATTCTTTTATGTATCTGAGAAACCTTGGGCGCTTAAAATAAAATATCGAATTTTTCTCTAAATTTGCTATTTTTTCTCAAGATTTTTAGTGCAAACCTCAGTTTCAACGTTTTTCCTAAAATTTGGACTTTTTCCGTAAATTTCGGGATTTTCGTGAAATTTGGTCTTTTTTGTTTCAAATTTCCAATTTAAGTCTGACGGTTCTACATTCGTTTTCCGAAAATTTTCAAAAAAAAAACGATATTTAACTTTATAGCAAAAATTATTTTCGAAATTCGGAAGAATCAAACGCATTTCGACATTACAAATTTAGATAACAACAATAATTCCCAAAATTGCCAAAAATAAAAACATAGGAATTAAAGTTGTTGCCAGTTAGAAAAAGAGTTGGACGCTAAGAGGAAAATTGAACTTAAAAAAATTATGAGCGAAATCAAAATTTGAAAAAAAATTTAAAAAAAAGAGATTTTTCTCCAGCTACTTTGTCAGAATGTTAGAAGAGTTAGACTGTAGAAATGTTTTTAGTGTATTTTTTTTATATTTTAGTATACTTGTATACAATAGTAATATTAATAGTAAAGTAGTATTGGACCGTGGCTTTTTAGCTGGAATCTAAATGCAAACAAAGAATAAGTAGTTTTAGCAGAAGGATCGCAGCCCACCCCCCTCCATCCCGAAAAAATATCCTGGTTAAGGGCCTGTTTCGATTATAAAGTCGAAATTTGGAAAAATTGAACATATGTATCTAGAAAGGGTCAAAATTTAGAATTACTAATTAAATTTTAGGAAAATAAAAAGTACAGAGAATACATATCCCTCAACAAACTACTCTGGCAGCGAAATGCACGGCTCCGCAAACTGTCTGGAGAGAGCTGCCCGGAAGGTTCCGCCGGACCAGTCCATCACTGTTTATTCGTAATGTCATGCAAGACATGACAAATAAATCATATTCAGAAACAAAATTTGTTTTTATATGAGCTTATAAAAAAAAACAAAACAAATTGACCTGGGATTTGGGTAAATTATCAAAATCTGGAGCTATTAAATATTTGAAACTGAAAAATTATTTTCACAATTTAAAAATAGTATGTTTTTTTCAGATTTTAATTACATTTTCTTTCCAAACTAAAACAATTAAATCAAAAATGTATTAAGCATAAGGCACGAATTAAGAATGTTCTATCACAATCAGAAAAATGTAACAAGAGTTTAAAAACAAAAATGGTGCAATGTTAAATAATTTCAAACAATGAAAAATTCATAATTTATAAATATTTTTCCAATTTAAAAAATAATTTCAAAAGCCAACAATTAAAAATATTTCTGTTCACAGCTAAAAACTAACAAATGAAACATTTTGAAAAACACATCAGCATTCAAGTATTTTGAAAATGAATATTCTGGAGATCATTTTGAGAAAAAATCAAAATTAAAAAATTGCAACAATAAATATTTTGAAAAATAGTTTGAATGAAAAAAAGAAGTCAAAATTCAGCATGTTTTATCTAAAAAAGTGTTTTGAAGTTAAAAATTATAAAAATAATCAGAGTTTCAAAATTTACAATAATTTTTCTTAATAAAGAATTTTTGTAATAATAAGTAGTTAATAATTCAAATCAAAAAACTGAAAACTTTGGAATGTTGCAGTTTAATTTCTAGGTTCTTCAAAAAGCTACTATTCTAAAGTTTTACCAAAATGAAAGTCAGTTTATTAAAAAAAAAAAGCTAGTTTGTTAGTACTCAGACTTTTTTTTTGTAAAACAATCTTTTTATAAAGTCACTCATAAGGAAGCTATGGAATGTTTATTATTAACTGGGGCATATTCATTTTCAGTGGCGGTGGGTAGCCAAAACTAATGGGGGTGCTACGACAATGTTTAGCGTTTTAAAATTTTTAAGACTTCGACTAAAACATTTCGACATTTTCAAAACGATACTTTTCGAAAACATTTTAGATTTCTTTGAAAACTTGACAATGAAAACTTTTGATAATGCCGCGTTTTTTAAAAGGTTGGATTTTTTCCAAATTTCGTCTGTATTGCAAAATTTAGATTCTTTCTTGTAATCTCGATCTTATTTTATTTTTAAGTATTGATTTTTCTGAAAAACTGAATACTTTTTTTTTGAATTTCCGTATTTTCGTAAATATTTTGACTTTTCGGTGTTCTGCTTTTTTATAATTTTTTTTGAAAATTAATTATTATTATTTTTTTTTTTTTTCGTTTTTACCATTTGAAAATTCTTACTTTTTCTGAAATTGCAAATTTTTTCAAAACTGGTATTTTGACTTTTTAAATTTTCAACTTTTTTCTAAATTTCATCTCTATTTATGATTTTTTTTCGAAAATTATAACTTTTTTATTGAAAATTTCGATTCCTAATAATTTCGACTGGGTTTTATTTAAATTTCAACTATTTTTCAAAATTTTTTTCGAAATTCTTTCAAAATTTCGATTTATCTGAAAATTTTGAAATTTTATGAAATGTTTGATATTTTCTTTAAATTTTAAGTTTTTTGACCTAAAATTTCAACTTTAAAAAAAAATGTTCCACTTTGATTAAAAATTTTAACTACCAAAAATTTAACCTTTTTCCAAAATTGTAACTTCTCAATATTTCGACTTTTGAAGACCTCGATCTATCTGATAATTTTTCACTTGTTTTCCATATTCCGGTTTCGAAAATTTTGATTTTTATTGAAAAGTTGAGCGCAAATTTCCCAACTATTCAAAATTTAAACTTTTTTAAAATTTCGAATTATTTCGTGAATTCGATAAAAATTCTCAAATCTTTTGCAAATTTTGATATTCTTTTTACTTTCGACTATAAATTTCGACCTTTTCTTTTTGAAAACTTCTTCTTTTGCAAAATTTTGACTTCTTTTGGAAATTTGAGAGATTTTGAAAATGTTTGCCTTGTCAACAAATTTCGACTTCCTTTATTGAAAATTTTAACCTTTTCTTAAATCTGCACTTTTTTGAAATTTAGGACTTTTTATTTTAATTCCCACTTTGTTGAAAATTCCGGCCTTTTTCAAATATTCGAATTTTTTTAAATTTTAGTCATTTGCCAAAATTTAAAATTTTTTTAATGTCAACTACAGTTGAAACCGGATTAACGACATTGAAGGACCATAAACCTCGGACGCTATAACCAGTTGTTATAAGCAATATAACTGGCAGTACAGTTAGCTGTTAAAATAATCGCCGGGACCTTGCCATTTAGTCGTAATAACCGATGCGTCGTTGTAAACGATGTCGTTATATCCGGTTTTGACTATTTTCAAAATGTTGACATTTTTTGCAAACTGTCGATCCTGCATTTAAAAATTGTTATTTTTTTTAAGTCAAACATTTCTTAAAACCTTTTATTGAAATGTTTGGCTAATATTTAGTAAAACTTCGACTCCATTTCAAAACTTCGATTTTTTTTTTAAATTTCGACTCTTTTTGAAAACTTGACTTCGAACTTCGAACTTTTTTAAAATTTTATTTACACATTTTTTTTAAACATTTCCAATTAAATCTTCGACTTTAGAGAAAAGATTCTTTTTAAACTTGAACTATTGAAAATTTCGACTTTTTTCATAATTTTACCTTTTCAAAATTTCAATCTTTTTAATAATTACGAATTTTTCGATAATTTTGAGTTTTCTCCGATATTCAAAAAAGTCGGCTTCTTTGAAAATTTAATTAAAAACTCTGCAATTTATTTTAAATGTCGATATTTCTCCAAAAGTTCGTCTTTTATTCACATTCCTAAAATTATTAAAAATGTCGACCATTTTAAAAATTGAAAATTTTTTTCGCAATCCTTATTTCCTTTTGCAAATTTGACTTTCTATGAAAATGTCCAAATTTTTTAAGATTTAACTTTTTTTAAAAAAGATCGACTTTTCTAATAACATTAGCTTTATTTTTTAAATAATGTTTTTCTTTTTAAATTTACATTTTTTAAGAAAAATTTCGAAATAACACTTGAATTTACAAAAATTAATAGCAAAAATTTCTATTTTTAAAATTGTGCAAAGTTTTGAAACAAATTTTCAAAAAAACTTGCATTTTATGTACAGATAAATTGCCAAAATTTGAATTTTGATCACAAAAAATTGGCTTCAAGCTGGAATATTTGATTTTTGAAATTTCTCTGAAACTTCAAAATTACTAGAAAAAAATTTAATTAGAACAGTAAGCTGTTATTGAATTTTTTGCAACATTTTGATTAATTTTTAATTTCGAAATTTTGAGACTCGTCTAGAAATGTTGACTCCTTTTCTCAAAAATTTCAATAATTCTCACTTTAAAAGTCGAAATTATAAGAATATTTTTGGCAATTAATTTATTCTAAAAACTTTTTTTCTTTAATTCCGAAAATGTTACTATTTTTTAAAAAATGTTGTGCACTAATAAGAAATTTCAACTTTTTCTAGAAAAATAATCTGCTTTCTCTGCAAATTTTGAGTTTAATCATTAAATTTCGATGTTTTTTTATCGAAATTTGAATTTTAAATTCGAACTTGAGAATTTAAAGAATAAATTTAACATTTCTAGAAAAATTAGGAATTTCGATTCATAATTTTCTTTGTCCTGCCATTTTTTAGAGAAATATCAAATTGTAAAAAAGGTTGAAATTTAGAAGGTTCATTTTTTCTTGAAATTTCGAAATTTTTTCCAAAGTTTTCTGATTTTTATGCAGATTTGAAGTTTATTTTCCCTAAACTTATACTTAATAATTTTCAATTTCTTATCAAAATAACAAAATAAAATAAACTTTAAAATATTAAAATTTAGTTAAAAAACTTTTAAATTTCCAAAACAAATTGAGAGAAATCAAAATTTCTACAGGAAAAAATATTTCGAAGACAAAATATCCAGGAAAAGATGAAATTTCACAAAAAAATCTTTGTATAAAATGTTTAGAGAAAAACATAAATTGCATAGGAAAAACAAACAAAATTTCTTAGAGAAAAAATCGAAATTTATAAAAAAAAATTTGAAATATCTACAAAAAAAAAATCGAAACTTTCCCAAAATGTTGAAATTTGTATAGAGCTTTCAGGGTTTTTTTTCCAAACATTTTTTGTCAAAACTAGAAAATAAAATGAACTTTAAATTGTCAAAGTGACACGAAAAACTTGACATTTTTAAAACAAATTAGAGGAACACAAAAAAAATTTGGAGAAGCTGGAATTTTTAGAACTTTTAAGAACAACAATTTCAGGAAAAATGGAAATTTCAAGAAAATTTCTTTTCATAAAATATTTAGGAAAAATGGAAACTTTGCAGGAAAAATCAAAATTTCCTAAAAAAATCGAAATATCTGAAAAACACTCAAAATTTTTATACAAAATGTGATTTGAGGTAAAAATTCGAAGATACCATATTAACTTATTTTTTAGAGAAATAGTAAAATGTGAGATGAATTGAATTTAGATTTTTTCTTAAAATTGTAATTATTTTCTCAAAATGTTGACATTTTCAAAGAAATTTGAGTTTTTTCTTAACATTTTAATTCCTGCTTGAAATATTAATTTTTTCCTCAAAACTTTTACAAAAATTAGTTTTCGAAAATGTGATTCTGATCAAAATTAAAAATAAAATAGGTTTTTAAATCTCGTAACTTCGTGAAAGAAATCTAAAATTTCTATAAAAAGAAGTCGGTGAAAATTTAAAATTTCTACAAAAAACTATGTAATTAAGTGTGCAGAAAATTTTGAAAAAAAAAAAAATCGTAAGTGAAATTGGGGGTGCTGCAGTTCCACAGTGCCTATACGCCAGCCGCCACTGTTCATTTCTACCTTTCACACACAGTGCAAGTACCAAAATGACTGGACAAAATAATAACCATCTGTACGTACCATGATTGCCCCTGATATCTAACCAAAGCGTTTTCTTTTCAGCCTTACAACTTTTTAAGGTGTCTAAATAATACTGCCATTCTCTTTGGAATTGTTCTGAACCGATGCCATCTTTAGGTTTTGGCATCAGTTAAATCTCCCGAAGGCTAATACCACCTCAGGTTTAATCGCATCCAGTGTATAATCACAAAATTCCTTAAATTGCGTTATACGGAATGGATCACGAAATATGCTAATGTGAATGTCAGTAATCTGAAATTGTTCACAAAGATATTTAATCCGCGTTCTAGTTGATTGAGAAATGTTACCTGTAGGAACCACATTAAATTTTCTGTCTTGTTTGTCATCCTTTGGTATCTGGAATTTGTGCTTTCCTGAGTTTGTATGATTTGAATATTTAAAATGTTTGCTATAAAAATGGACAATAACAGCATGGATATTATGAAAATAATAGCAGTTTTAGAGGATTTCATGTTGGATCACCATTTGCACTGTGATTCTCTGGGTCCTTCATATCACTTAATGAGTGTTTTGTATACGCAAACTTGGAATTTGGATGAAGTACTTCACTAATTCGTATTTACATAAGGTTTTGCTTATTTCACTTTCAAAGTGACGTTTACGATTTAAATGTCAATGTGACGTTTTAATTGTGTACGTAAGGGTCCACGAAAAGTAATCTGTCGTGCTAAGTTTCAAAATTCGCACAAGTTTGACTACCGTCCGCTAGATGCCAGGAAGCTTTAACATTGATTACATGAATAGTGATTTCAAATTTGCAAAAAGTATGTATATCAAGCAGGGCCTTCGAATCGGAACCGAGCCAAAAACCGGAAACCGAAAAAAAACCCATTATTTTCGTCAGAAAGAAAACCGGAATGAAACCAGGAAAAAATATCGGTTTATTTCGGTTCGTTGAATTTACGTACTTAAAACAGTTTTTATTTTACCCCTAAGTTTGGAATTTTTTTTGTAGATTTCAATTTCTTTTTTTAAAATTTTACACAAAAGCGTGCAACTTCGATCTCAAAATTAAGAGTTTACTTTCAATCTCTCATTTCTGTTTAAAAATTAGATTAGAAACTGACAATTGCCACATTCTTTAGAAAATATTGACTTTATTCTCAAAATTTCAAACCAAATTTTAACTAGGGAAACTGGGCTTCCCTTACATTTTTATTTGCAAATTCGAGTTTTTCTGTAAAATTAAACTTTTTTAAGAACAGTTCAAATTTACTTCTTTCCTTAAACTTCGATTTTCCTTTCCTAATTTGATATTTTTTGAAGATATTAGTCAAATTTTCAATTTTTCACCATTTTTTTTCCAAATTCTATCTTTTTTAGTATTTCAATTTTTTTTCGAATCCCCAAATTTAAATTCATTTGATTTTATACACTATCAACTTCCTAAAAATTCATAAAATTCCAAGATATGATTTTTTTCTTAAAATTTTCGCTGAAATCTCGTCATTTCAACTTTAAACTTGAAAGTTTTAAATTTCATGTTATAAATTTCAGGGGAAATTCAACATTATATTGAATATATCTTGCAATTGGGGTCGACATTTTTAGCGTAAATGATGACATCTTAGAAAATGTCCAATTTAAACTTCCAACGATTTTATTTATGCTAAAATAGTAATTTTTATTGCGAAAACTTTAATTTTTTTTCTCGAGATTTCGACTGTAGTCTCGAAATTGGGATGTTTTTAGAAGTCAACATTTTTTTTAATATTAATTATTTTCGCAAAACTTTCGGTATTAACTCGAAAGTTCGGCCTTTTGCTCCTTGAACTTTTGTGTCCAAAATCGATTCTCAAAATGTTAAATTTCTTCACGAACTTTTTAGCTATAGCCAAAATTTTTCCTACAATTTCGACTTTAAAATTGAAATTCGCTTTATTTTTTAGAATATTTGTCGTTGATCTTGAAATTTCAACTTTTCTATGGAAAAGTAAAATTTACAAATCACTGAAATTGCATTTTTTGTGGATTCTTTATTGTTCCGCTTAAAATATACATTTAAATTAAACCTTTCGAATTTTTTCCAAAAATATAGCAGAAGTTAGATTTCAAATGCAAAACTGCTAATTTAAATTTGAATATTTTATGTTATTTTTTATTTTAAATCTTAATTCAAAATTTCGAAAGAATATTCAAATTTAAAGGGAGCAATTAAAATTCTTGGAGAAAGTCTGAATTTTGAAGAAGAACTATCCAAATTTATGATTAACAATCTTTCAAAATTAATCTCACACTTTCAAGTCCTTAAAATATTGAGTTTTTGAGGTAAAAGTCGAAAATTCCAAACTTAAACTTACGGAAGAGTCTTAAATCAAAATTTCGAGAAAAATGTCTAGAACTAAAAAACAAAAGTCGACATATCGATAAAAATGGTTATGCTTACTAGAGAAAGACTAAATTTTATTTAAATTCGAAATTTTGGAGAAAAAAATATTAATAAAAAGTACAACAGTTTAAATTTGAAACTTCAAAAGAAAAAAGTTTAAATATTGAAAGAAGGTAAATATTGTTACGGGCTTATCGGTTCGATTGATTACACTTATCGAATAAGACCCACTTTATTACTGAACTCAACTTGGGTCACCACAATTGACAATTAACTCACTTATTATTGACTTCCACTAACTCGCTATTTACACTGACTCTAACTGACTGACTCGAGGGAAAGCTGACCGCCTTTTTATAGTTTTGGCCCCCGGCTTCCAGAATTTTCGGCAGATAAGGCTTATCGAATGCTGAAATTTTAAAAATTCTTCTCTTAAATGTTAAAGTTCTTTTGTCGAAATTTTGACTGTTTCATCAAAATCTCAATTTAAAACTTTTCATTTTATATTTTTTAGTCTTTTTCATTTTCATTTATTTTTTTTAAATGATCTTTTTAATCCAAAGTTTCAGAAAACAAAGTCAAGACAGCAAATATCAGTTCTGTTAGAAAAAGCGAACCAAAGTCAGAACTTTGCTAGAAAACCAAAATTATGAAAGAAAAGTCTCTCAAATTTTCGATTTTAATGGCTGATTTCGTATATTCCAGAACTTTTTAACTCTTGGGTATATGACTTAAGATTTTTATGAAAATGCCGAGCTTAAACTTAAATTTCTACAACATAGTTTGGAGATATTTAACGCAGAAATGTTAAATAAAATAAAGAGTCTACAATGAAGAATGATTTAAATTTAAAATTTCTCAACCTGAAAATGCGAATTAGTGTTTTATAAAGTTCAAGTGTTTCTTGAAATTTGAATTCAAAATTCAGGGTTTCAGCTTGAAATTTTTTAATTTGAAAAATAACAAATATTTTCCTTTTTTTAGGCAAGATCAGAGCAGTTACATGCTGTAATATTAAAGAAAAAAATGACATAACAATTGCTAAATTATGTTCAAAAATCAATTTTTAACTCGAAAAACTTTTGAAAAATCAAAAAAATCAGTCTCCCAGAACTGAATTGAAAACCGAAAACCGGAAAAACCGTTACTTTTGTCGGAACGAACCGACATAAATTCTTTGCTGGAACGAAAACCGGAACGAAAAAAATAACGGTTCGAAGCCCTGATATCGAGATATCTCCGACAATACATGTATAGTGTTAAAATTTTTTTAAAAGATGATCATAGCTTATAGAAAAAATGTCTTTCAACTGAAATATCGAGAAAAAATCTTTATTCCCAGATTAAACTCGAAAATTGGTGATGAAAGTAAAAAATTTAAAGTTAAAAATTAAAATTAAACTTATAAATCAGGGGTGCTCAAACGCTAGCGATATACCTCTGTTAGACTCCGATCGGTCGACTCCAGACTCGACTCTAAGAAGCTGCAAGTATAATTGAGGATCAACTAAAACAAAATTGGTGAATAGATGGAAGGGTGACCCGTTTTAAGTGCATTAAATAAAACAGGTGATAGAAAAATAATTTTAAGGAAAAAGTTTCTTATGAACGTATATCCAGTAACTTAATAAAAAGATACAAGGTGTTAACAAAATAAACAAAATAAAATAAAATATAATATTTAGATAAAGCGTTTAATTCTGAAGAAAAGTTGTCTCTTGACAATTTTTCGTATTTGTCACAGTTATGCTGCAATTTAGTTTTTTGGCATTCATTACCTTATGTTTTACGTAGGAACTATTCGAAAATATGTATGCTGGTCCTTAAAAAATCGCCGACTAACACAAAGAAAGGTAAGTTTAAAATGCTATGACATGGAATAAAATGAAATGAAAAAACAGTTTTGGATAAAGTTGACTCTTAACATTCTTTCATATTTGTCACTATTGTGAATTTAAATTTTTGAAACTTCCCTTAGTGAAAGTACGAGTGAGAGTGACGTTTTTTTCCAAAATCAATGACATGACATAACCAGTGGCAGATACGGAAAAACGTCAAGGAATAACTTTTATTCAGAATTAAATGCTTTACCCAAAACTGGTGTTGTTTTATTTCATTTCATTCAGTGGTCTACTGCGTTTTTTCTACATTAATATAACAGATTACCTGTAACCCCTCCACTGGTTGAGGTGGTTAGCTAAATTTACCTTAGCTTTTTCTTATAGTCGAAATATCGAAATTAACGTGATAATTTTGAGATAAGTTTTATTTTCAAAACAAAGGTCCACTAGAAAAATGGAAATTTTGAGGTTAAAATAAAAACATAAAATTAGAAAGTATGAACTAATACTTTGAGAAGAAAGTTTATGTTTTTAAAATAAATCAACATTTCTAGAAAATACTTTTCGGTTCACCAGTTTCCAATATTTCAGGATCAAAATCGAAAAAGTAAAATTTGAGTTTTTCTTATAAATTGTTGCAAATTGCGAAATTTTTAAAACAACATAAAAAGTTCAAGCTTAAAGTAGGAACTTTAGGAAAAAGAGTCAAAAAATAAAAACAGCAATTTTAAAACCAAAATGTCAGAGGGTCAATATTTTGGGAAAAAAATGAGTTCAAAGTTTAAGTTTTTAGTCGTTCAAGTCAAAAATTTTGAAAAACATTTAAATTCCCAAAAAACTTTATTAATTAAAAAAAAATCTCAATATAGCTGTGAAATGTTGATCTTTTTTTTTCGAATTCTCATTTTTAATCTCAAATTTATAACTTTCCACGAGTTGAACGAATCAAAGGATTTATAAATTCAAACTTTGAATATCACAATTTCATGACGAATTTTTTTTATATAATTTATTTTGATATAATAAGCCTTGTATATACGAATATAGTATACAAGTTTATTACGATGCAATTGAAATCCAATTTCATTAGAATCTAATGAAATCTAGATTGTAATTGCAAAGTTCACTTAGATGAGGCAAAGCTTATATCACGGGTTGCATCGCAACATCAATTGATACAAACGTCCTCAGCATCGACTTTCATCTAGTTCGACAAATGAGCAATTAAATGTTCTGTAATTAAACAGTTCAACGTACTTAAAATTGAAAATATGTACAACCGTAACCATGGACTAGTTTCGGCCTTCTTTGGCCTCATCAATATGGTACGGTGATTGTATACACTTCCAACTTAAAGCCGCTAGTCAGTTGTATCAATGGATGTAGCGATGCAACCTGTGATACAAGCTTTGGCTCATCTATGTGAGCTTTGCAATAGCAATCTAGTTTTCATTAGATTCTAATGAAGTTAGATTTCAATTGCATCGTAATAAACTTGTATATATTCGTATATACAAGGCTTATTATTTCAGCAGAGAAGAATGTTCAATTAGCATGTAGCGAAAATGTTTGTGTAATAAACAGTTAAAAGTCACCCAATAGGGGTTTACTCTCTTGGATACTTCAACGACTGACTAGCGGCTTTACGCTGGAAGTGCATACGACCACCGTACCATACTGATGAGGCCAAGGAAGGCCGAAACAATTTTCAATTGTAAGGACGTTTAACTGTTCAATTACAGAACATTTAATTATTATTTGTCGATATAATTTATTTTGTCTAAATTTTGCCTATTTGCTGAAAATTTCAATTTTAAACTTGCAAACTAGCAACTCATAGATTCAACCTTCCAGAATTTAGATTAAAAATTTCATTTTTTTTTTCAAAAAGTCCTTTCAAGTTAAAACATTTTTTAAAGCAAGTTAAAACTTTTCTTGAATTTTGGTTTCCTTTTACAATAGTCTGCATGTATATTTAAACTGGAAATTTTGTAACTTGGTACCATATACCGAGGCTACTTTGTATGGGTTTTCGAATATTTTGTGATATTTTTTTTCGTGGTTATGATACTCATAAGGATTGGTTTAAGTTATGACAATATATCCCTTGTAAATATATATGTAAAATAGAATAGAAAACATTATTACCACAACGTACCTATGTACCTATTTTTGACTAAATATCTAACAAAATAGACCTTTTCTTTGGAGCTACTTTGTTAAAGAATAACTTCTATATGAAAAATTATTGTAGCTCCATCCAGGGGCTTTATTTTCAGTCTTAAGTTAGAAGAGGTCCATATCGGTTTATCTATTGCGGCTGTGGTTATAAATACACAGTTTTGGACAAAATGTAGCCCAGGATAATTATTTTCCCATTTTTCAATGGTCCTGTCTTGTTTTTAAACATATTTGGGCACTAATTGAGCTAAATCGGTTTATGTTAGTAGAAATCTCCAATTTGCGTTTTGACAGATTAGTTGAAGTGATTGCCGATTTCAAATAAGAAGGAAAATTCAAAATTTTTCTTTAAAAATATAACTTTATTCAATTAGATACTGTCCGTTCTTGTCGATGACTTTTTGTCATCGTTGTGGCCGTGTAAAAATTTCACGTTAGTAAAATTCCTGATCTTGACTATCAAAAAACTAAATTAAATGTGATCTGACATCATCAGCGTTATTAAAAATTTTACCATTTAAGGAGTTCTGCATGGAACGAAACAAGTGGTAATCTGAAGGCGCAAAATCATGGCTATGTGGTGAATGTGACAAAACATCCCAACCCAGTTCCAATAATTTTTGGCGAGTGACCAAAAACGTGTGGGGCTTTGCGTTATCATGGAGGAAAACAACACCCTTACGATTTGACAATACCGGCCGCTTTTCTTGAATTGCATCGTTCAGTTTGGCGAGTTGTTGAACATACACGTTTGAATTGATCGCTTGGTTTTGTGGCATAAGTTCAAAGTACAAAATTCCTTTATAATCCCACCAGACTGACAGCATAATCCTATTTTGGTGAATCTCTGCTTTTGATGTCGTTTGGGCTGGTTCATCTTGCATCACCCGCGATCTCTTCCGATTAACGTTGTTATAAACTATCCACGTTTCGTCGCCAGTAATTAGGCTTTTCAGAAATGGATCAATTTCGTTGCGTTTCAGAAGCGAATCGCAGATGCTAATGCGTTCCGTCAAATAAATTTCCTTAAGCTGGTGAGGGATCCATAAATCGAGTTTCTTGGCATAACCAAGCATTTTTAATTTTTTTTCAATACATGTATGCGATACATTGAGCTTCTCTGCGATATCACGTGTTGTGCTATGACGATCTGAATCGATAATGGCCTTGATATGGGTTTCATCGACTTCGACTGGACGGCAAGATCGTTGAGCATTCTTCAGTGAAAAATCACCAGAACGAAATCTGGCAAACCAATTTCGACACTGTCTTTCTTTTAAGGCTTCATTTCCATATATGGCACATAACTTCTTTTGTGCTTGCGATGCGTTCTTGCCTTTTCGGAAGTAATACAATAAAATATGTCTGAAGTGCTTGTCCTGTTTTTCCATTTTTAAATTGGGATAAAACAAAACTAAAGCACTAATCGATATAATTTTTTGTTACTAAATTAAAGGCAGAAGTCCAAACAATAAGAAAAGATATAGGTTAGATGCTTTGACCACGTTAACAAAACAAAAGAAAGTGTAAAGTCCATCTATCGACAAAATCGGCAATCATTTAATTGCCAACCAATAGTTAATGTCTACTCATCTTTAAAATTTAGAGGACTTGAAAAGGTGAGTTATTGTCCGCTCATCTCCAGGATATTGTAGGTGTCCTTGATCTACTAGATGCTTATTAAATAGATCATTGCAAAGTGTGCTGCGTAGAATTTTGAGCTGTCATATGGTCCCAGCCTAACTTACGACCTTCCTAATCTAAGTTGCCACAGTAAAGTTTGCGTAGGGTTGACACCCACCAGTTTTTTCTCTAATCTTGGCAGTATTTTTAACTACTACTTTTTTACCAAACCGAAAAGAAAATAAAACTTTGACTACATAAATAAATGGACGGAGTATTCAATGTGTTGGAAGAGTCCCAAATTGTGGAAGAAGGATCAACTCTGAAAATACACGAGATAAAAAAAGTATTTTATGTCGTCGGGAACGTCAGCGTTGACAATATCATACGTTTCTAATTTAGAGCATACACAAGTTTTGGTGGAACGGACTGGTCCCTTCGTAATCTTCAAAAAGTGAAGTACAAATCATGTCCCCTAAAACCAAGAAGGATTAAAAAACACAACAGAAGTTGCTCTAACGCGTTTCGATAGCGAAGCTATCATCTTCAGAGAGATACTCTGTGAAGATCATAGCTTGGGTGTCGAAACGCGTTAGAGCAACCTTTATTGTGTTTTTTAATCTTTCTTGGTTTGAGGGGACAAGTTTTGTATTTCAATTTTTGAAGATAACCAAGGACCAGTCCGTTCACCAAAATTATTTCTTCTTAATATACTCATGATTGAGAGCATGATTAAGAGATCTCATCTTTTCATCCGTTTTCAGAAGAAGTCTTCAAACTACGAAAGCCAGAAAATATGGGAAGAATGGGAAATCATCATCTTCAGGGAGATACTCTCTGAAGATCATAGCTTGGCTATCGAAACGCGTTAGAGCAACCTTTGTTGTGTTTTTTAATCTTTCTTGGTTTCAGGGGACAAGTTTTGTATTTCAATTTTTGAAGATAATCAAGGACCAGTCCGTTCCCCAAAATTATTTCTTCTTAATATACTCATGATTAAGAGCAATGCATTGATCTGATCTTTTCATCCATTTTCATTTACTAAAGCCAGAGAATATGGGAAGAATGGGAAACCACCATCTTCAGAGAGCTACTCTCTGAAGATGATAGCTTGGCTATAGAAACGCACAAGAGCAACCCCTGTTGTGTTTTTTAATCTTTCTTGGTTTCAGGGGACAAGATTTATATTTCAATACACAAATTCGCGATACCGATTCCCTCTATCTCTTTTTTGGAGCCTTTATTTTAGATTGAATGATCCATCCGTTTATTTATATCATCTAAGAAATAAAACATAACATAACCTTATAATAATTGAAATGTAATCGCTGCTGATAAAATAGACCGGCAGGGGCGTGAAAAAGTAACCCTATTTTACGATATAATTTGAGAATATGTTTTAAATAACAAAATTTAAACATAACTTCTATTTTAGGAAAGATCTGAAATTTCCACGAACTTTTTTTGTACATTTGTAATGTAAAATATTGAAAGGTGAGATTTTAAAAGTAATCATAGTTTCCACTGTAATAGCAAGATTTCGAAATCTAACATTGAGAGGACCTTGTTTTAGAAATTCCAAAGTTTACAAAATTTTGGTTTTAATTTCAGAATATCGGCTTTAAACGCAAGATTTTGAATTTTCTTTTACTCTAAGATAATCATGTTGATTTTAAATTCGAAGTTTTGGCTTTAATTTAGACATATATTTTTAAGACGAAATTTGGAGAAACGTTTATTTTTATAGATTTTGAAAATTTTGTCGAAATTTCCAGTTGACCTTCAAATCTAAACTTTAAACTTTAAATTTCCAGGAACATTTTCCTAATAATGTTGTGGTTTTGCCATGCATTTCGACTTTAAACTACTTGACTTCAGCCTCAATCATTTTAATTTTGGAGATAAAATTTAATCCCAAATTTTTAATTTTCATTCACAATTTTAAAAATACAAATAGAAATTCGAAATTTAGGTTCATATATCTGAGAAAAAGCAACAAAATGTTACTCTTTTTCTAGAAATTTTGATTAGAAGAGTTAAGAATGTGGAAAAAAAATTGAAAAACTTTAAATTTATAATTGTGTCGAGTTTTTCTTAAAATGTTGGCTTTAATGACAAAATATTAAGGAATTCCTAGCTAGCTTCACTTTATAATTTTGAAATTTAGACTTTATAGTGGAAATTTATTTTAATTAATATGTCGACATTTGTTATCGACATTTTGATTTAGTTGAAAATAAAAAGAAATAAATTTAATATTTAAAAAACGTCGAAAAATTTAAAATAAATCTGAAAAGTTATTAAACATTAATTTGTCAAATATTTTTTCGCAAATTAAATTTAAAATTCTGAAAACAAAGTTATAATTTAAAAAAGGGCAAATTTCTTAAAAATATTTAAGAAAATATTTTCAAATTTTATTCCTTTGAAACCTCGAAGTTTTTTTCAGGTGTTACTTTTTCTGAATTCAGCCACAATATTTAGATCGTCAAACTCAAGATGTTCACAAGCTCGATTTCAATTTAGAAAGCTTAGCTTTAAAATTGATGTAAAAAATAGAACTTCTAATTTTCCCTGAAAACAAAATTTCAAATTTTCATTACGAAGTTATCTTTTTCGACCAGTTTCTATTTAGCACGACACGCTGATTTGCAAAAACAGGCAACAAAATTAGTTACATTTATAGCTTACTGAAAAAAATATTTGCATTAATTAATTAATTAAAGAAACTGGAGTTTTCGTATCTTTTTGGAAAATCCA
This sequence comes from Dastarcus helophoroides, assembly GCA_028583605.1. Lineage (NCBI taxonomy): Eukaryota > Metazoa > Arthropoda > Insecta > Coleoptera > Bothrideridae > Dastarcus > Dastarcus helophoroides. The sequence goes on from CM053326.1 coordinate 9,148,658, forward strand.
TTTGTAACTTAAACTCTTAGGGGAATTAATCCTCCTAATCTCGCTTAATTATACAACTGTTCCGAAGTTTGATTATGTGGTTGTTGAATAACTACATATGCGGTAGTTTTGGTGGAACGGGCGGGTTCTTGGTTATCTTAAAAAATTGAAATACAAATCTTGTTCCCTGAAACCAAGAAAAGTTAAAAAACACAACATCGAAACATGTTAGAGCAACCCTTGTTGCGTTTCTTCAATTAATTAATTAATTAATGCAAATATTTTTTTCAGTAAGCTATAAATGTAACTAATTTTGTTGCCTGTTTTTGCAAATCAGCGTTTCGTGCTAAATAGAAACTGGTCGAAAAAGATAATCTTCGTAATGAGAATTTAAAATTTTGTTTTCAGGAGAAAATTAGAAGTTCTATTTTTTACATCAATTTTAAAGCTAAGCTTTCTAAATTGAAATCGAGCTTGTGAAAATCTTGAGTTTAAGATCTAAATATTGTGGCTGAATTCAAAAAAAGTAAAACGGAAAAAACTTCGAGGTTTCAAAGGAATAAAATTTGAAAATATTTTCTTAAATATTTTTAAGAAATTTGCCCTTTTATAAATTATAACTTTCTTTTCAGAATTTTAAATTTAAATTGCAAAAAATATTTGACAAATTAATGTTCAAGAACTTTTCAGATTTATTTTAAATTTTCGACTTCTTTTAAATATTAAATTTATTTCTTTTTATTTTCGAACTAAATCAAAATGTTAATTTCAAGGGACAATATTTGTATTTTAATATATCCTATGGGCCAAAAAAATATCCACATTTTATTATCTTTTTGCTAAAGAGTAATTATTAGAGGTTAGTGTTTTATTAAATTCTTACCACCAAAAAGGCATAAGCTTTTAGACAATTAAGTTAAAATGTATCACTAGTTGCAATTAATTTTTATGCAGAAGGTTCCAAAAATATTTCCCATTTTGAATGTTGAGACAGTGGATTTCAAAAAGAATAACTTACATAACTAACTGTCAAATAATTGTTTTAATACCGCTGAATATGCTAATGTCAGCGAGCGAGAGGGAATAAAATTTTAATGAAAGCACTTTTGGAAAAAATACAAACGGAAATAGAAACAATACTAAAGAATTTTCCAACAAAAGTTGGTGTATAAAGTATGTGTCTCGTTTCTCGTTTGTTACAAAAATTAAATAGAACAGAAAAAAGGAAAGAAAGTATTGTAATTCTTAAGATGTTCGATGATAGTAGCAATTAAAAAAAAACAAATATTTGGTACCATTGTTTAGAGACAAGTTTTCTATTTTCTTGATCCAGCATAACCAGTGCGATTGAGTCCAGGGGACTGAAAATTTAGTTTGATAATGTTCGGAACCGGAGTCCTTGCGACAATGTTTAGATTTGAGAGGAGAGATATTTTTGATTGTAAGCCCTAATCAAGTCAGAGAGCCAAGAAAATGTTCACATTTCCTGCGGTTATATTCCTGGCAGAAGCATGTAGGATTTATTGAATAACAGTCCATGCAAAAAGTCCATAGGATGACACATAGATGGCGTTACTAGAATTTTTTCCATATGTTTTTTATTTAATACTAACCTTCAAACGAGACGTGTATAAATTTGACAACAATCTGACTATTGATTCGTGAGTTATAGCATTTTGTGTGAAGCAACTTGTTATTGAAAAAAAAATGGAAAAAAGATGAATTTCAAGTTTTGATATAGCATTGCTTTTTGATAAAGAAAAATACAGTGGAAACCAAACAATGGCTTGATAAACATTATCCGAACTCTGCTCCATGGAGAGAAATGTCAGAGAAGTGCAGTGGACGCCCAAATGAGGTCATTATTCCAGAAAACATCAAAAAATCCACAAATTGGTTATGAACGATCACAAATTGGAGGTGCACGAGCTAGTTGACATTGTGAAGATATCAGATGGTAGTGTTTTTACCATTTTACACGAACATTTGGGTATGCGAAAGCTCTGTGCAAAGTGGGTGCCGCGTGAGCTCACAGTTGACCGAAAACAGCAACGAATCGAGAGGAGTGTTTGAGGCTGTTAAACCACAATAAAATGGAATTCTATCGTCGATATGTGACAATGGTTAAGACATGGCTTCACTATTACACACCAGAATCCAAAAGACAGTAAGCTGAGTGGACAGCAGTCGACGAACCGAATCCAAAGCGAGCAAAGACGCAACAGTCGGCTGGTAAGGTGATGGCTTCTGTATTTTGGGATGCGAGCGGAATAATATTCATCGACTATCTCCAAAAAGAAACCACCATCAATAGTGACTATTACTGTGCACTTTTGGATCGATTGAAGGCTTAAATTGCAAAGAAACGGCCACATTTGTAAAAGAAAAAAGTGTGTTTCATCAAGATACTGCACCGTGTCACAAATTGATGAAAACGGTGGCAAAATTGAATAAATTGGGCTTCGAATTGCTTACTCACCCACCGTATCTCAAGATTTAGCCTCCAGCGACTTTTTTTTGTTTTCAGATCTCAAGAGATTGCTTGTTGGAAAGAAATTTAATTCCAACGATGAAGTAATCGCTGAAACTGGGGCCTATTTTGACGAGAAAGGGAAATCGTATTATAAAAGTGATATCGAAAAGTTGGAAAATCGCTATACTCGTTGTGTCGCCTTCGAAGGCAACTATGTTGAATAATAAAATCAAGTTTTGTCAAAATTTTGTTTTTTTATTACTTATCCTACGGACTTATTGAAGTCCTGATGAAGTTCTGGTACCTAAAAGCATGGTCATGCAAGGGATGTGGTCTTTCTCAGAAAGTCATTAATTTAGTACAAGCATTTTTGATTGCGATTATTTTGCTTCAAAAAATTGAGTCAAATTAACAATTCATCAATGTTTTGCTGCAATGGTTGAGGCCTGTGGTTTTTAAAATTCTCTTTTTCAGGTTTTTGAGGAAGCATCTAGTTAAATATATAAATTTATGACACGCAACTTCTCTGCAAGAAGCCGTTGATTTTTCTTAACTCCCTCGTATGAGCCAAATCAAATCGACAAGCGGACTCCGCATGGCGATTCGATGGGAACAGGTGGACACATCAGAGAGCGGTCGGCAGGAGCATTATGCGACCATGTAAAGATATCTTTGTTCTAAGACTTGGCTGATGGCAAGTCTTAAGGAATGTTAATTGCGGCCGGCCGGTCTGGCAGAGCTCAGTGTCCCACTGCAATGAGTCGTTCCCACACCATGCAGCAGTACCTTGGCCCCGGGTATTCCATTCCGTCCTAACCCGTCCATCCAGCAATAATGCATTGTCGTCTTTTCTTATCCTTACTGCTTGCCATTCACTGTTGTCTTAAAGAAGTTTCAATGAAGCTACTTTAGTGTGCATGCATTTTATCCATTTCTATGAATGCGGTATACAGAGTGATCAAACTAAATTTAATTTAAGTTTATACAATATTGGCGAACTATTTTTATGAATTACTTTTACAAGCAAATGAATTATTTTTGATACAAATTAAAAATCAAAGCTACTTATAATTTTGACAAACATTTCCAGATATGCTATATTCAGTGTCCATATGCGATAATAATTAAATGTATTCTTTGAGACTTGAGACACCATAAATTACAACTAAAGTTGTGTTATTTTATTACATTTAAATATTATCGTTAAAATAATGAAGCACTTCCTCCTTAGGTAATAATATTTCTATGATATATCCCGTATTGATAATATATCTTCTCTTCTGAGTTTTAAAGGTAGAAGATAAGTGACTATCCTTGAATCAACCGTTAACAGCGTTGAACTAATTCATCTGGAGTCTACATGTTAACTGTTTAATAATCATCATTTTATTACTACTTATATTGGAAGCGTTTTAGGCGTAATAATTTAATCTCTCACAGATAAGTAAATCTGGAAAATTGTTTGTTCACTGAATAAGAAAAAAAACCGTTGGAATTTTAAAACTTTGTTTTTTATAAACGGCTGTGAGTTTAACTAATTCTTCTTATAAGATTTATCATGATCATCACGTACGTAAAAAGAAAAAAGACTAATTAATATATTAATTAGATTTTACAGGAGGCTGGAAGAATCAGGGCCGTGCGGTAAATTTTCTCAGAATGATGCAACTCTTCGAACTGCCGCCCTATAATTTTTTTTAATTTAAACCAAACATAAAAACCTTCGATTATGAGTTGAATGATCAATGAAAAGTTAAGTGTAAGCTCAAAGCATAACTGTCAACACATATGTAGCAATTATTTCAAAATTTTGATTAAAATATTTAATTTTTGTAATTTGTAATATCGTATAACACAAAATATCGAATTCTATGTCGAAATTATGCATTTTTTGGGGTATTTAACTTTTTTTCGCAAATTCTGACTTTGAATTTGAAATTTCGACTTTTTCTCAAAGATTCGACAATAGTTTTTAAATTTAGATTTTCTAAAACAATTTGATTCCTAAAATTACGAAAATAATAAAAAGTAAAAACGTAAAATATAATTTTGTTCAAAAAAAAATCACGAAATACGTTTTAATTTAATTCTGTCCATCATTCCCAAAAATTTGGAAGTTTTTTTTTTAATCAAAATTTGACCCTTTCCTTGAAATAAGAGTTAACATTTTTAGTTTTTACATATTTATCTAAAATTTTGATTTTCATGGCAACACATAGACTCTTTCCCGAAATTTTATAAGCAGTCTTTTGTTATTTGTGTTTTAGTTTCGAAATCATTCCTTAAATGTTGGGATTTTTTATTTATGTATTACTAGCATCTCTTGTGGTTGAAATTCGACCGCAACCAAAAATATGTTTGTATGCAATTCTCAATTCTTGCCTTGGTGATTTGAGGAAAGGTCCCACTCCTTTGGTCAAATCATCAAATTTCACTCTTTTTGAAAATGTATGCTTGTTTAATCGACAATTATGACATCTTTAAAAATTTCTATTTTTTTATCTGAATTATTTTCTCAAAATTTCGACCTTTCCTTGAAACTTGGATTTTTTTTTAATATTATGAATTAATATTGTTGAAAATTATGAACTTGCGACTTGCGAATTTTAGTTTAAGAAAAAACAGAATCTTTGGTAACTTCCACTTAATTTTTCCAAATTTGAATACTTTTTATATTTTAAATTTTTTGAATGTGTTCACTCCATAATTGGGCTTTTATTTTCAAATTTTTGAATTTTTCAATATTTCGACCTTTTCTCAAAATTTTTACTTTTACCACTTCGTCTTTCTTGAAAAAGTCCTGCTTTTTTGAAAATCTCAGTTTTTTAAAAATGTCGACTCGAATTTTTGACCTCGTGAAAGTTTCGATTTTTGTTTGAAAACTTTGCCTTTTTGAACATTTTATCTTTTTTCAAAATTTTGACCCTTAGAAATTGCGATTTTTCAAAACGTTTATTTTTTAAAAAGTGTCGATCTGTTTTTATTGATTTCCGTCTTATTTGAAAGACTTGACCTTTTTTTGGGAAATCCTGCTTTTTTTGAAAATATTGACTTTTATTCGAAGGTTCGACTTTTCTGAAAATCGCAACTTTTTTAAATATTTTCATTTCTTTAAAGATTCAATCTATTTCCAAAATTTCTACTTTTTTTTTTAAATTGTCACCTTCTTGGAATATTCCTATTTATTCAAAATTTTTCGATTTTTTTCGAAATATCGACTCTTCGTGATTTCAAATTTTCAAATTTTGAAGTTGTGCCTTTTTGAATATTTTGACTTTTGATTCGATGTTTTTGAAAATTTTGGTGGAACGGACTGGTCCTTGGTTATCTAAAAAAATTGCAATACAAAAATTATCCCCTGAAACCAAGAAAGATTAAAAAACACAACAAAGGTTGAGTATCTCTTTGAATATAATAGCTTGGCTGTCGAAACGCGTTAGAGCAATTTTTGTTGTGTTTTTGAATCTTTCTTGGTTTCAGGGAACAATTTTTGTATTTCAGTTTCTGAGAATGTTGGGACTTCTATTGAAAATTTCAAATTTCAGTTTGAGTTTTTCAAAGTGTCAACTTTTTTAAATATGACTTTTTCTCAAATTTTTGAATTATTTTAAAAATTTTGATTTCAATTTCAACTTTCGAAAACTTTAATTTTTGAAAAACTTTACTTTTGGAAATTTAGATTTTACTGAAAATTTTTAGTTCTAATTTTTGTGTACTTTTTTGAAAACTTTTGCTCAAAATCTCTTTCTACTTTTTTCAAAATTTTGACTTTTCAAAAAACTTTACTTTTAAAAAAAATTTAATAAAGATGTTTAGCTTTTTTCAATTTTGATTTTTTTGTTTCAAGTTCGAATTTAAGCTTCAAATACTTTCAAATTTCGATCTTTGTTGAGATTTGAGTTTTTTGAACATTTCAGAATTTGTCCAGAATGTTTATTTTCCTAGTTTACTTTTTAGGGGAATTTCGTATGTTTTGAGATTTTTAATTTTATCGTGAAATCTCTACTTTAAAAATTTCACGATCTTTTTTAGTAATGGTCATTTTTGTTTTAAATTTCGAACGATATTCAAAAATTTGATTTATTCTCTCAGTTTTTGATTTACTTGAAGATTTTGATTTTTGAAACATTTTACTTTTTTAGAAACTTTTGACCTTATTAAAGTATTTACTTTATGTGGAATTGTTTAATTTTTAAAATTTTAAATCTTTCACAATTTAATTTCTTTTCTGAATTTTTACATTTTTTGCTCAAAATTTCAATTTTTTTTTCAAAATGTCATATTTCTCTGCAAATTGTAAATTTTTTTATTAGGTAAGATTTGAAATTTTTATTTATTTTTTCAAAATGTCGACTGTCGATTTTGTGCTTTTTCACAATTTTGACTTTTATCAAAAATTCCAACCCTTTTTTAAATTTTCGATGTTTTCTCAAAGTTATTTTCAGGATTTTGACTTTCACTGTAAATTTCTAATAATTTTTTTAACTTTGTTAATCTTTGATGTCAAAAATTTTAAAGACATTTTTCAGATTTTGATTGTTTCTTTAAATTTCTAGATTAGTCTCGAAAATGATAAGAATTTTAAAATGTAAACGCAAAGTCTTGATATAAAAAAATGAAAATTTTGAGAAAAAATTCGACATTTATAAAAAAAACCATTAAACTTTTTTATTTTTTTTTCATGATTGATCTTCAATTTCAACTGTCCAAAATTTTTATTTTTGAAATTTCGATTTTATTGAAAATTTATACTACTATTTTTTGTGTACTTTTTTAAAAATTTTTACTTAAAATCTCTTTCTACTTTTTTCAAAATTTTGGCTTTTTAAAAAATTTTAGTTTTAAAAAAAGATAATAAAGACGTTTACCTTTTTTTTAATTTCGTTTTTTTTAAGTTCGAATTTAAAGTTCGAATATTTCCGAATTTTGACCTGTGTTGAGATTTAAGTTTTTTGAATATTTCAAATTTTGTTCAGGCTGTTTATTTTCCTAGTTTACTTTTTAGGGGAATTTAGTATGTTCTGAGATTTTTGATTTTATCGCGAAATCTCGACTTTAAAAATTTCACGATCTTTTTTAGTAATGTCCATTTTTTTTAAATTTCGAACAATATTCAAAAATTTGATTTATTCTCTCAGTTTGTGCTTTACTTGAAGATCTTGATTTTTGAAACATTTTACTTTTTTAGAATCTTTTGACCCTATTAAAGTATTTACTTTGTGTGGAATTTTTTAATTTTAATTTTTTTTTCAAAATGTCACATTTCTTTACAAATTGTAAATTTTTTTATTAGGTAAGTTTTTGTTTTTATTTCATTTTTTCAAAATGTCGACTAAAAATTTTGTACTTTTTCACAATTTTGACTTTTATCAAAAATTGCAACCATTTTTAAAATGTTCGATGGTCTCTCAAAGTTTCGACTTCTTTTAAAAGTTATAACATATTTTCAGGATCTCGACTTTTGCTCTATATTTCTAATAATTTTGTCAACTTTGTCTATCTTTGATATCAACAATTTTAAAGACATTTTTCAGATTTCAATTGTTTCTTGAAATTTGTAGGTTAGTCTCGAAAATGAATTTTAAAATGTAAAAGCAAAATCTTGAGAAAAAAAATGAAAATTTAGAGAAAAAGTTCGACATTTGTTAAAAAACTGTCAAAGTTTTTTCTAGTATTTTTTTATTATTTTTCTTGATTATCAGGTAATCAACAATTCTAAATTAATAAAAGGACATTAAAATTTCAACGGGAGCAGCGCTCAACTGAACGAAGAGCCGCATGCAGCGCTGATAGCCGCATTTGCCCACCCTTGACATAGACCGATATGGAAGAGCGATGTGTAAAAATTTTTAATTATTGAATGGCTCAAATTAAATGTTGCTTCTTATACCGCCTCTTTAAGGTGCCGCCTGATGCTGTTGCCTCTGCATCATAGCACTGCATGGCCCTACATAGTTGCAGAAAAGTATTAGTTAACAGGAAAAGTAACTAACATGTATACAGTTTCATACTTGTATTAAGAAGGGCTTTGAGGACTGTAGCCCTTGGTCCTCGAGTTAAGATATCACGTTCCAAAATCTATATATTGTGGTAGTTATCCAAAGGTGCAACATTTTTAAGTTATAAAGGCAAATGTGATATTCAGATGATTCCTTACTTACCTACTTAATAAATCTCTAAGCACTGACTGACAGACAACGCACACCCCGGACTGGTGGGTCTAGGAACATGAAATTTCACATAGGTATTTCCCATAATACCTAGGTGAGCACTAAGGAAGGATTTTTTAAAATTCAGCCTTAGAGCTGGTAAAACAGTGCATTAAAAACTACATCAAATGTGTGTAATGAATAATAGAAAAGCTTTTATTTAAAGTAGTCTATAAGAGTCGAAAGCTTATATCGTTGATGAATCTATTTTCACACGAATTTATCCAAATTTTTGCAGGTGATCTTTTGTACTTTTATGTGTTCCCTTTTTTAATATAAACTTCTAAACATTAAAGTTTTAAACTTAAAATTTTGGCTCTAAATTGGCATTTCCAATGTTTAGGTCGAAATGTAGAGGACCATATTTTTAGACATTTTGAAGCTTTTTCTCGAAATTTTGAGTTTATAAAGAACATTTTTCCATAAAATCAAAAGTTTGAATAGACTTATTTCGAAGTTTCAAGTTTTTCCTAAAAACTTTTGTTAAAGCATGGACAACATTGTTCCAAACTTCGACTATTCCCTGAAGTTTCGTGAAGCCGGAAAGAAATTTCAGAATTAAATTTTAAGGTTTAAGAAGAAAGAGTAAAAATTTTAACAAGAAAATATTTTGGATATTTTTACAGAAATTTCGATGTTTTCTCGGTCATAAATTTCAAGTGGAGATTTTCAGTGTTTTATTTTTAATTTAGACTCTAAAAACGAACAGTTAAAAACAACGTCGACATTAAAAAAAAACAGAAGTTAACATTTTAAGGAACAGTTTTTAAATATTTCTTTCATTTTTTATTTTTTAAAATTTTGAGAATAATGTAAAATTCAAATAAAACTGCGGAAAAGAGAAGGTCAAATTTTTATTTTTTTTATTCAATATTTTGACCTTTTATGAAATTTTTTTTTTGAATTTTTATGAATCATTTTTTTAAGTTATAATCACAAATTTTAAAAATTATCTTTGAAAAATCTTGATTTTTTCTTACAATAAAAGGCACAAATATGCATTTCCTTAAAAGTTGAAATTTCGCATTCAAAGATAAAATTTCTAGACTGAAGTCGAAATGCAGGAATACGGTAAAAAAATCTTTTAAATTTATACAACATTTTTTTCTACGATTTCGAAGTCGAAATGATATTAAAATTTTGATAAGAAACTTCAAAATGTCTAAAAAAATGTTCCTTTACATTTCAATTTAAAAAGTGTAATTTCTAAAATATTAAAGCAAAATTTCGCTTTGTGCTTTGTTTTCAAAATCCCAGTTTAAATTTTTTAAATTTTCATTTTTTTCAATTTTCATAATACGTTTTATAGTCATTCGTTTAAAATTTTAGGTCAAATTTTTCGAAAAAAATTTAAAATGTTCAAGAACAGATTTCTTTAAAAGTCGAAAATACAGAAATTTGAACTTTTAAGAGAAAGTTCAATATTATCAAAAGTATTTAAAAAAGGCAGTTTTCACAAAAGGTTAAAATTTTCAAGAAAATTATAAATTTTGAAAAATATTCAAATTCCTAAAAAATCAAACTTTGAAAAAATGGGCAAGATTTGTTGGGAAAAAGTCGAAATTGAAAACAAAAGTGAACATTATGACGGGTTTAAAAATTTCAAAAAGTTGACGCTTTGAAAAGAAAACAAAGTTTTCAAAAAGAGTGAGAATTGTTAAGAAAAGACGAAAATTTCAAATGTAAGTTCAACTTACTACGTAAAAGTCAACAAAACTGAAACGTCGAGAAATAGTCAAAAGTTTGAATAAGAATGCAACTTAGAAAAAGTGAATATTTATAAAAGAGATGAAGGTTTTCAAGGAAGCTATATTTCAACATAATCAATTTTATAAAAAAATCTATTTAATGAAATTCAAAACTTTCAGAAAAGTTCAATATTTTGGAAAAAGTTCAAAAATAAATCAAAACTTTAAAGAAAGGCGAAATCGTAAAATAATTAGTGGAAGATGGAAAGTGAAAGGTGGAAAAAACGAAAAATTTAAAATTCGAGATTTTCAGAATATAAGTAAAATCAAAATGTTAAGAAAACTTAAAATGTTCAAACGAGTTTAAAAATCGAAGTCCGAGTTTTCAAAAAAGTACAAATTTTGAGAAAAGAACCGAAATTTTGAAAAAATATGGTTTAAAAATCAAACTTTAGAAATGAGTTAACATTTTTAAAGGTTTAAGCTCTCATTAATTGAAATTTTTAAAACAACTGAAATTTAACAAAAAACGAAATTACAAACATTTGAATTCGCCTAGAAAAATTGAAAATCCGAGTCAAAATTAAAAGAAAAAAGGTATATATTCTCAATAACAAGATGGAAATTTTGAAAAAAGGTTCAACATTTTTAAAAATAAGGTAAAAAATTTGAAAAACGTCATAATTTTCCAAAAATTTGAAGACTGAGATAGTCAAAGTATGCAAAAAAATTAAAATTTTAAAAGAAAATAAAAAGAAAAATGTTTACTCCATAATTATTAAAATAAGTAAAAAATTTTCAAAAACATATTAAAATCCGTATATAAATACCAGAATTAGAAGTCCGAATTTTCAGTCATAGTTTCAACAAAAAGTTGAAATATTGAAAGTTTAATGTCGAAATTCTCAAAAAAAGTCGAACAATAGAAATCGAATATTTAAAAAAAAAGTTGAATTTTCGTAAAGATGACTCGAGATTCATTTAGTCTTTTTTCACGCAGACGAAGGGCCTGTTATCAGTTAGTAGTTAAATTAATTGGTAAGTCAATATTTTATTTAGTGAGTGAAATATGGTCGTCAGTGCTTTTAAGGTTTGTTAGTTTTCAATAGAAACTAGATGATTATTTAATACATTAGCACTAAGTAAATAGTATAATAATAACAATAATTAATCACTTATGCATTTTGTGTATAGAATGTACGGCGCCCTGCACAAAATAAAATATTAAATAATAAGTGTTAGCAAAAAAACAATAGAAATATATAGATGAGGAATATGTTAACTGTCCATGTAGAACGCCAAGGAATATTCATTCCTAAATCTCTCGCTTCTTCTACAGATCTTCTAAACGTACTCCTCCTCTACTTTGCCGGAGCAAGCCCGTTTCTTTACTTAATTTGTTTACCAACGAATACCAGTTATTATTTCGCCTCAGAGGGCTCAAAACGGTGATTAAATCAAATGGACTAAAAATGTAGATAATGCAAATCTTAATAAAATGGTTTTGTGCTAGTACCAGCAGCAACACATCTAGAAGCGATCTTTTAGTACAGAAATTTTCCATGGCACTGATTGTAGCTGCGAAATATCTCTTATCAATATCTTTCGGCTCTCCATTCAATTGGTTCGGTCGGTGTAGGAGAATGCAAGGCGCGCGCTTCTATCCCATCAGTACTCTCTCAATGTTAAATCTCCCATTATATTCTCCCTGTGGACAGTGTCCAACTTTCCTGATGTGTATATTTCCTTTGCTATCATAGTAACCGTTGATATTTGACCATATGTTTATTAGACTTTTTCTTTACTTTTATCTTTCCTACACATCCTTTGAATAATGGGGGTTTTACCTCAATCACCATATATATCGAAATAAGACATTACTGAGAGATTTTGTTAAAAGTATCTGAAATTGAAAATCACTTGAAATCTTTTGAATATATTTTCTTGGATATTTTTACGTAGACAATTGATAAACATATATCTGTATCTTCTGGATATGGTTATTTATTATTATTATTATTTTGGGAGCACACAAATCCAATTGAAATGATTTAAAGTTAATACATGATGTGGAAGTATCCGAAGAACAACTAATGAATTCTTATATGCACTTTCTAAAATCCAGTTCATAGTGTTTGTTGATGAAGGAACAGATATAATATCCTTAGTGGACATGCTGAGCGACCGTGCATACGTGTATAAATGTATATACTATTCCATCAGGCATAATAGATGTAAATGGAAACATAAATAATTAAAACGGAGAGTATAATTGATTGAATATGTGGAAGTAAGGGGTAGAGGGGACCAGCGAGGATGAGCAAACAGCGCGTGTTTTGTTCGGAATGTGGTGCCCCAGGCAATGCACCTGCCACTCTCTTGCGTCTTTGCTTGTTATACTTCATCTCTGCAATATCTTCACCTTACCTACATATGCATTCATAATGTCAATCGACTTCGATCGGATTATTTCACAATTCCAACACGTCTGGCTATTTTAAAAATGAACTGCGTTAAAGAAAGTGATTTCAGAGACGGTGTATAAAATAAACAGTTAAAGCACACATTCGTCCTAAGAGGAGATGAGTTAACTGTTAATATTTTTTTTTGGAATATTTCAATTTTCAGTAATAAATGGATTCTAAGAAAAAATTTTCTTGTGCTTTCTTAGGTACAATCTTTTTTTAGAAGGAAACTATTGAAAATTATGCAGATCATAGTACTTAACAGATAAATGCATAATCTTGCAGTTGCTCAAATAACAGCCCACAAGGTTAGAATGTCAAATTAATTTAAAGAGTCAACTTGGTCAACTACCGATATTATGTATGTTTTTGTCTATAATATGAAGCGGCGATGTATGCGTTACATCTTCAAGTAAAAACTCGAATAACGGGGCACGTGTTCGAATCTATCAACAGAAATATTTTCAGCAGCCATCTATGGTATTTAACACTGGAAAAATTCTTCAGCTACATTCTCCGTGCATCGGAAATTGGGAAGAAATCTCTTCTGAGAGCCCACTCTCTAGAGCGTAGACTGCAACGGCACGTCAAAATAAAAATAATGTTAATTTCGGACCTACGTTAAGTACTGTCACAACCAGTGCGACTCACTCGAACACTATTTGCCTGTGTGAAAATTCCATCGAAAGTTCGTTTTTCTTCTTTTTTTAAGTTAAATACACTCACAAAAATTTAATTTATCATGTGTGGTAACGAATTCCAAAGTTTTGAACTTGTATAGAAAAAAGGGTCATTGTGTTAAGCTAGACCGTATAATAATCTATCGCCTCCGACTGTCTTGTGTCTCGGATATATTCTCTTGAGGGGATCAAATCCATCAGCTCCAGTGAGCATCTCCCATTAAGGGACTTGTAGAAAAGAGAGAAGTTGCCAACCACCTATCTGTGCTCCAGTGTTTCGAGTGACTCGGTCAAACTCTCGTCATTAATTAGGCGAATTGCTCTTCATTGAATTGAATCCAAACGAGCAAAGTGTGCTTTGGAACTAAACCATAAACTGAGAATAGTCCGAGGATTGCCTTTTAAGTTTTTACAATCGAACAATAGGTGGCGTTAATTGGTTGTGGCACCACTGTATTTGTGAACATTGACGTTTGTTATTGCGAAGCCAGTGGCAATTTAGAAATTGACTGAGTAAGTTGTTGATAGTGAACGTTTAAAAGAAGCAAGTTTGTGCAAAATTGGACATCACCCGTGAAGGCTTACGTTGGATGATTTTTTATAATTTTAAAAAAGGCCTTACTCAACAACAATGCATAGAATAGCTTCGTGCAACTGTTGGCAATAAAGCACCATCAGAGAAGACTGTTTATAATAGGTTTGCCGAATTTAGTCATGGTCGTGCGTCTGTCAATATATATGTAATACTTCTATATGGCCAGCTCCCTATTCTCTTCACGAGTTTGTTCCAACCAAATCCGATAAAGATGGAACATGGATAAATGGCGAGTATTGTGCATGAATTGAACGAAATGAACCAATCGCTACGCGCGGGTTAAACGGGTGTTTATGTTTGGCCGTGCACAGCTGATTTTGGCCATGCACAGATGATTTGTAACACATGCGCATTGCGACTCATTAATGCGTGTGAAGGTCAGCGAGAAAGAGAAGTCTTTCCCATGAAAAACGAGGAACTGGCCATATAGAAGTATTACATATATGTCTGTCAATGATGAATGTCGAGAAGGTCGGCCAAAATCGGTTGTTATTCCGAGAAACATCGATGCTATGCGCAACATGATTAAAGAAGCTCGGCATGTGACTTACAGACAGATAGATGCGTCTCTTAGGATATCGCATACCGCAATACAATCGATTTTGCATGAACATTTAGGTGTGAGAAAGATATGTTCCAGATGGATTCCGCACAATTTGATTGAAGCGCAAAAAAAGGGTCGTGCTGATTGGTGTCAGGAAATGTTGAAAAAATTCGATCAAGGACGTTCAAAATCCGTATACAACATTGTTGTAGAAGACGAAACTTTGATATATTCGTATGATCCTGAAATCAAACAATAGTCTACTGTTTGGGTGTTTAACGATGAACCCAATCCCACTAAAGTTGTTCGTTTACGGAGCACTTCCAAAAAATGATCGCTTGTCTCTTCGGTTGTACAGGACACGTCGTAATCATTCTATTAGAGAAACGAAGAACTGTTAATGCCGAATGGTATACAACAATTTGTTTGCCGACAGGCTTCGATGAAATAAGGAAAAAGAACAAAAAACGTCGCATCATTCTTCATCACGACAATGCCAGCTCCCATAAAGCACGTCAAACAACTGAATATTTGAAGGAAAAAAACATAGAATTAATGTCTCACTGCCCGTATTCACCCTATTTATCGCCTAATGATTTTTTCTCGTTTCCTACTGTCAAACAAAAGATGCGCGGACAGCGATTTTCATCACCTCAAGCAGCTGTTGAAGACTTTCAAAACCATGTTTCTACGATATCAGCTTCAGAGTGGAAAAAATGTTTCCAGAATTGGTTTGTCGCATGCAAAAATGTATAGACCTTAAGGGCGAATATTACGAAAAGCAATAAAACACTTTGTTTCGAACTTGTTCGTTTCTGTTTCACTTTTTGTAAAAACTTAAAAGGCAACCCTCGTATCATAGTGTTGGAATAATTTGACATTTGTAGAGGGGGTTGATTTTTATGGGCAAAATCCTAGTATTTAGAAAGAGCAAAGGATTTAAATTAGAAAAATATTAATTTTTAAGAAACGTCACGGAGTGTCAATTACATGGGCGACTGTTTACCTGACAATGCGTTGCTATGGATTTATGGATTTGCGTCGAAAAATTATTCAAAAATCTCCATATAAACTTGACATTTTAAGAAAAAAATAAAAATTTTAAAAACAAAAATAGTAATTCGTGGACTTTGATATTTCGATTTTTGAAGATTCCTGGTAATTTCTTTCATACTCCTTATACTTCTTTCATACTACTTATAGGTTAACCATTAAGAGGATAAGCATCTATCCGAGAAAAAATTATGAAACTGTAAAGAAAAGTATTCAAAGTATTTTTATAAAATATATATTTTTTTAATGTATTTACTGATGGACCACTACATAAATACTTCAGCTTCTAAAAGGAAGAGTTTATTTTATCGTCCAAAACAATGTACATAAAAACACACAATTAGGTCCATGAAAACTTCTAATAGGGCGATGAAATAAGGTGTAGAATTCGTTAATTACATGACACGCAGTGGTAGATTTCAGTCAGAACTGGATCAGGTTAGACAAGTCGGAGGTCTCGTTTAAGTGGACACAGATAAGTACTGATAAGAACCTGTGTGAATTATTAGGGAAGATTTCTTGTCCTTACTAATTTGTCTCGCTCTTCTTTTGTTCAGTGGCGCATTCGATTGTTTCAATGTGTTTATCAGAGGTATTAGTGGCCTCCAGAATGGTTCAAATATTCAAGATGGGACCTTCGATAAAACGGATGGAATGCTATTTTTTTGTCTCCAATAATAAGAGAATCGTGTAAGAGTATACGGTTTTCAAACTTTTAGTTCTTTTAACCAGATAGTTTACAAGGTCTTTCCAATTAAAACATACAATCAAGCTCTTCATCAATAACTAGATTCAGAGAGCATTTCCGATCGATCGTATTTAAATTTCTGCATTAATACAAAACAACTGTTCCATAAAATTACTGTTTTATAACTAAGAACGCTAGGATTGTTTCATAAAAATAAAATAATTTTAATATTATTTGACTGATTTATTAAAAATGTCGCAGTTGAATTAGGAAAATCAGCCAAGTGTCTGTTTAATTATTTTATATATTTTTTACACAAAGTTTTGAGTCTTAAATTTATTTTCAATTTTTTTTCATACCAGCTCCGACATCTTTGTTTGCTGCCTTAGGGGCTGAATTGTTAATATTGGCCAATTTTTTTTTTGTGAAACGGACTGTTCCTCTGTTATCTTCAAAAATTGAAATACCAAACCTGTCCCCTGAAACCAAAAAGATTAATAACCACAACAAAGGTTGCTTTAATGCGATTCGACAGCCAAGCTATCATCTTCAGAGAGATATCAGTATCCCCCTTATAGCTTGGCTGCCGAAACGCGTTAGAGCAACCTTTGCTGTGCTTTTTAATCTTTCTTGGTTTCAGGGGACACGTTTTGTATTTCAATTATTGGCGAAATAAGTAGATTATTTACACAGAGTGTGAACTATTTCCGGGTAAATCGCACTTCAATAGTGCCCGTCTCCGAATGCTTTTTCTTGATTGCCGAGCTTATTTCACTATGAGCTTAGAGCTCTAGAGGAGTTTTTTACGTTTATGCTTTAGATTAATTTTCTTGGGTTATTTTAAGTTTTTCGTAAATGTCCTTAGGAGTTTAACACATTAAATATTTCTGTAAAGCTTCTTCTAAGAATTAAAAATGTAGAATTCTTGATGAGCTAATTTATTTAAGAGTGTTTTCCTTGACAATTCAAAGCATCACAAAAAAAGCAAAGACGCCTAGGAGAGCAAGTAGTTCATTGTCCTTCCTGAAGAAATTCTCAGCACTGAGTGAACAAAGTCTAAAGTGTCGCTAGTTTGACCCAGAAACCAAAAAATATTCATAATTGTAAATAAATTCCTTTGCTACTTACAATTCTTTATGAGTTTCGCTTATCGGATTTTAAGGCTTTAAATGAGATTTGTTGGCCACCTAAATGAATGTTCTTAAACAACTAAAGCTAGAGTTGAATTTATTTTATAATATAGAGCTCCTAATAAGCTTCCTTAAAAATTTGGCATTTTGCGTTATTACAGGGACTTTAACAGTCTCAGAAAAGTTCTTTTAAGTACCTGAGGGCGCGGTTACTTGGCAATTATTTATTTTAGATGTTTTTTTTTTTGTATTCCCTTTAAAGAATTCTTTGAATTTGTCAACTTAGGGTTTCATGGTATCTTGGAACTTTAAAATTTCTAGTGCATTGCTTGGAAACTGAAGAGCCCTAGAGGAATTCTCTGAAGAAGATAATCCCTTAGATATTATATTTTTTTAATTAAATTCCTTGGCAAATTTTCTTTGACAATTATATACACGACAATGATAAATGTTATTTTTAGATACATTTTCAATCTGGCAAAATATCGCTTCATTAACCTTGAGTCTGACTTTCTGGAATCGCTCATCCTGCTCGTCGCTGAGTGCGCCAAGATTTTTCAGAAAATCAGCAAACTGGCTCTCCATGACGTGGTAAACGATTTCGATATAATTCTGAGCTCGTATATTTCCAACAAAGTCACTGATAGTGTTTTTGAATACCATTCTTTCCAGTTTTGCCATTGTTGAGATGAATGGTTCATTTTTAGTGAGCTCCTCAATCTGTGGATCATCAAGCATTCTGGCTTTCATCTTCCCAAATAGCAGCCTAGGAAATGCCACAATGGATACTTGAAACAATCTGCTTCAATTGACCTAGCTTTAACAAATTTATTCACGAGACCTAGTTTTATATACAGAGGTAAAAATGTCAGATTCTTTCTGTCGACAAGTGGCTGATGCAGAATGTTTGAACCACCAGGTTTTAGTTCACATCCTGGGAGCCAATTCGACTGCGCCCGATGGTTTTCACGAGTTCTGTTATTCCACACTTACAAAAACCAGAAATCCTTGATATATTCGCGTTGCTGACCAAGAAAAAGGTAGGAAGGTCAATACGGAAGTTCCATTGGTGCATGTGACATTGTAGTAAATTATTGACTCTCTTTATGCCTTCATATGGTTTACGCAAAGAAACTAAGTAACCTATTAGGAACAAATAAATTTCCATAGTGAAGGAGGCCATACTTAAATCCTCACTTTGAATTACCAATGACAAAATGCCATTTAGTTCTGTTTTAGGTAAAAATTCTTAACATTTCTCCTAAGCTTTACGTGTTATGGCAAAATACAATTCCATCATCACTAAGCTAATTTAAAAAAAATGCAGAAATACACTTTCTCTTGATCGAAAGTAGTATACCAACATAAGGTGTAGAGAAAAAGCTAAGCATGGTAGAGAAAAACTTGACAGAAATTATGTTTCAAATTATTCCCCAGTGTTATTGACATCCATCCTTTAAATTTGTAGTTATTGTTGAGATTTGAAATAACTGTTGGTAATAATTTTTACTTAGTTAATGGTTAGTTACTTAAGTTAGTTGCGCATTCTGTCATGTGCGCTGCTTTTGGGAGTGAAGTTAGATACACAGAACACTTGACATAAACATGTTTTGTTTTGTAATGCTCGCCAGTCTTAAAAGAAAATAAACCTGTTGAGTAATTAAAAGTAAGACTTTTAATAAAACCAAAAAATAATAAATCAGCAGTTATGACAATTAAAACTTATAACATTCGAAATAATCTTCAGATTTCACTGGGCTGAAATGAAGGTCTTTCTGAAGGATAATATTGTAATAAATTTAAAGATATAAGCCCAATAATATGATGCCCAATTTTTATTGAAGGCAAATCCAAAGGCAGATTTAAGGGTATGGAACTGCACTGCTACATACTCTGCAAACCCCATCCCCACCATCTAGGGGCCCCCACAAACACATCATGAGCTTTTTTCAGTCGTCAAAAATACACGACAGGGAAGGTTTTATAACATGTTTATGGGATCTCCCACCAGCGTGATGCACAGGGCCCTAAGTAAGCTTGATCCACTACCTGGGTCTCCATTTACAAATAGTCGTGAATTTACTTCAAAAAGACAACATATCATATTGTAACGAAATGTAAATTGTAAAATTTAGTACGTAAGAAAAGTTTCTTAGAAAGATTGGATAAGGGGAAAGCAGGCCGCGATAATGCAAACGGCAGCTAGCGTTCCAGAAATTTCAGGCAAACGATAAGCCTTATCTGCGGGATTTTTCTAGAACCTGGGAGCCAAAACTATATAAAACGGTCGCCTTTTCCTCCAGTTAGTTAGAGTCAGTCAGCGTAATTGGTGAGTTAGTAATTAGAAGTAAATACTTAAGTTTCATTATTTAGTTGTAGTGTTCCGAGTTTAGTTTGGTAATAAAGTTGGTATTATTCAATTCACGTATTAATCAATTTGAACCGATAGCACGCAACAGTATCTATATTATAAACAGAATGTAAAGCGGATTCTAATATGAATATTTAAAGATATGAAGACGCAATGCAACTTCTTTATTGATATATCCAGGTATATTCGAGACAGGAGCGACGATGTTACTAGTTAAGACTTGCCTCAGAGTTAGAAGAAACGTTTTTTATGCCACCCATGACATTGTTTATTACGCTGACTTAAATGCGCTTGATAAAATTTTATTCCCTAATAAAATTTGTCGTTTTATTACAATTGTTTTAGTACCTATAACGTTTATTATACACGGAGAAATATTTGATGTTTTAAAATGGTATATAAAGACATTATCTTTAAGTCATTTAATTTAATGAATTGCGCTCGATAATACCCAAGAAAATAAGTTTAATATCGTATATTGTCCAAGTTATAAAAAGCTTTTGTAAAATTTATTTGCTCTTATTTATGAAGTGAGGACGCATAAGTAAAACTTGTTTTTGGGAAATAATTTATTTATTGGGGAAGTTAACTATTGTACGAAGGGTAACTCCATTATGCTTTCAAAGCACTGCGAGTAGGACGCGGAAAGAAGGTTAGATGGCGATGAACCGCCTTCTTAAACAAGGATAGGTTGTAATTTTTGGAGAGAATTTCTTTCGGTAACAAGTTCCATAACTTGGAAGTTCTATAGAAAAAAGAGTCTACGCAGACAGAAGTCTTCAGTGTGCCAAGCTGAACCGCACAGAAATTTGCTGTCTCCGACTGTCTAGTATGCCTCAAAAATTTTGCCCTTGGGGGGATCAATCCTATTAGTTCCTGCGAGCATCTTCCATGATAGTACTTGTAAAAAAGAGATAAGTCACCAACCATACGCTTGTGCTCTAGTGTTTCGAGAGAATCGGTCAGACTCTCGTCATCAATTAGGCGAATTGCTCTTCTTTGAATTGAATTCAAGAGAGCTAAAGTGTGTTTTGGGGCTGAATTCCAATCATGAGAATAGTATTCTAGTGTTGGCCTAACTTAAGTTTTGTATAGTGTTAATAGCTGATGAGATGTGAAGTACTTTATAGCTCTAAAAAGAAAGCCCAGCTTCTGAGAGGCGGATTTGGCAATGGCGCGCGCATGATCGTCCCAAAAGAAGTTAGTGCTCGCATTCACTCCTGCCTGGGATAGATAGATTAGATCCCATCGAAAAGATTTTACCGTCCATTAGTATGTTTGTTGCATTATTCCTTAATGTTTTCTTAGAGAAAATCGCGGCCTGAGTTTTTGAAGCATTGAAGTCGATCAAATTGTTCTTACTTTATTCCAGAATAATCTCGAGATCCCGATTAATCATCTGTATCTGCTGTTCCCTTAGTCGATCTGAAACAGCGACAGATAATGGTTTGTCGGAGAAAAAAGATGACACAAGGTTACTATCATCTGCGCAGCTATATATAGGATTGGAAGTTGAAGCTAAGAGATCATTTATGTGTAACAGAATAGAGTAGGAGAGACAAAACAGACCCCTGAGGCACCCCTGCGTTAATCGCAAATGTCTCGGATGAGATGCCATCGACAACGACCTGAAGAGATCTGTCAGCGAGAAAATTGGATATCAAATGACAGAGTCCAGAAGGAAGACCAAAAGATGTTAATTTAGCGAGAAGAAATCGGTTCCAGACTCTGTCGAAAGCCTTTGAGATATCTTCACCATGTTTTTTTATAGCTGTTTACAGATATGAGTAACATATACCAGTAGATCGCCAGTGGAACGTTGTTGTCTAAAGCCATATTGCCTGTCGGAGATGATTCTATTTTCCTCCAGATATTTGAAAATCTCGATGTTGATAACCTTTTCCATCACTTAAGATATAACGGGTAACAAAGGTATAATGCGATAGTTTTTAGCCAGATTCTTTTTTTTTCGTTTTAGGGACAGGCTGCACCCTAGCAGATTTCCAGATATTAGGGAATACATCTTTGTTGTAAGAGAGTGTGAACAATTTGCTTTGGACAGCAGTCAGCAACTCTGGGGCGCACTTCTTAAGAACAATAGCGGGAATACCATGTCGAGTTCAAGGAGAATCTTCCTGATTGTGCGTTGTCCGAAAACAACTTTAGGCATCGAAGTGCCAACCTTAGGAAGAATAGGAGGTTCTGCGTTTCGAGCAAACATTAAGGCTAACATGTCAGCCTTTTCCTTGGAGGTAGTACCAATATTGCTATTTTCATCTAGTAAAGGTGGAAAATTTGAAGATGTAAAATTCTTTCCAATCGACTTTGCAAATCCCCAAAAGCACCTGGAACCGTTCGGACAGTTGATAAACCTCTGGCGCATTTTACGATCGAAATCACCTTTTGCCTCGTCAATAATCTTACAAGAATTTTCAGAAAAGAATGTTCAGTAAAGAGTATAAAATATTGTTACGTATAATGGGTTCGATAATTCCAACTTCGTAAATTGTAAACACTTTATTTCCAACTTATTTCAGAACACACAATTATTATGACTCAACTAACTGACTATATGACTATCTGACTGACTAACTTGAGGGAAAAACGACCGAGTATTTATACCGCTCCGGTTTCTAGAACGGATTTCCGTGCAGATCGGGCTTGAGCAAGCGGAAAGTCTAGAAAGCTTATCTGCCGTATGATTCATTCTCGTGGCCGCTTCCCATTATCAAATGTTTCCACTTACACTACACAATCATTAATACAAATTTTACGACTACAGTTTGTTACAATGTTTATTAATAAATATTTAACCAGTATCAATTTATTTCTTCTTAATATACTCATCATTAAGAGCAATGCATTAAACTCATCTTTTCATCCATTTTAAGAAGACATCTGCAATTTACTAAATCTAGAGAATATGGGAAGAATGGGAAAACATATTAGGAATGCTTTTCACAACTAAAAACCTACCGATGAGACGTTTTGTTTCCAAAGGTTGCATAGCGGCTCGATTCAGTTTTCGAATGGAAGTTTCTGAAGGTTGACTCACATATATGTATATTATATACTGTACGGGAAGAGAAGCGTCGCGAAACAATGTTACCATTTTATATTCGATGCCTTTTAATGCTCTAACCCACACTTATGGGACATGTGGCGAAATTTAAAGGGAGATTTGGTTGCCGGTGCTTCCATTTCCGTACGGTACAACATACCGTGCATTTAAATGAAAAATATCCATCCTAAAAAACTTTAGATCGCCATTTCTAGAAAAAACGCAAAAATAGGTCATTAAAAATATACATTTTGTCATATTTATATCTATACTAAGTGCAACTGTCATCCCAGCGCCTCCAGACCAATCTCCTTTAATTTTTAAATAAGATATCCTGTATTTTGTTAGAGTTTTGGATTGCTCTTGACGAGTATATTTCAAAAATGTATAATGCTTGAGGTTTAGAGTGAATAATTGGAGAGTTATGGGTAAATGCATTTTAAAATTATGTTAAGAAAGGGTGCGTAGCATTAACAGTGTAATGACATTGGTAAACCATTTAACTTCTGTGTTTTATAAATTATCGCTATTAAGTAATTATTACATTGTCACAGTGGTTCAGTATCCAAAAGTGGACTGAAACAATGAAACAATGCAAGACCAGATGACCTTTTTTATTTTGCTTTCCCTGAAAAAAAAACACATAACAGTATGTAACAGAATTGAAGAGAATTGATGCAAGCATTTTTAAAAATAGGGTATGTGGCTAAAAAAGTGCACACACCAGAAAAAGTAGTCTGTAACGAAGCTACGGAAATGAGCATTTTAGAGTTAACTGTTTTCGAGAGCCAGAAGGCTAGAAATAACTACAATAGTAGAGAATGACCAAAATCTATGTTTCAAAATGATAAGCCACATTTAAGTTTGTATGTAAATGTCTAGAGGGGAGAGGAAGAAGATGTATGATGCTAGAGTGGCCATCTGGGTCGCCTGAATTGACCTCTACGGAATTTTTTTGTTAGCTCTGTTATCTAAAAACAAAAATCGAAGCAACACAACCAAAATCCAAAGATAGATTATAAGAAACAATTATTGATGAATGCTGAAAATTGACCCCAAGTATGCCACCATAAGTAATGTTAGGAATGATTTTGAAGCTAGATTAAGTCATTGTATGTAGATCAGCGGAAGTCAGCTTTGAACACCTCATATTTTTTAATTAAATTACTGAAGCTACTGTGATGTTCCATTCACTCGATTAATCCTTAATTAGTTTAAATTTAAATAGCTGAACCTTTAGAAATATTTAATCTAGACACAGTAAAGAGACTGTATTATACATTTTTGAAATCTCCTCGGCAAGAGAAATCCAAAAAGAAAATATAGGAGATTATATTTAGAAAAAATAAAAGCGGTTGATCTGTATATATTTATTGGTTGGTTTTTCGTTTTTTCCTAAAAATGACTGTCTGAAAAATTATTCAGTGTGGATAGTAGTCATTGAAACGCACTGTTCGTCAACCTTAATGGTTTTACGAGAGCCTGTGACTTGGGACCATGATCGTGGTTACAAAGTATTAGCGATGTAAACTTTCCAACACAGTATATAAGAAAGAAGATAGGATCTGATCGAATTACTAAAATCGAAGCGTGACATCTGCATCAAGATTGTGTATAAAAAATAACAATAATATAAAATAAAGTAAAAGCAATAACTAAAGGAACAGTGGACATTCTACACTGTCATTTCTAAGTTAATAACCTATTTGTTCGTAAATAACTAGTAGAATAAGGGGCGAAAGAAGTAAGGGAGTGGAGGCACATGATCTGGGGCTCATATGGATCTGTTAGGTAAACAATAAAAAGTCAGAAGTGCAGGGAATTTTTTACGGTCGCTAAAAAGCAAAATCGTGAGGTCAAGCTCCTTTTTTTAAATCATTTCAAATGAAATTGTATAGTGCCCGCCCAACCACCAACCAGGGGACCTGGACAAAGAACTGTAGGGGCCTGCGCACACAATGTGATATAGAATAACTTGCACTCCTTACTACCCAATAAATAGCTCGGAACCGGCACTGAAAATTGTGTAGGCAGACCTAAAAGTTGATATAAAAAAATTAAAGAAACATTCTTATAATCCAAAACTTTTTGTAAAAAATAAATAAGAAATAATTAAACATGCATTTGGTCAACTGTAACAATCCAGTAGCGGAAAAGAATGTATCAAAATTTAAAAAAAAATCTTGCTTAAAGAGTATAACTTTGCTTAAAGGGAATTTTAAGGTAAAAACTTAATACATGTTTGATCGATTTTGAAAATTCAACCTCCAGTTGAATAAGAAGGGATCTACAAATTAATATGGAAAAGAAAAATAAAAATCATTGGTAAATCCATAAGTGCACACCACGGAAATTGGTTTTATGTAAACTTTTAGAAACAAGCAGAATATGCCTCTTGAAGCTCAACATGCAAATCTTCTTTTCTCTCAAAACTACTCCTAATATTAAATATACTTTACGCCACATGTGTAACACAAAAAATATTCAGCATCATATTGTGTTTCTCTTAATGAAAGTCAGGGCTTGCAAATATAAAATTTCGGTTCGGTAGTTAGTACTTTGTTTAGTAAATTTATTGTAAAAATTTTAAAACAACCCAAAGTGCAATTTGTTTAGCTTCTATTTCAACAACAATTACTGGAGTATACATTTGATTTTATTATTTTCTTTTAAGTGCATAATGTGTAGCTTCTAGTATTTCAGTTGTTAAATGTGATTATTGTTCGAAAAGAAATAAACTTGGAGTGTCAGCTTTCACACGGTTTTCAAAATTTTGACATCACTGATATGTGGAGATTGCTTCAACAAAGAGTAAAAGAAATTTGAATGAAATAAAGAGAAAAAACTTTTCGTTAAATTATTTTTTTGTAAGTTTAATCCACTCGCAAAAGGTAACCCCATTATGCTTTCAAAGCACTGCAATTAGGATGCGGAAACAAGAATAGATGGCGATGAACCGCCTTCTTAAACAAGGATAGGTTTTAATTTTTGAGAGAAATTCCTTTCGGTAACAAGTTCCATAACTTGGAAGTTCTATAGAAAAAACAGTCTCCGCAGACAGAAGTCCTCACTGTGTCAAGATGGACCGCGCAGGAATTTGCTGTCTCCGACTGTCTAGTACGCCTTAAGAATCTTGCTCTTGGGGGGATCAATCCTATAAGTTCCTGCAAGCATCTTCCATGATAGTACTTGTAGAAAAGAGGCAAGTCACCAACCATACGCCTGTGATCTAGTGTTTCAAGAGAATCGGTCAGACTCTCGTCATCAATTAGGTGAATCGCTCTTCTTTGAATTGAATCCAAGAGAGCTAAAGTGTGTTTTGGGGTTGAACTCCAAACATGAGAACAGTATTCTAATGTTGGCCTAACTTAAGTTTTGTATAGTGTTAATAGCTGATGAGATGTGAAGTACTTTTTAGCTCTAAAAAGAAAGCCTAGCTTCTGAGAGGCGGATTTGGCAATGGCGCGCACATGATCGTCCCAAGAGAAGTTAGTGCTCGCATTCACTCCTAGGATAGATAGATTTGATCCCATTGGAAGGATTTTACCGTCCATTAGTATATTTGTTGCATTATCTCTTGATGTTTTCTTAGAGAAAATCGCTGCCTGAGTTTTTAAAGCATTAAAGTCGGCCAAATTGTTCTTACCCCAATCCAGAATAATCTCTAGATCCCGATTAATCGTCTGTATCTGCTGTTCCCTTAGCCGATCCGAAGCAGCGATAGATAATGGTTTGTCGGAGAAAAAAGATGACACAAGGTTACTATCATCTGCGTAACTGTATATATAGAATTGGAGGTTGAAGCTAAGAGATCATTTATGTGTAACAGAAATAGAGTAGAAGACAAAACAGACCCCTGAGGCACCCCTGCGTTAATGGCAAATGTCTCGGAAGAGATGCCATCGACGACCACCTGAAGAGATCTGTCAGCGAGAAAATTGGATATCAAATGACAGAGTCCAGGAGGAAGACCATAAGGTGTTAATTTGGCGAGAAGAGATTGGTGCCAGGCTCTGTCGAAGGCCTTTGAGATATCCAATGCCACAATCCTAGCCTTACCATGTTTTTCCATAGGTAAGTTACAGATATTACCCTTTTAAACTGTATTTAAGAGGAATTTTAACCTATGATATGTTTAAGTTATAAGAACCCGAGATCCCTAATTTTGATTTTTTTCTAATAAACTATTTAACCAATCACTTCCAAAATTAATTCTATTCTAAGAAATTCTGAATTGATATAAACAAAAGTGGTAAAAATCCATTAGGAATTGTGACCTGCATCGTGATAACATACATACACACAGACAGACAGAGTCGTTTTCCAATGAAGGCTTTTGGAGTTAATTGCCATTTAAACATGTAGCGTATCATCGCCTGGAAAAGTTGTTCTCCATTTATAAAGATGTATCACAACTGATTTAATGCAACATTATCCGAGATAAAATCATTTTTATGTCAAAAGTCGTGTTTCTTTGGGATTTTCCGATAATAGAGCAAACCACGATATTTGGTGCGTTTTATAATCCATAATATTGTTCAAAAAAACTATAAAGGTAATAACTGACCATTAAAGGGGTGAAAATGATACTCAATTTAATATGAATAAAAGAGATGTTTTATAAAACAAAACTATTTTTGAAGAAGTTGTTTTGTATCTATATGTTTGCCTTCCAATCATTGATCTATTCCAGTAATCCAAATTATTTACTAATCAGTTTTAATTAATTCAGATTATGCGAAATCCGTGACAATTTCACCAGTAAATTAACATGTCTTCTCTTCTGAAAATTTTTACTACGATTTTGTTACAAAATGTTTACTACGACAAATTATTCATAATTATTTGTAGAGGCTTAATTATTTATTGCTTGTTAATAATAAATTTTCATTGTTAGTTAATATCTTTCTACATGTGAAGGAAGTGCAGCTTTTTTTCAAAAAAATCCATTCATTTGTTTTTATCGGGGTTTTTGTTACTTAAATGTAGAAGTATCTTTGATGGTTTAATACTTTGTTTTGACAAGTCTTCACAAATAACACATTGTGGTTTATTAGGACAACGCACTGTTCCAAAGTGAGTTTTAATCGGGAAAAGGGTGTAATTCCACTTTGCTACTTATATTAAGCCCAACCGAGGCTTCAAGAACATTTTTAGGTGTCATCTAACTACAAGCTACAAGATAGGATACCTACTTATTACGTGAATAATAGCACGTAGTACCCTCGCGTACGGAAAAATATAAAAAGAGAGAAATCGAGATGTACAATGTGTTTTTTTTAATACACTCCACCCGCAAAAGATAATCTTATTATGCCTTTGGATATTCGAGATTGAATTGAAAATTGTGGATGGAAAACTCGCAGTTCTGAGAGAAAAATAAATATGTACCAAGTTTAAGGAAGAACCTACAATTTTTTTCTGGAAATTTGGAATTCAAAATAACAATTACCAGTTTAAAATTAAAATAGTCGAAAATAAGACGAACACTCAAAGGTAATAAGGTATAAAACCAAATTGGGGAGTGTGCAATTTTAGTTTTACGAACATTCGAGATTTTTGGGGTAAATTGAGCTAAAAATTAAAATCAATGGTAAGATTTCTTTAGGACAACTTTCATATTTACCATAAAAATTTTAGTGAACGACGGGTTAAAATGCCTATCGTCTCGAAACACACGATAGACTTATATCGGTAGGTCGAGATTTTAACGCAAACTCAACATTACTAACATGTTAACATTTAGGCAAATATCTCCGTGATTTATCAACCGATTTTAAAAAACTGTTTTTTGTTGCATTCGGTATAAAAAGATTTATTAATCGGGGTATCGCAAGAGGTACTTTGCTATTTAAATTTTTAAACTTGGGAGCTCTTAAAAGTAAATGAGTGGGGGATTAAAAAATACATGTTTAAATGGTAATTTAAAAAGAAAAATCGATCTATACGAGCATTTTTTTTAATATGTTTGTCCGCGGTCTTATAGAATTTATTTGTTACTTCAGGAAGCACGGTATAATGTTAACATTTGGGTTTTGCAGCGTGTACTATGTCACAAGATGCGCCTCGACATACCGTATAAGAGTATCGTGGGCTAGCACAAAATCTTCACCAAGGTTGATTTATGCATTACACATTGCACAGGTCTACAATGGATTTGGTGCCTGAAAAATTAAAACTGTTTTTAAATATGCTCCTTACGCTGGCAATTTTAGGTTTGACGCACGCAGAAAGCAAAACAGTTTTAGTCAAAAAATGATTTGTTTCAGACAAAAACATTTTTCTCTTTGTGTGTGCGTCAGTTCTAAAAGGGTAATTCAACGCTTGACGTCAAACAACCTGACTGAATGAACCTAAACGTGCTTTAAGACATGCGACTAATAACAGGTCATACACTTGCGGATTACTCTACTGAATTGGATATGGCACATATCAAATCAGAGGAATTAACTTTGCTTTAAAGGACAGGGCCTAGCCACAGACTGAATTCGCAAAGATAAATACGCAGATCGGCAGACTTTATCTGGCACAGACTAAATATCTCAGTTAGGTGGCCGTTAAAGGTTTTGATTCGTTCCTAACTTTGACCTCTTTAACTCAAAAATGCCGCGAGCTGAGCCCAATTCGTACAAAAGTGACCAGTAACAGCCCACTAACGTAAAGTTTCCTAACTGACAGATTTATTGGAAGCTCTAATATGTGTATATAGATATGTACGTTAATGGAAAGCATCATATTTAGTACGTTATGAGCCAAGTGCGCAGATATATCTTTACGTATTAAATCCGAAGATCAGATTAGTTCGTCTAATGGCCTGCTAATCAGTCAGTCCAATTAATTTACGTTGAGAATAGCAACATGGAACACTCTTAGTCAAAAAAGTTTTTGACTAAAACTGTTTTGCTCTTTGTGCGTCAAGTATAAGCATACATAAAATATTGGAAATATATTGGTATTAATTTTGAAGATAGAATATGTGTCGAACAATAGAATTATTTCATATTTTTTACCTTTTATTTCATCACTGAACTTAAAGGAAGCTTTCTTTTTGCGATTTCTTCACGTGAGATTTTCCATACATTCACACATAATACTTCATGTATTCACCTTACGAATTTCTTGATCTTTTTAGGTTCTAATAAATTTGCTTTTCTTTTCTTGCGCTTGGAACTGTCTATACAAACTTTCCAATCGTTTGGCTGGTAGTTCTTAGTTCAAAAACCTATTTTTAATAAAAGACCATCGAGATGCTTACAAAAAATATCACTTTCTGAGTTAAAAATGGAAGCAATTCTTCTTCTTTAGTGCAATAGCATGTAATTTTAGTACATGGAGAAGGTAAATTCCTTTCCTTGAGTCTGGATGTCAACATATTCGATCTGTTTGTTATTTTTTTTAAAGGTCAAATTCTGATAAAAGTCACTGAGTAAAATGTATGGGTTTTGTCTATGTATCTTCTAAGCCATCAGTCTCTTTGTCAATATAAGCTTAACTATCATCAAATGCACTAAATTGCATATCTGAAAGATCACGAAAGTTGGAACAGGGTAGCCTTCTGAATGAGAACTTTTAGCATCTACTAGATCGAAATAGCTTTTTTTTTAGGTCAATGCCATGTAGCTTTGATTAAAAATACCATTCATCATAGTAATTTATTGGTTGTCCTCCACATCGCTTCGAACTTCAATGAATTTCTGTTACCATTCTTCCATTGCCTTAAATGTTCATTACTCATTTTGCAAACATTGTTTGAAATCCACGGTTTATCAACTGCTTTTAAATAAAAGAAATACCCATTTGTCACAAATTTAGATATTGGTTTTTGAAACATTTTCACACCATACTTGCCACAAGCATAACAAAAAAGTATAGGAGTCGTTTAAATACTACTATCTTGATGATAGTAGTATTTAAACGGCTCCTATACTTTTTTGTTATGCTTGTGGCGTGTGAAAATATTTCGAAAACCAATATCTAAATTTGTGACAAATGCGTATTAGTAAATAGTAATAGTAATTAGTAAAATAGTAAATAAAACGAATAAGGTGCTATCTTGATGATAGCACCTTATTGGTTTTATTTACTACCTTTTTTATTTGCACAAACGACAAGAACAAATTGGTTGAATGGCTACTGGAAAGATATGTGAGTAGATTAAAAACTATACATGCTTTTGATAATTTATTATTATTTGACTGGATGTAGTGCTACACATTATGCGTTGAAATTAAGTTTAGATCTCGGCGGTATCAAAATATGTTTATTTTGTAGACTCATCTTATGTAATATTTAGAGTCCGGATTTTACGTAAAATCCCATAAATCCTATGATGCTACCCTTTTACCTTTTTTGGCGTTTTTCCTATATTATTGCCTAAATTTCAATTTTGCTTGTTGTTAGCCTTTTCATATATGATTCGGACCTAATTTGAAAAAATTTCATTATTTATCCTTTTCTCTGGGTTTTTCTAAGAACAATTCACATTTTTGAAGAATTTAAAATAACAATAAGAAGCTTTAAGTATAAATTTGCAAGAAATGTAATTTTAAACGATTACCTCATGACCCACCCATCCTTTTAAGTTTTGCCTGCTACTGTGACGTAATACAATTGAATTGGGTTGCTCATATTAATCTTGATTTCTAAGTAAAGGGAGATTTTGTGGTAAAATGATAAAATTACATTTCTTAAATTTATCTTTGAACTATCTTATGCAAAATGCACTTGTGTGAAAATGTCTCCAGCGAAACAAAGTGTTTTACTTAACCACATACACAACTGAAGAAAAATAGTTTAATTGTAGATTTTGTAACAAGTTAAATTATAAATTATATCACAGCAAACATTTTTTTCAGAAATAAAAAACGTTGTGTTAATTTCAATTACACACAAAAAATCTCATCTTAGGCAACATACATTCTTGCTGAGTAAGATAAAAAGTTGGTTTATTTTTGGCCTTGCCAACTTCTTGCTGGTTTTATTCTTGCCTTCCTAGCAAGAGTCTTGCTTTTTCTTGTTCTTACTGGTTTATTTATTTTACACATGAGCAACAACAAAAGAAATCCGGAAATAATTGCGACATGATCAGTTTAAAAAGTACATCATGCCCGAAAAATGTAAAGTAGAAGGAAACCCATAAATTGGGGACGTCGGCTCTCAAAACAAAAACCCACCCAAAATTTATTTTAAAAAAATTGAAATTTTAAATAAAAAACTCCGGTTATGCCGGAAGTTGACACCAACTTCGTTATTTTAAATGAGACACCCCATACACTTTTGCATTTTTTAATTACATATTTTAAGGCCACTTTAAATAACAAATATTGCTCCTAAAATTTATAGTTTTTAAGATAATTGGATTTTTATAAAAAAGTTAACAGATGCAAGTTTCCACGAAAATCTTCGTATCTTTTTCCAGAAACTAAATTTATTTCATATTTGGTATGTGAGCAGAATGCATACGAAGCTATCTTGCACAACTTTCATAGATTAAAAAACATTATACCGAGTGTTAAATTCAGGTCTGCATATTTTGGTAAATTCAAACAGCGATAACTTTGTTATCTCATGTAGAACACCCTATATTCTTTTAGCCTAGCTTATGTAGATTTTAGTTATCTTTCACCTAATACAAGCTGTCTAAGGGTTGCTTTTAAAACTTTTAGAAATAATTGCAATTTTTTATTTTTTTTTGCCATTTCACATTAAATGAACTCTTATCAGGTTGCATATCAGTGACGTTATGAGTAGAAATAATCTCTATGGACAACTATACTGTTCCAAAACCATTTGTCAAATTATTTATAGTGTGTGTGTTTATAGTGTGTGGTGAAGCTAAAACGAAAACATCCCCGATCGTCTGTTTTAGTAATGAGAATTATTTTAAATTGTTTATTATTTTCTGACTATGTAACAGATTAATATCACAAACATGTGATAAAGTGATAAATTTGCGATTCGATATTCAATAAAGCCTCCATGAAATCCAATAAAGCGAATGGTAGAAAATCTCACCAATTTTGACTCCGTCAAAGAGAAATCAGGTAGAAGAAAATCTGTTGTTGATAATAAAAATGTCGAAATAGGATTTCCAATTAGGTCAACTAGTCATGTTTTAATTTTAGCTTCATCACACAATATGAACTACTATAAGTAATTTTACTGATTTTTTTATAATTTAAATGTTTTAAAGTACATTTCATTTGCTTCTACTTATTATGTCACTGATATGCTACTCAGTAAGAATACAATGGCCGTGAAATAAAAAAAAAACGTTAAAAATACAATTACTTCCAATAGTTGTAAAAGAAACTTTTCCCAGTGCCTATATCAGTTAAAAGATAATTTAAATCTGCATTAGATAGGTCTCAAAAATATATGGTGTTCTATTTGAGATAACAAAGTTATCGCTGTTTGAATTTACTAAAATGTACAGTCGTGAAATCACCACTCGGTATAATGTTTTTCAATAAGTAAAAGTTGTGCGAAGATAGCTTTGTATGTGTCTTACTTTCATGCCAAATATAAAATAAATATCTAGTTTCTGGAAAAAGATACCAAGAATTTTGTGGAATCTTGCATCTGACAATTTTTTTATAAAAATCCAATTATCTTCAAAACTATAAATTTGAGGAAAAATGTTTGTTATTCAAGGTGGCCTTAAAATATTAATTAAATTTAAAAATGAAAAAATATATAGGGTGTCCTATTTAAAATAACGAAGTTAGTGTCGACTTCCGGTATAACCTGAAATACTACAACTTTGCGAATATTTTAGTTATGTTGGTCCTATCGTCTTTGATAAGTTGACAAATTTTTAAATGTTTTAGATGAATATTTTGTCAGAAATCG
This sequence comes from Dastarcus helophoroides, assembly GCA_028583605.1. Lineage (NCBI taxonomy): Eukaryota > Metazoa > Arthropoda > Insecta > Coleoptera > Bothrideridae > Dastarcus > Dastarcus helophoroides. The sequence goes on from CM053326.1 coordinate 9,182,445, forward strand.
ATCGCGGCGACTCCCAGTGGACACGCTTCATAGAGAAAACCTCACATTAAAAAAACCTTGTTTTAGTAATGATTTTGTGTTTTTTGTCCTGGAATATCTATTGGCGAAACTCAGTTTCAAAATTTCAGTTTATACTTAAAATTTGAATTTTTCAACCATTTTCAAATTTTCAAGAAAATCTCTATATATTTTTAATAAAAAATAGAAAAATTGCAAATTTAGAGAAAACACTCAACGTTTAAACATTTTATTTGGACATTTTGAACTTCTTTGGAACTTCAAATTCATCAACATTTGATAATTTAAATTAAAATTTTTCAGTTAAAATTTTTACTTTAAAGTCGAATTTTTTGTCATTACACTTACATTTTAGGTGTTGTTGCTAAAATTGCGATAGTATATGCAGTAGAAATGTTAATTTCGAAATTTCGAGAAAAAATTAAAATAGAAACATTTGGACAAAACTTAAGAAAAATGAAAAAAAATAAATATTCTTGGAAATTTCAAAACATTGAAGGAACTCTAAAAATAAATAATCAGGAATTTTGCTTTGAAACTGGAGATTTTATTATTTTGAGAAAAGTTAGGGGTTTTTTTTAAATTTTAAATTTTTTCCAATTCTGAAATTTTGATTTTAAATTAGTGTTAATGCTTTTTCTTAATTTTCCACTTCAGAGTCGACTTTTTCGACTTCATATTTAAACTGTCGACTTTGTTTACGAAATTCTGAAAAAAAATATATATATTACAAATTTAAAGTTGAAACTTGAACTTTTAAAATTAGAATTCCAACTTTTAGTAATAAATCAAAATTGAGCTGAGTTTAGTGGGGACACATTGTGCGAATACATTTTAGAAGTTTAAAAAAATTGAGTTAATGTAAAAATGTTCTGGTTAAAATTTTAATTTGAGAAAGAATTACAATATACAAATCTGTACCCCAGGAGCAAACTATGTTAAGTCATAAAACTAATTTTTGTGATAAACAAAGTCACTTAACGTAGTTTAGATCTAGAGTAAACTAGGACTTGACATTTTTTTAAAAGCCTAAATTTGCTCTTTATGTACATATCTTAATGCTGAAGATAGCAAATTAAAGAGGTTGTTCTAGACATAACATCTTTAACTTATTTTGGGAAAAATTGAACTTAACATAGATTGCCTCAAAGTACAGAAATGAAAATTGAAACTACGATAATAAAATTAGGAAGATAAAGAAATGTTTAAAATTTCTAAAAAAAATGAATTTGGGATACTTAAACAGTGTTAGAAAACTCTAACACTGAAATTTGTCTTTTTAATTTTGATGTTTTCTGAAATGTCAGTTTTCTTCAAATTTCTGTTTTAAAGGGGACGCCAGAATTTATTACTTGTAAAATAATTGTGTATTTAAAATGAATTAAAAACACTGTTCTGGAGCTTATTTTATGAAAATATTTAAAAAATCAAGAAATCTTGCTTCTTGCTAAATTTTTGACAATATAAGAACAAGAAAAAGGAAGGCAGGAACAAGAAATTCGGGAAGCGCTAGCCGTTAATCGAAAAATGAAGACAAATATATCAGGCAAGCAAAAATGTATAAACTTTTTATTAGAATTTTATATTAATCAACGGGTCTTAATTTTTGTAATTCTTTTATTGCAAAAATAATTTTCGGAAAAAATTATTTCGCTGGAGGAGAAAAAGCGACAAAAAAGAAGGTTGTTTATGCTTTTTATTGCAAAAATAATTTGCTTTAATATTATTTTCTTCCAAATATAGATTATATTTTTAAAAATGTACATTTTTTGAAAGTATCCATCTTTTGAAGAAACTTTAACTAGATTCACGCTAATGCTGGTGAAAGCGTTACCGAACGAGAATGATGTAATTTGGACATTGTCTGTCGATTCTTCATGGTGGACTCTTATTGTCTGTCGATGTAGAGAAAAACTTTTTAAATTATGCGAATTTATTGACGTAAATTTTACAATGAAAAATATTGAGAGACATTTAATTTGTATTAGGGGAAAAACAAATATTCAAAAATTTAAATTAATTTAATTTAATACATGTTTTCCTCTTAATTGTGGTTTTCATCTTATGATGCCTATTTTAGAGTATTTTGCCTTTTGCTGTCTTTTTAGCTCTTTGTTTTTGCCTAATTTCACATTTTTCTCATATTTTTACCTTATTTGGTTGTGCCTAAAATCAAGTCTTTAAGCATTATTGTTTATTGTTTTATTTTTATTTTTTATTCACATATTTTTTATTGCTGAATATGTACTATGAATGCCTAACTTTCCTACCTCAGGTTTACGTGTTCATTAGTGGAATTAAACCCGCTTGGTTTCATTGTTAATGTGATTTACCCCATTCATCCCTACTAAAATACAGAAACATAAAGCTTAAATAAAAAAAAAACAAGACTTCACAGTTAAACAAATAACTTCCTCTCTCTCTAAATAGCATCCTTTCCGCAACTACATTCCGCCACCGGTAAAAAAAAGATATTCAAAATGTAATTAGCGAATACATTTAAATATAGAAGGGATTTGTTTTCTTATCACCGGATACAATCGGAGCTGTTAGGGTAATATTGGCAATATAAATAGAACTCCATGCTATTAAACAGTCATTAGTAGATGTCCTTTGTAAACAGCCATTTCCGGCAATGACCACCACATTAGGAAATTATTCATTGTTTATTTACTATTCTAGAGTGAATTCAACTTAAAATTTGTTGAAATAAAGATAAACTCCAAATACTCCCATTTCATTTTATTTTAATCTGATACGTTTCGTCAAGAAAGAGAAATAGGAAATTGGATAGAATATTAGGCAATATTTAGTAGTTTTCAACATGAATTTACAAAGGTGATAAAAGTTATTAATTATTTTTGTGCATTGATTAAAACTAGAAAAATAAAGATATAATAATTATTAAGGCTAGGAGTTCATCATAAGTTTTCTAAGATTTATTATAAAAAAAAATGTACAAATATAGATCTCTGATCCTAAACTTTATCATGCAGGAAAGTTTAAAAGTGAACCAGTTCTTATTTACCGCACAATCTAACATATCTTGAACATTTATACTGGCGATGTAACAATATTGTTATTATATATGTGACACTTTTAAATCCAAACGATATAGGAAGAATTTAAAGTTATTTATAAATTTACGTGAATATGAAATCGTACCTACCTGAAAAACTCTCTCCGTTATATAAAACAGCTGATTAAAACATTATTGGCGGAATGATGGTTTTTATCAGTTATATGTGTACGTTGTTTGTGGCATAATTAAATTCTATTGCTGTAATAAAACTACGAAATTACATAATTTAGTCAATTTTAACAATTTTCGAAAACCCATCTTACTAATTTTATGTTCCGTGAAATGCTTGCATTAAATAAAAACAAACAACATTCCAGTCAAGGTAATGTGTGCAACTTGATAAATTTATTGCATTTAATGTCTATTTTCTACACCTAAAAATTTGTTAATGGTGTCGAATAGAAATACTTAGAATTCTAGAACGTTAAGCAGATGATATCTCTGATTCTCCAAATTTCATTACCATTGATCTCTTATAGCTTCATTTAAAGCTAGAAATATGTGATTTTCAAGTTTTTGCTACTGCACGCAGTGGGTTTCTTATTTTATTATGTTACCGTTTTATTTCCAAGTCTGATAAATACCCAATAATACATTTGCAGTAAACAAGTTAATTGAAAAATCATTTCCAAATCAATGCTTTGTTTCTCTACAAAGATAGAGTGCCACAATTTTGGATTATAAATTTATAAATAAAAAATCAGCGGTAAAACCAATGGTGCACTCTACACAAAATTATTTTATCAGGTCTTCGAACCGGAATTGAACCGGAAACAAAACATCAAAAAAAGATCTATTTTTCCTTGGAACAATAACCGGAAGCGAACTGCAGAAAAATATCATTTAATTTGGCTAGTTCAAACGAGTACGTTAATACAATCTTACTCCACTTAAATTGCAAAATTATATTGCTTAAAAATATTTAAAAAAATAACACAGTGTTGTAGGAATTTATAATGGCCTTATACAGTGTCCACAAAAGTGATATTCATTAAAATAACCACTATCTTTTTCCAAAATTGAAACATGGATAATAAACAATTATTTATATTTATCATGTATTTAAACAGCAACTCTAAGAAAATTTTAAACAATTTTAACTAGACGGTACTATGCAACTTAAAATTATCTTGGGTAATAATATAATTATCAGATTAAATTAAAGTACATGTGTCAGGGTAAACGAGACGTTCTTGATAGTAGCCATCAGAGGGCACATATACGCAGCTCTTTTTAGGGTTCCATACTTCAAAAGCAAAAAATGGAACCCTTACAATCTCACTCTCGTGTTCGTCCGTCCGTCAGTTACAAGTTTTCCTTAAAAAAATATGCAACGTAGAAATTCGAAATTTTGAACAGCGTTAGTTCTCGATGATCCACGCAAAGGCCGCCAGCCAACGATTAGAAAAAGAAAATATTTTATAATAAAATGGGCTCCGATAAATCATGTGCTATTTTTTTTATGTTCAATCCACTCGCAAAGGATAACCCTATTATGCCTTCAAAGCACCGCGAGTAGGATGCGGAAATAATGATAGATGGCGATGAGCCGCCTTCTTAAACAAGGATAGGTTGTAATTTATGGGGAAAATTCCGTTCGGTAAGGAGTTCTATAGTTTGGAAGTTCTATAGAAAAAAGAGCCTCCGTAGACAAAAGACCTCACTATGTCAAGCTGAACCGCACAGGAATTTGCTGTCTCAGACTGTCTTGTGTGTCTTAAAAATCTTGCCCTTGGGGGCATCAATCCTATTAGTTCCTGTGAGCCTCTTCCATGAACTTGTTACCGAAAGGAATTTTCCCAAAAAATTGCAACCTATCCTTGTTTAAGAAGGCGGTTCATCGCCATCTATCCTTGTTTCCGCATTCCTACTCGCAGTGCTTTGAAAGCATAATGGGGTTACCCTTTGCGAGTGGATTAAACTTAAAAAAAGTACTTGTAGGAAAGGGACAAATCACCAACAATCCGCCTGTGCTCGTTTTTAATTAGGACGAATCTACTCTTCTTTGAATTGAATCCAAAACAGCTAAAGTGTCCTTTGGCGGTTAGGCTCCAAACATGAGAACAAGTATTCTAGTGTTGGCCCAACTTGAGCTTTGTATAATGTGAGTAACTGATGGGATGTAAAATACTTTTTAGCTCTAAAAAGAAATCCTAGATTCTAAGAGGCGGATTTGGCTATGGCGTGCACATGATCGTCCCAAGAGAAGTTAGTGCTCGCATTCATTCCTAGGATAGACAGATTAGATCCCATGGGGAGGAATACTCTTCATTAGTATGTTTGTTGTATTATCCCTTGATGTTTTCTTAGAGAAAACCGCGGCCTGGGTTTTTGAAGCGTCGAGGTCGACCAGACTTTTTCTTATCCCATTCCAGAATGATTTCAAGACCCCGATTAATTATCTGTATCTGCTGTTCCCTTAGTCGATCAGAAGCAATGACGAATAAAGGTTTGTCGGATAAAAAAGATGACACCAAGCTACTATCCTCTGCGTAGCTGTATATCGGATTGGAAGTTAAAGCTAAGAGATTGTTTATGTGTAACAGAAGGATAAACCCCTGAGGTACTCCTGCATTAATCGCAAATGTCTCGGATGAGATGCCATCGACGACGACCTGGAAAGATCTGTCTGCGAGAAAACCGGATATCAAATGACAGAGTCCAGGAGGAAGACCATAAGATATTAGGTAATATATTGTGTGGGATATCATTTTTAAAAGCTGCATCAAGGGATCCTAAAATATATTTTTTTATAATATTCAGTCTAATCGTCTTAAAGATACAGCTCAGAATAAGTCAGAAATTACCCTCCCCCCTTTCACATAGGTTTCTAAACATAAAATTTTGATTTTAGTAGGGTTAGTAGATACTGGGTTATAGATTATTATCGGAAAAACTGCAAGTTTTTTCAATATCGTGATAATTGTTGAGAAAAAAAATATGTTATAGAAAAATAGGTGCTTGCATTCGAAGGCTCTTTGATCAATATGTTAATAATTTTTTTTAAATAAGAAACTTGATTTAGCTGAAGGATAAAGTGCAAAACAAATTTTCCCCTCACATTATTTCATTTAGATGAATATTTTCGGAGTTAGCACTAGTTTATTAAATTGCACGCAACGCAGTAATCGCGGTTGAAGCGCGATCTGAGGCGATCTCATAAGCTACGTTAGCCATCGACTTATTGAGAATTGCGACATAATACTTTTCATCTGAGACATTATCAACACACTAATCAGTTCCATAACTATTTGGATTGGTTGTAGAAAAAAGTTTGTATGCCTGAAAATAGCAATTTTGTTATTTTTCAATTTTAATACAACAAAATTTGGATAAAATTTCAAATTCAGACATAAAGTAAAAATTATTTAATATGGCCTATTGATTATTCATGGTAATAATTGGTACGGAACCTTAATTGTACGAGCTCGACTCGTTCTTGGCTGTATTTTTTAAGACGAAAAATTTCGACTTAAATTTAAAATCCTAGTTTCTGCTAGAAATTACAGTTTTAGACCCAAAATCTCAAATTATAACCCTATGTTTTTATTTTATTGTTTTTAATGTTTTCTTTAGTTTTATCTACTGAGTTTCTCTTTGAAACTTTGGCTTCTTTTATTACAATTAATTCTTGTATATTCATTTATTTTTATTAGATCCCCTAAAACTTCAGCTTTGAATTAAAATTTTGACTTTCTGTTCTATAAGATAAAGTAAGTTCACCAAATGAGGCCTACCTTAATGTTTTTATTACCTAACTAGCAGGTTTATAATAAAAATGCACGGGTAATTTGAAATATTTATATTTATTTATTGAACTTTGTAATAAATAAAACAAAATTGCTTTAGAAACAAAAATCACACTTTTGTGAACACAAATAACTAAAATGTCACCTTGGCCTTATTGGGAACCCTGTCTTAATAAACCTTAATAAAAACAAGTAAGCATTCAATTTTTTAATTAATACAAAACGTTGTCAATACTTATATTAAATCTAATGAGATCCTATTAATTACTTTTGGTCATTTTAGATCAGACTTAACGAGTTTCTCATCATGTAAAAGTGCTACATTGATCAGCCTTTTTCATCTTTTTTTTAGCGATCTCCTGAACAGTAAAATATTTTATCAGCAGGTGTGAGTCCAGCACACACCTCATGATACCAAACGCCACAATTAAGACATTGTCGCATATCATCAACTCGATCTTCTTTACAAGCTGGACAGTACCAGGAAGGTTTATTATCGTGAAGTTTTGGTTTAGATCCCGTAAGCTTATCTGCTGTCAAAAAAGCAGTCTTTACTGAGGTTCGCTTTCGCGTTGCAGCAACTGCAGGTTGTGAAGATGTACAGACAGTAACGGACGCTGATTTTCGTATCTTTGTGTTAATCTTTATTATGGAAGAAGTATCAGAAACATCTTCTACTCTTGACAATGGTACAGTAATCTGTGATGTGGAATTCGTAGCATTGTCACCAAACAAATCTTTTGTTAGCTCTTGAGCCCTGTAATTCAGATACTTCTTACGTGGAGCAGTCGCTGCAACTTTAAACTTAGGGGTTGGTAAAAATTCATGAATCTCACATGTGGTTGATTGATTGTCTATCTTATGTAGAGTTCCAGCATTCGGATTGTTTTTTGAGAGCAAGGATAGTGGAAAATTCTCAGTATCTGTGCCTGACCCATCTGAATCTTCCACATTTGCAGTTGAAATCTTTTGTTCCCGCGATTCATCAGATAAGACAGCAATATTCTCACTGTTTGTAGGATTTGGAAGTTCTGACAAGGCAGAGGGCCTAAACGCCTTTTCGGGAATAGCATCTGGGTGATATGGATATAACCCTGTAGCGCGAAACTCATTCGAGATATTGGTAACAGTCATACATTTCGGCCATACTTGTGAGAGAATGTCATTCAAGCTTGTCTTGTTAAGGGTTCATTCGGGATGCTGATTGACGTATTTAATCAACTCTTGGTCCCAATGGTGCTCAAAAGAAGGATAAACAGATTTATCTATGGGCTGTAACTCGTGCGTGGTATTTGACGGAAGACAATATAAAGTAATGCCACATTTCTCAGCTTCCTCGACAATAGTAAAGTCCAGGTGGCATTTTACACCATCAACTATGAGAAAACATGGCCCCGATGTTCTATATTTATGCAATTGATTAATAAACTCTATAAAAGTTCCTGTCGTCATACTTCCTTTTGGCGTCAACTTTATCAGAGAGCCTGTAGGTAAATTATCTTGGAATTTTGGCTTTAGTTTCTTGCCTTTAAACAATATCATTGGCGGAATAGCTGATCCTATAGCATTTCCGCAGTCTACTACAGTCACAGTTTCAGCATGCTCATTCGCTATTTGATGAACTCTCTTTCTCCCTTTGGTTTTCAGAACTTCCTGCTGATGATGCAAAGATATGCGACAATTTTCTTCATCGATGCTGTAAATGCTTTCAGGTTTATGTTCAATTCCAAGTCTATCCAGCACGCTTTTGTATTTGGAAAAGTGATCGCCAACAATATCTTTATTTAATTTTTGAGCACGAGCTGGATTCATCATCTGTGCTTAACGACGTGCTAATTCAGGGTGTCGTTTGAGAAATAACCTCAACTATTTCTTCCCTGCGGCATTTTTGGCATCATTGAAAGTGTTTGGAATTTTCTTAATTTTACAGAATGAAAAAGCCTGTACGCGCAACATCTTTGAAGTCATCGGCACTACAACATCAGCCAAACGTATAATTCTTCCGACAAGTCCAGCGTCTTGTTCTGTAGTTAATGTAGCCGACCGACCTGGCTTTCGTGTAGTCGAACCACTCGCTAGATGGTTACGTAGGGTTCTTCTTGGGATGTTGCATTTGGCTGCAGCAGCATATGTAAATAATATAATCCTTTCTACCATTTTAACAGCGTTTTCCATCTGTTGCGAAGTCCGTTGAGCCCTTTTTTCCTTGTGATAGAAGCTGGTGATCCGTTTTCTATGATGTTACTGACAACAAGGGTTTACTATTTTACTGTGGTACTTTTCTAACTGACATAAAGCATTGTCCTAACAAGGCCTGTATCTGTGCCGTTATAAGGCCTATACATTATTTTTCCAGCCTTTATTGGGGCATGGCACATGGGTAAACAAAACAACAATTATATGGATTACACCGATATTATAGGTTTTTTACTTATGTGAGGAGATGGCTAAGCGTATAATTATCCTATAGACAAAACACAGCATACCGTGTACGAAAAAAAAAAATAAAAATACTTCCTGTTTACTCTGCCAGGTTCCAATACACTCGCGGCACGGGCCACTTGCTGTGCTTGTGTGCGTTAGTTAATGCAGACGCACACTTCTACAAACATTGGTGGCCATTTGGAATCGTGAAGCGGAAAATTTAAAAAATAGGCCTTATTAAGGACATAGGCTTTATTTGGCTCACCCACCTTACTTCCCACCAGATTTCAGCAATTTTTTTCTTAAACTGTCGTTTCCGGGAGTTTTTCTGTTCTTTAATGTTTTTACTGTGCGTTCAATGTTCTTTGTTTTGATCTCTACCATTTCTTCATTCCAATTTGTCGTTGTAAGTTGTAGTGGGTCAATCTTATTCTTCTTTGTACAGATTTTTTTAAAGTATTTGCCCACTCTTAGTTATTGATTGGGTTTATCTTTACAATTTCGTTTACTTCTGCCTTTCTGTTTTTTAGCATTTGCCATATTTTCTTTTGGGATCCATACATATCTCGCTCCATGTTTTTTGTATATTTTCCCCAATATTTTTCTTTTATCTGTCTTATTTTTTGGTTGGCTATGTTTTGTTCTTCGACATAGAGTCTTCAGTTTTCGTCGTTTTATACCTTAGAAATGCTTTTTTCTGTTTGTCTTTTATTTCTTTTACCTCTTTAGTAAGCCATAGCCTTTTATTGTTTAGTGATGGGTATAGTTTAGTTTTCGATGTTTTTACAGCTTCTTTTGCAGCTTCTAAAGTATTCGTTTTTAATTTTTTTTCCATGCTTCGTCTGGACTGTCATTCTCTTTTATGGAATGTTTTGTATATTTTGTCTTTTAGTTTCATTTAGTACAGGTTTTTTGTGCTTTCGTCTTCTAGCACCTCGATGTTGAGTTTTTCGGTGTATTCTCGGCTGCCTCTCGTTCTATTCGAGTAACTTATTCTTATTTTGCAGAGTACCAGCGAGCAGTACTTCCAAGTGTTCAATGTTCTCACTTTCAGTATCTGCGAAGGCGTACATCTACATGTTTTATTAATTGTTAAAAATAACAATTTCTTTTGACCTACCATTAAAATATAGGGGTCTTCCAAAGAAAACTTGACCTCCTATGATTAAAAAATCGAGAAATATTTTAGAACTCGTCGAGACCGGCCAATTTATGTTATTGGGAGGGCCATTTTCGGTGGTCAAGCAAACTTGATATGTTCATACGCCTGTCAACCCCCACATTTCGCCTATAAATTGGATATACTAGTTTTTAAACAGGGTGATCTATTTCGGAGTACCACAGAGCATTAATATAAAAATTTTTTTCAATGAAGACTCTTATTTTTTGCCACGGTAGAGCATGTTTATTTAATGTCGATTTTAAGTAATTAATTGATTAAAGTCCATTAAATCTGCAAAGATTTTACAAACATTTTTTTTTTTGTAGAAAAGTTTCTGGTGTGCTCTGAAGAAACTGAAACATATAACATATTTAGTTCAATTTGTGCGCAAATGGTTGTGGTATAGTGTCCAGCATGGTGCAGTTCAGAGCACGTTAGCCGTCTTTATACAAAAAAATATAATTGTTTGCAAACCCAATAGACTACACTTAAATAACCATTCAAAATAAATGTCAAGTATATCATATTTTTGAAAAGTTTTCTAAACAGACTTTTTTGTGGCGTCAAATAAATTTGTGTTTATATTAAAAAAAAATATTGAAGTTTTGTGATACTGTAAAATAATTTACCCTGTATACAAGCAGTTGTCCCATAGGCTGCTACGTGTCATTCAATGGCCATTTAAACATTTTTTTAATGAAATCGACTTTATGAGGCCAACACTCTTGGCGTCTTACACTATTACACAAATATGGGTTTCTCAATATTTAGTTTTTAAATCTTAATTTCAAAAACAATGCATCAGTGTATTTACAATAGAAAGTGGGGTATTTTCAGTTTGAAATTTTAAGTGCAGGGTTGATGGGGGTTAGGGGAATGAAGATATCAGTTTGGCTTGATCGTCAAAGGACCCCTCCAAGGACATAAATCGAGGGGTCTCGGCAAATTCTAAAATATTTCCCGGTTTTTTAATTATAAGGGTGGTCAAGTTTTCGTTGCGAGACCCTGTATATTATTATAAAACGAAAACTATTGCATTAATAATGGGAAAAACTACAATCAAGGTTACAAATACATCATAAGTAGCTCAAATCTATAATCTAATCAAATGCAATACAATTAAAATATATATCTTATAATTTAATAGTAAGAAGCATACAAATTGGTTTCGTTTAGTGATATCTATTTGAATAATATTGTAATTTAACAATAGTAAAAATTTACATACAAACCTAAATCGTTCCAATAAGGTCTATGACATTATGTACTACATCAATAGCTTATCAGTTTTTAACAAGCAGGTGTTCATTTTATGGTATAGCGAGTAACATAAAAAAAATACATAATTCTTGTAATTTATCTGCTGATATTTAAGAGAATATTTTTTAAAATTGAAAATAATTTACGACAAAAAGGAAAGAAGCACAGCTATTAAATAATTTGTTAATATTAAACACCTGGACAAGTTCAAAGCTTAATTAAAAATTAATATGATTAAGACTGATGTTTCATAATCGTAAATGAATATATTTTCATAAATTAATTTATCTATTTATAAATATGAACGTTGCAAGGGATGATGCTGTTACATAAAAAACATATTTAAGATATTGCCACCATTCATAAAACGAAATTGCAGAAACTAAATAAATTAGAAGTTAGAAGAATTATATCATGTGCAATGTAAAGTATAATTTAAAAATAATTTAGAATTTAAGTTTTATTTATTTACTTATTTACACATGAGCATACTGTAATTAAGAAAAAACAAAAAAAAGGTTGCATAAATTTTAAAAGCAACTGCAGGGTGTTACAAAAATAAACCTTTTATCTGTTTGTTTTTTAACGGCACCCATAAAATCAAACTGATACGGACCTGAAAGCACGTAACATCCTGATAACCTTGCTTTTATCATACAAAATCTGGAGAAAAAAAGTTATTTTTTTATATAAAAGCAAGTAAAAAATAATAAGATTGTCCTTCGTGCAGAAAAAAATATCTAATGGTTATTTTTAGAGCTACGATTAGAGCATACAATTTTGAATATGTCAAAGAAGTTTAAACCTCAATACAGAACATTAAATCTATGTAAATAAAATAAATCTAAAATTTTATGTAAAATTTAAAGATTGTTGGTAAAACCAAAACTGCACACCAACTGATTGGTTTAGAGTTTACAGTTAAAGTTTCGCAGAAAAACAGAAAGTTCGTCTTCAAGCTCACCATACGAATCTGCTTTTCCCGTAAAACTATTTCTAACATAAACATACTTTTATGTGAAAAAAATTGTCCTTGTCATATTACCTTTTCCATATGATCAGATGCAGTGGTTATAAATAAAAATGTTTTGTTTGGTAGCAAGTATCTTCTTTACTGAACTTATTGAAAGGAGTTCAAGACAAAATTGACAACTAAAATCAGTGCGCAATTGAAGTGCTCCTATTTCCATGCAGTGACGGCGCCAACATCTGGTAATTGGGAGGGCACTATGCGGCACCATATTTTTAGATTGAGCACAATTCATTCGAAAAAAAAAGATATCCTTCTATTTCTAGCTGCTGTACTCTTAGATTTCTCAAAAATGTCAAAATGTTCTTGCCTTATTTAGTCTATAAATAGTTAGAATTTGCGAAGACCAAAATGGTGACTTTTTTTAGTCATTTTCGTAAATTATACTATTTATTTGGAAGCTGACGAGCTTTTTTTGTCATCAAACGAAATTTCACTATCAATGATCTCGAAAGCCAACATATTCTTTTTTGAAGTTCAAATTTTCTGATCAGCAGATTTCGATTTTTTTTTAGAATTTTCCCTTTCTATAAAAATTTTGACTTCTTTGAAAATTTTGACGTTTCTTTGACAAAACAGTCTTAAATAAATGCATTTTCCGAAAATTTTGATTCTTTTAATAATTCTACCTACTTTTAGAAAATGTTGACTCTATTTTAGAAAATTTTGATCCGTTTTAAATATTTCAATTTATTGAAATATTTCGATATTAGGTACAAATTGTTTTTTAAAGGATTTGACATTTATTAACAAAATTTACTTTTTTAAAAAATTTTTTTAAAAATTTGATTCGACATCCTAAAATTTCTACTCTTTTCAGACTCTTTTCAACACTTTTCCGAATTTGGGGTTTTTATCGAAATTTTTACCTTTTTTGTACATTTTGCTGTAAAATTTAAAATTTTTACCTTCCGATTTTTTAAAAAAATTTGATTGCTAAAATTTTAACTTTTTTTAAAGCTTTGTTTTTTTTTTGTAAAATTTTACCGTTTTGAAAATTTGGATTAATCGAAATATTCTGATTTTGAAAGTTTCGATTTTTTTTTTAAATTTCGACTTTCAAAATTTCTACCTTTTCTAAAATTTTGACGTTTTGAATATTTGGACTTATTTTATCAAAGGATCATTTTTTCGCTTGAAATTGAAACTTTTTTTTCAAATTAGATTTCGAGAAATTTTTTTATATTTTTATGAAAATTTTGATATTTTCTGAATTGTTATTCTTTGAAAAGGTTTATCTACTTTTTTTTTTCAAAAATCGAACTTTTTCGAAGCTTTTTAGCAAAGTTTTAATTTTTTTGGAAAATTTCTTAATTCTTTGGAAAGTTCACTTTCTTGAAAATTCGACTTTAAAAAAATATGCAGCATTGTGATTACCTCTTCTTTTTGAAAATTTAAACGTTTTTGGAAATTTTAATTTGTTTTATTATTTTGCCTTATTTAAAGTTTTTAGTGAAAGTTTCTTTAAAACTTTCAACTTTTTAAAAGATTTTCACTTTTCCTAATGTTTTTATCTCCCATGAACATTTTTTAATAAATTTAACTTCTTTTGACATTTTCGATTTCAGAAATCTTGACTCTTTTTAAAAATTTGGACTTGAAAATAGCTACTTTTTTGAAATTTTCCATTATTTCAAAATCTCGACTTTATTCAAAATTGGTTTTTTGAAAATTTCAAGTCTCAAAATTTTGACCTTTTAAATTTTTTTTGTAATCTTCCTCCTTTTTTTAAAATTTATACCTTTTCCTAACTGCAGCATTTTTGAAGTTTTATTCTTCAAAATTTTGACTTTTTCAAAACGTATCACTTTTTTTATTTTTCACTTGCTATTAAATGTCGACTTTATTAGAAAATTTTGCACTTTTTGTCTTTTATAAAATTTTGTTTTTTTTGTAAAATTCAGAATTGACCTTTATTAAAAATTTTTTAACATTTTGACCTCTGAAAATTGCCACCTTGAAAAAAAGATGAATAGTTAGAGTTTAAAACCTAAATTTTCAATTTAGTTTCGAAAAAATAGTCAACATTTTGAAAACATTTAACAATATTCTAGAAATTAAAAAAAATTTATAGCAATTACTAATTGTTAGAAAGTTTGATTTTAAATTCAATAATAAAGTAGACATTTCTTCTTCAAAGTCGAAACTTTCAGAACAAAATCAAAATTTTAAATTAAATTCGAAATGCTTCGATATTTTGATTTTAGAACCAAAATTTTGACAAGAAATTTAAGACAAGTTTGTAATTGAACTAGTTTTGTTTATTAAAACTTCCATTTTTATAAATCAAAAATTAGTAAAAAAAAAATCAAAATTCAATATTTCCGTTTTTTAGAAATATATAGGTATTGATTTTTTCCAGGATATCGATTTTAAACATGAAATATTTAACTCTATAATGCACAGACCAATAGGTTTGAACATTTATTAGATTCGAGGTTTGGAAACCAAATACCGGTTTCGATCTTGTTAGATCTCGTCAGTTTGGTATATCCAACTCGAATGCTAATAAATATTCCGACAAGTAAGTACTAAAACATTCACAGGCGTCAATTATTTTCATTGAATTTTGTCTTCAACATCGAAAATTTAAAACTACCGTCAAAATTTCTAAAAAAAAAATTAGACGAAGTATTATGGGAATTAAAAAAAAATTTCTCGAAATTTCTAATTTAAAACTGAAACTTTACTTTTAAAATTATTGTCGAGTTCGAAGCCAAAAATTCGAATTTAATGTCGAACTGTATAAATTTTTAGCAAAATTCTCCTTGAAATTTTGTTTAAATTTGAAATTTGAAGTATAAGTAGAAAATTTTAAGCTAAATGTTTCTTCAAATTTCTTTAAAACAATCACAATTTCTTTTTAATCTCATATTTTGAGTTTTTTTATTTTATTCGAACTTTTGGTTTTACTCTTACAATTTACAAAATGAATTTTTCAGTTTTCTAATTTAAGGAATTCAAGATTAAACTCTGGATTTAATATAAAGATTCAAATTTGAAAAAAATTCAGAATTTTTAAAAACAAAATTTAAGTTTTACCAGGATATTACGAGAAAAAACCAAAATTTCCATATGGCTGGATTCGGTTTTGTATAAACTTTTCAACGAGCCCCCTCATGCCTTATGTTTCCATCTGAGAAAAAAAAGGAGGTGTAGCTGGGGGTTAGGGGGTTGAAAAAAAATTGATTACTTTATAACCGAAAGATGGAAAGGAATTAAGATCATTTTACATATTTCGGGGTTTTAAAGGAAATTAACTCATTCAAAGGATATGAATTTTATGCCGTACTTCTGGTCATCCTGTATTTATCATTTCATCAGCTTAATTATTCATACTTGAATGAATAAATACCAAATTTAGGCTTTACTCCATGGGATTTGAGATGGTAATAAGAAAAAATAGCACGCTATTAGTCAAAAATATCGATAGTAAGATGTATTGAATTTACCAAATTTTGTTGCATAATTATTTTATCCTTCTTACTGTGTAAGTATTTTTATTTTTATTTTTATACGTAACATGTAATAAAAACTACTTTTTTAATAACACTGATATCATTTATTTGTTAAGTTCTGAAAATTTTGCCAATTAATAACCAAATCTTGGCTTAATCATTAGCAACTTTGTATTCCCATAAAAATGTCATTTTTGTGTTATTTTCCCAAATTTTAGATGCTGTTACTTGATATCATAGCTAATAAAATTTTTATTTATAATCACTTCTTAATTCGGTTGCTGTACGGTGTAGGTCATCATAATTTAAATAAAAAATCTATAAAAGTAAATTAGTTAATAATGAACTTGTCTGCCAAATGTCTGTTCTGGAGCTTACGTTTTATATTCGAGTCAATAGACAGGTGTTGTACTTTTTTCTTTGCGGCTTAACCCTTTACACACCTGGCCACAGCTTACTGTTAATACTACTATATTTATCGACTACGTAATCTACAAACTCGAAACGAAGATACGACCGTCCAATAAATTGGTAACATTAAAGAATTCTTGATAGAGATCTTGGTATGTTTGTTTTCTCGATAAAACATAACCCATTCAATTCTTCGTTTAAAATTTCAAATTTATAATTCATAACAGGTTTTAGAAAAATAAATAGACTATATATCTTTCAGTTATTTGGTTCAGATATATTTTTTATTGCTTCTTTAATACAATTATTTAATCTAAGCCTTTTGAAACTTTTGAAATTGTAGTTTTAAAATAGTAATAAATACGTGAAACCAGATATGATCATAGGTTTGATATGAAGTCCAGACAAGCAGAGGCATTCCTACCGGTGTTCTATTGAGTGTCCAATACGAAAACGGTCAAATTTTGGGGCTGTCAAATTTGCACTCGATACAAATTTTAATCCACTGTTGAAATGAAATTTCGTAATTTTTTTTTTAATTTGAACAAAACGGCTAGGTTGATGTTTCAAGTTAGTATAATATTATTGCGCGTTATCGGTTCGAATGATTATTAACTTTTGGTGAATTGTACCAACTTTATTTCCAAACTAAACTCGGAACACTACAACTGAATAATTAACTCGCTTATTCATTGACTTCTAACTACTAACTCACTAACTACACTGGCTAACTGTGGCAAAGGCAACCGCCTTATATAGGTCCCGCTTTCGGGTTCTAGAAGTTTCCAGCAGATAAGACTTATCGTTTGCCGAAATTTTTGGAACGCTTACCTGCCGTTTGCTTTATTATCGCTTTCCCTTATCAGATTTTTCTAGAAAATTTCCTTACGTTCTAAATTCTATAATTACACTTCGTTACAATATTATGTTCACTCCATACCCAACACCCAAAACAACGGAAAAGCTAAGTGGGGCTTATCAAGTAGATAACAGTAATTTCTGTGATTAATATTATCAGAAAATTCTAACCTTATCTTGTTTTCTAAATTTTTAAACTGTGCATTTTAACCTTTTCTAGCTATTTTAAATATTTTCCAGATTTAGACTTAAATTCGTAATTTTAACTTTTCCCTTAGATTTAAAGTTGGCTCTCGAAAATTTGAACTTTTTTATAATTGTCGGATATTCTCTAGAAATTCCCTTAATTTAGATGTTTTTTTATTTCAGAATATTACAAAAATATAAAACCAAACCAAACTTTAGAACAAACATTATAGAAAATGAATATCAAATAGAAAAATTTCACAAAATAAAGATAAAAGAATTAAGAAAAATTATAAAAAGAATGGATTCAAAAAATTACACTGATGGTATAAGGGTGAAATTTATTAGAGGCATTTGAAATAATAGGAGATACGTTTCTCAACCTTGTTAACTATAGTTTAGAAAAAGGAGTTTTTCCCTGAGAAATGGAATGAAGTACAATTCTTCCTACAGAAAAAAGCAGGGAACGATAAAATGTGAAGAGTTTCGACCAATTAATATGGTCCCATCATATAAAAAACTACTGGAAATGACTTACCTAGAGGAGACTAATATATTAAGTATCAAGTAGGATTTAAGCATCCGAACTCTTATAAAAGGGCTCTACAGTACACGTTCTATACCAGGGATGAGCAACCTTTGTTTACAGCGGGCCAATTACAAATTTTGCGCGGGCCGATCATGCAGCAAACCGAAAATTTATATGTATTCAATTGGGGGACTTTCCAATTGTTCAGAATTCATCCTTTCCTTAAAACATTTTTTCGAAATTTCTACCTTTTTCTCAAATTTCGTATCTTTTCTTCCAAAATTTTGACTTTTTCTTTTGAAATTTCGCATTTATTCATAAAATTAGTCTTCTTTTGTCAAACATGACTGTCAAAATTTGGAATTTAAAAGTTGCTCGCTTTTTTTTCTGAAATTTTGCCAATTCTCGAAATTCGACTTTTTCTGAAAATTTCGACTTTTCTTGATTCTAAAATTTTAGCTTGTTTATTAAGATTTGCCTTTTCCTTGAAATCTAGGCGATGTATGACAAAAAGGAATATTTTTTGGAAATTTAAATTTTTTGTGAAAGGACAAACATGTCTTTGTAAATTTCAACCCTTTTTTCTTATACAAATTTCTGGAAGTTTGTGACTTGTTTGTTTGCAACTTGTTTGTCAAAATTTCGATGTGTTATCACAATATTTGTTATATTGTGACGCCTGTTGAGGCAAGGAGTCCAGTGAAAATAAATTTTCAATTTTTTTCTTAAAATTTGCCCTTATTCTAAATTTCTATAAAATCTGTTCTTTCTGGGAAATTTCAGAATTTCTCTAAGATTACACGCTTTTTCTCAAAATTAAGATCTTTCTCGCAAAAGTTTTGTCACAGTATCGGCGTGTTGACTATTTTTTTAAATTTTGACTTTTTTTATTTTACTTTCTTTGAACAATTATTTGTTCATTTCAAAGTTTTCTTGAAATTTCGCTTTTTTTCCAAATTCCGATATTTTTCTGAACATTTAGCTGAAAATTTTGATCCTTTAGATTCTGATTTTTCAGAAATTTTGACTGATTTCCTAAGATTTGCCTTTTTCAGGAAACACTTATTTTTATCTCAAGATCCGATATTTAATTTTTCAAAATTTCAAATTTTTCTAAAACAGTCTTTTACCTAAAATTTACCTGTTCTTCAAAATTTGTCTTTTTCGGAATTTTGATTTTATTTTCAAAACCCTACTTTTTGTACTTTTTCAAAAAAATTTATTTAGTTCAAAATGTTGTCATTTTCTTGAATATATATTTGTCTTTTTCAACAAATTACTCGGTTTAGATAAAATGGTTTTATAGTCCTGAAAATGTTAACTCTTCTCTCTCAATTAGATCGAAATGTTAATAAAAATATTGCTACAAATATTTTTGGGGATTTTGAGAAAAAGATTTCTCGTAAATTCAACATCTTTCCTGAATTTTTTAATTTGAGAACAATGTTCTTAACATTTCCAACCCTTAGTTCGTGAAATTCTTTAATATTCATGACTATTAAACTTCATTAACGATAAACAGTTTAATAGTTATGAACAATGTTTTTGAAAATTGCGATTTTTCTTTCTCAAAACTGGACTTCCTTTTATAAGTTGCATCTTTTCACAAAATGAGACCTTTGAAAATTTTGACTTTTTTCTGAATTTGAACATTTCTCAAGTTTTTGAGGAAGGTTAGGTTTTTATTTTTAATATGATTTATTGAAAATTTTAACTTTTCCAATGTCCCTCTTAAAATTGAACCTTCTTTTGAAAATTTGGAATATTCTCTGAAAAATTCGATATTTTTTTGGAAATTGTAACGTTATTTTCAAAAATCGTGAATTTTTTTCAAAGTCTTCGTTTTTTTGATTTTTTTTATTTGTCTTCCAATAATTTCAATTTGCCCGAAATTCATCTTATTCTGCAAATTCTGACTTTTATCTCAAAATTCGATTTTATTCTGGACATTTCCATTTAAAATTTAATTTTTTATAAAAATTTAGGCTTTTTCACAAAATTTGTTTATTTTTTCAAATTGGATTAAAATCTTAATAAAAATTTGAGAAAAATATGTTTAGGAAATTTTGAGGAAAAGATTTCCTGAAAAATTTCAAAAATATGACAAAATTAAAATAAAATAAATATTCTGACCAAATTATTTTTAAAAGTTGCATTTTCTTACCTGAATTCGACTCGTTCTGGAACAAACAAAAAAAAATATTTTTGGAAATTTAGTCTTTTTGCATTTCCACTTTTTCGAAATTTTGACATTTCTTAAAGTTCTCCAAAAAGTTTGTTCTTATGATTGGGCTTTTTTCGAAATTTTTACTCTAATCTGAAAATGCGTTTTCCCGAGTTATGTAGTTTTTAAGTGAAAATACACAATACTTAATTCAAAAGGTTTTCTTTTTTTCCTATGAGTTTTTCAGAATGATTGTTGCTGCCCCCTTCCTTAAAGAAAATCTCGCCTACGCTCATGTCAAAGATATTTCATGATTTGCATTACATGCCTGAAAATTTATTGGAAATCATTTAGGTAATTTTACAAGAATTTTTGAATGTGTATTTTTGCGAAATTTGATTTTCAAATTGGTGTTTTGTAAATGTATTAATTTCATTTCTACTCATTTGGAACTGTTTCTCTGTCGTATATTAAATTGCTAAGAAAAATATTGAACCTACAAGCAGTTTCTTCGGATCGAAAGTATTTTAAATATCGATTTAATTTGGTTTATTAAGGTTTGAATTTCCTGGCCATATTTACTTCTATCCTGAGGGAGTTTCTTTCTCAAGTATGGAAAATGTTTAGCGTTTTTTGACAACATGCTGTTTTTTTCAAATGGTAAGTCCTTTTTTTCCGTCAAATTGTTTGAAATTTTCTTTTACGTAAAACAGTAGAGCTTAGACGGACCACACAAAAATGTCGCGTCCTGCTCATTCCTGTTCTATACTATACGACTGGAAGAAAGACTTGGAAAGTAATAAATTAGTAGCGGGTGGTTTTTCTAGACTTTGAACGGGTATTTGAAACAGTCGTGAGTTGCTTCTTCTTAATTTTAAAAATATTTATTTTGGAAGATAATTAAAAAGTAGTTTAGTGATTATTTGAATGGACAAACATAATTTACGAAATATAACGAAACTTCCAATGAAAACAAGTCTATCCATTGTGTTCCCAAAGGGACTGTTCTTGGTCCATCACTGTTTATGCTATATGTCAATGATGTAAAAATTATATAAAAATGTAAAATACTATAATAAGAGTATCAACTAATAACACTAATGAAATAATAGTCACACTAAATAATGAGTAATATATATCAATAGTTAAACAACAATTATTTTAAACTATGTAAGTAAAACAAATGTGATGTTCATTAGAAATAGACACAGAAGGGTTGATATAAATGGAAATATACATATCAACAGTGAAGTAATAGTAATTATTGAAAACCTGATGTTCTTTGAACATTTTAAATATATTACAAATAAAGTAGCAAAAAAAAATAAACATATTGGGACGTACATACATTCAGCATCTACAGTTCATGGACTAAATTAACTATCTATAAAACAGTTGTTGCACCTTAACTATACTTTTGTCCAAATTTAATGAATAATACAGATATTAATAATTTACAAGATACAAAATAAGGCCCTAAGAATCATTCTATGCTAAAATAAATATACCAGAAATACCACAATGTTACATTCAACAGCTCTCTTGTATGTTAAACAAATTTTAACCTATAATACCATGATATAGAAAATGCCTAACAAATTGGTTCGACCACAACTATTAATAATTGCAGATTTATAAGGTATGTACATACTGGGTGTCAATTTGAAAAGTAGCAATCGGGAATATCTCCTAGACAAAAAATGCTATAATTACAAACTGAAATACATAGCTTGAGATTGAAGAAAGAACCAAAATAAAGTAATTTTTGACTCACCCTGCAGCATCCTCTTGGGGTAGCCACCCCAACTCAGTTTATTTTAATACGAATCTATCTTGTGCGTCACATCGTTGGAAAACTCTTAGATTTCTCTTTACAGTCTTTTAGCAAAATAATAAATCCTACAATTAGTTTTTGAGATATCGGTGTTTAAAATAAGTAATTTTTTTGAAAACTAACAATTGTACTATCCCCTACACAAAAAATTATGTCATAAAAATGTCAAATACACCTTTGCGAAACCAAATAAGGTGTTTTTTAACTCGCGCTTTCTCCTAGGGGCTCGCCATCTCCATTAATTTTTCTAAAAAAAGAACCAACCCCATGTAATACGTCGAATTTTTTATTTCTCTTTGCAGGCGTAAAGAATCACATAAACCTTTGCAACGAGGTATCATACGACATGGTTCTCATTTTAGAAGAATTAATGCGAGAGAACTAAGACGAGAATATTTGAAACTTTTATGACAGAATTTTTTTGTCTAAGGGATGATCAAAATTATTAGTTTTCAAAAATGTGGCTTATTTTAAACATCGATATCTTCAAAAAGTAATCGTACGATTTAAGATTTTGCTATAAGATCGTAAAGAGAAAGCAACAAGCTTTCCAGTGATCTGCCAAATAAGGTAGGTTCGTATAAAAAAAAATAATTTGGGGTGGCTATCCCCTAAAGAGGCGAGGCAAGGCGAGTCAAAAAGTACTTCATTTTGGTTCCTCCTCTAATTGCCCGATATTTATTTCAGATCTTCATAGTAATTTTGTCCAAAAAGATATTCTCGATTGCTTCTTTTCAAATTGTCACCCTGTATGTATACTATATTAAATTTAAACAATATAATGAGCTGCGTCATACTGTTCAAAAGTGTGTAAATCTAAACAGTTTTAAAAGAGAATGTGTAACATAGAGTGTGTCCCACTAGTAAGTTTTTTTTAGAAAATAAAAGTTTTTCATCTTTCTGAAAAAGTTTAATACTTTTCAGCTTTGAAAAGGATAAAGCTCTGTTTTTTTCACAGTAATTATTCGAATTGTTAGGCTATTTAAAAACACTTAAAACAATTAAAAATTATTATACAGGGCGTTCAAAATTAATTTTAAATTACGCTAACTTAGTGTACTCCAAACTTTGTCTTTTTAGAAAAAAAATCCTAACATTACACCTTTGATTTTAAATTCAAAACTTTGTTTTTTTTTCTTAAGAGATTTTACTCATTTTAAAAATTCTAGGTATTTTAGTACCATCTGGAAATTTCTGGTTTAACGAACTGGTCCTTGGTTGCCTTCAAAAATTGATAAACAAATCTTGTCCCCTGAAACCAAAAAAGATTAAAAAACACAACACTTGCAACACTTGTAATATCAATATTTCTCTGAAGATGATAGGGACTAAACTCATTTTTCTTTAGTAGAACACTCTATATTTTATTACACCATAGGAAGCCTCAAGGAAAGGTTCGTTGATTTCTTCAGCTTTTCCCATAGCTCAATAGTTTTTTATAAAATTTAGATTTTTGAAAATGTAATTTTTCTATCGCTTGATTGGTACTAAAAACATAGTTGGCATTTTTTAAATAACAATCTACGATGTTTTCGTGCAAACTTTTAGTTTATAGTAATAAACAGCATAAATTACAGTAAAGAACAATTTAATCGATATGTTGTAAACCACAAGCGAAGCTCGGGATAATTGATTGTTAGTTTCACCTATTTTCAAGACATATAAGCCTAATCACAAAGATTTCCAGTTTTAACAGAAGGATAATAATAAAAAAACAACTTGGAGGGCACGTGAAACTTCTCAGTCAGTGACAATGGTGCAATTAGCATTCTTGCATTCGTTATTAAAAATCCACCTGTAAGTACCCGAATTTCGAAGACCTTGGTTACTAGATCCTTAATTGGGAAAAAGTTTCACTCTTATCACATCCCTTATCATAAGATACTAACGTAACAAGATTTTCAAAAGAAACAGCAATTTTGCCATTTTGTGCTATGGCAAAATTTCTTTTAAATCGGATTTTTTTTGTAAAGCTGCTTTTACTGGATACATTTTACGATTTATAATGCAGGTAAGACAAATATTACACACAACTGCCACCGTTATAATGACCTATAACCCCATGTAAAAACACATTTTTCACAAAATCGAAATCTGTAGCTAAAGGGAAAGTTTAGAAAAACCAATGCATCCTTCTTTGATGCTTTCTATGATGTAATAAGATATAGGGTATTCTATTTAGAAAAAAATGAGTTTTTGGCGTTTGAAGTTAGCAAAATATAAAATTAACTTTGTACGCCCTATATAATAAATTTGAAGTGTTCTTGTGTTTTACGAATAGCCCAGCAATTGTCCAATAACCATGCAAAAAACAGAGCGTTATCTTTGATATTCTAAAAAATATTGAATTTTTGCTGAAAGATGAAAACATTTTATTTTCTACATAAAACCTCCACTAAAATGATAAGTAAAATTTGAAATTGGCATAAAATATGTAAACTGCATTTTATAAACTCTGCAGAGAATGCAGAGCACCCTGTATAATCAAAATTATCTTTAGATTGTAGAGCCAGGGTATTTTGACAACGTTGCAAAAAATTAAAACGATATCTTCCTTCTTAACGTAGATATTCTACCTCTGCGTACTACTGGTACATACTGTATATTAACGAAACCATTCCAGTTTGATAGTATATAAGTGAACCCCGATTTATATTATTATTTTTTAAAATATTTGTTTCCATTGTGTTTTTTTAAATAATTTTGTACACAATGTATTTTATTTTTACATGAACAATAATTACAACAGGAATTAGCAAGCATACGTTTTTTAATCAACAGGCTTTTAAATAGTCTTCTAAGTAAATCCAGATATACAAAAGAATTAGCTTACATTAAATATGTTGCGATTTTTAATGGTTTTCCCGTAGAAACGGTAAACAGCATGTTAAGAAAATGTAGATTTAAGAAAATAATTCAGGATTGCTCTAAGCTTGACCAATCTAAAGATAACACTCCTACAACCGTTGTGAAATTACCATTTTACCCAAATATCACTAATAAAATTAATAAAGTTCTAAAAGAAAACAACGTAAAAGTAGTGTACACAGCCAATAACAGTCTCCGCAATAATTTGGGTAATGCTAAAGATAAATTGGACAAGCTTGAGAATTCCGGAATTTACGAAATAAGCTGTAACAATTGTAATTTATCATATGTTGGACAGACCAAGAGATCCATTAAAACCAGATTTAAAGAACATATCGCTCATTTTAGATACAATAGAGAAGAAAAATCAAGTGTCGCCCTACATATGATAAATACAGGACACAAAATTAACATTGAAAATTTAAAATTGTTAAGATCGGTCACAAATAGCAGAGAACTTGATGCATACGAAACAATTTATATCAATCAGGGGCCAGTTACTCTTAACGAAGATAAAGGACCATTGGCGGCCTTTAATTTATTGCAGGCTATTTGTGGCAGGTCAAAATTGCATGCACCAGATGTGTTAAACAATTAGAAATAGGAAAGAAAGCAAGAAACCGCCAGTATCGATTTGAATCTCAATGCAGATGACGTCGATGCATCTTTTGCTAATCTTTTTAGATTAGTGCGCTTGAAAATGCCAGTTGTGCTGGCGAAATATGTATCGCGTAATTATTTATTTAATTGCCGATGTGGTAAAGGGGTGAAACCTTCTTTGGACTTGAACAATAATTGTTCAAAATGTATGAATTGCTAGGCAAGAGCTAAATAAAATGATTATTAATATTTATTATTATTTCAAGCTTTCTCTCAGCGCTTCTTTTTCTAAACATCTGGTTACAATCTTACATTTTCTCGTATGGAAAATCTGTAAACTCGACTTTTTTTTTCTAGAAATATCCACTTCAGTCCGAATTTCAATGTCGACATACATTTGACTTTTCGGAATTTCGAAAAAAGTTTTTTATAGTTATTTATCGTTTTTTTTTAAGTTTTATTTTATTTTTTATTTATATTTCGGCTTTTTCTGAAAAATTTAAGTTTGAAGTAGATTTTCTTTTATATCCGGAGTATTTCCATATTTTAACTTTTTTTTCTTAATATTTTAAAACTTTGGATTTTAATTTATCCTGACAAATATTTTCTTAAAGGCTTAATATAAAAAGTGCAATCATGATTGAGATAAAATTTCAAAAAAAAAACAAATTAAATTCATTAATAAACATAGAAATGTTTATGCCAAATTCTACTGGACACGGAGGCGCTGAACATTTAACAACTACCTCACAAACAGGCTACCTTATATTTAAAAACTGAAAGATCGATTTTCCCAAGATAAACATAAACATGCAAGCATAATATTTGCAAATTAGGATATCATATTGTTGCGTGTTGTCGGTTCCACAATTAAAACTTCGTGAGTTGTAACGCTTTATTTCCAAGCTTATTTCGAAACACTACAATTATGATTCACTTAACTAGCAGACTATCTAACTATCTGACTAACTAACATACTCACTAACTGAGGGAAAGACGACCGCGTATTTATACCGTTCCGGTTTTCTAGAACAGATCTCCGTACAGATAAGATTATCGCTTGCGAAAACGCTGGAGGGCTTATCTGCCGTATGATTCATGCTCGCGGTTGCTTCCCATTATCAAATGTTTCCAAAGAGTGTCTTACACTACACAATCACTAATACAAATTTTATAACTACATTTTGTTACAATATTTTATGCGAAATAAAAAGGAGTATATTACGCCTCTGTCATATGCGCAGCTATACAAGATATGAATTAAAAAGTGCCTAAAAGATTACGGATTTACTTCCAAATAAAAGGATAATGTTAAAACTCTTTGGTACGTCTTTATGGTCATTTTTGAAGTAGCAATATATGGTGATATTTTTTTGCGCTTATTAATTAACGCTTTGAAGAGAAAGAAAGTTTTACATACAGAGTAGAGTACAGTATAAATCTCTGAACCAAACTCCTGCATTAAGCATTAATGTCGCAGAAGTCATGCCATAAGCAATGTGAAGAATTGTGTCTTAGAAAAACGAACATCAATTTGCAAACACCCGGTGACGATCCACAAAACTGAAGAAAGATTGAGGAAAAACTCTGTCAAAAGAATACGAGTTTTGCCCGTGTCTTTAAGATTAAATTGTAGTTGGGTTATATAAGTCAGAACCACTTAAACCATTTGAATATTGCTGTCTGAAATATTACGTTTAACATTTTTTATATTAGTTTTTTTTTATATTTACAGTTTTTTTTCTTTAAGTAATATAAAAGTTTCAAATTTGAACTCAAAAATTTAAGGAAGCAGTAACAACTTCGAAAAAAATCTCAAAATTTCTCTTTCCAAATACTCAAAATTTCCAGAAAAACCGGAAAAGTTTGAAATTTCAAAACTATCGTTAAAGCGGTAATTAAATAATTTATTTTTTTCGTCTCAACTTTGAAAGCAAAAGGTAAAAAATTATTTTTTTTATTAAACTTTTGTAAGGTACAATCGAAGTTTGAGAAAATAGCCTTCAATTTTTTATAGTTTATATTTAAATTTTAGACATTTTCGATCTATTACCTTTAAACTGGAAATGTTTTCTTTAAATTCCACTTTAAAGTTCTTTGCTCAGAAAATACTCCAGCCATGTACCTTCAGTGTGTACCTTGCAGTATTTTAAATCCAATAGATCTGTACAATTACCTAACTGTTAACATATCTCTATAATGAAATATGCAATAAGCCAAAAAGCCATATTTCCTCATCATATTGCGTTTTTTATATGCTTAGTTATAGTGGTTGAAAATAAACATTTTTGTTAGGTATGCTATATATGAATCTTGTTTAACAAAATTTGCAAGGGTTTAAAGACAAAGATAATTGGATGTACAGGATGTTCATGTGAAAACTATACACCTTTGAGCTTCTGTATCTCAGTTATTTTTTATCGTATTAGATAGTTCAAAAAACTGTTTATTCTGATTTTTTAGAAACATTCTCAGTATATTAGTAAACAAACAATTAAACATTACATGTAAGCTTGAAGTTACATAACTTTGTTTTTTTTTTAAATTGATATCCTATATATTTCGATAGTACTTTGTATGCTGATTTCAATAATATATAATTTATATCTTCAAAAAGTACCTAAATATTAACAAACAAAATATTTTATAGAATCACAAAAATATTTACACTATAATATCAAAGTAAAGGTAAGTTGGTTTAATATTAAAAAATCTAATTGTTTAAATATATTTAGAACATAATAACAAATTGCAATTTCGCTATTATTATAATAGAAAAGTATTGTAATTTTATGCAGTATTTTGTTTGTTGATATGTAGACAGCTTTTAAGGATAAGATATATAATTTATATCTTAATGAAATTAGCATGAAAAGCACTATCAATATACATAAAAATATACAAGGGCTGCCGTTAAACAATAAAGTTGGGTTACTTCGAATATGCATTTGTTATTTAATAATTTCCTTAATAATAAATCAATAATGTTCATATAAAATCATAGGAATCGTTTTTTGGAACTCTGATATGATGAAAAATAATCGAGAGGCAAAAGTTCACAGGTGTACAGTACTCGCCTGAACATTCTGTACAGGATTATTGATTATATTTTGACCCGTAGCCTATTTCGCTTATTTTTAAAGACACGAAAAAAAATTAGAGAAGTCAAGTTGATGTGGATTTAAAAATATTTTTATTATATGCTATCAGAGAAACAAATGATCTACCCAGTCTCGATATATTTAACAAACATCAGTTTTTTTTTTAAAGGAACACCATGTACATGTTTACACATTTCATTACTTGCGATTATTGAAAGTTGTACTTCATTATTTTTTACATACAAATTAACGGAATGATTATCTTGTTAAAAATACGTCATTTATGCCAGAATTACTCAAATAAATATATAATTCATTATGCATCAGTAAAATCAGAAACTAGAGGGCTACTAAAATATGTTGAAATATACAGAGTGTTCTACTAAAAAACGGATATACGGATGTATACAGGGTGATTCAGTCATAATAGCATAATTTTAAAGGAAGATAGAGAAAAATGAGTATAATAAGAATACGTGATTAAAAAAAAATCAGGTATAATTACGCTAAAAAAATATTTTAAAATCATAATTCAAACCCCTTTTTGAGCTGTCACTGACTCCAAAGCTCCAAGGCCCAGATAAATAGAAAGACAAAGAAGAATTGACGGCTGCATAGTTGGGACTCGGACGAAACAAATAAACAAAACATTCCTAGGTCATGTCTAAATGACAATACGAAAAACATTAAATGATCCTGGCGGCACCGGTGGTTGCGTAAAAGTTGTTGAGTGATTTGCTTTTTTATATGAAAATTGGGTAACAACGAATTACAGAAGAAAGTTACGCGAAAATAAAAAAGGTGAAATCGCGAGATGGATATAAACCTTGATATCAATGATGCAAGTAGAGAATTAAATGCGCTGTTGTGGGTGCAAGTGTTAAAAGTGAGAGAGTAATTTTCCGACGTTTTATTTTTTGTGACTCTCTGTGATACGATGGAAATTTTTTAAACCATGTGTAGTTTACCGACGCATCATCCCCCGACAGGCCTAAAATAGTTCGGAAAAGAGACACTCGAGTATTAATGTAAGTACACGGCACCTATTCTAACTGTGGGCTATCGTTGACATATTTTTTATACCCAACCTAACTGCTAACACGTTAATATACTTCAAAATTAAATGAACCCGTGCGTCCTATCATTATTTATTTTGTAGAATTAATACTTGTGTTCGTTTATTTTTTGAATTTGCGTTTTACTTTTAATTAGACTGATTGATTAAAGAAACAGAAAAATATAAACACTTTAAATTGTATGAAAATACAAATAATTATTCGTCAAAATAACAAATAGAGATTTTTGTCCATTAATTAGCGACGTTTCGCCCTCGCCAGTCCGGCTTATCATTGCAGCTGGTGAGTGGATGATAACGTGACAAAGGTCTGTTGCCATAAAGCATTTAATGTGGTCAGTAGCGCCGGGCTTTTAGTCGTCAATGGGTTGATTGTTGGGCCTATTTAAAAAGTTAAATATTTTTTTTTCAATTTTCTGTATTTACTAAGCCTTCCGAACACGTAGTTAAAACTAATTCCATTATGACTGAATCACCCTATATAACTATTTCTATGGGAAAAAGTCGAAGTTTTCTCATTTTTCAATAACAAAGGAGCAGCTGAAAGGTTGATTAAAAAATATAACAGGTACCCTAATTTTGATTTAAAGCTTCTATCAAAAATCGGTATATAGCTTTCTAAATAGTGTTTAACAGCAGTTTTTCTGTTGTAATATCGCAAATGTCTTTGTAACATTATTAAACCTTCATCCATCTTTGAATTTTCTAAGGCAGCGATAATGCACATCCGTAAAATAAAACAATTTGGTAGTTTGTTTTCACACATTAGTATACACTGGGTGGAATGTTCTAAACACACAAAGCTGTTAATTTGTTTGTGGAGTAGTAACTGCGGTTAACAGGGTAAACCGCTACAGTGGCGACACCTGTGTATTCACTTAAGTGCCACTTCTGAAAGGCCGCCTCTCAAACAATTTACACAATATTCTGTCGCTTACCAATAAAAATATTTGGAAACAATCTCACATGTGTTTATAGATACTGAACGGTCCTTCCTATGTCCGCTTAGAACATCATTTAGAGTATAAGGTCTAAAGCTCAACAAATTATGTTTACCTTTCAATCTCTACCGATTATGGTTGCTTAAATATTTGTATGCAATCCTATTTTGAACAGGTAGGCGCATGATAAATCCTTTTTACATGACTATTATTTTTTAATGAATAGAAGGATAGAAGGATAAAAGAAATAGAAGGAAAATGTCGGTCTGGTTTATTTAATCTGGCATTTTACATTTTCATTAGATGTATCTTCTCTGCATCTTTTCCTTCAAATTACAGCTGTTGGAGTTATTTTAAATGCCACAACAATTTCGAAAAACTATTTGAGAATGACAACATAGGTGTATTTGTTCCAAATTGAAATATTAATTTTACTTACTTTTTTTAATATTCCTGCCTTTTGTAGATGTTTTTTCAGATATACGTATTAAAGCAGATCCAAAAGTATTGCATTTCCAAATATACTACATAAATTGCATTGGCGTGATCTCTTAAGAAAGCACAGCTTCGCTTACAAAATGTCAAATTATTTTGTAAAAATCCTATTTTTCTGAAAATCTCGACCCTTTTCCCATATATCCCAGTTCAAACTAAAAACATATATTTCAAGAAAATGTTTTTAGTTTGAACTAGGAAATTTGAGAAACGATTCGAGACAGCTATAAAGATAAGTGATAAAATACACTCGCACTTGCGCATTGTCGATTAATAATAACTTTTCTTATTTTGATTATTTTGTAATTACACTATAAGAAAAAACAGCAAACGACAATTTCACATTTGTAACTGACGATATGTTTTGCTTCCATTCATAGTATTCTTTCTAAATGTTCATCAACTATGAGGTAAATAGTTTCCAATTTTTTCGCGTTATTCTAAATATATTACCCTAACAAATACCAGTTTTTTATAAAGATGGTAAAAGTTCTTCAATACAAAAAATAAAAGTTCACTTCTTCTATGTTTTATTTACAAAAAATGCCATTTTGGTTTGCAATTATCTCATATTTGGTATGGTCAATCGTATATATAGGAGAAAGTAGGGTAAACACGAACGCTAAATGATCACGAACACGGCGATTGTACTAGGTTAGAAATATGTGACATATTTTTGATCAACTTCATCTTATAAATCATTTCACCTTTTATACCCTATCATAAATGGAGCAAGGCACAGGAGACATTAATCACGTTATGAATTTTTTTAAAAATTTTGTTATTAGCGATAAAATTTTTTCCTAGATTTAACTCAACATAGCTTGGTTACTATAAGTAGTTATAATAGGAAATTTGCACACATAAATATCTACTATTCAAAGATAGTATTAAACATGACAACGTGGCACAAATAAAATTTGTCCTCAAACTAAATATTTCCTTTTAATTTTCCACTATAAAGGCTAATTGCAAACGACCTGGGTTGGGACAATCTCCAACACCCGGTAGTCACAATGAGAGCGTAAAAAGTTTTAAAAAATTTCCAAATTATTCAGAGTTTATACAAACCCAACACGGAAATCCAAATATAGTTCTATGGGGATCCCCAATAAAACTAACAACATTAGAAGTTAAGGAGGTAGGTAAAACCTTAAAAAACGGTAGGGCCTCAGGACTAGGAAATATCCCCGGAGAACTACTAAAATTCAGAAATGAAAAGCTATTTCGCGCTCTGAGAAACCTGTTCCAAAGATGTATCGACACATCGGAAGTACCCGAGGAATGAAAAATATCATACATATCCCCAATATATAAGAAGGGAGACAAAAATAACTGCGACAACTAGCGGGAAATAGCAGTCACCTGTACTGTTAGCAGACTATATGGAAAAATACTTAAAAACAGAATTGAAAACGAATACATGGATTTAGAAGCTAAAGAACAGGCAGAATTCAGAGCAGGAAAATCCACAATAGATCATTTATTCTCCCTGGAACAAATCGTAGAAACGAAAGCATTGTTTGACCAACCGTAATTTGTTTGTTAATCTGAAAGAAGCCTATGATAGTGTGCCTCTAGTAAGACTGTGGGAAACATTACAACTTAGTAATATAAACTCCGAAATAATTAGAGCAGTAAAATTCCTGTACCAAGACACAAGAACTAGAGTGAAAACAAGGTATGGTTTAACAACAGGGTTTCAGGTAACAAATGGTTTTAAACAGGGTTGTTGTATATCCCCAATGCTATTGAAAATCTACTTAGAAAGTGCATTGAGAAACTGGAAACGAAAATGGAGTAGTATGGGGTTACCAAAAAACGACTGTAGTACATTATATACGCTATCATTTGCGGACGACCAAGTGGTAGTTGCTCAGGACATCGATGATATGGAGTACATGACACAAACATTTATAGAGGAATACGAAAAATGGAAGCTGGAAGTCAATATTAAAAAGACTGAATATATGTGCATTGGGGGATAGCAAATGGATCTGAAACTGGCGACCGGACACAACATCAACCACTGTAAAAGCTATAAATATATGGAAACGAGGATCTCTAAAGACGGAACGTTGGATGAGGCAATATCGGAAAGGAATATTCTAGGAAGAACAGCAATTGCGATACTTAATACTACACTATGAGACAAGAACATAACTATAGAGAATAAGAAGAGAATTTACAACTCAATCATAAAAAGTATAATAACGTACAGCTCGAAGGTGTGGCCATTAAAAAGAAAGAACAAAAATAGTACTAAAAGCTACAGAAAACTTTGAGTCATTTGTAAAAAAAGAAATCAAGACCTGCAGATGCATATCACGCAAATCAACAAATTTATAAGTAATACATCTTGTGAAGTGGAATATAATAATCGTCTGCATAATCAACAAAAAATTATGGTATTTGGAATCACAGAAGTTAGTAACGAAAATCTAATTGAATCCACATTAAATATTATACAAGATAAACTACAAATTCCAATAGAAAAACGGGACATCAAAGTAAGTTATCGCTTGGGTAAAAAAAATCCGGCGAATAAACGAACGCGTCCAGTGGTAATCGAATTTAACAACACCTGGCTAAGAAACGATGTGTTCTCCAAAAAAACTAAGCTCTCGGGATCACCGTATATAATATCAGAAGTGCTTACGAAAAGTAATCTTTCAATTTATAAAGAAGCCCGTAAAAAGTATAAAAACAATTGCTGGACCGCAAATGGCAATGTGTTTATTAAACAAGAAGATGAAAAAAAAAATAGTTAGAACTTTAGAAGATCTGGTATCGCCATAACCATTTTGTATTTGTATAATTGTAATTTATAGGGGAGCGCGAATTAGTGCTATCATAGTATTTTGTTATTAAAATTAAAAAAAAAGATAAAGAAATAATTTAAAAATAATAATAAAAAGAAGATTTTTTTTACTTTGTACTGTTTCGTGGTAATATTAGTATGAAGAAACTGTCATTTTCGTTTTTAAATGCAAACCATTTTGCATCTTTTAAAACTTTGGTACTGCAGGAAAACTTTGACTTTGTAGGCATTAGTGAAACATGGTTAACGGAAAGTATTGTTGGGGATCGAATTTGCGTTGCCGGATACAATTTTGCAAGGAAAGATAGGGGCGACAGAGGAGGGGGTGTAGGATTTTATATAAAAAGTAAATATAAGTACTCAATAATTAATCTTCCATCAACTGCAGCCCTAGAACAGGTATGGATAAAAGTTAGATTATCAGGAAAAAATTATGCTTTTGAGTCACTATATAGGCCTCCTAATAGTAATTTTGAAGAATTCAAACATATATTTGAAGATTCTCTATCTCAGCTCGTAGTAGAATGTGATGTAATTGTCTGTGGAGGAGATGTGAACATAAATTTTTTAGATTGTGATAATAAGAGAGTAATAAGCTTTCTCGATTTAGTTGGCTTGTTTAATTTAAGGCAAATTGTGGATAACCCTACTAGAATTAGTGAAAATACTATGAGTCTACTAGATATAATTTTGATTCCCAATGATTGGAAAGGATACAGCTGCATTGTAAGAGAAATTTCACAAATTTCGGATCACTGTCTAATTAAATGTTTAATAAATAATGAAAATGAAAAGATGCTAGATAATAATTTAGTAGTACGTAATTTGAAGAGAATAGATAAAAATTTACTGCAGGAGTTCCTAGCAGTGACACCGCTTACGAATATGATCTATATTCAAGATATTAATGAGAAGGTTAGGTATTTTAATAATGTATTAATTAATATATTTGATGTATTAGCTCCTTTACATTCCATTAAAGGTAAAAAAATCAAGCCTTCATGGCTGACAGATACCATTATGCAGCTTATAAAACTAAAAGATGACGCTTTTAAGAAAGTAAAAACCAATAAGTCAGAGAACTCCTGGAATTATTATAAACAAGTTAGAAATCAGTGTAATGTTGCAATTATTAATGAAAAAAGAAGTTATTTAGAGTTCTGTGTGCGTAACAATAAAGATAAAAGTAAATTATTATGGAAAAAACTGAAAGAACTTAACATACATAACAGAAATATAAAACATCAACTTCCTTCTAATTTGGATATTCCCAATGATATAAATGACCATTTTCTTCAAATATCACGTACTGTAGCTCCGGCTGACAATAACCTAGTAATTTTTTATCAACAAAACCTAAAAATGAATTTTGACGAGTTTTTGGATTTTTCAACAGTAACTATAGCGGAGGTTAAAAAACATCTCTTGAATATAAAGTCCTTAGCAACAGGCTCAGATATGATTAATTTAGAAATGGTTTTTCTCTGTTGCCCGATTATATTGCCATATCTTACAAATATCGTAAATTCTTGTTTATTAGATAATACCTTTCCCAATAATTGGAAAATTGCTCTACTTCTACCTAAAAAACCCAATATATCGGAATACAACGATCTAAGACCTATATGTATATTGCCTTGTTTGTCAAAGGTACTCGAAAAAATCCTGTATGATCAAATCAGAAGACATGTAGATAAATATCAATTGCTACCCTCTCGACAATCAGGATTTAGATTTATGCATAGTTGCGCGACAACTCTGTTAGATGTTACAGATGATATACTTAGAGCAACAGACTCTGGTAAAACAATAGTTCTAATACTCCTCGACTATTCTAAAGCGTTCGACACCATAAGCCATGAACTAATAGCGGCTATTTTACACTATCTGGGATTCTCTTATAACGCCGTTAATCTTATGAAAAGTTATCTGCAAAATAGAGTACAATATGTTCAGACTAATAAAGGTACGTCTACGGCTGAAAGTGTACATTGTGGTGTTCCTCAGGGCTCAATTTTAGGGCCTCTGTTATTTAGCATGTATGCAAACCGTTTATCAGGTTTAAAACATTGCAAAGTGCACTTTTATGCCGATGATGCGCAAGTGTACTATTCTTTTAAACCAAATAATTTAATGATGGCAGAAAATTTTATTAATGAAGATTTGGACTATTTGACATCGATATCAGCTAAACATAATCTAAAAATAAATCCCTCAAAGTCATCTCTAATGGTATTTGGAAAAAATAGGGAGGAAATTGAAAGAAAAATAAAAATAAAACTCAATGGCAACTTGCTGGAATGTACCACTAGCAAACGTAATTTAGGCGTAATTTTAGATACCGATTTACGCTTTAAAAATCACGTTCATAAATGCATTAGTTCAGCATACACCTCGTTGAAAATATTGTATCCGCAACGACATTTTTTGTCACAACAGTAAAAAAGTTACTTGCTGATAGTTTGGTTTTAAGTCATTTTAATTTCAGCGATGTGGTGTATGGTCCATGTCTTGATAAGGAATATGTTAATAAAATACAAAAAGTACAAAAATCCTGCCTAAGATTTATATATGGCATTAGAAAATATCAACATGTTTCATTTAAATTAAAAGATGCAAATTGGCTAAATATGAAGCAAAGACGCATGTTACACTCTCTGGTTTTATATCACAGTTTGCAAATTAATGACACACCTAATTACCTAACTGCTAAAATCAAATACAGAACGGATGTGCATACATTGAATTTAAGATTTAAGGGTCAAATTTCACCACCTTCTTACAAAACTTCTCTCTTTCATAGGTCGTTTACGTATAATATTTATATTCTATACAACGCTGTACCATCCCGTCTAAAAAACTTAAATCTTAAATTATTTAAAGTAGCAGTAAGAAAAATGTTTTTAGCTGAAAATATTTAAAATCCTGGCGTTGTAAATACCTGCATTTCATTTCTTCCTGTCCTTAATTTTTTAATTTTATTTATAGTTAAATAATTAATCTAAGAATACCACGACAGTATACAGTATTATTAGTAATTATAATTATCTTTTTTTTTTCTTTTCTTTCTTTTGGGGACTGAACTAGATCACATATTGTGTTTTCAGTTCCTTTTGCATATTTTAATTATAACCAATGATTAGTATATAAATAATTGTTTAGCATTTAATTTCTGTAGTTTTTGTGTTTTGGAGCCTCTTTATACTAAGAATATGCAATAAATTCTTATTATTATTACTATTATTAAATAGATTTCTGGAGACGAGAGCTAAAAAATCCAGGAAAGGCCGAAAACCAAACGACACAGTTAGACGTACATTAGAAATAAAACAAGATTTAGTAAATGATATCAGAACCGACTACCTAAAAAGATCTAAAACTGGAATCTCTATGGAAGAAGGAAGCAAGGAAGATCTCGCTAAAGCTGGAGAGAAGGAATCAATAAAGAAATATCGGAAAGAAATCTGGAAGCTGAAGAATGGAGAGGTAGAGAGGAATGGAGATTAAGAATCGGAAGACGGCGAACATTGATATGATTTCAGTTGTAATAGAAGGCTGATAACTGATAATTAAACTAGTTCGCCATTATCCGACGTTAGTGGGGTAATAGCGAACTAAAACCCAAGACGTTGTGTTTTGGTTTTCCTTTTAAATGAAGTATTTAAAAAAAATATTTAATATAGTTGATTTTAAACGCAGTTAGTAAAATAGTTGAACATTCTGAATAAATAAGGAAAAAAGTGCTAATCCAAAATTCCTTAATGACATTTGAAATATCTTTTAGGTGTTCGACATTCCCCCATTTTCCCCTACATTAGGCATTTATGTAGTTAATTTTGTTCAAAATTCCTTAAAATGTTACATTCGCAAGGCAACTACCCTAAGGCTTAAAATTGTGCCGATAATATAAACATGCTTGAGCTGATTTCAGAAAAATTATTTTATTTTGAAATATGACGTTATTGGACCTTACGCAACGTCTCGGGGTCAGCCTAGTTATATATGAAAAATTCGAACGACGAATAAAAGTAAATTTTTCACAATAAAATCTGAATATTTCGCTTGCTGGTATTGTTCACTATTTTTTTATAATTGTAGAATTTTAAGTAAAATTTTAGGTTCAAAAACGGACATTTCGAGAAAAAGTTTAAGTTTTCAAGTTTCTAATCGAAATATTCAATTTTAATCACAAAATGCAGATTTTAAAGTCAAAAGTTTAATTAATAGTAAGTTTTATGTGAGAGATGAAGTAGGATTCGAAATTGACAGTAATAGAGGAAAAGGTCCGAATATGAGCCCCCATTTTGTTTTTCTCTGTATTTCTTAAATGGCTTACCTACTTGGAATCTGAAAATTTACAAGAACTGTAAATAATAATCTTACATTAATATTTTTCCTATGTAATATAATATTACGTTAAAACGAAACTGTTGCTTAATTTTTATTTAAGGTCAGAGTGCTTGATATATGGACCCCCATAAAAATGAACACAATTATGGTAGGTAATTCAAAATATTAAAATAAATTTTCACTGGAATTTAAATTGGATTTAAAAAATTTCATTTTTCTTTTGTGGTGGACCGTAGCGATAAAATATTAAACGACGAGACACATTTTTCGGCCTTTTTAAATTTCTGTGCTTTAGGAAAATCCATTTTCTCTAATAATTTTTAGTGACACTTTTAGAGCACTTGCTGACATTGCTAATGCAAAATAAGTACAATATCTAAATGTGGTGCGAATATGGACCCATTCATATTATGACATTTCAAAGGGCCCATATCAGCAACACATTTCGCTAAAAAAATCCATAAGGCTTTATATAAGTATTACCCGTTTTCTCAACATTCGTAATAGGTATTCGGTATTTAATCTTACCAAAAGTCTTACAAGTTACCTTGGGAAAATACCTGAATTTTAAAAAAATTTACAATGACTACAAACTGGATATACTCTTTCCGGGATTGGACCATGTCAAAGAACTACTAAAAGTGTTCGAACATTTCGCCCACCATCGTAGGGGACTTCTTCGGGAAATATACAAAAATAAAAAATGAAAAAAGGGGCCAATTTCAAAACGTCAGAGCTCGGTAACTCAGTATGTCCACCATACAGGCGAAACTCTTCTAAATTGAAAATTTGGTTCAAAGGATAAGAAAGTTTAGACAGAAGAGCACGAAACTCTTAGAAGAATTTCGCCTTTGGTATGGTGGACATACTGAGTTACCGTGCTCTGATGTTTTGAAATTGACCCTCTTTTCATTTTTGTTTATTTCCTTGTATTTTATTTCTGTGTTCCTGAAGAACCCCCCTAAGATGGTAGGCGAAACGTCGAACACTTTTAGTAGTTCTTTGACATGGTCCAATCCCGGAAGAAGTATATCCTCTACTGACTCTGGCCGTGGAACCCTTCGTTATAATTACTACAAACTATTAACAATGTAAAACTGAATGTGGTATCGAATATTTTTAGCATTCAGTTAGAATGTTTTAAGCATTTGCTCTAAGCTGCTACTCAGTAAAGTAGTATGATTTGATGATGACCCATATTAAACGCAAGGCCATATTTGGACCTTTTCCTCTACAAAATTGAGATATTAGGCGATATTTATAAAACTAAAGGATTTACTTTGAAGTACAAAGCAAAAGCAAAAGGTAATAATGAGAAGTAAAAGGTTTTACTTTAATTCATATTTATAATTTTTAGCTTTTCTTTGAAAGCAAAACCTTTGAAAAATTAAGGTGAAAGGTAAAAACTTGCTATTTCAAATATGATACAGCTTCTAATATTCCTCCTCAAGGTTGATGCGGGGAGTCATCAATTGGCCCGCGAAGGGGGGGAGGGGTAAAGGGGGCAAATGTCCTTGGGGCCCAGGCTTCATGGGAGTCTTTAATACCCAACTAAGGGTCAGAATATCATAATTGCCCCAGGACTCTCGGCAGGCTTGGTTATAAGATATGGCATTATTTCTCATCCACTGCCTCCTAGTGTAAATGTGTTTCTTATCCTCTTGATAACTTCCCACACTACCTAATATCTCAATATACGAAAATCATTTCATACCATTACTAGTTATAACACGCTTTGGATCGCACGTAACTTGGACATTCCAACTTGAAAACCTTTTTTATTTACATATTCAAATACAAATTTGTTTGTGATCATCAACAGCTCTTGGAAAAGGAAATTTGCCAAGCCCTTTCTCTTTGGTCACCATTTTCTATTCTTGGAAAAGGAATAATTTTTTAATTTTTCTTGGTTCAGGACACAAGATTTGTACCTCAGATTTTGAAGATAACCAAGGACCAGTCCATTCCAAAAAAAAACATAGTTCTTGGTTTATAATATTTGCTAGCACGTAAATTTACCACGTTAGTCATTGCAAACGCCCAATTACAACCATAAACTTAGACTGACTAAAATTTACACAACTAATAAACAGACAAATAAGTTGATCTATAGAAAAAAGTTAGCTTCCTAGTAAATACATTTTTGGTGAAGCAAGCACTTTAATTTTTAAAGTAAAAGCTTTTTTTATGAATACGAAAAAAGTAAAACCTTATACTTTGAAGCAAAAATTTCAACGGCGAAGCAAAATCTTTTCCTTTATTTTTTTATGCATAACATCAGAAGTATTTCCTTTATTTTTGCAAAGGTACTTCTT
Source organism: Dastarcus helophoroides (assembly GCA_028583605.1). NCBI lineage: Eukaryota > Metazoa > Arthropoda > Insecta > Coleoptera > Bothrideridae > Dastarcus > Dastarcus helophoroides. The sequence goes on from CM053326.1 coordinate 9,223,176, forward strand.
TTCTTTTTATAAATATGGACTATTGTTTATAACTTACGGTTAGTTGAAGTGAATCATCTATAATATTACCACATTTTATCAAGCCATGTCTAAAGAGCAGGCATTAATAAATTAATGATAGATAGATGGATATATACCTGAACTTCTCGAAAAACAAAGGATTGTTCGAATTTCGAAACACCATCATTTGTCAAGGACTGCAGAAATTATCGGCTGCGAGAAATAGCATATCGAATGGCACAAGTAAAATGTCATTTTTCACCTTTATGAATCAAGTTATAGATAAGATTCTTCGACAAAAGTTTTTTACGGCGTTTCCTTGTAAGTATTTGTCGGTTGTCGAAAATAGTGCAGGTATGAAAATAACAAATAACCGAATTCCTTGATGAGTTGAGCCTCTGGTATGCGACTAAGGAGACCGCGGCTCAGGTAATGCTGCGTGGTACCTACAATAAACTTAAGTGCAAAATCATGCTCGAGAAATGACTTTACTAGGCGGCTTCCGGTCTGTCATTCAAAACTGGAAGGACGAGATGTCATAGATAATGAGACTTCACCCGATTCAATCACCATCACATTCCTTGCACCTTTATGCGATACTGTGCCAACTATTTTTATTACCCCTGTCCACGCTCATTCTTTCTAGGTGGTATTTTGCTAAAATGACAAATTAGAAAGGCCAAGAATTTGTTGAAATATATCGGAAACAGTTTTATTACCATGTCGTATTATCTTCAAGGCAAAGATCATATCAATGCTCTCAGTAAGATGAATAGTCAGTTGATAGGTACATATTGTCATAAAAGTGACTAAATATTTTTAAAGTTTTAAAGTTAAGTTCGTAGTAACAAGGAAATCCACTTAGATATTCAGTTACATTTTACAAAGCTAAAGCACAAAACATTAAAATCATTGGTAAAACTAAAGGTATACAGCCCATGATTTGATTTTACAGATTACACTTAAATTTTTGAGACATTTTAACTTTAAATTAAAAGGTTATATTGTAAATTCAAAATTTCCAGAAAATAAGTGGAAAATTTAACTTCAGACTCAATAAATCTATGCTTTTCTCAAAACTACGAGTTTTCTGAAATAATTTTCAATTTATTTATTTATTCATTTATTTATTTAGTTTTTTTTTTGGTGGAACGGACTGGGCCTTGGTTATCTTCAAAAATTGAAATACAAATTCTGTCTCCTGAAACCTAGAAAGATAAAAAACAAAAAAAAGGTTGCCCCAACGCGTTTCTATAGCCAAGCTATCATCAGACAGATACTGATATCTCTCTGAAGACCCGAAGACCTTCAACAGTCCTCCCATCTTCTGGCTGGGCAGGTATGACTCTTATATCCACTAGGTCCTTTTACTCCTCGACTCGGATGCAATCCTATGGTCCTCGATTCGTCTGCAATCTCCACAAGGTCTTCTGAACTAAGCGTCAGCGTTATTATCCTGTCGTCCCGGCCGATGATGCATCTTGAAGTGATATCGTTGGAGCCAGGCACGTAGCCAGGGGGAGGGTCCAAGGGGTCCGGACCCCCCCCCCCCGAAATAAATATTTCGGAATTTACGATGATACGAATTGAAATATCAATAGAAAAATGATTGATTGTATATTTAAGCATGTAAATAATTTCCGAAATTGCTAACTACTCAGTTTATGATAAGCAAAATCGTCATGTAGGCATTTTAAGAAAAATTGGCCATGAGCTCAAGGCTTCCCAATATATGCTTCAATCGTCACGTACGTGCAGCAGCGGCATTGCAGTCAAAGGACACATTCTTATACCTAATCTACTTTATTATATTAGCTCATATTGCCAAATTGCCATAGGAAATACAATACAAATCATGATTATGGTACGAGTTAAGAATTAGTCGACAAGTCGACTCTTATCGGTGATAAGTTAAATACCTGAACTTAAAATGGATATTAGAAAATTTTTCTTTGGTAAGTTTCACGTTTTTATTTGTAAAATTTATATAATGTTAAGGTCACTAGATTTTATTCTTTATTTTTACTAATTACCAAAATGAAATAAAAATTAAAGAGATGAATACGTAAAAATAATTAATGTGTCTTCTTATATTTTCTGAAGAATATTTTCTAGAAATTTTGATAATTTAACAAAATTCCGAGTTTAAATTGGAAATTCTAAATTATTTTCTTTCAATTTTAAGTCTCTGTAAGCACATAATCGATTTCATTAATTTATTTCTTTAATTCCAAGGATGTATAAATAATTTTTTGCCGAGTTCTGGTGTTCTTTCTTAAAAATGTTTTACTTTTGATTCATAAATTTTCTATATATTGCAACGTTTTTCTAAATTTCGATTATTTTTAGAAATTTTCGAAATATCATTTTCTTTTGTAAAATACTTTCAACATTCTTTTAATTTTTGATTCAAATTCAACATTTCAACTTTTTCAGAGATTTCTCTCTTTTGATAAACATATTTAAACGCATTTTGACATTATTTTCAAAATATTCATTTTAGTTTAAAAATATAAACTTTTTTTTTAATTCAAGTTTGGACTTTTAATTTTCCTTTTATTTAAACGAAATTTTCATTTGAAATTCCAACTTTTGATGTTTTTAAGACCTAATTTTTATTTAACATTTTGAAATAATTTAGAAATATCAACATTTTTATTTTTCCATTTCGACTTTAAAATGGAAATTTCTAAAAAATTGATTTTTTTTTAAATTTTAAATTTTTCTAAAGATCTTTATTTTACAATTTCAGTTTTTTTTTATTTCTTTTCAAAATTTTTCGCTTTGCACTTAAAATTGTGTGCTTTAATTTTTCCAAATTTTAATTCGAGTCACGAAATTTCTACTTTTTAAAAAAAAATCTAGTTTAAACCCAAAAATGTTTGCTTCATCAGAAAATTTTCGGTTTTTTCATAATATTTAAATTTTTTCTAAATATTTCGGTAAACTCAACATTTTTAGTTAAAAAAAATTGACTTTAACTTCGAAGCTCCTGAATTTTGTTTGATTAAGTTCTTTTCTTTTTTCATTTTTTTTATTTTTCGTCCAAATTTCTGCTTTTCCTGAAGATTTCTAGATTCACCCTTTTCCTTTCTAAAATAAATTTAAAGTTTCGACAAAAATCGAAATTACAAATTAAAATGGAAGCTTCTATTGAAATTTTTTTATTTCATCTTTAATATCTAATATTCCTAATTTCGTCTTTGATCTGAAATTTGAAGCTGTTTTGAAAAGTTCAAAAATCACGTATTTTGAAAAAAATACTGGGTAATTCTAATTTTTTTTCAAAATGTCGAGATAGACTAGATTTGAAAGATTTAAATATCGAGACTGAAGTCGAACTTGACAGTTCCAAATTATAGTTCAAATTTCGAAGTTAAGATTGGAAATTTTACGCAAAAGTAAAAAATGAGCACTAAGTAAAAGACCAAGACGTTTATTGAATTAACAACTCAACTTTTTCTTTAAATTTTGCAATATTGCTCATTTTGAAGAAGTTTATGTCTCTAACATAAAAAAAGCGGGGGAGTTGGACCCTCCCCGAACGAAAATCCTGGCTACGTGCCTGGTTGGAGCCTTTCTAATCATCTAGCCGTCTACCCTTCCGCGTTCGTCATTTGGAGTAACCAAAAAAACGCTGAATGATCTGTCTTGATGAAAAATTCTTGTCTACTCAAATACATGTGGAAGTTCCACGGCCTTCCCTATCTCAAGAAGTTTCTTCTTAGTGGTGCATTAATTTCTCTCCGCTTCCTCAGGATCTTGCTGTAATATTCGATGACTCTTTCTTCACCGCCATGAACTTGGGACAGCATAGCCCTAATGCTGACGTTGCTGGCGTAGCAAGGCGGACTTCAGTTTTCGGAAAGCGGTATCACAATCGGGAGTCCAGACCTACGGCGTTCTTCCTTCCGTTAGTCGGTGTAATGGCGCAGCGATGTTGGCAAAACCTTTCACAAATCTTCTGCAATGTGTGCATAACCCCAGGAAATTCCTCAATTTATGTTTATCCTCAAATCTCGCGTGCCAGAGTAACCATGGCTCCTATGTCTACTGGTGTCTATACATTCCTTCCATCTACGCTGGCTTCCACCACCAAACTCTCCATGGTCCTTTTTATCAGTTTGATACAAGAGGGACTGGTTGCTCAACATTAGCAAGTGAATGCCCCTTCTCGCCGGCTGATTTTTCTTTTCTTGCTGAGGGGCTTGTCGACTTCTTGGGGGCTGACCTGCTGTCCTTTTTAAAGTGCCCCGGTTTGCCACAGCTATAACATCTTGTGCTTCTTCTGGATCTAAGTTAAAGAGCTCCCAGCAGTTGTTCGATGCTCGCGTTTATTTTCTTTACATCAGCACTCATGTTCGCGTTCATTTCCTTCATGTAAGCGTTTATGTTCGCAAGGTTAGGGTCATTTGCAGCCTCTCCGATGTCGGACTTCCTTATTCTGCGTGACGCCCCTGGCTCTGAAACCTTGTAAGTGGCTTCGACCTCCAAAGCTCTAATCAGTGCCTCCCTCGATGTTCGGAAGTTTAACAAGCGCATTACTCTCTGAACTTCTGGATCTCTTATTCCTTCTATGAAGATTTTAACTGCGTAAAATTCCAGAAAGTCAGTTGATGCTGTTGGGAAGTCGACATACGCCAATCTTTTTACGTCGGCCTTGAATTCTTGCAGCGTTTCTCCACTTTTCTGCTTTCTCATCAGCAGTTGGACTAAATGACTTGCTCAAAATGATCGTCTCCAAATCTCAGCTCTAAAGCCATAACTAGATCTTCAAAGCTAGCTTGTTCATGGTTAGATAGAGCTCGGAGTAGTTCCAGAGTTTTTTCGCGCAGGGATACCACCAATGAGGTCTCTTTTTCGTTCTCTGTCCACCGATTGACCGTAGCAGCTGCTTCAAACTTTTTTCTCTAGGTCTGGAAGGATGTTTTTCATCATAGGTCGGAGGTTTCACTTTTTGGGAAGAAATAGCAGGTACACTTTTTCTGTGTTGCGTTGTCCAAATCAAGAAGCTTGTTGTTGAATTATTGTTTTATTTCTATAATTTCTTCTATGACTTCGCCAATCTCTTTTTTCATTTCTGTAATTTCTCCTTTCACTTTTGCATCTTCTACTTCCATATTTTCTGTTATATTTGCTAACAGACTATGCAATTCTTGTTTGCCCACATTTCTGTTCTGTTCTTCTTCTTCTCTTTCTTTTTCGTTCTTCATTTTGTTCTTTTTCCTGTCGTCTTCGTTCTTCATTTTGTTCTTTTTCCTGTCATCTTCGTTCTTCAGCTTGTTCTTTTTCTTGTCGTCTTCGTTCTTCACCTTGTTGTATTCGTTCTTCATCCCTTTCTTCTTTGTCTTCCAGCATTACTAATATTGCTTGCAATTGTTGTTTTATTTTGACCGATTTTAATCTCGTATCCATGAAACGTTATAGAATGTTCAAAAATTTTCTTGACACGCTGCTTATAAACTATCTTTGAGTTTATAACGTCCGTGATAAAGTCTAAATTTAACTATCGCTGCGATTCACTAACGTAATATTTCGGAATCTCCCACGAATTTCTCCGAGAAATATAGCACAATCCAGAAAACTAATTCCGTTTCTGACACCAGTTGTTGCGTGTTACCGGTTGGATAATTAAAATTTCGTGAATTGTAAACACTTTTTTTCAAACTTATTTTGGAGCACTACAATTATGATTCACTGAACTATCAGACTATCCAACTATCTGACTGACTGAAAGAATTCAATCCTAATACAAAAGACTTTTCGAAACTTTTTTCTCGAAATTTCGATTTTTTTTTTGACATTGTGTCTTAATTCAAACTTTTTTTAATAAATTTTTGATTTTCTCTTGACTTTGGAATTTTTTGTGTAAAACAGTCAACATTTCGAAAAACCTTTAATTTACTAAAACAAATTAATACAATGTTTGGAGCTTAAAATTTCGACAATAAAGCAGAAAAATTTAAAATTTCTTTTTAACCTATAACCTAAAAGCCTCTTTTAAAAGCTGACTTGCTTGTTAAACTATTGAGCCTAATTAAAAATAAAACCCATTTTTTCCCTGAAACCTAACCTAACTTTTTTATCATCACCTTGTTCGTGCATTTTAAATTTTTCTCTTGAAATTTCAACTTTTCTGCAAACGCTATGTTAAACCAGAGTTTTTTTGTATATCGTTAAATTTTACTTTTGTCTTTTTCTCAATATTCCATGTGCGCATTTTATAGTCAAAAATTGAGAAATAAATGTGATATCTTCAAGTTTAAGGTCGAAAAGAATATAAAAATTTAAATAATTTATAAATTGACTCTGAAATTTTGAGAAAAATGCTGCTGTTGTTTTCAACCAGTATCATTTTAAGAACATATTTGTGTTTTTTTAAGTTGCGGTTTTATAACCTTAAAGTCAACATTTTAAGGAACACGTTGAATTCATAGAAAAATTTTCGAATTTAAAATGAAAACTAAAATGAAATAAATTTGGATTGATCAAAAGTTAAAAAAAAAAACAATGTCTCTAAAATACAAATCAAAATTTCAGAAAAACTTTAGACATCAGAAATTCTAAGACAAAGCCTGTAAGTTCTAATTTTAAAATTTTAATTTAGAAAAAAATAGAGTAAATAAATCTCAAGAAAAGCCAGAATTCTGAACAAAAAAATTGATTTTTTCAGAAAAAGCTTGAAAGTTCTAAATAAATACCCAAAAGAGCGAAATGAATTTCACATTGGCAGATCCTGCCTGAAAACAAATAAAAAATAATTGGACATTAATCAGAATATGGCTTTAGCCTCCCCCAGGTCCAATGTCATAACTTCCATAGATTTTGGTGAATTAAACAAAAAAATTTTAAATGGTGAAATTTTTCAGAAATTATTCAATCATATAAAAGAAGTTAAATCTTTAATTCAAAATTTTAAGTAAAGTTAGGTTATTTCAACTTTAATCTGCATCATTGAAGAGATAGGTCAAAAAAGACTAAAACCAAAGTTATTCTTGGTTTGTTGTATTCATTAAGAAAAAAATCTAATTCCGGGTTGAATACTGACAAATATATATCAAATTATTTAGCTTATAGTCAAAATCAGGAAAAAACAAAAGAACTTGAAGTTAAAATTTTAAGAAGATAATACCTTATTTAAAGTTTAACGCGTTCCTTGCCTTTTCCCCTTTTCAGGAATTTGACCAGTAGCCAGAGAAAATAAATAGTTTTGGATGAAATAATAGGTAACAGGATTATACTTTTTTGAGGAAACCTTAACAGGTCCACAATATTTACAATTTCTTTAAAACGATTTGCTTCCAGAACTAAATCGAATGTTTTCAAGTAGAAATGATTCGTGATTTTAACGAGAAGAAGCACTTCTACTGTATACTGCATTAGTAAGGGACAGGACCCTTTAGATCTCCAGATTTAAGTCCTCTAGATTCCATTTTAAGCGGAATCCTAAAAAGTGAAGAATAGCAAAATAGATATCAAAATCTAGATATATGTCTAGGTATTAAAAGAACGCATTTGAATGGAGATATGTTATTGTTTGTCTACTGTTTTAACTTAAGTTGATAAAAGTAAATTTTTTACTGTATATAAAAAAATATATTTCTTTGGCATTATCCTTCTGTTACCTAAACTTATTGACTTGCTTAAATAGGAGCCTAAAACATCTTACAAAAGAACTATCAAACAACCTACCTTTACATTAAAAAATATTATCGATGACGTCATCATTGGTACGAAGACACTAAATAAATATCTCGCAAAAACACATTTAAAAATAGAACTCCTGTTTCACGATTTTTGTCCAAAGTTACTGCATGTATTCCTTTCATCCTAACCATGCTCTATATATGTGCTTAGAGCTTGGCTATTCCTCTTTTCTCGTGTTCTACACCAGTGTTTCCCAACCGTGTGTGTGCCGCCAAAATTAAAAACTTTAAAACACACTCTGAAATCCCAAACAATATTACTTAAACTAGGAAATTTTTATAAATTCATGACATTTTTCAGTCTCATTTAATTTTCTATAAAATCGTTTCCTTTGATTTGACTTTTAGAAAAACCAAAAGCCGGTTCAGGTCCAAGAAATGACGATGCAGATCCCTCTCTAGCAAGTTCGTCCGCAGCTTCATTCCCTTGTATTCACTTAAGGTCACTTAAGGTTGATCCTGTTGTGTTTAGCCAGTTGCTTTAGAGTCTGTTAACAGTCCCAAACTAGCTTGGATTTGACAATGCAGCTGCTGAGAGCCTTTATTGCCGCTTGACTATCACAGTTAATGTAGATCTTTGTTCTTTTCAGACACTCATAGGCGCAGAGTTCTATTGCATGTATTTCAGTTTGAAAGACAATTAGGTCTTTTCCTAAGGCTTTAGAGAACCTATAGTTAGGACATAAATTTCTACTTCAGTCTCATATGCTGTCTTTGATCCATCTGTAAACCAGATGGATAATTTGTGTTTTTCTTCAGGTACTGATTGAGCGCCATTTAAGTCCACTTCAAAGAAATGATCAAATTTGTACCTGGATTGCATATAATCAACCGATCTTGCTGAAATCACAGGGCTCATTCATTGGGGATTCCCATGTGACCGGCTAAATCTCCTTCTTTAAATTATTTTAATTGCAGTAATCTTGAGGCATCTTTGATTGCCTTCCTCTTCACTAAAAGGTATTGTTATATGTAACCATAGAAACAAAAAACAAATTACTTTATATCCCACCCTGGAATAAACCTAAATGGCTTCTGATTTGTCGAAAGCTGCAGTAGTCGAAAGCTGTGCTAGAATATTAATATTCTAAACGATAAGTAGAATTACGAATATTCTGAACGTGTGCTGAAATGACATTTGTTTCATCATCATTTTTAGTCATAGAATGTGTAGTTTCTCTAATAGTGTTAGAGAAAGTATTTTCCGCTCTAGACCGAGAAAGTAGGTAACTTTTCCGAACAGGACAACAAATAGTGATTGTCAAGGAAACTTTTCATAGTAGAAAATTAAAAATAACGAAAAATGTTATGTTGTTATGTTATTAATTGCGATTTAAGAAAAACTAGCATTACTTCATGGTAAAAGCACATTCACGAACTTTAATGTTTGTTAGCCTCGGCTAACGCTCGCCCACAATTTACATCGTCGTCTGGGAATATTTTGCTTTTACTACTGTACTCTATTTACCCAACAGATACAGTTATGCCACCTCCTCAAAAAAAGACAGGTTCACACGATATACAAAAATAAATCAACGTTGCTAATGATACGACCGACCAAACTTGTTTTGGTGTGTATGATACGAGATCTTCAAAAACAATCCAATAGAAATGATTTATTCAAATATCGTGTTTTGTTTATAGGAGTGGCCTAACTATATGTGTTCGGTGAACAGAATATAGATACACAATATACTATTTGTGCATGTGCACATGTATCGCTTTTTTTACCGAATACAAAAATGTGTTACATACAAAAAAAAATGTTGGGAAACACTGCTCTCTCAATTTCTGAAGCACTGTCTATGTCTATACACAAGTTACGATTAATTAGGATGTAAATACATATGTGTAGCTCTTGTTTTTCTAAACCAAATTTAAGATTTTTCAAGAACGTTTTTTAAACAAAATGGTTGCCCTAAAATATTTGTAAATAACGGTATATCTTGCCAGAAAGAACTGGTAACTTTCTCTGCTTTATGGGCATTGAGGTGCAATTTTTAAAACTATAAATTCTTTGCAGCTTTCGGCAAATGAGAATTGTTAATGCCCAAAAAGATCGTAATCAGAAAATATTTCTTGTAAACTGTAAAATATCAGGGGAACCTACCGCACAAAGGTATAAGTATCGACAGGTAATCCAAATGTAAAACTGCTTATCAGTTGATCAGCAACAGTAAGCAGATTCCATTTTCTTACTCGTTTTATTCTTTTAAAAATAAACTGGAATTTGGCTTTAGCATGCCGGTATTACATTTTAAAACGAGCTAACGGTTTTAAAACTTACCTATCTATAGAGATATTATCAATTTCTATATTGAATTTTTAAATTTATTGTCGGAGCTATAGAGCTGCATTTGTTGTAGTGTAGGTATATCAACAAAGGTTGCGCTTAAGTAATATCAATTTTTTTTGTGAAGAATTTTGGGTCAGATTTTATTGTAAAATTGAAAAGATACAGTCTTGGAAATGAAATCAAAATCGTGGGACTGGAAATTCCATTTTTTTTAAATGATCCCGTTTTCTCTAATGCAATATTGCTATATCGTTTTTATTATTCTAACTGCATTTTTGGAGAAATATTGTTATAATCTAAATAGCTCGGAATGTCAAACCAATTATCTCTTATCTCACGAAGTTCAGCTATGGGCGCATAGCGTATTTTATACGCATGAAACCAACTTAAACCTACTCTACCGTGAGGTGTGAGGCAATGTGAGTTGAATTCCATCTTCTGGTACTTTTTCCTCCACCGTTTTATATCTATTATCACTTCCTTTATTACTACTTATTTTATTTTCCTTCCTTCCTTCTTCTTTTATCCATTTTTTTCCAGGATTTTCTAGGATTTCCTCTAGTCCTCTTTCCGGTCACTTTTCATACATTCTTCTTACAAGTCTTTTCTAAGTCATATGGCCTACGTGACCAAAGCACCTTGGTTTTTTTTAAGTTTAATTCATTCGCACAGGGAACCCCATTATGCTTTCAAAGCACTGCGAGTAGGATGCGGAAACATAGATAGATGGCGATGAACCCCTTCTTAAACAAGGATAGGTTGTAATTCTTGGGGAAAATTCCCTTCGGTTACAAGTTCCATAACTTGGAAGAAAAAAGAGTCTCCGTAGACAGAAGTCCTTACTGTGTCAAGCTGGACCGCACAGGAATTTGCTGTCTTCGACTGTCTAGTACGCCTCAAGAATCTTGCTCTTGGAGGGATCAATGCTATTAGTTCCTGCGAGCATCTTCTATGATAGTACTTGTAGAAAAGAAACAAGTCTCCAACCATACGCCTGTGCTCTAGTGTTTAGAGAGAATCGGTCAGACTCTCGTCATCAATTAGGGGAATCGCTCTTCTTTGAATTGAATCCAAGAGAGCTAAAGTGTGTTTTGGGACTGAACTCCAAACATGAGAACAGTATTCTAGTGTTGGCCTAGCTTGAGCTTTGTAAAGTGTTATTAGCTGATAAGATGTAAAGTCTTTTTTAGCTCTAAAAAGAAAGCCTAGCTTCTGAGAGGCGGATTTGGCAATGGCGCGCACATGATCGTCCCAAGAGAAGTTAGTGCTCGCATTCACTCCTGCCTGGGATAGATAGATTAGATCCCATCGGAAAGATTTTACCGTCCACTACTATGTTTGTTGCATTATTCCTTAATTTTTCTTAGAGAAAACCGCGGCCTGAGTTTTTGAAGCATTGAAGTCGATCAAATTGTTCTTACCCCATTCCAGAATAACCTCAAGATCCTTAAACAAGGATAGGTTGTAATTTTTGGAGAAAATTTCTTTCGGTAACAAGTTCCATAACTTGGAAGTTCTATAGAAAAAAGAGTCTCCGTAGACAGAAGTCTTCACTGTGCCAAGCTGAACCTGCACAGGAATTTGCTGTCTCCGACTGTCTAGTATGCCTCAAAAATCTTGCCCTTGGGAGGATCAATCCTATTAGTTCCTGCGAGCATCTTCCATGATAGTACTTGTAAAAAAGAGATAAGTCACCAACCATACGCCTGTGCTCTAGTGTTTCGAGAGAATCGGTCAGACTCTCGTCATCAATTAGGCGAATTGCTCTTCTTTGAATTGAATTCAAGAGAAGCTAAATTGTGTTTTGGGGCTGAACTCCAAACATGAGAGTAGTATTCTAGTGTTGGCCTAACTTAAGTTTTGTATAGTGTTAATAGCTGATGAGATGTGAAGTACTTTTTAGCTCTAAAAAGAAAGCCTAGCTTCTGAGAGGCGGATTTGGCAATGGCGCGCACATGATCGTACCAGTGCTCGCATTAACTCCTAGGATAGGTAGATTAGATCCCATAGTCCATTAGTACGTTTGTTGCATTATCCCTTGATGTTTTCTTAGAAAAAACCGCGGCCTGAGTTTTTGAAGCATTGAAGTCGACCAAATTGTTCTTACCCCATTTCAGAATAATCTCGAGATCCCGATTAATCATCTGTATTTGCTGTTCCCTTAGTCGATCTGAAGCAGCGATAGATAATGGTTTGTCGGAGAAAAAAGATGACACAAGGCTACTATCATCTGCGTAGCTCCAAATAGGATTGGAAGTTGAAGCTAAGAGAACGTTTATGTGTAACAGAAATAGAGTAGGAGAGAGAACAGACCCCTGAGGCACCCCTGCGTTAATTGCAAATGTCTCGGATGAGATGCCATCGACGACGATCTGAAGAGATCAGTCAGCGAGAAAATTGAATATCAAATAACAGAGTCCAGGAGGAAGACCATAAGATGTTAATTTGGCGAGAAGAGATCGGTGCCAGATTCCGTCAAAAGCCTTTGAGATATCCAATGCCATAATCCTGGCCTCACCATGTTTTTCCATAGCTGAGGTGCAGATATGATGTAACATATGCCAGTAGATCGCCAGTGGAACGTTGTTGTCTAAAACCGTATTGCCTGTCGAAGATAATTCTATTTTTCTCCAGATATTTGAGAATCTCGATGTTGATAACCTTTTCCATCACTTTAGATATAACGGGTAACAAAGATATAGGGCGATAGTTGTTAGCCAGATTCCTTTTTCCCTTTTTAGTGAAAGGCTGCACTCTAGCAGATTTCCAAATGTTAGGAAATAAACCTTTGTTGTAAGAGAGTGTGAACAATTTGCTTAGGATAGGAGTCAAGTCTGGGGCGCACTTATTAAGACCGATAGCGGGAATACCATCAAGGCCAGAAGCTTTCGAGGTGTCGAATCTCAAGCAGAATCTTCCTGATTGTGCGTTGTCTGAAAACAACTTCAGGCATCGAAGTGCCAACCTTAGGAAGAATAGGAGGTTCTGCATTTCGAGAAACAAGATTAGAATTTGCAAATCCCCAAAAGGACCTGGAACCGTTCGGACAGTTGATAAGCCTCTGGCGCATTTTACGATCGAAATCACCTATTTCCTCCCCAATAACCTGTTTACAAGAACTTCGTGTATCTACAAATATGGTCCGAGTTTCGACTGAGGGATTATTTCGCCAACGACGATATGCGCAATTTTTGCAGGAGACAGCCCGAGCACATTTTTTACTGAACCAAGATTTACTGAAGGCAGACTTCTGTTGGGAGTGGGGAATTGAGCATTTCATACCAATCAGGATAGTTTCCGTGATGGATTCGGCGACTAAGGAACGCTTGTCTGAGTTAAAGCAGACTTCCTGCCATGGGAAAGAAGCAAAGAAGTCTTTTAATTCTTCCCTAGTTTGCAGAGTTAAAGTGTCAAACCCTACGGGATCGCGTCTGAGAAGGAGGTGGTATATGAAGCGAGCGAGAGGCTGCTACAAGCTTGTGATCCGAATTTTCAAGCGGTAATATCACAGAGATTTTATACAAATTTGGTGAATTTGTAAGGAAAAGGTCGAGTAGATTAGGTTAATGGGTATCTACATCAGGAATTCTTGTGGGTTCCTCAACTAATTGCGATAGTCCACAAGTGATGGCGTAAGCCTCTGCCACCCTTCCCGCGTTCTTAGTTCGGGAAGAAAACCTTAACCAGGAGATGTTGTGTACGTTGAAGTCACCGAGAAAAACAACCTCAGCTTTTGGATAATTCGTCTGTAGATAATCAAAGGTTACGGAGAGATAAGAGAAGGGCTGTCTGTATGATGGATCGTTTGGAGACAAATAAAATGAACAAATGAATATTACTTCGTTTTTGAATCAGATTTTCAGCCAAATCACATCATGATCAGCAGATTCCAGTGCTTCTTCTCGTTGACAGAACAGGTCTTTTCGCGTAAAAGCACAAATTCTCTTCTTGTGTCGAAACTTTGTGTGCAAGTCGTAGTTAGGGCAAAGCCAATGGACTGTATTTATGGATGAGGAAACTTGGGTTTCTAGTCAGAGACAGCACATGGGGTCTTTCATTTTGAAGGTGTTGATTAACCGAAGTTTAGATTTGAGTTTAGACCCCGAATGTTACAAAATTGAATTTTGAGTGAATTATTTAAAAGAAACTTGGCCCGTAGAACATTAAAATTTTCCGTCGATTTTGGATTTCCTCGTACACCCTACCTCCACCCGGACATCTGAACGGGAGGGTAGTTTACGTCCGGAATTTTTCGCACGAAGAGAATCCATCATCTTTGTTTTTAATAATTAGAAGAAAAAATCAGAGGAGATGAAAAAAGGAAATAAGGGAAAGGACAGGATGGGGAAAGAAGAATAACAGAAACCGACTTACGTGTTAGAGATGGAAACATGATGTTTTCTCCTATTTAGTCGTTGACTGCTTCGATTTTCAATTGTTGACTGAATGTTTCATTCCTAATTCTGTCTGTTTTTGACTTTGATTTATCTTAGAAATCTCATCGTCTTTGCATTTGTTTCTGTTTTCCTCTTTTTCAGTCGTTGCCCATGATTCATTGCTATTTACTATATACAGTTTAGTAAAGTTGAACACTGTACATAGAGAGAAATCTAATGAAAGATTCATCTTGCAAGCGTAACGGTGGAATAGACAAGCGGACATTGTATTCTCCTTGGTCCTAGACCAACCGATCCAATTGAAAGAAAAAAGGAAAGGTATGGATGAGAGATATTTCGCGGCATCAATCAGTGTCAGTGAAAAATTCAGTACTAAATCATCGGCTCTTAAATGTGTTTTGGTGGAACGAACGAATCCTTGGTTATCTTGAAAAATTGAAATCGAAAATCTTGTCCCCTGAAACCAAGAAAGATTAAAAAACACAACAGAGATTGCTCTAGATTTGTATTTCAATTTTTAAATGTGTTGTTACTAGGATTAACACAGAACAATTTTATCATGATTTGCATTATATACATATTCTTTTAGTCAGTTGATTTAATCGCTATTTTGTTCCTACTAAGACAAAATAATAACTGGTATTCATTGGTAAACAAATTAAGTAAAGAAACGGGTTTGCTCCGACAAAGTAGGAGAGTACATTCAGAGGACCTACAGACGAAGTGAGAATTTAGGAAAATATTTTCCTTAACGTTCTACAGTTAACCATTTTCCTTATTTGTATACTAGTGTTACACTATCTTCTTTACCATCTGAGTTTTTGTGCACTCATCTGTTTTTTTTTCCTTAGCTAGATTCTCTTCATTGTGTTAAATAGTTTGCTTATTTTCTTTCATCTTTCATAATTTTCCTGTCCAGTTTGCTATTTTTGCGTGATCATCGCTCCTAAATACTTATATTCTCTTTCTTTGTTCCCTGTGATGACGCCTATATTTCACTTTTGGCAAATGACATGAAATTATTCAGAAAATTTGCTGAATTCAAAAATGAGAACATTCAATATCGGCGCTCCTAATAAAAAACAAAGTTGGCATAATTTACATTAGAAATTATTTAACAAGAATAATAATTAACTATGCCGCTGTAAAGTTTTTGGGAAACTAAGCAAAAGTCATTAAAGGGTTTTTCAGTCGGCTACAACTAAAGAAGTTACAGCAGATTTTGGAACATATCGATTTCACATTTTTCTTAGTAAAATATCAATAAAATTGTATTCAATTCAATAAAACGGTGGAATATGGATAATTCTGCTGAGGGTATTAAATAAAAATATCTTAAATTACATGAACTTATTTTTATTGAAAATATCTGAATAAAAATTATTTATTAAACATGATATTTATGCGATTTCTGCTTAGATTTAATCTTTTTTAAAATCTTTATTTAGATTATATTATTACATATTATTATACATATTCAAATATTTAACACCTTTATGGAAACGTCTATATGATTGCGTCAGTTAGGTCTTTGAGGATCCAAGGAAGACACCAATATTCAATTCGTGGGAAAGCCAACCCACACCCTTTAAGAACTGCAGTAAAGATAAAGCTTTAGAGTTTCTATAAGATAAATTCTTCAAGCCGTTATGTCAAAAATGATAAGGGATATGATTTCATACCACCTAAGGTTTATTTGTTTTTGTTTCTACCGACTCAGCTTGTTCTAACCTGCTGGAGATCTCTTTCAACATTCTTATTTCCATGTTTTCAATGGGTCCTCACGGTTTATATCCATTTTCTCAGACTAGTTAATTTACTTACCTCGAGGTGGCCACTAATTTAATAACTCATATCCCTCTTTCTATGAATAACTTCTTGTATTTTTATTCACTAAATATTTGGCATTTATTTTTATGGAAGACATTTAAAATTTTATTGACCAAAATAAAAATTTTATGATAAATTTGAGTAATAGCAATAACTACAACTTTTAATATGATTGGTGAGTAATAAATTATTTTTGCCACTGAGAGGTATATAAATTCTCTTTTTAAATTGACTGTGAATAAAAACTATTGGCAGCTTTCATCTTTCATTGTATTCCTTAACTAAAGAGTTGTTTATTATACGGAATTAATGGACAGGAAAACCTCATTTTACAATGCATTTAACCCAATAAAGAAACCATTAGAGTCTCTAAAGCTCGAAGTGTGAAATTCTGAATGTTATGGCTGTCAAACAAACAAATTTATATCACCGAATTCTCATCCACAGGCTAGCCAGTTTCGGAATATGTTTTATTTTTTATTTGCAGACACAAAAACATTTTAAAATTTCAGTTTTGTTATAAATCAATTTGCTTATATTATTTTGTTTACTATAATAAGGCATATAGCGTTATGCCTTAATAACTAAGTGATTTTATTTTAAACAGAAATCAAATAATTTGTCGGCACTTTCGAATGAGCCATTATTTTGAAAATATTTCATTTTCAATTGCAGTAATCAGTTATACAGAATGTCCGCACATTTTACCAACAACGCTTAACGGTACATTCAGGACAATAAATTAATAGGATTTACGAAAAAAGTTTGATAAAATATTTTTGGTTCTCAAGTTATAAACTGCCAAAGCTGTCAAGTAAAAACTTTTTTTTAATTATATCTCCATAATGTCTTCACCGATCGTGTCAATCTTTGAAACATAAATGTATGCTGTTAAGGCTTATTATTTCGCAGAATCTTAGTGAAGGCGATATACTGGGTGGAAGTATCTTCCGTCCACCACTTTTACTCATCATGGTCCTATTTTGGTTAAACGGGCAGCGTCAAATAAAAGGCCAATTTATTCCAAATAATTCTTGTCTCCTAAATAAATTACCTGTAGGTAGCCATTTTAAAAAAAAATGACTGTCCGATATCCATTTGTTAGGCTTTGCGAAGTGACTACATTGGATTCTAAACCGTTGGGTTTAATAGACAATGGAAACAAATTGTTAGTTAAGTGCGATCAAGTAATGTCAATACGATTGATTTCTATAACTGAAGGCACAATTTTTCATTTTAATATGAAATAATTTTGCTGGTTTTTAAAATGTATTCTTATTAGAGAACATGATTTCTTTAAACAATATGACATAAATACCGGTCACCCTCTCTAGTTGCAACCTAAAGTAAAGGCATTAGTCCTTACTGCTTGTTAAAATAAGCCTAAAAAATATTTGCTATATGCCAAAACATTTAAGTGTACGTAAAACTAATATTTACAAAACGAATCGACAATCGGTTTAAATTGCAATAAGTCGAATACATTTTTTTATTATAAAATCACCAATTATTGATGTCCAAACGTTAATTTTTAGTTGACAATAAAAAGGAAATTATCATTTTTGTGACCTATTGAATGAAACATTAAGTTCGGTTACATCCACTACAGAAATCGACACACATACTAGACCTAGACCTAGAAATAGTAATTTTTCTCAGACGTGGTTATCTGTAAGCGATTTTATCAAGAGACAAAATTTGTTTGGGATAAAATTGTATTTTATTTTGGCTTAGTTTGCAAAATAAGACCATGGAAAAAATTTTCATCAATAAAATAGGGAGGTGGTCATAGAAAACTACCATCCAGTATATCGCTTTCACTAAGATTTTTTGAAATGATAAGCCTTAACAGTCTAAGAAAATGTTTCAAATTTTGACATGATTAGTTATAATAGAAATTATTTGTTTTTTTGAAAAATTTGATAGCTTACAATTCGGAAACCAAAAATTATAATCAAACTTTTCTTTCGTAAATCGTATTTATTAATCCTCTCAAATCCGCATTTGGGGGCGCTCTGTGCAGCTGGTTAGGAAATTTTATGTTAATAGGATTTTAGGATATTATCAAAAATATTCTGAAGAACGGTTTACAGTGTAGGGTGATTCGACTAGAGTTTAACTGTAAAATCAAACATATGTAGGTAATTTCGTTATAAAGTCACGAATGTACGAGGTACGAGCCGAAATATCTTATTAAAAACTAACTAACGATATCCTTTTTTTACCATGTTAATAACTTCAACATCGCCTTTAAATTAGAACCTATTGTGAAACTACAGATGTATTTCCATCCCCCCTGCTAAGCCTAGGGATGCTCTCTAGAAGTCTTCCTAAGGGTGGCTTGGGATTTTCTTGCATCTCCGCAAAAAGTCTGCCGAAGCGCCATCTGGCGAGTAAGGTGGATATTTAAGCGATTCCGCATCAACAAGTTCTGCACAACCACCACGATAGGCGTTAACGCATTGTCGGGATGCAACCCTCACTGTCCAGGTCTACGCGTTCGCCATTTTTCCCGGACACTTGTAGAGCACATTTTCATTTCATTCTCAATTGCGTCAAAACATCACAGTAGAATTGCATCCACCGTTTGACCTTGATTCTCTGTCAACAATGCGCTGACTATCAAAGAATGCAATCAACATTGACTTCACACTGGATTTGATCATCCGAGATTTTTGAGATGAGGGCTTCCAGCACGCTTTCACCGCAACGATTGCCTCTTCATTTCTAGGTCATAGGTGTAAACTTGACTTTCATCGTCTGATATGATAACTGACGATATGTAATTTGGTTCGTTTTATACAGTAGTACGATGCAGTCATGTCCATGCAGCTCTTAAGGATCTGGTTATAAGGCGAAGAAGGAAGTTTACTGCGATTTTTTGTAATTTCAATTTTTTTGTTTAGATGCGTGGACATGTGTCATGTCTCGAATATACTATCGTGTAGTACATACAAAAATGGAAAAAGAGCAATACCGGTCGGTGATTCGATCCTTCTTTTTGGAAGGGAAATCGCGCAGCGAAATCAAAGAGCGCTTGGATGCTGTGTACAGTGACTCTTCTCCTTCAATAGCGACCGTTAAAAATTGATTTAACAAGTTTCAGCGTGGTCTCACGTCGGTTTTTGATGAGCCACGCCCAAGTGCCCCGAAAACGGCTACTACGGAGGCTAACGTGACAAAAATCCACGATCTCGCATTGGCAGACCGCCTGATTGAAGGTACGCGATATAGCTGAGACAGTAGAAATCTCAAAAGGCCGCGTGGGCCATATCCTGCATGAAATTTTGGGCATGAGAAAGCTGTCGGCGTGATGGGTGCCGCGTTTGCTCACTCCGGACAACAAGCGCAACCGTGAGATCACTTCAGAGGCAGTATTTGACGCCGTTTAAGCACCATCCAAAAAAGTTTCTGCGTCGTTTCGTGACCGTCGATGAAACATGGATCCACTGGTACACGCCAGAGACCAAGGAACAGCCGAAACAGTGGACTTCATCCGGTGAAGGTGCTCCGAAGAAGGCGAAGACTTGTCCTATCGGCCGAAAGGTGATGGTCACCGTTTTCTGGGATTCACAAGGTGTGATCTACATCGACTACCTGAAGAAGGGCAAAACGATCACAGGGTTGTACTATGCCGAATATTGGGCCGATTCGACGCCGAATTGCAGAAAAAACGACCCCATTTGGCGAAGAAAAAAGTGCTTTTCCACCATGATAACGCACTCGCTCACACCTCCGCCCTCGCCACGGTCAAATTGGTCGAATTGGGCTACGAACTGCTGCCCCATCCACCGTATTCTCCAGATTTGGCCCCGTACGACTTCTATTTATTTCCAAACTTGAAAAGGTCACTCGCCGGGCAGAAATTTGGGTCGAATGAGGAGGTCATCGCCGCCGTGGAATCCTACTTTGTAGACCTCGAGAAAACCTATTTTTCAGACGGGTTAAAGAAGTTGGAGCATCGCTGGATCAAGTGTATCGAGTTAAAAAGAGACTACGTTGAGAAATAAATCGCCACTTTTCCAAAATTTTCGTTTTTCTTTTGTAGGCTAAGTCCTTATCGGACCACCCTCGTGTATATCTCGTTGTACATTGTCTCAGTACAACTGGAGCACATCACACTATTAATTAATAGTAGCTGGCGCATACACCATGCAGTCCCATGTTGTGGTACAACTAGGTCGTGCACGAAATTTAAATTTCAGATATTTTTGGATTATAAGTGGGCAACCGTCAATATTTTCTATGATCTGAACTGAATAAATAAATACAAATTTTGAATTAGAAATTTCGTAGAACTGAAGATTTTATTGCTTTATGAGATTTTAGTAAACTTCTATGAAATGAGTCCTAATCAAAAAATATTTAAACTTATTGTTAAAAATTCAAGAAAATGGAAGGTGACAATAACATAGTTTTAAATATTGGGTAGTTGTTTAATCCCAATCCTTATCTCCCTGAATGAGGAACTTATGGCTGGTTCATTTTTCATTAAAAGCTTGTTCATTGTGCTAAGTTTTAGGTTTATTTTTTTAATATAATTAATATAAATAATTGTGTTTGAAAAAAATAAGGCCAAGGGCTTAGGAAGCAATTTTATATTATCAAAATGATTCGTATAAAGCAGAAATATTATTAAAGTTAACCCTTTAATATGAGATTGATCTCTAAAGCAGACGTAGTATTAAAGTTAACCCTTTAATATGGGATGGATGTCTTCCAAATTCCATTACCTTATTCTTGAAATAAAATTACTTTTGGGGAAAGTTTATTGGCAAATTAAACAATTTTATTATAATACATGAATGTATTCACAGCCAAATATTTATTAGCTGAGCTAAATCAGTTTACAAAAAGCTAAAATAGTTAAAATCCCTCCGTCGTTGTTGGCTAGTGTATCTAAATACAAATTTTAATTATTATCGTTTAACAGAAATATGTATAATAATTCAACTTTTACGGTTTATTCCGTCTATGAAAAATAATGCTAATTGCAGCTTAAGAAAGAACTTTTGTATCTGTGTTATTTCAATGATGATCGTTATTTTCGCATGCAAATTGCATATCTTTATCGAAGAAGGGTTTCGAGATAGAATGTTCCTGGAAAAAGACGGTGCTTTGAGCACCAAAGGAAATCTATCTGGTCGTTGGTCGGCACGGTTAGAAGTGACGCAAGTACGAATTTGAGAATGCGGCTAGCAGAGGAGCAACATTGGCTGATTGATTTGTAGCGGGCCCATTAGAGTGCGGCCGCCCACGGCGAGTGCAAAGCGACCGTAGGGCCACCCCGAAGTCCGATAAGCAAGGAGGAATGCACACTCCCCTCACTTATCATCTCAGAACAAAGAGCCGGCGAACACACTCATCACGCCGTCATTAACAAACACAGGAAAAACAAACTCCAGTCATGGCACACCTGGGTGGCACCCGGGCCAACTCTCCTCCCCTGCCGGCTGCCCCGTCTCGCACCGTCCCGCGCGATACCGCGCAACGGCTTAGACGGAATGCGACCTCTCAGACCCGGCGTCTCATGCTCCATATCGAAGGAGACGTCTTCCAGTCTTCCAAGTCGAGGTCGATCGCCTACGACACGCCCGCAGCTCTATGAGACCGCGTTGGCAACCTTTCCACATCCAATATAAAAACTCTACAGTTTATTTCATTGGATATCCATGACGAATATCCAACTAATTATTTCAGGTTTTTCCGAATCATTTCAAATTTTTAAAATATACAACGTATAAATTATTATTAGTAACAGGTAGAAACTTAACTATCCGTAATAAATTTGCATTAA
Organism: Dastarcus helophoroides; assembly: GCA_028583605.1. NCBI lineage: Eukaryota > Metazoa > Arthropoda > Insecta > Coleoptera > Bothrideridae > Dastarcus > Dastarcus helophoroides. The sequence goes on from CM053326.1 coordinate 9,245,202, forward strand.
GGTGGAGAATATTATGAATTTACTAGAAATAAATTACGCTGTTCATGCTGAATTGTTATCCTGATGTTCACCAAAAATAATTTGTCATTTGCAACTCACGTAGTTCCAACTCTTTTATGAAAAAATGTAAAAATGACCTTTTAATTTATTTTTCTATTGAACATTTGTAACACAACTTTTATTTTTGAAATCTGGAAGTACTGTTTCAGGTATGAATGAATCCATTTGCAATGTAATCAATTTGGCCAAGAAAATAATTTAATTTAAATTAATTTGGTTCTGGGTACCCCATATGGGCCCTAAAAATTTAATTCTCTACAACTTTGATGAATAACTACATTTGACCATGGCCCATGGAACGACCATATTTTAGATTTTTTTCTAAATTTTGCCATTCCTTAATCAGTTTTTTCTAAAAAAAATGGGCTTTTTTGATTTTCCGCTGAAAATTACGATTTTTTCTGAAAATTCGCCTTCTTTGGAAATAATCTTTTAATATATAAATTCAAAATTCGATTTTGTTTCAAAATTTTTATTTTCTCAATTGTTTAGAATTTTCCTTTTTTTACCTGAAAATGTTGTCGTTTTGCTCCAAATTTCGACGTGTTTCCCGAAATTTCTGCACTCTATTTAAATTGATGTTTTTTCAAAATTTCTTCAAAATTCGATTCTTCTGAAAATTTGATCTTTTTCCAAATATAAATTTCTGGACTTGTTTCTCAAAGTTTTTCTTCTAGGAAATTCGTTTTTAATAGCAAAATTTAACCTTTTATATCTCTTTTTTTATCAGTTATTGAGAATTTAAAATCTGAACACCCTTGCATATTTCTTTAACCAGCGACACTGGTATAAGGCATATTGAATTCAATAGTAATATTTTGGTGTCCAGTCTCTCCAGCTTAGGGTTAGCCCTTTCTTTCTGACTCACCCTGTATTTCTTGCACATTTCAACTGTTTCCTCAAAATTCGTCTTTTTATTTCCTACTTATTTTCTCGAACTTGTTTTTAAAAGTTTGACTCTACTCGTATTGTTTCTAAATTTAATTTTTTTCTCAAAATTTGTCTTTCTCTATGAAATTTCCCGGTCCTCTTTTTCATTAAACATTCAAGCTTTTTTCTAAATTCATCTTTTTTTCCAAAAATTGTAACAAAAATAATTTCTTTTATTTGGACTTTTTTTGACACCTATTTAAAAATGTATTTGTTTGGAAATTGCAATCTACTCTTAAGAATGAAATTTCCACTTTGTGGTCAAATTTCGATTTTCTGAAAATTTAGCTTTCTCAAACTATCCGTATATCCAAATTCGTATCTTTATTTCTTGAAATTTTCTATTAGACATGCTGCTTATCAAAAGTTATTATGAACTGTCATCGCCCCAAAGCACTCATAATGCTAATGTTGAATAAGGTAAGATGGTCAAGGTGAGGAAAAACTAGGATACCAGTCACAGATGGAGAAACGAAGTTACTCTAGTAGATCTCAAATACTTATTTTGGAATTTTAATTATTTTTTTTTTATATTCTGCAAATAATTAGCATCCAAAAGTGGATACTTGACATATACAGTGTGTCCCACCGGGAATCGCCGCTATCGATATCTGAGACAAAGTACTCATCTAAAAAATTTAAAAATTTAACAATTTAGCAAAGTCAACGAGGCCGACATAACTAAAATATTTGCAAAGTTCTAATACTTCCACTTATACTGGAAGTTAACACCAACTTCGTTATTTTAAATAAGGTACCCTATATATTTTTGCTGTTTTGAATTTTATTTGATATTTCTTGTTCCTAAAATTTATAGTTTTTGAGATAATTGGATTTTTATAAAAAATTTGACAGAGGCAAGGTCCCACGAAATTCTGTTTATTTTTTTCCAGAAACTAGATACTTATTTTATATTTGATACGTGAGTAGACTACATACAAAGCTATCTTGTATAATTTTTATAAGTTCAAAAACATTATACCGAGAGTTGAATTCAGGTGTGCATATTTTGGTAAATTCAAGCAGCAATAACTTAGTTATCTCAAATGGAACACCCCATGTTTTTTTGACCTATCTAGTGCAGCTTTAAATTATCTGTCAACTGATATAGGCATCAAGAGTTTCTTTTACAACTTTTGGAAATAATTACAATTATAACTTTTTTTTATTTCACAGTCATTGAATTGTTATTAAGTAGCATATCAGTGACATGAGTAGAAACAAATGAAATGTACTTAAAAAAGAAACAATCGATATCGACAAGTAAATTATGATACAATCAGTCAAATTATTTATAGTAGTTCGTAGTGTGTAATGAAGCCAAAATTAAAACATGACTAGTCGACATAATTAAAAAAACTATTTCGTCATTCTTATTATCAACAAGAGATTTTCTTCTATCTGATCTGTCTTTGCCGGAGTCGAAATGTGTGAGATTTTCTACCATTCGCTTTACCGGATTTCATGAGGGCTTTACCTTATCTGGATATCGAATAGAAAATTTATCACTGTATATCATGTTCGTGATATTACTTTGCTACATCATGAGAAAATAATAAACAATTCAAACTAGTTCTCATTACTAAAAAAAGATGGTCAGGCATGTTTTCATTTTAGTTTCATCACACACTATAAAATTAACTATAAATAATTTGACAAATGGTTTGCTGGCAGTTTAATTCGTTGATAGAGATTATTTCTACTTATAACGTTAACACAAGTGTGCCTCAGGGGCTGTTCTGTCTCCTACTCTATTGCTGTTACACATAAACGATCTCTTAGCTTCAACTTTCCAATCCTATATATATACAGGGTGTTACAAAAGTACGGGCCGCTACTTCAGGAGCATATTCTACACATTAAAATATGAAAAATGTTGAAATACATTTTTTTCTTTAAATTGCCTCCTAACGGAGATATGACCATTTAAAGATTGCGCCCCTAAAGTGGTTTTTTTACTACAAAAAGTTAAAGGTTAGTAGCAAAGTCATGAAATTGGGCAAGCAGTTAAAGAATTAGATTAGGCATATTCTCATGTAACACATTTTTTAAATAAGCAGTAGCGTGGTGTGTAGGGGGTTGCCCGCGATTATTTTTTGCCGTAACTTTTTTGTATTGCAATATTTCGACACAAAAGTGCCATAATCGTAAAAAGCAACATTTCTTATACAAAAATGGTACTCTTTCTCAAAGTCGCTAAAAGTAACTGTTTCCGAGAAAAAAGCGTTTAAACAAAATTGTTGCATTTATTAGAATTCGTTTTGCAAATTTCTAATTTATCCACTACTAACTGCATTGATATAAAAATAGTACAAAATTAAGAAAAAAAAAATCAAAGCAAGTGTTCGAAATTACTGCCCCTGCAGCAATACATTGCTCGGCTCGTCTTCTAAGGGAACTCCTTACTCTTTCGCAAATGCCTGGTGTATTGTGAATCTGGTTGAACTCATTTTCAATTCGTTCACGAAGATCATTGATATTGTCAACTGGTGTGGAGTAGACGATCTGCTTTAGATGTCCCCATAAGTAGAAATCGAAGTGGGTTGAGGTCAGGAGACCTAGCTGGCCATGGTATCGGACCTCCTCGAGCCTATCCATCGTTGATGATAGTTGTTATTCAAAAATTCCCTAGCAACTGCACTAAAATGGACAGGTGCCCCATCGTGCATTATCCACATTCGCTGTCTTGTTATGAGTGGAACATTTTCAAGTAACACGGGTAACTCTGTTTGCAAAAAATGTCTATATGATGCTCCTGTTAACCTATGAGGTAAAAAAAACTGGTCCAATTATAGAGTCCCCTATTATTCCTCCCCAAATGTTAAGTGAAAAATGTTGCTGATGTCTCGACTGAATAACTGCATTGGGATTTTCAACTTGCCGCTGATGCATGTTGTGAAAGTTAAGTATCCCGTTTCTGGTAAAACCCGCTTCGTCCGTAAATAATATGAGCGATGGAAAGTTCTCATTTTCAGCGATCTTATGCAATAGCCAGTTGCAAAATTCTATTCTTGGAGGATAATCAGCAGCAAGTAACCCTTGCACTCTTTGAAAATGATAGGGGTAAAATTGGTAAAATTTCAAAATTCGCCAGATAGTTACGTGATTTACTCCTTCGGCTAAAGCAAGTTGTCTAGTGCTGACACATGGATCTTCTTCAACTCGCTGAAGCACACGCTCCTCTAAATTAGCAACTTCTGCGTTTGGCCTTCCAACACGTTCGCCTTTGAAAACAAAATTTCCTGTTTCACATAAACGAGCATAAATTTTCTGGAACAATTTTTCTCCTGGTAGGTGTCTATTAGGAAAACGTTCAGCATAAAGCCGTCTTGCTTCAGCACGATTACAATTTGCAAACCCGTACATTAAATGCATATCGGCCATTTCTTGATTTGAATAGTCCATTTTATCAAAATAATGAAAAGTTAAAAAACTTACTATTGACAACAAAAACTGCTAAAGTTTACAGCTTACGACCAAATTTTATCAGTGACACAACGTCAATCTCTGGCAGATATTGTCAAGTACAATTGTTTTCTATACGATCAGTTTGCATGACCAACTTATTTTTTCTTATACAAATTAGTTAGAATTTCGAAGACGGGATAGGATTATTGAAACGCCTTTTTCTCGGAAACGGTTACTTTTAGCGACTTTGAGAAAGAGTACCCCTTTTTTGTATAAAAAATGTTGCTTTTTACGATTATGGCACTTTTGTGTCGAAATATTGCAATACAAAAAAGTTACGGCAAAAAATAATCGCGGGCAACCCCCTACACACCACGCTACTGCTTATTTAAAAAATATGTTACATGAGAATATGCCTAATCCAATTCTTTAACTGCTTGCCCAATTTCATGACTTTGCTACTAACCGTTAACTTTTTGTAGTAAAAAAAATCACTTTAGGGGCGCCATCTTTAAATGGTCATATCTCCGTTAGGAGGCAATTTAAAGAAAAAAATGTATTTCAACATTTTTCATATTTTAATGTGTAGAATATGCTCCTGAAGTAGCGGCCCGGACTTTTGTAACACCCTGTATAGCTACGCAGATGATAGTAACCTTGTCTCATCTTTTTTCTCCGACAAAACATTATCTGTCGCTGCTTCAGTGCTTCAGATCGGGGAGGTGTCGAGATCATTCTGGAATGAGGGTAAGAACAATTTGGTCGAATTCAATGCTTCAGAAACTCAGGCCGCGGTTTTCTCTAAGAAAACATCAAGGGATAATGCAACAAACATAGTAATGGACGGTAAAATCCTTCCGATGTGATCTAATCTATCTATCCTAGGAATGAATGCGAGCACTAACTTCTCTTGGGACGATCCTGTGCGCGCCATTGCCAAACCCGCCTCTCAGAAGCTAGGCTTTCTTTTTAGAGTTAAAATAGTGCTTCACATCTCATCAGCTATTAACACTATACAAACCTCAAGTAAGGCCAACACTAAAATACTGTTCTCATGTTTGGAGTTCAGCCCCAAAACACACTTTAGCTCTCTTGGATTCAATTCAAAGAAGAGCGATTCGCCTAATTGATGACGGGCCGATTCCTTCTAAGCAGGCTTATGCTTGGTGACTTGTCCCTTTTCTACAAGTACTATCATGGAAGATGCTCGCAGGAACTAATAGGATTGATCCCCCCAAGGGTAAGATTCTTGAGGACGTACTAGACAGTCGGAGACAGCAAATTCCTGTGCGGTCCAACTTAACACAGTGAGGACTTCTGTCTACGGAGATTCTTTTTTCTATAAAACTTCCAAGTTATGGAACTTGTTACCGAAAGGAATTTTCCCCAAAAATTACAACCTGTCCTTGTTTAAATCGCAGTGCTTTGAAAGCATAATGGGGTTAACCTTTGCGAGTGGATTAAAGTTAAAAAAAAAACTGACAATGAGATGCGACCCGATAAGAATTCATTAAATATGAAATGGGAAAATAAAAGTAAAAAATTACAATTACAAAAAATATTTCTAACGGTTGTAATAGCAACCCTTAGAAAGCCTATATCAGGTGAAAGAAAAGACAATTCAAATCTACATAAAAATATAGGGTGTTCTATTTAAAATAACAAAGTTATCGCTGTTTGAATTTATCAAAATATTCAAGAATGGATTCAACACTCGGTATAATGTTTTTGGACTTATGAAAGTTATGCGTTGCATGCTTTACATTTGGACTACTCAAGTACCAAATACGAAATTAATATCTGCTTGCTGGAAAAATATACAAAGAATTTTGTGCGACTTTGCATCTGTCAAATTTTTTATAAAAATCAAATTATATCGAAAACTATATATTTTAGGAACAATGTTTGTTATCCAAAGTAGCCTTAAAATATCAAATAAAATCTAAAAATGCAAAAATATATAAGGTGTCTCATTTAAAATAACGAAGCAAATTCCGGTATAACCGGAAATACTACAACTTTGCGAATATTTTAGTTGTGTTGGTTTTGTGTTCTTTGCTAAATTGCCAAAATTTTTGGATGTTTTAGATGAGGTGCCTGTCAGATATCGATCGAGGGCGATTTTCGGTGGGACACACTGTATATGTTATCTGACGTTACAACATGCAATTTGTCTATATTTTTATTATCATTTGTAAAATTTTGCAATTTTTAGAATTTGATAAAAAAAATCTAGGCCAACATTTCTTTTTGGGCTGCTTTAAAGTCAACACGTTTATAAAGGGGCCCAATTTCATTAAAAAAAAACAAGCAAAAAATATTTTCAATTTTCCATTTATTTTTATATATATTTTTGAATGACACAATTTCTTAAATATTTCAAATTGTTTCTTGTACATATTTTTAAGAATTTTTTAAAATTAAAACATTTTCAAATGAAAATTCCAAATTTCGGTAGGAAAATAGGACAATGGTTTGGTAAACTTTTTGACTTTATTCCTAAAATATGAAACTTAAAGTTAAAATTTCAAATTAATGTATAAAGCCAACTCGAGAGGTGTACAGTTTCGGTTTTACAAACAATTGTAATGTCAAAATGTAAACTTTTCTTCTGAAGAAAATAATTTTCACATTTAAACTCAAATTTTCGAGAACACGCAAAATAATTGGAATTAAAGGAAGAAATTTAGAAAAAATTCGTTTGGAGGCGAAATTAAAAATGTCAACAAATATTTAGTTCAGAATCCACATTTTGATATTAAAGTTGAAATTTCGAAAAAAAATTAAAATTAAACTCACTCTTTTGAATGAAATATTGACATTAACATAAAATATAAAAGTAGAGATTTCGAATTTAGTAGACTCCACAGATAGAAGTGTCACTGTACCAAGCTGGAACTAGATTTCTTATGCCTTGAGAAATGTGCACTTAGAAAAATCACAGTGCACCAGTTTGTGCTTGTGTAAACTTCTTCCATGACAGCACTTGAAAAAGAAGGACTAAGTATACGTCTTTGATACATTGTGGTGACCCTGGGTAAAAGTTTTATAATCAGACGAATCGCTCTCTTTTTAAGTAAGTAACCAATTAGGGCACTTTACTTTCCTTACTATTAAAATAGAACTTTACGTTACGTTTATTCCGTGCGTTTCTCTCTGATACAAAACATATAGAACATTTTGTATCAAGCAAATTATCTCAGCAGTGTAAATAATCTCTGATAGCTTCTCTCGAGATAGTTGACACTTAGGGTGCGTTTAAACTAGACACTTTATTCCGTAAATTTCTCTTGAGATAACTGTCAACTATCTTGAGAGAAGCTATCGGAGATTTTTTTAGACAGCAGGTCTCCGATAGCTTCTATCACGATAGTTGACCACCGTAGTTGAGGCACCGTTAATATAATTTTACCTTAGGGAAAACTACAGGATATACTTCTTCTGGGATTGGACCCTGTCAAAGAACTAATAAAAGTGTTCGACGTTTCGCCCACCAGCGTAGGGGGCTTTTTCAAAAACAAAGAAAAGAAACAATAAATAAAAGGAAAATATAAGGAAATATGCAAAATAGAAGGAATGAAAAGGCCAATTTCAAAACATCAGAGCACGGTAACTCAGTATGTCCACCTTACCACAGGCGAAACTCTTCTGAATTGAAAATTGGTAAAAAGGATAAGGAAGTTTAGACAGAAGAGCCCGGTAACTCAGTATGTCTACCATACCAGAGGCGAAGCTCTTCTGAAAAGAAAGAAAGAAAGCGAAATTTTATATACCATTCGTCTGCGCAATCAATTCCGAATATTTCCGATGGTTGGTTTCCAGATGGAGGAAAGCATGTAACCGTCGTCTCTGTTGATGTTTTTGGGGAATTTTTGGATTTCAATGGCCTTGGGTATCTTCTTATTATAGTAATTAAGAATATCGGACAAACAGGGCGATCATTTAAGACGCGAATATGCGAGCACCAAAGATGTCTTAGGTCTGGTTTATTTTCGCAGTCAGCCATTGCGGAACATCAACATGAGCCCGGGCATAAAATTCTCTTTGGTAGTATTTCAATTATATCCAATATTCCCAATTACCATAATAGGAAGATTCGCAAGGCCTTTGAACTCCAAAAATTCCTCAAAAACATCAACAGAGACGACGGTTACATTCTTTCCTCCATCTGGAAACCAACCATTGGAAATCTTCGGAAGTGATCGCGCAGACGACTGGTATATAAAGTTTCCCTGTCCCTCGTTCCTCTCAGAAGAATTTCGCCTTTGGTATGGTGGACATACTGAATTACCGTGCTCTTCTGTCTAAACATTCTTATCCTTAGTACCAATTTTCACTTCAGAAGAGTTTCGCCTCTGGTATGGTGGACATTCTGAGTTGCCGTGCTCTAATATTTTGAAATTGGACTTTTCATTCTTTCTGTTTTGCATGTTCCCTTATATTTCCCTTGTATTTATTGTTTCTTTTCTTTGTTCCTGAAGAAGCCCTTTACGATGGTGGGCGAAACGTCGAACATTTTTAGTAGTTCTTTGACACGGTTCAATCCCGGAAGAATTATATCCTGTACTGATTCTGGCCGTGGAAGCCTTCGTTGTCATATTAGGAAAAACTGTTGGGAATTAAGTGTCTAGTGTAAACATACCGTTAAATACCCTTTCAGTTAAAATTCTATGCAGTTTTTCAGTGGAAAACATACACAAGAGTTTCGATTGACTGTTCTTAAAAACGATCTATCAAGCTACAAAAAGTTTTTTCAATCATTGATAACCACTCAATTTTTCTATTTTGTTTTCGAAAAAGCATTGAATTACACATACCTATTAGCTTGTTTTTCAAAATCTTTTGCAAAATTATGGGAAATTCTGGCGCATCCACCATCTGTTTTAACAACAATAGTGTTTAAATTATAGCTAACTACAGTAGGCTCCCGCTAAAGTTACGCTCATCGTACTGGATCGACCGTTAAAGTTGCTACTCCCCGTTATCCCTACCAATATTAGAAATATATATGTTTTATTACCCCCTGCGCAGTTGAGTGGGCTATTCAAAAGTGGCGCTAATACTCGGAAGTACATTTCGTTGTTCAAAAATTTGAGTGAGGGAATATCCGGGCGACTTCAAGGTTCGTATCCTGACCACTTTAATAAGGGGGCAACTTTAACGGATGCAACTTTAGCGGAAGTCGACTGTAGCGACCTATCCCGTCTTCGTTCGGGTCGTCCAAAATAGATAAATAAATCGTTCTGTGTATTATTTTTCAGAATAACTTATTTTAGTGTTTCTGAATAAACAGCCCATTTTTTGTAGTACGTCGTAATTAGGGAATTTCATCATGGTCCCTATTTCTATGCTCGGTAATCACCAAGAGCATGTAAGTTCGACCCACAAGTGTAGTTCAATGCCGGAAGGGATATTAGCCCTCGGAGTGGTTGTTTCTTGTGCATCGGGCTTTAAACATTTAAATTGTTACCACCGTAAATTATTGATGAAACGTCTATTTCTGTTAAAAAATATTTATGTATTTCAATTTATTATTTCTAAGTACTTCTTCCTTCCTTATTGTTCCCTTTCCTTGTTATGCATTGCTGACGAGCTTAAATGAGAGCGAAACATTGATGTCCAATGCTGCAATTTTTTTACATTTGTTATATTTTTTTATATTTTTATAATTTAGGAAAATATATCTAATTTTGGTCTTCTATATTTCTTTCTTCTCCCATTCTAAGTAAAATAAACTAACCTATTTTTTGTCAGCTGTCATAAAATCACGTTTAAAAAATTTAGATATCATATAGACATACTTAAAAAACAAATGTTTCAGAATATTGTCAATTTTCATTACTAAAAATTTTAATATTGTTACGGGCTTATCGGTTTGAATAGATTACCACGTGTAAATTACACCACTTTATTACCAAGTTAACTCGGCACACTTCAACTGAACAGTAACTCACTTATTATTTACTAATTGCTAACCCACTAACTACACTGACTTCTAACTGACTGACTTGAGGGAAAGCTGGCCGCCTTTTATAGTTTTGGCCCCCGGCTTCTAGAACTTTTCGGCAGACAAGGCTTATCGTTCCCGAAATTTCTGGAACGCTTATCTGCCATTTGTTTCGTTATCGCGGCCGCTTTTCCCCTTATTAGATCCTTCTAGAAACTTTTTTTATTTACTAAATTATACAATTCTATTCTAAATTCTATTCCATCTATTAACATTGCTTTACAATATTTTCAAACTGGGTAGCAGAAATGTTAAATAAAATTAATAAACATTTTAACTTGAATTGCGAAATTATGATCTGAGAAATTCCAACGCGTCCAGTGTCTCATCACCAAACTTATTAGTTCAAAGTACAGGAATTTTATTTCAAACAAGCATATTATTCCTCTCAGTTAGTAATTGCTCGTTTAGAATAAAACTCCTTGTGTTTTATATTAAAATTATAGATGAGAAATTTTGCTATGAGCACTGACAATGAAAATTTCGTTAAATGCAGCCCGTTTTACAACTTTTTGAAAATAATATCAATCTCAAAAATCCCGGGATTAGAAAAATTTAATCCCAAAAATTTTGGGACTAAAAGCGGTCGGGATCCGGGGATTTCAAAAATCGAGATTTCAGGATCAAATCCTCTAGTCGTTATGGATTCAAAATGTATTGATTTTTAGCATTCTCTTATTTTTAAAAGCTTACATAATCAAACAATTATGATCAGCAGAGAGACGCATTAACCCATATTTGATTCAACGCTGTAACGCTTCCCTTGTTTTATTTATCAACAATTAAAATAAAACGTCATCGCCCCCAAAACATTTTTCACAACTGAAAATAAAACCATCTTTTACTTTATTGGGAGCTCCTGTCCGGTTATTCCTGTAAATCTGTTCGACGGCTTTTGCGATAATACAAATTATATTAAACTATACTACCTATATATGTATCTTCATACCAGAAATCTAAACGCACTCCTTGTCCGAGGTAGCACGACTTTTAGAGCGATCACAAAACATCCGTGGCAAAATTATATCCGCAGACAAAATATCCAACAGACAAAATATCCGCAAAATATCTGAACGACAAAATATCCAAGGGATAAATTATCCGATGGGAAAATAACCGACAAAATATCCAGTCTATAAATTAGACGCCTTAATTTCTTTTGCTTAAACTACTGAACTACTGTTAAATGTCAACAATGATATATTTTCGAAAAGAGAGTATAAATATCTTTTAGTTTACCGTATAATATAGACGATGTTCCACTTAAAAAAAAAAACAAAATTTTAGACATTCGGCTTTGCAATGCGGACCTATTGTTCTGATATATCTAAAAGGTAATACATAAAAAACTGTTTAACTTTTGTACTCAAAGTTTTTTGCAGCTCCTCAAACAAAGTCCCCAGGTAGGGTGCAAAATATAAAAAAAGATCCTGTACGTAAGTATGTATATTGTTTATCTGCACTGTAGGGGTAAACAGTTGCAATTCCATTTTTTCTGAAGTTTCCCAAAGGAATAACGGAATTTGCCCGCCAGAAACTTAAAAGTTTGCAAAGAACTTTCTGTAATAGAGTTTTTCTTTTAAAATGAGGACAGTCGTAATTATTTGATATCCAAAAAGTTTAAATTAAATTTTGTTTCTTGATCATTTCAACGCGAAGTAAATCATCGAAAACAGAACCGAATTTGGGGAGTGTCGTCTTAGATTGTGATTTAATTTTAAAATTTTAACTTTGAAGAAAAATTTGAAGGTTTGAAATACACTTTAAATTTTTACCTTCGAAATATTCAATTTTAAAGTTTCAAAAATAAATAATTAATAAATATTTTCAAAGGAATGTTTATAAAATTTAATTTTTCATGGAAATCTAAATACTGGATCAATATACAGGGTGTTACAAAAGTCCGGGCCGCTACTTCAGGAGCATATTCTACACATTAAAATATGAAAAATGTTGAAATACATTTTTTTCTTTAAATTGCCTCCTAACGGAGATATGACCATTTAAAGATGGCGCCCCTAAAGTGGTTTTTTTACTACAAAAAGTTAACGGTTAGTAGCAAAGTCATGAAATTGGGCAAGCAGTTAAAGAATTGGATTAGGCATATTCTCGTGTAACAAATTTTTTAAATAAGCAGTAGCGTGGTGTGTAGGGGGTTGCCCGCCATTATTTTTTGCCGTAACTTTTTTGTATTGCAATATTTCGACACAAAAGTGCCATAATCGTAAAAAGCAACATTTTTTATACAAAAAAGGTACTCTTTCTCAAAGTCGCTAAAAGTAACCGTTTCCGAGAAAAAAGCGTTTAAACAAAATTGTTGCATTTATTAGAATTCGTTTTGCAAATTTCTAATTTATCCACTACTAACTGCATTGATATAAAAATAGTACAAAATTAAGAAAAAAAAATCAAAGCAAGTGTTCGAAATTACTGCCCCCTGCAGCAATACATTGCTCGGCTCGTCTTCTAAGGGAACTCCTTACTCTTTCGCAAATGCCTGGTGTATTGTGAATCTGGTTGAACCCATTTTCAATTCGTTCACGAAGATCATTGATATTGTCAACTGGTGTGGAGTAGACGATCTGCTTTAGATGTCCCCATAAGTAGAAATCGAGTGGGTTGAGGTCAGGAGACCTAGCTGGTCATGGTATCGGACCTCCTCGACCTATCCATCGTTGATGATAGTTGTTATTCAAAAATTCCCTAGCAACTGCACTAAAATGGGCAGGTGCCCCATCGTGCATTATCCACATTCGCTGTCTTGTTATGAGTGGAACATTTTCAAGTAACACGGGTAACTCTGTTTGCAAAAAATGTCTATATGATGCTCCTGTTAACCTATGAGGTAAAAAAAAACGGTCCAATTATAGAGTCCCCTATTATTCCTCCCCAAATGTTAAGTGAAAAATGTTGCTGATGTCTCTACTGAATAACTGCATTGGGATTTTCAACTTGCCACTGATGCATGTTGTGAAAGTTAAGTATTCCGTTTCTGGTAAAACCCGCTTCGTCCGTAAATAATATGAGCGATGGAAAGTTCTCATTTTCAGCGATCTTATGCAATAGCCAGTTGCAAAATTCTATTCTTAGAGGATAATCAGCAGCAAGTAACCCTTGCACTCTTTGAAAATGATAGGGGTAAAATTGGTAAAATTTCAAAATTCGCCAGATAGTTACGTGATTTACTCCTTCGGCTAAAGCAAGTTGTCTAGTGCTGACACATGGATCTTCTTCAACTCGCTGAAGCACACGCTCCTCTAAATTAGCAACTTCTGCGTTTGACCTTCCAACACGTTCGCCTTTGAAAACAAAATTTCCTGTTTCACATAAACGAGCATGAATTTTCTGGAACAATTTTTCTCCTGGTAGGTGTCTATTAGGAAAACGTTCAGCATAAAGCCGTCTTGCTTCAGCACGATTACAATTTGCAAGCCCGTACATTAAATGCATATCGGCCATTTCTTGATTTGAATAGTCCATTTTATCAAAATAATGAAAAGTTAAAAAACTACTACACTTACTATTGACAACAAAAACTACTAAAGTTTACAGCTTACGACCAAATTTTATCAGTGACACAACGTCAATCTCTGGCAGATATTGTCAAGTACAATTGTTTTCTTTAAGATCAGTTTGCATGACCAACTTATTTTTTCTTATACAAATTAGTTAGAATTTCGAAGACGGGATAGGATTATTTAAACGCCTTTTTCTCGGAAACGGTTACTTTTAGCGACTTTGAGAAAGAGTACCTTTTTTGTATAAAAAATGTTGCTTTTTACGATTATTTTGTGTCGAAATATTGCAATACAAAAAAGTTACGGCAAAAAATAATCGCGGGCAACCCCCTACACACCACGCTACTGCTTATTTAAAAAATATGTTACATGATAATATGCCTAATCCAATTCTTTAATTGCTTACCCAATTTCATGACTTTGCTACTAACCGTTAACTTTTTGTAGTAAAAAAACCACTTTAGGGGCGCCATCTTTAAATGGTCATATCTCCGTTAGGAGGCAATTTAAAGAAAATAATGTATTTCAACATTATTCATATTTTAATGTGTAGAATATGCTCCTGAAGTAGCGGCCCGGACTTTTGTAACACCCTGTATTAAAAATTTTTAAAAATAATATTTAATTCTACCAAAAAATTATGTTATTATTATTATTCAAATTAAAATATTTTTATTTTGATTTTTTAGAAAGCATCGTTCGTCAAAAAAAGCATCTCTATAATTAATAATTTGTTTTTAATTTCCAAAATTTCGAAAAAAGGTCGCAGCACTTGAAATACATTAAAAGGAAACAAACGTTTAGGTTCAGATCTCTTTCTTATTTTTTCTGTATTCTGCTTGACATTTATTTGGGCTGAATCAAAACTTCAAAAAATTAGGTAATTTTTGTTTTAGCTTGAATTTTATTTTGGCTTGAATTTTCGAGTTTTTAAAAAATTCTACTTTTGTAACGCGTAAAATAACGAAAAGCCGACCCTGCCACTTGGCACGGCGGAGATCGCGTGTTTCCGAAGAGAGTTCGGCATGTCATAATGTAGATGCCCGCGTTGGTTGTTGTAACCTAACCTAACCTAGCATGATAAAATCCCGCATAACATAGTTTTTCTCTGTTTCTGAAAACCCCAAAAAAACTCTTCACTAACCACCCAGTTAGTTATACTTTTTATTTAAAAATTTTAACTTCAAACTTGGAATTTCGTGGAATTTTTAAATTCTTTTAAATTTTCTCTTAAATAATTTTTTTTTAGTTTCTGTAATCTTCATTTTAAACCCGACTTGTATTTTTGAAGTATTTTTTGAAATTGTTATTTTTTCGGAATTAATTAAAAGTTACAATTCTTATGTTTTCTTAAATGTCAATTCGAAAATCAAGTTTCAAATATTTTGATTTAAATTTTTTATCGTCATTTTAAAATTTAAACTTCTCTTATACAATTTCATCTTAGATCATTTATTCAAAAAAGTAATTTTTCAAAACCTTTTTTTTTTCGACCTTTCGGCATGTTTCTCAAAATTTATAGTAAAACATGATTTTTTTATGAAGTATGTGTTTGTTGTGAAATGTTTTTATTTTTCAAAACTTCAAATTAACTTATAACATCTCTACAATTTTTCGTATAATTTCAGTATTTTTATATAATATTTTCTTATTTTTATGTTACAAATCTTTTGGTTTGGAAATCAAAGTTGAAGATTAATTTTAATTTTTAGCAATTACTCTTTAATCTCAAAATAATTTTTAAAATTGAATTTTACAATCGAAATTTCAACTTTCTTCTGGTAAATTTGTGTTTAACAGATTATTAAAATCCGAGATCTTTCGTTAAATTTTAAGTAAAAAGCCTTTTCCTAAAATTCTGACATAAAAGTTAAAACATGAATATTTCTGAAATAATTTAATCCCAAAATTTGCATTTCATCCAAAAAATTTGAACTTCTTTTTAAAAGATTTCGTGTTTAAATTTGAAAAGCTGATCTTTTTCCAGCCATTTTGGATTAAAACTAGACTATTATTTCAAATTTCCCAGTTTAAATTTTTTCGACTTTCAAATATTCAACAACTCTAAATTTCAAGTGAAAACTGGAATGTGTTTTTAAAAATTATTCAGCTAATACATTCAGAAGTTTCTAGGGCTTAAACTTAAAATATCAACTTAGAATGCTGAAAAAAAAGAATTTCAAAATTCGGATTTTGAAACTAGAAATCGAAATTTTGAAAAAATTTGAACTCTTGACATAACATTTTTGGGAGAAAATAAGCGATAAATTTTGAAATTTAAAGTTTAATGTGAACAGTTCGAGATTAAAGTTGAAAAGAGGTAAGGTTGAAAGGTCCATATTTCAAAATTATAGTAGAAATTTCGCGGATAGGTGTTAGTCCAAGTAACGAGAACAAGTTTTTTGAGATTCAACTCAAAATTTCAACTTTCAATTCAAAATCTTTTAAAAAAGTATAAATTTCAAGTTAGAATACAACTTTCTTCCCAAAATCGAAATAAAGAGCCAAACTTTTAAATTGAAGTTGCCACTTTAACAAAATCCTCTTTTTTTAAAAGACTGAATTCGAAATTTCTACTGGAACCTCGATTTTGAAAGAGTACAAATTTTGAAACTCAAATGGGGGTTTGGAGATTTTAGTAGGAATGTTAATTGGGTGAGATTTCGAGGGTGAATTTAATGTCCTTGAATTTTTATGAGAAAGAGAAATTTTGGATTTGAAATCAAACTTCTCACTTTTCTTTTATGAAATGTTCAACCGAAACTCGATAATTTGAGCTTCAAAGTTTGCAGCTCGAGAAAAAAGGTAAAACTGTTAAGTTTAGACAGGAAATTTTTAATTTTTATTTAAAAATTTCAATTTTAAAGTTACTATTTTTGCCTTTTTTAGAAACTTGACAGTTTTACTTTAAATAAATTCCTGTTAATTTTACAAATTATGATTTTGTGTATGACGTTTGTACCTTTGGATAGCTCATTGTAGAATATTGTTTTTTACTTACAATAGTACATTCGTTTTATTGCTTTTATCTAACTCTAATCTCATTTTATAAATGGGAAAATGTGTTGCGTTGTATCTATCGATGCGCCTCTGTCATGCTACCTTATGACAACCTTCCTACTCAGGATTATTTTTTGCTTCAAATGAAATTTTCTTTGGTTGAGCAGATAGCAGAAATAAAACAATGTTTAATAGAAGCTCTGCTATCGAGTTCATATCTAAAACAAAACAAATCGATTTCCTAATTTAACAAACTTGAAATTGCATAAACTGTTTGTAGCTTTGGATAGCTGTTTACACAGATTTTTGTTAATAGTACTTTAGACCGTTTTATTTTAATACCGTTGTATATGTAATATTAAAGAAGGTATCTTGGCTAATTATTGATGGATCAATGCATAACCTTAATCTCTGAATATAGAAACCTAAGCTTGCATAGTAAATTTGATTAATGAATTCACCGGTAAATGGGCACGGACTAAGATGGAAAGTTTTTTAGTAGTAAATCAAAACTTGAGGAAATAAAATAGTATAACATTTTCTAGAAAAAGAGTTATCTAATTTCACGCTGACGAAGTCGCGAGTAACAGCTAGTAATAGAATAATGTTAACCCGGCATGTGACACGTGGGGTGTGACAAACCCCAACGTCTGAAAACGCATGCACAACTTTCTTAAAATTTAGTTTGCGCCCCTGCCCCGCCGTTTAGCTTTCAATTGTGCATTTTTTAATGCACCTATACAGAAATCGCACTCGTCTCATGCACTTTAATGAAAAAACGTCGCTCTAAAATTGTTTGGGGTTGTGTTATACCCCACGTGTCGGTTCTTGAAACTTTTTTTAGTGGTTACGTTTTTGGTTCTTCGTCTGCTGAACAAGGTAAGAGCGACTTTTTCTGAGAGTTTTTTTGCTAAATTTATAGTGCGTTTTCTTTTGTAACTATTTATCAAGATGCGTGAATGGTAAATGGAGCAGGATCGTCTGTTAGCCTTATGGGAAAGAGTCCGAGGCCAACCAACCTTTTATCGATGAAGACGACTTGGAAGGAGATGATGAAATCGACAAAATTAGTACCAACACTGGACTATCCTAACCAGAAACAACTACAAGAAGCGAAGAGTGAAGAGAGAGACACAAGAAGAGAATGGTGAAATGGAAGAGGCAGAAGAAAACGAAAATAACTTTTATAGGAAAAAATGGAACCAAATGAAGTAAAAAACACCAAATAAAAATGTTAGAACCAGATCTAAAAATATTGTAACTTACCTGCCAGGGATGCAGGTTACTCGAAAAAAGGCTAAAACGCCAATAGAATGTTTACAGCTTCTTATACTCGCAGATGAAAAAATGATAGCAGATATTATAAGAAATGCAAATTATGGAATTGCCAAGAAATCTGAAAAATGAAAAAAATTGCCACGTTACGTCGAAATGACAGTGACAGAAATCAAGAAGATAAAAAACGTGTGTGAAGCCTGCAGAGCTATCATATGTCTTGAGAATTCATTACAACACTGCAAAAAAAAATGTGGAAAATTACTCGAATTCGATTCCCACTAACGTAATAATTTTTTCACATATACCAATGATTTTATATTTTGTTAAAAATTGTGATTTTGTTATTTTAGTTATCATATGACACAAAATAATAACGCTTGTCTTGTATTTTAAAGCTTAGACTCTATAAAATAGTGCATATTTTATAGAGTCTAAGTTATGAATGTATCTTTGGCAAAAATATAAATACTTCTTTTACATTTTTGGTTTTATTTTATAAAGATAACTCACAAGTTAACAAAAATCAAATAAGTAGCCCTAAATATTTATAGAAATTATTAAAATCTCATTTTGAAATTGGGGTGTCTGACGCCCCACCTGTCGGAAGGTGTAAAAAAAATTCACGTGTCACATGTCGGGTTAAGGAACGTAGGAATTAATGGATTTTAATAGGATAATCAGTCCAGTTTCATGCATTTTGGAAAATGAGTGAATTTCTCTCAGACCTGAAATTACCTACTTCATTGAGAGTTTATCCAATAAGTTTATTTTGTTGATTATTGAACCGTGTTAGTATTTTATATTATTAGATAATTTTTCGTAAATATTTTGTTCATGGAAATTTGGTCTGCAGGTATTTTGTCCGTTGGTAATTATGTCTGCCGATATTTTGTTCGTTGGATATTTCGTCTGCGGATATTTTGTCTGTTGGATATTTTGTCTGTTGGATGTTTTGTCTGTGGATATTTTGTAGCTAGATTTTTGTCGTGGTTTTTCTGTCGTCGGGTAAAAAGTCTGGGTATCGTGTGCACATAATATCTATACAAGATTACAAAAAATTATCCCATCTACTATAAAACTGTAATGTTTTGGCATGTTTACGTATGCTCCTTACTTGATCATCACACGCCAAATTGACAGTTAACTTTGACATAAAAATTCTTCAGTACAATCAAGAATAGAAAACCTATCACTATTACTTTTTTACGCGTTTGGAAAGTTTGATTCAACAATAAAAGATTTTTCTTATATTGTAAAATCAAATCAATAAAACAATTTTTAAGGTTATGTTTGTGGTACCGATTAAGTAAGGAACATACGTGAACATTGCAAAAAATGAGAGAAACTCACTAGATGGAAAAATGTTTTGTACATTTCGTAAAGGAGTTTTAGATATTACGTGTACACAGAATTGGTTGTTTTTATCACAACCCTCTTCTAAGAAATATTCGGTGATTTTATAGGAAACAAATAGAAATCATTAAAGCAATAAAAGCTATGCAATATATTTTATAGTTACTGGAAAATGTAACGAGAAATTTAGCAAAAGATGAAGGATTAAGCGTTAAACAAACAATAATAATAGAAGTGTACTCAATAAAGTGACTTTACAGTAGCAATTGTTGGAAAATAAAATTTCTCTTTTCATCTTATTGTAATAACGTAAAAATGTCAGTGTACTTAAGGTTAACCCATGACAACTCACTTCGTGAAGATAATAATGATTGATGGCCATGGTTAAAAGACATTTCTCGGTTGTACAAAATATAATTTGGTTCCATAAAAGAAAATAAATAAGTAGTTGCTAGAGGAGTATATAATTTAGAAGACCATTTTTTGCGTCAAGGGTAGAATGATATTAAAAGTTCCACATAATAATAACTCTTGAATTGATGGCATTTTATTGCATTGTTATTTTGGATGGTAGCTATATTCATAGTGGTATAAGTATAGGCTTGTATTTGAGAATTGCCATTTGTTGTATTTTATTTTTCAAAATTAATACAAAATTTTTCAAATATAATCGACTGAATTCAGCAATTAACATTCTTCGGACATCTGTTGCGTTAGTTATTATAGAATTCTTCAGTTTTTTGCCTTATCTTAATAAACTGAATGAAGTTTATAGTAGGTGAATAGGCCAACATAAAAAAAGAAACTATAACATCCTACCATTGTAACATGTATATATAATTATCAGTATTAAGATTTACATCAAAGATACATAAAATTTAAGCAGTTAAACATTTAACAGTAAGCTAATAAGTAGAGTCCGGATTATATGCATTTTGCATATCTCATCTAAAATACAAGGTGTTACAAAAGTCCGGGCCGCTACTTCAGGAGCATATTCTACACATTAAAATATGAAAAATGTTGAAATACATTTTTTTCTTTAAATTGCCTCCTAACGGAGATATGACCATTTAAAGATGGCGCCCGTAAAGTGGTTTTTTTACTACAAAAAGTTAACGGTTAGTAGCAAAGTCATGAAATTGGGCAATCAGTTAAAGAATTGGATTAGGCATATTCTCATGTAACATATTTTTTAAATAAGCAGTAGCGTGGTGTGTAGGGGGTTGCCTGCGATTATTTTTTGCCGTAACTTTTTTGTATTGCAATATTTCGACACAAAAGTGCCATAGTCGTAAAAAGCAACATTTTTTATACAAAAAAGGTACTCTTGCTCAAAGTCGCTAAAAGTAACCGTTTCCGAGAAAAAAGCGTTTAAACAAAATTGTTGCATTTATTAGAATTCGTTTTGCAAATTTTTAATTTATCCACTACTAACTGCATTGATATAAAAACAGTACAAAATTAAGAAAAAAAAAATCAAAGCAAGTGTTCGAAATTACTGCCACCTGCAGCAATACATTGCTCGGCTCGTCTTCTAAGGGAACTCCTTACTCTTTCGCAAATGCCTGGTGTATTGTGAATCTGGTTGAACCCATTTTCAATTCGTTCACGAAGATCATTGATATTGTCAACTGGTGTGGAGTAGACGATCTGCTTTAGATGTCCCCATAAGTAGAAATCGAGTGGGTTGAGGTCAGGAGACCTAGCTGGCCATGGTATCGGACCTCCTCGACCTATCCATCGTTGATGATAGTTGTTATTCAAAAATTCCCTAGCAACTGCACTAAAATGGGCAGGTGCCCCATCGTGCATTATCCACATTCGCTGTCTTGTTATGAGTGGAACATTTTCAAGTAACACGGGTAACTCTGTTTGCAAAAAATGTCTATATGATGCTCCTATGAGGTAAAAAAAAACGGTCCAATTATAGAGTCCCCTATTATTCCTCCCCAAATGTTAAGTGAAAAATGTTGCTGATGTCTCGACTGAATAACTGCATTGGGATTTTCAACTTACCACTGATGCATGTTGTGAAAGTTAAGTATCCCGTTTCTGGTAAAACCCGCTTCGTCCGTAAATAATATGAGCGATGGAAAGTTCTCATTTTCAGCGATCTTATGCAATAGCCAGTTGCAAAATTCTATTCTTGGAGGATAATCAGCAGCAAGTAACCCTTGCACTCTTTGAAAATGATAGGGGTAAAATTTCAAAATTCGCCAAATAGTTATGTGATTTACTCCTTCGGCTAAAGCAAGTTGTCTAGTGCTGACACATGGATCTTCTTCAACTCGCTGAAGCACACGCTCCTCTAAATTAGCAACTTCTGCGTTTGGCCTTCCAACACGTTCGCCTTTGAAAACAAAATTTCCTGTTTCACATAAACGAGCATGAATTTTCTGGAACAATTTTTCTCCTGGTAGGTGTCTATTAGGAAAACGTTCAGCATAAAGCCGTCTTGCTTCAGCACGATTACAATTTGCAAGCCCGTACATTAAATGATTAAATGCATATCGGCCATTTCTTGATTTGAATAGTCCATTTTATCAAAATAATGAAAAGTTAAAAAACTACTACACTTACTATTGACAACAAAAACTGCTAAAGTTTACAGCTTACGACCAAATTTTATCAGTGACACAACGTCAATCTCTGGCAGATATTGTCAAGTACAATTGTTTTCTTTACGATCAGTTTGCATGACCAACTTATTTTTTCTTATACAAATTAGTTAGAATTTCGAAGACGGGATAGGATTATTTAAACGCCTTTTTCTCGGAAACGGTTACTTTTAGCGACTTTGAGAAAGAGTACCTTTTTTGTATAAAAAATGCTGCTTTTTACGATTATGGCACTTTTGTGTCGAAATATTGCAATACAAAAAAGTTACGGCAAAAAATAATCGCGGGCAACCCCCTACACACCACGCTACTGCTTATTTAAAAAATATGTTACATGAGAATATGCCTTAACCTATTCTTTAACTGCTTGCCCAATTTCATGACTTTGCTACTAACCGTTAACTTTTTGTAGTAAAAAAACCACTTTAGGGGCGCCATTTTTAAATGGTCATATCTCCGTTAGGAGGCAATTTAAAGAAAAAAATGTATTTCAACATTTTTCATATTTTAATGTGTAGAATATGCTCCTGAAGTAGCGGCCCGGACTTTTGTAACACCCTGTATAAGAAAATATGCAAAAACAAAAAAATGGAAAGGCCAATTTCAAAATATCAGAGGTCAAACTCTTCTAAATTGAAAATTGGTACAAAGAAAAAGGAAGTTTAGACAGAAGAACACGGTAACTCGGTATGTCCACCACACCAGAGGCAACACTCTTTTGAGAGGAAAGAAAGAAAGGCAAACTTTATATACCATTCGTCTGCGCGATCACTCCCGAAGATTTCCGATGTTTGGTTTCCAGATGGAGGAAAGCATGTAACCGTCGTCTCTGTTGATGTTTTTGGGGAATTTTTGGATTTCAATGGCCTCGCGTATCTTCCTATTATAGTAGTTGGGAATATTGGATATAACTGAAATATTATCAAAGAGAATCTTATGTCCGGTCTCATGTTGATGTTCCGCAATGGCTAACTGCGAAAATAAACCATACCTAAGACATCTTTGGTGCTCGGATATTCGCGTCTTAAATAATCGCCCTGTTTCACCGATGTTCACTGAACCACAAGAACAATGAACCCTGTACACACCATTAGAACAAAGGGATGAAGTTTTATCTTTGAGAGATGGGAGGAGCTGTTAAATTTTTGAGGATGATAAAGAAATGTGTTTAATGTTGTGTTTTCTCAATAATTTTCCGATTTGATCTGTTACTCCGTGAACATAAGGAAGAAAGGCTTTAGAAGAAATTATTGATTTTTGTTAAGGACGAGGGGTAGCGTGAAGATGTCACCTAATGACAGTTTCAATATCGTGCGATTTGTAACCATTGTTGCGGAAGTTGAAACGAATTTTGTTCAACCCGTCTGAAAATTTATCGTCTTAAAAATAAATGTAGTTTGTCTGCTAGGCTATGAGTTAGATATGTAGATGACATTTTTGCTATTTTCGACACAAAAAATCAAAATTTAGATAATGTCATTGATATATCAAATTTACGTTTTCCAGTTGTTAAATTCATGGTAAAATTAGAAAAAGAAGGAACATTACCGTTTTTAGATACTTCAGTTATTAGGAATAAAAATAGATTATAATTTGATGTATACAGGAAAGACACTAGACCGCTATATAACTTCCGATTCTAACCGTTGTATACAACTCAAAATGACAAGCTTCAATTTTCTTACCCATCACCTTCTGAGTCTTCCTCTTAATAGAGAAAGCTTCGGAAATAAGTTGAAGACAATTAAACATATAGCTGAAGTTAAGGTGTTATATCCAAACATTATTTATAAAATTATTACTAAGAAAAATTTCAAATGTCAATTGGTAAATACCACGACTTTCCGAACTGACGAAAACAAAAAATTTAAGTTCGTCTCATTTCAATTTGAACCCTCGCTTACGCATGGTTTGAGTGGAATTTTACGAAAACGGGACTTTAGGGTTATTTACGGTTCTAACGGAAAATTAAATTCGTTTTTGGGTAGTTTGAAGGATAAAGTAGTGCAAGCGGACAAGTCCGGTATTACCATTTCCTATAAAGATTGTCCTCAAAAGTACGTCGGACAGACTAGACGATCTCTTAGAATCCAACTGAAGGAGCCGTTGGCTCACTTAAGGTTTGGAAGAACTAAAAAGTCAAGTGCGGCTCAACATGCTTTTGAATTAGATCATAGAATATATAATAATATGAAACTGTTAAGAGTAGTTAATAAGAGTTCTATGTTAAAAGGCTGGAGACAACCTTATGAATGGTTGCCTTAGGCCTTTAGGCCACTCATCTCTGTTAAAAATAGTTAAGGTTCATAGATAAGAAATTGTGACACTACGACGTATATGATTAGATACGCATGCGCGTTCGGATGCGGTCGACCATGTACGAAGTGACTATTCTTGGTATATGGTATAAGGGTTAACTTTAGAATTAGGTGTCTGCATCTCTCTGAAGACGATAACTTAGCTATCGAAACGCGTTAGAGCAACCTTGTGTTTTTTAATTTTTTAATCTTTCTTGGTTTCAGGGACAGGATTTGTATTTCAATCACAATCTAATCTTTTTAAAATTTTGAATTTTTATTGCACCATTTTTCGTTCTTTTTCTCTTCAAAATTCGACCTTTTTTGGAAATTTCCACTTTTTTTAAATCTAAATTTCTGCAAGTTTTAAAGTGTTTGTCAAAATTTGCCTTTTCCTCAAAATTTGCACGATCTTTTGATAAAAAAGTGGAAACTTCCAAAGGTTTTTTTCTAAATTCTGAATTTTTCTAAAAAGATAAACATTCTAGAAAACCTTCTTTGTGAATTTCAAAAAGTTTTCGAATTTTTTTTAAATTCAATTTTCTGAAAATTCCAACTTGTTTCCCAAAATATTCAGATTTATCTCAATATTGGATATTTACTGCAGTCATGGTGACTAAACTAAAGAAAAAATTAATATTTAACGAAAATTTAACTTTTTCTCAAGATTGGCACATTCCTTTTTCAAAATTTAACAAAATTGAAGACTCTGAGATATTTTCAATTTCTACTAGATTTCAACTTTTTCCTTGAAATTTCGATCTTTTTCTCGTAATAACTTTTTTTTGAATTCTTTTTCATCATTCATTTTTGTTTTTAGAAATTTTAAATGTACTTCTTGAAATTCATCTTTTCTCAGCATTTAAACATTTTTGAAAAATCTTTATTTTTTTCATAAACGTTTATTCTAAAAATTTGACTTTCTATACAAAATTTTAATTTTTTTCTCAGAATTCGTCTTTTTTTCAAAATTCCGTAATTTTACTTAACATTAGATTTATTTTGAAATGTTCTACCTGCTAAAATCAGAACTTTCAAATATTTTGACTCTTGGCTTAAAATTTGCCTTTCTCTCGAAATTTTAATACCTATGTCGAAATTCGCTTTTTATTATTTTTGAAAATGACGACTTTTCTTTAAAATTTGTTTTTGGAAATTTGGATTTTTCTCAAAATCATCTTTCCGACATTTCTAGTTTTAGAGTCATTTAAATCTCAACATTTTTTCGTTTGTATTTTTTTTCTCAAAATTTCGATTATTTGTCGATTTCGAAAATTCGTCTTTCGTAGAGAACTATTCTAAAAATTTCACAATTTCTTTTTCCAAATTTAACTTGTTTCTCTTGTTTTCTTAAAGTTTCCTCTTTTTGCTCGAAATAAATCATTTTCAGAATTTTCGATTCGTTTCCTTTGTTCTGAAATCTACATTTTATTCCAAAATTTCATTTTTTCTTAAAATTGACTTTCTTTCGAAAATTTCGACCGTCGACTGTTGAAATTTCGAACATTTTTTTTAAGTGTCACCTTGTTTTCGAAATTTCCTTATTATAAGTTTATGTTTCTAAAAATTTCGCTATTTTAAAAGCTCAATGTATAGAAATTTTGACTAAATTCCTAAAGCTTCTGGAAATTTAGACTTTCTTATTGAAATTTACCTTTTTTCTCGAAACTTTGACCTTTTCTTTTAAAACAAGAGTTTTTCCAAAATTTGGTTTTAATCTTAAACTCTATTCTTTTAGATTTTCATTCAAAAATCTTCATTTTTTGAAGTCTCTTCATTTTTTCCAAAAATAATAATTAACAGCTTTATTATTTAAAGATGCATATTTTGGCACTTTTGGGGCATATTTTAAGCATTTTACTTGCATATTTGCATACATATTTCAAGCTTTGATGGTACATATAATCCGGTCTCTACTAATAAGTTATAAATAAATTATATATTTAATAAAAATTAAACAATTTGAGTGTATAATACTTTTCAAAATGAACGGCTTCTATTTTAAGAAATTAGCAATCTATGAATCAGTCAAGATTTGCGGCCTGTAACGTGTAACGTATATTTAGTTTACAGGTAAACGAACGAAACCTAAAAGTGGTTTTTAAAAGTATGGTTTTCCATGAAAATAACTATAATCCGGGAAGGATAGGTAAAAAAATCACCCCTGTTGCAAAAAAATAAATACTAAATTTTTATTTTAGAAATATTTTTACTTCGGCTTAATAAATAAGTACAGAAGGTTTCCCGTCAACATCGTGTGCAAAATGGTAGCCATAATTATTTAAGGATGGAAACTTTTGTTTTTTTTGCCAATAATTTCCACAATTTTGGTCCAAGAAAAAAAATGTTTGTTATAAAATTTGGAGAGCCTAACATTTTCTACAAAAACTTTATTTGCCATTTTTTAGTAGTTAGTCGTTATTGAAAAAACGTCCCTCGAATAGCGCGCTTTCGACTAGTCGCACTCATTTTTGCACTATCCAGAAGGTACAGAAATTTGCCCGTACTTTTTAAGCAATAATCCCTAGAAGGCGTAAGTTACTTTACCTCTTCAGTTGAATTTGCGATTTTTTTGCAGGAAGGCTGTTTTTGTTGGTCTTAATATCGCGTTTCTATGTTAATTCACATTCACCTTTATCGTCGTTATCAAAACAATACGTTAACTAGTGATTCACAAAGCAAAATTTCTTGTCTTGCTCTCTAACTTCTTGTGTTTTCTTGCTGAACAAAACAAGAAGTCGTTTTACTTCTTGTCTTGTCAATTTTATGTTAGTTTGGTCATTGTCTTGCTAGAAGGAGTTCTGCTTTTTTTGTTCTTGCGGGATTTTTCGTTTTGCACATGAGCAACAACAAAGCAGATTCAGAATTAGTTTCAACACAACAATTTCAAAAGGATATCAATTATGAAAGATGTAAAGACAAAACAGAAGATAAACTACAGATGTGGGCTTTTGAAACAAAAACACACACACACACTTTTAAAAAAATCGAAGTTTTTAATTAAAAATCTAAATTTCTAAAAAAAATCAAATCAGAAAATTAATATTTAACTCTAAGTTTAAAACTTAAACTGTAAATTTAAAAAAAAATGACATTTAAAGAAAATATTCCAAATTATTAACATGTTTTAGTAATAATTACGTGTTTTTTTTATGGAATATCAACTTTATTGTCGAAATTTCTGTTTATATGTCAATTCAATTGCATAACCAAAATGTTTGACTTTTCAGGGAAAACACAATATTTTTTTAATAAAAATTTGAAAAATTACAAATTTCAAGAAAACATTTAGCGTTTAAACATTTTTCTTGGACATTTTTGTACGTAGTAGACTGGAAATTTCAGTCGTCCGAGGTAGTACCACCCTACGTATTATAAGGAGGCGGTGAAATGATGCTTACATCATGTTTCCGTCTCTGACACGTGAGTCGGTTCCTGCTATTTTTCTCTCCTTGTTCTCTCCTTTTCCTTATTTCATTTTTTTATCTAGTCTTTTTTTTTTCCTCTAATAACGACAACAAAGATGATGGATTCTCCTTGTGCAAAAAATTTCCGGACGTAAACTACCTTCTCGTTCGGATGTCCGGGTGGAAGGTGTACGAGGAAATCCGACATCGACGGAAAAATCTAATGTACACTCAAATCTAAACTCGGTTCATCAACACCTTTAAAACGAAAGACCCCATGTGCTGTCTCTGATAGAAACCCAAGTCTGCCCATCCATCAATAAGGTCCACTTGCTTTGCCCTAATTATAACTTGCACACAAAGTTTCGACACAAGAAGGGAATTTGTGCTTTTACGCAAAGCGACCTATTCTGTCAACGAAAAGAAGCACTGGAATTTGCTGATCATGATGTGATTTGGCTGAAAATCTGATTCAAAAACGAAGTAATATTTATTTGTTCATTTTTTTTGTCTCCAAACGATCCCTCATATAGACAGCTCTTCTCTTGTCTCTTCGTAACCTTTGATCACCTACAGACGAATTATCCAAACGCTGAGGTTGTCTTTCTCGGTGACTTTAACGTACACAACATCCCCTGGTTAAGGTTTTCTCACCGAACTAACGACGCGGGAAGGCGGCAGAGGATTTCGCCATCACATTGTGGGTTGTCGCAATTAGTTGAGTAACACAAAATAATACCTGATGTAGATACCCATCAACCTTATCTACTCGACTTTTTCCTTACAAATTCACCAAATTCGTATAAAATATCTGTGATATCACCGCTTGGAAATTCGGATCACAAACTTGTAGCAGCCTCTCGCTCGCTTTATATGCCACCTCCTTCCCAGACGCAGTCCCGTAGGGTTTGCACTTTAACTCTGCAAACTGGGAAGAATTAAGAGACTTCTTTGCATCTTTCTCATGCAGGAAGTCTACTTTAACTCAGACAACCCTTCCTTAATCACCGAATCTATCATGGAAACTATTCTGGTTGGTATAGAATGCTCAATTCCCCACTTCCAAAAGAAGTGTGCCTCCAGTAAAACTTGCTTCAGTAAAAAATGTGCTTGAAATGTCTCCTGCAAAAATCGCGCATATCGTCGTTGGCGAAATAATCCCTCAGACGAGACTCAATCGTAAAATGCGCCAGAGGTTTATCAACTCTCTGAACGGTTTCAGGTACTTTTGGGGATTTGCAAAGTCGATTGGAAAGAATTTTACATCTTCAAATTTTCCACCTTTACTCGATGAAAATAGCCATATTGCTTCTACCTCCAAGAAAAGGCTGACTACTTGTTAGCTTTCTTCCTATTCTTCCTAAGGTTGGCACTTCGATGCCTGAAGTTATTTTCAGACAACGCACAATCAGGAAGATTCTCCTTGAGCTCGATACCTCGAAAGCTTCTGGCCCGCTATTGTTCTTAAGAAACGCTCCCCAGAGTTGACTCCGGTCCTAAGTAAATTGTTCACACTCTCTTAAAACAAGGGAGTATTCCCTAACATCTAAAAATCTGCTAGGGTGCAGTGTGTCCCTAAAAAGGGGAACAGGACCCTGGCTAACAACTATCGCCGTATATCTTTGTTACCCATTATATTAAAAATTATGAAAAAGGTTATCAACATCGAGATTCTCAAATATCTGGGGGAAAATAGAATCATCTCCGACAGGCAATACGGTTTTAGACAACAACGTTCCACTGGCGGTCTACTGGCATATGTTACTCATATCTGTAACTCAGCTATGGAAAAACATGGTGAGGCTAGGATTGTGGCATTGGATATCTCAAAGGCTTTCGACAGAGTCTGGCATCGATATCTTCTCGCCAAATTAACATGTTATGGTCTTCCTCCTGGGCTCTGTCATTTGATATCCAATTTTCTCGATGACAGATCTCTTCAGGTCGTCGTCGATGGCATCTCATTCCAGACATTTGCGATTACCGCAGGGGTACCTCAGGAGTCCGCTCCGTCTCCTACTCTATTTATGTTACACATAAACGATATCTTTGCTTTAACTTCCGAACCTATATACAGCTACGCAGATGATAGTAACCTTGTGTTATCTTTTTTCTCGGACAAGCATTATCTATCGCTGCTTCAGATCAACTAAGCAAACAGCAGATACAGACAATTAATTTAAATCTCGAAATCATTCTGAAATGAAGTTAAAACAATTTGGTCGACTTCAACGCTTTAAAAACTCAGGCCGTGGTTTTCTCTAAGAAAACATCAGGGATAATGCAATAAACTTACTAATGGACGGTAAAATCCTTCCGATGGGATCTAATCTATCTTTTCTAGGAGTAAATGCGAACACTAACTTCTCTTGGGACGATCATGTGCGCGCCATTACCAAGTCCGCCTTTCTTTTTAGAGCTAAAAAGTACTTCACATCTCATCAGCTATTAACACTATACATAGCTCAAATTAGGCCAACACTAGAATACTTTTCTCATGTTTGGAGTTCAGCCCCCAAACACACTTTAGCCCTCTTGGGTTTAATTCAAAGAAGAGCGATTTGCCTAATTGATGACGAGAGTTTGACCGATTCTCTCGAAACACTAGAGCACATGCGTATGGTTGGTGAGTTGCCTCTTTTCTACAAGTACTATCATGGAAGATGCTCACAGGAACTAATAGGATTAATCCCCCCAAGGGCAAGATTCTTGAGGCGTACTAGACAGTCGGAGACAGCAAATTCCTGTGCAGTTCAGCTTGACACAGTGATGACTTCTGTCTACGGAGGCTCTTTTTTCTATAGAATTTATAAATTATGGAATTTATTACCGACAAAAATTTTCCCCAAAAATTACAACCTATCCTTGTTTAAGAAGGCGGTTCATCGCCATCTATCCTTGTTTCCACATTCTACTCGCAGTGCTTTGAAAGCATAGCGAGTGGATTAAACTTAAAAAAAATAAAAAATTTACACTATTCTGGAATTTTTAATTTTTAGAAATTTAAGACTGGAGATTAGGATCTCTGAAAAAAAAATCCCGAAAAATTCTAAATGCGTCAGGAACATTTATAAATGCAAAATCAGAAATTTACGTTGAAAATGGA
This sequence comes from Dastarcus helophoroides, assembly GCA_028583605.1. Classification (NCBI taxonomy): domain Eukaryota; kingdom Metazoa; phylum Arthropoda; class Insecta; order Coleoptera; family Bothrideridae; genus Dastarcus; species Dastarcus helophoroides. The sequence continues at coordinate 9,276,187 of CM053326.1, forward strand.
AATCTCAATATTTTGAAGAAAAATCAAGTTTATTCAATAATTTTTTATATTTCCTTAAACCCTGAATTTTTGAATTTAAATTTTAATTTTTTTACATAAATTATCTTTTCAGAGCAGACTTTTTTGACTTTAAATTCAAACTTTCGAGTTTGTTTCCGAAATTCCTCAATAAAATGTTTTCAGAAGAGAGTTCAAATTCGAACTCTTGAGATTAAAATTTCAATAATAAATCAAAGTTGAGCTGAGTTTAGTGAGAATAAATTTTGCGATATAAGTCAAAATGTTTAGAAAGAATTGGATCAAGTTCAAAATGCTTTAGTTAATATTTTAATCTTAAGAAAAAATAGAAATATCGAGATGAAAATAGATATTTGGAGAATAAAATTAAAAAGTTGGAAATATTTCAAATTATCAAAAAAAAAACTTAGAAAAAATAAAAATTTTTTCTAAATTTTGGATACATAAATAATATTACGTTGAGAAAAAATTTAACATTGCAATTTCTATTTTATTATTGGTATTTTCTGGAATTCCAATTTTTTCTAAATTTTAATATTAGCTTGGTCGCCAGAATTTATTTATTGTAAAGGCATTGTGTATTCAAAAGGATTTAAAAACACTATTATGGAACTTATTTTACGAAAAAGCCACAAGTCTTGCTTGTTTCTAATCTTTTTGATAAGGAACCTTGCTCTTGCTAAAAGAACATATTGTCTTGTCAAGTACTTGCTCAAAAATGTATTGTCTGGTTCTTGCAGCAAGAGCTAGATAAGAACGAGAAAAAGCAAGAAAAGAACAAGAAATTTGTGAAATACTAACGTTGATGAGTTATAAATAAATGTCTAAAACAAAGTCAGGCTACTTTTTGCAAAAATGGTTGTTGGATGGTGCGTATACCATACATTTTCACCTATTTTAGGAATAATACAAAGGGCAAAAAATTAGGTAGAAATACAAAAATATTAAGTATCTCTCTGAAGATGATAGCTTGGCTATGGAAACGCGTTAGAGCAACCTCCAGAAATTTTTAAACATTCCTATCAGTCTGTGTCCGCGCCTCCGCTGTGATATAACACACCCCCCATGTAGCTGAACTCAACCACTCTTTCTATTATCTTATTTTCTAGAAGTAAAGGGGAGTTATTTCAGGATCCTATACGTATTTCTTTTGTTTTGCTTAAGTTAATTCCTAGCCCTACTATGAGCGCTTCTTCTTTTAGACTTTCTGGCTTAGATTGCATATATTTGAGGGTATGAGCTAGTAAGCAAATGTCGTCTACGTAATGTAGCTCCTAGTAATCCCAACATGATACATCTTTTATTACTATTTGTCGCTTTTAGTACGTGGTCTAATACTATTACAAATAGTAATGGTGAGAGTACCAGCCCTGTTTTACTCAATTTCTCACTGGGATTGGGTCGGACAGAAAATTTGTGTGAATGACTCTGCTAGTTGTATCACTGTAAAGTTCTCTAATAATGTTTACTAACTTAGATGGAATTCCGGCTTCTTCCAACGTCTGCCATATAACTGAGTAAAGAAGAGTATCGAAGACCCTGCTAAAGTCCACAAGGCAGACAAATAGAGAAGAGTTTTGCTCAGCAGATTGTTCTGTTATTATACGTAGGGTATTGATCTGGTCTATGTAGGACTTATTCGCTCTGAATCCGGCTTGTTCTTTCCTCGGGATTGGTTCTATGACTTTTGCTGTACGAGTGTCTATAACTCTGGATATGATCTTGTTTATGATTTTCACAAGTGTAATGCCAGTTTTTCGTACGCACCTCTAGTCCCCTTTTTTTTTGGCAATGTGACAATAAGACCAACTGTGCAGTCTTCCGGGAATCTCTACAGCACAGGTTGAATAATCTATGCCATCGTACTTGAACAGTGTTTGGTGGTGTATTGTCTGAATCTTTTTATTTTAGTATTTCTATTCCTTTTTAATTTCGCTTATCGAAGGGTCCCTTGTGCAAATTGGTAAGGTCGCTCCGGGTCTTACCGGCTCTAGTTAATGCGATAGGGGTGAATTATTGCATAAGGATTCAGTATAAAATTCTTGCTATTTTGATAGCCGTTCTTGAGGAGATGTAATGTTGTGGCCATTTTTATCCTTTAAAATAGAATAGTTGCTTCCTTTAGCTACATTAGCGAAAGTCTTAGTAATTCTGTATAGTTCTTCGGAGTTATTCTGTCTGTTGGCTGTTTCTCCGTCTTCAGCGAGTTGATCTGCCCATAATCTTCTTTCACGTGTTCCTTGATGCTTTTATTAGCGTCCTTGTATTGTGCTTTCAGTTACTCAGCTTCCTGGATGGAATTCAAATTGGGCAATTTTTCATGAAGTTTGTCTCTGTGATGAATGAGCTCCCAAGTGTTTTCCGTGATCCAGTGCTTCTTTCCTGCAGTAGTTTTCTTTCCCAAAATTTTTGCGCTCGTCAGAGAAGTAGCATTGCTTATTGCTTCTCAGGTAGTTTTTTCTTTTGCTTGCTCCCTGTATATGTTGCTTGTGAGTTTTTCTTCAAATATTTAACGGGTTGTTTCACTTTTAAGTAGTTCTGTATTATATTTCACTCCCAGATGCGTGTTACTGCCTTTTTTAGGGATAGCAATCTTTACCCTTATTTCCGCTACCCTGCCCGTTTGCCCCGACCGCACTTCGTTTTGCTCTGACGTTTAGCAGCGAACTCTTTCACTTCGATCTTATGGCTATGTGGTCTATTTGGTTGGATGTGTGACCATCAGGTGATTTCCAAGTTGCTTTGTAGACTGACTTATGAATAAACATTGTACCTCTTATTACCAGCTCATAATTGGAGGATAAGTTTCTAAATAGCACGCCGTTTTCATTTTTAACTCCCAAGCCCTGTTTACCCATTACATGTTCGTAGCTGCTGTTATCTGTAACTATTTTAGCCTTAAAATCGATCAAAATGATTTTGATATCTGCCGCTTTAACCATCCTTAGAGTCACTACATATTGTTCTTAAAAGGCTTCTTTTTCCTTGATTTGGGCTTGATTTGTGGGAGCGTAGCACTGTACCAGCGTCAGATTTTTGTATTTAGTTTGTAGTCCAGCAGTAATACAGAGATACAGAGTTCCATTCTAGCAGAGGCCTTTTAGCTGCTTCGCTTAGTAAGATGCTCACTCCTTTTTCATGCTACTCACCTGCTGGTTTTCCAGAGAGGAGTAAAAGTTTGCCATCTACAAACGTGTGTCCTCCAGCCTCACTCCAACGAGTTTTGCCAAGGCCTAGTGTGTCTTGTAGCGATCCATTTCCTTGCTAATCTGTTCGAGGCGAGATGCCTCATACATTATTCGAATATTCCAGAACCCGACTATGGTTCGCTCTCTTGAATCGAAAATATTTTTTTTTTTGATACGTAAGTGACATTTGTGGAAGTTTCATATTTGATACACTAAAATTGTGGGAATTACTAACAAAAAAAAAAGAAACAAAATTTTCCATCTTTACATCAGTATGGTGACCGATCCGCACATGATATTGTGTGGTGGAAGTTTCTGTACTTATTTGGTATGCCGATATAAAAATATTTTTAGAAAAAAATAAGTTATTGTGTATCAAAAGTATACTTTTCTTGGGCTATAAGTATTTAATTTGAATTTTGTCTTTGTTAATAAAATAGTTATTACTTAAAGTTTGTTAATAAAATTTGGAACGGGTACTTTAAGGGGTGGTAAGTTCAGTGGTGTACACAGATTGTTCTAAAAGTCTCTGATATGAATTGTTAAAATTTAACTACTAAAAACTGACGTAGTGGGCGTTGAACTTTGCGGGAATTCAAAAGTCTGTATTTCAAAAATACAGTTCATCAAGAATGTAAAAAAATCAGGTTAAGATGGCATAGCAAATAACGATTCTACAGGCTGACTCAGAAACAAATGGGTTACATCGTATGTGCAAGAAAAGCTGGAGCAGCCCAGACGACAATACAGTAGATGAGAAAGATACATACAAAAAAAACTAATGCATCATTGCGATAAATGTTTTAATTTAGGGACTACATCAAAAAATGTTTAATTGCTTGTGTATATTTAATGTTTTTCTTATTGGCCTTTTTTAGATGTTTTCAGGAATTTACTATATCTTAAAACTTAAACTCTTTTATTTCAACCATTAAAGGGATATATAATATATCGTCAGGATTAGCTTTTAAAGATTAGCACTGTGGCATTATAGTAAATATTTACTGGTGTAACAGGACACTATCGTCCCTTTGTTGTTATAATGACTGATCGATCATTCAGATAAACACCTCTTATTGGTCCATTTCGTCGGCGGCATTCCCTCTGTCCTTCGCGTTTAAAATCCGATGATTAGTAAGAATCGTCTTTTGAGACTTCGTTCAGATCTGTATTCTCATGGTCCCGAATGGGAGCAATGTTCACCAACCATCATCACATGCGGAGTGGTGTTCGAAAAGATAGTAGAAAGAGCGGTTTGATTGGGTGTTTGTGTCGGATTTTGGCTACATCATTGTGCGGCCGAAACAAGCGCTATTGAAACTGTCAGAACGACTTTACTAGACCAATTAGGGAGTTGAGTGCGCTTTTTAACGAGTCCCAGTAATGACACGGTCCGAAAGCCGCACCGGATGCTCTGCCTCCCAAGTTGCCGTCGAATTCCCCTGTCACGGCTATTTGCCACCCGCAGATTACCGTCAGGTTATGCCATTTTACATCTTTAATAACACCGGCACTAAATTCGATAACTAGATCCTTTGTTATGCCGGTTAAATATACAGACTGCTTTCTAAGACGCAACGCCAATACAATTTAGGGTTTCTTTTCCTGTAACAGAACCGTTCCGGGAATATTTAAAATTTGGTGATGCGCACTTGATTTATCACTGTGAGATTTCGATCTATTTTCCAATTTAAAAAATGCTGATTTTTTCATCCATTATACCTCATTAATACAAGATAAATTAAAATGGTTTTGTTATGATTTTTTACCACTTATATTTATCCAGATGTTAGCGACTGAAATTAATTTTTTGCATTTTTTATTCAAATTTTCAACGTTTAGGTAATAATATTATCAACAAAGTAATATTTGACATAAGTTACTTTGAAAGCTGTTTTTACTTGTTCAAGCCTATTTCAAAAATCTAACATCTACCTAATTCAAAAAGAAGGCACTTCAAACTTTAAGGACAAATATCTTGGAAACGGTTGCTCCTATCAACTTTCAGAAAGTTTCCTTGTTTAGATAAAAAATGCCCAAAATTTTATGATGATTTAGAATCATACAGGATAGCCTCCTATTAAGTATTGGTAATGTGTTAGTAAATTAGATTTGTCGACTTTAAAAAACCCTCTTATCTCAAATTTAGGGTTTATATTGCAATTAATTCAGTAATTTTACGAAAAAATCGGATTTTTTTTTCAAATTTGACACCCTGTATTTTGGTTAGTATCAATTTTTGGTATAAGGTAAATTTAGCTAAATCACATTGCTTTTATACGAAAAATCTACGCTTGCTCTCTGTACCATTACTTATGGTCCTCTGTATATTTGGGAGAAATCTTTTTTCTATTGAATATGAGGACTTTTTATTGCTTATCTGTTTTTTTCTGAAAACGGCAAGTAGTGGCAAGAAGTGGTAACACTAATTAGGATTCACCTTCAAACGAATTTAATGATGGTAAAATCCACTATTTACCAAATGCCATTTAATTTGGAATTTTGATGTTAAATTACCTGCTTCTCATGATGAATAAAAGAATAGAACTGCCAAGCAGGTCTATACTGCCTAAATGGGAATATAATTACTATTTTGTTGAAAGGGATAAAATAATTCTCAAAGATTTAATGTCACTGTGTGGTATTTAATTTGTTTGGCTTTCCTTTATTATCAAAACGAAACTATTAGTATTACATTACCATTTTAAACCCTTCTAAATAAGGTAAAATTACTGAATTAATTGCAATATAAACCCTAAATTTGAGATAAGAGGGTTTTTTAAAGTCCACAAATCTAATTTACTAACACATTACCAATACTTAATAGGAGGCTATCCTGTATGATTCTAAATCATCATAACATTTTTGTGCATTTTTTATCTAAACAAGGTAAACTTTCTGAAAGTTGATAGGAGGAACCGTTTCCAAGATATTTGTCCTTAAAGTTTGAAGTGCCTTCTTTTTGAATTAGGTAGATGTTAGATTTTTGAAATAGGCTTGAACAAGTAAAAACAGCTTTCAAAGTAACTTATGTCAAATATTACTTTGTTGATAATATTATTACCTGAATGTTTAACATTTTTTTTTATTTTCATTAGAAATTGAAAAAATATATGTAATATTAATGTCAGTAAAGTAATAATTATTATAAACTATTTTAGAACGTGCATTATTATGTTATCCTAATGCGTTCTACGAAATTTTCAAAAAGAGCCTGATTTTTGATTATTTAGAATCCCTCTACATAGACACAGGTCATTTCGGTTATGTTAAAAGTAGGGCTGCTTAAAATGGGGCTATTGTCGAAAGTGCGGCCATTTGAAAATCGAATGCCCTAATTATCTTGCCAACTGATACTGGTAAATATGGAAAGATTGAAACTGCGGTCACTGCATTTGCAGCGATCTTTATATACTAATATTGTTTACGGATTGTATAATTTAAATTTCTTTGTATCGTATAATTTTTTCTCACGCTTTATTCAGATTTGAAACTGACAAATGTATCCATTAATTGCTATTTCTTTTGTTTATTATTTACTAGCTTCTAGAATTGCATTTTGTGGGGCGCGTACAGCTTTTTATTAAATAGGGAAGCTATTTTTTGCATTTAAAAATCTCGACAAACTCAGAGTTCCAATTTTTATTGTATTAATATCACATACCGTTTATTTTTGTAATCCTTATTTTCTAAAGAAAACTACCATGAAGTATACGCCCATTTTTCTAATGTATGTAAGATAATATATTTAGATCCACAAAGGGAGGGGACAAAGAAAAAAAATGCCCCAGCACCCACATTTTGTGGGGGCCCTGTAATCAGTCATGTTAGTAGTTCGTGGATTGCAGAAATGTTGAAGGCTTCTTTTCCTCGAAATTTCGTGTTAAAACTAAGGTGTTCTACGCAACTTTAAATGTTTACTCGAAATTTGAGCTCTATTTTGTCAGAAATTCGATGTTTAAGCTTAAACTCAAAAATGATCCTAAATTTCAAATTTTTTTCAAATTTTTCAGTTTACAATTAAAAAATATCTTGCTATTGAAAAGGCAAGATTTTTTTGAAAAATAAAAATTTTATAGAAAAGGCAAATTTTTGGAGTATCAAATTTACAAAACTTCGTAGAGTTAACATTTTGGAAAAAGTGCGAAATTTTTAAATAAAGTCGAAATTTTTAAAAAGGCTAATTGAAACTTCAAGAAAAAGTTAAAATTTTGATAAGAAAATGCCAAAATTTTCAAAAAAGTGGAGATTCTGAAAAAAGTTTCATAAAAGTATAAATTTGAAAAAATTCAATTTTTTAAGGAAAAATGGATTTTTTTAAGAAAGTGGAATTTTTCAAATAAAAGTCAAACTTGCATATCAGATTCGTCAAAAAAACAGAATTTTCCAAAAAAAAGTATAACTGCTCAAAATATTTAATTTACAAAAAAAAATAAAATTTGGAAAAAAGTTCAGAATATTCATAGGTAGTCGAAATTTTGAAAAATGATCATGATTTTGAAAAAAGTTAAAATTTTAAGGGAAAATCGAAATTTTGATGATAAAATGTCAAAATTTTAAAAAAGTGGTTTTGAAAAAAAACGAAAATTTCAAGAAAGTCGAAATTTTTTAAAAAACTAGAATTTTTCAAACAAGAGTTCGGTCAGATTCTTTAAACAAATTAGATTTTCTGGAAAAGGAAGAACTTTTGAAAGAGTTAAATTACAAAAATTCGAAGATTGAGAAGTTCAAATTTTTAAAGAGTTGGGAGTTTTCAAAAAAAAGTTGAAATTCTGAAAACAGGTTGAAGTTGTTAAAAAAAGTTAAAACTTCGATAAAACTAAATTTCTATGACAAAATGTCGAAATTTTAATAAAGAAGATAAACATTTTGAAAGAAGATCTAGAAATGCAAAAAAGTGTAAATTTTATAAAAATTCAAATTATTAGAAATATCGAAATGATCGAAAAAAGTGGAATCTTTCAAATAAACGTAATTAACACAGTGGGCCCAACGAGGGTGATTCAAGTGCTGGCTCAAGTTATAGGCAACCCACTCTAAACTCAGAAAAACCAGAAAGTTTTAAATTTATATAAAAGTGGATCCTTGGCGAAGAGTTAAAAGGAAGAAAAAAAAAGTCGAAACTGAGAAATAGTCAAAATTTTGAACTGAGTCTGAAATTTTCAAAAAAAAAGAGAAATTCTAAATAAATAGTGGAAGTTAAAAAAATTCAAAATAATTAAATTACAAAAGACAAAATTTTGGGACTGGAAATTTTCTATCAAACAATAGTTGTAATGTCAATAGCCTCAGAGCAGAGAATTTAAACCCTAATTAAGCATTAAGCATCACCCGAATGGACATTGGCCGCACTTTATGCAGCCGGACTTTCACAGATACCGAACACACCATCATTTCTCTCATCTTTATTTTTGAAAATAAATTTTGTTTTGGTACTTTGTTTAAATTTGCCTTAGAAATTTAAAAAAATATGTGTAATAAAAATGTCAGTACAATAATATTTGATATAAACTTAGAACCTTCGTTTTATTTCAAAACTTACTACAAAAAATTCATATTTATATAACGCACCGCAAATTTTGAATGCAAATATCTTGAAAATAGTGGCTTATATTAACATTCAGAAGGTATACCTTTTCTAAGTAAAAAATGTAGAAAGTATCTATTTAAAATAAGTTATAGATGTAGACATAAAAAAGCTGTGATATTTTAGAATCACTGTCGATCTGTTAGTAAACTAGAAGTTCTTGACCCAAGGAAAACATACGGCCCATAATTTCTTGTATATACTAAATTGTTTTTCAACTTTTGCACTCTGTATCTCGGTTAATATCAATCTTTGATATAAGATAATTGCAACTAAATCATATCATTTTTATAGGAAATGTTCACTACTGTTCTGTGTATTCTGTGTAAGGTTCAGCCCGTAAATGTAACACAAACATGTGACACAAAAAAGGACCCCAAACTTACCCTTTCAAAAAAATATATCTACCCTCTACAAAAACATTTTGAATACGCCCATGTATTCCTTTGAGTTTCTGATTTAAGATCAAAATTTCGCTTTTCAAGTGGCAAAAAAATTTGGAATTAAAAAAAATGTTTTCTTGTAATTTCTAGTTCTATTTATTTAATAGAATTTAAGTAGAAATTAATGCGGTAATAAAGGTAAAATTTCGAGGAAAATCTGCAGCTTTCGAAACAACATTTTTATTTTCTTTTTAATTTAAAGCGAAATTGTTGAAATTATAGACAAAATGTCCAGAAAAAAAAACCATAATTTCAAATTAATAGAAAATTGAGGTTGACGTTTTTTTTAAAAGCTTCACTTTAATCTAAAAATTTTGATATTATAGCCAAAGTTTCAGCTTATTTTTTAAAATTTGTTTTTAAATTCAAAATGTCACGAAACATTTAAAATTTAGAGAATAATGTAAAATTTTTGTTAACATGTTTTTAAATGTTCAAACTTAGGGTAGATTATTTTGCATTAAGATAAAATGTTCAGTCAAGACTGATCATCCCGATCAAGGACAAAACCTTCTTGTACATGCTAAGAATGTTTTGTATCGATTTTTTAAAGTTAGAACTGATATTTTGATATCAAATTAGAAATTTTGTGGTAACAAATTAATCTCTAAAAACCTTTTAAACAAAAAAGAAATAGGAGCTTCAAATTTAAAGTCAAAATGCCCACGTTCCTTGAAAAATTAGGTATAGTGGCTGTAAATTGGATGAGACCATAGCTATTGATTGTGCATATTTTCAACTGCAGCACGTTCGACGGTTTCATTGCAGAACATTTCATAATTGACATTATTATTTGTTTAATTTAATACACTTAATGCATTTAGTGGGTGTTGCCATGCAACCCATAATACAAGGTACACTATTACTGACCCCTTGTGATTTTTATTAGAGGTTGAAACAAATTTGTTTCTCGGTGCAGGGATCTCGAAAACGGTATAAGATACAGTATCAGTTAAAAGTTGCACAATTTGATGATCAGTAATATGCCTTAAACAAATCGAAAATATCTTGCTGCTCTTCAGATTTTTGGAGAAAAGTAAAAGTTTGAATTTTTGTAGCTTTTTTCTTGGCGTTATTTAAAGAATTATTTAAAAACTAAAATCACTTTTATATTGGCGTTTTTTATTCCTTCAAAAGAGAACCTTAGTAGTTTTTTATAAGACCTTTCGTATTTTCACTAGTACGTTATTTTAAATACGGACCTGTAACTTATATTGTATCTTTCTATAGCTTTGAATCTCCAACTTCACTGACGTATCAAATTTATATGTGACTAAACGTTTCGTAACTGTAAAGTATCTTCAAGGCAAACACCATTTTTTTTCAGATTAACGTATTTTAAATTTTTGAATAGATAACCAGAATGTAATAAAATATGACAAATGAAATGTGACAGTTATTTTTTTATTGGATATTAATTAATCAAATATCCATGTTTGCTTTATCCGTAGTTATTAGTCATTGATTTTGGTGGTCAGTTATTTATGATTGTATCTGTTGTTCTTTGTAAAAATTTATTTATTGTGCCATTACCTTGTGCTCTTAGCAATTAGTTAGAGTTTTATAATTTCATTGTTTAAAATATTTTTTATTTATGAAAAAATAATACAATAAGGCTAATCTGACAAAAAGTGTTTTTCCTTGATGATGGTTTAAAATTATGAAACGTTCAGCCACGTACACCAATGAAGTGGGAGATTCAAAAGATATATAAAGATGTAATAAAAATGAGGAAAAATTATTTCCGTATTTAAAATAACATACTTGATGGTAGCCAAAAGACCAAGATCTATTAAAGAAGCTTATCTTATACTATCTTGTAAAGAACAAAAAACGCCAATAGAAAAGTTATTTACTTTTTCGTTTATATGTCAAATAAGACAAGAAATAATAAAAATGAAGATTCCTCTTTTTTCTAAAAATCTCAAGAACAGCAAGAGATATTTTCTATTTCTTAGCGGTGTATTCCTGATCGCCAAATTATCCAACTTTGCCCTAACTTAACCAATGCTGTATCTCTTACCGTTTTCGTATCCTTGTAGCGGGAAGGGAATTTGTTCCAACCTGTATACGTATTAAAGCAGAGGCAACGGCGAGAATCTGTGGCAAATATGGGTAGGCATATTTAAAAAAAAAAACAAAAAAAAAACGTTGGTGGATACGAGAAGCATGGCAAAACGAAGCGTAATAATCTTTAAAACACTTAATAATAGACTAAAAGTGTTCACACTTACATTGAACAATGTATTACTGAACAATTTGTGCACCATTTCCGAGAATTTACTATAATTAGTTATGGGAGGATTATGCAGATAATGGAACTTCTTACAATATGATTTTGAAGTCATTGGACTGCTGGGTGGATAGGTGGATAAGGCTAAATAATTCCTATGACTGAAATTATTGTAATGACAGTACCTGCTGATCTCTACTAACCCGGGGTGAACGTTCTTTTCATATGGAACATGCGATTCAGCATTCAACTGAAAAATATTTGAAGAACAAGAAACACGAGTGCATTAAACTTGTATAAATCTTTTAAAATGAATGTTACCAAAAAACATTTTATACACATTTTAAAGATATTTACACAAATAATTCAAAGTTTGCGGGCAAATCTTTTTACAGTGAAGTCAAAAGTAACAGTTGGCACAGCTAGGGGGAAGAATTTCTTCCTCATTGTTCCCTTTTCATGTTATACATTGCTGACGAGCTCAAATGAGAGGGAAACATCGATGTTTAGTGCTAGAACCTTTTTTATATTTTTATATTTTCATAATTTATCAAAAAAAACGAAATTTTTTTCATACCTAATAATTTACTACTAATTTTGGTCTTCTATTTTTTATTTTTCCTATTCTGTGTAAAATAAACTAACCTCTTATTTTGTCAACTGTCATAAGGTGACGTTTTAAATAAATTTGAATATCTCGTAGTCATATTTCAAAAACTGTTTAGAATATTGTCAAGAAACAATAAAAATTTAAATATTTCCAAACTGGGCCGAAGAAATGTTAAATAAAATTAATAAATATTTTGTTCCTTTTCGGAAAATTGAAATTTTTATTAAATTTCGACTTTTTTCTCAAAATTTCGGCTTTTTTTCAGAACTTAGATCAAAACTTATTTTTTTTCTAAATTACTGCTTTACCTCAAAATTTGATCCTTTATGTTGCCGGAAATCTTAACATTTTTCTCGAAATTTGCCCTTTTCCCAAAATTTTAGTTTTTTTAAAAATTCGTTTTTTTTTCGTAAATGACTATTCGCAAATTTTAATTATTTTTTGATTTATGAGAAATTGTATTTTTTTCCCAAATTTCGGTTTTTTCCTCAAAATTCGTCATTTTCCTCGAAATTCCTCTCGGAATTCTCGGAATGTTGAATTTTTTTAATTTCGAATTTATGGACGAATTTTTCTCATTTTCTTCAAAATGTCAACGTTTTCTCCAAAATCTGCTTTTTTCGGAGGGCCGTTATTTTTCTTTATTGAGTTTGTTCTGAATCATTCGATATTTTCCTTAACATTTTTGTCCCAATTCGTTTTTATTTGTGTATATTTGGATTTTTTTTTAATTCGTCTTCTTAAAATGTCGATATTTTCTCAAATTCGTCTATTTTTGAAATTTTGGCTTTACCTGAAAATCCATTGCGTTATCTTCTTGGAAATTCCAATTTTTTTCTTCGGAATATGTCCTTTAAAAAATTACGACTTTACTCTCAAAATTTTACAATTTTGACTTTACCCCAAAATCCATTCCGTTATCTTCCTGAAAATTCCAATTTTTTCTTCGATATTCGTCCTTTAACAAATTAGGACTTTACTCTCAAATTTCTACAGTCAAACCTACCTACAGCGAATTCCTAAATCTTACAAACAAATTTGTTATAGAGAGGTTTTCGTTGTAGGGAGGTAGCATTGAAAATACACAAATCATATGTAAAAGTTTATACACTTGCAGGGATTCCAAACTTGTTGGTCTATTTTTAAACCCTGATTAACACTATTGATCAGTTGAGCCTTTTTGCTGCACGTTAAAGCTTTTTCTTTGATATTTTTTGGCAATTTTATCCTTACTTTTCTGGCACAAGAAATCAACTCAAAAAGAAAATTTGTTTGTGCTAAAAGGGCAATAAAGTCATTAACATGGGGTATCCCAAAAATTAAAAACTTTCTCTGAAACGAATGCAATTAAAAATAAATTAAACCTTGGAAACTCATTAGTATGGGTATCCCAAAATTTAAGAAATATTTCCGAACGTAAACATTTACAAAACTAATTAAACCTTGAAAAATCTTGGTTTGCAAATTCGCTGTATGTAGGTATTGCGTTTGTTAAATGAAGATAATTTTATGTCTAAATTTGCATAAAATGCTGCGTTTCATGAAAAACTTCGTTATATAGAGGAATTCGTTATAGAGAGGTTTGTTATATGGATGTTTGAATGTACTTTTTTCTCTCTAAATTAGTTTTACTTTTAAAAATTTTCTTATTATGTATTATTTTGAATTTTGAAGGGTTGTTTTTCCCAAACTAATTTTTCTTAATATCTAGTTATCCTGAAAATTTATTTATTTACTTTCCAAAAATTTCTAAAAATTAGTCCAAAATTGGATCGAAATATTAATTTTAGGAAGATTCGAAGAAAAAAAGATATTTCTTTGCAAATATCGAAATTATCAAAATTTAAATAAAGCAAAATTTCTTAAAGAAACATTCTTGGAAATTGCAATTTTTTTTATTCAATTTATTCTATAAATTGCGACTTTTTTCACAAAATTTGAGGTAGGAAATTTTGACCTTTTTTTTCGATAATTTTAAGGATCCATTTTTTGACTTTTTTTCTGAAGCTTGGTTGTTTTTTGAAATTACGACTTTACTCTGGAAATTCGATGCCTCCGAGTTCATGTAATTAAGTGAAAATATACTCATACTTAGGCGAAAGGTTTTCTAGTTTTATTTTTGGGCATTCACTTTTTAGACGGACTTGCTTGCCTCCATAAACGAAATCATGACTACGACAATGGTTTCCCTACTTTTGTTAGTAGGGAATAATCAAGTGTGGATATTTTGACAATATCGAGGTTAAGAAAACTAAACACTGGATTTTATTACCTGTGGTAATGAGAGCGATGTAACATTAAAATCACTATGTATAGCCTTCGGAAAAATGATTTATTTCATTAATTGACATTTATATTTAATTGTTAACTATTACTATCTTTACAAAATATCAAAAATTTCGGGCAGATATGCGTTTATTTAACGTGATATGGCGGAGTGAGATAAAATAACAGGACGTATGTATTGTGATAGGTATTTTCATCTCAGGGATATTTCCAACTAGTTTTTGGGAAAAATAATCAAAATGCAGAGGTTTCCAAGGAAATATAAACTTGTGTCAGTTAGATCCCGGTTTTTACTGAATGTTAGACAAAAAGTTTTAAGGCAGATCCACACCAATAGATATTTATGTTGTGTGTTGTACTTGACAAATATTTAGTACAGGATATACTTCTTCCGGGATTGGACCGTGTCAAAAAACTACTAAAAGTGTTCGATGTTTCGCCCACTTCTTCAAGAATAAAAGGATGAAATTTTATCTTTCGGAGATGGAAGGAGAAGATAAAATGTCATCCTTTTGTTCTAATAGTGTGTACAGGGTTCCTTGTTCTTGTGGTTCAGTTTACATCGGAGAAACGGGGCGATCATTCAAGACGCGAATATCCGAGCACCAAAGATGTCTCAGGTCTGGTTGATTTTTGCAGTCAGTCCTTGCGGAACATCAACATAAGACCGGACATAAGATTCTCTTTGATAATATTTCAATTATATCCAATATTCCCAATTACTAATAGGAAGACAGGCGAGGCCATTGAAATCCAAAAATTCTCCAAAAACATCAACAGAGACGACGGTTACATGCTTTCCTTCATCTGGAAACCAACCATCGGAAATCTTCGGAAGTGATCGTGCAGACGAATGGTATATACAGTTTCCCTTTCTTTCTTTCTTTCCTCTCAGAAGAGTTTCGCCTCTGGTATGGTGGACATACATTACCGTGCTCTTCTGTCTTAACTTTCTTATCCTTTGTACCAATTTTCAATTCAGAAGAGTTTCTCCTCTGGTATAGTGGACATACTGAGTTACAGTGCTCTGGTGTTTTGAAATTGGCCTTTTTTCATTTTTCATTTTTGTATATTTCCTTGTATTTTATTTTCCATTTATTGTTTCTTTGTTCCCGAAGAAGCCCCTTACGATGGAGGGCAAAACATCGAACGCTTTTAGTAGTTCTATGACATAGTCCAATCCTGGAAGAAGTATATCCCGTAGTGACTCTGGCCGTGGAAGCCTTCGTTATCGCACCCTAAGAGAATCTATTCGAAGTTTATCTACTAAGAGGAGATAGCTTCTCTCAGAATAGTTGACCCTTACGTCACAGAGAAAATTTATTTTATGTTGGAGAGAAATGTATGAAATAAAGTTTCTAGTATAAACACGCCGTCAGGATATTTTAACTTGGATCACCACAATTGTACAATTAACTCACTTATCATTAACTTCTACCAACTCACTAATTACACTGACTCTAACTGACTGACTTGAGGGAAAGCTGGTATGGTGGACATACTGAGTTACCGTGCTCTGATGTTTTGAAATTGGCCTATTCATTCTTTTATTTTCGCATATTCCCTCATATTTTCCTTTTATTTATTGTTCTTTTTCTCTTCTTTGTTCCTGAAGAAGCCCCCTACGATGGTAGGCGAAACGTCGAACACTTTTAGTAGTTCTTTGACACGGTCCAATCCCGGAGGAAGTATATCCTGTACTGACTCTAGCCGTGGAAGCCTTCGTTATCATGACATATATTTATTACAAATTTACTTTTGAGCGCTGTAGATCATGCGAATTCACATAATTTGTATGTGGGCACCATCTATATTAATAAAATTGTGGCACACACAAGTACATTTTTAATAAATATGCGTCAAGTACAACTCACACCGTATTTTCTATTGCTGTGAACTCGCCTTTACAATAGTTTCGGCACAGGGTGTCTTTACAACAACAGCCGATTCGTAATTTTCATAAAAATTAATTTTTTTATTGGCTCTTCGTTTGTAGTTTTTGCTATTTATTGAAACTGTTAAAGTTAAAACTGTAAAAAAGGCGAAGCATGACAAACAACAAATCTCAAATAGAAGAAATGTCGATTGAGAAACACACCAATGTTACAGTTTTATTCGCAAATCTAAAAACAGGATAAAATTAATTTTCAGCATAAAAAGCCGTTACGTTAACATTACCTTTTTCCTTTCCAGAGACTTCAGAGATGTACAATAGTTTTTGCTTTGTTTTCGACATATTAAACCAACTTTGCTGATTTCGGAACCGCTAAGGTTGGTAACAGTTTGAAGAGGGGTTTGAATTATGATTTGAAAATTTTTATTTTGTGTATTGCGTATTGCAACATTACACAGGGATTTTTTTCAATCTTCTCTTAAAATGAATGACGTAATAACTTGCATACCCTGCGGCATACATTAATACGATATTTGTAATTAGTTTTTTAGATATCTATTGGTAACTTATAAGATGTTTATTTCTATCTTTCATATTTACTTCTAACCCCTTTTCCCTCCTTTATTAGTTTATTAATGAGCTAAAATAACGACCAAATATCTCTCTGTAATATTAGGTCCTCTTCCCAATTTCTATTTTAATATTTTGTCTTGTTAAAAAAATAGTTTGTAGTTTTATTTGTCTAATGTTTGAGTCCTGTACTATTTAGATTTTAGTTTTTTAATTCTTTGTCAAAAAATTTAACCTATATCTTTGTCAGACATTGTGAGGTGAGGTATATGTTTTGTCAATTTGTCAAAGTGTTTTATTCTTTTATATTTTTGTTTCGACATTTAACCAGTTCCTTTGCAACCTATTAAAATATTAACTCGACCTGCAAGATTGATAAAGTGTGTATCAGGTATTCAGTTAAAAAAAGTCATCAATTTGGCTGTGAATATTTCTTAGATGACAACACCAGGATTTTAATTCATTTGAGCTACTATCATAACACATTAAAAATGGGAAACCTAGTGATTTTGTATAAGATCACTTGAAGAATTTAATTAACATTATGTATATTATTAATAGAAATCATATTTCGTCAAAGAAAATAACTTTGTACAGGCTTAAAAAATTTTAACCTGTTTGCATAAAAAAGGCGTCAAAGTTACAATCGCATACTTGATAACTTTTTCAACTGAACATACGATTTGAGGTATACTTGAAAAATATAGTCCCTCACTTTTAACACGACAGTTTATTACTTCTAATAATATTAAACTGCTAATTTTATAAGTTGGGCGAATAATAATGAAGCACTAGACGTGGACAGTATATTATGAAATCCACCGGATTTTTTGTATTTTTCAGAAAATTCCTTTATGCGACAGTATCCAATTATTATATAATATAATCCACCAGCTTGCTACCAAGAACTAAATTTAAAGGAAGGATAGAATTGCAAGCTAATAACTTCGCATTGCATGGTTATAATTTAGAAGATTATTGAAAATTTATTCCATATTCTAGGCTAGGAAAGGCATTACGTGTAATGAATTAATGTAACACATATCAAGGCATAAAATATTTTAATATATACAGTCTGTACAAAAGCTTACATAATTTAAATTAGACGTAAAAATAATATTGCTAATAATAACAAAAATATCTGTACAATATACATTCCTATACAATAGTCAATAAATACTCCTTATCCAGGTACTAATATATTACACTTGACTGAATTACGTGGACTTGATACCAAGAGGATTTTATTTCAGGCTGAGTAACTCTAAAGAATCACGCCCCATCTGCGTGTTTCAGCATATTATACAAAAATTGGTTAACTATCTTAATACAGTTAAGAGTGCCAATTTGTCATAGTTTAGGGCTAACAGTGATGCACCATAAATAAAACACTCAATTGGCACGAACGTACAAAGCCTCCTCTATCCATTGTGTGACCAACCTTTATTAAATTGTAAGTAGATCGATTATATTTAGTTATAAAAGCAATAGGTTCGTTGGTATCCATATCATCCTACCTTATCCAGATCAAAATAAGAAAAACACAAACTTTTTAAAACATAACTTATAAAAGGAACAGTCGGTTATATAAAATTAAACTAATAAAAGTTGGTCTATTTTAGCTAGCTCACAGTGCTACCAAGAGTCAACTAATAAACAACTAAAACACTCGCCAGATTCATTTCACTATTGTGTCTATGCACTCCAGCCCCAACAAATTTTAATAACAATTACAATTACAATCACAGATGAAAGAGAAAAAAACGTCCTTTGTGCAACCCGTTTAAATTCACTGGGAGAAAACGCACTAACGATAGCCTCCAGTCACAAGATCACAGACGCGGTTTCAGTAGTTGACAACTTTTTTCCTCCAATTAGTTGTTTCATTTAAAGCAAAGTAAATCAAATCATCGATAAGTATCTCAAAAAAGAATTTGTCCCAAAATACTGATAAGTGTTCATAGATATAAAAAGAAGGTAAATAGATAAGAGAATATATTGAGGCTACTAAACATCAAAGTCGGGGAATGTGCTTTTACTGCGAGGTACGCATACTATTTTTTCTGAAATCGAAATCAATGTTACTTAAATTACGGACTTTTTATAAAAGTATGACATCCTTCATTGTCATTTAATTTTCTGTGAAATTGTTTCCTTGATAATCACTATTTGTTTCTTGTTATCTGATACGGAAAAGTTACCTTTCTCAGCCTAGGACGGAAAAAACTTTCTCAAACTGTTTTGTGATGATTTTTTAACGGATTAAAATACTGGAATATCGTATTTTGGGGCCCGAACTTGCGCCGAGAAAGTAGGCATTCTCGACCGATTTCAGAAAAAATGTTTTGTGAAAAAATACAAAAACTTATAAATGTTTACATAATTCAAATTCGGTAATTGACAAAGGTTCTAATGTACGGTTGGGATCTTTTTGAAATTCACAGGCATACTGGATCCACAATTTGGTGCTACTGTCTGCAGGTTCTCTCGATTCACTGTCATTGTTGATTCGAGCAAATCTTCCCCTATACCTGTTCAGATTTTATGTTTAAGTATTTTATCACATTGTTTGTGATAAGCTGCCTCAGCTCGCTCCAATAAATATCCTTTGAAATATGTCAGCATCAAAAAGTTTAGAGAACTAAACCCGAGTGATGGGAATAATAAAAATGTGCTCATAGTTGCTCTTGCATAAATTTTCATGAAATCGAAAGCGCGCCCACAGAACCGTAGCAGAACCGAATCTTATACCAAAATATGAATTGTAGTAAAATAAAAAATGACAATCTAAGATAAATTTCGATGGAACGTTTATTTTTCTTTAAGTACAATTACTTTTATATTTACGTTCCTTTTTAAAATTGACTGCAAAAGGTCAATACTAATAAAATACTTATAATATTAGAAAATTAATGACAGGCTTCTAATTTTGAACTAGTTGGAGGAAACCAAAGTTGGCAAACTTATGTGGACTATCGACACCCACATCCCACCACAACCATATCTCTATAGTTTTTAAGTGTTATTTTATTGTCATCGTCCAAGTACAACATAGACATTGAACTAAGCTGCGTTGGCACACAACAAGGCTTTGGCACTTTGGTGGGATTAACTGAGTTTATTAAAGATTGCACTATGCCGTGATTTGTAGTGTTCATGTGCTCTGCGAAAGGAAAATTACACTCTCCTTTGCAGTAATAAGCATCATACCCGGGCGGCGCCACAATCCAATTGTTCCAACCAACGTGTGTAAAATCTACATGCATCGTGTGCCTTTTGCACGGTTCTTTCTTATATCGCTTGGTTTTTTTTGCTGCCCTTTTTCTTCTTTGCTCGAAGATTTCCTTTCCCGTTCGGTGCCTGCTTTTTCCATCGTCTGTATAGGTCAACAAAATTGGTTGCTTGACCGCCCAATCTTCCTCATTAACATCTCTTCTCAATCGAACGTGTCTTCTAAACTTTGTCTCCTTCGTACCATTTAAATGGACTGGGTGAATCGATATAAAAACACCGTAATTGTGTTTCGAATTTTCATACCAACGTTCAACTGATGGTAAAACATCTACACTAATTGTACTATTCTGACGAATGTTAATCATTTTTGAGTCTATGAGTCTCGTAATTGGTTCTCTTTTTCCCTTAATACCAGGGCGAAGAATATCGTACACCAATATCCTTTGATATGGTGAGAATTCTTTCCCTTCTGTGGAAAAATTAATTACACTTCTGGTTAAAGTAATTTCGGCCGCTTTTACCCTTTCGTGTTTCGGATGTTTCGAAAGATCGAATTTCAGTCGAAATTTGTTATGTCCTTTGAATTTTGTGTCAATAGGACTCTCTGAAACAAAGAGAAATACATCAGTCTAAGTAGCGAAAACAACGAGCGTTATGTTAATAACACTTTCAATTAATTTATTTGGTCAACGCTGTATATTCTCGATCTATGGAACCCCAAAAATTACAGTAAAATATACCATGTCGTGAGAGCGTAATATATAACTACTGGACTCGCATAAGTAGCGGGATTTAATTGTATGTAACAATGTCATATGTAACAAAAATTTAATTTTGTGGGGTGATAAAATAGCTATAATAAAGGGATTCAGATCATATCAAATAAAAAAATAATTATAGTATAGGCGTTATGCATGAAAATTTTTATTTGATATTTCACTCTTAAAGGACAATCAAATTGTTTTTCAAATAGGACAAGAATCACTAAAAACCATGCTCCTCTTGGCAAACAGTATCACAGGAAGTAGTAGTACTAATTGAAAATTTAGTAATTTGACATGATCATATTTTATATTAGGTTGAGTTAGTTTCTGAACATATGAAATTTGCGCGACGTATGATTCCATTTATTAGTCACATTTCAAGAAAAGAGTAATTTATGGATTAAAGTAGATTTTTTTTCCCATTTACTGGTGATGATCCAAATTTGAGTGACGTTTAATGTAAGTACAAGTGAGATTGTAAAATTAAACTCCTACAAGCGAAGAGTTCACCGGACTAATTGTAAGTCCAGCGAAACCCGCAGCAGACAAAGGTAAATAAATAATGGCCAATGATTCTATGTTCACATGTTCAATGCAAACGTGCGTGGCAAAAATATATGAAAAGAAATACATAATAAAGTACTAACATATTACAATTGTCTAAACCCTCTGCATTCAGTAGAATAACCAATCTGAGCTGCTACTACTTTGCAAAAGAATCAATATTTTTTAATATTTAATTTTTCTATTGTTAATGTACCTATCGAAAGCTGTTGTATTGTAATTACTTCAGTTTTATGTTATGTCGAAATACAGATATATCTATCAGGTGTTAGCAATGCCAGACCTTCTTAGACTCGCCCTACTTGCTAAGAACTGTTTAAGATCTTTAGCGGTAGCGAAAGTGGGACGTTTGTGTAGCATTATACAATACTTTCAATGAATTAAATAATAACGTGTTCAATGAAAGCGGTAATCTATGAGAGGGACCAGTGATAAAGATTCTAAGTAAACGTCACTTCAGTTTAAAAAATGTATCCAATAAATAATAGATTAAATAACAACCAAAACACAACTCTGTTTCTAAAATAAATATTAATATACAGCATCCCCAAAACTTAACACCGTTTATAATTAGAAAACGGAGAAATATTTTAGACTTCGCCGAGACCCGTCGATTTAAGTTCTTGGGGGGACCATTTTTGAAGGTCAAGTCAACTTTATACGTTCATCCCCCAAACTCCTATCAACCGCCACTTTAAAATTTCAAAGGGAGCTACGATACTTGTAATGCATAATTTTGAAGTCCTTTCCATTGCAAATACAACGAAGCATTGTTTTTAAAAATTGGTTGAAACAAACTGACGTTCATGTAACGGTATGAGACGCCAAGAGGCTCGCCTATCTTTTGGCCTTATGAAGTCGATTTAATAAAAAAAACATTTTACGGTCTTTAAGTAGATTATGGTGGCCTATAAATTAGACACATTCCTTCATATACAGGGTGACTTATTTCGGAGTACCATAAATCATTAAAATTTTTTCTAAATAAAAGCATGTATAGTATTGCTTCGTGACGGTAAAGCAAGCTTACTTGATCTCTATTATAAGTAATTGTTTAATTATAGCCCATTAAATTTGTGAAAATTTTACATTTTTTTGTAAAAAGGTGGTTAGTGTGCTCTAAAGGAACTGAAACGTGGCATATTTATTCCAAATTGTCCAAAAATAGTTGTAGTATGGTACCCTTGCATGGCGTCGTTCAGAGCACCCTAGCCTCGTTTATACAAAAAACTGTAATTTTTCCGAAATTTACTAGGCTATAATTAAATAACCATTCAAAATAGATATCAAGTATAATATATTTTTAAAAATCCTTTTAAACACTCTTTTTCGCGGCATGAAAAAATTGTATTTTCATTAAAAAAAATATTGAAGCTTTGTGATACTGCAAATTGAATCACCCTGTATATAAGTAATATGTCCGATTTATAGGTCACCACGTGCAATTCAAGAACCAAATAAAGTTTTTTAATAAAATTGGCTTGATAATGCCGAAAGATGGTTGAGCACTCCTATCGAGCTACACTATTACACGAATGTGGGTTTATCAAGTTCTCGATTTTTAATTCCTCAATCAATTCCTAAAATCAATCCACTAGTGTATCACAAGTAGGATAGTTTGATTTGAAATTTTAAAGTGGAGGTTGATAGGGGATTAGGGGATGACTATATCAAGTTGTCTTGACCATCAATAATGGTGCCCCCTAAAACATAAATTGACGAGTCTCGGCGAGTTTTAGAATATTTCACGGTTTTGTAATTATAAGGGCGGTCAATGTTTCGTTGGGAGGCCCTGCATATACAGGGTGTCCCACTTTCGGTACTTTTCGGGGGTATTAGACCTATTAATAAAGATAGAGTGTTGGGATTTACACTTTACTGTCCTACTTTTTGATA
The DNA here is from genome assembly GCA_028583605.1 of Dastarcus helophoroides. Lineage (NCBI taxonomy): Eukaryota > Metazoa > Arthropoda > Insecta > Coleoptera > Bothrideridae > Dastarcus > Dastarcus helophoroides. The sequence continues at coordinate 9,299,474 of CM053326.1, forward strand.
AAATGAAAGACTCCAGTCTCAAATTTGTCATGACTGTCTTAGTTTTTAAGCTACAGGCTGATTTTGAAAATCTTTACTTTTTGGTCATGCCTCGTATTTCCTAAACTAAAATCTTTTATTCCATCAAAAAGTAGGACACTAAAGTGAAAATCCTAACACACTTAACAAATCCTAACAATCCTAATACCCACTAAAAGTGTGAAAATGGGACACCCTGTACTTATTTTAGATTTCAGATTTGTTGTCTTGAAGGTATACATGAAATTTTCATGGAAATACTGCAAAAATGTTTCGAGACCAAATCAGATTAGAAGAAATTTCGAGTTTAACTTAAAATTTCGAAAAAAAAAAACAACAGACATTTCGTAATTGAGCTGGTAATTGCTATAAAAAGATAAAAAGGTAAATTTAAAACTTTCAAAAAAAGTCGATATTTTAGGTTTAAATTTGAAATGGTAGAAAAAGGGTAAAAACATAGTGGAGCCGTTCATCTCGGCCATGCATCTTGACGTTCATCTCGCCGCTCAGCGATGTTAATTTAATTCTGTAGAATTATATGAGTACAAACATACTCAGGCAGTTTACAAAGCCACGCATCTAGCCGCGCAACTCGCCACGACTAGACGAACAAAATAGTTTGTTTTCGGGGATGCAGTTGCCCGAAACTCATTCTGTGATTGGTTCGCTCAAGACACTTCGCCCACGAGTGTATAATGCTTTAAGCAGTTGTCTTGCAGACCAGTAGTTATAAAAAGCTGCCTTTGAACTTGTAAAGAAGCAACAAAATTAACATTCTACGAAAAATGATTATTACATTTTAAATTAAAATTATTCTTTAGTCAACAAACTAAGATTTGATATACAGTCGGGTCCAAAAGTAACTTATAAATTCATTATTTACGTAATTAGCAATCTATGAGTAATATGCCCAAGGGGGGCTCCTACAGCCCCTATATATACTATCGTCATATACAACAACCAGTTTTATTGTTATTTGTTATAAATATCTTACAAAATTTCATATATAATAATTTTCACTCAATGTTTATATACTTCAGGTTATTTGAGATAATTGTATTTAAAAATTATTTGTTGTTTATACCTGTTTGAGGCAAATAATCGTTCTTAATTTCTGTAAATGATGTTATGTACAAACCCTTCTGTGATTACCAGTAATATTCTAGGACAAAATATTTGCTACCACGGGTTTCAGGTCCGGCCCTTGGGTTGTCGGCGCCCTGATGCAAATTTCTTTATTTTTTATGAGTTTCACAGAACTATTAGATTTTTATAACTTTAAGGATACCTTTCTCTCGTTGACCAGTATTACCCTCTCCTGGAGTTACGAGAAGATGCCATAAAAGTAAGCGGTAGAAAAGCATCGCCTAAATCATATATTTCTACATTTCATTCATATTCATATCTGTGAACATATTGACTACCACTCAGTTACAATAAAACTGACTAACGACTACAGAGATCAGTTTCAAGTGAACTTTTTCACTATGTTCTCCAGCATCTAGGCTCGATACGCAGCAAGCTGCCCGGCGAGATGAACGGCTCCTCTATGTTTTTACCCTAAGGCAAACATTTCGATTGAAAACCCAAATAAAGACCTAATTTCGGCAAGAAAATGGCAATGGAAAACCTTTTATGGTTTAAATTTGAAATTTCGGAAAAATATGCGTACAAATTTTTAAGTTATGTTGACAGGTCGAAAAGGATAACAAATATACATTTTGGGTTTAAGCTGCAAATTTCTACAAAAGATGAAATTAAAATTGCAAATTTGGAATTTTACGAAAAAGTTGAAATTATCCAATTAAAATAAACTTTTTAAAGGTAACCTTAGGATACCGTGGAGAGCATGACATTTTGTGTATAAAGTAATTTTCATACTAGATACAGGAAACATCTTCGTGTCTTCATAAATAAAAAAAAGACAAAATTCCGCATAAAATTCACGAATACAAAGTAGAAGAATGCTACATTCTATTGGAAGCCATGAAATTCGCAAAAATTTACATTGATAAATGGAAGGTTGGCCTTTAATTAAAGGCATGGATAGAAGTTCAGAGATTAAACCTCTGTGGTCAATAGATTGGCCTAATAGCACCCAACGAATTGCCAATATAATCCACTGAAGATGCTATAAAGCAACATCAATTCAGACAATTTAGGTTTCGATATATTGTGGAATTTTACTAATTTATTTTGTTGCATTATTAAATAGAGCTTACCAATTATGATTGTGGATCTGACTCTTTTCCATGGTCATATTTCATTCGATTAGGTAAACCAAAATTTAAAAAAATCTTGAGAAAAAATTAAAATTTTCAAGAATATTTGTCCGTTTGCCATTAAAATTTCCATTTGATTTTGCAGAAATAAACGAACTTTGTGCAAAAGTCAACATTTCTAGAAAATTACGAACTTCAACAAAATACAAAAGATTTTTCTGATGGTTTTTACATTTTTACTTCAATTTTGGTGCAATCCTGAAATTTTGAGGTAAAAGTCAAAAGTTTTTAAGAAATATTTTTTTCGTTATTTCTAAAAATAGTATTCTTATCAAAAATTTCACCTTTTCGAAAAGCAGTCAATATTTCCACAAAAAAACCCTACCAAAGATAAATACTTATCTCTATCATCGGTAGAATCCTCGTAATTTACAGAAAACTCTAACTTCTAAAGAAAATGAAAAAATCTCTAGAAAGAATATTAATTTAAAAAATTCGAAATTTACAGAATAATTTTGTGAAAAAAAATGTCAAATTTTGAGAACAATTTAAAATCTGAAGGAAAAGAATAAAACATGTAGATAAAGTAGAATTGTATTATTAAAATGTGTAAAATGTGAAAAAAAGTGTGAAAAATGTGAAAAAAAGACAAATTTTGATAATTGAACTAGAAATCTCGAGAATTTTAGAAGTCTCAGAGAAAAGAAGAAAAATTAATTTTTCAAAATAAAATAAGGAAGCTTTAAAAAAGTGAATTGCCACAACGGTTAAAATTTTGATAACATTTTTAGACGGAACGTCTGAAGAAAGTTAAATTTTAATAAAATAAAAACTTTTGGAGAAATAGTTTCGAAAATTCGAGAAGCGAAGTAATACATTTCCTAAAGAAAGTGGAATTCTGAAAGGAATATCGAATCGTTAAAGATAAATTAACATTACGAAGGACAAAAGCAATTTTCCATGGTCATGTTTCATTCGACTAGGTAAACCGAAATTTTAAAAAACCTTATGAAAAAATTAAAATTTTCAAGAATATTTGTCCGTTTTCCATTAACATTTCCATGTAATTTTGAAGAAATAAACGAACCCTGTGAAAAAGGTCGACATTTCTAGAAAATGACGAACTTCAACGAAATACGAAATTCCTTTAGATTTTTCTTCAATTTTGATACAATTTTGAAATTTTGAGAAAAAAGTTGTAAATTTCAAGAAATATTTTTTTAGTCATTTCTAAAATTGGTATTCTTATCAAAAATTTCACCTTTTCGAAAAGCAGTCGATATTTCCACAAACAAACACTGCCAAAGATAAACACTTATCTCTATCTTCGGTAAAGTCTTCGTAATTTACAGAAAACTCTAACTTCTAAAGAAAATGAAAAAATCTCTAGAAAGAATATTAATTTAAAAAATTCGAAATATACAGAAAGAAATCGAAATTTGCTAGAGTAATTTTGTGAAAAAAATGTCAAATTTTGAGAACAATTTAAAATCTGAATAAAAAGAATAAAACATGTAGATAAAGTAGAATTGTATTATTAAAATGTGTAAAATGTAAAAAAAAGTGTGAAAAATGTGAAAGAAAAGATAAATTTTGATATTGAACTAGAAATCTCGAGAATTTTAGAAGTCGCACAGAAAAGAAGAAAAATTAATTTTTCAAAATAAAATAAGGAAGCTTTAAAAAAGTGAATTGCCACAACGGTTAAAATTGTGGTAACATTTTTAGACGGAACGTCTGGAGAAAGTTAAATTTTGATAAAAAAAAAACAGTTTGGAGAAATAGTTTCGAAAATTCGAGAAGCAAGTAAAACATTTCCTAAAGAAAGTGGAATTCTGAAAAGGAATATTGAATATTAAAGATAAATTAACATTTCGAGGACAAAAGCAATTTAAAAAATTTACAATGTCGAATTTTGAGAAAAAAATTGTAAAAACTTAAATTTTCAAAGGACGGATTTTTAAAATAAAATCTAAATTTTGAAAAAATTGTCCGAACTTTGAAAAAAATGTCTTCCTTCCCAGAAAGAGCAAATTTTAAGAAAAAAAGTTTGAAAATAAAATCAAACTTAAAAGAAAAAGAATTTAGAGAAAAACCGAAATTTTTGAGGAAAGATAAATCTCGAGAGAAAGAAGAGTTTTGAAAATAAGTGGAAATTTTGGGAAAAAATTCAATATTTCCAGAATAAGATAAATAAAGAAAGATTGATATTTTATGAAAACTGACAGTCTTTAAAAGAAAGTAGAAATTTTCTAAATAAGGTCAAATTAAAAAAATCAAATTTTACGAATAAACTGAAATTTGTGTTGAAATTTGCAGAAAACATAAAACGTTGAATTTTGAGATGAAAGTCGAATTGTTGTGCCCGAAATGTTTCCAATGGGCGAAATCGAAACAACTAAATAGCCGAACTAAAAAAAATATAAATTTTCAGAAAAAGATGAGTTTTGAAAAGTATGGAGAAATTATCAACAAAAAAAAATTATCGAAATAAAATATCGCAATGTACGAGATTTCGTAGAAAGTCAAATGTTATGTAAAAAGTTGAATTTTGAGAATATAGTTGGAAATTACAAATAAAAAGACGAATTTTGAGAAGAGTAAAAAAGATCGAATCTATATTTTCGCATGGCTGCGTGAGGCAAAGAGGATCCACCCTGCCCCAAATGACTTATAAGTTATTTTTACTCTGAGGAGATAATTATAGAATAGGTAAACACTATCTGTACGTTTCGTGTTACAAATACCGGGTGTAACAGGATCATGGTACACCCCCCTATTGTTTCTTTATTTATAAAGATAAAATTTTCAAAATTGTTACACTCGATGTATTTATAAAATGTAAAATTTTGACATAAAATTTATATTCCTACTGTTGTCACTTTCGTTAAAACTGATAGCAACTTTTGATTTTTAAATAGAACCCCTTGTATATTATTAAATTTTGGGAATCTGCACAATTTTCTGGATACAATACACATAAAATGATTGACTTTTTAAATATTCAAACAATTTTTTTTGGTTCCATTTTATTTTTCGGATCTAGAGCTCATGACTCATCCTAATTAACGCTAACAGGCCACATAAGCTCTGCAAGAAAATTAAATTAGGAAAACTTAGTGAGTATGTTTTCTCTAAATTTGTTTTTCACAGCTATCTTATGTCCTTATTTAATAAATCTTCAAATAAATTGAAACCGAATATTTTGAATTCCTTTGACTGTAACTTTAGTTCTATTGATTTCACAGCAAAAATGAAAATTTGGTTAGATCGGCCATTAATTATACCTTTTTGTGGTACCACAGTACCAATATGGTGCCCTTTAAAAAAAGATGTTATGACGTCAAAACCATTTTTTAACTATAGCGTAATAAAAGAATAAAATACTTTCTTTTTCACACGATTTGATTTTTTTATCATTAATGTGGTCCATTAGAATTAACTAGAATGAGTCATAGTCTTCTAGGTCGAAAAATAAAATCGTACAAAAAAAATTTTCCATCCTTTAAAAATCGCCTTTTTTAGGTGCACTCTATTCAGAAAAGTGTGCAGATTCCAAAAATGTAATAATATATATGGTGTTCTATTTAAAAATCGAAAGTTGGTATTAGTTTTAGCGAAAGTGTCAGCGGTAGCAATATTATTTTTGTGTCAAAATTTGACATTTCATAAGTACCTCAAGTGTAGTAAGTTTCAACATTTTATCTTCATAAATAAAGAAAAAAGAGGGTGTACCATGATCCTGTTACACCCGATATATAAAATTTCACAAATTAACCTTAGAGGAAAGTAATTGAGGAATTAGCCTTTCACAAACTTGAAAAAATATTCTTTTAATCATATTCAATTAATAGAATTACCTACCAACATGTGTGTAGCTTCTCACTGTGTTTGCAGTATGCGTGTGCAAACCAGGTTTCTTTAAGGAAGTGGTATCTAACCTAAGACCAGTCTGTTTCTGATAGAGATCTAATAAAACTTGCGGTATCACTATTTTGGAGACGTCTCCTTTGGGCCGTCCTTTGAATCCAAATTGTGCAAACAGACTGGATTCTAATTTGGCTACAACTTCTGTAGGTATTGACGTCGACGATATTATTTCCAAGCAGAATACGGCTAGCACCACCAGCCACCAAAAAAACTCTAAACGCATTTTCAGATCTGTAACAATAAAAAAAGGGTTAATTAGTTTGTAAACTATCAGGTGATATAATATATTTTATGAATGCATACAAAAAATTTCAGGATTAAAAAGTATACAAAGTGGAGAATTGTATAAAGATTGAAGTAAGCAAACATTCTTTCATTCTCTTTTTCATTAACAAAAATTCCTCTTAAAGAAAAAGACCGATACCAACGTTTTACTATAGCTAATTTAGACAACATTACACTTTATGGAGACTTTATTGTTCCGTACATTAAAAGGAAAATACGAAACCTTTATATTCTCACTCTCGTTTCGTCCGTCCTTCCATCTCTCTGCCACAGAGTTTTTCTCGAAAATTATATGTAAGGCAGGAATTTGAAATTTGATACATTGTTAGGTTCCTGATGGCCCATGTAAAATATTGCCATGATTAAAAAAAATATGTTAAAATGTGGGATTACTCAGTGCATAAAAAATCAAGTTTTAATTTTATTTAATGTATCGTATACTTTAATAGGGTTAGTAGATATTGAATCATTATCAGAAATCTGCAAGCGTTTACAATATTGCAATTTGTAATAGTTGATAAGAAAAAAATGTCTTATATAAAAATAGGTATTTTCTTTCCAACAATTTTTAACGTATGTAGTATTAACTCTTATCAAAATAATGTTAGTCAGCCGAAGTGTATAGGGGAGATCAAAGTTGTCATTTGCATTATTAATTATTTCATTAAGACGAATAACTTAGGAACTAATACAGGTTAAATAATTAATTACAACAGGGTAATTACAACATTGCCGTCGATATATAATACGCCATGACCAACTAAGACGTTGAGACCATATTTTGACGCAATTTCATGAACCGTGAATATGTGAATACTGACTGCATAAAAAATATTATAGAATTATGTTACGAGTTTGCTTTTTATTTTCGGTATTGTGGAGCTAAGTGCTTTAAACTGCACAAACCAAACCAAAATTAAGAAGAAATTACAATGTGGTGTGATATCTTTTTTTTTAATTTGAGTAAAAGATTAAAGGCACAAGTTTTTAATAAAATAGGAAACGAGTAAATAAATTTCAATTTTTGTCACCTCATCCTATGAAATAATAATGGAATATAATTTGGAATGGAGTGGTATGCAAAACGTCATGATGCATTTTCAGTGAATAAGGATAAAGTCGTATAATTCGGGAAACCCCAAGTTGTTTGCCGCATGCAAATTTCGACACAAATTATGTTTGCCTTGAAAGTATATAAGCGGTTCTAGACAATTTGGAGACTTTGAGTTCCTGAAATCAATTTTAGTCATCTTAGGTATACAAGTAATGCGTTTCCAGATGGTAGCTTCATAAAACTTATCGCCGAGTAACAACTATGTGGTAAACAAATATTTCATTTCAATAAAACTGATGCGTCATTATTAAATAATTCCTTTTTATTTAAAATTGCCGCCGATGAATAAAGTTCAAGGAGTTAACAAGATTCTATAAAGAAAGAATGCAATTTTATTAATTATTTATAAATTAATAAGAAAGATACGCAAAACTCAAGTATAAAAATATTTGTTATTAGCATACACCTGTTCACTTAACATCATAGAAATAAAAATAAAATTAATTATCGCTACAGTGCCATATATCTGCCTTAGGGGCCTAAGTTCACTTCTCGGAATTATTATGTTACTTTGTTTAATTAAACGAATATCATTCTGACTAAAACTGCTATTAATTATATTTTTGTGCCAGAATGAAACCTGTTTCCAAGCACTTACTTTTTATTTACTAACAAATTGTTCAATACATATTACGATTTTAAAATGAAATTATTTACTTCATACCGTAATTACATACAGGAATTTGCTAAGCGGTCTGTCGAGGAATTTTAACACTAAAATGCTTATTTATGAAACGCTACAGTTGACTACACTGGTAAAATGTGGATTTGAATAATTTAACATTTTTTATTAGGCATTTTCATAATAATTCGATTGCCTCAAAGTATTTGCTTTAGCATGGCAAAAATGGTAAAAAAATAAACTCGAACGTAAGGTAGAAGTACAATGAGATTAACAGCTGGAGAAAGGGAATAAGTTGGAGTTAAAGATGAACTTACCCGGTTATTTCTATTTCTAATGTGAATTATTAATTGATTTGAGAAACAAACATCTAGCTTCAAATATTCCATATGTTTTTAAGCAAATTTTTATACTAAATTAACTAAACTGGTTCAGTCTGGTTTGCTTTCAAGCATGAATATGGTTCGGATTGATTTTCTTTAAGAAGAACGGTTTATTTGTTAAACGTGACATTCAATGCAAAGAACAAAGAGTAATCAAACAGAATTTTATTCTATTCCATGTAAAGAGGCTAAAACCACCCTCTATGTTCATACTGTGGACATCTTGGGATGAAATTACCGAATAGATGCAAAGCTACCTGTGGAAGTGCAAGAAAAAAATGAAGTCTCTTAACTCTGGTCTGAAAGTTCAAAAAACTTAAGAACTGGATCTTACATATTGAGCTCAAAATTATGTAAGACATTCTACTCTACTTTTGAGATTGCAATGCATCTATTTTCTACAATTTAATAGCAACTGCTATAAATAAATCCAAAAAAGTGAAAATATCAAGGTAGTTCTCGCATATTTTGTGAAGCTTACACAAAAGGTGTATTCTAACTTGTAGTTTTGTACACATTTTACTCCAAATGTTCGAAAATTTAGTAAAATATCTGCCAGCCATAAACGACATAACGGTTTTAAAAGTTTGCCAACGTTAGATGAAAATTGTTACCAATATATTAAAATTCAAGTTGCATCACTCTCCTTAATATCTTTCAATCATTTATTCAAATAGGTAAAATTATTATTAGGAAACAAAATAATATAATAATGAGTCACATGATCCACACTGAATTTGCCGATCACTGCAAATTTTTCGTTAATTCTTTCAGCCGGTTTAAGTTGTTATACTTTTTATTTTATCGGTAATAATATGCAGGGATTTATTGACACTTTGACTCAACTACATCTTTAAATTTTCAAATCCTTTACTCTGGTCAACTGGTAAACAAAACAAAAAACTAGAAGAAACCTTTATTTGGCACACACATGATGTCTCGAAAATGGGTAAAGGCTCGGCATTAGGATATATGGACCTAGATTAGAGCATGCTCTAGGAAATAGCTACATCATCTTTCAGGTCGAAGTACATGCCATAAGTATGTGCGCTTGTGAATGATGGGCTAGAATACTTATATTTGCATTGTCAGACAGCCATGCAGCAGCTCTTAAAGTTATGAAGTTCTATACTGGTAACTCCAATAGTAAGATTGTCTGGGAGTATAAACACTTCCTAGAGGAACTGGCAATTAGATGACCAAGGGGGAATGGCAAGAAATGAGATAACTGATAGTCCTGCAAACCTTAACCATCCTTTGGTATTACAAAGGATCAATCGAACTCCATAATTGGGAAAAGGGATGAATGTACATCCTCTAAAAAAATACTTCAGGCTAATGACAAGCAAAAAGGTTTCTAGTCAATTATTCGTCAAAGAAGGCAAGAAAGCTCATCGACCTACCCAAGAACGATTGGAAGATTATCACTAGTATCGGTCATTGCCCCATGAAATACCACCTGAAGAAAATCGGTAAAACGATTAAAGGTCTATGTAGATTCTGCCATGTCTAGGACGAGCCAGCGGAGTACATATTGTGCATCTGTCCCTCAATGATTCGGGACAGAATGAAACATTTCGAAAGGATGAAAATAACACCTGCTGAAACTGGCATCTTAGCTGCAAGGAACAAGCTAGACTTTATAAAAAGTCCAGGAAACATTACAATAACTTAGATTGGGGTTACTCACAAAAGAAATAAGTTTGTCGAAGTGAAGAAATCAAAAGCCAAACGACCCCATACAAATCTGAAATCTACTCTGGTAAACTTTGTTTAAGGGCAAATCTTCCATTCTGTCTAAATCAATATATGTTTGTCACTCATTTGTCACATTCGTTTAAAATTTAATCTAGAAAACCAAGAACTTCGATTTATTATTTAAAATTGCCAACAGCAAGAACAATCACCACTGCTGGTATTGAATAACAAGAGATTTCTGAAACGCTAAAACTATATAGTACAACATAAATATAGGATACAGAAATTGCAGTAATTGTCATGAAAATAGAAGATACAAAAATTTTACACTCACTTTTATCAGACAAATGTGTCGTGCAGTAAATTCACCAAACCAAAGCTTATTACCGAACAAAACATTTTTATTTTCAACCATTGCAAGTGGCGATAGTGGAAGATGAAATTTTTTTTTTTGTTCAACGCATTAGGCATAATTTTTATGATTTGTATTTTGAGCTTGAAGACAAACTTTCGACGTCTTTTTGAAAGTTTGCAATTTAAACTAAAAATTTCAATTTAAGTTTAAAAAAGTCGAAAATTAATTCTAAGCTATACACCCAATTCCCAGGATGTGTACTTTTGGTTTTACCATCGTTATTACACTATAGTGTGAAATTTTACTTTATTCGATTTTACGAAATAGATTTATTTTAGATTAAACAAATTTCATATTTAGAACTATCTAGAAATTATTTATGTGTCAACCTAATCTATAAAACAGACAACTTTTAAAGTTAGGTACCTATCTATGAAAGAATGGAGCTGTTACTCAAGAATATGGTTTTCTTTTTATTTTCATTCAGGGCAAATTTCAAAATTTTAATTCAGCAACTTTTTCGCCTAAATTTTTTTTGCTGAATTTGAAAAGTTGTCTTCCATAGCTTATCATCTGAAATACTCCAATGCACAGACCAATAGGTTTCAACATTCATCAGATTCACAGTTTTGATTTCCAAATTCTATCTGATCAACGACGCTGAACTGATTCACTTTATTTCCAAAATTAAAAACAACATTTTTCTACTTAGTTTTTTAAGATGACAACTTTTAAACCGAAAATTGGGTGCTAAAAGACGAACTTTCAGGAAAAAATATGAAGACAAATTGTATAATTTTAATAAAGGAAGTTTTTGAAAATTAGTTACAGTTGTTATTATTATTATTAGTTACAGTTAAAAAGCACGTTAAAATTGATATTTTTATAGTCGAAATGCCAAAATTAAAGTTAAAATAATTTGGAATTTGCACAATTATTTTTGATCCTTTGATATCGAATATTATAACGGAGGCTTCTACGGCCAGATTCGTACAGGATATACTTCTTCCGGGACCGTGTCAAAGAACTACTAAAAGTGTTCGACGTTTCGCCCACCATCGTAGGGGGCTTCTTTAGGAACAAAGAAAAAAAAGCAATGAATAAAAGGAAAATATAAGGGAATATGCAAAAATGAAAAGGCCAATTTCTAGACATCAGAGCACGGTAACTCAGTATGTCCACCATTTCAGAGGCGAAGCTCCTCTGAACTGAAAATTGGTACAAAGAATAAGAAAGTTTAGATAGAAGAGCACGCTAACTCAGTATGTCCACCATACCAGAGGGAAAACTCTTCTGACAGGAAAAAGGGGAAAGGGAAGCTTTATATACCATTCGTCTGCGCGATCACTCCCAAAGATTTCCGATGGTTGGTTTCCAGATGGAAGAAAGTATGTAACCGTCATCTCTGTTGATGTTTTTGGGGAATTTTTGGATTTCAATGGCCTCGCGTATCTTCCTATTATAGTAATTGGGAATATTGGATATAATTGAAATAATATCAAAGAGAATCTTATGTCCGGTTTCATGTTGATGTTCTGCAATGCCTGATTGCGAAAATTAACCAGATCTAAGACATTTTTGGTGCTCGGATATTTGCGTCTTAAATGATCGCCCCGTTTCTCCGTTGTACACTGAACCACAAGAACAAGGAACTCTGTACACACCATTAGAACAAAAGAATGAAATGTTATCTTTGGGAGATGGGAGGAGCTGTTGGAACTTTGAGGATGATGAAAAAATGGTTTTAACGTTGTGTTTTCTCAATAATTTTTCGATTTGATCTGTTACTCCGTGAACATAAGGAAGAAAGACTTTAGAATAAATTATTGAATTTTGTGAAGGACGAGTCGTTTAAAGACAGTTTCAATGTCGTGCGATTTGTAACCATTGTTGCGGAGGTTGAAACGAATTTTGTTCAACTCGTCTGAAAGATTTATCGGTTGTGAAATTGCTACAGCCCGTGAAACCAGTGAATTTATGACAGAACGTTTTTGGGAAGGGTGATGATGAAACTCTGCATGCAAATAACGATAAGCATGGGTGAGTTTTCAATAAACGGAATGAGAAACGCGACAATTTGGTAAACGGTTGACCAGTACGTCAAGAAAAGGAAGAGAATGGTTGTTTTCGATTTCCATAGTGAAGTTAATGGAAGAATGTAAACTGTTTAGGTATTCCAAAAATAAATTTAATGAATCCTTGTCATGTGGCCATACAATAAATGTGTCATCTACATAACGAAGCCAAACCTTAGGATTTAAATTCGCAATTTCCAACGCAGTGTTTTCGAAAGATTCCATAAAAATATTTGCTACGACTGGGGATAAGGGGGAACCCATTGAGGTGCCGGACACTTGTTTATAGAAGCTGCCATTGAAAGAAAAATAAGTCGATGTGAGGCACATTTCAGTTAATTCAGCTAGAGAATTTACATTCTCTTTGCCTGAAAGTAATTGACGAATTATCGTCATGGAGTCCGACTTCATGATTCTCCCATCCATCCCTTTATTGGTATTTTTATTATCATGTTTAAATGTGTTTTTCTAAATATTTCGTTTTTTTTGATTGGTGATTTTGTCACCAAAATGAATCAGTGCAAGGTTACTGATCATATTCAGAATTTGGGTATCAAGCCTCTGAATCTGATAAGTGGTCAAACTTCTTAGTTTGTGCATAAGAATATTAAAGTTTTCTCGATATTTTCAGGGTGACCGTTTCTACTAATTGTCAGTAAATCAACTTTTGGTGGTGCAACTGCCCATGATCGACTACTAGTATGGTTAGAGTTCCACTATTGCAGTCTATGTCATATTCTATTTCCATTACCGCCTGAAGAAAAGCGTAGACTTTCCCCTCAATCCTTCAATACTTTTTTAGTTTAAAAAAGGTGTGAGTCAAAAGGTAGCGATTTCCACCAGATATTCTATTTGCGTTACCGTCTGAATAAAAGCGTAGACTTCCCACACACCCACTGCAACACTTTCTTAGTTTAAAAAAATATGAGTCAAAAGGTCAAACCTAGATTATAGGGTACTCATTTAACATTAGTAAAATCACGATGAGACATAATTTCTTTAACTCTTTCAACTATATAGCTAATATTTTCTCTCACGAATATCGACCTGTAACTTTACCATCATCTTCTCTAGTTAACTTATTCTTATGTATTCCATCAACACACCGGAAATGGTAGTAGCCATAACTTTTCCTTTTAAAGATTTAAGATATTCCATTTTTGATAGTGGAGATCACTGATTTTTGTTTCACTAACTGACTATAATACATCAAGATTTCGGCCTCCGTTATGTTATTTGGAAATAACTTTTCAGTATTAGACAATTTATTAAATTATTTTCAGGAATTTGTTTCGTAGGTTTTTTTTTTCATTTTCATTTTTTGATTGTTCAGAAAAAAGCAGTCTTATAAACCAATATGCTATGAATTTTTGCTGGGTAGTCGTCAAAATTTTTAAAATATTTGTTTGGAATATCAACATTTTGAGCTTCCTGATCATAGGTACTATTCAACGGATTTACTAGTTTCTCGGCGCAGATTTTTCAGTTAAGAAATATTTTAATGTTCGTTATCTAAATGGTTTTTTAGGTGTATTCAACATTAAACAATAAATTAAAAAAGAATACATCGTTTTCTATATGACGTTCTACTAAAATTGCATACATGTCTGCTACAACAACCGTTGCGTATTACATTTAATTCTATTACGAAATCATTCGAGGAATATTATTAATTATTCAAGGCATCTCGTACACCCTGTTTTTCTGTTTACAATAAAACACGAACTCTTTGCTTTATTTAATGTATCCTTGAAATTTAATATGTTGTATTTCCTTAACATAGAAATGATTTGTTGTAGACACACAAGGCTGGCTCGGTGTATTCGAGTGCGGATTTGTTAGACTGCTTGGCAATTATTTACTGACACCACAGACTTACTTAAATGAAGAAGACTAATGTCAGCTTTCTCCAATGTTGCTGAAAGGTGAACAGGTACAACTCACTTGACCTCCTGGCGCTGTTGCCACACTTTCGTTTTCTTATTTTATATATGTATATCAGATTAAGCGAATTCTACAATATATCACACGACGAAACATCTGAGTTGCAGCATGCTTCTTTCGCAGTTATAATGATCATTCCAGATTAATCTGAAATATTAGCTGTGCTCATAAAGATCGATTTTCAGGAAGTAAAGGAATCATTTCCTAATAATCGTTCTTTACTTTATCATCACTTAATTCTTGTTTAAGTTAGAGCTAATTTATCAATGATCAAAAACAAAATAATTAATTATTATGTATTATAGCACAGGAAACAAGATCTTTTCACGCAGAATTTATTTTTCACTATTGCCTCTATTGATAAATTTTAAAATTTTCAAGTTTAATTTTAACATATGCATGTTACCAGCCAGGTGCTTAGTACAGTAAAACCCCACTTAACGCGGGGGTTACGTACCAACCAAGTAGAACGTTATACAAAACAGCTTTAAACTCTCTTCATGTACTTAATGGGGTTAGAGGAAAACGCGTATAAAAAGCAAGTCATCGTTCATGTTTAGATCATTCGGATTCGTCTGCATTTCCAATTTTCCGCTTTCTCATCAAGAAGGCGCCTAATGTCACTTTTTATTTTTCTTGAGTGCCCTATAAGAAGTTGTAAACATGTGGGAAAGGCATCCATGACAACTTATCTTGCCTTGAACTCCTATCAAAATCTGGTTCATTTTCAATAAATCTGTTATAGTGGCTAACCTGGTTTTTAGAAATGCCGTTGAATTTTTTTTTTGTTCTTGAGAATCACTATTTTCAATATTTTTGTGTTGTTCTTGATCCACTATTTCCTTAAGCTCATCATCAACAGTTCTTTCGAGATCTTCCATATTTCTAAACCTGTTTGTTTCGCTAATTTGACTATTTCGTTCATATCAAGAGAGTTTCTAGTGTCACCGTCCTCGTTTAGATCTTGCCAAATATTTTTACACACTCCGTTCAAACCTTTTTTCGTAATCTCATTAAAAAAAATTATATATGAATGTTATGTGTACTTTAAATTTAGGGGAAGCCCAATGGTGCCTGCAAATTTTCAGGTAATCTCACCATTCCAATAAAAAAGCGCTAAACCGAAACAGCGCTAAGCGGAGTCTTACTGTACCTGAGGATATTAAAGCCATGGTCTTTTGATGTGGTAACTAGTTTAAACCAATAGATCAGTAATAGATCAGTATTCTGCCTTTTTCGCATTTATTACATCTAAAATAAATTATCATCATTCATTGGTTAAAAAGCTGGAGGGTAATTACTCTTTTAGTTCTAGTGTACAGCATAATATTATCGAGAAAATATTTTTCAACTTGTATCTATCCAAAATATTTAACATATATACACTGAAAAAAATACTGTTTATAATATTAATAACAAGTGGTTTTTGACACGATTTTATCGAGACAATGGTTTTTTTTCATGAAATTTCATGATGGAGTTCATTGTCAAAATAAATTACCATTCATTGTACTAATGAATGAATGGATGTAAAAGATTTATTTTAACAACAAAATTTTCATAAATCCAATGAACTATTTTATTGGATAAGTTTCGTTAGCCCAATGAACCTTTACGTAGGACCAATTTTAACGAAACATTTCATCTGCGCTACGAACTTTTTCATTGTATTTATGCTCACTTTTGGTTCAGTGTATATATATAATCAATTAGAAAGATTTTATATTTAATTATTAATTAGGAAATATTCTGTTATGTGATGGCTATTAACTAATTTGTTTCGATTTCATACAAATTTGATTTTTTGAGGCAAACCCGGTAGGAAGTAAATTTGAAAAATTAATTCTCATGCCCATAGAGAGGACTCTAATCATGTCAAGTTGGACAAGAAATGAAATAGTAGGTAGTCACCGTGGCCACTATATTGTTTATCTTACAAATGTTGCTTCTGAAGAGAAATAGATTCTTGCAAAGAGATTTTATGAAAGTACGTGTAGAGGAAAAACAAGTCACCAAACATCAACTTAGGAACCAGCATTTACTGGAGATCTGAACATAAAAATCGAAGTGAAAGGAAAAATTGTCTGAAAGATGAATTTTTTTCACCCGAAAGGGATGCTTTCAAAATACAAATATTTTTAGTGATCATCGATAAACTTGATTCTGAATTACAGGAAAGAAGTAATGCCTTTTAAACAATGACTCGCCTGTTTGGTTTATTGCATAAACATAACGAATTAAATTTGAAACATAAATTGAAATTAAAAAAAAATATATTTTAAAATCATATAAAGAATTGTGTAGAAACATGAAAATTTCGTATAAAGATGATATTTAGAGGATAGGTTCGTAATGTAAAGAAGCTTGAGAATTTGAGCACCTAATTAAAATTTGAAAAATCGTGGGGATTTAAATAGGATATTTTTAGAAAAAAATCAAGATTTCGAAAATTCTTCGCATACTTTTAAGGTTGTTTTCAAATTCTTGACTTTGTTTTAATTTTCGATTTTTTTCATTAAATTTCAAATTGAAAAGTGGAATTTGGCTTACAGGTTATTTTCACAAAAAAAACTTGAATTTTGAAATTAATATTTCGGTAAAAATTTCGAGAGTTATAAAAAACTTTTAGGTTTTAAAAATTAGAAAGCTTCGCTTCAAAATTGTTAGAAATCTTACGTTAATACATTCGACTTTCTTTGAAATCTTAACAGTTTGTTGAGATTCCTAATTTAAGCTTGATTTTTTTTTCTTTTCTAAAATTTCTAGTGCAAACTCGAAATCTTGTTTCTTTGTGGAAAATCTCCTCTTTTTATTAAAATTTAGAGTATATTATCTAAATTTCACCTTTTTTCCCGAATTTAGATTTTAATTTTAAACCTAAAAAATTAATAGCTTCAAGTTTAAAATAAATATTTTAATGAAAACTCGAATATTCGACTTCTTGCTCTAACATTTAAAATTTATAAATTTCGAGATTGAACTTCCTAATTTTGAGAAATTATCATTCATGAATTCAGTTTATTTGTTCTAATGAATGACATGAAATTTGTTTTAAAAGCTAGTAGACAATCGTAAACAAAATCGCACATTATTTTACGCCATGTGGCCAATTTAATACCTAATAATATTTCGAAGAAAAGAGGAAAATATACTCGATTCGAATAACTTTCGATGGTGTTACTCATAAAGCATTATATTTTTCTAAGAGTTGCACAATTTTACATTAAATGTTAGATTCTTCCATTCTGGATCTGGATTCGTTGTGGGTTGCCTAAAGTTTAGGTTAGCACTAAGGCCACCCTTTCCGGGCCCATTGTGCTATCCCCGTGATTGAGGTGTCCTTGGTCACTCATTCAGCCACCCAACCTTGTTGAGAAACTGAAGAACGTCCCTTGGATGCACCTCTCTCTTCCATTATGTGTGCATTTACTTGTACCGATCAAAGGCAAATGTCTCTCCAAATTCAAACAAGCCAGATTTATCTGTGACATATCTTAACGTGTCTAAAACGCGCAAGTCGCCATAAAAATAGTGCTGTTGCAGACATGTTTCAAACAAATATCTTATAAATATGAGACTGGCCTAAGCTAGATTCCGAGACACCATGACGAGTGAGACAGTGATCTCTGGAATTGCTGCTTGTTCACAGGGAGTTTTAAAAAAACGGATTTGGCTCCCATTTGTCTATATACATTCGCAGAACTTTGTCTATAGACATCAGTTTCGCGATTTTGTTGCGAGTGTGTACCAGTCATAAAACTGGTGTCTCCAACTTTTAAAATTTTAAATTTGTCAACATTTCTATTAAAAAATTCCCAAATTTTTAGTTTAAGAGAATAAGTTTAATTTTACCCTGTAGTTATTGACTTTTTTTGCAAATTTGACAATTTTCTAAATAAGTTAGAAAATTTGTTGTTAGCTAATATTTTGAATTTTTTGAAAACTCGGAAATGTTTTATTTTGTCCTAAAATTTAAAATCGAATTCGAAATGTAGACTTTATCAAGAATACTGACTGCTTTTGTTCTAAATTGTTTGTCTAAATTAATTTGTTCTAAACAATTTTGATTTTCTTTCTTTGATTTTTTTCGCAAATTTTGAAAAAAGTTTAAAATTTTCGAAAGGAATTAGGAACTTCTTCCTCTATTAAAAACAATAACAATACTAGTGGATTTGAAATGGAACTAACTTCAGGCCTCAGAAAGTCACCATTCGCCATTGACATCGCATTTTAATGATGTGGACAGATAGATATATATGAGTTGATTGATTTGTCAACATTCTGTTCTAAAACTTCGATATTACTGTAACAATTTGAAGACAATAATCACAGCCATACTATACACTATGAGTAGATGGTCACGTTACAACCTGGTATTTGTAAAGATAGACAATAAAGATAATGGTCGACTTAACCCTGAGTTGCTATTGCATGAGCATATTGTGGTAATTTCTATTAAGCATAGCGATTAGTATGCATATAGGCAAGAACAAGGATCATCAAAATTTAATATAATCAATTATAAATTAAAATTAACATATTTACATGCAGTAACGTAAATGCTCAATCAATGCGAACTATATATTATCATGACATTTCTTTATACGGTAATAAGCAATACAACCTGAAATTAACGTATTTCGTTATTTAAACTTAGTCACGACTATTTAGACAAAGAAGTAACGACCTTTTCAATAAAATTTGGAGTAGGCAGCGTTAAGACGAGAAAATTGTGTACTTGAATTGAGTTGAAATTGTGGGTTTCACATCAGACAGCACGGCGCTATTATAATGGGAGATCAAGTTACCATATGGAGACGTGTGATTGTTGTCGATTGTTTTAAAACTTAACACGAACAATTTTATTTATAAATAACAATCCATGATGTTGACAAATTGTCTCTTCAACATTAGCTATTTCTCGGAAATACATCTATTTTTACTTGTTTATTTGTTTCGCCATTTTATAAACTTTTTATTTTGCGTTGTAATTTTGTACATATTTAACTACATTTTATTAGACTTCTTTCTACCTAATTTTGCTTTTACTGGCTGCTAAAGAAGGACTTGCATTTAGAAAATAATTAAATCTGATGTAAATGTTGGTAGCGCGCTACGCGTGATTTAAAAGCAAATTAATAAGGACCAAAAATTTTCTAGAGAAATTATTTAACGCACCAGTTACATGCTATTAACCTGATTTTATTTCAAAGTTACATAACAACCTTGTTTGAAATAGACTAGATTTGGTTGGTAACTTATTTGTGTACCATCACAAATCCTTGGAAATTATAATTTTTAAGTAACAACTTTACCACAACAAATATAAAATTTTTCTATACATGCATACAAGTGAATTGTTTGCTGTTGTGGAATATTTTTCGAACAGTTTAATATTTAATAATTATTTATTGCTTTAACTGGTTACTGAAACCACAAAATACTTCTACTATTTGTTTTAAAAATATACTACCATCACGTTAATTCCATTTACTTGTTTAATACGTTTTGTGTAAAATACAAACAAATCGCCAGCAATTTACACAATTATTATGCCTATAGAAACATAAAGCGTTTTTAATTTTGTCAATATTATTTGACAAATAAAAACATTCTTTGCGTAATTTGCAAGTTCTTTTCAAATGATGAGATTCCATTAACATTAAGTAAATAATATAAATAAATAATTTAATAAAACAATTATGGTATTTATGCAAAGTGAAAATCAACGGAGATTTGGCCCAATAGTAAACTATT
Organism: Dastarcus helophoroides; assembly: GCA_028583605.1. Classification (NCBI taxonomy): domain Eukaryota; kingdom Metazoa; phylum Arthropoda; class Insecta; order Coleoptera; family Bothrideridae; genus Dastarcus; species Dastarcus helophoroides. The sequence continues at coordinate 9,319,877 of CM053326.1, forward strand.
AATATAAAAGACCACAGTAACCCAGTATATGATACAATACCCAATTTTAAAAAATACGTCAATAGCTCTCAGCAGGTGAAATAAATCTTACATTTTATAGTTTCCAGAGAAACATACAGAAATCGCCTAGTGTTTCCTGAAATTTTAATAAGTAATTTATTGCAATAATTCATTCAAGAATATTCAGTAAGGAAATTAAATGATTTCAAAAGTAAACAAAAATGTAGACATTTTAACCAATAGGGAGCAGGATTTCCTTCAGTAGAGCCAGAAACTCCTTGTCCACTTGTCTGTAGAGCATCAAGGAAAATCATAAAGGATCTGCTGAGAAAAGAACACGGCACTCACTGGATAGGTACCAATGGCCTGAGGCAACTAGGGATGTTCATTGATGGACCATCAAAAAAGAGGCAGGGAACCTTTAAGGTTAAGAAAAATCAACCAAAGTGGCTTTAGACCGTTTGCAGGTTACTGTGCTCTAATATCATCATACAACATAAAAGAAAAATCTACCTGTAAAATGTGTGAGGAAAAAGAAAAATCTCATCCTAAATATCATGCGAAATTCCAGCTCTGGCAAGCTGTATGAAACATCATACAATAATTGGCATGAAAGAAAATTCTACCTGTAAAATGTGTCAGAAAGAAGAAAAATCTCATCTTAAATATTAAGCGAATTTTCCGCTCTAGTGAGCTGTATGAAATATCATACAACAATTGACATGAAAGAAAATTCTGTCTGTAAAATGTGTGAGGAAGAAGAAAAATCTCGTTCTAAATATTAAGCGAATTTCCAGCTCTGAGGAGCTGGATGAAACATCATACAACAATTGACGTGAAAGAAAATTTTACCTGTAAAATGTGTCAGGACGAAGAAAAATCTCATCTTAAATATTATGCGAATTTTCAACTCTGGCGAGGAAAAAAACATTTCAGCTTTGGAAACGTTCAATAGTTAGAAGCTAACTGAACCAAGGGCGATAGAGGAAACACCCACAGATTTTAGAATTTTTAAAAGAACGGGTCTTATGAGTTGATCGTGATGGTGCACAAAAGGCGAACACTTTAGTGGAAAATCGAACAATAATTAAATCAACCTTTTTATTGGATTTCATCTATTACAATGTATCTTTAATTTAACTTTTAATATATCCTTGTTGCAGTCTTGTCGTTTTACAGCCCTAATTCACAAGGACTCAAATTAGACACAGAAAATTCAAATAAAGACGCTAGAGTTTTTACTGCTAATGCAGCGCAAAGATCTTTTAACGTGGTATTCACTTAGCATTGTTTGCTATTCCAAAATAACTCAATTTCAGGATTTGTAATTTTTTTTATTTTTATAATAGTTTTTTAGTTCTACCTTGCCAAAAATTCGGACAGAATCATAGGCGCGATAAGTTATAAAACTGATTAAACTTCTTCTTCCACAACTTTGTATCTACCTCTTTAAATCATTGTAATAAACCTGAGGTAGAAAATTTCTGATTCTAATGCAAGGTTCCTAGAAAATATCCCTTGTACGTGTAAATATACCAGCTTTATAAATTGTAAGAACTTATAAGAAATATACAACTGCAGGTAAATAAGCATGCTTTTGAGGTAACCGTTTAAATTGATATGACTGTAATCATGAACCCTTGTCAGCATGAAGGGTAACTGGACTTTCCAACTTTTCCCCTTACGAGTATAGGCTACTATAGAATCATTCATGCAACCTTCAGAATTTAACCAACTTAGAAACATTTTAAAGGTCAGTAGACTTACCTTTTAATAAAAAAGAGAAGTCTTACTGACATTTCTATATAATAATATTAGTTAATAGGTACAATATTTTCACGTCAAGGTAAATATTTTTAACAGTTAAATACATACATGTAACTATCTTTTTTACATAAAGGCTATATTTTTTCTCATTTTAGCCTAATAATAATTCAATGTTGATTCATGAAGTAACTTATACAGTAAATTAAATTTTTTGCAGTGTATCTGCATCAATAAATAAGCCACAATACCTTTTTGCAGATCACCTCCAATATTAGCCAGGTAATAAACTGAACCCGAAACAGTCTTTGCAAATCAAGCACTATATTGATAGTTCATTAGGATAAAAAGAGATCTTACCCTTTTCTATCAACTAACGCACCGACACATTAATAATCCAAGAGTCATCGATATACAGAATAAACACAAAAGAACAAACAGCACGCGCGTAACAATATCGAAAGAAGCACAACTAATTGCGTTCTATCAAGGAGTAGTTTTAAACGTGAACTGAAAGATTTTGCCACCCTCTACCTGGTACCTGGTTATCAAGGTGTGGGATGGCCGTGGCCAATGAGAAGTAGGATGGACACGTGCGCCCACCAATACCCAACAATGCCCTAAGTGTGTATTGTTGGAGCATTGTATTTTTCAAGTGGACTTTTAGTGACTTTACCACAACTAGATAGACAGCTTCTTCTTCAGGAGTTATGTCTTTCTCCACTTGTACCTGTCATCTCTTTCTTCTTTGGAGGGTTTGCTCAAAATGCGCAGTATGATATATCGCCGACCTGTTCACATTCTTTGTATTTTATGAGTTTCTTTCATCCTAAGCTCCAACCTGAATTAGAACAACACTGTTGATGTGGGTGGCAATTGTAAAGAAACTTTTAGGACTATTTTTACTAAGAAGTGATAATCTGACAATAACATAATATTTCAGATATCCTAATCTTAATTAATATATAAATGCGAATGTGTGTTTGTCTACTTTTCCGAAGCGATTTTACCAACATTGGTATATAGATATACCTTGAAAGAAGGAATCGTTTTATCCCCTAAAACTCTTTAAGATTATTCCATATTAATACTATATCCAAATAGAGTAAATAACCTTTCTCCGTTTTCTATATAAAAAAAAATGATTTAATAGCAAAGACAGCGTCATCTAACAATATAGTACAACTTTGCCGTAACCTTGCACGTAAAATCATTTTATTTGTATTTTTTTTTAATTTAAGACAATGGTCTTAGGTCTTAGGCAGTTGAATATACATAATGATCATAAAAACAAATTTAAACAAAACATCATTCTGAACGAACTCTTACAGCTATGAACAGCTGATTAAATTAGTCAAGTTTCATTCATTACATACCTTCATCGAAACTAACTTTATTAATAAACCTTTGAATGACACCACCATGTATCACAATCTATTATATCTGGATCATAATTAAAACTCTCTTTAATTTTGGACACCTTTTTGCTTCAAGTTGCAAAAACTAATATAAATTCGCAGATGAAGTCACAGATAGAGGCATACTAGGACAGTCGGAGACAGCAAATTCCTGTGCGGTCCAGCTTGACAGCTTGAGGACTTCTGCCTAAGGAGACTCTTTTTTCTATATAATTTCCAAGTTATGGAACTTGTTACCGAAAGGAATTTTCCCCAAAAATTACAACCTATCCTTGTTTAAGAAGGCGGTTCTTCGTCATCTATCCTTGTTTCCGCATCCTACTCGCAGTGGTTTGAAAGCATAATGGGGTTACCCTTTGCGAGTGGATTAAACTTAAAAAAAAAGGTAATGAAGTAAATTTTAAGAGGTATGATAAGATAGAATATTTCGATTTTAACTGGAAAGATCAATAACATTATTTTTATGAATAAATTGTGATTTGCTGCTGAATTCTGATTTTCCTGAATGTTCGATTACATTTTAATTTGTTTTAGGAAAGTTGCCTTATTTTGACATTTTCTCGAAATAAGGACAAAAAATTTCGACTCGAAGTATGCTAATCTTTTCGAAATTTTGATTTTTACTTAGAAATATTTTGGGTTATTTTTGACTTTTGACTTTAAATATACGAAGTCTATTCAAAAAGTAAGGCGACTTTATATTTTTATGAAAATTATTTTATTTATTCATCAACATTTATACTGTCCCCTTCAAACACCTCAGATACAATGCACTTGTGCCAACGCTTTTTCTAATCTTCAAAGCACTTCTCATAAGCACTTTTTGGTATAGCCTTGAGCTCCTCTAGAGTAGTTTTTATTTCATCAATCGTTGCAAATCTCCGTCCTTTCATAGGTCTTTTAAGTTTTGGGAACAGGAAAAAGTCGCATGGGGCCAAATCCGGTGAATATGGTGACTGAGGCATGATTGCCATTTGATTTTTGGCCAAAAAAACCTCTCACAAACGATGGCTGAGTAGGTGCATTATCGTGATGCAAAAGCCATGAATTATTTTTCCACAATTTCGGACGTTTTTTTCGCTTTGTTTCTCGCAAACGGCGCATAACTTCAAGGTAATACTCCTTATTGACCGTACGACCTTGAGGTAAGAACTTCTGATGCACTACGCCACGGTAGTCAAAAAAAAACAGTGAGCAAAACTTTGACATTTGATAGGACTTGGCGTGCTTTTTGATCTTGGCTCTCCAGGGTGCTTCCATTGGGACGATTGGGCTTTGGTTTCAACGTCATAACCATATATCCATGATTCGTCGCCAGTTGTGATCCTTTTGAGCAAATCAGGATCATCACTGACGTCATTCAGGAGCTCCTGAGCGATGCTCATGGGACGGTTCTTCTGATCAAAATTCAGAAGTTTCGGAACAAACTTCGCTGACACTAGGTCTCATGCCCGAAATATCCAAAAAAGTTGCATGACACGAGCCGACTGATATGCCAATATCCTTTAGCAACTTCTCTTATGTTAATTCGACGATTTTCAAAAACAATTTTATTCACAGCTTCAACGTTGTTGATGTGCTGGGGCGTCCAGAGCGAGGTTCGTCGTCGGCTTCTTCTCGGCCATCTTGGAAGAGTTTGTACCATTTCTAAACATTTTGTTTACTTGGAGCAGACTCACCGTATGCCACTGTCAACATTTCAAGTATTTTAGAACACTTGATTCCATTTTTCACACAAAATTTGATACAAATTTCTTGCTCCATTTTTTGTAATAATAGAAACAACAACAAAATACGTCTAACAATGTTATCTGTCAAAAACAAACTAAGTATGCTATGTACTTGAAACTGTAAACACATGTTCGGGACATGTGTACCAACACAACAACAAAAAAATCGATAATCGAATGTACGTTTTCCGCGAAACTTGAAAAGTCAGCTTACTTTTGAACATTCCTCGTAAACTTACTCATTTTCTAAACATTATGAATTTGTTTTCGAAAATGCCGATTATTTTCCGAAAAAATTTTTTGTACATATACCTATCTCCTATCTGCAAACTAGCCCTTACTTCTGAAGTTTTTGGCATCCATTTTAAAATTTCATCTTGTTACTCAAAATGTTGACTTACCGCTTATGATTTTTCTAGAAATTTCGTGCTTAAACTTGAATATTAGGTTAATTTTAAGATTCTCTTGAAACGTTATCTTTATTTTACAAATACGCAGTTAACCAGTAAAAACTTGATTATTTTATTTATTTAAAACTTAATTATTCGCCTTTTTTTAACTTTAAGATTATGGAAGACTTTTCGATAGGTAAAGGACAGCATTTGAAAAAATGTGTAATTTATAACTTCTTAACCTTGAAATGTTGGATTTTTTCCTTAAATCTTTGACAAAGTGCTTCCACAAATTTTAAATGTTAAGTGAAATCTTGAAATTCTAATTTTTTTCTTATTTCTTAAATTACGGGTTTTTTAAATTTTAGGTTTCCTTTGTTTTAGTGGAACGGGCTTGCTCTTGGTTATCTTCAAAATTTGATATACAAATCTTGTCCCCTGGAGCCAAGAAAGCTTAAAAAATACAATAAACAAGTTTTTTTATGTAACTTTAAATTTTTATTTCAAATTTGTGTTTTTTAGGGTGCACTGTACACTACCTTAAAAGGAAAAAACGGGAACCGTAATAAATCTTATGTCCCTCCGTTCGTCTGTCACAAAGAGGTTATCCTAGAAAACTATGTAACGTAGGAATTTGAAATTTTGCATAGCGCTAGTTCTGAAGGACCCACGCAAATACAGCCAGCCAACGATTAGAAAAAGATAATATTTTATACTAAAATGGGAGGTTAATTTGGTCACCAAAAGATCAAGTTTTAGTTAGTATATCGTGTGAGAGATCATTTGAAAGAGCTACTTTAAAAAATTCTAATTTTTTTAATAATTTTTGGTCCAGTGGTCTTATATAGCTCAAAATATGTCAGAAATGACCATTCACCCTCCTGATCTCCTAGATTTCTAAAGATAAAATTTAGATTCTAAGAGGGTTAGCATAGATTGAGTCATAAATTATCGGAAAACTGCAACATTTTTTCGATATCATAATCTTGTTGAGAAAAAAAATTATGGAAAAATAGATGCTTGCATTTCAATTTTGACCCACATAGTATTGTTACGGGCTTTGTCGGTTCGAATTGATTGCACTTGTCTAATAATACCCACTTTATTACCAAACTAAACTCGGATCACTACAACTGAACAAATAACTCACTTATTATTGACTTCTACTAACACACTAAATGCACTGACTTTTAACTGACTAACTGCGAGGGAAAGCCGACCGCCTTATATAGTTTTGGCCTCCAGGTTCTAGAACAATCCGACAGATAAGGCTTATCGTTTGTGGAAATTTCGGGAACGCTTATCTGTTGTTTGCTTCGTTATCGCGGCCGCTTTCCCCTTATCAGATCTTTCTGGAAACTTTTCTTATGCACTGAATTCTATAATTTACATTTCGTTGCAGTATTAATTTTTTTTTAATAAAAGTCTTGATTTAGTCGAAAGATAGAATGCACATCAAATTCGTTTCTTACATTATTTCATTTAAATGAATATTTGCTCAGGTAGCAGAGCTTTATTAAATTGTACGCAATGCAGTAATTGCGGTTCGAATCGAATATTTTAGCGCGATCCGAGGCGATTCCACAAACTGTGTTTTACCACTGCGAATTGCAAATGAATGATTTTTATCTGAGGCATCATTAAAACAGTCACTAGTAGTATTGCAACTGATTGTAGAGAAAAGTGGGCATTTGAAAATGGAGATTATTTCTTATTTTTCAGTTATAATAAAAGAAAATTTGGATAAAATTTCAAATTCTTACATAAGTAAATATAATTTAAGTTGGTATAGTCTGTTCGTTGTGCCAGATTTTTTCTTTCAAAATTCTACGACTTTTTTTAGATTTTTCAGTGTAAACTTGAAAGATAGTCTTTTTTAAAATGGCAGCTTTGGTTTCGCAATTTCGAAACGTCAGCTTCTTTGATAAGTTGGAAATGTTTAGGAGAATTGTTGAAAAAGTCCAATTTACATAAATTTGAAGATTCGAGAAATCGTCAAAATTTGAAAAACAATGGAAATTTCCAAAATAAATGCAAATTTTGAAAAAAAGGTCAGTTTATAAAATATATACAAAATTATCGAACTTAAAAAATAAATTTGAAATGTTCAATTTCGATAAAAGTTTCAAATTTTGTTTCAAAATCATTTCCAACTGGCACGAAATTAAAACTTCCAAAATGTCGAAATTTTAAAAAGAGCTTTATATGTTGGAGAAAACAAAATTGCGAAATTTTAAAAATAAATCAAATTTTGGAAATTCGAAACTTGCATTAAAGATAGAAAGTCAGATTTTTCATTTTCAGAAAGTCAAAATTTAAAAAATAATCAAAAGAAATCTTTAAAAAGTGGAGATTTTCATAAATTTCAAATTTTCAAAAATATGTAGTTGAAAATTTTAAATAAGTCAGATTTACAAAAAGACAAAATCTTTAGTCAAAATCTTAAGAAAGGTATAATTTTTAATAACAAGGGATATTTTAAAAAAAGGCCAAAATTTTCTAAAATAAGAAACATGTTGAAATTTTTCAAAAATTCAGATCTTCGAGATAAGGTCAAAATATTAAAAAAATCATCTGAATTTTAAAAAGGAGTCAAAATTTAAAAAATAACAATTTCGAAAAAAGTCGAAATTGTCAAAATTGAATTAGAATTTTAAGAAAAGGTAGAACTGTCGTCAGTCGAGTTCGAAATTTGGAAAAAAGTAAATATTTTAAAATTCCCAACTTTTCAAAAATAAAGAGTCTAATTTTTGAATAAAAATCTAATTCTCCAAAAGCAGTCCGAACTTCCAAAAAAAAAAAGGAACAAAATATTAAAAAGAGATCGATATTGTCAAAAAAAAGTCAAAATATTCAGGAGGTCGAAATTTTTAAAATAATTTTGACAAAAAGCCTTTAAAAAAAGGAAAAACATTTTAAAAGGCAGGAAATTTCGAACTTAAAAAAAATCGATTTTTAGTATTTTTTTATTCAACAGAATAAAAATTATGAATTAGATAAACTTTTCTTTTTTTTAATATTATCGTTTGGTTTGAAAGGTGCCTTGGCGATAGGTGCAATAATACTAAAGGGCCAGGACATACTAATTGTACCGTCGCCCGGAAATTCTCTCGGCGAGCATGCAGTTAAATACAGTAACGATGTTTCAAACATTTTATGCTTCCCCAGAAAGAATCCTTGCATCTCAAGAAGCTGCTTAACTTTTGATATCCAAATACTGTGCATATTCCATCTACCGGCGTTTTGACAGTAGCTGCGCTTTTTTATCACGGAAAGTTTGTACAAATTAAAAATATTTTTGACATATACTTAGAAGACAGAAAAAAGGGTTGCAGTGGTAATAGCAGTAACACTGATATTAATTAGTATCGGAGTGGCATTCTTCTGAACAGTACACCTGAAGCGATTCTAACACTGATTCTAGCAACAATGTTTGTTATTCAAAGTGGCCTTAAAATATCAAATGCTAAAATATATAGGGTGTCTTATTTAACATAAACAAGTTGGTGTCAACTTCCGGTATAACCGGAAGTACTAAAATTTTGCTAATATTTTAGTTGTGTTGGCCTTGTTGACTTTGCTTAGTTGTTAAATTTTCAATTTTTTTAGATGAGTGCTTTGTCCGATACTGATTTCGGTGATTCCCGGTGGGACACACTGTATTAGACTAGAAATGTAGAAAAGCAAAGTTTTGCCAAAGTAACTCAAAGCTATACAAGTTTAGCAAAACTATTGTTTCGCATTTTGTAGTAGTTATAAGTAGGGATGTTATGGAGCTCCGTAGTCGTAACCGAAACCGTCGGATATACGAAGTAAAAAAATATCCGAATCCGCAACCGAAACCGAATATAAATGTTTCGGATAATTTCGGATGTTATTTTTAATAATTTTATTAATTTCAGTCAACGAATTTTTTTTTATCGACTAAAATTACACTGGTCAACACTGATGTTGTCACACGAACTCTGGTAGGTAATTGTGTTTGGACTACTTACCCCCATCATGAAACCGTACTATCTTTTTTCCATCACCTCCAGTTTTCTTGTGACAAGTTAAAATTTATTTTTGGAAATGTAATCTTCCCAAATATTTTGCGTTTTTATTTAGGTCCGTGTATTATTTACGCCTTAAAAAATATTATCAGAAATAAAACATAATATCATGATCATATTAATTCTTCATTTGAAGTCTTTATTATCATTAAAGTTTGGGTACTTTTTATGTGAATGGGACACCAGGGATCGAAAAAATCACAATTAGGAAAAAGTTTGTTCTACACGTAGATCTTTAATTTGTAAATAGAAAACACTAAATCATTTAAACTTGTAAAGCTCTCTGCCACTTCATATTAAATTAAGCTTACCAAAATTTTTCTAGAGGGGATGGGTCTCAACAAAAATGGTTTTTTATATTTCAAAGAGAAATCCCCCAGAATGACTGAAGTAGTAGTAGTAGTAGTAGTAGAACGTCAAATTAAGAAAATTAATAATAGACTCACTGTTTAAAGAAAAATTAAATATTTTGACAAAATCATCATGAAGATGCTTCAAAAATTTAATTGGAAATTTTTCGGTTTACCATAAGAGTGACATCTAAAAATATTTGGTTAAAACACTTTTATTGTAGTATAAAACTTTGGGTTGTAATATGGGCATCAAGATTCATTTTTTAGACACATATCTTGACTTTATTCCAACGAATTAGGGGGCTTTGGGGGGCTCTAAGTGATAAGGACTGATAAAAGTTTCATACGGACATTCCAATGATGGAAAAAGAGATTAATTTTTAATTTCAAGGGTGTTGACTGACTGCTACTGCTTGATAAGAAGAGACCAATTAAAAGCTAAATAATCTAGAAAAACATGTACATTTTTTATGTTATATTTCTGGAGATCCATCATTTCTCAAACATTTAACAAACAAATGTTGTGGGTGATGAAAATTTCAAAACTGCTAATTTTAAATGACAACTAGCACTATTAAAAAATACAAAAGAAATTCATGTGATATGACAAAACTTCAATTTTGTTGATCAGTGTTATTATACAAATAAGCTGGTATCTCCCCCGACCTCACTAACTATTTTTAATTTAGACATTTTTTCCAAAATTTTGATTTTTTTGAAATTTTTGAAATGTTGATTTTTTTAATTTGTTCAATTTTTTTAATTTTGGCTTTTTGTGAAGATGATTTTTTCTCAAAATGTCGACTTCATTTCCAGAATTTTGGCTTCTTTACCAAAATTTCGATTTTTTAAGTTTCGGTTTTTTAATGTTTGACTTTTAAAAATTTTAAGTCTTCAAAATTTCATCTTTTTAAAAATTTGGACATTTTTCGAAAATTTCAGATCCCTTATTTTAATTATTTTAATTTAACAATAAAATTTTTTGGTAATGCTGAGTTTTTGAAGTGTTGAATTTTTCAAAATTTCGATTTTATTTCAAAACTTCGACTTTTTTACGAAATTTCGGGTTTTTAAAATATATGCTCTTTTTAAAAATTTCAATTTTTTCTCAAAGTTTTGACTCTTTCAAAATTGTTACTGTTTTTGAAAATTTTGACCTTTTTATTTTTCAATTATCTTCGAAAATTTATACTTTTTTGAAAATTTCGATTTTTTTAAATTTTAAATTTTTCAACTTTTTTGCAATATTTCAACTTTTTTGCAATATTTCTACTTTTTAAAGATTCTTTCTTACAAATTCAGGAATTTTTTGACAATGTCGACTTTTTTAAAATTTTGATAGATTTTCTTTAACATTTCGACTTTTTTTAAGGTTCCTACTTTTTTTGGAATATCATGATTTCAAAATTTTAGACTTTGCCAACATTACCTTTTTTAAGTATTTTCGAGTTTTTTCAAAATTTGCGACTTTTTTCAAATTTTTTGTAAATGTCGGTTCCAACATTTCTCCCATTTTTCAAAATTCGACTTGTTTTACAAATAACGAATCTTTTTGAAGATGTTGCCTTTTTTTTAATTTTCATTCATATTGAAAATATCGTGTTCTCCAAAATTGCAACATTTTTAAAATTTCAACTTTTTAGAAAGTTTATATGATTCAAAATTTTGATTTTTTAAAATTTTAAGTAAACTTTAAGATTTCGACTTTGAAAATTTTGATTTTTTAAATGCTATTTTGATTCGAAATTTTCGACATTTTTAAAAAATTGTCATTTTTTTGAAAGTTTTTATTATCACATTTTCAATTTCATTTAATTTTATTTAATTGTAACTACTTAACATTTACGTATACTTGGAGAAATATTTAATTGCTTATATTCCTTAGACCAATTCGAATTATTTGAGAGTTGTTGCGTGTAAAAGAAAAAAAAATGATTCGATGTTTTACACTTGTTTAAGTGTTTAAAAAATGTGTAAAAAACCTCTGAGAGTATTACCTGTTTTCCCCCACAAAAATTTCTTTTCAAAATATTCCCCCCTGTTCGCAATTTAAGATTTTCTTCCGAAAATCGATATCGATGTCGCATATTTTCTACTTTCGAATACGAAGTCGTTGTATTACCTGAAGCAGATTACCACCTAGGGGTATGAATTACCAAAAACGTTGATATAACTGACTGTTATTTATAAAATAAAATCTAAACACCAATTTTCATATTACCCATTTCAAAAATGAGGAACTTTCTTACAAAATTCTATCCACTATTTGACACCTTTCCTGCGGGACGAATTTTCAAACATTTTTTCTTAGTGCTCACCTACGTTATATAAGGAATTTATGAGCGAAATGGCATGCTTATGCTGTGTCTGTCAGTCAGTATCTTAAGATTTATTAAGTAGACATAACTTAGGGACATTTTTTTTAGTCGACATCGACAAAAATTATTTAAAGATATCCGTAAAGGGAAATATTATCCGAAACTATCGGATATCCGAAATAATTTCATATCCGTATGCGTAACCGAAACCGATACAGTATTCAGAATATATCCGCATCCGTATCCAGATCTGAAATATTATATCCTTAACAACTCTAGTAACAACTTATAACTAAATAGAGATGTGAAACCAATACAAAGTTAGAAATTTAAAAAAATGTATCTCTTTATTATTTCCGTGACTTATTGTTAGTATCTGACTACCTGAGACGGCTTTGTTGATTTACATAACAATAGTTGACAAGTGTCATTTTTGTGAGTCGAATGTAGATTAAATTACACATTTACGATTATAACAATGGGTTTTGGTACTGAAAACAATTTATAAAATTGTGCCCAAATCATTTAAATGCCGCTCTAAAAGCTTCTTTGTACTACATATTTTACATCCAACTGTGTTCCAGAACAGTGACGATTGCTATGTGGTAAAGTGCCACTTTACTAAACGATTTTGAGTTTAGTAGAGTAGCACATTATCTGTCAAAATGCGAAAATAGTATATTAAACAACAACAAGCAAAGTTTTACTTAACGAGTATAGCGTTGAGAACGAGCAAGCGTAGCGATCGATAACTTAAAGCTATACCAGGTTAGTAAAACTGCTTTTCTCACGAGTTTGTTTATAGTTTATACTATTTTTTCGCATTTGGTGATAGTTATCAATAAGTAATTATAGATATGAAAGCATTCCGAAATTGAAAATTTAAAAAAAATTATCTGTTTATTAGTTCCGTAACCTAATAATCTGACATAGCTTTGCTGATTTACAAAACAATAATTCAAGTGTTCGAATTGGATATACCAAACTAACAAGATCTAACAAGATCGAAACCGATCTTTGGCTTCCAAACTTCGAATCTAGTAAATGTTCAAACCGATTGGTCTGAGCATTAGAATCCTTGTCTTCTGGGAACTTTCCTAGAGAGGAACCGCTTCGCTAGGTGGCACTGTTTTAACTGTTGGTAGTTCAGCTACCTATGATTCACTATGCACGCCTGGAGGGTTGCATGAATTTGCAGTCTAGGTTGCATACGATATTGTTGACCATGGTCATAGTTTTCTCTATTGACCAATAGGTGGCGGTAGTCTGAGAGTCACACGCTTGACGTTCGTTGATTCTTTAGTACATACTTGTCGGAACATTTGTTAGCATTCGAGTTAGATATACCAAACTGACGAGATGTAACAAGATCAAAACCGATCTTTGGTTTCCAAACTTCGAATCTAATAAATGTTCAAACCTATTGGTATGTGCATTAGAATTGTATAACTTATTTAAATTTCGATTTTTTATCTGACCAACTGCTTATAAATTAAATAATATAAAACTTATTTGTATTAATTAATAATTAAAATGATAAAATAAGAGCGGTTTAAAAGCATAATATTAAAAGAATTATTATTAAAATATTTACAAATCGTGAGTATAAGATCGCAGTAATTAAAATGATACTTGTCAAATCGAGCAAAGTTGAGGTTTCTTATCATTATTTTTTTCTATAGCTACCTGAGTGCTGAAGAAAAAATTAGCATGATTTATTTGGAGTAAAATCTATTCTTAGGACTCGTCGTTATTCAGATTCATCACAAAAGTAATACTTTTACGCCCAATAAAAAATATGTACAGGTCGTAACAAATTTGCTTCTCACTACAGGGATCTCAAAAATGGTAATAGACACAACATTGGTTAAATTAAAACAAAGTTGCACAATTTAGCGATCAGGAATGTTCCGTTGAGAAATCGAAAATATCTCTTACTGTTCTTGAGTTTTTAAAAAAAAAGTAAAATTTTGACTTATCGTTTTTATTACTTGGCGTTATTTGAAGAATAATTCATTGGCGTTTTTTATCCTTTACAAGATTGCATAAGAAAATTTTTATTAGACGTTTCGTTTTCTCGCTAACATCATCAAGTTTTAAATACGGATCTATAATTTTTCTTGCATCTTTACGTAGCTTTTAAGTATCTTATTGATGTATGTGACTAAACGTAACTAACTAACGTAACTTCAAACCATCATCAAGGGAAAAACACTTTTTTTAAATTAGGATTACTTTATTATTCTCTTATAATTAATAAGGTATTATTATTAACAGTGAAATTATAAAAATGTAATTAATTGGGAAAAAAAGGGTAATGGCACAATTAATAAATTTTTACAAAGAACGGCAGATATAATCATAAATATTTGACCACCAAAAATAATCACTAACAGTAATAGCTACGGACAAAGCAACTATGGATATTTAAAATAAGAAATAACAAACAAAACAATAACTGTCAGATTTATTTTGTTATATTTTATTATCTTCTGGTTAACTATTATTCTAAAATACAAAATATGTTAATCTGAAAAGAGCTTTTTTTCCCTAATGATAGTTTACAATTACGAAACGTTTCGCCACATAAAAGTTTGATACATCAGTAAAGTCGGAGATTTAAAAGTTACATAAACATGTAATAAAAATTACAGATCCGTATTTAAAATAACATACTTGATGGGGTAGTGAAAAGACGAAACGTCTAATTAAGAAAACTTTTTAGGCTATCTTGTAAGAAACAAAAAACGCCAAGGAAAAGTGTTTTAGTTTTTCGATTAATCTTCAAATAACGCCGAGAAAAAATAAAAACGAAAATCCAAAATTTTACTTTTTTAAAAAATCTCAAAAACACCAAGAGATATTTTCAATTTCTTAATGACATATTACTGGTCGTCAAATTATACAACTTTGCCCTATGATAACGAAGGCTTCCACGGCCAGAGTCAGTACAGGATATACTTCTTCCGGGATTGGACCGTGTCAAAGAACTACTAAAAGTGTTCGAGTGCTCTGATGCTTTGAAATTGGCCTTTTATTTTTATTATTTTTTTCTTTTTTGCATAGTCCCTCATTTCATCTATTTTTCTTTCTTTGTTCCTGAAGAAGCCCCCTACGATGGTGGGCGAAACGTCGAACACTTTTAGTAGTTCTTTGACACGGTCCAATCCCGGAAGAAGTATATCCTGAACTTTGCCCTAATTTAAAAGATGCTCTATCCCTTACCGTTTTCGAGATCCCTGTAGTGAGAAGCGAATTTGTTACAGCCTCTATACACATTTTTGCTAAAACTTTTTATATAATTTGGACAACTACCATCTTGCATATATGGTTATTAATTAATTTCACTTCAAAGACACATTAATGAATTAAAATGAAAGTGAAGGCATTTCCAGGATTTTTTGCCAATCAAGCAAACCAAAAACGTTTTCAAAAGGTTCTTATCGTTAATCGTAATAATCATGTCATGCCTGATTGGATATTATACTAACATAAATATTTCAAATGTTTTGCATTTTTTATCAATGTAGCCTAGCAATTTTAATGAAAATGTAGATTTAGTGGCCTTAGGGTCGATAAGTATTTAAATTACCCAGGTAAATCCCTAATTCTTTTACAATTAATTAGATAAATAAAATACAAACGCATGCAATTAACTTGTGTCTCATTACTTTCTTGAATACTACAATGTAATCGAGATGTTAAAAGAAACCTATACATGCCTCAAAGCGTTTAAGTATAAATGAATATTTATAGTAAAAGAAGAAATGGAATTCTCATTAACACGGTATAATTACAGAAAAAAAGAGAACAAAATTAAAACCTTTTAATTGTACAAGGGAACAGTTACGAAGTGTGTTGAAATTTTTAAAATTTATTGCTTTAATTATATGCATCTCATATTCTCATACCCGATTCTTATAAGAGTGTAATAAATTTCCTAACTGGCAGCTAAAAAATAAACAAAGCTTAACCCTCTGGCTTTAAAAAGCACCGATATTTACTACCAGAACTTAACAAAACGACGACCGTCCAGTACTGGATAAATCCACCTGGTACCTCAACAGACGTTAGGGCACCACTGACTTCGATCGCAAACAAAGGAGAAGCTCAACTGGACAGAATATAAGTTTATTTCATTCACTGGGATTTAGAAATTGACAAACGTTCACTTTTCAAATATACACACCAAGACGAGTACGCTCTTGTTATTTAACTATTAAAATGTTATTATTTTCTTATATTTAATTGTTTGAATGTGTAAAAGCATAACGTAATAACAAACCGGATTTGTGGGTCAAATATTTTTTATTATCTAACTATCCACCATCAGCGATTTAGACTGAGAAGATATTGCATATACGATATTTTATGAGTTATCCGTCATAAAAATTTTTACCAAATCAATTATTAATTAATGAAACGAAATAAAAATAGATAACTTTTTAGAAATGTTGTTTTGAAAAGAAGACAAATATTTGTAATTACGCAAAAAAAAATAAGAACCAGTAATACAACATTAATATGGACTTGAATCCTCTCAATCGCGAACTGTTTTCCATAGTAGTCATATGCATATTGCCTTTGTGGGGCTTCAAGGAACCTCTTTACCAATTTGCATCAAAATCAGTTTGTAGTAAAATATGTAGTGCTTCGATTTTTCTATCTACCATTTTATACCTTATTATGCAAATTGAATACGACCTACAATACCTCAACCCTCTATAAACCTAGTAAAGTACTATATTTATTGAATTTTATTGAAATATGTTAAAAAAAATTGAGCACCCTCAGAGGTTGCTGACAGAAGTGAAAACCTAAAACTCGGAAATAACAGAGTTTATGTAGTATAGTTCGAACCCCACTAGTAAAAAAGTCAGAATATTGAAAATATTTTAAAATAAATGCTGTCAAACTGACCTATCTGTTTATATTTGTGGTTTGGATGTTTGTAGTCGTGTGGAAACGAATCTTATATTGATAACGAATGCTTCCACGGCCAGAGTCAGTACAGGATATACTTCTTCCGGGATTGGACCGTGTCAAAGAACTACTAAAAGTGTTCGACGTTTCGCCCACCACCGTAGGGGGCTTCTTCAGGAACAAAGAAAAGAAACAATAAATGAAAAGAGGAATATGAGGGAATATGCAAAAATGAAAGAATGAAAAGGCCAATTTTAAAACATCAGAGCACGGTAACTCAGTATGTCCACCATACCAGAGGCGAAACTCTTCTGAATGGAAAATTGGTACAAAAGATAAGAAAATTTAGACAGATAACTCAGTATGTTCACCATACCAGAGACGAAACTCTTATGAAGAGTTTCGCCTCTGGTATGGTGGACATACTGGGTTACCGTGCTCTTCTGTCTAAACTTTCTTATCCTTTGTACCAATTTTCAATTCAAAAGAGTTTCGCCTCTGGTATGGTGGACATACTGGGTTACCGTGCTCTTCTGTCTAAACTTTCTTATCCTTTGTACCAATTTTCAATTCAGAAGAGTTTCGCCTCTGGTATGGTGGACATACTGAGTTACCGTGCTTTTCTGTCTAAACTTTCTTATCCTTTGTACCAATTTTCAATTCAGAAGAGTTTCGCCTCTCGTATGGTGGACATTCTGAGTCACCGTGCTCTGATGTTTTGAAATTGGCCTTTTCATTCTTTCATTTTTGCCTATTCCCTCATATTCCTTTTTTCATTTATTGTTTCTTTTCTTTGTTCCTGAAGAAGCCCCCTACGATGGTGGGTGAAACGTCGAACACTTTTAGTAGTTCTTTGACACGGTCCAATCCCGGAAGAAGTATATCCTGTACGAATGTTATATTATTTACTGATAACATAAACTTTACACACTTTTTATTTATTGCACGTAATGTTCAACATCTTATTAGTACTGTTATGTCTTATTTTTGGGGCATTAGAATACTAAATTTTACATTTAATTTTTAATACTAATAAATATTTGGTTATAAAATAGAAAATTAGTACATTATCGAACGATTGTACATTTCGCTTGCCTTTTCGTGCCTTTTCGTTAATTTAACTCATAATGGGCGTATATTTATGTTTAAGGCACAAAGTAGAAGCGGTCCGCGTAGTCTGGTTGATAAAAGCTACACGGCTACATCTTGCCCGACCATGCATTTTTTAAGTTTAAACTTCTTAGGTGCTTGTGCGATTTTTGATAGGAGGTAAAAATATCTTTTCGCGTTACCATCACGCTAATTTCGTTACCAATATACTCTAATGTTTACAGTAAAGCATATTGGTGACGCGTGATGGTAACGCAAAACAATAAGTTTATCCCCTATCCAAAATTGCTAAACGCGTTTAGAGAAGTTTTCACTTCAAAAAAATCATACTTAACATTATGAAAATGCTCAAGAAATAAAAAATTATGTCACGTGATACTTTGCTCTGTGTTAACTAACCTGTTCTAAGGATTAGATATCGTAGAGAATTCAAGTGCAATTTACATATAAATGGAGTAGCAGGGCAGAGTTAAATGTGCATAATTGAGCTCAAAACAGTGGCGGGTTAATCTAGTGGACAGGTGCCCCTATGATATACAAAAATCTTCCATATGTCATATCATGTTCACATTTGATTTGAAGATAAAAAAAGGTCACTGGTCACCATGCTCAAAAAATTTGGTATACTCTGTCAATACTGTTAAAAAGGACTTCTATAACGTAACAATATCTCAGTATTAAAATGTTATGAAAATTCAATGGAGCAAATGAAAAGGTTAAAACATAAAAAGACAAAAACCCAAACGGCCAAAAAATTAAGAACGATAAATTTCATTGACTGTAGAAGTAAAACATAACCAAAAGAAGAATCAATAATTTACCTAAATCAATTAATAATATCTGACACTTAGTCAGATAGCGTTTATTCTTAATATTTTATGGCAACACCTAGGCATTGATTCAATAAGACCTTGTTGGCTTAAATGTGATTCGGTAATTCTCTACAAATTGAAAAATCGCCCATACATCGATGTCCAATGTATATTTTTTATTTAAAATAAAAATCATTTAATATAAAACGAAAGCTAGTAATCGGTGTTTTGAAAAGGTTGTAAGTTACACTTTTATTATTTGCTATATTATTGTGAAATGATGTAATTTTGCACCAAATCAGTTATAATATAGCTTTTTAAAACGATGAAAAAGATTTTTAAATTTGTCATTACGAAACGACGCGACGGTCAGTCTCTGTGAATGTATGTTATCAAGCTACAGGTCGCAATTCTTAACCGACTTTTTCCGTTCTTCGATCGATTTGGAATTTCTCAGAATAGAACCCTATTTATTTTGGAAATGATTGGTCAAATAGTTTAAATTTGATTAAACAAAAACATAGTTTATTAGAGAAAAATCAAACTTAGGAATCTCAGGTTCTTATAGCTTTGATACATATTGGAGGTCAAGTTCGTCTTAAGTATATTGTAATAGGGTAAGAGGTAATTCATCTCCATTCTCGAAAACGAACGTTTTTTATTTCCATTTCACAGAAATTGACAAATTAAATTAAATTATTTCAGAACTGTCATTGCATAAGTATAATAACATAACTGATATTCAATGTGAAATAGCTGGAAACTAGTCAGAAACTACACATATGTACAGCCACGAATATAAGACACCGAAATGTGCTGTAGTATAATTGTCATGGAAATAGAAGCGGGACAAATTACGTATTACTGTCCTTTGAACTCACAATTTTGTCTTTAAATCCTTACAAGTTCGTTCAACAAGATGCTTATTACCAAACAAAATACTACTGTAACTGGTGATATGAGAGTTGCAATATGATGAGCAATATTTTTTGTGAAACGCATTTGGCATGAGTGATGCTTATGTTAAATACAGTTTTGGAGACCAAAGTAGAAAGTAGATTTTTATTTATAGAAGTTGAAGACGAACTGTGCTTTTTTATTTCCTGGGAAAATTTTAGTGTAAGTTATAAAATCAATTCCGTGGTGTACACTCTTATTTTTAAAACGATTCACAATTGCGGCGAATAGGGGGTATATTAAATTTAAATGCAAGCGTCGATTATTATTATTATTTCCAATTTTTTTGTAAGTAAGTAAAAACAGACTTAATTCATTACCTCTATTTATAATTTTAATCCCTCTTGGATTTAGAATAATTTAGATATAAGAATCTAAAGCCCAAATTCCTAAAATATTATCAAACCTTTGGAGTTGGGGTGCAATTCAACTGCACCTTAAACCTATATTATGTATTCTCTTCCACACGTCACGATCCAAAGTAACAAGAAGGAGATACAACGTTGGGTGTAATGAGTTTTTTAACTCGAGCAGAAACGTATCTTTGATCTCGGTGAACCGAGCAATAAATCAAGAACTGTTGTTTTAATATTAATTGAAATATCAGGTTACGGAGGCTTATCAGGGCTGTTCTATTATTTTAAAGTTATTCAATCTTCGAATGCCATCAGAGTCGACCCCACAACCAAAGCAGAAGGCACGAGTCCCCCCAGGTAAGCTGCTGAAAGTCTTTTAAAATAGCATTGAATATACCTGCGTTATTTTAATTGTAAAAATGATTCAAGCTTTAAACAATAACACAATCAATGTAAGATATCTGATCTAAAAAAAAATTATAAACTCTCACAAATTTACCAGCCAAATGAGATGTTTTAAATTATTAACGAAACTTTATCCACATATTGCAGTTGAGTTCAGTCTGAGGAGACTTCTATCTTGTATCTAACATGCTGGTTTCTACGCCTATGCAATTCTTTAAACATTAATTTATTAAACAATACAATGGCTGGGACTAATCTTTATTTGAAACTCATGTTTATAGCGAGGAATATTGAAGGCTGTAATAATTGAGTATTGTTTGATCAAAGTCCAAAGCCAAAGGCGTGGATATTCATGTTGCAACAACTACATTTAGATGTCTTGGGGCGAACAGGTGAATGTGTTATACATACTTTTTGAATTGTGTTTGTAAACATTACGTACTCTACCTCTTTATTTCCAGTCCACAGCCGAGATTCTTTCACGCGTTTCACTTAAATTAATGCAACATTTTATTGGTATACAATTATTATACTTATCGTAAACTCAACCTAGTAGCTTGTACTTTCTGTGAAGCTTTGATTATGATTTATATATATCATTGTCTATAGTGTTAGTTTCAGAGTGTCACACTGTCAAAAGCTGGATAAAATATTCTTTTTTTCCTTTGGAATGCACTAATACACTGTTAGTCTGTAACTTGGAATAAATTCACTAAATCAAAAACAGCTTTTTTTTCGGAAATATGCTCGGTGATGTCGATTAATATTTTAATTTGCGCTGTTTTTAATGTAGGAAAATTTTATACAGAATGTCCCAAATTTAAGATATGACGTCATGGAGAATTTTTTTAAATAGCAACCCTATTTTTTCCTTGACTATTCTTAAAGAATATATCAAGTTACGCATGGGTACCAAATTTCAATTTTTTATTTCTTGTCATTTAAAAGATATTTAACAAATATTAACTAATTTGGAAAATCAAGGAATCTGATTCAACTCAATATTTTTCTTCAATAAATGTTCCAAATGTTGTTCATTTACTAACTGACAATGCCCTAAACGGAACTGAAACAGGTTTTGAACATTTCTAATGACTTGGAGGGGGAAAAATTAGTCTACACTTCTGTCTTATTCGTCCTTTTAACTCAATATTTGCAGTTTTGGTCTTAAAACCTTCAAATACCCCCATAAGAAATAGTCCATATGTATTAAGTCTGGAGACCTGTATGGCCATTCAAAAGGTCTTCTTCTACCAATCAGTCTGTCTGGAAATATCATCCAGATACTCACGAACAGGTCTTGCAAAATGAGGAGAGGCACCATCTTGTTGAAACGAGATGTCTCTATTCGAGGCATCAGCTTCGACCGGATCAGGAAACAAAATAGCTAACTCAGAGGAATTAGCTCTTCCTACAAGAATTCTAAATATCTTGCCCCATTGAGATTTTCTTGGAAGAAAATTGGTCCCACAACTCGATCACCAACAATCCCTGCCTAAACATTGACTTTCTCTGGATGTTGCGTGTGGCTTTCCTTCATCCAGTATGGGTTGTTGTCTGCACAGTACCGACAATTTTGACGATTTAGTTCACCATTTAAAATAAACGTTGATTGATCTGAAAACAGGATATTTTCTATGCTTAGAACATTTCTGTCCAGTAGATCCATCATCTGTTCACAAAACTGGAGTCTTCTATCCGGATCATCTTCTAAGAATTCATGGAGGATTGTCTTTTCATAAGGATGAAATGTTTGCATTTTCAGAATTCCTGCAACTGAAGACTGGCTAACTTCGAGTTCCCTACCTATCTGACTAGTGAGGACATGAGGATTTTCTTGGAAGAGAGAAGTACATTAATTTTGACATCTTCATTGAGCACATTCTGACGGGGATTAATTGTTTTTCTTAAATGTCCATTTTCCCGCATCTGTTTTTCTGTTTTTCAATCTTGCTTACGGTACTTTGCGATATGGGTGGTAAATTAGGATACTTCTCTCTGAATAAATGAATAGCTTCATTCTGTGTTCTTGTTCTATCTCTGGGTTTCAGTTAAGTACGACATGTTAGTCGCTTTTTTAATAAATGGTGTTTTTCACTAAACGACAAACTAGTAGCCTCTTCGATCAATACGATACTACTTTTCTTATTTGTTTTTATTAACTATTTGTAAATATCTTTTAAATGACAAAGAATAAAAAATTGAAATTTAATACGTGTAACTTAATATACCCTTTAAGAATAGTCAAAGAAAATAGGGTTACCATTTAAAAAAAAATGTTGATGACGTCATAAGTTAAATTTGGGACATGCTGTTTAAAATTTTACTACATCAAAAAAGAGCGCAAATTAAAATATTTATCGACGTGTTCAAACAAATTTCGGAAAAAAAAACTGTCTTTGATTTACTAAATTTATTCCAAGTTACAGAGTAGCACTGTATATTGGAAATTAAAAAAAAAATTCAACGAAGAGCGAGTTGGGCTCGCACAATTAAAGTTACGTACCAATTACTAAAATAAAGTCAATGGACGAAATTAAATTATAGTTGAAAAATGAAAATAAATGTCAAAATATTTATGGAACTGACAGCTATGTTGATAAGGTGTCAGGTAAAAAGCTTTCATTCTCAATTCGCAATAAGTCGATGACTAACACAGTTTATGAGATCGGATCGCGCTAAAATGTTCGATTCCAACCGCAATTACTGCGTTGCGTGAAATAGTGCTAACTCTGAAAATTTTTATCTAAATGAAATAATGTAAAATACAAATTTGATTTGCATTCTATCCTATAGCTGAATCAAGTTTTTTATTTGAAACAAAAAATATTACTATATGGGGCAAAAAGCCTTGGAACGTAAGCACATATTTTTCCATAAAATATTTTTTCTTAACAATTATTGCGATACCGGAAAAAACCTGCAGTTTTCCGTTAATCTAAGGCCCAATATCTACTAACCTAGGAGGACAGCCATTTCTGAGACATTTTAAGGCGATTGGCTCGAAAATTATTTAAAAAATGTTTTACGATCCTTAGAGGTAGCTCTTTCAAATGATACCTCACTCGATATATAAGAGAGAAAAATTAACCACCATTTTATTATAAAATATTTTCTTTCTCGAAACGTTCCCTGGTGGCATTTGCTTAAGTCAGCGAGGACTAAGGCTGTGTCAAATTTCAAATTTCTACCTTATATAGTTATGCGGAAAACCTCTTTGTGACAGAGATTGGAAATTTGCACAGAAGCAGGTGTTAATACCTTTGAATGATGAAATTTTAATGTAATCACTTATTGTTATTATCAAATATCTCTTTATTTTCTTGTGTGTAATCTTGATTTGTAACATGTTTTGTTTAATTTTTAAATAATTAACCAAAATTTCGTTTTTGACCATTTTTTGTCATTACAAACTGCATTTCTTAGTAACAATTTTCGATACCGCCAAAAATAACAGCAATTTACCCCAGGCCATTTTTTGACATCTTCCAATAATTGAACTTCTTGTACAAAAAATGTCATTTTCGGTGATTTAAGATCAAACAGGGATTTTTATAAAGAATGACTTTTTCTCATGAACACACAAATAAAAAAGAACTTTTCCTTCAGTACTCTCCTCCTTGGGACACACTGTATAACAGTTACATGACCTGTTATCACCAGTAGAAAAGTTTATATCCGTCTATTTTTACTCTAAATTTTATTAGTGTAAGTAAAATACAGGCAACCAAAAAAGTTCGTGCGGTTTTAAAGGTTAAGAAATAGTAACACAAAAACTGGGTTAAACTTAGATTTGTTCTGAAATATAATCACCCCCAACAAGTATTGCCCTTTTCCATGTAGACACAAGATCATATATCCCATTTTTGTAAAAATTTTGCTTTTGGGAATTGAAGAAGTGTATCACCTCGTTTTCCAAAACTTTTCTATTTTCAAATCTCTGATTCCGCATGTAATTGTCTAAGCCCAAAAATAGGTGCTAGTCACTTGGGGCAAGGTCTGGTGAGTACGGAGGGTGAGGCAGAAGTTCCCATTGTAGTAGCGCCATAGTTTGCTGCGTTATTCTTGCTGTGTGTGATCTTGCGTGATCCTGATGGAAGACAACACCTTTTTTGTTCGCTAAAGCAGGCTGTTTTTGACTTAGAGCGGCCGCAACTCTGTTAGTATGTACTGAGTAGATTTTAGCAGTAATGGTATGTCCATTTGGTAGAAGCTCATGGTGAAATATACCTGCTGTAATCCACCATACACATAACAGCATCTTTCGTTGGTGAATGTTTGGTTTAGCAGTCAACGGCAACGGGTCTTTACTGGATAGCCAATGATATGAGCGCTTATTGTTGCAGTACACAATCCATTTTTCATCACACGTGAATATCCGGTCAAAAAACGACGTTAAGTTGTGGCGGGAAAGCAACGATGAACCGATTGTTAAGCGCTGTAACTTCGTTTCACTAAATTCATGTGGTACCCATTTGCTTAACTTCCATCGTTTCTCAAACTGGTGCAAATGTATGTGAATACTATAGTTTCATCACTCACATTGCATCTTAAGGCAAGAGCTTGACATGTCTAATTTGAATCTTGCTCGATCGCCAGCTTGGTATCGTCGTTGTTGATCGTTGATGACCTTCCGGAGCGAGGTTCATCTTCCAGATTTTCATCTCCAGAGGCAAATTTCTTAAACTACTTCTGAACCGTCCATTCAGCTACAGTACCTTCCCAAAAAGCAGCGCATAACTTACGACAAGCTTCTGCAGCCTTGGTACCAAGTTTGAATTCATAAAGTAAACAAGCACGAATTTTTGTATTTGACACGGCCATACTCTAGTAAAAATTTTGCACTTTAATTCAAAGTAATTTAAATTATCAAATACACATGATACTCCATGACATAAGTTTTAACCTATATTTAAAATAACCCCACCACTGCATCCTGTTTACTGAATATAATTTATAAAGGTGGACAATAAAAACGAACTTTATTGGTTGCGTGTGGTTCAAAAGATACGTGCGGAAGAGAATGCCTTTTACTAAAATATTTATTTAGCCCCTTAAAACTAAACTTAAAAAAAATAATATCATTTTTTTCTTCAAATTTAATTTTTTTCCCAAAATTCTATTGTTACATTTTAAATTCGAAAAATTGAGTATATTTTTGTCACTAAGATCGACTTTTTTTTGAAACGTTTCAGTTTAAACTTGAAAAGTGTACTCCATGTAGAAATTTGAAATCGCATTTTCCAGGAGTTATACCTCGAATTGTTTTTATGAAATTAAAGTTTTTCTCAAAATTTGTATTTTTCCTCTCTAGTCTTTAAAATTCCAAATTTGGGTATTTTAAATAAATTTCGATTAATTCTTCTATTTTCCATCCAAAGCTTTACCACTGATAGTTTTTAAGATGAAACAAAAGCAGAAATCAAATTTTTATTATTTTTCTAATTTTCTGCTTGCATATCGTTTATCGCAAAAACAAGCATCTTCGCCTTAATTTAACCAATACCGTAGCTGTGTAGATGAGCGAGATTTCGGTGGTGATGGTCGAAAAAGGGCATCCTGTATATTCTAAATTAGAATTTTTTTGATAATAGCGTAAAAACTATTAATATAATCCCACATTACATGGCATCATTTTAAAGGTGCTAACAAGAGCATTCCAATGAGTGTCAATTGGATGTTCCATGAAACAAATAGTTAGGGACTAATGAAAGATGCTTAACTTGTTCTACTCCGAATATATCTCTAATGGCAAAGCTAAGATTAAATAAAGTAAGATGTAAACTGCAATTCTCTCTTAAGAACCAAGACGCATGTAGCAGTACGTTTACTCTCAGAAAGCTCAGAGAACTTTAACACTCTAAGATGGGTTTGTACAGGGTGTCCCGTATCGTTTTATTCAAATTTTGGGAGCATAAACTAGACTTCATTCTAAGACTAAAAAACACAACAGTTGTAGGTCGATCTTTTTTTGTTTAAAAGTTACAGGCCTATGAAATTTAATCAAAATCAAGTAAGTAAAAAATTTATTCAAATAATGACTTAACTTATTATTTAAAAATTATAAATGAATTAGGTTTTCTAAATGCCGTCCTCTTTGATGAATGCAGTCCTGTGCGTGTAATCCAATGGACAGAGGTGCACTTCTTATTTGAAGTCTATTGAGCAGATTGCTGAATACGATCAATTTATTCTTCTCTCGTATTTAAAACTTTACTGTAAACTAGATTTTTCATATATCCCCAGAAATAAAAGTCTGGTCAGTTATGGTCAGGGCATCTACGAGCCCCTTCCCATTTCAGTTGGCCCAGCTATTAAAATCTTAGGTTTGTGGTTATTAATAAAATACAATAAATACTAGAAGCTGTTTTTAGGCAAAAAAATAATTAATAACATATATTTAATAATTTGCAGTAGAAAACACCAACTTTATTATTCCCTATTCGGATTTGTAACAAACAAGCGAAAATGTTGCAATAATACGCCATTACAAGGTAAGCCTATATTCCGAAGATGACTGTGGACAACATATGTCAAAACAATTACTATTACTCACAGCTGTCAGAATGCATTTGATGCAGCTTCAAGGTAGTTGCATTTTTCAAAAAGGGTAGAGGAAAGGTGATCGATGACAAAATTCGTTCACTTATCATTAAATTTTTTAAATGTGGAAAATCAAACTTTAAAATTGCAAATTCATTAGAGTTACCGCGGTATAGTGTAAAAAATATAGTTAGAAGGTATAAAATGACCGGTTCAGTCACTACAAAGCCCCGATATGTGAAAAAAGCAAAATTACCAGTGCAGACAGAAGATCATTAAAAAGAATTATCAACAAAAACAGACGTGCCAATTACCTTCAGTTAAGTGCTTTGTAAAGCGATAGTGTTAAAAGACGAATTTCTATATCAACAACTCACAGAGAAGCTCATACATTGGGATTTGGGACTTATAAGGTGTGTTTTTCAATAAAAACCATAAACTTGTAAAATTAGGAATAACAATTTTCCATTAGGCCAAAGAAAAATAACGTTTAACAACACAGCAAAAGAAAAATAGGTTCAGATGGGCAAAAGAATATGAGGATTGGGTATTTCAGTTATGACGCGATGAGGCACGGTTCGAAGTTTGTATTTGATTCAGTCAGAGTAGATTATTCAAAAAAATAAATGAGGCGTTCTATCCCGACTGCCTCAAAAGAAAAGCAAAATTTCCTGCATCTGTCATGGTGTGGGGTAGCATGTCGTCAACAAGATCAGGAAAACTCCATACAGACAAATACCATTTTAAAAGAACCACTTTCACCGGTCATGAACGAATTTTTGACATCCTGCTAAGAATTCGTGTTTCAACAGGACGGCGCAGCATGCCACACCTCTAAAAGAAGCTTAAAATGGATATATCACCCTTAAAATAGCTTTTTAGTATTCCGGATTTATCACCCATAGAAACTTTATGGCACGAGACGAAAAAGGTGAGAA
Organism: Dastarcus helophoroides; assembly: GCA_028583605.1. NCBI lineage: Eukaryota > Metazoa > Arthropoda > Insecta > Coleoptera > Bothrideridae > Dastarcus > Dastarcus helophoroides. The sequence goes on from CM053326.1 coordinate 9,347,948, forward strand.
AACATCATGCACGAACAATCCTTGAACTGAAGCAAAGGCTTCAAGAAATATGGGATTCTTTGACACCAAAATTTTGCCAAGATTTGTTTAATACTATGCCCCGACGAATTATAGCTGTTATATAAAACAAAGGGCGGTAAATAATAAAATTGTTGTTTTCTTAATTTAACGTATTTGTTCACATTTTTTCTATTTGTTTACATTTTGTGGTAATTATCAGTTTTATTTATCTAATAGGCATCTTATGTAATTACAATGTATTAAAAATACTGTTAAAAGAATAAACAATTTGGAATTCGATTATTTCTTTGTATTTTTCCACCCCAATGCGAAATCTCTAATAAATCTAAGGTGGGCCAACTGAAATGGGAAGGGCTCGTAGATGGTCATGCAACAGGATCCCCCCAACCAATCCATTGTGGATTTTTTTTTAACTTTAATCCACTCACAAAGGGTAACCCCATTATGCTTTCGAAGCACTGCAAGGATGCGGAAACAAGGATAGATGGCGATGAACCGCCTTCTTAAACAAGGATTGGTTGTAATTTTTGGGGAAAATTCCTTTCGGTAACAAGTTCCATAACTTGGAAGTTCTACAGAAAAAAGAGTCTCCGTAGACAGAAGTCCTCACTGTGTCAAGCTGGACCGCACAGGAATTTGCTGTCTCCGACTGTCTAGTACGCCTCAAGAATCTTGCCCTTGGGGGGATTAATCCTATTAGTTCCTGCGAGCATCTTCCATGACAGTACTTGTAAAAAAGAGACAAGTCACCAACCATACGCCTGTGCTCTTGGATTTCGAGAGAATCGGTCAGATTTTCGTCATCAATTAGGCGAATCGCTCTTCCTTGAATTGAATCCAAGAGAGCTAAAGTGTGTTTTGGGGCTGAACTCCAAACATGAGAACAGTATTCTAGAGTTGGCCTAACTTGAGCTTTGTATAGTGTTAATAGCTAATGAGATGTAAAGTACTTTTTAGCTCTAAAAAGAAAGCCTAGCTTCTGAGAGGCGAATTTGGCAATGCCGCGCACATGATCGTCCCAAGAGAAGTTAGTGCTCGCATTCACTCCAAGGATAGATAGATTGGATCCCATCGGAAGGAATATTGTTACTGAGAAAATTTCGAACCTATATTCCAAAATATGGTGGTGCGCCGTCCACTTAAAATCACATATCCCTTCTCAATAGAGTGGAACCTCTAAAAACAGGTGGTAATCAGTAAAAAGTTGTAAATTATTAAACGAATGGGAGTAGCTGAAATGAATATTTGGCGAATTTACCATTGTCGTCTGGTTTACTATATATATTAAGAAAGTCACTGCTAAATTTTGAGAAAAATTTAAATTTGATCCTGTTGGCACTCTTGCTTAACTAACTACCTAGATCTCTAATTTCTTTTTCTTTAACAATTTGTAACATAAATTAAAAAAATATCTCATAACTCTGCTTATTGTCTGGATAATTTTATAGGCCCGTAACTTTTGAACAAAAGAAGATAGCCCTACAACTTTTGGGGTTTTTAGTCTTAGAATTAGGTCTAGTTTATGCTCTGAAAATGTGAACTGTATATTCATTAGATTCTGAGTTTGGGAACCAAAGATCAATTGTGCTTCTAGTCCTGATAATAATATAGGTGGATTATGGTGCTATGAAAAAAAAAATTAACTACCCAAAATTTGAAGTACCATATATAACGAAAAATGTCTTTAAGCGATCCGTTTTTGAGTGCTCCTTATGTCTTTTTCTCTTTTCATTTTCGTGCTACAGAATAATGACAAACTAGTGATCATCTGATCCTAACATGAACAAACAAATCCCGTTAAATTTCTGCTGCAAAACGACTACATTAGAAAAATAATTTATAATTATCTTAGCGATTGCATGAATGTTGAAATTGATATTAATGTACTTTTCATTAAATTGGCGGTATTTTAAACATTTCAAATAAGATATATTTAATTGACTTGAGATGCTGAAGAATGTGACCTGCAAAATATTTGGACTTCAGGATGAACTGTTTCAAAATAACTTGAGCGCTCATTTTATTACGAGTTAAACAAACAGGAAATGTTATTAAAACTTTCGCGTTTTCAAAATACACTATAATCTTAATAATTCGACACTTCACTGCTTCGAAATCTCCACTAATCCGGCACCAATTTCAGTCGTAAGTGTCGAAATATCTGACAGGTGAAGATTCGTAAACGAAAACTTGGCATACAAATAAATACTGTTAATCGCATCTATGAATTATTTGTTTCTAATTAATGAGTTGCAGGGGTCAAGTAAAAGAGAAAATTAACTGAATTTTTATCAAATGTATCTATTTGTTTACCGTTTTTCAATGTTTATTCTAATAATCCGACAAATTCACTAATTTGGCACTAGCCGGTTTTTTAGTGCCGGATCACTGAGATTGTTTTGTAAGTAGCAGAAATGATCGGTTGTTAAATATATGAAATAAAATGACGTTTTATATTCTACGCATTTAAATTGGGAAACCAAAAAGAAATTTTAATGAATTACTTGTTCCATTAACCACTCAAAGCCTAACATTTAGTAGGGACGGTACTCAGCCAGATATGTAATTATTTTATAAATAATTTAAGGGTCATCCATTACCTAATGACCGCAGAGTAAATAGAATGATGTGTAGTTAATTGTAGAGTGCATCCAGAGAGAAAAATCTCGAGAGGCGCTGGAAGGTCTGGCTTGATCGGTCCCACGGCCTGGGCCACACGTGACTCCGTGCACACCTGTGCCTGCTTGATCACCTGCAATCAGGAGAGCAGGATGGACCAGTGGCGTAGATAGCATCTCCGCGTCCTCGGCGCTGCTACCTGCCAGTCGTTTATTTGCCAACTCTCGGTTCTTGCATTTTACGATGCCTTCTTGTCGATTCAACTTTTGTTTGTTTTACTTAATTAATGGCTTAGCCATACCTGCTCATGTCCTCTTTTTGTGTTCGGTTGCTGGACTTCTCTTTACAACATACGTGTGCATTCTTTAATTCGTGTATGTGGACGTGTGAATCTGGAACTGGCCGCTCTCGATGTCGCACAAAATGCAACTGAATACTTGAAGGCTTGCTATTTAAGAAAGAACTTCAAGTATTTGTAATTAGTAGATTAGTTCAATTAACATGGTAAAGCTAATACAGCTCGATAATGAAACTATACTACTAACGGGTTATGGTCGTAGCTTTATTTTAGCACTTCACGTTACTTAAATTACAAAAATTGGCAGCAACCATACATGCACTTACATAGGTAATGGTCAACGATTGCCTAGGTTCATTTTAGTCTACATACGAAGTTACTCAATCAGCTGAAAAAAATTATCGACGCCGAAGTAAGATTATCTGATATTAAAATATATATTTTCAACCAATAAATGTCTATAAAATTTGTATAATTAAATAATGAAGTAAAATCCTTGGTAAAACCAAAGTGCACATCCTGTGATATGGCTTAATAGCATAAAGTTGACAATTTAAGTTAAAACAAAAAATACACACTATTAATTCCAAACTTCCAGAACACAGTCGACAGTTCGACTAAAAACTCATTATAAAACATTTCAACTAACATTTGTATTTAAAATGTGTTAAAATGTTACTGTTCTTGAATAAGAAGATTGAAAATCCTAGAATTTCCAAGAAATTTCGAAATTTATGAAATATATCAAATTTTAAGTCGTTTGAAGTAAAAGGGCTTCACTTCGACTTTAGATAATCCGAAATTGCGAAGTGTAAGTCAAAAAAGTTAAACCGAACTTTTAAGATTAATGTTGGATTATTTGGAAAGAGATAAAAAATCGATTTGAATGTCTTGATTTTTTAGGAAAAAACTTTTGGTTTTTTAACTAATAAAGTGTATTAACAACAAGTTCAACGATAAAGATAAAAATTTCCACGTTTTTTGAAGAAATATTTGATATGACCAGGACCAGGTTCGCTTTGCAGCATCATAGGCGGTTAACCACTCATAAACGAGCAGCTAGATCTTCCGAACACACCTTTGATAGAAGCTTTAGATGAAAATTTGTATTGGGGCTCCCCCAGACCAATGCCCAAAAGTCATAATAGTGCGAAATTTCGCACCGTTTACGATTCGCATCATATTGTTTCCACTGAAGTAAATATACAAGTTCAAACTCTCACTTTTTTTTGTTTGAACTGCAAATTGTCTGCGAATTTATTCGCACAGAATCTTAGTTCGTAACTGGTTGCGCATTTTTCGGATTGGCAATGGTTTCACGGTGTGTATAAATAACAAAATAATCATAATAGAAAAGTTGTTGGATGGTTCGAAAGTATCACATATTATATAGTCTCTGATCACATAATACACCGTCGTTTAATTATCATTTTTATTTAGAAATTTCTTGAGATCAAACTTTTTGGTTTTAAGGGAAGATAAAACTTGACACGTTTAACCCTTACTGTGTGAATTTTTCAAGAAATTAAATAAGTTCTTGGAAGCCACAGAAATTCACAAATATTTACAATCGAGAAAATTTACCCTTACGAGGGAGCAGCTAGATCTTCTGGACACACCACTAATTGGAGCTTTGGATAAGAATTCGGATTAGACGAAATATTCGTAGGAGTCTGTGAAACATGAAGCCTGTTAACATAGCAACAGCTAAACAAACTACTGATATAACCGCCGACGATGCTGAAAAAAGAAACCAGGTTCGGTAATAGCAAATATTTATAGAAATGTTGTGGAATTTTTATATATCTTGTTGTATTTATCGTTCTTAGAGTTTATTAGTTATAAGGAAGATAAAACTTTGAAAGGAAAACAAATTAAAAATTTAAAAACCAAAAATTTGTCGAAAGTTTAAGTTGAACATCTTCGAACAATATATGGACAAACCATGAAGGATGAAATCTCAAGATTGGCAAAATTATCGTGCTGCATAATGAAAACGCACATATCTTTGCCAGAATAAAAATTATTGGATCTTGATTGACAACATTGTAGCACCAAATTCCAATTAACTTTAAAGTTTGCCAAACTTTTCGACGGGTAATACATTTAAAGATGATAGCCAGAAATTACATTTCAGATCAAATCAAATCAAGGACTAAAAGTTCCACATATTATGAAGGCAGAATCATGACCCTGACAGAAAGATGGCTGAAAATAAATTGATTGAGGTAGTTACCTTAAGAATGCAAAATTTTAAGAAATCTTCAAAACTAAATGCGTAATGTATACGATGTTAAAATTTGAAGACCATTGGCCACACCAAATATGAGATACTTGCAATTAAAAGTGACATTAAAGCGTAGAAGAAGCGTGGGAAAATAGTTTTCTTGCATTGAAGAACTTTTACCATCTTTATGAAAAACTGATATGTATTTGTTAGAGTATTATATTTAGAATAACTGAAAAAAAATATCGGAATTATTTATCTCATAAATTTTCATGAATAATTAATTAGAAAGAGGATTATTTTCAGTGGTGGGCATATTAAAATAATCCTCTGAAAACATAACGGCAACGTTGTAAGACTGGGGGAGAGAAAAACATGTTGCAGACTACAAATGTCAAATTACCGTTGGTACTTTTTCTTATAGTGTTGTAATTACGTAATAATTAAAGTGAGAAAGGTTATTATAAATAGACAATGTGCAAGTAAGAGGGAAATTGATTATATGTTCTATCATTTATTTTTACAACTTTTTTTTTTGATGGAAGGGACTGATCCTTGGTTATCTTCAAAAATTGAAATACAGAACTAAAGAAAGATTAAAAAACATAACAAAGATTGCTCTAACGCGTTTCGACAGCCAAGCTGTCATCTTCAGAGATAAACTAAGTTTCTCTTTTTTAATCTTTCTTGGTTTCAGGGGACAAGTTCTTTATTTCAGTCTTTACAACTGTCAAAATTCATTACCTAGATCGAACTGTACAAGACGCAAGACGACGTATGTAACGTTGTCACATTTACATTCAGAATAATATTTCATACTATTCGTGTGTTCATAGGGAATGTAAAATGCCAGAGGTACAGTCATGTGCAAAAACAAAGCCTTCATTCTCAGTCTTTTGTTGTAGACTCTAAACTAAAACTTTTTGACTGAACTGTCGCGAGGCAACTACCTTAAAGTACCTTACTTACAGTCAAATTTCACAAAACCTGAAATTAGGACATATTTATGTATGTACAGGATGAGTCTTTTGTCATTAGTGTGTTCGTTGCCTGTAGCGTATAAACTAAAAGAAATAGCAAAAATAATGATAAACATTAACTGACTTTACCCCTAAATTTTACATATTGAATAGTAAAAGAAGTAAGTTCCTACAAATAATGTTTAAACAATCATCGAAACATATATCGTACATCTTAAAAGAAAATTAAGTTAATTTCCTTCACCTTGTGATTTGTTATTAAAAGCAATTTATTTATAAACACATGACTCCTGGCTACAAAGGTATGCATTACATTAGGTTAAATATAGTATTGGTTTTATGTAACACGCATAAATAATACTGTGTAGTAGAGGTGGATGCGTTATGGTAGCTGCATATTTGAGTATCAGATTGCTATCCGTGGAAAACAAAACCAGATAGGACACTGAGATCTATCTCAACAAAAGAAATGTAGGACCCCCGATGAGAGTGCCCCTGCTGTGTTAAATGGGCGACGTTAAAAACAGAGGCGCAGAAAATATTAGGGCTTAGTTACATAAAATTATAATAAAATAAAAGACATTTCAAACAAAATTAATATTAATTTTTACAAGCATAATTTCTTGGTAATAAATGTTATCCCATAAATTATCAGTATTAGTATAATTTCGAGTTATAAATGTAAATTAATTGAATCTGAATGTTCAAATTAAGATGCAAATTCCGTATAATGAAAGGGAAAAAATGTTGCAATTGACAGACATTAATTTAATAAAATTATATCCTTGGGCACGAATTATACCCCGGTTTATACAATTTAATGAGTATTACGTTAATAAATTTTTTTAATAATAACTTCCGAGATATATGTATAGCATTTATGAATGTCGCTCAGTTTTTAATCAAATCTTTTAGAGCACACACAAGAAATATTCAACCAATTTTTCGGAAAATAATTAAGTATACCTCTAGGTTATGGATATGTGACGTTAACTTTAATCTTTGGTGATTGGAGCATAATTCACATATAGTTTTAATTAATTTATATATTGATTGGGATACTGTTTGCAAGACATCGACATTTTCCTTAATTTTTTGGAAGTTCAAATAAAATAAAGGAAATCTACATAAATCCCAACTGCAAAACAACTCAGACCTTGGTGCATTTTTACCTTCTCACAAAGTGACAAAGCCGTTAAAAAATAAGTTCTCTTTGGGTAAATTTGACAACAACGGCAATATATTTCGGTCCCCTAATGAACTCATTAAAATACCGGACGAGCATAATTAAATACTCAAAATCTCGAAAGTTGCATCTAAATCTCCTGAGGCCAGAATTTATCTTAGTATAAAGGTAATTAAATTATTCAACAGCAGTATTCTTATCAATGTCCTGTCTTTCACGGAGTTTATTTGATTAATCGATGCACTATATTGAACTGTATAAGATATTAGTCGTATAGGCTAAAGGAGTTTAGAGGGTTAAATTTAAATATTTTGTTTCTCATACCTGGTACCTCGAAGAAACTAAAAAACTGCTGTAGATTAAGAAAGTTCATATAATAGCAAAACTAAAATATATTGTCGAGAAATAAGTTTTTTTTTATAAAATTAGAGCAAGAAATATTATAAAAATTGCAAAGGAAACTCAGTTCCTATTCATTAAAGATAAATTAGACAGTAATATATGTTAATTTCCAAAAAGAGCTACAATCTTCTCATGAAGGATATCCTTATTTAAATCAAAAACTAAATGTCCGGATTCAATTTGAATATATTAAGGAGCAAGACCTTTTTGAGTTGCTTTGAACAAGTTGTACACACAACGCCGTTCATTGGCAACTAGTTCATAAGTTCATAAATATCTACGATATAGCGAACTATTGTAGAACTTGTAGAGCCACCTGGAGTAGTCACCAATTGCCGTTCTTTCAAATCAGTCAAAATGAATGTCACAAATTATTTTTTTTTCACATAACATACATGTCTTTTCTCAGTTTTTATTTACACTTCTTTATCTATACGAATATTATAAAAAGAGAAATCCTAATCCACTGAAATATCTAATCACCAGCAGAATCGAAACTACTGAAAGAAGCAATTTTGAAAAAAGGTTGGAATTTTCAAAAAAAAAGTGAAAGCTATGATGAATCACAAACATTCAAAATTTCGAAAAAAAGTCAAACTTCTGAAAATTCAAAATTATGAAAGATTCGAAATTTTAAAAAAGTAAAAATTTTCACAAAAAGTATGTAAATATTTTTATAGGATCAAAAGTTTCAAAAAAAATGTTTTCAAAAAAGTCAAAAATATTCAAAAAATTAGAAGCAAAGAGGCAAATTTTTGAAAAATGGTCAAAAGTTAGAAATTTTCAAAAAAGGTAAACGTTTTCAAAAAAATTGAACATTTTAAAAAGTCAATTATTTATTGTTTCTGACAGCTTTTTTAAACTTTCGTTATCAAGATTTTTTTTTAACTAAATGAAATGTTGTCCTATAATGTACTGGGTGTTTCCAAAAGAAGTAGCCTAAGTTAGTACCACGAAATCTACAGCTAAAAGGAACACGTTTTTAGGCAGACATGTTCTATTTAACTGTAGACCCACCAGTATCACTTCTACTACTTCTTTTTAAAATACCCGGTATGTACAAGGTGATTCAGTCATAATGGCATTAATTTTAAGAAAAGATAGAGAAAAATGAGTATAATACGAATAACGTGATTAAAAATGTTTTTTAGGGTATAATTACGCTGAAAAAAATATTTTACAATCATAATTTAAACCCCTTTTTAAACTGCCACTAACTCCAAAATTCCAAGACCCAGATAAATAGAAAGAAGAAGAATTTATGGCTGCGCAGTTGGGACTCGGGAAAAACAAATAAACAAAACATCGCTGGGTTAAGTCTAAATGACAATACGAAAAATATGAAATGATCCTGGCGGCACGATTGTTGTGGAAACATCTTTGGGTGATTTGCTTTTTTATATGAAAAGGGGTAACAACGAATTGCACAAGAAAGTTACGTGAAAATAAAAAAGCTGAAATCGCGAGATGGATGTAAACGTTGATATCAACAGCTGCAAGTAATGAATTAAATTCGCTATTGTGGATGCAAATGTTAAAAGTGGGTAATACTCGAGAGTTATTTCCCGACGTTTTATTTTTGTGACCCTCTGTGATACTATGGAAATTGTTTAAACCATGTGTAGTTTACCGACGAATCATCACTTTTTTCGTGCACATGACAGGCCTAAAATAGTTCGGAAAAGAGGCACTCGAGTATTAATGTAAGTACTACTGCCTGTGGTCTATCGTTGACATATTTTTTATGCACAATCTAGCTGCTAACCAACGTTAATATGCTTCAAAATTAAATAAACCAGTGCGTCGTATCGTCACTTGTTTTGTAGAATTAATATTTTAATTTGAGTCAATTGTGTTCGTTTATTTTTTTGAAATTGCGTTTTACTTTTCATCAGACCGATTGATTAACGAAACTAAAAAATGTAAAAAGTTTTAAGTGCATGAAAATACAAATACTTATTCGTCAAAATAACTAAAAGAGATTTGTTGCTGGTGCAGCTGGTGAGTGGATGATAACGTGATCAGTGTTTGTTGACCCACAGCATTTAATGTGGTCAGTAGCGCCAGGCTTTTGGTGGATCAAGGGGTCGATTTGGGTCTATTTTAAAAAGTCGAATAAATTTTTTTTTTCGACTTTTCTGTCTTTATTAAGTCTTCTGAACACGTAGTTAAAATTAATGCCATTATGACTGAATCACCCTGTACAGAAGTTCAAACTATTTTGAATTTTATTAGTCAGTTAAAACGGACCTTTGTTTGAAAATTCTGAGTTTAAACACAATAATATTTTTCATAGAATTTCAAGTTTAAACTTAGAGTGTTATCTTTTTTTTGGAATGTCGTCTTTTAATTTCGAAATTTCGATCCTTTTCGCGAAACTTGAGTTTTTGATTTTATTTTTGAAATTTATGCCTTTTATTTCGAGATTTTGAGCAAACATTTTACAATTTTCTATGTATATGTCGTAGGCTTATTGTGAAATACAACTTTTCATTAAAAGCCTAGGCATATTATGAAACGTCGGCATTTCCTATAAAATATTACTATTACATCTGCCAAGCCCTGCTTGAAGTACCGGATTTATTTAGGCTTATTTTGCAACTAGAGACCTGCTTTTAGGCACAATCAAATAAAGTAAAACTGTGAAAAAAACGTTCAGTTAGGCAAAAGCGAATGGTTAAAAAAGGCATTAAAATGACAAAATGCTCTAAAAAAGGCATTAAAAGGTCAAAATCACAATTATGAAGAAAATATTAAAAGTACGAAATGTCCCAATAACTCAAAGTTTATAAAAAAATTAGAAAAGTCGAAATTTGAAAAATACCAGTAGGAGCAAAAGTTCCATCAAAGAAAGAAGTTTTAAGTTTTTAAGCGAACAAGTAGAAAAAAAGGTGAAAATAGAAATCGAACTTTTGACAAGAAAATTTGAAAGTTTTTATTAAAATATAAATTTTTCTGAACTTTCGAATTTACAATCGAAAAGTGAAAATGTTAATTAGGAAAGAAAAGTAGTTATTTAAAAAAAACTGAAAAATTTATAACTGTGTAAACTAAAAATTTCGAAAGTCTAAATTTCGGGATTTGCTAGAAATTTCAAAATAAAATCAAAATCCCCGAGGACAAATTAATGGTTTAATGTAATAATTTTATGAAAAGAGTTAAATTATATATTGGGCATCTTGAGAAAAGAGAAAACTAATTTAAAAAAATATGTTTATTAATTTTATTTAATATTTCTAGGACCCAGTTTGCTAAATAAAATTAATAAACAATATTTCCGATCAACAAGAGTCCACCATGAAGAATTAAAAAAAATAATTAAAAGTTTAAAGACGTTTCAAAACAATCCACAATTTCAAAATTATTTTTATTATTAGATTTTTGATTTATAGCCAAAATGATTAAAAACATGGGAATAGCATCAAATATTTCAAGAACAAAGTCAAAATTTAAAGACTAAAATAAAACTTTTGACATCAAAAGGCCAAAGTTTCAAGTTAGGATCCAAAATTTTGCAAAAAAAGCCAATAGTTAGCGATTAAGGTCGAAACATTAAGAAACCTTATCAAAATTCAGAACTGTTCACTGGAAATTTTGAGAAAAAAATTTAGTTTAGGTTATACTCAAGATATTTAGAAGAAGTATTTGTATTTACAAATGAAAAGTTCTTAAATTTTCGAGATTATTCTCAAATATTCAGCATAAATCTTGTAATTTTTACTTTAAACTCAAATATTCGATTTTCCTCCGAAATTATAACGGTTTTTAGGATTTCGTTTGAAGCTTACACTTTTTAGAAAAACTCAATATTGTGAGATTTTAAGAAGAAAATTTAAGAAAGGAAGCCACTATTTCAAGGTTAGCCTTGAATTTTTGAGAATTTTATTTAAATAATTTAAACCTTTCTTGACATTCCTTTTTTCTATTCGAAATTTCGACCTTATGTTCGAAATTTTATAAAAATGCTAAGTTTTGTAGTCTAAAAATTTAAATCTTAACTTGGGAAAAAAGAACTAAAATTTTAAGAAAAACGGAAAAGTTATATTTAAACGATCTTTTGGGATACTACACGAAATTTCAAAGAAAATTTGGAATTGTTCTAAAGCCGTAATTTTTGAGAAGACATTTCTTAATCATTTTTATAGGAATTCTTTCTATAATTGACATTTTTAATTTTTGTTGCTTTTTAATCATTAATAAAAGTTTAATAGTTAAGAATTCTTTTTCTAAATTTAGTCCAAAATGTCGAGTATGTTATAAATTTGGAGTTTTACCGAAAATGTAAGCATTTTTGAACTTCAGGATTTAAAACTCCTGATTTTTGTTCACAACTTTTAACTAAGAAGTTTAACTAGAAATTGAGACTTATTTTGATATTTTGATTTTGTTTCAAAAAATTCGAATTTTTTCTCAAAATTTCGGCATCAAAGTGAAAACTTCGGAAAAAAATTTCAAATTCACCATTAAAATTTCGATCTTAGTTACCAAATTTTGACTTTAATTAGGACTTTTTTTACTTTTAATCAAGACCCTAGGATTGTATATTTTGAAAAAAACTTAATTTATAAGATTTTTACAATTTTTAGAGTTTAAAGAAGCCAAAATTAGTCAAAATTTTGAAAAAAAAACTGGTTTTTTTATTTCAAAATCCTCTTAGGTATTGGCAGTGGTTTAAAAACTTTTCAAAATATTTTGATATTTCTCTTTCGACATTTAAACTTTTTTTAAACATTTTCACTGTGGATTTTGGGAAGACAGTAAAGGTTTTAAGAAACCTTAAAATTTTATCTCTACATTTTCTTTCAAATCTTCAAAATTTTTAGAAAATGTTAAATTGGGATACTTATTAATTGATTCGATCTTTTTGAAATCTGGCCTTTTTCTCTAAAATTCCTAATTTAAATTTGCCTTGCCGTTCTAATCATTTATCTTTTTTTTTTTGAAAATTTTGACTTCAAACCTTTTTTTCCATAATTTATGGCTTCTTTTTTTCTAGAGATTTAAACAGTAATTCTAAAGGTCAACTTATTTCTAGAATCTAGGGTTTAAAAAACTGAAAATTGCAGGTTCAAACAACGACATTTGTTAAGGGTTAACATATGACATTTTTGTTCGGAATTTCAAATTTTTAAAAAAGTGGTATATATTTAGAAATGACTATTAATGAATGTAGTTTTTTTTTAAGTTTAAACCCACTCGTAATTAAACTTTTTCTAAAACGACTTTTTTCACTTCAAATATAAGCTTCTCTGAATGTTTCAAATTAAATTCTAAAATCCAAGATTGAGTTTAAAATTTTAATATAATGTTTGCTACGAGTATGATATCAAATATGAACCGGAATTTGCTTTTAAATATTTATTGATATAAGACATTTCTAAGAAAGTTAATAACTATTTTTCCATATAATCTTCTGATTTTGTTATGCATCATCATAAAAAGAAAGGAGACGTGTTTGCAGCCAATTGTGCACAAATGTCTCAACAGCAGCATCATCATGGCATTGTTCACCTCCTAGAGCTTCTTTCAGTGGCCCAAACATATAACAATCGCATGGTGATAAGTCGGGATCATAAGGAGGGTGTTCTAATGTTGCCCAATGCATTTCCTCTAATTTTTTATGTGTCAGATTGGCTGAATGGGGGCGGGAATTGTCGTGAAGCAGCATCACATTTCTGATCGAAAATTCGAGCCTCTTCCGCCGATTTGCACGTTTTGATTCATCCAATAGCTAGCAATAGTAGGCAGCATTAACCGTACGAAGTTCATACAGAAAATCGACGTGTACAAATCCTTTAAGATCTCAAAACACTGTCGCAAGAACCTGTCCAGTTGAGAAGCGAGTTTTTGCCTTGACGGGTGCACCTTCCCCTTTCTTTTCCACTCCATGCCTGCTTGTTTAGATTCAGGGGTGTAATTGTGGACCCAAGTCTCATCACGTAACGATACGTTGCAAATACTTCACCTTCACGTTGAAAACGTCCAAGATGTGCTAACAAATCTTCAGACATTGTTGTTTCGTTCTTCAGTCAAAAGACGAGGTATCCAGCTGCCAGAAATTTTTCGAAACCCCAGCTCATCTGCAATGATGGATTGAGCCCTCCCAAAGCTTACCCCTTTCCGAGCTACAATTTTACCAACAGTTAAACGGAGATCACCTTCCAAATGGCGTTGAAGAGCGTTAATCTTGTCCGCAGTCACACTAGTCCAAGAACGACGAGCAAGGGGCTCATTTTCATTTTGAGTTCGTCCTTCAAAAAAATTTTTGCGCCATTCATAGACTTGAATTTTCTTCAAACAAGTATCCCCAAACTGTGCTTCTAGTCTACGAAAAATTTCGGCGGGCTTTACACTTTCAACGGCAGGGGAAATTTAATAATAACGCGCTGCGCGTCGTGCGGATGAAACTCTTCTCACTCTTTGTATTTACGACTGGCGAACGGCGGAATTCGCTTGAGCGCAGGAAGTCACGTGATATGCCCACCTAACATATCTAAGAGTATGCGCACACTCCTGACGCTTTCATGGCGACATGTTAGAAATTCCAGTTTATATTTGATTTACCCTCGTAAAACAAATGGATTTATAAAATGTTTTCGAAATGGCCTCTTTAATAATAAATCATACATATCGTTCTTTTCTGACGGTGACAACATTATTTAATGAATTTTTTTGCTAATTAATTAAAATGTTATTTAAGATATCTTTAAAAAAACTTAGTTTGCTTCTATCACTGACACTTATAAGCTTGACATAACAATAATAAAATTTTGACAGCCATGTCCTACTATTTTAACTCATAAAAATCACTTGTTTGGTTTTTCAGATATGTCATACATGGTTGTAATTAAATTGTTTTAGACTATTCCGCCGGGGAAAAATCCAATATGGCGTCCATAAGAAAAAAGTTTACAATCGCATATTGAAAACTAGCAGAGATAAAGAAAATCTCACTTTACCATTGAAATACAGCAAATAATTCATATGCAAATATCAAATTTCGTGAAATTATCTTTATAAACAAATAAGATATTTCAATAAAATAAAAAGTTGCAATTTTCAGTTTTTTCAAAATATTTCAGGCATCAGGTGAGATATGTTAAATCTGTTTTTACAAAAAATAAGACAAACAAAATTACAAAACTTTTTTGTAATTTAACTGGCTCTGTATCTATAATGGTGAGGCGTGAAATAGTACTAACCCTGTATATACTAAACTTTTCTCAATATTTCTCCTAATTTTAGACTTTAACGCTTATTTTCCAAGGTTTTAGCTGTTTTCCCAAACTATGAGTGTACACTTTCCACTTTTCCTTCTTTTTTAATCTTATCATCAAACTGTCCATTTCTACCTTTTTAAAGTATCTTTTTTCTCCAAGTTTTGAGTTTTAAATAGGAACTTTGGTAAAAATTATAACATTTTGTCAAAATTTTGATTATTTCGACGTTATAAATAAAATTTTTATTTTTGTCGAGATTTTGTACCTTTATTTTTTAAAAGTCCAGTTTAGTTTTAAAAATTCAACCTTTTTTCTCAAAATTTCCTTTTTAATTTCCTCTTCTAAGCGAAATTTTCATGTGAGAATATGTACCCCAAGCTACCTACTCTAAACCAAGCATCCTAAGGAGCCTTATTAGAGCATTACTTTCCTATTTAGCCCCCCAGAAAAAAGTACTGGATCTACCCTTTTCGACAACAGTCTTTTCAGAAGTTTTCTGGCAGGTCCATTTGTCAATTCATCACTTTTCATTGAGGCTATATTCTCGTATTTCAATGGCTTTGAAAAAAATTATTTTTTATTGTGGGGAAATAAGGCCAATGAAAATTAAATTGAACTGGACTGAAAGAAAATTGTCTATTTTAAACATTGACATGGATCTTCCTTTGAGTTCATTAACCAATTAAAAGAATATTACAAAAATCACAACTTCCTTTTCTCGTTTAATTTAAAAAGTCTGTCTGTCGTAAACAATATGAATCAGAAGTAATTGTGCATCATTTTTGTCGCTTTTGAAATTAAATACGTGTCTACCCTGTTGATCGTGATTGAGTTGTGGGTTCATACATTCTACGATTGAAGAAGCAATTATGCATAAGGTTGTCTTGGCATTAGTCATTCAATTACACGAAATTAACTCGATAAAATTCTTGGAGTTTTATGATTATTTGACTCATTGCGAAAATAATTTATGAAAGCTATTATTTTTTTCCACAAAAAGATACAACTACAAATGGTCTACTCTCATACAATCTAGAATTGAAATATGGTGAATCAATATTATGTCTATTGAAACCATTATATCATTATACTCTTTGTGGCTGATTTATTTATTTATACATTAACATTGACATTGACAGTGTTAAACTGAAAGTTCTTTCCTTACTTGGCGTTATTTCAATTTACCTCATAAAAATATGGTCTATAATCTGGAAGTTGTTTTTTTATTTTTTTTAAGTAAATCTTTTCAAAAAATTTACTTATATTATTAGGTTGGTAAAAATTATATATCAAACAATCAAACGTAATGTTTGTGCATTTAAATTTGTCATGTACAATATCTCCACAAGCGTGGTCAATTACGAAATGACTTATGCCCATCATGATATTGTCTCAAATCGAACACTACCTTCAATTTCACTGTTCATTTTTTTCTGGCAAAAGAATAAACATAATACAAGCTATGCCGGCTCTCTAACAACTAGGAGAATTTGTATGTTACGAATCTATATGGGATTATAGTATACGGCTAGGAAAATTTACTTTATACTTTTTGGTTCGAAAAAAAAAATATAGGCAACAAATTGACGAAACCAATAAACATAACGAAAGGTCTGAGCAAGGATGCGGTCTATTACCCACACTCTTTAATATATTTGTACAACAGGCTCTACAGAGGTGGTATAAAAAATGGGGAAGGCTGGGCATACCGATACAAGGAAATATATTACACTTATTACTGTTCACGGACGACAAAGTTATTTTTGCACAAGAAAAAGAGGACATGGAATATATGATAAGGAAACTGAAAGAAGAATACGAATTATGGGGACTTAGAATAAACATGAGCAAAACTGAATGCCTATGTATTGGGCAAGAGGTTGAGATCTTAATCTAGAGAACGAAGCTGTTAAACCTTTGGATATGTAAGATCGACAGTACACCGAGATGGTATCTGTATAAGAGACAGAGAAACAAAAATAGCACGAGGAAGACAAGCTACAAGAGCACTTCACGGATTGATATGGAACAACCATCTTACTAAAGAGAGGAAAAAAAAGGATTTTCAAAGCATAGTACAAAATATTACTCTATATGGGGCAGAAGTATGGGCAATAAGGAATAAAATAAGAACAGTCGAATTCGACTTTATGAGACGATGCCTACAAATAACAAGAAGGAACCAAGTGAGAACTGAAGAAAGGTGGCAACGGGTGGAAGTAAAATGTTCAATAACAAGAAAGCTAGAAAACAGAGCACTACAGTGGTACGGACACGTCCAAAGAATGCCCGAATACAGATGGTCAAAACGTTTATTAGAATGGGAACCGCCAGGGAGACAACGGAGAGGACGACCGGCATTAAGATGGGAAACCTATATTGGACATGCAATGATAGATAAAGATCTTAAAGCAGGGGACTGGGATGTGAGAAAGCTATGGAGAGAAAAAACGACGAAATGATAATGGGAAAGAGCCGTAGAAGAAGAAGAAAAAGGTCTGATTTTAAAACGTGCCAAATTTGTAAATTTTTTTTTTCAAATTAACTATTTTCAGCTGTTTTGTTTTAGATGTGTGAAATTTTCCGATTGATTTTAAATATCTTGACGAAATTATGACAAAGCAATTAACTAACCTTGCAAACTTATCTGCTTCTACTTCCTACTGAAGTTTCTCTTGGCTATTTTAATATTCTTTTTCTCTAGGAGCCGTTTGCCTTCGGTGGTTGTCTCTAACCATTGTAAGAATAATCTCTAATGCACTATTAAATATTATCTAATTATTATTATTTTCTCTTTCTTACTTCTTCAATTTTATTAGTAGGCCTCAAGACATAAACCTCAACGTGCTTTTAATAAATTACCGTTTAGCTACCATTCGCTAGGTGGTACTTTAACATTTGTGATACTTATATAAAGGAGTAAAATGTTATGTGCACCTATTGGTTCAAATTTTTTTCTATTATCAGCGGATAAAATTAGTGATTCTACTGCAGGGCGTTCTAAGGCTAAAAGATTGATTAAAAATCAACCGTAATATGCGTAAATAGTAAATTTTCTAGTAGATGACGATTTAGAACTTCCATCATTGAAAGGTGAATTGGATTTAGAAAAAGTTAGTTCTTTTTCCTGCGCCGATAGTGGCATACAGTAACTACATATAGGGTGACAATTTGAAAAGTAGCAATCGGGAATATCTCCTAGAGAAAAAATGCTATCATTACGAACCGAAATACATCTCAAAGGATTGAAGGAAGAACCAAAATGAAATACTTTTTGACTCATTCTGCCTCATCCCTTAGCGAAATTTAATGGTCATTTCGAACTTTAACTGAATCAAAACTATTGTTTATGTCAGATCAAACACCGAAGTTGAATCAAAGAAAGAAAAACAGTTTATTTCAACAGCAAGAACTGAAATACATCTCTAGGAATTTAAGGGGGAACCAAAATAAAGTAATTTTTGATTTACCTTGCCTCTTCCCTTAGGCGGTAGCCACTTCAACTTATTTGTTTTTAATACGAACCTATCTTGTACTGCACATCTTTGGAAAGCCCGTTGATTTTTTCTTTACAGTCTTATAACAAAGTATTAAATCCTACGATTAGTTTTTGAGATATGTTTGAATATGTTTTTAAAACTAATAATTTTAATTATCTCTTACACGAAAAATTCTGACAAAAATCTCAATAATTTTTCTAAAAAACCCACCCTGTATAATACGTCGTTGAAAAGGGGTTTTTATTTTTCTTTATAGATGTCAATAAGCTAATAAACCTTTCCAACGAGGTATCACAGAGGGTGGTTTTTATTTTAGAAGAATTAACAGGGGTGGCTGGTCCATAAGACGAGAGAGTTAAAAAATACATTATTTGGTTTTCCCGATGTGTATCTGAAACCTTTATGACAGAGTTTTTTGCCTAAGAGATAATCAGAATTATTAGTTGTCAAAAATTTTGCTTATTTTAAACATCGGTATCTTAAAAACTAATCGAACGATTTACGATTTTGCTGCAAGACTGTAAAGAGAAAGCAACGAGCTTTCCAACAATGTACCAAACAATATAAGCTGATATTAAAAAAAATGGAGTAGCTACCCCCTAACAGGTGAGGCAAGATGATTTAAAAAGGACCTTATTTTGATTTCCCTCCAATCCTTCGATATGTATTTCAGATCTTCTTGATAGTAATTTTTGTCTAAGAGATATTCCTGATTGATATTTTTTAAGTTGACACCCAGTATGTATCATATGTCAGAAAGGGCAAGAAATACTGCAAAGCAACTGGTTCTAGTTCTACCATTTAAAACAATGTGTTAAAAATTGTGAGTAGTTGGAGATCAAACATCATCATGTTCGTTTCTCAAATATTAGTTTTTATTTTTTTTCTACAGTTGAATTATCTAAAATATGACATTGTCATCTAGTTCTAATTTAAAGCTTCACGTCTCTCGCTGATCGAAAAGTTACTTGAAATCGATTGTAAAATCTGCGTCCGAATAGAACAAGACACATGTTAAATATCGATCGAGTCTATATTTTAGCGATAGATATGTACAAATAAAAAAGCGAATTAATAAACATGTGTTTAAATAGTCAATACTGAAATGAGGAAAACTCAAGTGTGTTGCATTAAAACCCATAAGTCAGTGCAAAACTTACGGTGGGTGGGAATTTTTATCATTTGACATTATAACTCCATATTTTTTTCAAAAATAATATAACAAAATGTAGTTATAACATTTGTATTGGTGATTGTGTAGTGTAAGGAACTCTCTAGAAACATTTGATAATGGGAAGCGGCCGCGAGAATAAATCATATAGCAGATAAGCACTCCAGACGTTTTCGCAAGCAATAATCTTATCTGTACGGAGATCCGTTCTAGAAACCTGAACGGTAGCTATAAATACACGGTCCTCTTTCCCTCACTCAGTTAATTAGTCAAATAGTCTGACAGTTAAGGTAAATCATTATCGTAGTGTTCCGAAATAAGTTGGAAATAAAATGTTTACAATTCACGAAGTTTTAATTATCGAACCGATAACACGCAACAATAATGAAGGAAACGACGGTTAGTGGACATTTTCAGTCCAAAGTGTACATGTTCAACCATCTTCAACTTCGTTTTTAAATAGAGTTCTGGTTATTAAACTTGATTTTTTGGCTTGACATTAAATATACTGTTATGCACCACACATAAAGTGTGCAATAATAAAAAGTTGCGAAAAATGGCTAGATTTATAAATTTAAAAACTAAACTTAAACATTGGGAATTTTGAGAAGAAATTAGAGATTGCGAAATCAATCTCTTCTTTCTAAAAAATAATATGGAACTTCCAGCGCAAAAACTTATATAACCTGGGAGCTGCATATTTAGAAACGTTTTTGAAAATCTGAATAATTTCTTATCACCTTATCATTAGGCATCAAAAAACGCTGCATATTTTACCACTTCCGAAATACGAATATGAGCATGGAATTTGGAACAAGCTGTATACTTTACCCATATGCTTATGGAAACTTTTCCCGCACTTCATAGGACAGAGTTATTAAAAGTGTATTGAACGTCCAAATCAATAGACTAATAAAGTCACAAATAAACATTGAAAGGGGTCACGAATTGAGGGACTGAGAAAGTACCCATTTCGCATACAATGCGAATCCTTCAAAATCGCTGACAGTCTGTGGTACTTCCATAAATCAAATATATCGTCAAAGCAATGAAATAGTTAAAGCTTTTTATCGCAAATACAACGATAATATGAAACTATCCAATTTACAAAATATACGTTATATCCCATTGACAAAAGGGTTGCACACACCATACTCCCTTGCACACAATCTTAAAATTGATATAATAATTCGCTCAACAAATGTTATACAAATAATTTTGATATTATTGCTAGATTATGAACTTTGTACTCACTCAGTACAGGTAATTTTACATTATTTGAATCTGCAACATGGGAAACTCATTACTTCCTAAACTGTGAAGGAAATGTAACATGATGGCAATCAAGTAAACGGTGCTGTAATCAATATATCAATTTAAATTACATGCTTTATGCAAAAACTTAAATACGTATCCTATTGCACATTAAATTTGCATTTACAAACATCCAAAAAATGATAATGTACCTGATATCTGTTAATAAACAGTATTAATTAAAAAAATATACAGGAAATTGTGCCAACCAACTGAAAACGAAAAGTTAATGACTGCTGCAAAACTATATCCGACAAAAGAAGACCCATCCAGTTTTTCTTTCAGTTATTATGTGTACGCGTAAAAAGCGTCAGTTCTTAATAAGTTCTCTAGAGGCTAACATAAATTTAACCAGTTCTGAGAAGCCTTCCAACATGTTTAATGATTGCTTTAAGAAACAAAAATTGCTAATAACAGTTATAGATATTAATATCTTTAAGTAAGTTTCGTTTTCATTTCTTCATGAATAAACTTATTGAAAAACGACGGAACATACATTGCAACCACAAAAACCTGAATATCTGGAAGCTTTTCGCCTCTTGCTGTTCGTGAATCGTAACAGTCCAACGAATATTGTATTTTATGCACCCATGTAATGTTACTTTGTAGAGTGGTACTTCCACTTCGCCAATACCATTGAAAACTAGCTATACTAAATTTTTATATCGACCTATTAAAAGTAAAACACCGAGACCTAAAATTTCAGACGAAGCAAGAATACTCCTCTATCTATGCTATTTTTCCCAGGGTTGGCACTTCAATGCATAAAGTTATTTTTAGACAACGCACAATCAGAAAAAATCTTATCGAACTCGATACATCGAAGGCTTCTGTCCTTGATGGCATCCCCGTTATTGTTCATAAGAAGTGTGTTCTTAAGCGGACTTTTTACAATAAAGGTGTATTCCTCAACATCTGGAAATCTGCTAGAGGGTGAAACCCTTTCCAAAAAAGGGGGAAACGAATCGCCTTATATATTTATTGACCATTATTTCTAAAGTAGGTAATGTATAAAGTTAATAACATCGAGATCCTCAAATATCCTTGTTATACATGTACGAAATTCAATCATGAAAAAAAGGGAAATTTGAATTGTAGCACTGAATATTTCAAAGGAGTTCGACAGGTCTCTTTTTGCCGAATCAATATCTTATGGACTTCATGAATGTCTTCAGAACATCATTGTTGCTATCGCATCTGAGGCATTTACAAATGATATAGAGATGTTCCAGGGGATAGCACGACTTTTAGACCGATGACAAAATATCCGCGAAAAAATATCCTCGAAATAATATCCGCAGATAAAATATTCAACAGACAAAATATACCCAACAGATACCTAACAGACCAACACATACCCAACAGACCAAATATCCTCAGATAAAATATTCGCTGGCAAAATATCCGAACGACAAAATATCCAATCGACAAATTATCCGATGACAGAATAATTGACAGACAAAATATCCGGTTTATAAATAAGATATGTTAATTTCTTTTGATCGACCCCCTAAACTATTGTCAAATATGAACAATGATATATTTTTGAAAAAAAAAAATCTTTCATTTCAGTTTTTTTATACTTTTGACTTTGCAGGAGACACTATTTTTTTCTGACATGTTTAAAAGATAATACATAAAAAAATTTTAACTTTTGTTTTACAGTTTTTTTGTAGCTCCTTAAACAAATTCCCCAGGTAGGGTGCAAAATATAAAAAAGAGATCCTGTACATATGTTTATTATTTATATGTATAGTACAGGTAAAAGTAGAGTTAGCATTTTTTCTAAAAGTTAAGTTAATATCGTTTTCCTAAGTAACTTGTGGCAGAAGATAATCTAACAATACAATAATTCCAGGAAACGTAGAAAATAATGGATTTTGTTCCATATATTTACATTTTCAAGAATGAATGAATTTCTTTCATACCTGAAATTAGTTCATTTAGAGTTTATCTGATAAGTTTGTAATGTTGATTGTAATGTGCCGTATTAGCATTTTATGTTATTAGATAATTTGTTGGATATTTTGTCTGCGGATATTTTGTCTGGTGGATATTTTGTCGTGGATTTTTTGTCATGGATTTTCCGTCGTCGAATAAAAAGTCAAGGTACTGTTCCAGGGATCTCTTCTGTGTCCTACTCTTTTTCTATTACTTAAAAAAACCTCTTAGCTTTAACTTTAAATGCGATATAGAGCTAGACAGATGATTAATTACCTTAATGTTATCCTTTTTCTCCTACAAACCATTGTCCGTCGCTGTTTGAGATAGCCTAAGGAAACATCAAATACAGCTGATTAATAGTGATCTTAAGATCGTTCTGGAATGCAAAAAGAACACTTTTGTTGACTTAATACCCCAAAAATTTAGGGCGCTCCTTCTTCAAAGATCATATCAAAAGATAATGCATTCAATATTCTGGTGGAAGGAAACCTATCCTCTCTAGGAATAAATAAACACCAAAATTTCAAAAAATAAAAATGTTCGAGCCATGGTCACGTTGGTCTTTTAAAAAAAGCTTTCTTTTTCGAGTTAAAAAGTACTCATCGCATCATCAACTCACTTTTTGCAAAGCCCTAGTTGGAGTCGTATTCTCGTGTTTAGAGTTTGGCTTTGACATACTCATTGGGCCTTTTCTATTCAATTCAAATTTGCCTAAAGTTGGAGGAACTCCAAAAAGTGAGCAGCGGCAAACATAAATGAACGTGCAATCGATTAATCGTTAAGTACACGTATATATGTATAAGGTTATTCAATTGATGATTGAGACCACAGCAATACATTAAACAAAAATCGTATTCTTGCTTGTTCGGTAAAGACACGTATTTGAGAACAGAATAACATTTGCAGCCAAATAACCAATCGTAACTAGCCTGATTGCTGGTAAACATGTGAATCGTTACTGAATTTGAATAAAATCGCTTTGTAGTGGCAATCCCTAAATTCGAAAACCTGAGCACGAACAAACATTAAGGGAGCACGATTAAATAATTGCCCTTGTTTGCTCATGCTGGCTCTTTTTGCGTATCCGCACCTTGAAACTCTGACCAAGTCTCTCCAGACAGTCTCTGCTCCAGACGCTGGAGCACAAGCGAATGGTTGGCGATTTGTCTCGTCTCTTGGACTTTAAAATACCCGTATTATATTATATCTTTACTATACGTCGTGGATATAAATATCAGGAGCCACGTTCTTTTCTTCAACAGAAGACAACTTGATGAATCCATAATAAATTAAATTGAAATGTCTATATTTGTTTTCCCATAATTTTCCAAAGGGACCATTACATCTTCTTCAAATTAAATGATACAATGGCTACAATGTACCTCATTTCAGTGCATAGACAACGTTTTAACCAAATGAGCTAATATTTAGTAACCAACCTAGCAATTTTCGTTTACTCTTTATGTTCGTATTAAATGTCTTCAATTCGGTCATGCGGTTAAGCACCTATTAGTATTAAATCGTTTTTCTTTAAGGAGAGGTTTTGAAAAAGTGTTTTAAATGCAGTTGATTTGATGCTGCTGCTAATTTGATAAGCAATATATCATATATTAATTACCTTTTGACAAATTTATTATTTGTGATTAATAATGCCACTGTCTCTTGAATTACGGTACATGATTGTTATAATGATAACGATCATGTAATAACATTTATAATTTATATCATGAAAAATTCATTGCATATATTGTATGCAATAAATTACAACCACTAAGTCAAATCATCAATTAAGCACATAGAATAAATGGAAATTGTTTCTACATCCAACCTTCATTTAGATATTCTGGAAGTTTGTATCATAAGTTTTGTCCGTTATGGTAAATGTCAAACAGTGCATAAATCCTATGTGGCGCCAATTTTTTTCGACGTGTTATAGTTTTAGCATGTTGATCAAATCGCATTAATTTAAATTGATAGTTTATCCAGAAGTTATCGGTATTTTACAACAGTTATTATATTTTATTTGTGTTATATGTGCCCAAAATTACATTTATATAAATAACAAATTAACTAACTAGAAAGAATGCTGCCGTATTAACGAGAACATCATTTCTATTTTTGATTATGTATTTAAATGGCTCCTTCAACTTGTATTTGGTGGTCAACACAAAAAATTTGTCTACTTTTTAGGTAATATACGTCAGTTGGATACGTTGTAATACTATTCAAAATATTAGTATTTCATGAGAAGCTTACGTTAATGATCCATATATCTAATAAGGTTTGGAATGAAATTAAACCGTAATTATGTCATATTTACTGCTGAAAATTGAAATTTCAGAGCGTTACAGGCCCAAGTAAAAAGGGCATAACATTTAAATTCAAATCATTTCGAAGATATCATAATTATGTAGAATTGGAAAATTATATTCCATATGAGTTTTAATATTATACAGGGTGCCCCCGTTTTAAGTGCCTTAAATGAAACAGGTGATAGAAAAAGTAATTTTAAGGAAAAAGTTTCCCATGAACATGTATCCAGAAACTCTTAATAAAAAAGATACAAGGTGTTAAAATTTAAATAAAAGAAAGTTTTTATTATTTCATTTTCAAGTTTTCAGAGTTATTTAAACTAAATTTCGCACAAGTGGTGTGTAGATGGAGGATCATAAAATAAGAGAAAATTAAGTTTCTATCTCAACCAGTGGCGGAGTTGCGGGTAATCGGTGATATTGTTTAAAAAAAAGTAGTATGCCACTAAACAAAATGAAACAAAATACAATGCTTGGATAAAGCGTTTAATTCTGAAGAAGAGTTTTTCGTTGATATTTCTTTTGCGTGCATTTACTATGTTATGTTTTACGTAGGAACTGTTCGAATACGATGTATGCTGGTCTTTAAATAATCCCTGTCTAACACTGGGAGGGGTAAGTTTAAGATGCTAAGACACTGGATAAAATGAAATGAATTAAGAGTTTTGGATAAACGTTCTTTCATATTTGTGACTATTGTGACAGAATTTAAATTTTTGGGACTTTTTTTAGTAAAAGTACGAGTGAGAGTGATGTTTTTTCCAAAAGTTACTTTTATTCAAAATTAAATATTTCACCCAAAACAGGTATTTTATTTTATTTCTCCAATGGTGTGCCGCGTTTTTCCTACAATAATATCACAAATTGCTCGTAACTCCACCACTGATTGAGGTAGACTCTTAATTTTATCGTATTTTATGATACTTAATTCATACACCATGTGTGCAAAATTTGGTTTAAATATCTCAGAAAACTTGAAAGTGAAAAAGTAAAAACTTTTTTTTAATTCAAATTTCAACACCTTGTATCTTTTCTATTAAGAGTTTCTGGTTACATGTTCATAGGAAACTTTTGGCTTAAAATTGTTTTTTCTATCACCTGTTTCATTTAAGGCACTTAAAACCGGGAACAGCCTGTATAACAGATATATATTATTTTTAACATCTACTGTAATTAATTACATTAAATAAACTAATACAGAATTTAATAAACTAATGATTGGAAAGCTGGAGCGTAATTTGATACGGTGTTATGAACTCACATGACAGAAATCTCGAAGTCTATGTACCCTTTTATCGAAGGTGCCAGAGAGTTGTATAATTCACGAGGTGGCTCATGTGCAGGTGCAAATTTCCTGACTGCACCGTCTAGACTCTGGAATATGCTAGACCTTTTTCGAAAGTAAGTGTTAGAACAGATGGCTTATGGAATTACAAATAATTATATCAGCCAATAAATAAACAAAGGGTAGCAATTTGTTGTCATTTGTTAGTTGGCGGTATAGTTTCACCAGTTTGCAGTTTTACGTGATATCTAAGCTAAGCACCTGTTGACCTGTGAAGTCGTAAAGCGTTTATTGAAAATCACTATTGCTGTGTTAGGGGCATTTTATGGGTTGATTCTTTTAAAAAGTCGAATAAGGCTTCCGAATACATGGGCAAAATTAAGGACACGAGGACTAAAATATCTTGTACCATATTCTACAGGCTGTAACAAATTAGTTTCTCATCACAAGGGTATCGAAATATCGTACCAGATACAACATCGATTAAATTGGCGCAAAATTGCTCAACTGGTTTTTCTTGAGATTTTTGAGAAAAAATATTGAATTTTCGTTTTTATTATTCCTTAAAGTTGTTTAAAAAGTAATCGGAAAACTAACTTTGTTGGCTTTTTTTGTTCTTTATTAGGAGGCCTAAAAAGAATTTTATATGAATTATTTTTATATTAGTTTTAGCTAAACTGAGAGTAGCAAGAATGTAATTTTCATATCAAAAGTAGTGATGTTCATGGGTATATTAAGTATGCAAGTTTCATTATATAAAAAAAGGAAGAGTCTGTTACAGCCATTATATGATTTTGGATTTAATCGAAATATGCATTTGATTTTACAATTTCATTTTTCCCAGCATGGAGTAAAATCAACATTATGAAATGTGGTTGTCTACATAAGCGGGTGCTAGTGAAAACTGGCAAATGACGGATTCTTGGTAAAGTAAAGTGTTTATAAAACTCTTGAAATAACTTCCTTGTAGCAACGCAATAAACACCTTAAATACTCATGCATATGCAAGTTGATAAGTATTATTGGAAAAGTTTCCGCGCAATGACATTAATACAGAGAGGACAGATGTCCACAATCTTACCAAACTGGTTAGCAATTGCCCCAGGCTCTCAAATACCTTTATATTCCACAGCACACTAATACTCTTCATGATGTCTTCAACTTATATATTATCATAGATTGGGGCTTACAACTCCTTAAATTACGCCAAATTGGTTTTTCATAGTTTTCAGCCAATTGGCTCGTTATTGAAATATGATGCTGTTAACCAAATTTCTTTATACATTCTTCTGGTCCCACATGCGCAATTGGTAGAAGAAATTACCATAAAAAAAATTACATTTTTTGATATATTAGGGTCTAATCTAGTAACCTACATCCTTAAATTGCCATGATACTCAATAACAAGTGTACAAAGGTTTTCCCACCTAGTGTGTTGCTTTAATTTCTGGCATATTCACGTACATATCGGGTTTAACAGGATCATGATACACCCCCTATTTTTTCTTTATTTATGAAGATAAAATTTTCAATGCTTGATGTATTTATGAGACGATGACATAAAAATGACATTCGTACTGCTGTCACTTTCGCTAAAACTGGTACCAACTTTTGATCCTGCATATTATTACATCTTTGGAATTTGCATATTTTTGTGGATGCAATAGACATAGAATGAGTGATTTTTAAAGGATCAAACATTTTTTTGGTCCCATTTAATTTTTTAACCTAGAAGGTCATGATGTCCTAATTAATCCTGCAAAAAATTAATTAGGAAAATTTGGGAAGCCTTATTTTCTTTGATTTTTTCCGCAGCTTATCTTATGTTCTTATTGAATAAATCTTCAAATAAATTGAAAACGAATATTTTGAATTCTTTTGGTTGTAACTTCAGTTCTACTGATTTCACAGCAAAAATGAAAATTTAGTTAGCGTCATTAATTATACTTTTTGGTGTTACCAGTACCATTACGATGCTATTCAAGAAAATGTAATTGTGACATAAAAACCATCTTTGTTAATTTTATCAGGTCTTAAAAGAATTAAATACTCCTTTTACCACGTCACTTCATATTTTTAGCGTTAATATGGCCCACTAGAATTAGTTAGAATTAGCCATAGCCTTCTAGGTTGAAAAATAAAATGAAACCAAAAGAAATCTTGGCTCTTTTTTAAATTACTTTTCTTTTTCAGAAAACTGTGCAGATTCTAAAAATTCAATAATATACAGAGTGTTCTATTTAAAAATTAAAAGTTTGTATCAGTTTTAGCGAAATTGACAGCAGTAGGAATATCATTTTTTTGTCAATAGTTGACATTTTCTAAGTACATCAAGTGTAGTAAGTTACAAAATTTTATCTTTATAAATGAGAAAAAAATGAGCTGTACCATGATCCCGCTGGAACCGACCAGCAGGTATCACAAAGTTACATTTAACTTGGAAATGTATAGTCAAAGACGTCAACAGAAAAACATAACCAATGAGTAATTACGACTTGGCTAGAAGCTCTATCGTCCTATATCTTTGTTACCCGTTATATCTAAAGTGATGGAAAAGGTTATCAACATCGAGATTTTCATATATCTGGAAGAAAATAGAACCATCTCCGACAGGCAATACGGTTTTAGACAACAATGTTCCACTGGCGATCTACTGACATATGTTACTCATATCTGTACCTCAGCTATGGAAAAACATGGGAGGCTAGGGTTGTGGCATTGGATATCTCAAAGGCTTTCGACAGAGTCTGGCACCCATCTCTTCTCGCCAAATTAACAGCTTATGGTCTTCCTCCTGGACTCTGTCATTTGATATCCAGTTTTCTCGCTGACAGATCTCTTCAAGTCGTCGTCGATGGCGTCTCATCCGAGAGATTTGCGATTAACGCAGGGATGCCTCAGGGGTCTGTTCTGTTTCCTAATCTATTTCTGTTACACATAAACGATCTCTTAGCTAAAACTTCCAATCGTATATACAACTACGCAGATGATAGTAACCTTGTGTCATCTTTTTTCTCCGACAAACAATTATTTATCGCTGCTTCAGATCGACTAAGAGAGCAGCAAATACGGACGATTAATCTCGAATGGGGTAAGAACAATTTGGTCGACTTCAATGCTTCAAAAACTCAGGCCGCGGTTTCTCTAAGAAAACATCAAGGGATAATGCAACAAACATACTAATGGATGGTAAAATTCTTCCGATGGGATCTAGTCTATCTATCCTAGGAGTGAATGCGGGCACTAACTTATCTTGGGACGATTATATGCGCGCCATTGCCAAATCCGCCTCTCAGAAGCTAAGCTTTCTTTATAGAGCTAAAAAGTACTTCACGTCTCATCAGCTGTTAACACTATACAAAGCTCAAGCTAGGCCAACACTACAATACTGTTCTCATGTTTGGAGTTTAGCCTCAAAACACACTTTAGCTCTCTTGGATTCAATCCAAAGAGCCTAATTAATGACGAGAGTCTGACCGATTCTCTCGAAACACTAGAGCACAGGCGTAGTTGGTGACTTGTCTCTTTTCTACAAGTACTATCATGGAAGATGCTTGCAGGAACTAATAAGATTGTTCCCCCTAAGCGCAAGATTCTTGAGACATACTAGACGGTCGGTCTGTGCGGTCCAGCAGTGAGGACTTCTCTCTATGGAAACTCTTTTTTCTATAGAACTTTCAAGTTATGAAACTTGTTATCGAAAGGAATTTTCCCTAAAAATTACAACCTATCCTTGTTTAAGAAAGCAGTTCATTGCCATCTATCCTTGTTTCCGCATTCTACTCGTGGTGCTTTGAAAGCATAAGGGGTAACCCTTTGCGAGTGGATTAAACTTAAAAAAAAATCGATACTAATCAAGTAAGAAACATACGTGAACGTAACAAAAAAATACAGCAACAGGACTAGATGGGACAACTTTTTATACACATGTTAGTAGAATGGATTAGTAAAATAACAATATTGGATAACTGTTTCTCAAAAGATGCAATATGCCTTCGTAAAGTATTTGCTGTAAACTTTTCATTACAATTAGTTTCATCTGCGACTTTTTTTTGATGTGACTTTTTTTTCCTGTAATACACTTGTATACTGGATAAAATATTTAATAAAAATTTTGATGTAGTCAACGTAGTCGGACACCTTTGATTGAACGAATTATTAACTGCATACATTTGTTTTTAAAAAAAGATAGAGGAAGGGCTTTAAACTAGATGGTTTTGCATAAATAACCTATTCACAATCAATTCAACACCTGGCAGAAAATAAACTTCTGAGAGACTTAAAAACGTGCACGTCGGAAGCTATAGGAGGCAATGAAACAAATTAACATGTCACATACATACAATATAAATGCCGTTATAGCCCTATAAAGAAATATCTCTGCTGTATCTCACTTAGCAAACATTACATCACCACTGTTCATAAACAGAAAACTGCTGCATATCCCTCATTCTCTTTAAAATATATACAAGCATAACTTTAAGTCAACTGGTAAATAAGTGCAGCCTGGTAGTGTAGGTTAAGAATCATCTCATTTATTTAGCTATTACATATGACATTTAAATCATGATGACATATAAACATACCTGTTGCAAAGAAGCAAAATACATGGTCATAAGTAGAATAGGAGATGACAAGAAATAAGAAAAGGAACCGTCGACCATGCCTATCTAGGAGTAGTTGACAGTGGAAGAGATGAAACAATAAATATGGAGGAAAATATGAAGAGGTAGAAATATGACTGCAACAGTTACCCAATTCGATAAGAATGAGGAAACTGGAATAACTGAACCAACATTTTTATGAGAAAAATCCTGAAACAGGTCGATGTTTAAAGTGTGCCACTTTTTTCAAATCAAATGATGTTCTGTGACTCATTGAAAAAAATGTATTTAAGATGATTACAACGCGCTTTCTGGTTTTGTGATTAAAAATATTCATTTCTAACGTTTTATAGGATATTTGTCAGATTTCTTACTTAATACAGTAAATACCTATTATATATGCCACTAGTGTTTTAACATATTAAGTAAAAAATCTGCAATATACTGATTACTGGACTGCATCGGAGTTCTATCTTCGTATATATAAGTTTCCACCAGGCAAACAAACCATCGAAACCCCTATAAACTTCAATATTATTTTGCTGTATTTTGTTAGTGCTATCCAAATATGCAAAAATCTACTGTATATTCTATTAAAAAAATTTAAATTTATGTCAACACTCTTTATATGATTAGTACAATAAAATCAAAATAATTTTAAAATATGCTCCCTATAGATGTACGTCTCTGAACAAAATTTCATTTTAATATCTCTTCAGGTTTAGGTGCTATTCTCTGTCTACACACTAACGGCGGAACTTGTGGAGTTCGAAATTAAATCAAAATTTACTTAACGATTACCCCCAAACGGGGAAACATTTTTTTTAACATTTCTGCAAAATATGTCTTACAATACGAAAGAAATAACTGCTCTGTCAACTATGAAGTTAAAAAATTCACTCGAATTCAACGGGCGTTTCCAAGGCAATAACGTGTTGTGTTTAAGGCCGTTTTTAGATTCACGCGGGTAGCACCCGTCACCCGCGCGCGGGTAGGTAGGATACATTTGTTTGCAGCAAGTTATTTAGAATGGAACGGGTGGCCGCACGCGGGTGCGTCGCTGCAAACAAATGTATTCTGCCTACCCGCGCGCGGGTGACGGGTGCCACCCGCGTGACTCTAAACACGGCCTAAAGCAGTTCACTGTTACGGCATTTTCACATCTATCAGCATCGAAACGATATAATATCACGACAGCCTCTCTTTGACAAAGACAAAAAAAGGAGGTTTTATAAGTCTCTTCTGAGGTAAGGTAAAGTAAAAACCAAAAGCTCTAAGCTTGACTTCGTAAAAAGCAAAGCATTACAACCAAACATAGCCTCTCCAAAACCAGCGGTGACGACTACCAATATGAAAATTGATTTCATTACAAGCAGGCAAGGGATGTTCAATAAGTTGTTTATTTAAAAAATAACAACGAAAGATAGTTCTGCGGTCTTCAACAGTCATTAATCCTACATACCGTCGAGCCAAGGCAGTATCAGGAAGGATAATAGCTTAAAAATAAGTACAATGTAGTTTCACACACATATTTTAAAATCTTCAAAAATCTTAGTAGAAGCAACTAGTTCTACTTTTATGGGTCAAACTGATAAGAAGACCAGCTTAAGGAATAATTGTCTGAATGAGGACAGAATGAGGATGAATGTAAAGAACTTAGCTAAAAGACTTGAGAAATTCTTACACTGACATGTTTACTAGTTGCTGCCAACTATTGGTGGTGGTTTTCTTGATATGCGAAGGAAATTTGCGAGTATGAGTTTCTTGAAAAAACAGGGTGCTTTGCTTTTGTCAACATTAAGGAACATAAATTTCTGGTACAAAGATTATCCAAATCAGTATGAAGATGGGTCCAGTCTACTCACGAATAACGGTAAATATTTTTATGTCGTCTACAAACAACAAAAACTCAGATCAGATAACCCAAAATATTTACTAATGGGGTAAATAGAAGTTAGCTTTATATAGTTATATTTTTTAATAATAATTTATGATTTATAAAAAAATTGGAAAAATAATCATTTTTCGTTTTAGTTCTAGAGATTTATCAGACGAGAGTCATTGTTTCCTGTTTTTTTGCCTTTGTATTGTCTGTAATTTAAGTGTACTCACGCACGAATCTCTCAAGAAATGAAATATTTGGATCAGCACTATTTAACTATGAAACACCACTATCAGTAGATATTAAGTTCAAATACCTTCTACTAACATTTTTATCCAGTATATTGCATCTTATATCTATTAATATTTTCGAAAACACATAAATTATCCTGTAAAAAGTTATATCCCCTCGGAAGTTAATATATGAAATATGATACGTGAATAAGTCATTTAATAAACTTTATACCTTTAATATAAAATTTGCGTTAAAGTGCCTCCTTAAATACCGTAATTATTTCTACCAGTAAACATAAACAATAATCTTATAGTTATTTTAGTAGTTATTGCCAGTAAAATAAGGAAGGAAAGTGGCCTAACAAGGCCATAGACTTAATAAAAGCATAGTTGCCACCTGCGATAGCGATTATTTTACGGAAATCCAATAAAATTACGAAATCTCAAGTTTAAACGTACTGCTAAGAATAGCCTCTAGTCTACTGCATAAAATTTGTAGAAATGGTTGTATTGTGTTATAAAGTTAAATACATATTTTCCGGTCTACACATAGACTAACTAACGCCGAGAGCCAGCGTCATGCTGTCTAGAGAAATTTAAGATAGAGGCCATATACATCGACATTAATGGTATAATTCGCTCATTATTACCATAGCTGTTAAACTTTGACATTTCAAGCAAGATTTCTATTATATAAATAAACTTTTATCTAATTTATACACATTTAACCTTTAGCTTTATTATACAGCACGCATCTTATTAAACAAATCGAATAAAAAATTCACCGTAATTATACTCTACTACTTCTGCATAAGCGAAGTGAAGTCCTAGTAATCTAAAACATTATTTACTCCATTTGAACTATTAAAATAAAAAAAAAATCAGGTTGACTGAAATTAGTACAAATAAGTCGACAATACATGCAAGTGTTCTATGGAAAGTTTTTCTTTCTGCGCAACTAAGGGTGCGTTTAGATTAAAGATTTACTGCATGATAGAAATCACTAAACTAAAGCCTAAAAGACTAAGCCCTAAGACTAAACCTTACCCGTTTACACTATGGCATAAATATAGCTGAATAAATTTACTGACACTTCTAGCTGAGATAAAGTGTCGATATAAAATGTCTTTGCTACTTTAAATAATCAAAATTTGTCTAATTAAATTTGCAAGTTACCTATATGAAATAGTATCTCAATATTAGAGGTGATATACAATAGTTAGTCGCATGAAATATCTTGAGAGAAAGTAGACGACTACAATTTCTGACATATATGTCAGACAATGGCTGGAATTTGTATCAACATTTTATGTCGTGTAATTTATTGCAGCTGTGTTATTAGTTTCAGATTAGCTTCTCTCAGGATGGTTTACACATGATATATTTTTATGTCAGAGAGAAATATACGGAATAAAGTGCACCCTAAGTAGATAAACTTGAAATAAGTTTACCAATATTGTAGTTTCATTGAAGTCGTTGAAATTGCAATAAAACCATCGAATCCGCCCGATTTCATCTGCGAGGATATATTTGGTAGAAGTTTGATCAGTGTCTTTCCCAAGATTTTAAAATCGTTGGGAAAACCATAAGTGATTTTTTCACTCCCAACTCTATTTCATATTGCGTTTCTCATAAGGATCAGTTACAATGATTGTAAATAAAGATGTTTTGCTCGATAGTAAGTATCTTGTTTAGTGAACTTTCTGTAAAGATTTAAAGATAAAATTCTTTGGTTCAAGTTAGTGCGCAATTCCTGCAGCTTCCATTTCCATTACAATTATTGGAGTACGTCTCATTTCTGTATCGCCCATTAACGTTATAATGTGTAGTTTCTAAAGAACAGTTATTACCTCACATTATTGAATGTGTTCAAATTATAGTTCTAAAAGAAGCTTTGACATGCTTGTCATAATTTTGCCATCATTAATATGTGCAGATTACTTAAACAAAAAATCCAAAACAATTACTATGGCATGAAAAATTTTTTCGAAAATGAAAGCTAACTACATCTTACCCTTTTACACTCTACTTAAAAGAAACTTAACCTATAATATGCACAAAAGTTTTAAGGATATGAGATTCGTAAGATTAATTTTTCTCTAATAAACTACGATTTTCTTTAATAAAATTAAACGATTTAATTAATCATTTCCAAAACAAACATGGTTTTTTTTGATGAGTTCTAAATCGATGGAATTAAAAATGGCAAAAATTAAGAATTGTGAACTGCAGCTTAATATGTTATCTTATCACCCATAACATCCGTACACACAGTACCAACAGTTGTCCAATGAAAATTTTTAGAGTTAATCGCAGTTTAAAAATGTAGCAAATAGTATCATCCTAAAGTTTTTCTCTATCCGAAAAGCTATACTAGAACTGATTGTGCAAAATTACCCGAACTATAATCATTTTTATGACATAATATCGTAGTTTTCGGCATTTCTAGATAATGAATAGTTGCACACCACTAATGTTATGAGTTGTCCTAAATTTATCTTACATAGTTAAGTAAAAATGAGAGCGTCTTTTTTGGCAAAGATTTAGGGAAGTAATTGATAAGATTCTGTCCTAAAATCTTAGCCCAACGTCCCACATGCTAGTCGTTACTGTTAGTGACTCCAACACAACATATACCATTGTAAAATTCACCGTGCTGGCGTTAAAAGTCAATATATTTTACCACATATTTAAATTAAAAAATACATTCACAATATTAATTAATGTTTATATAGTTTGCCATCCAATTGAGATAACATGGTGAATTTTTTTCTGCACGTAACTCTTTTTTCTAATTTTACATCCTAAAATGTTTAAGGTTCAAGTGATATATGTAACGGCGTTAGTAGAAATATCAATGCCAGGAGTTCCATGTTGTTTGATTTTATTTAAAATCATTGACGGTGTCAGCACAGTCAAATATAATCCACGAAAAACGTGGAGCGCAATAAAATTGTTAATGACAAGTAAACTGTTCATGAATTAACTACGAATTACTGTAGGAGCCCCACGTTTCTCGTTTCAAATCTTACAAGTACATAGTTTCATGGCTACTGATAATTCATAATCGCAAATTTTTAAGACCATATGTATAATGCTTGGATTCTGTAGGCGTAAGTAAATTGCATGGTACTAGGAGAAATTATTTTTTACTCTTTGATCTGTTTTAAAATCCTGTTAAATTAAAACATCTATTTGCAATTAAATAATTATTTCTAATAACTCAAAAAATGTTTGCTTTATTTTTTACATAATGCTCATCACTGGAAAACCTATCTTTGACTTAATTTAACCAACATTCTAGCTCTTCAAATAAAGAGGTCCTAGTGGTGAGAGTCGAGAAATAGGCACTTTGTATGTACATCGATTAGCATTTATGGTTTATTGCTCGCTTCGCTTATAACAACCGATTTTACACGTCCGTTAAGGTTCGTTATAAGTAGACATATAAGGTTTGAGTATAAAGTCAGAATTTCGAAAAAAAAAAAAGTAAGTTCTGAAGTTCACATTAGAAATTCTCCTAAGTCAGTATTTCAGAATTAAGACCGACATTTCCAAAAAGTCATCATTTTAAAAAAATTTCGATATTTTGAGTAAAGAAACCGAATTTTGGGAAAAAATGAAAAATGGAAAGTTCAACGTCTTCTTTTTTTCTGTGAACAAAATTACTCTTAACTGGCGAAGTTACATTTTATTTTTAGTCGTAGAAGGCTATGAATCATTCCAATTAATTCTAATGGACAACGTTAACGCTAGAAAAATCTAATCACGTGGAAAAAGGGGTATTTCATTCTTTTATCGTGTGATAAAGTTAACAAAAATGGTTTTTATGTCATAACTTCATTTTCTTAAATGGCACCATATTGGTACTGTAGTAGCCCCAAAAAGTATAATTAATGGTGAATCCAACTATGTTTTCATTTTTGCTGTGAAATCAATAGAACTGAAATTACAGCCAAAGAAATTCAAAATATTCGGTTTCAATTTATTTGAAGAGTTATTCAATAAGAAAATAAGATAGCTGTAAAAAACAAATTTAGAAAAAAGACACTTCCTTAGCTTTCCTAATTTAATTTTTTTGCAGCGCTAATGTAGTCAATTACGGTTAATTAGGATGAGTCATGAACTTCTAGACTGAAAAATAAAATGGGACCAAAAAAATGTTCAACCCTTTAAAAATTACTCATTTTATGTGTATTTTATCCAAAAAATTACGCAGATTCCAAAAATCTACTAATATATAGGGTGTTCTCTTTAAAAACCTGGTATCAGTTTTGGCGAAAATTTTATGTCAATATTTGACATTTCAGAAATACATTAAGTGTAGCAGGTTTGAAAATTTTATCTTCATAAATAAAGAAAACATAGGGGGTGTACCATGATCCCGTTACACCCAATAAATTAACCAACAAACTACAAATTTTTAAAATAAAATAATTTCAAAAACAAAATTGCAATATGATAATTTGCTCAAGTTTCAGGACCACCCTGGGTGGAAGTAAATAACTATTTGATGATAATATTTCAATATATGTGCAGCAAAAGTCATTTTTGCAACAGCTAAAAAAGCTTGACGTTCTCTTCATCCCAACCAAAAAAAAAATAAACAAAAAAATAAAAAAAAGCATGTGTTCTAAAATGGATAGTGTTTCATTATTTTTACCCCAAACTGTAGAGTCGGTTTTCCCGAGTAAAAAAAAGTTCATATTAGTGCATATCTAAAAACGTGAAAATGTTTCGCTTCTAAAATTCAGGGTGCTAAAGTGTTAAAATGTCTTTAAACAATATTTTTATTAATATCTAGAGAACAATTCGTCAGGTTTTAATAAGAGATGCACAATTTTTTTGACCTGTGTGAAGTAACTTTTTGATCAATTTTATTGTAGTTCAATAGCAATTTCAGCCGCGTGCAACGGGGATTAGGACTTATTGCTGTTATTGAAGTAATCAGAAATACAACTTTTTTATAGTGTAATAATTTTTTTTTGATATCTCACTCACGAATAAAACATATAAATTATTTCTATGCATGCCTTTGAAAATATCACTTAATTCGTGAGGTGAAATGCTGTAAATCTTAAGCGGACTTTATATTTGTCTCACGTGGTTAATTAACGACATTAACTACAACTCAGAAGATCTACACACAGACTGATATTAAATGAGCTGCTACCAACTATGACACCTGTATTTTCGAAAAAAAAAGTAGCATTGCCACAAGTACAAAATTATTGTGGGGCCTATCAGACCCCAATTTACCAGCTCAGATTTCGAGAAACTATTTCAAATTTTATTTTTGGAATTTCAAATTTTAAAGTTCGCCAAAAAAAAATTAAAAATTAAAGACAAAGTTGAGATTATAAATTTAAAATGGATATTTTCAGAGAAAAAAAAAGTTCCAATTTTCAGTGGGAATTTAAGAAAAATATAAAACCGCGAGAAAGTTTGATATTTTAAAAATAAATAATATAATAATAATAATAACCATAAATTAAAAATTTGTATGTAAGTTGAAGATGTTATTGGACTTTCTGGAATTAAATGAGCTTGTAAATGCAACTTTCCTATTTAAAGAGACCCGACACTGCTATGGTGTGCCATATGTTTTTTTTTTTTGATGAAATATTTCTAAATTCTAGATTTAGAGTGGTTACTTAAATTTGGACCAGTAATTAGGACTCCATGGTGCTATCCATATGATTGAGGTGTCCTTGGTCATTCATTCAGATACCCAATTTTATTGAGAAATACTAAATATATAGAAATTAACAAAATTTTCAAATCACCAAACTCTGTACTTATGACATACAAATTGCAAGATTAGCTATCATAATGTGTATGGAGCTTAGTAGAAGTTTACCAGAAATTGTTAGAAGAGATTCGTGACTGCGCTGACAAAGCGACTCATTTGTCGATATGGATTTCGAGATCTTTGGAGTATTAAGAAGTTGAATGGTTGGAAATAGGTGCTGGCGCGAGTTTCCTCTTACACACTCAGCCATAATTTCCATGTTCGAATAGCAACAATATTTTGTTTTTCGCCTATTTTTTTATTTTATTATATTGTCAGGCATTCTTGATCAAAGATGAAATATCCCCAGTATTATTATTGACACTTATAATGAAAAGAACAATAAAAGGAGAGGAACTTGGTTTATTTGTTGTAGTTTTTTTCTTCAGATGGGTGCATTTTAGGATACAAGTTTATAGAAAAAAAAGTCTTATTTTGATCTCAAAAATACGCTCTTAAAATATGAATATGTTGCATTTTGAGTCACACTGTATATGCGTATGTGACGATAATAACAACGATCACATATTCATGTGACTTTGTATGCTCTCCCGACAAAAATCACTAAAAGGTGTTTTGTCTGACAATAATAATACAAATTACACCAAACTGACATATCCTTACGTGCTAATGTATCTTAAGTCAATATTTTTCCAGTTTGATATTCACTGGTCACAATATAGGAAGTACCGTTCTCTGACACCTTGCTTTATGGGTACCCTTCTACTTATTTTTAAATAACTGGGACACGGACACCTTAATTCTGGATATGTTTCTATAGTTCTGTGTTAAGTTGTAGTTAACGTGTTACTTTACACAGGTCGGCGTAGTGGTAGTTTCTAAAAAATTTAAAAAGTGAGAACAAGACGATATAAATGATGAACTAAAATTTATCTGTTTCACTGAATTCATCATTTTTAATTTTGAAGTTTACTGGAGTTTTTCATTAAGAATAATTTCGTTAGTCATTGACATAAAATTAAATAAATTCGTACTATAAAAGAAGAAACTTAGATGTGGTCAGTAATTCGATACATGTTTAGAAAGTTATTTCAGCCTATCATATGATATTGATTTTAATGAAAGTAGGTATACGTCTTTCATTGAAAAGAAAACTCATAAGATATACAATTACTTAATAAAACCTTTTCCGGCAGATACAACACTTATATAAATGAGGAGAATTTATCTTAAGAAAGCTCGGCTGTTGATTTACAAGGATATAAAGAGTAATGCAAACAAATTCAAATCAGGCATTACGTTGTGACAAAGTGATCTTGAAATAATTATGCATGTGTTTGCTGCTACAGGTAAATCTTTCCGTTACATACGCTGACTGACACCTTTTTAATAACACATGGTTTTGTAAATACACATAAACAAATTACGAAAGCGTATTTACTGGTTAGACCACTCTTGCAAGCAGCAAATAATCTAAATAAATGTATCACCTCGTACATTTAATGCTTTAAAATTTAAATGTCATACACATACTTTCAAAAATGTATCTCTTAACCTACTTCGTACCTCAGCCTCAACTTGCTTTTTTCTTCGACAAAATGCAGCTGTTTTCTAGAAAATGCATTTGATGCTCTCTTGCGTTATAGACAACGGTGAAAGTGAATATAATTTTACGAATTTTGTAACAAATTATAACCATTTCCTATCTATGAAATTGTATCTAAAAATTATGCTAGTAAATGTGTAAATTGTTAGTCAAGACCTGTGACAGTTTTGGTTTTCCTTTGCATAATTACCCAATGCCTTTGTCCTTTGATGCATTTTAGAAGTAATTAACATAACAATTTCAATGTATGTTAAAATTTGAACATATAGCAGACATTTAAACAATTTAACAGATGTAGGGTAATGGCACCATTAATTATCATTAGACGTACCTTTTTTTTTAAGATTAATCCACTTGCAAAGGGTAACCCCATTATGCTTTTCAAAGCACTGCAAGTAGGATGCGGAAACAAGGATAGATGGCGATGAACCGCCTTCTTAAACAAGGATAGGTTGTAATTTTTGGGCAATATTCCTTTCGGTAACAAGTTTCATAACTTGGAAGTTCTATAGAAAAAAGAGTCTCCGTAGACAGAAGTCCTCACTGTGTCAAGCTGAACCGCACAGGAATTTGCTGTCTCCGACTATCTAGTACGCCTCAAGAATCTTGCCCTTGGGGGGATCAATCCTATTAGTTCCTGGAGCATCTTCCATGATAGTACTTGTAGAAAAGAGACAAGTCACCAACCATATGCCTGTGCTCTAGTGTTTTGAGAGAATCAGTCAGACTCTAGTCATCAATTAGGCGAATCGCTCTTCATTGAATTGAATCCAAGAAAGCTAAAGTCTGATTTGGGGCTGAACTCCAAACATGAGAACAGTATTCTAGTGTTGGCCCAACTTGAACTTTGTATAGTGTTAATAGCTGATGAGATGTGAAGTACTTTTTAGCTCTAAAAAGAAAGCCTAGCTTCTGAGAGGCGGATTTGGCAATGGCGCGTATATAATCGTCCCAAGAGAAGTTAGTGCTCGCATTCACTCCTAGGATAGATAAATTAGGTCTCATCGGAAATATTTTCTGTCCATTAGTATGTTTGTTGCATTATTCCTTAATGTTTTCTTAGAGGTAACCGCGGCCTGAGTTTTTGAAGCCTTGAAGTCGACCAAATTGTGCTTACCTTATTCCGGAATAATCTCGAGATCCCGATTAATTGTCTGTATCTGCTGTTCCCTTAGTCGATCTGAAGCAGCGATAGATAATGGTTTGTCGGATAAAAAAAGACGACATCATCTGCGTAGCTGTATATAGGATTGAGTTGAAGCTAAGATATCGTTAATGTGTAACAAAAATAGAGTAGGAGACAAAACATACCCCTGAGGCACCCCTGCGTTAATTTCAAATATCTCGGATAAGATGCCATCGACGACGATCAAATGACAGAA
Organism: Dastarcus helophoroides; assembly: GCA_028583605.1. Taxonomy (NCBI): domain Eukaryota; kingdom Metazoa; phylum Arthropoda; class Insecta; order Coleoptera; family Bothrideridae; genus Dastarcus; species Dastarcus helophoroides. The sequence continues at coordinate 9,389,886 of CM053326.1, forward strand.
TGCCAGAAGGAAGACCATAAGATGTAAATTTGGCGGGAAGAGATCGGTGCCAGACTCTGTTGAAAGCCTTTGAGATATCCAATGCCACAATTCTAGCCTCACCATGTTTTTACATAGCTGAGATACAGATATGAGTAACATATGCCAGTAGATCGCCAGTGGAACGTTGTTGTCTAAAACCGTGTAGCCTATCGCAGATGATTCTATTTAACTTATTACTGATATCGAAAAAACTGGATGCATTTTTTTTAATACCACCAATTCCTAAGAGAAAGATTAGTTTCTTTGCCATAAAACTGCCAACTCGTTTTTTGTCAAAAATTAAAATTTTTTTACTAAAAATATTTTTATCTGTCAGTGTCATTTTACTAGTAATTGTCATGCAATAATCAATAATTGTCTTTAACTTTTCGAGTTGTTGTAAACAAATTTGAATCCTTAAGTTGCTTTGAAAAAAAAAGTTGAACAATATGAAGGTTTATTTATTGATTGGACATAGATGGAAATGTTCCTAAAATATCCAAATATGTAAAATGCGTATTTATTTATGTTTAATTTTTCCTATTTAATGTCTTTTCTTTTAATTTTTTCGATGTCCTTTAGTTCTCTTGTTTTGTGTTCTCTTCTTTTATTTACCATTTTCCTTTTTCTATCTTTTCTTCTTAAAAAATATAATTATTACTCCTTTGTTGTCGCGTTTCGAGGATTCTGTCAAAATAATCTTCGGTGGAAATGCGGAAAGGTTTTCCATGCAGCTAGAATTATCATCACTTTCTTGCACATTGCTGTCAAGATTTATGCTGCATTTTAAAAGCTTTTATGCTGAATAAAGGTGTCATATTGTAATTTGTGTTTGTGTATGTGTAGATATTAAGTATGTTGTCTTAATACCTTTTTTGTTGTAGTAATTATTTTTTATCCACACGCTTTTGGACACTGGTATCTAAAACTAATATCAATTATTAAGATGTGATTATGCTTCTTTCCTAAGTCGATTTTTTGTCGCTTTATTTTTGGAACTGTTCTAACATCTGTACGTCCAAAGAGGAATTCACATTCTCATGACTGAAATAGGACTGCCACTTGTAGCCATGCTTTTTTGGTTTACTTTAAATGTTTTATTAGTCCTTGAGTATATAATCCATTATTTGCATTATTTGAATTGTAACCAAAACTGTTTCCTCTATATATTAAAACAAAAAATGTCACTGACAGATCTACTAATACCTAGTTATCGTCATTGTGATAATTACTGGATTATTGCTCGATTGCATCCAGTAATTATCACAACCAAATTTTTCATAACCAAAATCTAATTATAAACCTAAAAACATTTTAATTCAAAGTCTATCAAACATACTTTATTTTTGTAAAAAAAATGGGTTCATTACAATAAAAACTGGTGAAATTTAAATTAAATTATTTGAACCTACCTTAACAAATTTGCTAAGAATCACAACAAAATATTTTGGACAAGGAACTGATGTACTGTTTTGTTTGGAAACGGTTTGTATGGGCTACTTCCACCAAACGTTTCATTTAAAATTGTTGCAAGTACATATGGAAACTGATTGAAACCGTAAGAGAATTAAAGTAATGAAGCATTATCTTTTTTTTTTTCAAAAATATGTTTGGTGACAACTACTGGGGTTATGACAATTATTGGTGCCATTACCCTAGTATTTAAAAATACTGTTAAGCAATTATTTTTTCACTAAAACTTCCATATTCACTACGTCTCTATATAATGTTTTCCATGAAGCTTGGTAGGTAAAATCAATTTTTGACGTTAATAATACATAGAAATACAGATTGTGAAAATGATTTTTAGTATCTATGAATTTTTGCATTTGTCTTCAAAAAAGAAGTGCATTTTTCAGAGTTCCCTAAAATTCGGGTGAATTTGATTTTTTAACATGCTTCATCTAATGTCTGAAAACGTATACCAAGCAACTTATTCTTCAATTTAGGAAAGAGAAGGAAAGCACTAAACCAAGTCAAATAACTCTAAACTAAAAGAGAAGGTTTTGCAAAGATATATTCCGAATAAGAATAAAGCTATTTATTTTAAAACACACAATGCACATTGTAGAATATTCGGCGTTTTCTAAAAAGCTTTTTAAATCTAATCTTCTGGAAATCTTTATATTGATCAAAATTGGTTTTCTCCTCGAACGGTTTCGACCTGAAATTTGACATTTTCTGTTTTCAGAAATCGTCAATTCTGCTTTATCAAAATGATTTTATTTTTTCAAAATTAGTTCTAAATTTTATGAAAATGTTGATATGTGAAAACTTTTTTGAAAATTTTATCTCGGAAAAACATTTGTTGGAAATTTCAGCTTTTGTTTTAAAATGTTAAAATTAGTTAAAATGTAAATTAAAAAGTAAAAATTTCAAGAAAAATAGTTTAGGCGTACTTTTTTTTCCTCAAAATTTATTTATTTTCTAAATATTTGCTTGAAATCTTAATAAAACTACCAAAGATTTCGATCAAAATATTTGTTTGGAAATTTCCAGAAAAAAAATACCTTAAAAAAATAGTTTTCCCCAAATTTCAAGACTCCTTTTATGAAATCAAAACTAAACAAAAAATTGAAAATTTTTTTTAATTTCGAAATTTTTTCCTTGAAATTCGACCTTTCCTGGAAACATAAATTTCTTCACAGGATTTGTTTTTTTTTTCTCAAAAAAAGCTTTATTCAAAATTTGTAGCCACTTTTTGGTGACTTCAACATTTTTTTCTCGTCATTTTGATTTTTATTTAGAATTCGAAAATTAAAAATTCTTTTTCCCAATAACATTTCCGATTTTTATGGAAATTTTCATTTTTATTTCAAAACACTTTCTTTTCTGATGGGGCAGGAGCTATTTTTTTCCGAAACCCATCTGTAAATATTGTCCTGATTTCATCTCTTTTTTTTATAGTAGAGGAGAAAGGACTACTTTGTCCAAATCCAGTGATTTTTATATTCATAGATAGACTTAATATAATTTTTTAAACATGCGCGTATAAATATCATTCATAAATAATGCTTAAAAACAACAAAATTGGTTTAGGAGGATACTCTACTCTGCCTGAGATTTGAGATATTCAAAGGAATTTTTTAAGATAAAAAGAATTTTTAAAAGAACCATCAATTTTTTTCCATGTAATGAACACTTTTAAACGAGTTCATTGTTTACAAAAACTTTTCGTATGTTTAGAATGATTTGCATTGAGATCGAATTATAATTACTCATCCCTTGATCCTGACTTTTTTGTCTTAAATGGTGTTAAATATATTTTCTGTTACTTTAACAAGTTTTGCTTTCTGGTTCAGGTTATTTAACTTTCAGATTTGATTGCTAATGAAGACTTGAAGGTTTTTAAATAAACAACCAACACTTTCCTATATATTTTATAGAGATAACGCACGCACACAGATACCGAAATCGAAAAGCAAATTCCCTTCAGTGATTTTGGTCAGTTGATAAAGAGAATAAAACATACTTTGCAGCTAATGCCTGCAGAAAAATTTAAATATATCATTTTGTTTTATTTGTTGAAAACATGCAACCAGGAGAGTGATTTATTATCAACAAAAATTTCGTACACATGTTCTTCCCTTTAGGAGGTGAATTTTTAAAAGTCGTTTCTTAGCGAATGCCTATTTCATATAAAAATTGTATCTACGAAATTTCATGCTTGTAAGTGTAATCGCTTCAGAGATTTCTTGATGACTGAGTGGTTGTCTTTATGTACCTTATTAGACACAAAGGTCAGTTGACTTACGATAAGAACACGAAAAAAAATGTATACTGTTTAAAAATAACTAACCATTTTCCAAGAATCATGGTTGTTACAAAAATCCGAAAAAAAACACGAAAGTGTCACAGGAGTTCAGAACATCCTGTATATTTTTTGCACATATTCGAATTTATCTCTCAAACAGACAATCATTTACAAAACGGGAGTACTAAAATAGAATCAACAAATAAATTACAGTGAAAAATTAATTTAAAAACTATTTTCTTGTACTTTTACTGGCTTAAATCTAAAGTATGACCCCATACATGCTAAATACCCTGCATATGTCCAGCGAAACAGAAAAGGTACCAGTGTAGCACGACTTAAGCTTAAACTTATTTGGTAATTTGTTAACCTTTTCCCTCTTCTAGGAAACATCATTTAGTCATCCTACCTGACTACTATCTAGTGTACCTGCCTGGCACTTTATCCCTCATTATAAAATAGCATAAGCTCTGTTGTAAATTACAGGTTTGCGTTATAATGGAGTAACTCCTGAAAGCAGTAAACCGTTAATATACCTTTTCCAACGTTGCCAATTGAGTTTTCTTGCAAATACAAGTAAATGAAATAAGGGGATTTAAAATAAAAGCATGGGGAAATTTAAAATCCATTGCTAAATATTCTAAAATGATTAGAAGTGCGTATTTAATTTTAAGGGAATTTCTAATAAATTTTTATAAAAACCTATTTACTAAATGATATTTTTTGCTTTAATGTATACGAGTATATATTGTGTGTGTACTAGAGATCTGCACTAGTGAGTAGGCATCGTCCGATTACAAGTGCACATACTCGTTTTATGAGTACAACGATGCCATTAAAGTAATCGTGACGTCATGAGACGAGTATGAGTAGTAACCGGCATCGCGTCCGATTATGTAATCGGCATCGTTAAAATGAAGATCATAAGCCATTAGAAAACACAAATATTATTATCCTAACATATTTATAACTAATAGCAATGCAAAACAAATACATCTGCAAGCAAAGAAGAATACAAAAGCAAAAACAACAACAAAACATGATCCAGGCGATAAATCAAATATAAGATTAAATAAATTTGGTTAAATTGACATTTGACAGCATGGATATTTGACAAATATTTCTGAAAGTCATGTCACATGTGCACGATTACAAATGAGTATATTCGGTACGATGCCAACGATGCTGTGATGCCACGATGCGACGATGCCAATTCCCCAATTACATACTCGGGAAAAGTAATCGGTGAGTATAATCCGATTACATTTATACTTACTCGTGCAGGTCTCTAGCGTGTACATTGTATATATTATATCTATATAATCTAATCTATAAGTAGAATGAATTCTTTTACAAAATATTTCAAATGCTTAGGTATAAATATATTAAGATGCATCCTAGAGTTGATAGTCAAACAAAGGACTTTTAACAGGAAAGTCCGAGCGGAGTCAAGCTGTCTCCCAAATAGACAGAATTTGACCTTCAACAGATAAAATCTTGAAGTTTTGGAACAACTCTACCTTCTGCAAAGTTTACCAAGAAATCTTATCTGTCATAATTAGGAACCTGCATTAGCAACAAATTTGTGGAATTGTCCTTTCTTATTATTACTTTTCTTGCATTTGTTGCCCCTAGAGTTAAATTATTAGACATACCCACATTGATTTTTATAGCGATGTGTATTTTTTTAGAATATTTATAAATCAATTTGTAGAAATTGTACTATTCTGTAATGAAAATGATTTCTCGAGGGTGTCTTTGGGTCGCCCAACTAACAAAATCTGTAAGTGCTAGAATTTTTTTTTTTAAATTATAAAAACGGGTGCCTTTTGTTTAAATGGGATATCTTTTGGAGTTAATTTTATTGGTTCAATCCCGTAAATGGGGACTGAGCACTCTTTTGACTCTTTTTACAACCATAGGCCAGCTCAATTAATTTTTGAAATAGATAGATAGTATAACGTGGAACATGCAAGCTTCTATCATTTAATTTACAATAAAATAAACTTCACTCAAAGGGTCACCTTGTCTTTCATATTTACCAATTGTTTACATTTTTATCTAATTTTTCGATGTTTGGAGTTAGAACATAAAAAAACAATCCTGATAATAAAACAATTTGTAGTTGGGTTAGATTTTCTAAAATAAACCCCAGATTTTTTAAAAAGAGAAATTTTTCAACACTAATCTATAGAAACAAAATTGTAGTAGAGTGTACTACTTGATAGAAATATTGTTGAACAATATTTTTTATAAGCAGTGAAACTTTTGTGGAGTGCTTTCCTAAAAAATTGTTTAAAGTTAAGGATTTTCTTTTAGTTACTTAGTAAATTATCATGCTACGACATATAAACTATATACAGGGTAATTTAGTCATAATGGCATTAATTTTAAGGGAAAATAGAGAAAAATGAGTATAATACCAACTCGTGATTAAAAAACAATTTAGATATTATTACGCTGAAAAAAAATTAAATCCCTTTTTCAACCGTCACTGACTCCAAAGCTCCAAGGCCCAGATAAACAGAAAGAAGAATTTACGTCTGCCCAGTTGAAACTCGGATGAAACAAATAAACAAAACATTGCTAGGTTATGTATAAATAACAATACGAAAAACATTAAATGATCCTGGTGGCACCGATAATTGTGGAAAAGTCGTTCGATGATTTGCTTTTTTATATGAAAATCGGGTAACAACGAATTTCAAAAGAAAGTTACGCGAAAATAAAAAAAGGTGAAATATCGAGATGAATGTAAACGTTGATATTAATGCTGCAAGTAATGAATTAAATTCGCTGTTGTGAGTGCAAGTGTTAAAAGTGGTTAATACTCAAGAGTTATTTCCCGAAGTTTTATTTTTTGTGACCCCCTGTGATACGATGAAAATTGTTCAAACCATGTGTAGTTTACTGACGATTTATCAATTTTTTGAGCTCGACAGGTCTAAAACAGTTCGGAAAAGAGGCACTCTAGTATTAATGTAAATACACTGCACTTATTTTGACTGTGGGTTATCATTGACATATTTTTTATAAACAACGACCCAACTGCTAACCAACATCAAAATTAAATAAACCAGTGCGTCGTATCGTTATTTATTTTGTAGAATTAATATTTTAGTTTGGGTGGTTTGTGTTTAATTATTTTTTGAATTTGCGTTTTAGTTTTCATCAGATCGATTGATTAACGAAACAAACAAAAATGTAAAAAGTTTTAAGTGCATGAAAATACAAATATTTATTCGTCAAAATAACTAACAGAGATTTGTTGCCCATTAATTAGGGATGTTTCGCCCTCGCCAGTCCGGCTTATCATTGCAGCTAGTGAATGGATGATAACGTGATAAGCGTCTGTTGCCGTAAGGCATTTAATGTGGTCAGTAGCGCCGGGCTTTTCGTGGTCAATGGGTTTATTTGAGTCTATTTTAAAAAGTCGAATAATTTTTTTTTTTTTGATTTTCTGTCTTTGCTAAGCCTTCCGAACACGTAGTTAAAATTAATGCCACTATGACTGAATCACCCTGTTTATTTTTTTCATTTTTAAAATATAATATTTACTGCACTTGAAAAAAAGACATTCGTGGTAAAGAGAATCTAAAACATTTCCAATGATGTACAAATCACAAAGACTGTAAACCCATGGTGTTCTGATTAAGGCTTTAAAATTAACACAAAAATATATTCCAAAAAAAAAATAGACTAATTTTTTCGTTCTTGCAATAATATGTTACATTTTCCCTTGCCTATGGGCCACCCTGTTATACATATATCTGCTGCTCTTATTTTTGAAATATCAAGTAGCAATAAAAGAACAATTATTGTGTGATAGTAATAAAATGGGTGTAAACTAAGTAATACAGTAAAGAATGCGGTACATATGACACTTTAACTGTCGAATGCTGATAGTTTGAATATTACATATCGGATTGTCTGAAATATCTTTTAAGTGACTGGGCAAAATCGTTAAGAATTTGAGTTAAATATTGCATTTAGTTCAGAACCAGATTAAACCATGTAGAGGCCCCTAGACAACGTGAGTCTCGGGACCCCCCCCCCCCTTAGGTAGGTCAAAGTTTTCCAAACTATGTTCCGCCAAAACTTAGAATCATGTTTAATGTACCAAGGATTACAAAAAAGGTAAACACGTTTAAGGAAATAAGGTCGTGGTTAAAACGGTCTACATTAGAAAGTGTATTTTTTTTTTCAAAAATCTAATTTAAACCAAGAATTTCTAAAAAAGAGTCGAAAGTCCAAGATTGGAATTGATATTTCCAAAATAAGTCTAAATCTCTGGAATGTTTACAAGTCTATGGTGTCTCAAAAATCATGAGCATTTAGGAGCTTTCTAGAAAAATAGCTCGAACAGTTCAATTTTGTATTTTTTTTGCTGGAAAATGAATTTTAGTGGAATTTAAATCTCAAAATTATAACCAATGATGCCGGAAAGGGAAATGATCCTTTTTTTAATAAGGACCTCCTTTTTTTATTATATATTTATCATAGGTAATATATAATTATACCAAAAATTAGTATTTCGATAAAAGGTCTACATTTCGAAAATAAGTCGAAATAAGCAATCCAGATTTAATAATACTCAGAATGTTCAATAAAACCCATACATTTTTGGTAAAATATCAACTAAAGAGACTTTTTTGTTCGAATTGCTAACATAAAAGAAGGCATTTTAACCCTAAAGCCCTTCTCTCCAAAATTAATTTTTTCTCAAACCTTTCCAGTTTTTTTTTAATTTCAAACTTAAACTCAAAATTTCGACCTTGCATTTTTATTTTTTTGTTGTTGAAATTTTCTCGTTTTTTTGACATTTTTTTGTCAAAGAGAAGATTTCAAGACGGAAATAGAAATGACACATTAAACTTAAAGCTTCGAGATTAAGGTTAAAATTTGAACCGAAAACTCGCAATTTCGTATTTTTCAGAATAAAGTTGAAAAGACTTTCAAGTCGAAAACATGAAGCAGCTTTATTGAAGATAAATATTGTCCCTGCTTTTCTTATAATTTCCACTTTAAATTCGATTTCGTTCCTTTTAACGGTTTCTTCTCGAAATTTTGAACTTTTACACTTCACATTAAAAATCTCAAAATCAAACTCGGATTTCGACAATTTTCGAGATTAAATTTGAAAATTCTAAAAAAAAACATGTAAAAATGTTCAAGACGTACTTTTTATGCTAAAAAAATATTACAAATTTGAAAAATGTTATTTATTTCCGCTTTGGGCCGTAGGGTAACATTTATTTTTAGAAAATAGAAAATATTTCTATTGACGTAAAATATCAACAAACGTTGTAGCTCCTCGTTAAAACTCATTGTGTCAAATTAGAAAAATATCCTTTAATGTATCCTAGAGATATGCCTAAAAATAGTTTTTATTTTTTCAACATCTGTATCTCGAAAACTAAGAGTTTATGAAATTGAAATACAGAACTTGTCCCCTGAAACAAAGGAAGGACTAAAAAACACAACAAACGTTGCTCTAACGCATTTCGACAGCCTAGCTGTCATCTTCAAAGAGATATTCTTGGCTGTCGAAACGCGTTAGAGCAACGTTTGATGTGTTTTTTTAATTTTTCTTGCTTTTAGGGGACAAGTTCTGTATTTAAATTTTTGAAGATAACCAAGGACCAATCCGTTCCACCAAAAAAGGGTTTATTAGCGACATTGCATATGATTTTTCACCATTAGTTTTCGTCGTAGAATCTATTGGTAAAGTTTGACCCATTCTTTAACGGATACCCTGATACAATGCGTTTGTAAATTAACAGCATAATTTTAAGAAACAATGGAAACATGTATGTTTTATAAAAAATTAATGGCATTTTGTTTTCTTTTTTGTGACCCTTGCGTGTATTCAACTTTATACAGGGCGTTTTTAAAAAGGTTTACAAGGTAAAACTCCATTTTTTTAAATAAAACACTTAGTATGTCGTTGCATATTTCGGTTGACGTTTTCGCAACAGCGAAATTTATTAGAAAAAATAAGTTTTATAGGAAAAGTGTAGAAAAAGATCGAAGCATCATTACTGGCCTAAAACCAATATTGTTACGGGCTTATTGGTTCGAATTGATTACCACGTGTGAATTACACCACCGTATTACCAAACTTAACTTGGATCACCACAACTGAACAATTAACTCACTTATTATTAACTTCTACTAACTCACTAATTACACCGACTCTAACTGATTGACTTGAGGGAAAGCTGACCGCCTTTTACAGTTTTGGCTCCCGGCTTCTAGAACTTTTCAGCAGATAAGGCTTTCTGAAACCCTTATCTGCCGTTTGTTTCGTTATCGCGGCAGCTTTTCCCTTATCAGATCCTTCTAGAAACTTTTTTTATTTACTAAATTCTACAATTCTATTCTAAATTCTATTCCATATATTTACATTGCGTTACAATATATTGGGAAAAAATAAAAATTTAAGTGATTTAACTCGAAATTCTGAAAAAATTTCACCACTAAGACGACAAACATTAAATCGAATATGATAACGAAGGCTTCCACGGCCAGAGTCAGTACAGGATATACTTCCTTCGGGATTGGACCGTGTCAAAGAACTACTAAAAGTGTTCGACGTTTTGCCCACCATCGTAGGGGGCTTCTTCAGGAACAAAGAAATAAAATACTAGGAAATGTACAAAAAATGAAAAATGAATAAAGAGGGCCCAATTTCATCAGCACGGCAACTCAATATGTCCACCATACCAGAGACGAAACTCTTCTGAATTGAAAATTTGATACAAATGATGAGAAACTTTAGCCAGAAGACCACGGAACTCAGTATGTTCACCATACCAAACTCTTCTGAGAAGAGTTTCGCCTCTGACATGGCGGACATATTGAGTTATCTTGCTCTGATGTTTTGAAATTGCCCCCTGTTTTTTCATTTTTCATTTTTTGTATATTTCCTTGTATTTTATTTCTTTGTTCCTGAAGAAGCCCCCTACAATGGTGGACGAAACGTCGAACACTTTTAGTAGTTCTTCGACAGGGTCCAATACCGGAAGAAGTATATCCTGTATTAAATCGAATATTTAGCAGCTTTTTGTTCAAGTCTCCAACTTTTAAGTCAAATTTAAAAGTTATTAAAAAAAAGTTAGAAGTCAAGGGCAAACTCTAAATTTTAATTGTAAATGCCAAGTTATAAAATTTAAAATAAGAATTTTAAAGAAAGAAAAAATGCCGCTTTTTCCATAAAATGAGATTTTTAAACTCGAATATTCAAAACGCTTAGAAAAAATCGAAATGAAGAGAAAATATCAAAACTTCATTAAACTCTTAATTATAATTGCATTTTTTATAAAAGTTTTTTTTAGTTTACCCCTTTCTTAAAATTGCCACCAGTTTTTACCTTTTTGTGAAAAATCATGATGTCAAACTCAAAATGTTGGCTTTTTTGACTTTTAACTCTAATTCAAACATGTTGACTTTTTCAAATAGATTTCAACTTATAAATTAAATTAATCAACTTAAAATTTTCTCATTGTCTTTATATTTTTTGTAGAAGTGTTAATTTCATTCTGGAAATTTATACTTTATCTTAAAATTGGAAAGTTTAAACGAAATTCTTAAAAAAATGAATGCAAAACCTTTCTGAAACGAAAAGACTGATTTTTCTCACAGGCCACGGGACATCTAAGCGGCATTGGGTCCATAGGCAATTGCTTTCATTGCCTATATGGAAAATCCGGTATTGGATATCATACATAATCGTTTGCAGTTTTTCCAATGCTAATTTGTACCATTTCTTCTGTGCAATCATCATTCATCAATTTTTATTAAAAATTTAAAATATTTAGATTATAATAAAAAACTAGCCATATGTAGATGATTTTTGGTTCAATTACTTCCTGGATTTCGCACAGATGATAACCCAAAGAAGGTAATGAACTACAAAAAGAAAAAACCCAAATTAATTTCATGCTACAATTCAAATATAATATACTCTTTGGATTTCCTAAATTTGCTCAATGCTCATATTAAGATGGCGATTAAAAAATCATTGGTTAAAGTAATTATTATTGAAAATGGAAAGTGGTTAAAAGCTGTTATGCGACAGCATTATTGTTTTGCGTAAATGCAATTTGACACTACTAACTAAGTTTATGTGTATCAAAAGATGTAATTGTTTTGTTGGGATCAGTGGCGGCTGGTCTTAAAAAGCGCAAGAGCGCGCGCTTCTCGTGAAATAAGCGATCTATATTTTTCTGTTTAATGTTAAAGACTTGTAATATCACATTTTTAAACACAAAATAATGATACCCTAATTAACTAATAATACTTGTGAGTGACTTGATATAAAGTACGCAAACGTTTGATTCCATTATATTATATATTATAAGGAAATTTAAATAAGTTGGTGCGCGCAGAATTATGCACCTAGCGTGGCTGCCGTGCGACGCCTATTAACGGCCTCCGCGGGATAAGGAGAAATAAACTACAGAACACCACGTTAAAGCTAGCCCGGGGTACGTCCGCTCCGCTTATGCGACATTGCCAAATGGTGAGTCAGGGTTTGGAGCGTGTATTTGCGGTTTTTGATGCTAAATGCGTAGGTGCCGGCTGATCTGATTGCGACTAGCTAATTGTGCCGCTTACAGGCCTAACTTCCAATAGTACTGCTATTCACAAAGAGATAGTAGTACCCATTCTAGGGTCTAATTGTTAATTTGTAAATTTGGATTTAAACAATTTTGATGAGAAAGTAATGAACACTTTTTTCTTTAAAAGATCGTGGAGTGAATTTTGTTTAAAAATATATTTTTTTTGTGTTTTTGTAGAGTTTAATTAGAACTTCGTAACAAAATACATTTTATCTCCAAATGCAGTTTTCATTAAAAAGTGATATAATTTTATTCCTATGAAAGCAAACAATGTTAATGAAATAACCTGGAGCCGTAACGATGTGCAACCGTATAGAGTACTTTAAAAGGGCTCAGAACTGTCGATAATGTTTTTTTTTTGTACTCGATGAAAATAATTTAGAGATGATAACCCAAAAATATTTCGAAGGTTATAAGATGTTAATTAAATTTAATTCGTAAAAATATTATTAAATATCACACATTTTGTATCACTTTTGTTTTTCTTAAATTTGACTACCTTCCTATGGCACTGAAGTCACCACAATCTTAACTACTAATATTTTTGCACCTGCGCACCCTCTGTCAAAAAGTCATCAGTCGCCACTGGTTGGGATATTTATATACTTATTGTTAGAAGATGGCAAATAAAAAACTAAACCAATATTCAATTATAACGCTATAACTTTTTAACGTTATATAAACTTATAACTAAGTAAATTATAATTATTTGTGCTTTGTCTTACACAAACATGTGTTTCAATAAATAAAAACAAGTTTGGGTTTTACTTAAAAACATGTTTTGCCGATAATCTTGCATTCTCTATGTTTCTAAGTTTTAAAAATATATTTCTTTTAAACGGCCTTTAAATTATTAATGTAATGAGGTAAACAAGTTATATAAAAAACGAAAAGTAGTTCTGGTTTTATTTAATTTTGAATACAAGACTTTTCATTTTTCCCTTAAAGTCACGTTATTTTTTTAATGCTATTATTATTTCACGTTGATAGCAGTTTTAGATCTGAATATCACGTCATTATTATTCTCTAGTAGACAACATGTGGTATTTTTTATTAATTTATAGTAATTAAAATTTAAAACGGTAGTTTTAAGGTGAATATATGCTGTTATTTTGAAATCTAATTTAATTTAATAGTAACTAAGAGAAAATTTGTTGTTAATGGATATACAGTTGTGCATCTCACAACAAAATCAGTGATGTTTATTGTCAAACTATTGATTATAGATATTTATCTTTAACACCGACCTTATTATATTGATTAGTTGAAACATATTAAATCCAATTTCAGTTTTTTAAAGAATCCGCCTACGGTTTTTTAAGTTGCGGTTTTCAACAATAAAAAAAGGGTAGATTGCGGTTTGTATGGAACTTGCCTGATTAACTGTGCGCTAAAAGAATATATAATCCAAGTTATCGGTGAGTCGTGCGTGGCCGAAGGTATGAGCAGGCCCAAAGCTACATCGTTCGAAGGATCCTGCAGGATGCGTTCACAAACACAGATCACTGAGGTCATAGCACAAAAAGCACTGTGGTTTAAAACGTAGCAAACTACCGCAAATTAGGAAACACCACCTACACTATGAAGTTTTATTAGTTAAAAGTACTCGTTCACACGGGCGAGCGTTAATTAGCTGCGATCTCCGTTCTTGACTGAAACCAGACTCAGTGTCGACTATCTTTCCGCGGTCGCGTATTCTCACTCTAATATGGCGATACATAAGTAGTCTCGGCTGCTTTTTGCATCAATCATTGACTCGACACACGATATTTGCATGTCTAATTTATCCAATAATACCATTGGCAATCTTAGCTATCATTAACATTAAACTCATTGGCCGTCGCTTATCATTACGAAATGGCGGACCATTCCGCCATTTTTACCTCTGCTATGTGTGGAATTTCGAGTTATTTATTTGATGGGCCGTTATTTCCAAATAACTCGCGTGTTTCGTGCGTCTTCTGCATTTTAAAGTCAGTCATTATTTCAGCTCCATGGGTCATCCCAGACAATTATACACTTGATGTACTAAACTATGGATGAGTTCGACTCTGTTCCGCGAACCAGTAGACAACTGGTTCAAATGTTATTAATGTAACAGCTTCAAGCTAAAAGAACCAACTGTATCATAATCGCATTGCATTCCGTGACTGCTACACATTCCATAAATTAAACAAGAGGCATTTATTTCTTCTATAGAATGTATTGTGAAATCGAGGCGGGACCATGTCAAACGATCAAAATTAACTCACTGTTACCCGCATTCCTTTTAATTACACTATATCCTACAAAAATGTGATAGCTATTGGTTCATTAAAATACAGTTCAAATGAAGTTATTGCTTCTTTTTCAAATCATGAGTAAAATTTAGTTAAAACTTAAGGACAGTACGACGAGATTTTTAACAGAAATGATAATTCTCTTTTCTGAAAGTTTCATAAATTTAAAGATATACAGGATGCTTCAGTCGTCATATAATTTTAGGAGAAGATAGAGAAATATTACTGTGCGGAACCGTCCGGAAATATGAAAACCTGACCAAAAATCAAAAAAATGAAATTAATAATTTGGTACTTCTAAGAGTTGATATGTGTTAAAAGGTTCACCTAGCATGTTTCGAAGCCACAAGCAAGGAAAATATATGGCCAAACCATTTTCTGTTTGATCGTTATATCGTTGCATGATACGCAAAATTTATTGGTTGCAACACTCGGAGATTTCCTTTAAGTTTAATAATTCATAACACCTTTTGTCTATCATCGATTTATAAAAGCGAATATGGAGTCTTCTCTTCAAAATCAATACACTTAAATAATTTACTTATAATTTCCTAGAATTAATAATTGTGCTTGTAAACAATACATTTGGCAATGCATTTTGCGAACGATATATTAATGTTTTTCATTCCGATATAGATAAAGTTACATATTCCGAAATATTCTGCACCATAGTTAGTCAGTTTTTCTTATTGGGCATTTATTAATTAAGTAGCATAAAATTCAGCGGCGAAAGGTGTGAGGAAAAATATTTGACCAAATCTAAACGAGACACTAGAAAATCTGTTATTGATATAAACAAAATAGTTAAACAAACAGGTTTAGAAATGTGGAAGATCTCAAAGAAATATTGATAATGAGTTTAAGGAAATAGTGGTCATCAAGAACACAAAAATATTGAAAATAGTGATTCTGAAGAATAGCAAAAAACTTTCAAGGGTATTTCTAAAAACCAGTTTAGCCACTAACGGAAATTATGAATCAATTTATTGAAAATGAGGTAGCTTTGATAGGAGTTCAAACGGAATACGGGATGCTATGGATGACTTGCTCACATATTTGCAACTTTTACAGGGCGCAAAACAAAGATACAAATGACATTAGTCATCTTCTTGATAAAAAAGCGGAGAATTGGAAATACAGAAGAATCTGAATGATCGGAACATAAATGGTGACTTACTTTGTTCTTACACCCATTTTACCCGAATCCCATTATTTACATGAAGAGATGATCTCGTATGACGCTGTTTCGTATAACTCTCTACTTGGTTGGAACGTAACTCCCGCGTTAAGCGGGTTTAACCGTAATTATCAAAATCAGTTTTATAATATACATGGTGATTTATATAAGGTTACAACCTTCGTCATTATCTAAATCCGATAAAAGTAATACATTTTAATTTTGGACATTCCTAGTTTATTTAGGCGTGTTACAAAATTAAGTTAATTAATAACCATTGTACAACAAAATTAAAATTAAGCAGCAGTAAGAAATTTTCGAAAATTGATCCTCTGAACAAGTAAAAAGGCGGCAAAATTGTGTTTTAAAATTAGCATGGAAAACATTAATACTATACAGGGTGATTCATTAAGCATGGGCAACCTCTGAACTGGAGATACTACACACCAAAATATGATTGAGCCTAATATGCTTTACACAAATGTTGCAGGTTTACGAGCTAGAATTTTAATTTGAAACTTGTTGTGATTTTAGACAGTATCGTCTGGAAAATTGGCAATGTTATGTTTTTTGGCATGAGAATTACGAATTTAATGCTGAATTTTGCACTATTTATACAGGGCGTTAGTTACACCCCACGCACGTAGCCAGGATTTTCGTTCGGGGAGGGTCCAACTCCCCCCTCTTTTTTTATATTAGAGACATAAACTTCTTCGAAATGAGCAATATTTCAAAATTTAAAAAAAAGTTAATAAACGTCTTGGTCTTTTACTTAGTGCTTATTTTTTATTTTTGCGTAAAATTTCTAATCTTAACTTCGAAATTTGGACTATAATTCGAAACGCGAAAGTTCGACTTCAGTCTCGATATTTAAATCTTCCAAAATTAAATTTTAAAATTTTTTTTAGAATTACCCAGTAATTTTTTCAAAATTACTGATTTTTGAATTTTTCAGAGCAGCATAAAATTTGAGATCAAAGACGAAATTAGGAATATAAGATATTAAAGATGAAATTAAGAAAAAGTCAATAGAAGCTTCCATTTTAATTTGTATTTCGATTTTTGTCGAAACTTTGAATTTATTTTAAAAATCTTCAGGAAAAACGGAAATTTTGACAAAAAATTAAAAGGATGAAAAAGAAAAGAACTTTATCATTAAAAATCCAGAAGGGTCAAAGTTTAAGGTACATTTTTTTAAAACTCAAAATGTTGAGTTTACTAAAATATTCAGAAAAAAATTAAATATTGAGAAAAAACCAAAAGTTATCTGATGAAGCAAAACTTTTGGGTTTAAACTCGAAATTTGTTTAAAAAAGTAGTAATTTCGTGACTAGGATTAAAATTTGAAAAAGAAACACAATTTTTAGTGCAAAGCAAAAAATTTTGAAAAAAAATAAAAAACTGAAATTGTAAAGTAAAGATCTTTAGAAAAAATAAAAATTTTGAACAAAAAAAAACGCTAACATTATAGAAAATATTTCGAGCTAAACTGGAAAGAAAATTTTTAGAAATTTTGATCTTAAAGTCGAAATGGTAAAATAAAAATGTAGATATTTCTAAGCTATTTCAAAATGTTAAATAAAAATTAAGTCTCAAAAATATAAAAAGTTAAAATATCAACTGAAAATTTTGTTTAAATAAAAGGAAAGTTTAAAGTCCAAACTTGAAACTAAACTAAATTAAAATGAATATTTTGAAAATAAGATCAAAATACGTATAAATATGTTTATCAAAAGAGCCGAAATGTTGAATTTGAATCAAAATTTAAAAGAAAGTGGAAAGAATTTTACAAAAGAAGTTGATATTTCGAAAATTTCTAAAAATAATCGAAATTTCGAAAAACATTGCAATGTATAGAAAATTTATGAAACTGCACCTAAAAAATAGTGTAATTTCCGTTATATTTGCAGCAATATTTAGTTTAAGTTTTTCCCTCCAAAATAAATCGCGAAAATAATAATATTAATTATTGCAAATTTTAGAAAATAATTTAAGTTTTAAGTAAAACATTTGTGAAAGATATTTCTGGAAGCTCGAAGTTTAAAAAAAATATAATCACAAATTACAATCAAATTCTCGAAAAGAGAGCTAAACTTTTGCAAAAAGATCGATATTTATACACAAAATCACTCAGAAATAAAACATTTCAGAGAAAAAACAGCAGAATTCGGCAAAAAATTGTTGATACGTTTATACGTATCGACTATATGCTTATAGAGACGTAGAATGGAAGAAAATAACTTGGAATTTTCAATTTCAACTCGGAATTTTGAAAAAATAATCAAAATTTCTAGAAAATACTCTTCAGAAAATATAAGAACATACATCAATTACTTTTACATATTCGTTTCTTTTATTTTATTTTTTTTTTTCATTTTATTAACTAGTTAAAGTGAAGAATAAAATCTAGTGACCTTAACATTATATAAATTTGACGAATAAAAACGTGAAACTTACCAAAGAAAAATTTCCTAATATCTATTTTGAGTTTACGTATTTAACTTATCACCGATCAAGAATCGACTTTTTTTTAAAGTAAAAATTACAAGAGCGTAGAAAGAACATCAATTTAAAAAAAATTATCGGGGAATGTTGACTGTTTCTTTAAATCCTGAGATTAAAGTAAAAATTTCGACTTTAATGTGAAAATTTCGAAAAAAAAAATGTCGAAATTTGGTGTTTAAAGTCGAAATTTCTAAAAAAAAGTTGAAATTTCAAATTTTAAATCGAAAATCTTACAAAGGCGTAGAAAGGACATCGATTTAAAAAAAATGTTGTGTTTAGAAATTTCGACTTTTTTCTCAAACTTCGACTTTTTTCTCAAATTTAGACTTTTTTCTCAAAATTTCGACTCTTTTTGGAAATTTTGACTTTTTTCTGGAAATTTTCACTTTTTCGGAATGTTACAAAGGCATAGAAAAGACATCGATTAAAAAAATCTCATTTTAGGAAATTTCAACTTTTTTTCTCAAATTTCGATTTTAAGCTCGAAATTTCGACTTTTTTCTCGAAATTTAGGTTTTTTTTTCTCAAATTTCGACTTTATTTCTCAAAATTTTGACTTTTTTCTCGAAATTTTAACTTTTTTCTTAAAATTTGATTTTTTTCTCGAAATTTTGCCCTTTTTAACGAAATTTCGTTTTTTTCTTCTCAAATTTCGACTTCTTTCTCGAAATTTTGGCCTTAATATCGAAATTTCGACATTTCTCTCAAAATTTCGACTCTTTTTGGAAATTTTGACTTTTTTCTGGAAATTTTCACTTTTTCGGAATGTTACAAAGGCATAGAAAAGACATCGATTAAAAAATCTCATTTTAGGAAATTTCAACTTTTTTTCTCAAATTTCGATTTTAAGCTCGAAATTTCGACTTTTTTCTCGAAATTTAGGTTTTTTTTCTCAAATTTCGACTTTATTTCTCAAAATTTTGACTTTTTTCTCGAAATTTTACCTTTTTTCTTAAAATTTCATTTTTTTTTCTCGAAATTTTGCCCTTTTTAACGAAATTTCGTTTTTTTCTTCTCAAATTTCGACTTCTTTCTCGAAATTTGGCCTTAATATCGAAATTTCGACATTTCTCTCAAAATTTCGACTTTATACTCAAAATTTTGACCTTTTTTTATCGAAATTTCGACCTTTCTTTGTCGAAATTTCGATTTTTTCGCAAATTTCGACTTTTTTTTTTCGAAATTTCGTCTTTTTGCTCGAAATATTTTGAAATTTCTACTTTTTCTCGAAATTTCGACGTTCTTCTCAAATTTCGAATTTTTGCTCAAAATATTTTGAAATTTCGACTTTTTCTCGAAATTTCGACGTTATTTTCAAATTTCGACTTTTTCGTCGAAATTTCGACCTTATTCTGAAAAGTTCGACTTTTTTCTCGAAATTTGGTTTTTTTTTTCTCAATTTCAGACTTTTTCTCAAATATCGACTTTTTTCTCAAAATTTTATCCTTAATATCGAAATTTCGACATTTTTTTCGAAATTTAGGTTTTAAACTCAAAATGTCGACTAATTTTCTGGAAATTTCGACTTTTTTCTCAAATTTCGACTTTTTTCTCGGAATTTTGACTTACGTTTTTCTCAAACTTCGACTTTTTTTCTATAAAATTCGACTTTTCTCGAAATTTCGACTGTTTTCTCGAAATTTCGACCTTAATCTGAAAAGTTCGACTTTTTTCTCGAAATTTCGTTTTTTTTCTCAATTTTCGACTTTTTTCTCAAAATTTTGACCTTAATACCGAAATTTCGACATTTCTCTCAAAATTTCGACTTTATACTCAAAATTTTGACCTTTTTTTTATCGAAATTTCGACCTTTCTTTATCGAAATTTCGATTTTTTTCGAAAACTTCGACTTTTTTTCTCGAAATTTTGTCTTTTTGCTCGAAATATTTCAATATTTCTACTTTTTCTCGAAATTTCGACGTTCTTCTCAAATTTCGAATTTTTGCTCGAAATATTTCGAAATTTCGACTTTTCTCGAAATTTCGACGTTATTTTCAAAATTAGACTTTTTTCTCGAAATTTCGACCTTAATCTGAAAAGTTCGACTTTTTTTCTCGAAATTTCGTTTTTTTTTTCTCAATTTTAGACTTTTTTCTCAAATATCGACTTTTTTCTCGAAATTTTAACCTTAATATCGAAATTTCGACATTTTTCTCGAAATTTCGACTTTAAATTCAAAATGTCTACCATTTTTCTAGAAATTTCGACTTTTTTCTCAAATTTCGACTTTTTTCTCGGAATTTCGACTTACGTTTTTCTGAAACTTCAGCTTTTTTTTCGAAGTTTCTACCTTTTTCTCGAAATTTCGCCTTATTTTTTCAAATTCCGACTTTTTTCTCGAAATTTTGATCTTAATCACGAAGTTTCGATTTTTTTCTCGAATTTTCAACTTTCATCTCGAAATTTCTAAAAAAAAGATCAAAATTTGCTAACTAAAAATAGCAATTATTGAACGCACCCTACTACAAACTGTCAAGATTGTTGGGAAAGAGGAGTGGTGGGACGCAACTGTCATCTGCATAATTTGACCATAGTGTAGAAATTTTGACTTATTCGAAAAAAATTTCGATATTAAAGTCGAAATTTCGACATTAATCTCGGAATTTTAAGAAGAAAGTAGAAATGTCAAGGAAAAAAGTCGAATTTTTGAGAAAAAAGTCGAAATTTCGAGTGTTAAGTTGAAATTTCGAGTTTAAAGTCGAAATTTCGAGAAAAAAAATCGAAATAAAAAAAAAAC
Source organism: Dastarcus helophoroides (assembly GCA_028583605.1). Classification (NCBI taxonomy): domain Eukaryota; kingdom Metazoa; phylum Arthropoda; class Insecta; order Coleoptera; family Bothrideridae; genus Dastarcus; species Dastarcus helophoroides. The sequence goes on from CM053326.1 coordinate 9,410,983, forward strand.
CTAAGGGTCAATATTAAATTGTTAAATAGTTGGTGCATGTATTGGGAAGCCTTGAGCTCATTGCCAGTTTTTATTAAAATGTCTACATGGCTATTTTGCTTATCATAAGCTCAATAGTTGGCAATTTCAAAAATTATTTATATGCTTAAATATACAATCAGCGGTTTTTCTACTGATATTCGTATCATCGTAAATTTTTTGGGGAATATTCATTTCGGGGAGGGTCCGCACCCCTTGGACTCCCCCCCTGGCTACGTGCCTGTTACACCCTGTTACTTAAGTAAATTACAAGATATCTTTTTTGCCTAATGAGTTATGGCTAAAATGACTAGAAAATCTAAAAGGAAGTTCAATTTTGAATAAAAAGGGTACTCCTCTTTATTTCGTGTAACTATCAGTTTTTGTGTTACATTCATGAATTTATTTGTTGTAAAATGAATTTATTCTTTTAACTTACTACTATGCGAGTTAACAACAGTAAAGTCAATAAATAACAAATAGTAACAGTAATAAAAGAAAACTTTAAAGAAAATGCTCAAAATGACAGCCTTCCACTTCAATACACTTTGTAAGACGTATCCGTAAAGATCTTTAAATATTAAATGCCATTTGTTGATTATTTTTAATTATATTAGCAGCTTCTTGAATTTTCTGTCGTAATTCTTCGATGGAATTAATTGTTTCTTTGTAAATCATGTCCTTCATTTGTGACCATATTGAGAAGTCTACAGGGTTTAAATCTGGACTTCTAGGTGGCCAAACAAATTCACTGCCACGCCCAATTCACCGGTGAGAAAAATGTTCATTCAGGCATTGGCGTACTGGCAGAGAAAAATGTGGCGGCGCCCCGTCTTGCATAAACCACATGTTCCGCTTTATGGCTAGATGGTACATCTTCTAGTAATGTGTTTAAATTTTGTTCAAGGAAGTTTAAATAGAGGGGCCCGTTCAGATTAGGAGGAAGTTCAAAAGGACCAATAAAAAAACCAGATATCACCCCACACCACGCGATCCTTCTGCTAAAAACTACTTAGTGTTTGTTTGCGTTTAAGTTTAAGCTAAGAAGCCACGGTCCAATACTACTTTACTATTAATATTATTATTGTATACAAGTATACTAAAATACAAAAAATTACACTAAAACCAATTTTAGAGTCTAGATCAGATTTAGATTGGATTATATATCGGTCGTTTCGTGTTTCTCTTCGTCCACCCCGCACCTCGACCTAAGGAGATCTTTTGTGCATACCCTGGTCTATGAAGTTCCTAGGTTCAAACTCTTGTGGAAGTTTATTATGGACCTGGGATTGAGTTTTTCCACATCTGAAGGGTCTGAAGATGCCCATCCAAATTGGACATATTCTAGAGTCTAAGTCTTCAAAGTAATTTAACAAGAATTACTTTTATGACCCACCCAGTCCCATTTGAATTTTGGCTGCTATTGTAGTGCAAGACAATTGAATCATATTGCTTATTTATCTTAATTTAATTTTAAAATAAAAACAGATGTGCGGGTAAGATGATAAAATTACTTGAATAATATTCCTTTTCTAAAATGTATCTTTGAACTGTCTTGTATAACCTTCACTTGTGCATGATAAATGCTTCTAGAGAATGCTCTCTATTCAAAGACATAGTTTGAAGTCCGTTGAAGCAAAATCCCTTTTTTTAAAAATTTTTTTCAAATTTCTACTTCAATTCATAATTCAACTTGTATTTCAAATTTTTTCCCTTTTTTGTTAATTTTTCTCAAATTTCAATTAAATTCATAATCTTAACTATTATCTCAAATTTAAAGTTTCCGAAAAATAGATGTTCTTTTTTTCAGTTCAAGTTTCCTCTTAGCGTTCTTCTGACAGGCTACAACTTCAATTCCTACGTTTTTTATTTTTGGAAATCATAAAATTTCTAGAATTATTGTTGCAATCTAAACTTGCTATGTCGAAATGCATTTGATTCTTGTGAATATTGGAAAAAAGTTGTTGCTATAAAGTTATTTATCGTTTTTCTCCAAGTTTTACCCTTAATATCAAAATTTCGACCTTTTTGGAAATTTTCAATTAGAATTAGAGTTTATGTTAAATGCGAAGCATGCTAGAACCTTTACTTTTTTTCTGAAAGTTCAGAGTTTAAAATTTTGGTATTTACTTAAAATCCACAAATATTTGTTTAAACTTCGATTCTTTCTAGAAACCCGGAAATTTCGCGAAAATTTTTGTTAAATATGTCAGATATTAAAATTCTGAACTTGATCATGAGTTTTTTGAATTTGGAATTTTAATTCGAAAGGTCTAGAAAAGCTTTTATTTAGAGTGGACAAAGTCGAAAACAGCGGTTCTCTTTCTTTTCTTGACGTACTGGTCACCCGTTTACCAAACGGTCGCGTTTCTCATTCCGTTTATCGAAAACCCACCCATACTAATCGTTGTTTGCATGCAGAGTCCCAGCCTCACCCTTCCCAAAAACGTTCTGTCATAAATTCACTGGCTTCACGAGCTGTAGCAATTTCAAAACAGATAAATCTTTCAGACGAGTTGAACAAAATTCGTTTCAACCTCCGCAACAATGGTTACAAATCGCACGACATTTAAACTATCATTAAACGACATCTTCACCCTATCCCTCGACCTTTACAAAATTCAACAATTTCGTCTAAAGCCTTTCTTCCTTATGTTTATAAAGTAACAGATCAAATCGGAGAATTATTAAGAAAACACACCATTAAACCCATTTTTTCATCATCCTCAAAGATCCAACAGCTTCTCCCTTCTCCCAAAGAATTAGTATAATAGGGAGATACGCGAGGCCATTGAAATCCAAAAATTCCCCAACATCGACAGAGGCGACGGTTACATGCTTTCCTCCATCTGGAAACCAACCATCGGAAATCTTCAGGAGTGATCGCGCAGACGAATGATATATAAAATTCCCTTTCCCTCTTTCCTCACAGAAGAGTTTTCCTACTGATATGGTGGACATATTGAGTTACCGTGCTCTTCTGTCTAAACTTTCTTATCCTTTGTACCAATTTTCAATTCATTGTTTTGAAATTGGTCTTTTCATTCTTTCATTTTTGCATATTCCCTTATATTTCTATTTTTATTAATTGTTTCTTTTATTTGTTCCTGAAGAAACCCTCTTCGATGGTGGGCAAAACATCGAACATTTTTAGTAGTTCTTTGATGCGGTCCAATCCCGAAAGAAGTATATTCTGTACTGACTCTGGCCGTGGAAGCCTTCGTTATCAAAGTCGTTTTAGAAAAAATTTAATTACGACCGAGTTCATACTTAAAAATAACTTCCGTACCTCAAATGAGCCAAATGCTCCTTCAGTCGGATTCTAAAGATTGTCCTCAAAAGTATGTCGGGTAAACTAGACGATCTCTTAAAATCCGACTGAAGCAGCATTTGGCTCATTTGAGGTATGGAAGAACTGGGAAGTCAAGTGTGTGCTTTTGAATTAGATCATAGGAGAGATAATAATATTAAACTCTTAAAAGTAGTAAATAATAACTATATGTCAAGTGCATGTGAAAGCTTAGCCATCCATAAGGCTGGAGACAACCTTATGAATGGTTGCGCTGGACCTTTAGGCCATTCGTCCCTGTTAGAAATAATTAACGTTGATGGATAAAGAATTGTGACACTACGACGTGTATAATTAGACGCGCATGCGCGTTCGGATGCAGTCGATCATGCACGCAGAGAATATTCTTAGTATATAAGAATAAATTTTAGGATTAGGTGTTAGTATCTCTCTGAATATGATAGTTTGGCTGTCGAAAAGCATTAGAGCAACCTTGATTGTGTTTTTTAATCTTTCTTTGTTTCAGGGGACAAGATTTGTATTTCAATTTTTGAAGATAACCAAGGACCAGTCCGTTCCACCAAAAATATAAGAAAGGAATATTCAAAAATTTAAATTTTTAAATTCAAAAACTGTAAAAATATTATCACAAAATCAAAGTTTTTCTCAAAATTTCGTGTTAAATCTCGACAGGTCGCTTGTATAAATTTTCAGTTTTTCTTAAAATTTGATTTTTTTTTCAAAATGGGGAGCTTAAGCTTGAAAATCCTGCAAAATTTCACATTTTTTTAATAAAACTTAAAAAGTATTATTGAAATTTCAAATAAAAAAGAAGAAATTTCAAGAAAAGTTTAAATTTTTCCAGAAACGAAATCTCAAATGCATAAGTCAAAATTTCGGAAAAAATTCGAATGCCTAAGGTAAACATTTTAGGATTTAAGGGAAAATCAAAAATGAACTCGAAATTTTAAGACCTTCTTTATTTGAACATGTTATACTCCTTCAGACTATCCTGAGTATAACCTCAAATCTATTTTTTTTTAATTTCGACTGAGTGTTCAAATGGTTTTTCTTGTTAATTGTGAGTTTTGGGCTGTTGATGCCTTTTTAGAGTATTTTACATTTTTAGTGCCTTTTTTGGCTTTTCGTTTTTCCCTAATTTAACATTTTCCTCGCCTTTTTACCTCGTTTGATTGTGCTTAACCCGGCATGTGACACGTGAGGTGTGACAAACCCCAACGACTGAAAACGCATGCACAACTTTCTTAAAATTTAGTTTGCGGCCCTGCCCCGCTGTTTAACTTTCAGTTGTGCATTTTTTAATGCACCTATACAGAAACTGCACTCGTCTAATGCAATTTAATGAAAAAACGTCGCTCTAAAATTGTTTGGGTGTGTGTGATACCCCACGTGTCGGTTCTTGAAACTTTTTTTAGTAGTTGCGTTTTTGGTTCTTTGCTGAACAAGGTAAGAGCGACTTTTTCTGAGAGTTTTTTTGCTAAATTTGTGGTGCATTTTCTTTTGTAACTATTTATTAAGATGTGTGAATGGTAAATGGAGCAGGATCGTCTGTTAGCCTTATGGAAACGAGTCCGAGGCCAACCAACCTTTTATCGATGAAGACGACTTGGAAGGAGATGATGAAATCGACCAAATTAGTACCAAAGTGGACTATCCTAACCAGAAACAACTTCATGAAGCGAAGAGTGAAGAGAGAGTCACAAGAAGAGAATGGTGAAATGGAAGAGGCAAAAGAAAACGAAAATAACTTTTATAGGAAAAAATGAAACCAAATGGAGTAAAAAAACACCAAATAAAAATGTTAGAACCAGATCTAAAAATATTGTAACTTACTTGCCGGGGATGAAGGTCAATCGAAAGAAGGCTAAAACGCCAATAGAATGTTTTCAGCTTCTTATACTCGAAGATGAAAAAATGATAGCAGATATTATAAGAAATGCAAATTATCGAATTGCTAAGAAATCTGAAAAATGGAAAAATTCGCCACGTTACGTCGAAACGACAGTGACAGAAATCAAAAAGGTAAAAAACGTGTGTGAAGCCTGCAGAGCTATCATTTGTCTTGAGAATTCATTACAACACTGCAAAAAAAATGTGGAAAATAACTCGAATTCGATTCCCACTAACGTAATAATTTTTTCACATATACCAATGATTTTACATTTTGTTAAAAATTGTGACTTTATTTTAGTTATCATATGACACAAAATAATAACGCTTGTTTTGTATTTTAAAACTTAGACTCTATAAAATAGTGCATATTTTATAGAAAAAAATGTATGTTTACGTTATTAATGTATCTTTGGCAAAAATATAAATACTTGTTTTACTTTTTTGGTTTTATTTTATAAAGATAACTCACAAGTTAACAAAAATTAAATAAGTAGCCCTAAATATTTATAGAAATCATTAAAATCTCATTTTGAAATTGGGGTGTCTGACACCCCACCTGTCGGAAGGTGTAAAAAAAATTCACGTGTCACATGCCGGGTTAAAATCCGGTCTAATAATAAGAAATGGCGCTAAATTTGAAAAAAAACATTCCTTGTAGTTTAGTACGAAAACAAAATAATCCATAAAAAATGTTTTTTAAAAGGTTGCACGTCTCGAAAGTTCCGTTCTACTAGTGTGAAGCCAAGAAATTTCGAGAGAGCCGTCGGGGAGGCCTGAATAAAAGAAATAACTAGAAGTGTATTTGACAGTGGTGAAATGGAGTTTTGAAATTAATACCAAACAAAAAACAAAGGTCGATTTTATTATTGCAAGCCTTCTAAAGAAGACTTTCTTTTTTGATCTGGTTGACATCTCGAGTTACCGTGCTCTTTTGCGTTACCTGGATTGTTTTTTGTCAATTATATTGTTTATTGTAAGATGATTTTTGCCGCTGGTAGCCATACAAACTGTTCTTTTGTCTGAACAACCTCGGCTTTTGTGCCGTTTTCATTTCGGAAGAGTTTCGCCATACTGAGTTACCATGCTTTGATGTCTCGAATTCGGTTCTCATTTCTGGAACATTTTTTGTATTTTCTTCTGCTTTTTGTAGGTTTCGTTTTTTATCATTTGTTGCTGAATAAGCCTCTCTGATGGAGGAAGAAACTTCAAATACCTTTCCGGAAGAAATATACCTTTATGAAACCTTTACGAAAGAAATTTTTCTCTCGATTTCGATCGATATAGATGTTTATCGAAACATTTCGCAAACCAAAGTCGACAATTGGGATCTAAATTAAAATTTTTATTTTTTCAAAATTTTGTTTTGCAGTGAAAATTATTTAATCTCAAAACACTTTTCTCCACTATTTAACATTCATTCAAAACTTCGACTTTAAACTTTTGGGTTTTACTTAAACATGAATAAACATGAATATTAGCAGTCAAATTTTGAAGAAACGTTCAAAAAATTAGGTCCAAATTTTAAGTATTTAAATCTTAACCCCAACCTTTTTAAAAAAGAGGCCGAAAATTTGACCAATTCATGTGCAGAATTCAGCACCGCGCATGGGGTCCAAAATATTTTTGATAACTAAAAAAAAATAAAAACAAGGTAATTCGCCTTATAACTGCAAATTTGAAACCTTCTTTAAAGTGACGCCCGGAGCATATGCGTATCCCTTCTGGATTGTGGGCTGCCGAGAATTGCGTTTTTGCATATGAAGCTGAATCTAAAAATGCAACGTTGGACATGAATGGGTTAACATTAAAGTTGTTTGTTTTTTTTTAATAATTTTGTGGGGACTGTTATAGGCCCTGCCACCTAGATTCAAAATCCTTTGTAACTTCTACAAGTTTGTTTGAGTCCCAGTCAGCATTATTTATCCCGGCCCTTGCAGCCAGGCTCAACATCTGATCTACACTCCTTCCTACCAAATCTTCTGGTGTTAATGTTTCTTTGCCATTCAGAAGTTGTTTGTTTACTTATATCAATTTATATTAAAAGAAAGAGTTCATTGCCTCCTCTCAGAAACTGAACTTTCTGTTTCGAGATCAAGCTTATTTTACATCGCAATAACGACTCACTTTCTATATATTCCGAGTTAGACTAACACTGGACAAATCTTTTCATGCTCAGAGATCAGCTCCAAAGCATACATTGGCTTTTTGGATTCAGAAAAGAGCATTTGCCTAATTGATGATAGAACTTTGACAGTCATTTGAGACACTAGACCATAATCTGACGGTTGGAGCTTGTCTCTTTTATACAAGTGGGAGATTTAAGCGTTTTTCTAAAAATGTTTGTTTCAATCAGAAAGTTGCAAAAACTAATAGGTCTGATCCCCTCAAGAGCAATATTCTCAAAGAGAGTCGTAGACACCAAATTCCTTTGCAATGAAACTTGGCTCAGTGACAAATTGTATCTATTGTCTCTATCAATTTGTACTGAAAAAAGCTTCTACCTTGCAACAAGTCGGGTAATGTTGCTTTCTCTTTCATGTTGTTTGAAGTAAGGTACAGAAAGTAAGTATTTAACATTGGAAGTCCTCTGCTTAATCCGCAATCCTCAAGAAGAGATTAACATTTCGTTTTTTTTTATTTTCCTTTGTCAAAAATAAGTTTTTTCTTATCCGCGTAACGTAACAATAGCCATTATCATTTATAAACAGCATGAAATAATCTACAAGTTTGGAATATAAAGTTTTTTTTCTAAACCTAATTTCACCTGAGTTACGGAACTTTGAAAAAGGTCATTTTTTTAACTAAACAAGGAAACAATTCATTTCATTTATTTTTGGAACAAAGCCAACTTTCTACGCTGCTTTTACATCGCTGAACTAGATTAAGCACTTGAAGGCACCGATTTTGAAATTTGTGGTTCTCGACGGATGTCTACATAAAGTCATTTGGAAATGAAATAATTACATGACTGAGATACTCAACACTTTCGTGAGATACTTCAGAAATTACTCTGTAAACAATATTTTAATATTGTTTGATGGGTGCCCCCAAATGCTGTACAAAATATATCAATAATGCCAAAGGGCACTGATGTCAAAATTTATAGGCACAAGAAAAACTGAGAAAAAGTCTCAGTTTTCACACAGGCTGACAAAACCCTAGAACCCCTAAATAAAATCGGGGTTGAAGTATTCTCTAACCTGCAAACAGGCTGACATGCTAGCCTTAATGTTTGCTGAAAATTCCAATTTTGATTCTCGAAACACAGAACCACCTATTCTTTCTAAGTTGGCACTTCGATGCCTGAATTTGTTTTCGCACAATGCACAATCAGGATGATTCCCCTTGAGCTCAACACCTCAAAAGCTTCTGGTCTTGATGGTATCCTCGCTATTGTTCTTAAGAAGTGAACCCCAGAGTTGACTCCTGTCCTAAGCAAATTATTCACACTCTCTTACAACAAAGGTATATCTCCTAACATCTGGAAATCTGCTAGTGTGCACCCTGTCCCTAAAAAGGGAAAAAGGAATCTAGGTAACAACTATGGCCTTCCTCCTGGATTCTGTCATTTAATATCTAATTTTCTCGCTAACAGATCTCTTCAGGTCGTCGTCGATGGCATCTCATCCAAAACATTTGCGATTAATGCAGGGATGTAGGGTGCCTCAGGGGCCTGTCGTGTCTCCTACTTTGTTTCGGTTACACATAAACGATCTCTTAGCTTCAACTTCCAATCTTATATACGGCTACGCAGATGATAGTAGCCTAGTGTCATCTTTTTTCTTCGACAAACCATTATCCGCCGCTGCTTTAGATTGACTAAGGGAACAGCAGATACAGATGATTAATTGGGATCTTGAAATCATTCTGGAAGTGGTAAGAAAAATTTGGTCAGCTTCAAGCTTCAAAAACTCAGGTCGCGGTTTTCTCTAAGAAAACATTAAATGATAATGCAACAAATATACTAATGGACGGTAAAATCATTCCGATGGGATCTAATCTGTCTATCCTAGGAGTGAATGCAAGCACTAACTTCTCTTGGGACGATCATGTGCGCGCCATTGCCAAATCCGCCTCTCGGAAGCTAGGCTTTCTTTTTAGAGCTAAAAAGTATTTCACATCTCATTAGCTACTCACACTATCCAAAGCTCAGGTTAGGCCAACACTAGAATACTGTTCTCATGTTTGGAGTTTAGCCTCAAAACACACTTTAGTTCTCTTGGATTCAATTTAAAGAAGAGCGATTCGCCTAATTAATGACGAGAGTCTGACCCATTCTTTCGAAACCCTAGAGCACAGACGTATGGTTGGTAACTTGTCTCTTTTCTACAAGTACTAGCCTGGAAGATGCTCGCAGGAACTAATAGGATTGGTCCCTCCAAGGGCAAGATCCTTGAGGCATACTAGACAGTCGGAGCCAGCAAATTTCTGTGGGTTCCAACTTGACACAGTGAGGACTTCTGTCTACAGAGACTCTTTTTTCTATAGAATTTCCAAGTTATGGAACTTGTTACCGAAAGGAATTTTCCCCAAAAAAGTTCAGCCCCAAGGTCACTTTAGCTCTTTTCGATTCAATTCAAAGAAAGAAGAGCGATTCGCCTAATTGATGACGAGAGTTTGACCAATTCTCTCGAAACACTAGAGCACAGGTGGATGGTTAGTAACTTATTTCTTTTCTACAAGTACTAACATAGGAGATGTTCGCAGAAACTAATACGATTGATCCCCGCAAGGGCAAGGTTCTTGAGACATACAAGACAATCGGAGAGAGTAAATTCCTGTGAGCTCCATCTTGACACAGTGAGGACTTCTGTCTATGAAGACTCTTTTTTCTAGAATTTCAAAGGTATGGAACTCGTTGCCGAAAGAAATTTTTCCCAAAAATTACAACCTAACCTTGTTTAAGAGGACAGTTCATCGCCATCTATACTTATTTCCGCATCCTACTCGCAGTGCTTTGAAGGCATACTGGGGTTACCCTTTGCGAGTGGATTAAACTTAAAAAAAAAACACTTCTTTGGAGAGTTTGACAGTTTTGTGAAAACTTCCTGAAAGTGTTTAACAGTGATAATGAAGAGGACGATACTTTTGGCATAATAGAAGAATAGTGAAATATGAAAATCTCTCTTCTACATATAAGTGTTCCAACAGATTAGAGAAAGTTTAGTGAAAGAAAGGGTAAACATAAATCTTCGAATGGTAATTATTAACAAAAAATATATTTTATTTTAACACTCAGTAGTAAAACCTTTTCGTATTAATGACTATTTTACAAGTAATAAGTGTATTTTAGATGTTATTTTGAAATTTTGTCCAAGTATTCATTGCCCACTTGCTACTAAGATTAGAAAAAAAAAACAAAAACAAAAGTTCATAACTATTAACCTTTACTAACGATTAAAACAACAACAGATATTAAAAATTCCACGATAATTCGATAAATATTTGCTACGACCGAACCTGGTTTCGCTTTACAGCATCATCGGCGGTAAAGCGAAACCAAGTCCGGTCGTAGCAAATATTTATCGAAACATCTAGGAATTTTTAATATCTGTTGTTGTTTTAATTGTTAGGAAAATGTAATAGTTATGAATATTAAAGAATTTTACAAAGTAAGGGTTAGAAATGTCAACTAAAAAAAAGTTGTTACAAATTTAATGCTCTTTGCATTTTTCGATAACTGTTGTTGCGCTAGATTGCTTAGAAAAAAGCTTGTTCGGAAAAAGACAAAAAAAATCCGAACTTTGCAGTTTCTTTAGCACTGCATGCTAAGCACACGATTTTCAATGCCTATTCCAAGTAATATAAAAAAATTTGAAGTACCCGACCTTTTACAAGGTTACATAAATAATTAGCTGGGCTCTATCTATAAAACTTTCAAATTCTAAAATTCATTATCATCCAGAATTTTGCCCAATAATTACAATTTATCCTCGTTTAAAAAGGAACATAACATGATTACCCCCTGCAAGTTGATTGTAGGTAAAAAAAAAATCGAACTGAGTTTCGAAATATTCGAAGAAATTTAAATGAAAACGTTGTTAAAGTTTTGATTTTAGCGGAAATTACAAAAAAAAAATTTGAAAATCGATTGTCAAGTTAACAGTTTATAGAATATAAAAATTTTAAACTTAGCCGACAACTTTGGGAATGAAAATCATTTTTCTTCTGTTACTTGTACTTACAGCTGATCCAAATTTTCAACTGTCTACGATATGTTTCTTCAACAATATCTGTGATAGACGCATGGGCTGATTTCATAAGTGTCTCGTTTCGCCGCAGTAATAACTGTGCTTCGCTGCTTCATAAACAGTTTAACAATTTAACAATTTTTAGCTATTAAAACAATCCTTGAAATGCTATCAATTTTTGCATGCATACATACAACTGTCAATCTACTTTACCCATAAAACAGTCACATAAATATGTATAATGGTTATTATATTTCATATTTACAATCTGAAACACCATAAGACAAATTTTATTACTGTGAGCCTAGGAAAGAAGCAGGAAGTGCCCTTTTTTATTTTGCTACATGCTTTTATTGCTTCTTGAAAATATGAATGGAGTTCTAATGCATTACTTTCAAGTCTGTTTTATTGACCATAAATATTATTCAAAAATATTTCATAGAAATATAGCCTTATACTTTATACTGATCTAATAACTGTACATGAAGAAAAAAACTTGAGTTATTCGCATAACCCTCATTAATTAACTGTAATTTGATTACCTTCGACTTCCTATAGTTTAGATTTATTATTGATTAATTGATGCCATACAATCTTGTATCATATGTTTCGTTAAAAATTTAATATTTGATAGTTAACCTTTTTTTAAGAAACATAAAATGATAATGTTGGGATTGTTAAGAAATACATGTCAAAGAACACGCTAGCTCAACATATCAGCCACAAAAGGGGCGAAATTCTTTCGCAACCACCGTCAAACACAAAATTCAAAATTCAAGAAAAAGATCACGCAAACACTACCAAAAGAGAAGAACACTTCTAAAGTTAGGCAAAACGAAACACAGGATAGTTAACGCGAAAGAGCACGGTAATATGTGAACCATACGGTTAACATATTACCGTGTGCAGGCTGTCCCATTTTTGACACTTAACTGAGGTATTGGAGTTATTATTAAAGATAAGAGTATTGCGGTTTTTTATTTTACTACCCCACATTTTCATTAAAGGAAAGATTATAAGGTCGAATAGGTGCTTTAGTTTTTAAATTGCAAAGTAGTAATTTTGAAATTCTTCGATTTTTATGCATGTATCGTATTTTCGTTTGTACATTTAATTATTTAATATATTAAATATATAAAAACTAAAATGTTTTACATTAGGTTCGGTGGCGTGGTTAGTTTTTTTTCTGAGACTTTTAATTTTGGAAATCCTAAGACAAAGTTGTTATTTTTTAGACGAAACATTCTATGTATTATTTTTTATGTTAATTAAGCATAATTTGAGCAACTGTTTTTCAAAGACGAATTTCGAAGTTAATTGTAATTTAAAAATGTAGCAAATGGTATTATCGTATCTCGTGTGCAACTGTTGGAACAATACTTTCCAAAATCAGTAGACTTATTATTTTGATCAATTCCCCAGAATTGACAGGAACAAGGAATAACTTAAATGGTCAAGAATAACGACATATAGAGCGATCAAGGGATCACCCTGCAGATCGCAATTCTTACCCGATTTTTGAGATCCTATTTATATCTGTGGATTCGGAAATTGTTAAATTGGAGCTCATGCTTATATATTTTGTAAGTTATTGGTTAAATTACTTTAACATTTATAATAAAGCATTTCGCCGTTGCCGTGGGAAAATCTTCTACGTGCTGAAATGTAAATTTTAAAGGAGAGCAGAAAAATCTATTTATTTGAAAGGGAAGAGTCATTCAATCCCCATCAGATTACGAGAAGACCCTATTTTTATAAAAAAGTGCACATAAAAAATTTTTACACTGCAGTGACGATATGTTTTTTGTTCCCCTTTAAAATTTACATTTCAGCACATAGAAGATTTTTCCACGGCAACGACGATTTATTAAGATCTAAATCGATACTTTCATACAATGAACATTAATTAATTTCTTAACAGAAATGAAATCGATGTTCGTTTTGCTAATCAACTAGTTTAATACACTTAAAAATACGAGTTCTTCTGGACAAATACCTATTGCGCCATTATCACTAATAGGTACATCATTTGTAAGAGACTTATGGAACACCCTATATTTTTCCTTTGTTGTCGATTGACAATAACTAATATCAGTTTAGACAAAAATGATATCAACTTTCAAAAAAATAGAACACTCTGTATAATACTAGATTTTTGGAACCTGCAAAATTTTCCGAATACTAATGCACATAAAATGAATAATTTCTGAAGTACTGGTAAGTTTTTGAGTACATTCTATTTTTCAGTGTAGACTCTAAATTATGGATTTTGTAATCAAGGGGCCCATTTGTTTTTAAAACTTGTTGATTCGATGATATATTGGTTCCCTCTTAAAGTCAGATATAGTTTTCTGATATTATTTTCGAAATATTGCATAACTTAAGCTGCTGTCCTATTAAAACAGGTTTTTTTAGTAACAATTCCCTCTTGTCTGTAGTAGAATCATTTTGTCTAAGTGTTACTTCCAATCGGGTAGATATTTTATAATCTGGCCTATACCTCCCAGGATATAGCCCTACAAAGGCGTTCTGCTATCTTAGCATTTCTTTGGGTTCCCAATACTTAAGTAACATATCCACTGTTTTTGTCGTCGTAACAATTCTTTTTTTTTAGGTTAAGATAAGGGATTATTTATGTCACAATTAAAGAGGATCAACAAAATACAAATGCCATTTGCACACACGGTCAACTCTATTACTTCTTGAACAAAATCTGTATTTTCCAAAATATAAATGATATGTCAAATGTTGTAGGATGCAATGTATAGAAAAAAAGAGATCTTTCGAACAATGTAAAAATAATATGAGTATGACTTTGGCAAAATAATATATTTTGACGCCGCGACGCCTAACGCCTCAAACGAAAAATTCAAATTTTTATAGAAAATGGTTCTTCGACTGATATTATTTAACCATATCAAACGGTTTTACATTGTCTATTTCATTTTTCCACAATGTAAAGGGGACATCGAATCTGAATTACCCCACATACATTGAATTTTGAATCAGCCTGTATTATGTTGTAATTGCTAATTAGGTCGGTATCAGCGCGTTAAAAAATGAGTTTTTGACAATTTTACTCTCCCAAAATTTGATGCTGATTTTTGACCATTCTGTACACCAGAAGTGCTTATTTGCCATGAGATCAGGTTGCTCTGCATTTCGATGGTGAAAAATCACAATTTCATTGATCTTTGCCTGTATTTCTGAAAGATATTGAGGATTTTAGTAAAAAATCTGAAAAATGGATACAATATCACTCACTGTAAATTGAACAACAAATTCAAAAATTTAATTTTCGACTACTATTTAATATTACCAAACTTGGGTGAATTTCCCACACAAAAAGAAGTGTTACAAAGTAGAAATTAATTTCATTGAAGAGATCACATGCCAAAACGACAAGATCTAAATTTTCAAAACTTAAATCGTAGTAGTTGATGAGATAATTCTAATGAACGATGAGTATGAGGCATCCTGTATGAGAAGTGCAATATTTTGAGAATCTATGGCTTACTCTTACGCTTACGTTACCCACTTTACCAATCTAATGATACCTGGTGCGCCATCTCTTCAAATTAGTTGCAAGTATTATACCACTCATAATACAGTTCACCTAAAGATGTTGATATAGTCCTCTTGTACAAGATGGTGCACATAAAACCATCCAGGACAATCGAAAACTATTTTAAATAAGATCCTTTAATGTGCACAAGGAGGGATGTTCCGACACCGACAAGATATCGATACCTACTCATAAAGTAGTATTCGAAAACAATTTTCGATACTACTCATGTGAATACCATTAAAGTATCGTTACACCTAATCATCTCAATAGTTTTTAGACATCTTTAGGGACTGCTGCTGTTATGTATTATATGTAATTTTCTCCGTATAGTTTAAATGTGGAAATATTTGCAAAAGAAAATTGAAAAGTTATTTTAAAAACACCACAGACATCCAGTATTTAGCGATTACTAAATAGCGAGCAGTAAGTAATTGCTACTTTAACCAGAGGAATAGGGATATTTGGCACTTTTTTTTTGCTAGAGCTTGTTCTTCCCGTCGTGTGTCGTCTTTGTTGCCACATTAAAGAGACGAAATATTTGTCTTAAAGTTTCACCTGCTCTCTGCTAACTGGTAAATAAGTAAATAGCAAATACATACAGGATATACTTCTTCCGGGATTGAACCGTGTCAAAGAACTAGTAAAAGTGTTCGACGTTTCGCCCACCATCGTAGGGAGCTTCTTCAGGAACAAATAAATAAAACGCTAGGAAATATACAAAAATGAAAATTAAAACAGGGGCCAATTTAAAAACATCAGAGCACGGTAACTCAACCAGAGGCGAAACTCTCCTGAATTGAAAATTTGGTACAAAGGATAAGAAAGTTTAGACAGAAGAGCACGGTAACTTAGTATGTACCCCATACCAGAGGCGAAACTCTTCTGAGAGGAAAGAAAGAAAGGGGAACTTTATATACCATCCGTCTGCGTGATCACTCTCGAAGATTTTCGATGGTTGGTTTCCAGATGGAGGAAAGCATGTAACTGTCGTCTCTGTTGATGTTGTTGGGGAATTTTTGGATTTCAATGGCCTCGCGTATCTTCCTATTATAGTAATTGGGAATATTGGATATAATTGAAAGATTATCAAAGAGAATCTTATTTTCGGTCTCATGTTGATGTTCCACAATGGCTGACTGCGAAAATAAACCAGACCTCAGATATCTTTGGTGCTCGGATATTCGCGTCTGAAATGATCGCCCCGTTTCTTCGATGTACACTGAACCACAAAAACAAGGAACCCTGTACACACCATTAGAACAAAAGGATGAAATTTTATCTTTGGAAGAAGGGAGGAGCTGTTGGATTTTTGAGGATGATGAAGAAATTGGTTTAATATTGTGTTTTCTCGATAATTTTCCGATTTGATCTGTTTCTCCGTGTACATAAGAAAGAAAGGCTTTAGAAGAAACTATTGAATTTTGAGAAGGACGAGGGGTGCGGTGAAGATATCGTTTAGTGACAGTTTCAATGTTGTGCGATTTTTAACCATTGTTGCGAAGGTTAATTAAAACGAATTGTGTTCAATTCATCTGAAAGATTTATCGGCTGTGAAATTGCTACAGCTCGTGAAACCAGTGAATTTGTAACATAACGTTTTTGGGAAGGGTGATTATGGGACTCTGCATGCAAATAACAATTAGTATGGATGGGTTTTCGATAAACGGAATGAGAGAAGCGACCGTTTGGTAAACGGGTAACTAGTACGTCAAGAAAAGGAAGACAACCGTTGCTTTCGATTTCCATAGTGAAGCTAATGGAAGAATGTAAACTGTTTAGGTCTTCCAAAAATATATTTAGCAAATAATTGCCATGTGGCCATACAATAAATGTATCATCCACATAACGAAGCCATACCCTGGGTTTTAAATCCGCAGTTTTCAATGCAGTATTTTCAAAAGATTCCATGAAAATATTTGCTACGACTGGGCATAAGGGGGAACCCATTGGTGTGCCGGACACTTGCTTATAGAAGCTGCTATTAAAAGAGAAATAAGTCGATATTAGCAGTTAAATCAACTAGAAAATCTGCATTCTCATTGCCTGAAAGTAATTGACGAATTATCGTCATGGAGTCAGAAACTGGAACATTAGTGAATACTGAAGTGACGTCAAAAGTTACCAGTATGTCGTTAGGGTCTAGGGTTACTTCGGACAACAATTCGACAAAGTGTTTAGAATTTAGGACGTGTGATGACGTGTTTCCGATATATGACTTGAGGATGTTAGATAAATATTTTGAGACATTGTAGGAAGGTGAATTTATCGTGCTGATAATGGGCCTGAAAGGAATGTTAGGTTGGTGAATTTTGGGGAGACCATAATTTTTTTCTATCTGTTGCCAGATTACCAAATTGTTGTTGATATTTGTTGGCGTCGCTTTTGATTTTGCTCAATTTTTAATGATAGATTTCCATATTGTTGGTAGATTAGAGGCTTCATCTCTCAAATTCATTATTTCAGATTTTTCTATCTCTACTGCTTCCCTACCAAAAAGGAAAATCTACTATAAACCACACATACTGAAATGGCAAATGCTCTTTACATTAAATTACTAAAATACGGGACAGAGCCACGAAATACGGTGACATTCCCGTTTATACGGGACATACGGCAAACCTGATTGTACAGGGTTAGTCTTATTAAATGGACCCCCCCCCTTTATTTTCTCTATACTTAACATTTAAGAATATTTTTAAAGGCAGCTATAGAGAGTGTTACCTGAATTTTTTAAATTCATCGTTAAACAGATATTTTGGTGTATGTATACAGGGTGAATCAATAATAAGTTTGGTTTTTCTTATGAAACACTCTATATATTTTTACGTATTTTAATTCTGCTAGTTTTTCAGAATTCAAATATATATATAATTGCTATATATGTCATTAACAAATAGGTGTTTTATTTGCAATAAAAAAAATTCAGTGTAATAAATAAAAACTATTATAAACTTATTTACTGTTATTAACAATAACTAAATAAATATAAAAACTCAAATTATGTCACATTTTGTCGCATTATAGGTCCTTCTCTACATGTGAATCATCGTTTAAGAAAGTTGTAATATTTGTAATAACGTCGCCATTTCTCAGGAAAGATGAATTCCTAATAACAAGCGTCTCTCAATTAAAATAATTTAACAGAAGTAAAAAATATGTTAAGCGATTAGTCTGACAGGTGTTAATCAATTTATTTTTCAAAACCATCCAGTAAAATCCAAAGGTTACCATTAAAATAGCATCTATAAATGTAGGCTATAATCGCAAAGAAATCACCTATTTGTCAATGAAGTATATAACATGTTTTTTTCAATTTATTTAACATTTCTTCGACCCAGTCGGGAAATATTTAAATTTTTATGGTTTGTTGACAATTTTCCAAACAATTTTTGAAATGCGAATAGGTGATATTTAAATTTATTGAAAACGTCACTTCAAGACAGTTCACAAATTAAGAGGTTAGTTTATTTTACATAGAATAGGAATAATGAAAAATAGGAGATCAAAAATTAGATATGGAAAAAATAAAAATTTTGTTTTTTGATAAATTAGGAAAATATAAAAAAATACACAAAAAAGGTTGTAGCACTGGACATCGATGTTTCGCTCTCATTTGAGCTCGTCAGCAGTGCATAACATGGAAAGGGAACAAGAAATATTTAAAAATAAAAATTTTTGAAATATATAAAAAAAAAGAAAAATAAAGAAATTTTAACATGAATAGACGTTTCATCATCAATTTACTGTGTTAAAAATTTAAATATTTGCTACAACCTTTTTTATGTATTTTTTATATTTTTCTAATTTATCAAAAAACAATATTTTTATTTTTTCCATTTCTAATTTTTGATCTCCTATTTTTCATTATTCCTATTCTATGTAAAATAAACTAACCTCTTAATTTGTGAACTGTCTTGAGTGACGTTTTCAATAAATTGAAATATCACGTAGTTGGATTCCAAAAATTGTTTAGAAAATTGTCAACAAACCATAAAAATTTAAATATTTCCAAACTGGGCCGAAGAAATGTTAAATAAATTGAAAAAAACATAATATTTCCGGTCAATAAGGGTCTACCATGAAGAATGAAGTATATAACAGTTATATATATTTGGATTCTGAAAAACCAGCAGAATCAAATATACAAAAATATATAGGGTGCTCTATAAGAAAAAACAGACTTCATATTGATTCACCCTGTATACACACACCGAAATACATTTTTTATAGACATATTAAATAACTCAAGAAAAACTATGTAAGATTGCATTTTTAAATCTTAACTAGAATAAAAAGGGGCCCATTTAATAAGACTAACCCTGAACATATTTCATTCAAAGGCCCTTAAATATGGTTTTTTCCATGCGAACATGATAAATTCAGTCATTTTTTTAAATTCGTAAACAATTCATGAGTTCATATTTAAAATAATCCATCCATTAGTATAGCTTATTACCAACACTTTTCGTATTTTAACATAATGGCATTAGGTATAATGATAATATAATAAGTAAAAAAAATCACTAATATTAATTAATATAATAATTTAAGTTTTTATGATACATTTCAAAATCTGTATTTCTTAAAATATATTATATTTAACAAATACATACAGAGTAGGTGTAGGTAATATGATTTATATTGTATTTAGTGTGTTCTGGGATTTTTCACCTTCAATCGTTTCTTTGATAAAAGAAATTAATTTAACCACATTGGTATAAACACCCGGTTTTTTGGGTTTACCGCATCCTTGTCCCCATGAAACAACTCCGTATAATACTTTGTTGCATACAAATGGTCCTCCAGAATCGCCTTTACAAGAGTCCCTTCCTCCATCCCAAACACCAGCGCATAGCATTAGGTCGTTTATGCGATGATGCGGATAAGCCTGTATGCATTTTTCTCTTTCTAGAATGGTAACATTTGCCACTTGTAATCGATCAGCCCCAAATCCATCAGGTTCGGTTCTACCCCAGCCTGTTATGTTGCAAACAGTACCAATTTTGGGTTCTTCGTTTTCAATTGGCAAAGAAATGGCTTGTATCGTTTCATCAAATTCCAATACTTCATCTATTGTTAAAATGGAAATATCATTGTCATGGTAAAAGACGTTGTAATGTGGATGCTGATGTAACTTTTTAACAGCAATGGTGTGTCCTTTACGTTTAAAATGGGATCCTACTTGAACGTGCAAATCGTGAGCTTTCTTTCTGAAATTGTAAAAATTTAGCTGAAAGGGTTAACTTACTATACATGTGATGGGGCATTTTGGAATAATATTATAAACACAAACATTTTGTTTTTGATATTAGACTATAATCATTTGAAAACCATTACATTAATAAAATTTTATGAAATATAACTAGCTAGAAAATACACGACGATTCACATAAAAATACGACCCTTACGAGCCTCAATTCGTTGGAGCGTAGATTCAATAAAGGTAGTTAATTTTAAGTTTGGATATCCCTTATTTAGAAATGTCAAAAAATTAGGTTAATTGACAACATCACAACTATTGTAAAACAAGATTAAAATTATTCTAAAAGGTGATGAAAATTGTCTTCCTTCATTTTGTAAGCAGGCTTGAATCCTATGTACCAGCGAAATCCGTCTAAAATTTCGTATGTTATTTCTACACATACTGTCAGATACGATGTCGGGGTACTCCAACATTTTATAATTTATTTTCCTTCCTACTCTGTATATTGGGTTGCATTTTGGGCTCGTGAAAGTCGTACTTTTATGTGAATCGCCCTGTTTGGTATATAAAAAATATATAACAACTAAACCACATGCGACAAACATTTTTTTTTAGAACTCCTATTTGAAGTTCTCAGATGATAAATTTTTAAAATATTTATAAAGGATTGCATAGAATACACATTTTATTTTAAAAATTTTATGAAAGCAATGCTTGTTTTATGAATTAAAATAACATTTTGTTGTAGAGTTTTAAATCATTTTTAATGCATAATAAAGGCTTTTGGCTTAGTTCACAGCAGAGCAGTCGCTAACGAGTGAGGAGGTCTCTCCAAATGCTGGGGGCACAAATAGAAAATAAAAATCGTCAGTAAAACCAAAAGTGCAGACCAGCACATGACGCAAGTTTCTATTCGAATAATTTACGAATCTGTAGAAGCAACATTCCCAAAAATTGACCTAGAATAATGGCGACCTTTGCGTGTAGTTGATTGTGCCGCAAGGTACAGATGAAAAGTATTTCGTAAATCGATCGACTTTGGACGCACAAAAATCCTAAAATACGCCAATTTATTATTATCGGAAAGGGGGCAGAATCAACCATTTTTTTATTATATGTGCCATTTTTAAAGTTGAATTAGAAAAATCTGGTAACTATGGGCTGGATAGTATTCAATAAACCTTTATTTACAAGACTGATTAAATTTCAGCCATTTAAAAGTAATTTTAGTATCAGCAATCAGCGTTTAAAAAAACATTAGAAATGGTTCAAACTGCCCCTACTAGCGGAATAAATTCAACCAAATAATGAGGTAATTTCAACTATGAGATATAAATACATATTTTTTTATACAGTCAAACAAAAATGATTTTTCTACTTAAATAAGTTCATTATCAACGAAATCTTGAACTTCATATTTACTGGTGTCAAAAACTGCAAAAATGTCGTCTACGTATCGTATCCACATTCGAAAAGTTTATTAATTCATTTTTAATTTCTTCCTTGTGAGTGTTCTGACGTATGAAAAGCTACATAGGAGCCTTACGAAGCTAAATTTAAATCAGGGTGCCCTTTAAAAGGGCTTGGTTGAATGTGCCCCAAGGTTGAATCAGCCCCCCTTTCCCCTATATTAAGTGAGCATTTTGCTAGGTATTTGTTTACACGTAACATGTTCGTCATAGTAAAGAGCCGATTTGGGTCGGCGAGCAAAACGTTTTAGAAAAATTGTAAATACCGAGGATCTGTCAAAGTAAAAAAATATACTTCTTTGATCCTACTATTACTTCAGCCCAAACATTCATTTTCTCTTGATACTGGGTGTGATACTCCTACCATTGTGAATTTTTCGTTATCCAATGCCAACAAGTTTGACAATTCATATGAATTTAGAAAAAATTTAACTTCATCAGAAAAGAGGAACATCTGTTAATATTTTCAATTAAAATTTTACAAAATTCAAATCGTTTATCGCCTTCCAAAATCTGCTAAACTAAAGTAACTTTGTAAAATACAACTTTTAGCTTTTTAGCGTTCTCAGAACTGTTATTGTCTAGTGCAAGTTGCTATGAACTGCTATGAGAATTTTCTGAAGAGGCTAGCGCATCTAGTTTTTTTTTGGGGATATTTCTATTCTATTGCCTTTAGGAAGGTCCTTTACACGTCCCGTTTCTCTAATCCTCTTTTTAATTTAACTCACTGTACAGAAATTAGTTCTTGATTGGGGTATTTGTTATTAAAGTATAAACTCCTTTCGGACTCCTGGTTTTGTCTCCATAGCGTGACAAAATTTCAATTCGATCCAGTTGTACAGTGAATTTTTTCTACGAGTATGATCCATCAGAAACAAAAATAAGATTTAAGAAAATCAATAATTTTTTGTATCACATTTACATTTTCTAATATATGCGTGAATGAAACGTCACAAATTTATTGTAACACAATCCATATTTACAACGTGGACTGTCTTTTTAGTTTTGTATATAGCCACGTAGAGGGTGCAAGTAACAGAATGCGTAGTTTTGAAATTTACCTTAACGTTACATTAATACGTGTTGAAAATTTCGTCAAAATACAAAAAGTAGTTTAGTCACAGTGAATTTTGAAAATAAGCCGTTCAGAATCATGAAATTGAATCGACAGCATCTTCAAATGATTGAAACGGTTTTCCACGCCATGCATTTTTGATCACTGGAAATGTAAAAAAATCCTCGGGATTTAGGTCAGGAGTATACGGAGGATGATTAAACTAATACCGGTTTCGAACTTGTTAGATCGGTATTTGGTTTCCATACTTCCAGGCTAATAAATGTTCAAACCTATTGGTCTATGTATTGGAATCCTTGTCTTCTGGGAACTTTTTCCTAGAGAGCAACCGCTTCGCTGGGTGGCAGTGTTTCAACTGTTGATAGTTCAGCTACCTATAATTTACTATACATGCCTGCAGGGCTGCATTCTACTTGAATTCGATGTTTTATTGTTCCAAAAAAGCAACTGTTGTTCAACTAGTATGGGCACTGGGATTGTCTTTGTGAATAGACTTGACAATTTGGGTTGTTTTTTCGTATCTTATTGGTGGCAAACAAATGGTTATGTACCAATCCATATTTATCGTCCTTCGATCTTCTAATCGAATTGTAGCCACATGTCCGCATTTTGACACATCTTTTTGGAAACACTGCGGGAACGTATGACTTTGGTCAATTTCTCCTCATCTTGAAACACCCAAACACTAGACTGACGTTTATTCTCGGGTTTATAATAATAAATTCAAGACTGATCGCCACTGACAATACTGTACACATTTTTGGAACGGCTCCTATTGAAACGATTTAGAGTTCTTCGGCACCAATTGATAGAAGCCGCTAATTGTTCCTCCAGGGAATCTTAAACTAGAGTCCACGAACCCTTGAGGGATAAACACTTATTAAAATACTAACTAATGCAGTAATTTATCCAGACCCACCTAGTAAAAAGTATTTTTAAATCCCCTTGTTTTCTTTTCCTAGTAGCTTGCTACAATAACGCAGGGTGGGACACTTGCTTTCTCCTGGTTTATACAGCCAAATAAAAATCTTTACTCTCAACTGTGGGAACCTCTTCTATTTTCGATTTTTTTTTCTGAAAACTAGATCTTTTCTTGAAATTTCGACATTTTCTCGAAATTTCGATTTTTTTAATTCATCCTTTTTTTAAAAAAAATTCTCTTTTTCTTTTGAAATTTCAAATTTATTCTAAAATTAGACTTCTTTTTCAAAATCCGACTTCCTCAAAATTTCGAATTTTTTTCCTTAAAATTCGTCGTTTTTTTCCAAATATTGTCATCTTTTTAAACTCAACTTTTTCTGAAAATTTCGACTTTATTTCTAATTCATCTTTCTGCAAAATTTTAACTTGTTTATGAAACTTCACCTTCTTCTGGAAATTTGGTGGATCTTTTGATAAAAAAGTAAATTTTTTGGAATATTGTTTATCTGCGAATTTGTAAAAATATTTTTTAAGAATATTGAATTTTTGTTAAGACAAAAAATTCAATTTTGAACTTGTTTCTCAAAATTTCGAAGAGGTTTATCTCAATGGTGGATATTTTCTGATGTCACATGACAAGGGGCGGGAGGAGCTTATCTTTCAAAAATAAATTTAGTCAAGAAATGTCTTTTTCTTGAAATTTCGGTTTTTTTCCAGAAGTTTTTCCTAAAATTCGCCCTTTTCTTCGAAATTTTCATTTTCAAACCAGTTTGTGTTTTCGAAACTTAGGATTTTTACCTCGAAGATCGCCTGTTTCTTCCAAATTAAGATATTTTTCAAATTTAAAAAAAAGGCCAGATTTTAATATTTAATTTGATTTCCTGAAAATTCCAACTTTATCCTGAAACTTTTTTTTTTATTATAATTCGTCTTTTTCTTAATTACGGCTTTTTACTTAAAATTTTACTGTTTCCTTTTAAATTTTGACTTTACAGGAAATTTTGAATATTTTATAAAAATTTCGGCCTTTTTCTAGAAATTTTGACTGTCCAGAAACTTCAACCTCTTTTTCAAAATTCGTCTTACTCTCGAAGTTTTAAATTGAACTTTTTTATCCAAAATTTGACTTTTTCTCATAATTCAATTATTTTTCTAACATTTTAAGGAACTTACGGAAATTTAGAGAATAATATTTTTACGAAATTTAGAGAAAAATATTTCTCGTAAATTTCGAGATTATGTCAAAATTTAAATGAAAATAAAAATTGCCAGGGAAATATTTTTGAAAATTGTTTTATTCTTCTTCAAATTTGATTTGTTTTGGAAATTGCAACTTTTCTCACAACAATTTCTAAGTTAGTCCCAGTGAAAAGGTCAACATTCGCATTCGCATTCGCGAATGTTGGAAATGAATATTCGCATTCGCATTCGCATTCGCGAATGTAGGAAAACCAACATTCGTTACATTCCTAATTTGCAATATATATAAAAGCTATAAGAACCTGAGATTCCAAAGAATGGTTTTTCTCTAATAAATTAGGCTTTTCTTTAATAAAAATTAAATTATTTAACAAATTATTTCCAAAATCCATAGGGTTCTATTGTAAGAAATATCGAATTAATAGAAACAAGAATGGCAAAAAGCAAAAATAGGTCAAGCATTGCGACCTGTTAGCGTGATCAGATAACATACCTACGCACAGATCCAACTGACAGTCGTTTTTCAATAGCGAATTTTGAATTTAATCGTAATTTAAAAATATTGCAAATGATATTATCATAGCAAAAAGCCAACTTACAAATAATTTGGTGCAAAATTTCTTGAAATATACATATATAACCATTTTTATGGCAAAATGTCGAATTTTTTGGTATTTCCTAATAATAGACCAAACTATCCTACAAACAAACTATCTTAAAAACTACATACCCATTAGTACAGTGAGCTGCAGTTATTACATGTTGTGAATCAATGATTGATCCTCCACAAGAACTAGTTCCTCCGATTAAAACTCGGGCTTGATGTGGATGGTCCTTTATGTCTGCATCATGTCCACCTATTATACGTACTTTGCAGTTTTTAGTAGCGCAGTCAAAAGTTATTGCCGAAGCTATAAATTAAAAATCATATATTTTATAACCTCTTTACAAAGTATGTGAAAATTTAGGAACAAAATAGATAAAACATTCGTAAATAGGAAATATTTACAAATATTAAAATCTTTTTAGAACTCACCAGATAAAATGTAAAACAATAACAGCGTTATCAACATTTTAAGACAGTAACCGAAACTGCATCCGCGAAGTTTTATACTCTACAGTGAAGTGGGTATATCATAATTAATTTGTAAAATAGATATTGGCATAAAATAACATCTTAACTATCCTTTTCTAACTTTCTTAGAACTTTGATAAGATTTTGGACATGACGTCAAAATATTCAGAATAATTTGTTGGAGTGTTTTCCGATTAATAATAGTAGAATTCAATCTGACTCCAGACATTTAAATTCTTTATAATGTATAAAATACTTCATTACAAGTGATTTAATTAAATAATAGTACTTCAGTTCGATATTATAGTTAAAATTTTATACACTTTTATTTTTGGGAGAGTTAAATTAATTACTCTTATGACACATCATTTCAAAAATCACAAAATACAGACCCGCAGCTTCGTGCATCTTTAAAACACTTACGTTGTGCCACTGTATCACTGTATGTAAAGGTCGAAATCAGGATTGAAAAAGCTATTCTTTTTAAATAGGTATTTCTCAAAAACTTATATACAGTCCGCCCGTAAAGTAATAATGCATCATGCATAAAGAAACGTATTTTATAAAAAATCACTTGGACCTGTGCTTTTATTTTTTTTATCTTTTGCCTCTAGTCGACTTTATATTTGGATGTTTTAAAAAAGTGTATGATATAAAATGTTATTTTCAAAAAAATTAAAAATTTTGACAAAGGAATTAATATAGAAGAATAGAGGAATATAGAAGAAATTTTGTATATTTTTCTGGAAATTTTGGGAAAACATTTCAGTTCAAAGCCAACATTGAGTGATTGAAATGGAAATTTTAGAAATCATTTTTGCATATATTTCGATTTTTTTTCTCAAAATTTTGACTGCCTTCTGAAAAACAACCGTTTTCTATTATGAAAAAACTTAACACAATATTCATGTAGATGTAAAATAATTTAAAATTGCTCAAACGTGGAGGAATTTATAATACAATAAAGGAGCCTACAAAACATAATCTTTTTCTAATAACTAACAAATTTAAAATTCGAATTGTTGAAAAAAAATTTGGATATTGAAATTTAGTGACTTTTTTTTAACTTCAACCTTTGTTGTGTTTTTTAATCTTTCTTGGTTTCAGGGGACAAGTTCTGTATTTCAATTTTTGAAGATAACCAAGAACCAGTCCGTTCCACCAAAGTTATGGCTTCCCGGTCTACAAAACGGAATCTCTACTTTAAGGTTACTACTAAAATTAGATTAATATCTGCTATCCTTAAAACATGCCGAAAAATTAAAGTTTTTCCAAACTATCAACATTAGTTTACCTATCAATTGTCCAGTGGCGAACGAAGTTACGTACACCGCTAAACAAAAATGGCTTGATTTGGAACTAGATCGTCAGTACAGTAAACGAAGTAAGCTTGAGTTGCAATCTTATGGACTGTACTTAGAATTACCCAGTAATTTAAGTGAATATTAATTTGTAGAAGTTTGTGAATTTCAGAGAAAAATGTTCTGTACCATCTCTAAGAAGGTTAGACAAAAGTCGAACATTCTCAAGAAGAAATTATGCAAATTAGGTGCCCTTAAAGAACATTCTTCTCAGAAAAATAAAAATATTAATATTGTAGAAAACCGCTCTTCGCAGCATTTTGACAAAGCTAAATTAAGCCTTTTGAACAAAGGGCTTAATTACGCCCTGCCATCCTCCCGCACCAGTTTGGAAGATGTTATTGTATCCATTGAGAGCTCCTTGAGTTCCATGGCGGACGACACTAAAAACTATGTGAAGGAGGTTTGCAGACAAAAGCTTTCTAGAAATTTAAAAAAACGTAAAACCATCACACGTAACGAACAGAAATATTGTCAAAAGACCACGAGAGAAAGATTGTTTTTATGTAAAGTCAGATAAAGGTAATAAGGTTGTCATTCTAGATAAAAAGGACTATTACCAACGAGTTGACAAACTCGTAAGAAATGGCCCCTATCAAAAATTACAGAAGAACCCTTTGAGTAAAATGTTAAGTGGGCTGAAAAAAGTGCTCGACAAATGTAATAACCTTATAACTCCAATTTTAAAAAGATCCCTCCATGTATCTAACCCGACTGTACCTAAATTTTATTGTCTTCCAAAAATACATAAACCCGGAAAGGCGGTGAGACCAATTGTGTCAGCTATTGGAGCACCGACCTATAATTTATCAAAATGGCTATTAAAAAAATTCAGCAAATTAGAATTCCAACAACTCACTTTGTCAGTCAAGAATTCCCAAGAGTTTGTACAGAAAATTCAGAATGAAGAGTTGTTGGAGGGTGAAATGCTGGTTTCTTTTGATGTTTCTTCCCTCTTTCCCAGTGTACCTATACCTCAAACTTTATTATACCTTCGAGGAATCTAATAACCTTTCAGGCAAAATTATTGACGAATATATTTCATTAACGAAAATATATATGGATCAAAATTATTTCCAAATTAATAACGAATTTTATGAACAACTTGAGGGAGCAGCCATAAGAAATCCTTTGTCACCTTTCATGGCTGAGCTCTTCATGGGTGTTTTTGAAAGTCGTCTTAAAAATGAATGTAGTTTGTTTCCTAGGGTATGGATTAGATATGTAGATATTTTTGCTCTTTTTGACACAAAAAATCAAAATTTAGATAATTTCATTGATGTTTTAAATTCACGTTTTCCAACAGTTAAATTCACCGTAGAATTAGAGAAAGAAGCCGCTTTACCATTTTTAGACACTTTAGTTATTAGGAATAAAAATAGATTAGAATTTGATGTATGTAGGAAAGATTCCAGTACCTTCCGCTATATAACTTCCGATTCTAACCATTGCATACAGCACAAAATGGCAAGCTTCAACTTCCTTGCCCATCGCCTTCTGAGTCTTCCTCTTAGTAGGGAAAGATTCAGAAAGGAGTTGAAGACAATTAAACATATAGCTGAAGTTAATGGATTTGATCCAAATATTATTTATAAAATTATTAATAAGAAAAAATTTAAATGTGAATTGGTAAATACTACAACTTTCCGAGCTGATGAAAACAAAAACTTTAAATTCGTCTCACTTCCATTTGAACCCTCGCTTACGCAAGGTTTGGGTGGAATTTTACGAAATCAGGGTTTTAGAGTTATTTATACTTCTAACGGAAAATAAAATTCACTTTTGGGTAGTTTAAAAGATAAAGTAGAGCAAACAGATAAGTCTGGTATTTACCAAATTTCATGTAGGGATTGTCGTCAAAAGTATGTCGGACAAACTAGACGATCTCTTAAAATCCGACTGAAAAAACATTTGGCTCATTTGAGGTACGGAAGAACTGAGAAGTCAAGTGTGGCTCGACATGCTTTTTAATTAGATCATAGGATAGATAATAATATTAAATTGTTAAAAGTAGTTAATAAGAATTATATGTTAAATGCATGTGAGAGCTTAGCCATCCATAAGGCTGGAAACAACCTTATGAATGGTTGCGCTGGACCTTTAGGCCATTCATCTCTGTTAAAAATAGTTAAGGTTGATAGATAAGAAATTGTGACATAACGACGTGTATGATTGGATGCGCGTTCGGGTGCGGCCGATCACGCACGAAGTGAATATTCTTAGTATATAAGGGTTAATTTTAAGATTAGATGTTAGTTTCTCTCTGAAGATGACAGCTTGGCTGTCGAAACGCGTTAGAGCAACCTTTGTTGTGTTTTTTAATTTTTCTTGGTTTCAGGGGACAAGTTCTGCGGTTTCAATTTTTGAAGATAACCAAGGACCAGTCCGTTCCATCAAACTTAAGATTAGACGTTAGTATCCCTCTGAAGATGACAGCTTGGCTGTCGAAACGCGTTAGAGCAACCTTTGTTGTGTTTTTTAATCTTTCTTGGTTTCAGGGGAGAAGTTCTGTATTTCAATTTTTAACCTCAATAATAAAAATATTATAAGTTTTTCCTCAAAATTTTTACTTCTTCAAATTCTGAGTTTAACTTGCAGTTTTTTTCCTTTTTTTTTGTAAAATACCTACTTTAACCTGAAAATATGGGTTTTCTTTTCTAATTTTGAAGTTGTTTATTTCGAATTCAAAAGACAAAATTTTGATACAAATGTGGGACTAGTTTAAACTCCAACTTTGGCTACTTAAAGTTGTAATTTCGAAAGAAAACTCAAAATTTGTACGATTTTTTTGACTTTTTTTTTCAAAATCAGGAATTTTTTCTTAACATTTCAAATTGGAACTTACTAATTTATTTGACTCCGAAAATGTGCAAATGTCTACCTTTCCGCAATGTCAATTTTAATGTCAAAATTTGAGTGTTTTCCTTAAATTTCAATTTTGACTGAAATATTCTTAAGGTTCAAAAGGTTTAATTTCGAACTCGAAGTTTCAACATAGTTTTTTTAGAAACCCTGCAGACTTTATGCAGAAATTTTGTTTTTTTTTCAAAATTTTGATATTCTCTTCCAACTTTTAACTTCCACTTTTCTACATTAAACCCTGAAGTTTCCAGTCTTTTTAACTTCAACATTCATTAGATAATGAATTCCCAGGTTTCCAACTTAAAATACTAACGAAAATGTTTTAAAGTTTCCACTACTATCAAAATTTCAATTCCACATTAAAGATTACGATAAGAAAAACTTCTTTAGAAATTATAAAGTTAAATTCGAAATTTGAATGAACTCAATGCAAAATGTCGACTTTAATATAAAAATATCTAGATATTTTTGTTTATGTATTTCAAATTTTCATCCGAAAATTTTATTTCAATCTCGAATATCAGCTTTTCGCGAACTATCATTTTCAATTCATATTTTCAAAAGGTATATTAAAATGTCTACTTTAAATTCAAGATGTCTAAATTACCTGAAGCTTCACATAAGATAATAGTATTTCTTAAATTGAAATTGTTTCGAAATTTCTCTCTAGATTAAAAATTGACAAATAGTAAACTTATTTAACTCTAACTTAATATTCATATTTTTTTAAATTTCAAAAAAATAACAAGTAAAATAACCAACAGTTCTAGAAAAAATTAAAAACCAAATTTTGAGTTAAAAATTAAACTTTTGAAGTTTGAATAGAAATTTTAAGAAGCAAGTCGTTTCTGGTCAAAATATTCTGTGATTAGATTGAAAACTCTGCATTTTTTATATGAATTTCAAGATTTTGACTGTTTTCAAAACTCCGAGCATAAATCCAAAATTTTTATTTTCTTCTTTCAATTTAGAGTTTTGATCGAAATTTAGAAAAAAAGTCCAAACTTAGGAGAAAGAGATGAATGTTTTGGAACATATCCAAACAAGTCAGTAAAAACTTTGAAGAAAAATCGAAAAAGCTTTTTAAAATTCCATTTTTTCTTGAAAGTTTTAGTTCAGGTTATACAGGTGATTCATTGATATGTTGATATATTGTATGTTGTAATTTACTTAAGTAGCAGGGTGTAACTAACACCCTGTATGAATAGTGCAAAATTCAGCATTAAATTCGTAATTATCATGCCAAAAAACATAAAGTTGTCAACTTTCCAGACGATTCTGCTTAAAATCACAAAATTATTAAGAAGTTTCAAATTAAAATTCCAACTTTGAACACCATGTACCTCGTAAACCTGCAAAATTTGTATAGGGCATCACCATATTTTGGTGCGTAGTATCTCCAGTTTAAAGATTGCCCAAACTGAAATCTATCAACAAATAACTGCTTTAAAACTTTGATTTTCTAGAAATTTTGAGCGGGAAAAGTATTTCGAGATCTTTGGCCTTAATTTTGACTTTTACCTTTTTTTATTTTTTTACCTTTAAAATTCTGAACTCAAATCTAAACATTTTTTGGGAAAAAATGTATAACTTAAACAAATTTTAAGTCTTAAGAATTTCGAAAAAAAGGAAACCTTATTTAAAAAAGTTTCCGGTAGTTTTGAATTTCTGATCAAAGAGCAAAATATTTAAAGCTATAAAAATGAGATTTGTGAACTTCATTATTTTTTATAAATGTTGGGCCATTTTCGAAATGTTGCGTTAATAGTATTAAATGAGTGCACGGTATCAGATCACTTTGCTCTTTCTATCTCTTTGAATCATTTTGGTAACACCCATTCTGAAAAGAAAGTTGCCCCTTTATTTTAAGTGGTCAAGGTATCTGGCAAACCAATACAAATGGCTAATGCAAAATTCAAACAATGTATGTAAACAGGGCAATGTTAAAGAGACTTACACGGTCATGCATTTAACTATTACAGAAGTAGTTAAAAATTTAAATCTAATTAAACAATCCCCTAATATTATTGCACGCAAGAAACGACATACTCCGTGGTTCGACTTTGAATGCCAAACTGCAAAATTTAACTTAAAACGTGCACTTAAATTAGGGAAAGAAAGTAACTTTTGCTATCAAAATAGAAATGCCTATCTTAAAACAAAAAAAAAATACAAATCCCTGACAAGAAACAAAAAACAAAAATATTTTAGAGTAATAACAGAAACTTTGTCCAGTTGTAAAGACTCAAAAAGCTTTTGGAATACCATAAAAAAGTACCGCGGCACTATAAACAGAACAAATCTTTCCATGAGGTTTGGGAAAAATTTTATACTGTAACGAAATGTAAATTATAGAATTTAGTACGCAAGAAAATTTTCTAGAAAGATCTGATAAGGGGAAAGCGGTCGCGATAACGAAGCAAACTGTAGATAAGCGTTCCAGAAATTCCGGCGCAAACGATAAGCCTTATCTGCGGGATTTTTCTAGAACCTGGGAGCCAAAACTATATAAGGCGGTCGCCCAATGCAGATAGCTACCCACCTATTTTGATGTATCCCACCCAATATAAGACCGTTCAATTAGTACCTCAGAAATATACGATGTTTTAAATTCCTGTAATAACAATAAGGCACCAGGTCCTGATGAGATCCCTCATGAATTTTACAAAAATTTGCCAAATAACTGGATTCTGTTCATAACTTACCTATTTAATCACATATTAGAAACTCACTCAGTACCTCAAAGTTGGAGTAAAGTTTTCATAAGAATGCTACATAAAAGAGGACCAACCGATAACCCAAACAATTATAGAGGTATAGCTCCGATTAATTGCCCCGAAAAAATGTTTACACGTGCTAAAAAATAGACTGCCTGCATGCGCTGAAAAGTATGAGGTACTTCCTGAGACGCTGTCAGGCTTTAGAGAAACAAGAGGGTTCATTAACAATATATTTACTTTAACCTCTGTAATACAACTGCATCTAAGATTAAGAAAACCTAAGATCTATGTAGCATTTGTCGACTTTAAAAAGGCATTTGACTTAATAAATCATGCACTCATTTGGCAAAAGTTGTTCTATTTAGGTGTCAGTAACAAACTTATTTCACTTATTAGGGCAATTTATGAAAGGGCAACTATGGACGTTTTTTTAAAGTTTAATCCACTCCTAAAGGGTAACCCTATTATGCTTTCAAAGCACTGTGAGTAGGATGCGGAAACAAGAATAGATGGCGGTGAACCGCCTTCTTAAAGAAGGATAGGTTGTAATTTTTGGGGAAAATTCCTTTTAGTAACAAGTTCCATAACTTGGATGTTCTATAGAAAAAAGGAGTCTCCGTAGACAAAAGTCCTCACTGTGTCAAGCTGGACCGCGCAGGAATTTACTGTCTCCGGCTGTCTAGTATGCCTCAAGAATCTTGCCCTTGGGGGATCAATCCTATTAGTTCCTGCGAGCATTTTCCATGATAGTACTTGTAGAAAAGAGACAAGTCACCAACCATACGCCTGTGCTCTAGTGTTTCGAGAGAATCGGTCAGACTCTCGTCATCGATTAGGCGAATCGCTCTTCCTTGAATTGGATCCAAGAGAGCTAAAGTGTGTTTTGGGGGTGAACTCCAAACATGAGAACAGTATTCTAGTGTTGGCCTAACTTGAGCTTTGTACAGTGTGAGTAGCTGATGAGATGAGAAGTACTTTTTAGCTCTAAAAGAAAAGCTAGCTTCCAGTTATTCTATAATTTTGAACTTCTGAAAACAAAATTTCAAGCAAAAGGTGAAAATTGTAAGCCCAAAAATTTGTATGCATTTTTGTATACATGCATTCTAGTATTGGCCTAACTTCAGCTTTGTATAGAGTTTGTAAAAATTTTTGGTTGATGATATATGAAGCACTTACTACCTCTAAAAAGAAAGCCTAGCTTCTGAGCTTCTGGGAGTTGACAATGACGCGCATATGATCGTCCCAAGGGAAGTTAGTGCTCGCATTCACTCCTAGGATAGATAGATTAGACCCCATGGGAAGGATTCTACCGTACATTAGGATGTTTGTTGCATTATCCCTAGATGTTTTCTTAGAGAAAACCGCAGCCTGAGTTTTTGAAGCGTTGAAGTCGACCAAATTATTCTTACCTCATTCCAGAATAATCCCGAGATCCCGATTAATCATCTGTATCTGCTGTTTCCTTAGTCGGTGCGTCATAGCAGCAGATGTTTGGTTTAACTCAGTCATTTGATATTACAACAGGAGTGCTTCAAGGTGAAACCCTTAGCCCGGTACTCTTCTCCCTATTTATTGCTGACATTGAACAATTTTTCAACAACAGGGGCGCAGAGGGGGTTAACGTTGGCAATAAAAAACGAGGTGATGATCCTTCTCTACGCAGATGATCTCGTTACTATCTCTGATTCGAAAAGTGAATTAAAATGAAAACTTAAAATTCTTGAGTAATACACCGAGCAGAATCTTAATGGTGTTCTCAAGGGCACATTGTCAACCAAATTATTACAAATTCTTTTATAGACACGATCTACTCGAAGTTGTAAAGACATTTGTCTACCTTGGAGTCGCCTTTTCGTCATCCTCATTTTTCCGAGAAATGTCGTACAGTTCTTTGATAAGGCGAAGCAGGCCATTGTATCGGTAATCCCGATTATGTCTAAAACTAAAATGAATTCTTGGCTTTTTATTTGACTCCTTGGTTACTAGTATAATAATAAATTGCATACCAGTATGGGGGCTCCACTATGCAGACGTAATGGAAAAAGTACAACTTTCTTTTTTTTAAAGAATTCTTTCACTTCCAAGGAATACAGCAGATTTCGCAGTTCGATTAGAAACAGGAAGAGTTAAACTTGAATTTGTTATATTTAAACATGCTTTAAATTTTATCATAACAATTTTTGACCTGGCAAATCAACGCCGTCCCAAAATTTACCTGTTAAGACTGATCCAATTATCTAATACCGCTAATTCCAATTACAACTGGGCGAGTTAACTTAAACGGTATTTTGACTATACTGAATTTAATGACCAATGGGACGAAATTAATGGTAATATTCTCAAACAAAAAAAGAAATTACTTTTAGATAACTATAAAATGAAAATAAGACTCGAGAATATAAGGATACAAAACCCATCGTCATACTAACGTTTTACAGGCATTTAACTATAAAGAATGATGCTCAAGAATATTTACAAATTAAGCTACCCATCCATATTACCCGTATTATATCCCAAATTCGGCTGTGTAACGAATACGGCATTAAATTTACTTTTAAAGGGTGTACTTATAATATCAATCCGAAAGAAATATGCACAATCTGCAACCAAAATAGATATGAGAGTATATTTCACATTTTATTTCAGTGCCCCATTTATGTGCCAATCAAAACGGCAAATATGAGGTTTTTTTCTAGTCCGGTTCGATTTATAAATGCACTCAACAATATTAAACCTTCGATTACAAAACTAATATTCTTACATTTATGGAATATACTAAAAGTACATTCTTTTATATTTTGTAACGAAATGTAGATTATATAATTGAGTACATAAAAAAATTTTCTAGAAATATCTCATAAGGGAAATCGGCCGCGATAATGAAGCAAACGGCAGATAACTGTTCCAGAAATTTCGGCAATATGCCTTATCTGCTGAATTTTTCTAGAACCCGGAAGCGAGAACAATATAAGGCGGTCGCCTTTCCCTCGAGTTAGTCAGGCAGTCAGTCAGTGTAGTTAATTAGTGAGTTAGTGAGTTCAGTTGTAGTGTTCCGAGTTTAGTTTGGAAATAAAGTGTGTACAATTCAACAAGTATTGAAATACAGAACTTGTCCCCAAAAACCAAGAAAGATTAAAAAACACAACAAACGTTGCTTTAACGCGTTTCGAGAGCAACATCTCTCTGAAGATGACAGCTTGGCTGTCGAAACGCGTTAGAGCAACGTTTGTTGTGTTTTTAAATCTTTTTTGGTTTCAGTTTTTGAAGATAACCAAGGACCAGTTGGTTCGACCAAAAATTCAACAAGTGTTAATAATCATTCGAACCGATAACGCGTAACAATATTAAATGAGGAAAATTCAGTATTCCACCTAACAAATTAATTTATACTAGTTTATTTATCTTCTTTTTTTTTGGTTTTTATTTCCATTCTACTTTGATAAGAGAAACAGAGAAGAGAAAGCACAGGTCAATATGATGTTTTTAAGCTAAATCATAAATATTTTGTAAACCTTTTAACTCTGCTATTATTAAGAAATTGCCCTTCCTTTTTATATTTGTTATGTGACTACATAAACTGGAACTGTGATGGTTAGCGATAACGTACATATATATGTTTCAGTAAGAAGAAATACTTGGGTTATAATTCACTTTGGTTTTTGCTTTTTTTTTGGATTATTTTTTCTGATTAATATTGTTATATGTCTCTATTTAGATCTAGGCCAAACTCTTTGCTTTAAAAACTGTAAAACGTTTTTAAGAAACAAATAAAGATTGATTGATTGATTGATTGTTGCGTTAATAAAATTCAAATTAAATTTTTATAATGACTCTTCAAAATAAAACTTTCTTAAAAATTTGTATTGAATTTAAAATTTTAAAACCTATTGGTGGGATTTTTTTTGGAAATTTTAAGATAAAAGTCCAAATTTTCAGTAGATACATCAATTGCAATTTCCAAAAAACCCTCAATTTTTTAACTTAATCTGACAATTTTGGTTTGTTTAGAAAATCTAAGCTTTAAACGAAATCCTGGAAAACTCAAAATCTCGAGAATTTCTTTTATATAAATTGGAAGTTTTTTCAACATGTTTTTTCTAAAACTGTTTCTTTTTTTATATTGTTTTTTCTTTAAAGTTCACAAATAGGGTCATATTTACTTCTAGAAATTTCTCTCAAATTTTGTGATTAAACTTAGAGTTGTTTCACATAATATTATTTTTTTTTCCAAATTTTTACTTTTTATCAAAATTATTTATATTTAGATTTTAAATTCAAATTTTTTTTTGTAAAATTCTTCAGTTTCAAATTATTATTGAAATTAAATCGAGTATAGCAAATTACAAATTTGTTTCAAAATTTTTTCCTTTTTTTACAATATTTTAGGTTTAAATCAGCAATTGTTAATGTTTTTCTAAAATTTCGACTTTATAGGTTTTTTTTGGAAATGATAATTTGGTTTCTCAAAATATCGGATGTAACAGGATCACAGTACATCCGCACTTTCTTGATTTCAGGGGATAAGATTTGTATTTCAAGACCAGTCCTTTCCACCAAATTTAGAATTGAAATTTCGACCTTTTTATCAAAATTTCAATTTTTTTCTAAAATTCCGCGTTCGAACTGAAATTTAAACTTCATATTTTTTTAATAAATTTTGTCATTCCAGAAATTTTCGATTTTTTACTCATACATTTCAGAATAAATTTGATATTTTTAAACTTTTTCCAAAGTTTTGACCTTAAAATCAACAGTTTGACGTTTTTTAGAAATTCTGAGTTTAACGTCCAAATTTCATTTGAATGTAAAGAAAATGAAGAAGTTATCACAAAAATACAAAGATACATCTGCTTGGACCTACAACAATGTTTTTGTTGTATTTATAAAAATACATTAAATAAAAACCAGTGACGTTACATTTCACTTATGTAATATTAAATTAAATAAAAAATGAAGATTAAAAACAAAGCTAAAAGTCATCTTTTTTCTTTTAATTCATATTTTAAAAACGAGCCATTTTATAATTAAATTTACTTACTTAACAATTATATAATTTATTTATTTGTTACCCACAGTTTTTACTACAGTAGATCATATTTATGTTTGTTATTAAATTGGATTATACCTATATCAAAATGATCTTCAGAGTAATATAAGGGTGACTGACATAAAAATGGTTATTTATCACGTCTTTTCATAACTCTGCACCACTTTTTTCTCAAACTTTGTACTTTCGGTACGAAAAAGAAAAATTTCTCCGTACTAACGACAGTAATTTTTCTACATTTAGAAACTATACAATATTTATATAAGGAAGTCTTTGCACTCCTTTTTGGCTGCTTATTATTTAGCACGAAATGACGACGGAAACAAGATTTGAAGAAGTGTTAACTGAAAGAGCACGGCAAAGACAAGGCGACTTTAGGCGATCCAGACTCCTATCATGTTTTATGACGTCACAGATGTTTTCAGCGGCAAATCGAGAGGACGTGCGAAATTTGAACTTTGAAGGACCATAATTCAGGCAATTTTAAAGATATTTCAAAGACAATTTTTTTGGCCGTTTCATAATTTTTAGGACTATAATTGAGCGTATTTTAAAAGAAATGGAAACTTCCTAATTAATCGTGATAAGTGTAAGTATTAAAAAAAAAGTAAACCGATTTTTTTGAATGCACCTCAATTGATACGAATAATTGCAACTATTCAATTGAAGTAATTTTAAAAACACGTGTTTGCTATTTTTCCAAATCAGCAATCAGCAATAAAAAGGAGGGCATGCCACTGATAAGGAATAAGTCATTTTACTTCCAAATTCTGCGCATGCCCCTACTATACAGGGTGTCCTCGTTTTAAATGCCTTAAATGAAACAGGTGATAGAAAAAAACAATTTTAAGCAAAAAGTTTCCTATGAACATGTATCCGGAAACTCTTAATAAAAAGATACAGGTTGTTGAAATTTGAATTAAACAAAGAATTTTAACTTTTTCACTTTCAAGTTTTCTAAGATATTTAAACCAAATTTTGCACACATGATGTATGAATGATCACAAAATAAAATAAAACTAAGTTTATATGTCAACCAGTGGTGGTTACAAGTAATCTGTGATATTATTGTAGGAAAAACGCAGTACACCACTGAAGAAATGAAATAAAATACCTGTTTTGGGTAAAGTATTTAATTTTAAATAAAAGTTATTTCTTGTTATTTTTCCGTATTTGCCACTGGTTGCGTCATGTCGTTGGTTTTGGAAAAAAACATCATTTTCACTCGTACTTTCACTAAGGAAAGTCCCAAAAATTTAAATTTTGTCACAATAGTCACAAATATGAAAGAACGTTAAGAGTCAACTTTATCCAAAACTGTTAATTAATTTCATTTTATCCAGTGTCGTTGTCGCGAATAGTCGCGAATCCCATGAATATTCCGATTATTTGAATTTGAATAATCTTCTGTTGGCAACACTGCAGGTGGAGCATAGAGAAAGTCTGCTTCTAAGGTAGAGGAATACCCGGAGCAAATAAATGAAGAGGAAATAAAAAGTCCCTAGAGAACAAAGAAAAAGGGAATTACTGCATAAGTATTAGATGTGCATGTGTGTAGATAAAGGGTGTGGTCCTTTTGGACAGTGGAAGTATTGTTGGTAAGTTTTTGATATGTCTAAGCTTGTAATTATCAGTGAGTGTAATTATCATGAGTGTAAGGGTTGATGAAAATTAGTAAAATAAAGATAATGAGACGAGAATAGCTGTGCGGTCAGGGGTGGCTGTAAGGGGAGGTTGGAGGCCACTAATGAGGGTGTTTACCCAGTTTTAAAGGTAGAAGGTGTTTGTGTAGAGATATAAGAGAAAGAAAGTACTTTAGATATAATTGTGAGAGAGTGTTTACCCTTTAATTAGCTCCAGGAGGTATTTACCTCAGAATCAACTTTAGAGGGTGTTAACCCTATAAGTAGTATCAGAGGATACTGTAGCATAATCATCTGTAGAGTAGCATCAGAGAATGCTTTCCGTAAAATCAGCTTTAGAGGGCGTTAACCCTATAACCAGTAACATAGTACACTTATGGCATGATCAACTTTAGGGGGTGTTTCCCTTATGACCATAGTGTTAACCC
The DNA here is from genome assembly GCA_028583605.1 of Dastarcus helophoroides. NCBI lineage: Eukaryota > Metazoa > Arthropoda > Insecta > Coleoptera > Bothrideridae > Dastarcus > Dastarcus helophoroides. The sequence continues at coordinate 9,450,967 of CM053326.1, forward strand.
TATAATTAGAATCAGAGGACCTTTATGGCATGATCAGCTTTAGAGGGTGTTTCCCTTATGACCAGCATCAGAAAGTGTTTATATTAAATCAACTTTAGAGGGTTTTCACCCTAATAATAACGATAACAGTAGAAATTTACTTTACCCATGATACAAGAGAGTGTTCACACTATTTTCTGTTATGAACTTATTTATATAATATATGTACAGTTTCAGTTTGTTAATAATTAGGTGAATCCAAGGCAATCCATTTCGCATATTGTATCTGTAACCTACAATATTCGCGACAGTCGTAGCATATTAAACTTATCCCTCTGTGTTAGTCAGTGATTATTTAAAGACCAGCATACATTGTATTCGAACAGTTCCTACGTAAAACATAAGGTAGTAAATGCCAAAAAAATATCAAGAAAAAACTCGTGTTCAGAATTAAACGCTTTATCCAAAAATTGTATTTTATTTCATTTTGTTTAGTGGCGTACTACTTTTTTTCAAAACAATATAATAGATTACCCGCAACTCCGCCACTGGTTGAAATAGAAACTTAATTTTCTCTTATTTTATGATCCTCCATCTACTCACCATGTGTGCACAATTTAGTTTAAATAACTCTAAAAACTTGAAAATGAAACAGTAAAAACTTTTTTTTATTCAAATTTTAACACCTTGTATCTTTTTTATCAATTTTTCGGTTATATGTTCATAGGAAACGTTTTCCTTAAATTTACTTTTTCTATCACTTGCTTCATTTAAGGCACTTAAAACGGGAACAGCCTGTATTTTATCCAGGCCACAGGAAATTAAGTTGAAGGAGGCATAGAGCTTGAAAGTATTGATTTTAACAAAAAAAAATCCACCATACAAGATTAAATAATTTTTATGAGCGAAAAACAGAGAGAGGTTCAGTATAGAATTTGACTTTTGACGACTGAAAAGAAGATATTCAATAATTTTGATGACCAAGAAAAGGGTTGAGAACACAATTTTGCCTTTAATGTAATCACTAAAAATGAAAGGTCCACTATACAATTTTAGTTTTCACATCTAACTGTGTAATAAAAAATATTCACATTTTTCCATCAGCAAAATAAAAAATATTACCAACATGTGAGCGGCGTCGAGCGTGCATTTGTCCCTATCTCTCGGGCGGTGGACCTGTCCATTTCATAAAAATAATCTTAGGTTTGTAAAAAGCTGATAAATTGGCTGAAGATTTTACGGACCGTAGGTTGAGGAAAAATAAATGAAAATTCAAAATCTTTTCCAATCAAAATCTCTGAAAAATAAGACAATCAAAATTTCTAAGCTAACTAATTAAATGAATAAATATTTAAAAAGGAGACAAAGTTAAAGCGTATTTTTTCGTAATTTCCATTTTAAAATGTAAAACATTTTTGGAAGTAAATTATCTTTCAAAATTGGGAAAATTAAAAATTCTTAAAAATATTACAAATGAAACTAGGATAATAATTGTGAATATATTAATATAATCAGGATTTTATTATTCATTTTTTTTAATATTTATTCATTTTCTGACAAGGTTGAAATCTCCAAATAATACCTATTTAGTTTTTGTTTTTCTTTGAGGTATTTGATTCAAGAATTGATCTACTTACGATGTCTCCCCTAAATAAAATGAAATTTAACAATCATAAATTTATTGGTTAGTATCATCTAAACATATACAACTTCAGATACATAATACAAAATAAATAAAGACAAAAGCTAAACAAAATGCAATAAAAATATCCCAAACCACACAAAAATTGATTATAAAAACTATGTACAACCTACAATATACAACAATACAAAAGGCACAGTTCATTTTATCAGCTTATTTACCAACAAATTGCTACCCGAAAAAATTATTATCAAGTCACCAAATTAAGTACAACAGATTAAAATTTGATGAAACTTCTTGAACACTTATATCGACAAGTAACATTTATATGGACAAATATATTGGCATATTACAAAGTATACCAAATATTTCCACTGAGGCGCATAATTCTATAACATGACTGGAAAATGCCCTCATCACAAATCAGATTGTCTTAATTCGATAGGAGAAACAAGAAATTTTGATTAGAAATTCATCATTCAAATGCAAAGACAGATAGTTCTTTGATTTATTGCTTCTTTCTATTCTCAATTTGATTTCCTTTTCATACTGAATATGTATTTATTACAGGAATGTTTTGATCAACAACCAAAAAAGCATTGTTAATGGTCCTGTGATATTAAATTCAAAAACCTTGGGTTTTGGTCTTAGTAAATTAGATGTGTTTTACTTTAGAAGATAATGCATCACTAAGAGATAGAAGTGTCAAATGGTATTACCACAATGCCAATTAATTGTAATTTGAATATAAAAATTATGTAACCAGTTTTATTAAAGCATTGTGATATATGTGGAATTAAGTTAAGAAAATTAGTACCATAGGGCAGTAATCTTTTTTGGCGTTCGGAAGCAAAAATAATTTGTACTTATCATTCACCTAGATTCTTAGCAATTACCAATTAGGATGAATTTCTTTAAATATCCACTGTTGGTAAGCGTTATTGGCATCACAAGGGGCTAATGAGAGTCTTGACGTTCTAGGATGTAATGCCATGCATTTTTTATGCACGCGATTCAACAAGGTGTGTGTTTGTTCATCATAAACCCAAGGCCCATCAACAGTTCCCAACCTACAGAAGGCTAATTTGATTCCTTGGCCATCTGCTTCAACACATCGTTCACCAACACCTATTTGACCTTTTTCGTTGAGCCTAATCAACTGATTGTTGCCAAATCCGTGGCAGTGCTGTATCGCCATCAATGATGGTGGGGCATGTCCCAGATTATCCAAACATTTATTAACAGCAACATTACGCAATTCACCTGCGTGAATATTAGGGGGAAGCTCAGGGAATTTATCAAAAACATCATAGGCGACATTTTTCATAAACCATTCAAAGCTTTTGCAGTTGAGCTGCTTTTTCAACGCCAGTTGTTCAGTGATGTCGCCCATATCGAGAAAACGAGCTAGAGGCTCACGGGTGTAGAAAAATTCTTTATATTTCTCATCAAACCAAGTCTCGATTACCCTCTTATAATTTATAGTTATCAGTGGACCTTTCTTCTGTTGGGCTAATTTTCCAAAGTTATAGGGCATGAAGCTTCGATAGACATGCCCAACTCTTGAACATGGAACCCACTCGATACTTCCACCACACTGCCAAATTTTAAAACTCAATTCGAAATTTTCTCCTCCCCAAACCAGTAAGCCAGGGTCATATGCCCCTATTTTGAGGAACATTTCCCTATTTATAGCAAATAAGCCTCCAGCATGAGTGGGACTTTTGTATGGTTCACTATTATGTTGTCTACGCCTAAGCTCTCTTTCAGGAACCTCGTTCTCTTTATATAACATCCCCCATTCAAAAATTCCCCTGTAGTGCCTATCCTCGCCATAAACGGGACGATACTTGAAAGTTTTATGATCGATACCATCAATAACCGGTACAGTTAAAATAGTAGGATCCCTGTATATGGGTGCTAACAGCGGTGGTAACCAATTGGTGTTCACCTCGCAGTGAGCATCCAAAAACACAATAACTTCACCCTTGGCCTCTTTAGCACCACGAGATCTAGTTCTTATTAAACCCTCCCTCTGACTATTTCTAATTAACCTAACCTTACCATTAAATTGTTCAATGTATTCATCTAATTGATTTTTTAAGTTATCCTTATCACTATAATCATCAACTAACAAAACTTCCTTCAGAACGTTCTTTGGCGACCTATTTAACACAGAGTGAACGGTTCTCAAAAGTACAGACCATCCCTCATTGTGGAAAACTATAATCACACTTGTCGATGGAAGATCCTCAGGGTAATCCCAATGCTTGCACTCCTCGAGTCTTGTATCCAATACGCTTCTGTCGAGAGATATTTCATCAGAGCAGGCAATATTCATCCCATACTCGGATTCAGACTGATCGGCTGCATTCTGTTGATCCTGCCTTAAGATGTGCGCTTCGCCATTTTCGCCCGGACCATGGCGATTTTCGACTTCTTTCGGTTCGAAATTGCCTAAGCCTCTGACTAAAACAGGAACTGCTTTCGCTTTAGCTCCGCTACTTCGAAGACCTAGGGCTTCTGCTTCAGAAAATATGTCCTTTTCGTCCCTTTTATACGTCGACAATAAATAAATTAGCGGTATTAGCATAAGGACTAGGACTAGAATCCGCAGCAGACGGCTTTTTCGGTGAATATTCCATGTTATATGTACCATGTTATTGTGTAAATATACCTAGAATATTTTTAAATTCGGTTATTTGTTGGTATTTTGCCATTGTAAAAAGGAGTACCTTAAAGTTGACGTGTTGAACTCCCACGTACAGGATGTTCCATTCATTAATTTTTAGAGAAAATTAACGTTCAACATGAAATATTACACGTAAACACACCGGTTTATAAAAATGTCACTTTGACATTTCAAATAAAATAGCCCAGGTAACCAGAAGAAGAAACCTTCTATCATCGTTGCTTGGTTTTTGACTTTATGTAATAGAGGTCGCCTGCAGTTACAATTTAAATTAATTTTTTATTCAAATGAAAATTACCTACATACACTATTTAAAAACGTACCACCTTTAATATTTCAATTGTATTATAAAACACGCAGTGGCGGTTCGTAGCCAAAAGTTATGGTGGCGCTGCGACAATGCTTAGCGTTTTATGTTTGATCGAAAATGTCAACTTCTTCAAAATTTACACTTTTTAAAATTTGGCCTAAAAATGTCGACATTTTCAAAATGTAACTTTTCGAAAATTTTAGATTTCTTAGAAAACTTGACAATGAAAATTTTTAATAGGGTCGCATTTTTTAAAAGACTGGATTTTTTCCAAATTTCGATTGTATTCCAAAATTTAGACTTTTTTCTTGAATTTCAACTTCATTTTATTTTTGAGTATTGACTTTTCCGAAAATTTGTATATACTCTTCTAAAAATATCTCCATTTTCAAAAATATTTAAACTTTTTGGTGTTTTGTTTTATTTTGTATTTTTTTTAAAGTAAGTACATTTTTTCAATATTTGCACGCTTTGAAAATTTTTATTTTTTCTGAAAATGTAATTTTTTTAAAACTGGACTTTTGACTTTTTGAATTTTCGATCTTTTTCATCAGAATTTCATCATTTTTCTTTTGAAAAATTACAATATTTTTATTGAAAATTTTGATTCCTAATAATTTCGACTGTTTTTTTTAATGTCAACCATTTTTCAAAATTTCGACCTTTTTGCAAAGTTTCGATTTTTTGAAATGGAGACATTTTATAAAATGTCGACTTTTTTCACATTTTCGACTTTTTTGTTTTTTTTTTAATTTAGCTAATTTTTAATTTTCAAAAATCTTCGAAAATTTCGATTTCTTTTTTTAAATCTTGACGTGTTATGAAAAGTTTACCCTTTTTTTTAAATTTTACTTTTGTTGACCTAAAATTTCAATCTTTTTTAAAAAATCTTCTATTTGGTTGAAAATTTTAGCTACCAAAATTTTAAACTTTTAACTTCTCAATATTTCAACTTTTGAAAATCTCGATCTATTTGATAATTTTTGACTTGTTTTCAACATTTCGACTTCGAAAATTTTGATTTTTATTGATAATTTACGTGAAAATTTTCCAATTATGCAAAATTTAAACTTTTTAAAATTTCCAAATTGTTTTAAAAACTCGATAATAGTTCTTAGATCTTTTGAATGTGCCTAATTTATTTTTTTTTCGACTTATTTGTTTGAAAATTTCTTCATTTTTAAAATTTTGATTTCTTTTGGAAATCTGAGTTTTTGAAAATTTTTGCCTTGTCCTTAAATTTTTTATATATTTCGTATATTTCTCAAAACTTAAAAAAATCAAAGTGTCAAAAATTTTCGGCTTTTTTTTGGAAATTTTAACCATTTCCTAAATCTGCATTTTTCTAAAATTTCGAATTTTTCTAAACATTTTGATTCCATTTCAAAACGTCGACTTCTTTTTCAAAATTTCGACTCTTTTTGAAAACTTGACTTTTTTTAAAAAGTTCGAACTTTTTTCAAAACATTATTTATAATTTTTTTGAACATTTTCAGTTAAATCTTCAACTTTTAAAAAAAGTGAATTTTCATTTCAAATTTGGACTAATCAAAATTTCGACTTTTTCCAAAATGTTACCTTTTCAAAATTTCAACCTTTTTAATAATTACGAATTTTTTGTTTATTTTAAGTTTTCGCCAATATTCAAAAATTCAGCTTTATTGAAAATTTAATTAAAAATTCTGCAATTTATTTTAAATGTCGATATTTTCCCAAAATTTTGCGCTTTTTCCATTCGCGAAATTATTGAAAATGTCGTCTATGTTAAAAATTTAACATTTTTTCAAAATATTAACTTTTGTCGAAATTCTTATTTTCTTTTGGAAATTTGACTATGAAAATTTCGAAATTTTTAAAAATTCCACTTTTTTCCAAATTTCGGATTTTCTCTATTTTTTACAACTGGTAATTCTTTTTTTTTTAAATTTAAATTTTTTGGTATTATTATTATATTTATTATTATATTAAAATAAATATTACTCTTAATAACAAAAATTTCGAGTTTTAAAATTGTGCGTAGCTTTAAAACAAATTTCGAAAAAAAACTTACAGTTTATGTACCGGGTGGCCAACTAAGAAAGGATGCCGGCTATATCTCAGCAACGAACCATCCCACAGTTTTGAGAAAAAAATTTCAATAAGAAAAGTGGCCCTGAAAAATCGCTGGAAAATATTTTTGAGGTTCTAAAATGACCGATAGGTGGCGTAATACGTGAAGCTAAATAGAAAATTAGTATTTTCTTGAAATTTTGCTTAATTAAAATGCATGCATTGTAATCCTAGAGTAGTTTCAATATGTTTTTGTTCTACACTCTTTCTTCTATCTCTAAAAATAAAGCGGTGGGGAGGCATTGAAAAAAAATTTTTTTAAATGCCATTTACTTCAGTTAGCCTCAATAAAATTTACCAAATATAGTCTCTATAGAAAGAGTGTTATTTAGTCTATCGAAAGCACTTTCATATGTTTTTATTTTAAAATTATTGTCATTGGTACAGCGCGTTATAATAAAATGGTAACCGAGGTTCCTTCCAGACTATAAACACATTGAATTTCAATGGAATTCTTTTAACACTCTTTCATTGCCTTCACTATACATTTTTCAAACATTGTTGGGAATTGACGGTTTATCAATTCTGATTTTCAAGTTAAAGTAAGGGAAATACGCATTTGTCACAAACAAGTTTTCAAAACTTTTTCCGCCATACTTACTATAAGCGTAATAAGTAGTGATGTGCCGGATCGTTAAAAATGTATATCCGCGGATACGGATCTGAATACGGATATTTGGTCTCAAGATCCGCGGATACGGATACGGATCTTCTCTTTCCAAAGATCGATGTGCAATATTTACCGCCGCGTTCTGTACTCGATCGTTGTCTGCGCGAGACCTTGAAACGGTAGTTGACGCCATTTGACGTTTTGCGTGACAGGCAGGACATGTTTTGATTTGCATTGCGCAGGTCTTTCTTTGTTTTGTTTTTAGTTTAGTGTGACACTGGGTAGCATAGATAACGTTTGTGTTTGGTTTTGTTACATGAGTTAAAAAAAATGTCTACAAAGAAGTTTAGTAGTGTAATTTGGAATTATTATGTGATTATAGATGATGAATGTGCGAAGTGTAAAATTTGTGACGGAAAGTACTCTCGTAAGGGTAAAGGCACAACTTCTTTAAAAAATCATCTACAGAGAAAACATCCTCAAGAATATGATTTATTCTGTAAAGAAGACTACGCTAAGAAGAGTTGCGATGAAATATCACGCCCGGGAACGTCTTTACAAACGGTAAAAAGAGAATTTAAACAAACCTTTTTCAAAGAATACATGGAAAAAGTTAAAATGTGGGATAATACAAACCCCAAATCGATAAAAATTGATTATTTGATTGCTGAAATGTTAGCTTTACCAGATTTACCTTTTCAACACGTAGAAGAATTAGGGTTCCGACGATTGATGGACCACATTGTTCCAAATTATGTTCTAAAAGGAAGAAAATATTTTACGGACCGTGTTTGCAGCGAGCTTTACGATAAAGTGTCATCAAAAATAAAAAACATGTTACAAGATTTTGAGAAAGTTTCTTTCACATCAGATATCTGGTCATAATCTTCATCAGGAGTTTCATTGTTATCTTTAACATGTCATGGTATTACCAAAGATTTTCAACGAAAAAATTTCGTTTTGAAAGCGGAAGTCCTTGAAGAACGTCACATGGGAGATTATATTTCGCAAACATTTGAAAATATGTTAGAAGAATGGGGAATTCTGAAACAAAATGTGCACTGCATGGTAAGAGATGGGGGATCCAATATGAAGCGCGCCTGTTATTTATCTGAAATACATAATATCGACTGTACAGCACATCAGTTACATTTGGTGGTCAAAGAAGCTATTAAAAAAGTTGATACAATCTCCATGGTACTTACAAAATGTAGGAAAATTGCAGGACATTTCAACCATTCCACAATGGCAAAGCAAGAATTAGAAAAAATACAAGTTCGACTCAATCAAAAAGTTTTAAAAGTTTTACAAGACTCACCGACACGCTGGAATTCCAGCTATTACATGTTGGAACGACTTGAATGCATCAAGGATTCGTTGTCGCTTTATTCTTTTAATAATAAAATAGAACAATTTGATGCCGATGACTGGATTTTAATTCAAGAATTAGTAAAAGTGCTGAAGCCTCTGGAAGACATTACAAAAAAATTGAGCTCACAAAACACATGTATATCTGACGTTATTCCTCTAGTACGAGCATTGAATAAAATCTATGACGAGATCCAAGAAAATCTCAATATCGGTGTATCCGCGGTTCTTGATTTTGTGTCTGCTTTGAAGAATGAATTAGATTATCGTTTTTCTGAAATTGATAAAAATTTTTTGTTTCAAGTAGCCACATTTTTAGACCCACGGTGCAAAGGTAAATTCTTCAGTGATATTCTCATAAAAGAAATAAAATGGAAATTGCTTACAGATTTAGAAACCGGAGTAAATCTCACAGCAACTACAATAAGTACTGAAGATAAACCAATTACTGTTAGAAAAGAACATTGCCAGAGTCTAGAAGAGTCTATTGCTAATATGTTAGATAGTGATGATGACCATGAGCAATCTGAAAATCAAATATCAGATACGAAAGCTAATTTACTTATAGAATATATGTCAGAAAAAAGATTACCAAGAGATCAGGATCAGCTAAAGTATTGGCAGATTAACAGTAAAAAGTTTGGAGGTCTCAGTCACATTGCTCGCACATATTTATCATCACTTGCGACAAGCGTTCCAAGTGAGCAATTTTTTAGTGCAGCAGGAATTGTTTATGAGCCACATCGTAACAGACTTTTGGGGGACAAAGCTGCCAAATTACTCTTTTTGAAATACAATTTACCATTACTAAATTTTAATTATGTCTTTTAAATTTTTTTTTAAATTCCTCTAATTGTCACTGTGTTTTTAATCTAATGTTAACACTTTATATGTAACGCAGTATTAATTTACCTAATTAGAATAATCATTTAATTTGAATTTGAATTATTACGAAGATTTAAGTTTTGTTTTTTTTTCTCGTTATAAAAGTGATCTTATAACTTTCTATAACACTTAAATATTTCATTATTTTATTAAGCTTAACACAAAGATTTAAACTCAATTTATCTCATTATAAAGATAATTGATTTAGTACCTTTGAGTTACGTACTACTGGTTTGGTACTCAATGCGATAAATGTTTGCAATATAAAGATGCCAAATACGATTTTAAGAAATAAAAAATAATCTGAATGGAATTTAACAGTTTTTCATTGTTACCTAATCACCTATACATAAAATGTAATCTATGAATTAAAAATTAATAAGGGAAAAGATCCGTAAAAGATCCGCCAAAAACTAACGGATACGGATACGGATCTTTTTTCTCCCTCGGATATCCGCGGATACGGATACGGATATCCGGCACATCACTAGTAATAAGTTAATAAGAAAGGGTAGGAGTCGCTTAAATATTACTGTTTTGACGATGGCATCTTTATGGTTATATTTAATAACTTCTGAGTTGAACAAAAAAAAAAAAACAAATTAGTTAAATGACAACTGAAAAAATATGTGACTAGATTAAAAGCTGTTTTGATAATTTAATGTTACTGGAAGTAGTGCTACACATTATATGTTCAAATTACGTTTACATGTCGACAGCACCAAATATTTTTATTATTATTTTGTAGACGTGAATAAACCTATTTAATACTCTACGTTTTATTTTGATTGCATGGGAGTTGTATTATTGGCAATGGTTTCAAATATTAAATATTTCCGACTTAAAGGCATGAAAGGCAGGTAAGTAACTTGCCCAATAGTGTATATACGGCTTGTGTGATAAAATTTTTGTTTTCCTCCTTTGGTTCCATCACGTTTCTGCATTCTTGTTAATGAGATGTAAATTATTAATAAACTATTTGCTGTCTAGTGGCTCTAAAAAGCCAACGAGTGTAGGGCCAACATAGGACGGGTAATCACTTATGAATTATTTCTTACAGTTTGCGTCAGACGTATAGATCTAAGGAATTTCATTCGTCTTTTAGAACAAACGAACTTGCTAGACAGGGTTTCATTAGATCAAGGACTGTAACTGAATTTCAGGCGCTTTGAGATATTCTTTTATTTCAGTTCGCTAACTTTAATACCTAAAAATAAATGTATAAGGAAGTAACTCGAAGACGAGAAAACTTTTATATATGTCATTTCCTACATTTTACTACAACGGAGCTTTAGAAAAAATTGAATTTTTTATTATAACCTAATCAAGAAATGGAAATTAAAATTGTTAATAACAAAGGAAAGAATACCTAAAAAGGTCATCTTTTTTTCTTCCCTTAAATAATAATAAGAACTCCTTAAATGAATGAATTAGTAAAATAAAATAAAAGATGTAATGAGGATGACTTTAAGGAGCTTCAATTCTTGAGCCTCAAGAATAATCCGGTCTTGTAAAAATAGACGATGTAGCGCTAAAGAATTCACTTATTAATTCAATGTATTACCATCAGTTACTTTGTTAAATAGAATATTTAAGTTAGCAGTATATTTTTAATCGAATCGGTAACACACTACGTCAGATGCATTATTAACATTATGGTTATTATTACTGTTATATGTTGAAGGCAAAAAATACCATATCAAAACACCAATACCATACAGAGGAAATTTGATATAAATCTAGTATATTGCATTAATATAAAGCATTCGATAGGATAGATCAAGGGCGTCTCCACCCAATGAGCCAGGCGGGGGGGCGAGAAAAAGAAAAATATGAACTGTAATATATGCAGATAAACACAATGATGTACAGGGTCTTTGGTTATAAATGCACCCCCCATTTATCTTTGGAATTATAATAGATACAAAAAAATTTGACTAAAAAAGTTTCGAGATATCTCTTAAATTTTTATTTGAAATAAGTTTGCGATATTCAGGGTGCTACGTTTTTTCAGAATCAAAGTCAACTTTGGTTTTTTAAATGGAACAACCCAATTATTTTTTTATTTTCGAAATTTCCCAAAAATTCCACATATATTTTATGTAACATACCTATATCTAAATTCAATTGTTTCCGAAATATTGATGGTTATAGATCGCCAATATAATCTTGATTTTTCGTAAATAATAGATATCTATAAGAAATGTTAGATTTAAAAGTTTATAGAAATCGCTTAAATATTTATTTCAAATATGTTTGCTATATACAGGGTGTTTAGCTTTCCAGAATACAAATCAATTTTGGTTTTTTAAATAGAACATCCGAATTATGTTGTTATATTTGAACTACTTTGATAAGTATTTCATAAGACATAGCTTATTCTTAGACTCAGTAGTTTAAAAATGTTGTTACTTAAAAAACTGACAATTTTCTAAACTTAAAACAAAAACTTATAAGTATAACTCTGAAACCGTTTAACATAGAAAAAATGGGCCCCTCTTTCCCTTTTTATTATTGATGATATATTTTGAAATAAGCCAGCTTTTTATGTTACCTCATTTTTTTATTAAAGTTTTAATCGAAATGAACCTAGGATCATGTTGACGATTTAAAACCATCAATATTTTCAAAGCAGTTAAATTTAGATATGGGGTATATTGTATAAAATATATTTTCAGGGGAATTCAAAAATGAAAAAGTAATCGGACTGTTCTACTTAAAAAAAAAACCAAATTAAGATTGGATTCTGGAAAAACAAAACCCCCGGTATATCAATAAATCATTTCAAACAAAAATTTAGGCAATTCTTGAAAACTTTTACATTTAACATTTCTCGTAGATACCTGATTATTAGTATCAAATCAAGCTCATATTGGCTATTTCTAACTATCAATATTTTGGAAACAATTAAATTTAGCTATAGGTAGGTTTTATAAAACATATGTGAAATTTTTAGGAGAATTACAAAATAAAAAAATGATTGAAGTGTTCCGTTTAAAAAACAAAAGTTGACTTTGATTCTGAAAAAACGTAGCACCCTGTATATCGCAAACTTATTTCAAATAAAAATTTAAGAGATATTTAGAAACTTTTTCATTCAAATTTTTTTGTATCTATCATAATTCGAAAGATAAATGGGGGGTGCATCTATAACCAAAGACCCTGTACATAATACAAACGAGATTTTTATTAACAAACAATAAAGAAACAATGGAAAAAATGAAATAAAACGAAAAAAAAAAATAATTCAAACATAACTTTCTAGGTTTTTTTGCAAACTGGTCGTCCACTTTATCGATAAAATTCTCTAGGTTGTCGAAAATGATCTTCCTGTGAACATTCATCAGTGCCCGGCCATTGAGGCGACTTTGTTCCATAGTGCTCCTCAACCAGATTTTAATTCTTAAGCTGCTAAAGGATCGCCCCACAGTACACGTTGTGCACGGTAGAGAAATTAAAATTTTTAATGCTTTTTCAGACTCTGTAAAGAAGTTTTTCATCTTTTTTATGGCATCAGCAACGGTCAGTTCATTCGTTTTAGATTTACTGTGCCATAATTTTTGCCAAAGCCCGACTTCATTTTTTATATCTGTTAAATTGTAAAATTGGGCGAAGATTTCGCAAGCTTCTCTAAATTTTTCCACGTGTTACATATTTTGGCGTTTCTAGGGGGGCGACCCCTACTCCTGGCGACGCCCTTGCGATGCACTTTAATTTTCAGGAATGTTTCTGAATGTTAATCGAATTAACGCGCCCATTACCTTGCGCCGTAAATGTAAGGCTTTAAAAAAACGAAGGTATAGCGTTGCAAGCAAATAAATAATTGGTTATTAATAATGATGCAAATAATGTAAGTCGAGTCCACATCTATGTAACATCATTAACTAAAAATCAATACGGATATTTCAAAGAGAATTGAAATCGATACAACTGGAAGAGCAAGGTTTAGGCAAACATAGGGGATCGTAGCTCAAGTTTAATTGATCGGAATAATCTGGACTCCCATCGGAACTTTGCAATTGTTTTACAACAGAATAATATGGGCCATTGCTTTCAAAGTTTAGAACTTCGGCAATACTTTTGGAGAAAAACAGACGAACCAAATATAACGTAGCGATAACAAATTCTCGATCTATTTTATTCTTCCAATTAAAGTTGCCTTCACTGTAAGACTACTTTCAATACTGAAATAGAGTATACAGTGTGGCCCATTGAAAACGTTGGGCATCCCTGCCAGGTAAAGATCCTATCAAAAAATACTGTAAAATGTCGAATTGGTTGTAAGGGGGAAACTTTTCCGCAAAAATTGTAGCCCAAATTTCACCCTTCTATGCGAGGGTGTTATCTCCCAAAAATTTTTAGATAGGAATAGGGGTCAAGTGATGCATCACTGTTTTTGATTCGCTATACACTATCGCTCCGTTTTTGAAATGAGGTCATTTTGTTTAGAAGTTACGAACTCTTGACGTTACATTAATACATTATTTCGCATTGTTCGTAGTTTTTTTGTGAGCAAAAAATTTAATTGTTGCTGTTTCCAAAAAAAGAGGTATTAATGGAACAAAGATTTTAGAAAGAATATCAAAGTTATTCTTCATGGTGAACACTTATTGGTCGGAAACAATATGTTTATTAATTTTATTCTTGTTCTTAAGAAGTGCACTCCTGAGTTAACCCGTGTCCTAAGCAAATTGTTGATACTCTCTTACAACAAAGGTGCATTCCCTAATATCTAACATCTGGAAATCAGCCTGTCCCTAAAAAGGGAAAAAGGAATCTGGCTAAAAACTATCGCCCTATATCTTTTTTACCTGTTCTATTTAAAGTGGTGGAAAAGGTTATCAACATCGAGATTCTCAAATATCTGGAAGAGCCAATACAGTTTTAGACAACAACGTTCCACTGGCGATCTATTGACATACCGGGTGTTTTTTTTAGTTGGGAGGTTACCTTTATATGGAGTATCACTTATTATAAAGGCAAACTGATTTTGTCGATATGGCTAATTGGAGCTAAACTACCTTTCAAATATATTTTCAACTTCCTCCCACTTCCGGTTATACCGGAAGTAGACATCAACTTTCTTATTTTAAATAGCAACCCCCAAATTTTATATTTTATTTGGATTCTACGTAGGAAAATAAGGTGAGTTTATGTATACATCTTTATTGCCATCTTTGGTAGTTTTTAAGATATTTTAATTTTTCGGAAAAAACTGACAGAAAAGAGGGTTACTTTGACTCTTTGTATCTTTTTTATTATTTGCAATAAAAACATGAAATTTGGGTTGAAGTCATGGAACATTATGGAAACTATAATAACGTAATCAAGTTTTACATTTATTACACAGGGTGATGAAAATCTTATGATCTTTATTGTTTTTGTTTTATTCAAAAAAACTCTGTTTTTTTTAAATGGAAACTATGTGTTTTTTAAAGATTTTTCAATTCCTCAGCTAAAAAAATGAAAAAAGTTATATGACTAATTTTCTAAAATTCTGCACCGTTACAGAGATATAATGCAAAATGAAAAAAAAAAAACACAACCACAAGGCTTAAAAATTTTAGGCTAAATAACATTTAAAAGATAACCACACAAGACGAATAAGTTTTAGGCTAATTGTTAGAATACTTACTGAAAAATGTTTAGGTAGCCACGAATATAAGTTTCGTAAAAATGGTTTGTTAAACAGACTTCTCATTTTTGGAGTAATGAAAATCAACAACAAATGTTCAAGAAAATTCGTCTTTTAACTCTTATGCTGTTAGATTAGAACTCAGGATTTTTAAGCGTTAAATTTTACAATGACAATTAAAATGGAAATTTTTTAGTAATTTTTTTTACGACTACTGCATGACAAGCATATTGCTAGGAACAATCGGATGTGCTTAAAAACGTTACTCAATTCGAATTCTTAAAATATGTCTTTAAATGTATTGAAGCAGAAGATCGCCCTTGTTGTTCTTGATGTAAATTTTTTGTCAATTATTTTTGTTTTCTATAACTTATTATGATTAATTTTTTAAGTTTTTATTGCCCACAGGTAATTTTCTACTTGAACGAACAAGAGATCTTTAATTTTTTTTATTTTGAGATTTATGTAACATACCTCTGTAACGACAAAAAATTTTAAAAAATAAGTTATATAACTTTTTTCTTCTTTTTATGTGAAGAATCCAAAAATAATTAAAAAACATATAGTTCCCATTTAAAAAAACAGAGTATTTTTGAATAAAACAACAACAGCAAAGATTATAAAATTTCCATCACCCTGTATAATAAATGTAAAATATGTTTACGTTATTATAGTCTTTATAATATTTCATGATTCAAACCCAAATTTCATGTTTTTATTGCAAATAATAAAAAAGTTACAAAGAGTCAAAATAACCCTCTTTTCTGTCATTTTTTTTCGAAAAATTGAAATATCTTTAAAACAATTAAAGGTAGCGATAAACATGTATACATAAACTCATCTTATTTTTTTACGTAAAATCCAAATAAACTATAAAATTTGTGGGTTGCCATTTAAAATAAGAAAGTTCATGTCTACTTCCGGTATAATCGGCAGTGGGGGGAAGTTAAAAATATTTTTAGAAGATAGTTTAACCCCGATTAGCCCCATCGACAAAATCAGTTTGCCTTTATAATAAGTAGTACTCCATATAAAGGTAACCTCCCAACTAAAAAAAACACCCGGTTTGTTACTCATATCTGTAACTTAGCTATGGAAAAATATGATGAGGCTAGGATTGTGACACTGGATATCTCAAAGGCTTTCGACAGAGTTTGGCACTGATCTCTTCTCGCCAAATTAACATCTTATGGTCTTTCTCCTGGACTGGTCATTTAATATCCAATTTTTTTGCTGACAGATCTCTTCAGGCCGTCGTCAATGGCATCTCATCCGAGACATTGGCGATTACCGCAGGGGTGCCTTAGGGACCTGTTCTGTCTCCTACTCTATTTCTGTTACACATAAACGATCTATTAGCTCCAACTTTCAATACTATACAGGGTGTTACAAAAGTCCGGGCCGCTACTTCAGGAGCATATTCTACACATTAAAATATGAAAAATATTGAAATACATTTTTTTCTTTAAATTGCCTCCTAACGGAGATATGACCATTTAAAGATGGCGCCCCTAAAGTGGTTTTTTTACTACAAAAAGTTAACGGTTAGTAGCAAAGTCATGAAATTGGGTAAGCAGTTAAAAAATTGGATTAGGCATATTCGCATGTAACATATTTTTTAAATAAGCAGTAGCGTGGTGTGTAGGGGGTTGCGCGCGATTATTTTTTGCCGTAACTTTTTTGTATTGCAATATTTCGACACAAAAGTGCCATAATCGTAAAAAGCAACATTTTTTATACAAAAAAGGTACTCTTTCTCAAAGTCGCTAAAGTAACCGTTTCCGAGAAAAAGGCGTTTAAATAATCCTATCTCGTCTTCGAAATTCTAACTAATTTGTATAAGAAAAAATAAGTTGGTCATGCAAACTGATCGTAAAGAAAACAATTGTACTTGACAATATCTGCCAGAGATTGACGTTGTGTCACTGATAAAATTTGGTCGTAAGCTGTAAACTTTAGCAGTTTTTGTTGTCAATGGTAAGTGTAGTAGTTTTTTAACTTTTCATTATTTTGATAAAATGGACTATTCAAATCAAGAAATGGCCGATATGCATTTAATGTACGGGCTTGCAAATTGTAATCGTGCTGAAGCAAGACGGCTTTATGCTGAACGTTTTCCTAATAGACACCTACCAGGAGAAAAATTGTTCCAGAAAATTCATGCTCGTTTATGTGAAACAGGAAATTTTGTTTTCAAAGGCGAACGTGTTGGAAGGCCAAACGCAGAAGTTGCTAATTTAGAGGAGTGTGTGCTTCAGCGAGTTGAAGAAGATCCATGTGTGTAAATCACGTAACTATCTGGCGAATTTTGAAATTTTACCAATTTTACCCCTATCATGTTCAAAGAGTGCAAGGGTTACTTGCTGCTGATTATCCTCCAAGAATAGAATTTTGCAACTGGCTATTGCATAAGATCGCTGAAAATGAGAACTTTCCATCGCTCATATTATTTACGGACGAAGCGGGTTTTACCAGAAACGGGATACTTAACTTTCACAACATGCATCAGTGGCAAGTTGAAAATCCCAATGCAGTTATTCAGTCGAGACATCAGCAACATTTTTCACTTAACATTTGGGGAGGAATAATAGGGGACTCTATAATTGGACCGTTTTTTTTACCTCTTAGGTTAACAGGAGCATCATATAGACATTTTTTGCAAACAGAGTTACCCGTGTTACTTGAAAATGTTCCACTCATAACAGGACAGCGAATGTGGATAATGCACGATGGGGCACCTACCCATTTTAGTGCAGTTGCTAGGGAATTTTTGAATAACAACTATCATCAACGATGGATAGGTCGAGGAGGTCCGATACCATGGCCAGCTAGGTCTCCTGACCTCAACCCACTCGATTTCTACTTATGGGGACATCTAAAGCAGATCGTCTACGCCACACCAGTTGACAATATCAATGATCTTCGTGAACGAATTGAAAATGGGTTCAACCAGATTCACAATACACCAGGCATTTGCGAAAGAGTAAGGAGTTCCCTTAGAAGACGAGCCGAGCAATGTATTGCTGCAGGGGGCAGTAATTTCGAACACTTGCTTTGATTTTTTTTTTCTTAATTTTGTACTATTTTTATATCAATGCAGTTAGTAGTGGATAAATTGGAAATTTGCAAAACGAATTCTAATAAATGCAACAATTTTGTTTAAACGCTTTTTTCTCGGAAACGGTTACTTTTAGCGACTTTGAGAAAGAGCACCTTTTTTGTATAAAAAATGTTGCTTTTTACGATTATGGCACTTTTGTGTCGAAATATTGCAATACAAAAAAGTTACGGCAAAAAATAATCGCGCGCAACCCCCTACACACCACGCTACTGCTTATTTAAAAAATATGTTACACGAGAATATGCCTAATCTAATTCTTTAACTGCTTGCCCAATTTCATGACTTTGCTACTAACCGTTAACTTTTTGTAGTAAAAAAACCACTTTAGGGGCGCCATCTTTAAATGGTCATATCTCCGTTAGGAGGCAATTTAAAGAAAAAAATGTATTTCAACATTTTTCATATTTTAATGTGTAGAATATGCTCCTGAAGTAGCGGCCCGGACTTTTGTAACATCCTGTATACAACTACCCAGATGGTAGTAACCTTCTATCATCTTTTTTCTCCGACAAACCATTATCTATCGCTGCTTCAGATCGACTAAGGAAACAGCAGATAGAGAAGGAACTTTCCCCAAAAATTACAACCTATCCTTGTTTAAGAAGGCGGTTTATCGCCATCTATCCTTATTCCCGCATCCTACTCGCGGTGCTTTGAAAGCACAATGGGGTTACCCTTTGCGAGTGGATTAAACTTTAAAAATAACATGTCTGGGACCCAGTTTCGTAATACTTAAATTTTTATCATTGGAAGTTGATAATATTCTGACGTGACGTTTTAAATAAATTGAAATATCACCTATACTCTGTTCATTCAACAGATATAGTTAGGCCACTACCCCTTAAAAAAAAACTAGTTCACACGATATTAAGGAATAATGATGAAATGTGATGTGATGTGAGTAAATAAATCATAGAAAATAAACTCAGATAGAATTTTGCAAAAAATTGATAAATCGTTATATTATTACATATCTCTCCTCTTATCCTTTCTGTATAATTAAAAGACAACTTCCCTTGTACGATGGATTCTTCAAGCTACTAGTTTTGTAACTGAATAGTACGAAAAACGAAACTTACTTGGTTATAATTGTCACTCTAAAAGTCAACGTTACTAATGACGTGACTGGTCAAACTTATTTTGGTGTGTGTGATGTGGGATTTTTAAATACAACCAATAGAAATAATTTATTCAAATATGGCGCTTTATTTCTGGAAGTGATCTATTTACATCTATTGGGTGAACGGAGTATAGTCATATTTAAAAAAATGTTTCAGGATATTGTCAACTTTCATTAATAAAAATTTAAATATTTCCAACCTGGGTAGCAGAAATGTTAAATAAAATGAATAAACATATCAAAGTTGTAATATAAATTTAAAATTTAGATTTTTTCAAATTCCATTCAATTAAATAAAAATGATTACCATGGTGCTTGTTACGGTTTAAATTTCCGTTAGAAATAGGGCGTGTGACTAGGCCACCAAACATACATTGGTTGGTTTTATAAGTGCTGGCATATCTTCTGTCAGTCTTGGGTGGGGGAAATCGGCCATCTTCTCTCTTGTCGTTCACTTGGGTGTCATCCTTCTCAAGGTGAGGGTACAGCATTTTCCAAGTGCATCTTGGTTGTTTTTCCGGTAAGGGATTTACTGTAACCCATTTTCGGACCGTCTGGGGCGATTGTATTTCATGGTGTTACTAAGTTAGGACGAAAACCTCAGATGGTTCCGGTTTTTCGGGAATAAGCAGGAAGGTGCTTCCCTAGCACGCGGCAGAGCCGACCAATAACCAAGGCTTTTTTTTCGGTTGGGATCCTTGTCGGTTTCATTTTTGAATCCTGGTCATCAGAAACTTTGGATCCATCTCTGCCAATCAGGACCTGAAAAGGGACACGAGGAGTTCCAAAGGAGTGGCCATCGTCTCGTGGAAACCTCCAAGTGTGGGCTTCGAGAACTTCGGTGAAGGGAGTTCGTGTAAATCGATCCAGTAGCTGCACGAAATACCAGCATCCCCCTTACGACCTGGGACCCTTCACGACGATCACTTAAGTACCCCTTCTTTATATTATTTGGGGATTGTCCCAACCATAGATGTGTCAGATTTTTGTATTGTAACCTAAATTATAATACCGTTTGAAATTTTACCTACAGCCCCTTTTCGGTTGCTTACGTAGCTTGTTCTGGTGGGCTTGGGTCCAGCCAGTGTTAATTTTGTGTGTGTGATTTTGAAATTTTAGTTGTTCTGAATAGAGTATTTTAAATATATATTAAAGGTATCGTTTACCAACTTTTGTAAACAGCTGTACGGTACAAAGTGCGCACTTTCTTTCCAATAAATCGTGTCCGTAATTTAAGACCAGAATAAGAAAGTTTGTGAAAGATACACGTGCCTTGAGTGCGTACTTTATCAAGTGTAAAATACCGTGCGTACATTAGAACTTATTCTGCCTTTGAAATATTTTTATTTTTTTCTAAAAATTATTTTCCTGTCTGTCTAAATTGTAAGGTTAGAACATAGACAGCAACACTCTCAATAAGGTAGGTCCCAGAGAGAGTGGCAACGAGAACGAGAACTACGCCATCTAGGAGTAAATTGTCCAGCTTCCGTGATTGAGTATCTTTTGGTGATTTTTCGACGTCTCCGTTAGGTATATTGCGTGATTCAAAATCACCTGGCGCCCCTTTTTGGTATTCTTTAGCCTTCGTGCCGCGCAATTACCAAACTTAATTCTATTCAAGCGGAATCTGGGACTTAGAAACATTTTCACTCCTGAGTTATGGACTTGTCACTTTTTGGGAAGTTTTCCACTCAATAGATTTTCACATCGGCCCAAACGAGGGGTTCTCACAGGGGTGTACGACTCTCAGCCTGCAACAAGAAGAGGCTCTTGCTCTTTCCCCAACGCTAGCCGGCGATAGTGAAGGAAATTTTTGCTTAGTCTGATAGTGGCACTTAGGAGAATTTCTAGTAAATTATAAATACTTAGCCACGATTCCTTCACTGGGGAAAAATTCCGTAACGTAGCGATGAACAAAGAAAAGTAATTGTAATCACAAATTATGTGCCTCACATAGTATAAGTTAACATCATGTGGTGAAATTTTTCAAATCGCCCTTTGTTCCTGAGATATTGCACTCTTCTATTCCTCGCTGAATACCACGTACAATACAAAATACTATTTCTCAAGTACGATTTGCATTTGAACGATTTTTTTTCATGGTAATAAACAGTATGTAAGTTTGTAAGTTGTACTAATGAAAGAAAATAAAATTAAAATAAGCATAATTTACAGGAATGCTGATGTTAAAAATTACAACTTATAATTATTTTTGTATGCAGTTTTATTGACTTTTTCTTCGCCGGTCACTCCTTTCACAATTCTAAATTTCAGTACCTTCTATTAAGGAATGGCAATCTGTTATAGATTGCCGCAAACATAAATTGCGTTGGATCTGGATTTGTTAATCACTGTTTGGGACTCAACTCTGAAAAACACTTAAAACTATATTAAAATTTAAACGACGTAAAAACTTAATAACAACAAGATTATTTTAAAGTTTTAACTTTCGGGCAGTGTTATTCTCTGCCCGTCGTCAGAAAATCAATTTAAATTTCTTCCTTTACAAATTTGTGTAAGCTGTCAGAAAGTAATTCTGACAGATTATTAGGTTATTTCCTAGGTGATTCTAAGGCGAACCAGTTGTTTTTTATGTTTTAACAATGGCAGCCACATATTGTTTATATCAATCGAACAATTCGCGACATAGTTATCTCCATTTAGTAAAATTAAAGCTGCTTCTTTAATTTTTCCTTTTTTATAATGTGTTTCTCTGCCAATAATGCAGGATTTTGTCCACTGAATTCTGTGATCGTATTGAAAAGATTGTTCGCAAATTTTCGATTTTGAAAAATCTTCTTTACTTAGGTAGTTTTTATGTTCGTTAATACGAATCTACATAGGTCTGGATGTTTCACCTATGTAAATTTTGTTGCATTCGCAGGTTATTTTATAAATACAATTTTTGGTATGTTGTGTTTCATTTTTTGATTTTGTATTTACTAGTAATGATCTTAGAGTATTTTGTGTTTTGAATGCTGTACGTATATTGAATTTTTGGCCTATTCGTTTGATTTTATCCGAGAGACTGGGTATGTATGGAATAATAAAGGTTTTTTGATTAAATGGGTGATGTGTTTATGATGCCATGATTATGATTTTGTGATCCTGTTTCTCTTCTGTTTATAACTTTTTCCACAAAATCTTTTTGATACCCATTTTTTTGTAGTATTGATGTAATATTAATTTTTTCTTTATTATATATTTCAGAACTAGTGCTGATATTTTTAGTTCTATCAATTGGAGAAGTTATTACACTTATTTTTATATTTTTACTGTGATTTGATGTGCAATTTAGGTGTCTATTTGTGTTTGTTGGTTTCCCATAAACAGATGCGTATATCCCATTTTGGCCCCTCCCAATGAACACATCGAGGAAGGGTAGTTTATTTTGTAATTCAATTTCCAAGGTAAATTTTATCGTTTGTTCTTGTTCAATTATGTAGTTTAAAAATGTATTTATAGTATGTATTGAATGAGGCCAGATGGCAAACACATCATCTACATATCTCCACATCTCCACCAGACAAGTGGTCTTTGACTATAGTTCAGTATGACTTTCTCCAGTTCTTCCATAAAAATATTAGCCATAAATGGGGATAGGCCTGGTTTGTTTCAAGCACAGATACCTAAACTAAGTAAAATAACATGTTAGTTTTGAAGGACCGCTGAAAAGTAGAGTAATAAATAATCGTAAGTGCCAATAACGGAGACCGTAGCAAATATCTCGGCAAGACCATGTGGTGGTATACTGGAGGAATTTGACGTTCAAAAAAACGCCCTTATAAACGCATACAATTGTAAGTTATTTAAATTTCAATTATCGAAGTAAAACTTGCAAGATAAAGGGACGACATTATTCAAAAGGGGTTTGCAGTTTGATATGCACTTTAAGAATCCTTTTCAAAATTTATTTAAGGGCTAATTTGGATTAGAAATATTTAAATTAGTAGAAATTCTGCATCCTCATGCCCTCTAGCGAGATGCAGAGGATGTCTTTTGGTCCCCAGAAGTTAAGGGTAGGGGAATAAAAAGATAAAGCACCGTAAAGAAATTTACAGGATAGTCAAATACAGAACTTCGATGAAATTAGTTTAGAAATTATGGTCAACTTCCGGACTTATAAAAACGAGTATGAAATACGGGAGTTTTAAAAAAAAATTACTTCTATTTGTGCTAATCAACGTAAATGAACACAAAAAAAAACAATTTTTGTTCAACGTGAAGTTCTTGTGCCATTTATGTGATGTTTGCTACGGGATAAATAGGCAAGTAAATTTTAAATTGTCCGATGATTTTATTTGATGGTTCTTCGCTCTTATATGATTTATTAATATTTCCTAAAATTTGAGAAATACTTCTTCCTAATTTTAATTAATAAGGGGTTGGGGGGCGTAAAAAAAGAGAAAGGAATTTAAAACTTCCACAACAAACCGAATGAATGAGAAAGTCGTTGTTAGAAAATTTTATAAGGCCAAGAACCCTACCGCTGGCTGGTGCAACTACCAGTCTCAGTAAAACAAAAAAAAAAGAGAGAGAAAAAAAATACAAAGACAAGAAAACGAAAAGGAAATAAAGCGCATTCGCTTCATACAAACATTTTCATTTCCTTAAGGTCGATGTTAGTGTTCTGCTGTTGGAAGCTGAGTTTCCAGGGGTTCCAAAATAATTTATACCCATCACCACAAAGGTCCGGCAACTGGCAGCAGACACATATATTTGGGTTTTACTGATGATGTTCTGCAAGTTCTAGAAACGTGGGCATTGTACACCTTAACATCCTAGAAGCATAAGCCACAATGAGCTCTTACCTAAGTTCTTGTTTTGGTGTATTCACCTAGTGCTACCTCATTCGCAGATTCTCCTTCGTAGGTTGCTTGAATCCCAAAAATATAGGACAAGACAACCTGGCCCAAAGAGAGCCTTATAGATCTGTTGACAAATGGGGAGTACTAACGTAGGTGAACGAGCAGTATCAGCATCAGCTCTCCTTAGGGAGATGTTTTGACGAAAGAAATGAGAACTTCTTGCCAGTTTCTAACTTTAATTTCAATGTTTTGTGCTAAGACAAGCTTAGCCACTTTCTAAGCCAGAAAACGCCCCTTCTATTAGACTAGTAGCCGTAGAAGTAGATGTAGTGTTAGAAGGGAAAAATTCTGCTCAGAAAGTTTCTACGAACTCTGAACAAGATTTCTAATCTATTTTATGACACTGGTTTAAGTTCGAGTGATTGAGTTTGGTATGAGAAAAACAGGAAAACAAACAAAGGAACAAGTTAACAAAGAAAAGAAAGAAAGAGGGAGAGAACGAGATCTGTAAGATTGAATCAACCTTTATGAATTTGATTTATGACGATAAATCACAACTTCATTTCCAAGCTTGAGCTCCATTTTCTCGTAGCATTATCCTTTGGATATTGTTAGCTCAAAGCTTTAACAGGAAACTGTATGATATGTGAAGTATGCTTGAATTAAGAAGCGTCAAAACACACACGAATGGGGGAATAAAAAACCGACACCTGAAAACAGTTTGAGAACCTCTGTGTACAAACTAACCAGCGAACACCCACCGATAATCAGGTACAAAGTTAGCTGCATTTGGTTTGAAAACCTTTGAGTACAAACTAAATGGCTCAGCTGGGGAAAATATTGCGATTATTAGGGTTAAAATAAACTTTGGGAAATTAATAACCGACGCACCATATACGAGCGAAAGAGTTAGACAAAGAATGTCAGATTACTTGTGCTTAATGAATTCTCTTAATTTTCTAAAGAAATATTTCTCTCAGATCTGTGTCCAGCAAATTTAAACAAGTTGAAACAAACAGGTTCACTTTTTTTTGTTGTATTATGTTTAAGAACACTTGAAAATCGCAAACTTGAAATTTTGTTGATTTATTTGTTGACCTATTGTAATAAAACGTTGAGGTCAATTGTTGTTTGAATTTGATAACACTCCCCTGTCGACTCTACGAACTGGGGTTACAATTTATTGGAATAAAATAATTTTAAACACAACGTAGACAAATTGGGTCCGAAAATCGAAGGTAAATTATTCTCCGAAAATTTTTAAAGATGAGCAAAATTCGACAATTTTGAAAAACTAGATACAATGACTGGTTATGGTCACAAACGGGCTGCTCATCGTAGTAAATTTGTTTTTTATTATTTCTAGAGCCTTCTCTACAGGTACATTGGTGAAAAGACTGACCGTATCAAAACTTACCATTGTGTAATTTGTATGTATATCAATTGTCTGTAGTTTTTCCAGAAAGTGGTTAGTGTTATGTAAATATGTTTCAGTGTTTCCTACTAATGGTTTTAATATATTTAATAGATATCTACCGAGTTCGTGACATGGAGAGTTTATGGAACTTACAATAGGTCTTAGTGGGGTGTTGGTTTTACGGATTTCAGGAAGGCCGTAAAAATGAGGTGCTTTGGAATAGTGTGGTATTAATTTTGATCTCTCAAACGGTGTTAATTTGCTTTATATTTAAAAAGAGTTTTATATATTTTATTTTCAATTGATGTTGTCGGATCTTTATTTAATTTTTTGATCATATTGTTTATTTTGTCATTGTAAATGTCTGTGTCTAATATTACTGTGGCCAGTGGCGTACCTAGAACGTTTGCCGCCCGGGGCGATCTCCAGTTTGCCGCCCTTTTTATTATAAGTCAATCAAATAGTGGTTTTTATAAGTTAATACACATAAATAAATTATTAAGTTATTTAATCAATATTAATAAATACACAGAGTAAATTTTTTTAGACATATTTGTATGCACTTGTAAACATATTTATATAATATCTACTCTTCTAGCTTTCATACTAGAAAAATCGTGTATAATGCTCTCAAAATTTATATTATTTGTAATTTCTTGTTCTATTGACAATATTGCAAGATTTTGTAGTCTTAATTGACTCATTGTAGAACGAAGATAATTTTTTATCAACTTCAATTTTGAGAAGCTTCTTTCGCAACTAGCGACACTGATTGAAATTGTTAAAAAAATTCTTAACAAAATTACAATGTTGGGAACAGAATTTTCCAACCTATACTGCTGAATAAATTTTAGCAGATCAAGAGGGCCCTTCTCCCCGTTTTTCCAATGTTTTGCCTCTTCTTTTAGTGTAGGTACAGCCATAAAAACCTGGATCCTTTTTCTTTCAATATGGAACTGTTCTTTATCAATGTCAATCGAGTCATTTATTTGACATTCAAATTCTTCATTTAGTAGGTTACACGGTATTATACACGAATATTTTCTTACAAGGCCATGCAACTGATCGAAGCGTTCTTTTATTTCCTTTATAATTCTGTCCATAGATGAAAACATTTCTCTTCGTACTTTTTCTTCTAAGGATAGCCCCACGTCTCGCGAATTTTCCCCACTCATATTTTTTCTTCTTCTAACTCGACGCTCAGTCGATATCTCCAACTCTTCACAAATTATTTTGGCTGCTATAACAGCGTTTTGTACTACTTTGTTCCATGAAATGTGTTTGCAAAGAATTTAGTTTTATATGGCATTGGTGGACATTTACCCCTTTTATTTGCAGGTATTTTTAAGCGTCATTAATTTCCAAAAGGACGGGTTCCCATTAATGAAGGTAACATAGAAAAGAAAAAGATTGCATAGAATTGAGTAATACTCCAGCATCTGATCTCGTTTTACTATTTTCTTCTTCAGATGTCAATTTTTCCAAAGCGCTTAAAATGTAAAAAAAAATGTTTTTTTACTATAGTTACCGCGGCAGCTCTAGCGCTCCAGCGAGTTTCTACACTGCGTTTAACACCTTGACCAGTGACAGAAAGTAAAACATTCCATCTATGAGTGGAAGAAGAAAACAACGAAAACAACTGTTCGATAGTTCCAAAAAATGTGATGGAATTGATAGCTGTAGAAGCTGCGTGTAAACATGCCAGGTTTAAAGAATGATTTGTACATGCTACAAATTCTGCATTTGGATTTATTTCTTTAATACGAGTTTGAACACCGCTGTGCTTTCCTGCCATGACGGCAGCATTATCGTAAGCCTGTCCTCTGCAATTTTTTATATCTAAACCGTCATTTTCTAATTTCGTTAAAATCATATCTGTGATTTCATCAGCAGTTTTTCCTTTAGTTTCTACAAAGTCAAAAAACGATTCTACAACTTTAACTTCGCTACCATCAATAACTACATATCTAATAATTTGACTGGTTTGATCTTTGTGTGAAATGTCAGGAGTGCTGTCAAATATAATACAAAAGTATTTAGCCTGCTTTATTTGATCCATAATTGTTTTTCCGACTGCGCCTCCCAATAGCTCTATGAATTCGTTCTGAATCTTCGGCGACAAATAAGAGATACTATATTTATTACCCATCTTAATTTTTACTACGTGTTCTCTTAATACTGGGTCGTACTTAGCCAATAAGTCAACAAGCTCAAGAAAATTTCCTCTATTTTCCATTGAATCGATGTTTTCCTGATGAACACTTTCACGATGTCCTCGAAACGCTAAATTTTGTTTTGCTAAGAATCTAATTATATCAAGTATTCTTGTTAGAATTTCCTTCCATTTTTTTATTTCTTTATCAATATTCTGTTGTTGTAGTTTGTCAATAGTTGCGCCACGTCCAAGTCTTATTTCTAATTCCTTCCATTTGGAATATGATCGAATGTGCAGTGGACTCACCTCATGTTGACTAATTTTGGGATTAAGTTTCCACCATTTGTTAAAACCATTTTCCGTATTAAAACCTGCTTGACAAAGATTATCAAACAGTTTGCAGCAGAAACAATAAATACTTTTCTTCGATGGTGAATATACCATCCACGATCTTAAGAGCTTTTCGCCATTAGGCAAAATTTGAAAAAACCAGTCCTGACTCAGTTTTCTTGTTTCACCTTTGGCTTTGACTGTATTATTAGGACGTTTTACTCCTTCGCTGAAGTCGGCGTCCAAATTTTGAATTGCAAAGGGACCTTGACGTACCAGAAATACTCTTGTATTGTCGTCAATTTTGTTAGGCCATAATCCAATATCTTTCATAGAAATAGACGGAATAATTTGTGCAGCAGATTCTTCATCAGAACTTGATGAACTTTCTACTTCTTCGCCAGTGTGTAAAGCAGGTCTTTCCTCTTGAACAACATTGGAAAATGTTTTTTCGCCTTCGAGGGCTGCTTCTTCTCCCGTATTTGAGGCAACAATACTAAAAGAACTAGAAGTTGACTTATGGGAGATATATTTGAGTAGTGCTCCAGTATTTTTAGTCTGTATTTCCTCCCTTCTCTTCCTTTTCTTTCTAAATAACGCACCACTTTCTTTTACTCGTTTCATTCTAGGGATATATATTAAAAATATAACTTGTCGAAATAAATAGTATATTATGTATAGAAAACGGCAAAGTCATTTTACTACTCTGAATAGCATTTAGAATAACATCTATATCTATAATACGTAATATAATATACTTACCTATAATAAACTCTCCAAATGCACTGGCTAATAATTTGTTTCACTCTTCACTGTTAAAAGATTGAATCGCGAATGAACAAAATGGTTTATAAGCAATTTATCATTCCAAATACAATTCTTCAAAACGGACTGAGTATATTTATCTATTTGCGATTCCTGAAATTCTTACTTCGTCAGAATTTTTGTTTTGTCTCGTTTAGATTTTGTTGTTTGAAAAAGATAGTTCTTATGCCGGCGCCCTAATGCTTTGCAGACGTAGCAGACCGCCTTCCGAGGGCCCTGCTTTTCAAAAGAAAAATCGATGATTTAAAAAAATATTGATATATCACTTCAAAGTAATCATATAAACTTTTCAAAAGAAATGACATTTATAACCTGATATCAAAAAATTTTAGTTAGGAAAAATTGCCGAACAAAATCTAAAGATCCTTTTACGAATTCAACGAATTTTAATGAATACAATAAAATAAAATTATTATCTTGTTCTTGAATTAGAATTCAAAATTTACACTAAAATGCATTTATATACAAAATATAAAAAATGCCGCCCCAAGGTAAGTGCCGCCCGGTGCGGACCGCAACCACCGCCCCCCCCCCACCCCTAGGTACGCCAGTGACTGTGGCATTTCCTTTATCAGCAGGTAAAATTTTAATGTTTGAGTCATTTCTTAGATTTTGAATTTCTCTAAGTTCAGACTTGGTCAAGTCAAGTGAATTCTTCGCAACGAAATTACAGAGAATAACTTATAATTAGTTCAACTTTTAAAAAATATAAATCAAGCACATTATAATTTAAAGTAAAATAAAACAAATTCAGTCCCGGAGTTAATATCAACGTTAAATAAATGATGTAAGTTGGGAACGGAAGTTAAAAAAAATGTTTTGGGGTAGAGAAGTCCAATAAGCCATTTTGGGTGTAAAACAACAAAATATTTTGTTAATGAATAATCAGATGTTAGGAATTTAGAAACTTGTAAAAGTAAGTCAGATATTTAGATATACAAGTTCAGCACGAACTATGAACCTATAGTATACAGCGTGTCCCACTAGTGCGGGAAAGTCCAATAACTATGTTAAAATGAGAAATATATGGATTATTCTTTTTACGGTGTTGTCACATTTCTCGAAATGTACAAACTAAAAATATTTTCAACTACACAGGGTGTTCCACTTTTCCTGGCCAGACACCAACTTTTGTTTTTTAAATAGAAACACACATTTTTTATATTTTTTTCGGATTCTACATCAAAAATAAAGAGTACTTTCTGTAGAATAGTTCTATTCGAATATTCACGGTTTTTGAGTTATCTCGCTTGAAAGGTTTTTCTAGTCGATATTGGCTGCTTACATTATTTGATACTAACAAATTATGCTAAGAGCTACTATGCCCATTTTTTTATCAGATGTTTAGTAAGGACCACTCTTCCGAATCGTGCTCCAAAAACTGCCCTGCGTTATACAGGGTGACCAAAATATCATGTCAAACTTGACAATTTAAAAATTGAAAATTTTCAAAAATTTTAAATGCAACACCCTGTATATTTTCATACCATGAGATGCAGAATTAAATTCTCTACAACTTTGCTACACCTGCTCATATACCTAAGCTCATTAGTTTCTCATGAAATCTCATTTTTATGAAAAAATGCGAAGTTTACAAATAGTTTATTTGTAAGATAACGTAGTAAACACCTGTCAAAGGATAATCATACAAATTTTCGAGTGACATAAAGTTCAATAGAAAAGTTGCACTAATAATTGTGAAATGAATTACTCTAAAGAAGAATTAATAAATATGGTGTACGCCGTAGGAGAAGCTCATGGTAACTGTTTATTGATTGATTATCCTTTGACAGGTGCCTACTACGTTATCTTACAAATAAACTATTTGTAAACTTCGCATTTTTTCATAAAAATGAGATTTCATGAGAAACTAATGAACTTAGGTATATGAGCAGGTGTAGCAAAGTTGTAGAAAATTTAATTTTGCATCTCATGGTATGAAAATATACAGGGTGTCGCATTTAAAATTTTCGAAATTTTTCAATTTTTAAATTGTCAATTTTGACATAATATTTTGGTCACCCTGTATAACGCAGGGCAGTTTTTGGAGCACGATTCGGAAGAGTCGTCCTTACTTAACATATGATAAAAAAATGGGCATAGTAGCTCTTAGCATAACCTGTTAGTATCAAATAATGTAAGCAGCCAATATCGACTAGAAAAACCTTTCAAGCGAGATAACTCAAAAACCGTGAATATCCGAATAGGACTATTCTACAGAAAGTACTCTTTATTTTTGATGTAGAATCCGAAAAAATATAAAGAATGTGTGTTTCTATTTAAAAAACAAAAGTTGGTGTCTGGCCAGGAAAAGTGGAACACCCTGTGTAGTTGAAAATATTTTTAGTTTGTACATTTCAAAAAATGTGACAACACCGTAAAAAGAATAATCCATATATTCCTCATTTTAACATAGATATTGGACTTTCCCGCACTAGTGGGACACGCTGTATATTCACGGTTCCTTGAAGGTAATTTTCCACATTATACCGTTCTAGAACTTCCCTTCTTAAATTATTTAGTATTAAACTAATTTCCTTTCTTTCATTGTAAGAATAAAATTGTTTCCTATTTCAAATCAATTTTCACTGAGAATGAAATTCTGGCAACTGATCTAATTACAAGTCGATATTTTTCCAAGTTAAATTGTTTAATATTCCATATTTGTCTTTAAGGGCCTTTTCTTTATGAGAAATCCTAGACTGGAGATTACAGATATGAGAAACAAAGATTTACAAAAAATGCTAATCTTTTAATATATATCGTCACACAGTGGCGGCTGCTGCTAAAAAAAATTGGGGGTTGCAAAGAGACACTTACCAAAATGTGCCGAAATTGGAAATTTTAAATTAATCTGGAATTAAGAGATATTTAGGATTTGAAATGATATATATCATACATGTATAATATATTATTAAAATTCCCCTTTTATAATATTCACAAAAATCAGACATTTACTTATTGGAAGCAGAAGTCCATACGATGATCTTTAGCAGCTGCAAATTTATCAATAACTTTTTGATTGCGGTCGGGTATTCCTTGGATTAAGTCCTTTTCTTTGGAAAGCATCGTTAATGCGGACAATTTTTCCTGGCATAATGTATTTCTTAAAAATTTTTTAATTATTTTCAGGGTGAAGAAGCACCCTCTACTTCAGCAGAAGCCATTGGGATAGTTATCTAAGCAATATAGCAAAGCTAAAAAGTTTACTAAGCTCACTGTTTTCTGAAATACTGTTATAGAGTACAAGTAAACCAGAAGCCGATTTCAACCCTTCTATTTCGTAAATTACAGTTATTTCAGTTCTTAGTTTTTGTACATTAAAAAATGGATATACCTTAGTGGTTTCTTTAAAATTCTTTTCGGGAAAAGTGGTTCTATATTAATTAAATTTTTCAGAAAAAAATAAGGTTGCTGCAATTAAATGGCCACTGAAGCTGAATTGTTCTTTAGCTTGGCGGATAATAATATTGCATAGTACTTTAGCTTCGCGAACTACATAGTAGTGTTAAAACTTCGCTTTTTACTATACATCGTCTGCACAATATTTAAGTCTGGAATAGGTCGTCCAAGTCGCTTAATTTTCAGTTTTTCCGACACAGTTACAGAATGGTTGTGCAATTAAACTTTGCACTGAATTCATTTTTATTTGTGTTTCACGGCTCACAACATTGACCGACAACAAATTAAAATAGCGAGTTGATATTTGGTTTGCATCCACAAGTACAACCTAATGCTTGCTTATCGGCAAGTATTTAAATGAACAAAATATGAATTAAGGCGCAGGTGCATATGTGGAAAATAAAGTTTGCAATCTAGCTTGCAAACCATGGACCCAACAACCTCGCCAAGTTCTAACGAACCGGGGGAATCCGTTATAGTCATGTTTGGTAACGATAAATCTGTTATATTAATAAATAAAATAAACAACAATTACTTTATTTTTTATCCCAGCTCTTTTTTTTTGGAAGTTGCGCAAACCTGCAAACCTTAGCACTAGCCGCCACTGTACGTCACATATCAATTATAGTTATAATTCGCCGTCTGCATTTCTTTTTGTCCAATAAGTAAGATATATCATTTAAAATGTAGATTGACATTTAATAATTTGGATTCACCAGGACACGTAAAATTGATGATAAGAACCAGGGCAGGATCAAGGGTGGCCCTAGTAGACTGGATGTCCTACACGGTGATTGAATTATTCACCTAAATATACAGGGTGTTCAAAACGAACTCGCTACTATTACTAATTTTCCCATTATTAAAAGCACAAGTTCGGTTAAATTAGCAAAGTCGTGTATTGTTTCATTATTATGATGATATCAAAAAAAAACAATTAAACATTGCGTTTTTAAGTTCTATCACAAGTCAGAAATTTTTAGATGAAACACTCTGTGTATTTAAGATTTTATGAAAGACAATGGAATTTAGAATAAAAATAGTTATCATAATAAATATCAGATAAAGACTACGAGGAGGATGAGGATGTAACGTATATCATAATTAAGACATCGAAAATTAATTAGAAATCAGCTTAGTCGGCTATGCAAACCAAATGTTAAGAGTTTAATATACTCTGATATACGCCGAATATAAACTGAACTAGATATACCAGGAGAGTTTCGGATCAGAAGTAATGTAAGATCTTCGTTAATATGTCCTGCTAGACGAGTATACTGGTGCAAATAAAAACAACTATCAGACAAGTAGTTTTAGAATCAAAACCAACTGGTGGATAAGTAATTGTGCAACTAAAAGCATCTGATAATCAACTATCAGACAAGTAGTTGCATTGAAAGGACAATTTCATAAACCAAATGGCGTCCTGGAGAAGGACACAATATCGAATAATCTCTAAATCGTTCCGTAAGACAACAATTTACCTTTACTTAGAAGTCGACTGGTCTTCTTCCAGAACGTTATTTAGTTTAAGTAATTGTTTTTCCAACATTACTACTTGTCTGACTTTTGATTTTAATTGTACAACTATATTTGTCTAGCATGACAGAATAACAAAGCTATTACGTCATTGCCGGTCCAGAATTCTCTTGATGTATCTACTTCAGTTTATATTCAGCATATATCAAAATTGACATTAGTTTCCGTAGCCTACTTAAGCTAATTTACCACCACTTTTCGAATTATGATATACATTTACGTCCTCATAGCTTTGTTATTGTTTATTTTAGCAAAAAATTGTCATAACTATTTTTACCCTAAATTCCATTATCCTTTTAAAAGCATAAAATATACAAGATGTTTCTTTTAAAAAATTATAAATTTGTGATTAAAAGCTAAAAACGCGATGTTCGGTTGTTTTATTTTTTTTTAGTTTCACCATAATAATCAGTCTTAAACAATACACAACTTTGCTGATTTAAGCAACGTTGCATCCTTAATAGGGATGTAACGAATGTTGGTTTTCCCACATTCGCGAATGCGAATGCGAATGCAAATATTCATTTCCAACATTCACGATTGCGAATGCGAATGTTGGCTTTTTCACTGGCGCTTAGAAAATATTGTGAGAAAAATCGAAATTTTCAAAATAAATCGAATTTGAAGAGAAAAACCCAGTTTCTAAGAATATTTCTCGTACAATTTTTATTTTCATTTAAATTTTGACATAATCTCGAAATTTGCAAGAAATATTTTTCTCTAAATTTCGCAGATATACTATTCTCAAAATAGTTATGTTTTTAACAAAATTTAAATCCAATTATAATAAAATAAACGAATTTTGATAAAAAGTCGTTTTTTGGATAAAAAGCTCAATTTTAAGTAGAGAATTCTGGAAACATAAAACGTGAATTTGAAGCTTAAAAAATAGAACAAATTTCGAAAAAAAAGGAAAGGCCGAAATTTCCATGAATATTTAAAAATTTCAGTACAGTCCAATTTTAAAAGAAAAAAGTAAAATTTTTGAGTTTATACTCAAAATTCTACTTTCTTAAAACTCGACTTTATTCCTAGTCATAATTAAGAAAAAGAAGAATTATAATTTAAAAAAATGGAGGTTTCGAATAGAGTGGGAATTTTCAGGAAATCAATTTAATATAAGAACCTGACCTCTTGGAGAAAAAGATGATTTTTGATGTAAAAATCGAAAGTTTTAAATACCCTAACAAGATTGAAATTTTGAAAAAAAAGGCAAATTTCGACTAAAATAAAAAAAAGTCGATATTTCAAAAAAAAAGAGTCGAAATTTCTCGACTCAATATTTATTTTTTAACGGCTGCCCGACTGAAGGACAAGTTACCACCTGCCCCACTGTGACATCAGAAAATATCCGCTATTGATATAATAGTCAAAATGAAGAGAAATTAAGTTTTCTGGAATTCTTCAA
Organism: Dastarcus helophoroides; assembly: GCA_028583605.1. Classification (NCBI taxonomy): domain Eukaryota; kingdom Metazoa; phylum Arthropoda; class Insecta; order Coleoptera; family Bothrideridae; genus Dastarcus; species Dastarcus helophoroides. Next base: position 9,486,322 of record CM053326.1, read on the forward strand.
AATATATTTTTCGAAATTTCCAAGTAAGTATTATTCTAAGTATTTTTACTTTTTTATCAAAAGATCTATCAAATTTCTAGAAAAAAGCAAAGTTTGATATAAAGTCGAAATTGGCAGAAAGACGAATTTAAAAAAAATTGAAATTTTCACAAAAAGTCAAATTTTCAGAAATGACGAAATTTTGAAGAAAGAGAAACGACGCACTTTGAGATTAAAAATTCGAAGTTTTCAAAAAGTCAGGTTTAAATAAAATTGCCCGAAGTTTTAGGATAAATTGGAAATTTCAATAGAAGAAAAGTTTTGTAAAAAAGACGGATTTTTAGAAAAAAGTCGAAATTTCGCGATAATGTCGAAAATTCAATGAAAGGAACAAATAAAAATTTTTAAAAATGGGTCCTGTGGTTCGGAATATAAATTTTCAGTTGTTTGTATGAACTAGGAGAGAGCAAACGCTCTGGTGACCTATTTGTAGCTAATGGGAAAGAAAATTAAAAAATAAGAGATAAAAGTAAAAGAAAGGGAATTAAAAAATACTTTTTATTAGCTGGGGCTGGATAATTACCATATTAGTTGTTGAAAACGCTACCAATGGAACTTTTGATATAGATACCTCAAAGGTCCACAAACCCCAGTTTAAGAAACCCTGTCTTAGCAGTTGCATTGTTATTCCATGAATAATTTTCCGTTTTATTGCCAAATATATTCGCATTCTTGCGAATGCGAATGCGAATGCCAATATTAAAAAACATGCGAATATTGAAACACAGAACTTGTCCCCTGAAACCAAGAAAAATTAAAAAACACAACAAAGGTTGCTCTAACGCGTTTCGACAGCCAAGCTGTCATCTTCAGAGAGAAACTAACATCTAATCTTAAAGTTAACCCTTATATACTAAGAATATTCACTTCGTGCGTGATCGGCCGCACCCGAACGCGCATCCAATCATACACGTCGTTTATTCTTAGTATATAAGGGTTAACTTTAAGATTAGATGTTAGTTTCTCTCTGAAGATGACAGCTTGGCTGTCGAAACGCGTTAGAGCAACCTTTGTTGTGTTTTTTAATTTTTCTTGGTTTCAGGGGACAAGTTCTGTGTTTCAATTTTTGAAGATAACCAAGGACCACTCCGTTCCATCAAACATGCGAATATTCGCAAATGCAAATGCGAATATTCGTTACATCACTAATCCTCAATAATAAGACAGTTAGCAATAGTGCCCAATTTATTTTGTACACCTTGTGTATTTCGTAACGTCTTAGAGCTGATGTTTCAAAATTATATTTAAAAATTTGGGAGAAAAATCCAATTAAGTTCTACATTTTGACAAACCAAATCAAAATTCTAGAAAAATAAGTCACATTTCAAGTTTCTAATCGAAATTTTAGAAAACAAACCAAATATTATAGGTTTAAACTCAGAATTTTAGGGAGAAAATCAACATTTCGAAAAAAGCTTCGTAATTTGTGTAATGAAAAATTATAAGTTTATTCTTGAATTTTAGACTTGAATATGGAATTTTGGATTTTAAACTTAAATATTTGAATTTTCTCTCGAAGTTCCGATATTAAAACTCAAGATTTCGCATGAAAATTAAAATACCTAAAAAAAATTTTAAACTGATAGTCAATCATTTGAGAATATTCAATATTTTCAGGTTAGATTTAAAATTTGAAAACATTTGTTATTTTAATTTTATTATTATTATTAAGATAGATATGAAATTTTATTTAAAACGTTTTTGTAAGAGAAACAAAAACGTACCTGTAAGAATTGTTAAAGAATTTCATAACAAATTTGGTGCATAAGGTCTTGTCTCGTTTGTTAGAATAATTAAACAAAACGATGGAGATAAAAAAGGAAATGTATGATCAACATATGTAAGACTATTGTACGGAAACATATTCGAAGTCCAGTTAATTTGTCAAGCTTTGGCGAAATCCACGAATTATAAAAAGGATTTTTTTTATTAAAAAGATAGTTAGATGTATTATTAAGTGTGCTCTGGAATTGAAAGCATTTAATATGATTCACAAAATTTGCAGTGAAACGTTGTTATTGTGTAATTGTACTTAAAACTACTTCACTAAAAGGGTCATAAAATTAACTAGAATCGGATTACTTCAAACAATAATGCTGATATTTTTAATACGTAACGAATAAATTAGGTTTGGGCAAATTCTTAGTTTTTTTGCGAAACACTCAAATGACCAATATTTTTGAGACCCCTATGTAAAAATTGCTAGTAGCTGCAACACTTTTCACTTAATTACCCAAAGGTTTACACATTATTGTATGGTTAGTAAGAATTTCGTAAAAAACAATCCATTAATAACAAAATAAAAATAAACTAAGTAAAATGTGCACATTTTTGGGCACACCGCACCCTACAGATTATTGAATATTGGGATCATTTTGCCTTAATAGGAGAGAAATATCTAGATTTTTTACGAAATGGTTATTTCCAATCTTTATCTTTATTATATTATATATGGTGATTCAGTCATAATGGCATTAGTTTTAACTACGTGTTCAGAAGGCCTAATAAAGACATAAGACATAAGAAAAAAAATTTAGTCAACTTTTTAAAATAGACCCAAATCAACCCATTGACCACTAAAAGCCCGGCGCTACTGACCACATTAAATGCTTTACGGCAACAGAGGCTGATCACGTTATCATCAACTTGACAGTTGCATTAATAAGCCGGACTGACGAGGGCGAAACATCGCTAATTAATGGGCAACAAATCTCTATTAGTTATTTTGACAAACAAATATTTGTATTTTCATACGCTTACAATAAACGAACACAAATGACTCAAACTAAAATATTAATTCTACAAAATAAATAACGATACGAGGTACTGGGTTATTTAATTTTGAAGCATGTTAACGTTGACTAGCAATTAGGTTGTTGTTTATAAAAAGTATGTCAACGATAGCCCACAGTCAGAATAGGTGCAGTGTACTGTGATTAATGCCTTTTAGTGCCTCTTTTCCGAACTAGTTTAGACCTGCCGGGCACATGAAAAAGGTGATGATTCGTCGGTAAACTACACATGGTTTAAAAAATATCCATCATCACAGAGGGTCACAAAAAATAAAAGGTCGGGAAATATCTCTTGAGTATTAACCATTTTTAACACTTGCACGCGTAACAGCGAATTGCAGAATTAATATCAACGTTTACATCCATCTCGTGATTTAACCATTTTTTATTTTTGCGTAACTTTCTTCTGCAATTCGTTGTTACCCGATTTTTATATAAAAAAGCAAATCACCCAACGGCTTTTCTGCAACCATCGGTGCCTTTGGATCATTTAATGTTTTTCGTATTGTCATTTAGACATAACCCAGCAATGTTTTTTTTATTTGTTGCGCCCGAGTACCAACTGCGCAGCTGTAAATTCTTCTCATTTCTATTTATCTGGGGCTTGGAGTTTTGAAGTCAGTGACAACTCAAAAAAAGGTAATTGTAACTGTTCTTTATCTTCCCTTAAATCAGAATCATTCTGTACAATATATGGATAGGACTGATAGGAGGGAAGCTACTGAGCAGCCCGATCTCCTGATTTTTTTTCATTCTATTTTTTGTTTTGTCGTCAAATGAGCACATATAATTCACATGAAAATTAGAGCTCTGTATATTAGAGCGGCACATAGGATGTTCAATATTCTTCATGATTTTTTATTTCAGTCAGAATATCAATTTCTGTAGTATAACTTCCTAAATTATATGAATTACTAGATATGCTTTCCTACATAAGCTTTTCTTATTATCGCATTGTATGTTGTAAATTGTATTATGTGTGTTGATATTTTGTAATCTGGAAATTCCAATTTATTTGAATTTCTTAATTTAAATCCAGGAAAATTGTTTTGATTTTATTTTCGATGTCAACAGTGAATTTGATATTTGAATGTAAATCGATAATGTAGTCTAAAAATGTGTCTAATGATGTGAAAGAGCAAAATAAACAAGCTAATATGTCACTTACCTTTATTGTTACTAATATATTGAGTGGGTGGCCATATTATTAAAAACACTTTTTTGAGTTTAAATTATATATAAAACAAAAACAACAACAGATTACTTTTTGAATATAATTTTATTTAGTTTAGCCAGTAAACAAGAAATATTTAATATTTGGTAATATCTGAATCATGTATAAACTAAAATCATCATCTGGAAATCATTCCCTCACTTAAGGCAGAATTCCTGTCCTCGAAACTTTAAATAATTGATATCTTCAACCCTTACTTCCTGGAATTTTTTAATATTCATAACTATTAAACTTTATTAACGATAAAAACCCAACAAAATTTAAAATTTCCACCAGGTTTTGATAAATATTTGCCAACATCGGACCAAGTTTCGCATTACTACATCACCGGCGATCATACCAGCAATTTGTTTAGCCGTTGTTATTTATTTATTTATTTATTTATTTATTTATTTATTTATTTATTTACTCGTTCCAACAGACTTAAGTCTATAGTGGAAAAATACCTACATACTTAAAAATATAGCATGATAAAAATAAGAACCTAATAATTTAAATGGTATTACATAAAAAAAAAAGAAAATGTATAACAAATAAAAAAATCCTAATGAATAAAAATAACAGAAATAAAAATAAAATAAAAGGAATCCAATAATTTGGTGTACAAATTAATATTAATTTATTGAATGACAATACTACGTAACTCTAAGTAACTGTCTTTTTATACGCGGAGAACTTAAATTGTCAAGAAATATATCTATATTTTGCGGAAGGCTATTAGACAAGCGAATGCATCGAAACAATGGGCTGTTATAATGGTGCAAAGTGGATGGGATAATATGAGAAAATGCCATGGGATAGCGTGTGTTAGGTCGCGGAACATGAAAGTCAATTTGTCGCAACAAATCCTCGGACCTTGTTTTACCAGTAACAATTCTTTGAAAAAGTATTAAGCAGTGCATATTTCTGCGGCTGGTTAAAGGTACTTCATTGACCATATTTAGCAGCCACCAATAATCACAGTTCCGCTCTGGATAATTTCCATACATTTTAAGAAATACATATTTTGCAAATTTCCTATTAATTCCTTCCAGCAGATTGTTGTAATATTCATAGTAAGGACTCCAGACCTGACAACAGTACCCGAGTTTAGACCTTACTAGCGAATAATATAATTCTTTTATACAGTGAATGCTTGTGAAGCCTCTCGTGTTTCTAAATACAAAACCTAATACTTTTGTGGCTTGCCTCCAAACTTGTAAAATATGAGGTATAAATGTGAGCTACGCATCCATAATAACTCCCAAATCAGTCATTTGGGTGCATCTGTCAGTAACTTGGCGCTCGATCAAATAATGACAATTTATAGGATTCTGAATCCTGGAGAAAGTTAATATTTTACATTTCTTTTTATTGAGTGCCAGTCCATTACAGTCACACCAACTTTGCAGAGAATCTAAATCATCTTGCAAAATAGAGCAATCATTTACGTTCGTTATTATTTTAGCAATTTTTAGGTCATCCGCGTATATAAAAGTTCTACATTTTAAACCTACAACTACATCATTAAAGAAGATATTAAACAATAATGGACCAAGGTTGGAACCTTGTCCTACTCCGCTGGTTGGAAAGTAAGGGTTAGATCTAAATCCACCGTATGACACAATTTGTTGTTTATTGGTTATAGTCGATTTTATTAAATTAACTAACGAGCTACTTAAACCAAATAGACGCAATTTCTTTAACAGTATACAATGATAAACCTTATCGAATGCTTTCGACAAATCTGTGTATATCGCATCAACTTGTAATCGCTTATCAAGAGCATTCGATACATATTGCCTAAATTCCATTAAGTTTATAGTAGTCGATTTGCCGATTACGAATCCATGTTGTTCTGCTGTTAAATTAGAAAGACTTGGATGATTTAATGCATCATATATAACACACTCAAAAAGTTTAGCGACATTCGACATCAATGCCACTGGTCTATAATTTTTTATATCCGCTCTATCGCCAGATTTGTGTATGGGTATGATGTATAAAGTTTTCCATTGGGTGGAAACCAAACAAGAATTTAAAATTAGATTAAAAATATGTTTCAATGGTAAGATCAGGAAATTGATGCAATCGACAATCAAAAAAGCCGGTAAATTATCGGTCCCAGTAACATTATTAGGTTTAACACTTTTAACAGCTTTTAAGATATCTACTTCACATATTGTATTTAAGCTTAGATTAAGACATCAACATTGAGAGATGGACAGCAATTTTGCAGACAGTACTCACACCGGATGGTACCAAGATCAACACACCCACTATCACAAGAATGATTGGGTCCTTGCGCAAAGGTTGAAGAAAAATAATCCGCAAAACCATTAACGATGTCTTGCTCAGCTGTCAGTATCCTATCATCATAAAACATGAGTCCAGGCATGGTAGCGCCTTTCCTTTTTTGGTTAATGAATGACCAGAATTTTTTGGGATGAGCCTGTAAAGTATTTTCAGAATTCTGGATAAACTGCTGAAATTCGATTCGACATTCATATTTAATTTCTCTTCTTAATTGCTTCAATAAATTAAGGTGGTATAGAGATTTAGATTTTCTGCAAATATTAGCTTGTTATGCTAACAAGCTCCATGGATCGCAGACTCCTACGAATATTCCGTCTAATTCAAATTCTCGTCCAAAGCTTCAATTAGAGGTGTCTTCAGAAAATCAAGCTGCTCGTTTATAAGTGTAAATTGACTAGATTGTAAATATTTGTAAATATTTGTGAATTTCTGTGGCTTCCAAGAAATTTTTTAGTGTTATTACAAATATGTAATACTCAAACTGCGTTCACGCATGTAAGTTTATGTTATGTTTCTAATAGATGCTTTGCAAAATTTGATCTTTCTGGATGTTGATTTCTGAAGGCAGCAAAATGTTAGCTGTAATGTATTGGTCCTGGTGCATCGTTTTCTTCCACTATGTAGAGTCGGCCAGTGCCTTGTCCTGAAATAATTGACTACACCATTTTGCTCAGAGGGTGTTTTACTCTTTGAACAAAGCTGTCTTTATGTTATTATTCTCCTGGGCACCTTCGAACAAATGAAGATTTGTCTACCAGAATCTGGAACGTTGACTCATCATTTAATTTTTGACCACTAAATCACCTTCTTCCAATCTTCTGAAGACATATGACGATGAGTTTTGGCCCACTCCAATCGCTTTTTCTTCATAGCTTCGGTTAATATTGGTTTTTTTATTGGCCTGTACCACTTGAAACCTTGGTCTTTCAGACTGTCTTCTAATGGTTCTCTCAGACAAATTCATTCCTGAGTCTTGGACCAATTTTGTTAGCATTTTACTACTTTTGGTTCAGGTTTTTCAAACAAATATCTTTTATTTTTCTCTCATTTTGTAGTGTTGTTAGACGTTTTCGACCACAATTCCCAACACATTTCGCTTGACCACTCTCATTTTTCATTATTTTTGATTTTGATTCTGTTTAATGTGGCAATAGAAACGTAGGTTAAAGCCGATATTTTCCTTTGGGAGTAGGCAGTATCCTTCAGAAGGGCCGAAACTTCCGAAAATTTGATTGGAAGAATATCTTTTGTCTTTTCTATCTGGAAAAATCATTCTCTTTAAAATATGGTCTTTAGCCAAGTTTTTGCTAAAAACATATATGAATTTATACTTACTACTAGACACATTGTAAATTATCTAGATAATACGAAATAATAATTAAAGTCAATAAAACAACTAAATGTATCACCAAAAACTCTTTTAAAACACCAATTTTCACCGTACAGTCAAGTTAACCCGTGAATTAATGGTCACCAAAAGGTATCCATTAAGTTCAACAAGTTTCAAACAAGTTTCCAAGCATTTAAGTGCCAAAATGTATCATTTAAGGTATGGGCATGATAATGTTTGTTCCACCGAAATTTGGCGACTAATCAGAACTAGTGAGCGTACCGAAAATCGACGTTTGATTGTAAGAACTGACTACTTCTTGAAATCCTGGCTTCTGCGTATGTCTGGAATAAAGGATAATAAAAATCTTAAACATATAAATCTTCTACAATTTTTTGTTATTTTGCATATAGTGGATGAACATATAGAATTTCATTTACACATAGACAATTTAGTTTCCTGATAGATAAAACTTTGAAATTATTAAATACACAGAAATTAATACGTATGCTTATTCATTTCCAATGCAAACTCTCTGATTTATTGACCCAAAATCTTCACGTAACAGTCGAGAACGTTTGAGAACACCGGATTGCCAGTTGGGAGTTTGCACTTGGTTGGAACGGTAATTTGAATGCACATCGCGGAAGTGCAAAACTGTTTGATGTTCGGTTGGGAACAACTTATGTATAAGTAAGGTAATCCGACGCGAGGCAAAATGTGGCACGTAATCAAGAGACTGGTGGCGTAGAAGAGAATAGACAGTAAGATGCTTAAGAACTGACGTAACTCTATGCAAAGTATACGGCACCATCTGACGTATGTCTGGAATATGGGCTATAACTTTTTTTAAAAATTTTAGAACAAAATATTTCAAATAAACTTTTTTTGGTTAACTATTTGCCACTTGTTGGTGACCTTAATTTCTTTTTCCCTGCTTTTGTTTCATTGATACGGTAACGAACTTTGAAATTTTAAATGACATCCGTATTTTTTGTTTGCTTTTTTACAATTGCATATCTTTCTGCATTTATTGACCCCAAATCTTACAGGGTTTAACAGTGAAAAAGTTTGAGAAAATATAAGAATTTCATAATTTTACCGATTCTCATATTAAATAATTTAATACTATTTTTAAACATGCGTTAGTAATTAAAATGAAATTTTTGCCAGTATATCTATGTTCGTTTTTGGTAACGATTTCATTTTAGTACTTGGAGTTCCTTAAAAATAACATTAAAAAATGAATGATAAATATCAGTTAAATTATAATTTCTCGAAATTCTTCGAATCTAACCGCTATAAATGCAGAAAGTTAAGATTTTTTCAAAAGACCAAAAAAAAATTCAGGTGTCATTTGAATACTCAAAAATTAGTTACCAAAGCAACAAAATAAAAGCTAAGAAAACAAAATCAAAGTCACTGGAAGGTGACAAATAATTAACCAAAAAAGTTTATCTGACACATTTTTTCTATAAACATTTTAAAAAAAGTTATAGTTAATGTTCTATATATACACTGGACCCTGATAAACCAACGGCTCGTCTGTCTATTAATATCATTTTTCTTTCTCAAATATATATATAAAAAGGATTTTATGTTTAAATTACTTTGGGCATAAGATATTCATTTAATAGAAACTGGTTAAGTTTTTTAAGAAATACGTACTCTGCCCGGTTCATTGTTCATTTCTCTGCACTAATATATTTTTCGCATACAAAATCTCGAATTGACAACAACCAGTCATTTCGCGGAATTTTTCACCTTCATACATCAACTTTGTCCTCAGGCACTCGAAACAACGACACTTTTTCATGATAGCTTTTATAACCACTGTTGCACACAGACACAACACAAGTCTTGCCCATTTTGTAATTAAAATAAAAATATAAAACCGAAAAATTGCGAAACAATTGCATAATTAAGCATTGCTTAATCCACTCAAGGCAGTCCTTCTGCGGGCTATCCTTCATATGGTGTTCTCTTTTCAATCGTCTCCGGTTTAGTGCCACTTATCGCAACAGTGAGATATAGCGGGTTACATTACCAGTCTTATATTATATTATGGGTTGGATTCTGGATTCGTTGTGGGTTGCCTAAAAATTTAGGCCAGCACTTAGGCCACCCTTTCCGGGCCCATTGTGCTATATATTATGGGTATGGGTAACATATTATATATTGTTTAGTATAATTAAATTCGCTAATTTGCGTTTTAAATGCATATAATGTTGGAAAATTCGTAAAATTCCAGATGTTTCTAATAATTTGGCACCCACTGTAAATGCGAGAAGGTGTTTGCCTGTCTGTTTGTCCGCTTCAGTGTTGCCAGATTTTTCGCAAATTCTCGATGTTTTACTCTCGTGCAATGACGACACGACGACGGCGTCATCTAACGATGAGGGTCCAAACTTAATATTTGCAGGTAAATTAGATTAGATTAGATATAATATGGGTCGGGCAGGATATATACATTTTTCTCATCACTGCGACCTATTGTGACTTACCCCGACATATAGAGTTCCTAAATTCGCAAGCTTTGGTCAAAGCATGGGATTTTCCTAGGAGAAATTTTACTTATTTCTGCAGGTGTAGCTTGTACCTGTTCCAGGTGAAGTAGTCTCCTATAAAACAATGTTTGCATTTGCAAAGTAAGTGTTTTGCAGTTTCCTTGGCTTCGTTGCAGAAGCGGCAAGTCTCTGACGCAGCTTTGCCTATCTTTTTGAGATGGCATTTTAGCGCGCAGTGTCCTGTGAGAACGCCTGTTATTAACCTTAACTTCGGTTTGCTGAGGTCGAGAAGTTCCTTCGTCTTGGTGTGCGAATATGTGATGAACTATTTCACATGGTTTTGGCCTGAAATTAACTTCCAGTAAGATTCTTTTTATTTCTCTTCCTATTTGTGAGCTTCATTTCTTATATGGCATTTTGCTATACCAAAGTAAGGTTTGGGTCCAAGAAATGGGAATGCTGCACCTTCTCTGGCTAGGCGATCGGCAATCTCATTTCCTTCAATATCTATGTGTGCTGGCACCCACATCAAGGATAGTCCCAGATTTGACAGTAAAGCTACTCAGAACTTTAAGCGCCGCTTGACTGTCTGAAAAGATATAGATCCTTGCTTCTCGTAAGTCCTTTGATACACATTCCTGAGTGCATAGTTCTATGGCATGTACTTCTGCCTGTAGGATTGTGGGAGTTTGACCTAAGACCTTTGTTAGCCTATATCTTGGGCCATATACGTCGACCAAAATTTCTTCTGCTGTTTTTGACCCATCCGTGTACCAGATAAGTGATCTTTTCGGTAGTTTAGGTTTTGGTCTGTCCCACTCATATGACGATCATTTATGACGACTTCAAATGAGTGTTCCAATTCCAACCTGGTTTGTATTGTATCAACCGGTTTTACTGTTGCCGATGTTGCCGATATGTTGCCAAATTCTTTGAGAATACTCATGTATCCAATAAAGTTTCTTTCATTCATATCTACTGCCTGAGCCAGCCCTAAAGCTCCCAGAATTGCCCCTTTCTATACCTGTAGATGTAAAGGGGGGAATTCAGCATGACTTTCAGAGCTGCAGTTGAAAAGGTTTTCATTGCTCCTGTAATTCTAAGACATGCTAAACCTTGTACTTTTGCAAGTTTATCTCGTGCTGTCCTTTTCTTTTGCTTTTGGCCACCAGACTAACGAGGCATACGTAACCATTTGTCTGATAACCGTCAGGTAAGACCAGTAGATCATTTTGGCGTTCAGTCTTCAGGTTTTTCCAAAGAGTCTACGGCAGGTCTAGTTTACCACTGTAGCACGTTTAACTACCTTTGCCAGGTGTTTGTTCCGAGTAAGTTTCAGGTCTAGCATTAAACCTAGGTATTTTGTCTCACTTGATAAGTCAATTTGTACTCCGTTCATGATGGGAGTTAATTAATGAGAACTTCCTTCTTTTAGTGAATGGAATAATAACTATTTTGCTTGGGTTGACTTTAAGACCTTCCTTCCAGCACCAATTGTTGATGATATTTAAGGCGGTTTGCATCACGTTTGATATAACTCTGTCATGCTTTCCCTTAACAGTGACGACAATGTCATCTGCATATCCTTGAGTTTCCAAGGCCTGAGTTGTGTAACTTTAGAATGAGATCGTCCACAACAATAGGCCATAGTAGGGGCGATAATATTTCTCTTTAAGGACAGCCCTTTACCGCAGTCACCGTTGCTGAGTCTCCTCATAAGTTTGCTTTGATTTTTCTTCCTCTAGGCATTGATTGTGTCCACTCGGTTGTTGTTTCAAAGCCGTTGTTTTGTGCAGCTCGTTTTATGGATTCGCATGAAGTGTTGTCGAAGGCACCCTCTAGCTCAATAAATGCAGAAAGACCAATTTCTTCTGCTGTGAGTGCTTTTCGATCCTCTTTATTAGATTATGTAAGACCGTCTCGGTAGATTTGCCTAATTGATAAGCAAATTGGTTCTTGTGAAGTCGTGTCTGAATAAGGACCTTGTTTTTAATGTTTTGAGAAGAAATGAGGTTAGGCTAATAGGTCTATAAAATTTGAGCTGAGCGTTAGATCGCCTTCCAGCCTTTAGAATAAAATTCACATTAACTTTCCTCCAGGTTTGAGGAATATATCTCAGGCAATAACTAGCTCTAAATAGTTGAATTAGTGGAATAACTCCGTTAGGGCCCTCTTGCAGCAGGGGTGGGAAGCTTCCGTCTTCACCTGATGATTTATAGGGCTTAAAAGTATTGTATTTTGTATTTTTTTTTAGTAAAAATTCTTCCTAAAAGTCTTTTTGTTCCGCCAGTATGCGCTCTTCCGACCAAGCACTATCTTGGATATTTTCGCTTTCAATGCAACCGGGGAAGCGGGTTTACAGAAGCAAGTTAACGCTTTTTTTTCTGCTTTCGGTGTAGCTGCCATCAGATTTCTGAAGCAGACTAATGCCATTTCAGTAATCTTTTGGCAGGATCTTTTGGAGACGCATTGTCTCGGGCAGGTCATTAATCCCCTAACAAAATTGTCGCCAACTTTTCCTTTTAGACTTTCAGAGCTCTTTTGTAGTCGCTCCATTCATTGTAGCGTTTGGCTCTATTAAAGAGTCGTCTTGTTTCAGTTCTCATTTGCTCATTTGACTGAGCTTTTTGTTCCACCAAGGCATATTTCTATTTGCAACCTTTTGTTTCACAGAGCCTGTTTGCAGCAGGATTCTATTAGAATAAGTCTGACAATTTGATCAGCGTCATAACGCGACTAGGCAAGAGCACGGATTATAGAATAATGACAGTGCACGCCCTGTATTGGCCATGTATAAAAAATTTGACCGAAAATGCATCTATAAAGCGGAGTAGCTCCGACTATTTCTTCTTTTTCCTCTCTCTTCTCTCTTCTCTCTTCTCTCTATCTCTTCTCTCTCTCTATCTCTTCGCTCTATCTCTTCTCTCTCTCTTCTCTCTTCTCCCTCTTCTCTCTTCTTTCTTCTCTCTTCTCTCTTCTCTCTTCTCTCTTCGCTCTATCTCTTCGCTCTATCTCTTCTCTCTCTCTTCTCTCTTCTCTCTTCTGTCTTCTATCTTCTATCTTCTATCTCCTCTTCTCTCTTCTCTCTTCTCTCTTCTCTCTTCTCTCTCTTCTCTCTTTCCTCTCTTCTCTCTTCTCTCTTCTCTCTTCTCTCTTCTCTCTTCTCTCTTCTCTCTTCTCTCTTCTCCTCTTCTCTCTTCTCTCTTCTCTCTTCTCTCTTCTCTCTCTCTCTCCTCTTCTCTCTTCTCTCTTCTCTCTTCTCTCTCTCTCTCCTCTCTCTCTCCTCTTCTCTCTTCTCTCTTCTCTCTTCTTCTCAGTCTCTCCTTCTCTCTTCTCCTTGCTCTCTGCTCTCTGCTCTCTGCCTCTTCTGCTCTTCCTCTTCTTCTTCTATCTTCTCTCTTCTCTCTCTCTCTTCTCTCTTCTCTCTTCTCTCTTCTCTTCTCTCTTCCTCCTCTTCTCTCTTCTCTTTTCTCTCGTCTCTCTTCTCTCTTCTCTTTCTATCCTCTTTCTCTCTTTCTTCTCTTCTCCTCTTCTCTCTTCCTCTCTTCTCCTCTTCTCCCTCTTCTCCTCTCTCCCTCCTCTCTTTTCTCTTTTCTCTTTTTTTCTCTGCTTTCCTTCCTCTCTTCTCCTCTTCTCTTTCTCTCCTCCTTCCTCTCATTTTCTCTATTCTCTCTTTTCTCTGTCTTTCTTCTCTTTCTCTCTTCTCCTTCTCTCTTCTCTTCTTTCTCCTCTCTCTTTCTCTCTTTCTCTCTTTCTCTCTTTCTCTCTTTTTTCTCCTTCTCTCCTTCCTCTTCTCCTCTTTCTCTCTTCTCTCTTCTCTCTCTCTCTCTCTCTCTCTCTCTCTCTCTCTCTCTCCTGATATCATGAGAATGTACTGCTCTCTAGGCTCTAGACGCTTTTTCGACGCCGTTTCGTACGATCGTGCACTATCCTCGTTCTGTAATCTGTGGGCACGACCATGGATTATAGAGTAAGAATAATACACAATCAAAAAAACAGTGTCGAAAAAGCGTCTAGAGAGTAGATATGATGGAATACTCTTACCAATAAGGAACGAAATACATAAATATGGTTACTAAACAACTGTCGATAAATGTCAAAAGTTTCCGATTACGTTTAATTTTAACGTTAATACTCAGTGTGTTCATTCATATTTTTCACGAAAAAATGATGTAGGCGAAATCTTAAAATGTTTCCTGTCATTCTTTTTGGAACCTTTCAGTAGAATAACGAAGCAGCAATTGCTATTAGGATATCTTATGCCGTTGATTGATCAATGCTTGCGTTCCCATACATGACAAACATTAACAAACGGAAGAGAGAAAAGAAATAATCGGAGCTGAGCTGCAATTGTTAGTATAATATCTTGCGCCGTTGATTGACCAACGCTTGCGCACCCATTGACAAATGACTTTAAACGGGAGAGAGGAAAAGAATTAGTCAGAACTACTCCACTTTTCTAGACCCATTTCCGTCAAATTTTTATACACGGCCAATATAGGGTGTGCACTATCCTTATTCTATAATCCGTGGGCACGACTCGCTCTCTTCTCAGTTTTTCTGCGGTGATGGTTGCCAGATATCCCGTATTTTACGAGTTCTACCATATTTTGGTAAATCCTTATTTTGAAAAAAATCTGTCGTATTTTAAAGAGACGAACGCTAACACAAATTTTATATTAACAATGTAAAGACCTCTTTTGTGTCACCAATTATTCTTGAAACACAAAATTCTACTTTTAAATAATCTCAGGTGAAATATTACTAAACCGGTTTTTCATGCGCTAATCTCTCGCAGTACCGTGCGTGCTTTGTCCTTTTCTGATTTAGACAGCTTTCGCTTACGGAGAAAATACGGAACTGACAAATAGTTGTGTTAAATATATCTGTAATATTACCTGTACCTCTCTATACATTGCGCCCATAAAGTAATGCATAATTTTCAGAAACAAAGGATACATTGTTTTATAAAAAATCTCTCGAACTCGTCGATTTTGTTTTGTTCTTTTGTCATATTTTCGGTGTATTCAACTTTATATTGGGTGTTTTTAAAAATATGTTTGAATTAAAATTTTATTATTTGAAAGAGACCTTAGAGAATAATTTCGTATATTTGGATAGAGCTTTTCTTTTCAAATATGAGGATGCTTATAGGGTTTGATATATAACCCTTTAGTCAAAAAACGATACTGCAATCTCCAAACTAATTTCATTAATAAGGAGCACATTTGATCGGCAGCACCATCTATTGCATAGACAAATTAGAAAATTAAAATAAATAAATTAATCCGTCAATTCAAGGAATTTTAAAACTCTTTAATTTTGGACAGTTTTTCTGTTAAATTCTAATTATAATTTGGTTAAATCTGCTGAAGTCATAATAACTAGCATACTATAAGATCATAAGAAGAATCATTTCAAATTTCGGTTCTCCGACTACTTTGCGTTCTGCGTCGATATGTCAGTCAGCAAGGCAATTGGATTTTCCGCTTCTTAATAGTACAGATAAAAAATCAATGTAATCAAATAAAGGAATATCCATAGTTGATGAAAAATATCCATTCTGACGATTTGTAGTGTTTATTTTCGCGATTAATAATAGCTTTATGCTTTATTGATAGCTATATTTGAATTAAAAATAAACCCTGAGAAATAAAATGAAATGAAATTCTTCGATATTCAATTACGGCTTCACCAGCGGATAAAATGTTCTAAAATAATTTAATTTATTCTCAATAAAAATTGATGATATCCCGATATGCAAGTCAAGTTTCAGCCGCGTCGTCAAAGAAACTCTATTCGCTACTTTAGATTTTCTCGGAGCATACCCTCTAAAGAAATGTAAAATAAATTTTATTCCGAAATGGCTTTGGTGTGGTCTGGGTCGCGAGTTTGTTACCAAAAGAAAGTAAAAAGCAACGATCCGCTCTGAAAGCGAGAGTAACCTTGAAGTGATTTTTGATTTCATGTTATAGGCTCATTTACATTTATATCCAATTTGTTAGGCTTGCTCTGGGGACGATAATTTTTTATATGCGGAAGTCAGAGTCGAAGTGAATATTTGCTAGGGATTGTGAACGTGAATATTGAATTGTGGCAGCAAAATAAATGAAGATTATATAATTGCATATTTTTGACCCTTACTAAGCAAAATTGTTCAGCGTAAATAATTTATAAAATCTATTAACAATAACAACATTAACAACAATTTCACAATATTTTAGATCTATTTAATTATTCAAATTAAGAAATGAGCAAATTTTAAATGAATAAAACGTTAGTAGCATCCTCCATAATTATTTTTTAAGAGTTTTTTAATTTCCTTCATTAATAAAGTAAATGTCGCAATCGAAAAGTGGAAAAATATAATTATGCTGATGGTACAGATATTTTACAAGTTATTTTTATAATTTCTAAAAAAATGCATCATTCAGTTTATAATATACAATATCTCACATTCAAGTCGGACACTGTTAATTACGTGTAATAACTGCGTTCTAAAATTGGTAATAATAAAATATGCAAAAGATAATAATGAAACAAGAGAGAATAGTGGTTTTCCAAATAGTAGCAGCAAAGAAGTAGGAACTTCGCCAGTTGGAGCGTCCCTAATATTCCTAAGCCATTTTAACACAAGCGCCTAGCCGACACTGATCTGATATTTCATATAGCAAAATGATGCGAACGAAATCGAAACAACACAAACAGAGGCTTCTTTCAAAGCTTGGATTGTTTATTGCTTTGCTTATGCTTATACTATTATGACGATGTGTTGCACTTGGGGTTGCCACCTTTTCTTTGAGCAAATAAAGTAAGTATACTGGTTGTTAAAGGTTAGAAAAAAAAGGACATTGCATTAAAATAAAGCACCGTTTATTTAATTATTTTCTTTTGATGGAACGGACTGGTCCTTGGTTATCTTCAAAAATTGAAACACAGAACTTGTCCCCTGAAACCAAGAAAAATTAAAAAACACAACAAAGGTTGCTCTAACGCGTTTCGACAGCCAAGCTGTCATCTTCAGAGAGAAACTCTCTGAAACTCTCTTAGAGCAACCTTTGTTGTGTTTTTTAATTTTTATTGGTTTCAGGGGACAAGTTCTGTGTTTCAATTTTTAATTATTTTCTAATCATTTTAATGGTCTATTAAACTAATTGACGCTACTATGCTGGCGTAGCTAGAAGAGGGAAGGGCAAGGTGCGTGGCTTCCCTCTAGTTCATGCAGCAAAATTTATATGTATTCAACTGGGAGAACTTTTTCCAAAAATTTTCCTTGTTTCTTCAAAATTCATACTTTTCTTGAAACATGTTTCGACTTTTTTCTTAAATTTCCTTTCTTACAAAATTTTCTTTTCTTTTTAATTTCGATTTTATTAATAAAATCTAACTTTTCTGATCAACCAAATTTCCATTTTCTTTAAATTCGACTTTATCTGAAAATTTCAACTTTCTGCAAACAGTCTCTTTATTAAAATTTGTTTTTTCCTTGAAATTTGATCGATCTTTTGAAAAAGAATAAAAATTAATGAGAAAAATATTTATCTGGAAATTTTGAAAGATATTTTTGGAAATTAAAAATTTTTTTAAAAGAATAAAAATGATAAAATTTCGCTTTCGAATTTCAATTATTTTTTAATCCAAATTTCTCGAAGTTTCAAGTTGTTTGTGAAAATTTCGACGTTTATCTGAATATTGGACATTTCCTGATACAGGGTGGGGCGCCTATTTACCCCGGACTCGAGCAAAATAAATATTCACCCAAAAAATTTCGATATTTTTTCTGAAATTTAGATTTTTTACATTTTTCCCTAATTTCGACAAAATTTGATTCTCTCGGCATTTTAAATTTTTTCTAACAGAAGCAACTTTATTCTCGAAATGGCGATCTTGTTCTCAAAATTTCGATTTTTTTAACATTAATTTTTGTATTTGAAAGTTTACTTTTTTCCCGAAATTCGTCTTTTTTTCGAAATTTTGACATTTTCCACAAAACCTGCCCTTTTTCGAAACTTTAACTGCATCTCAAAAGCCAATCGTATATGTTCTTGGAAATCTTAATTTTTTTTCTCAAAGTTGGTCATTTTTTAAAAATTTCGATTTTGATTTAAAAATTGTTTTTCTTATAAACGACTAACCTTAAAATTCGACCACTTAATTAAAATTAGTTTTTCCGTGCGAAATTTCTATTTGTTTTTGAAATTTCACCTTTTCTTGGGATTACGACTATTTTTTTCAAAATTCCTCTATTTTCTTTTGACTATTCCAGTTTTCCATGTTTTTAAATTTGACTTTCAATTATTTTTCTGAACGTTGAACTTTTCTGAAAATTTCGACCTTATTAAACCTGATTTTTCAAAAATTTTGAGCGATTGCTGAAAATTTTTATTTCAAAATTCGATTTCTAATATTTTTTAGAAATTTTGACTTTTTCCTGTAGATTCGTCTTTTTTCTAGAAAATTTGACTTTTTCTCTTAAAATAGTCTTTTTCTTAAAATTCAAAATTCTTCTTTTTCGAAATTTCAATTTTATTTTTAAAATTCAACTTTTTGGTTTTGTTTCTAAAATCATTTATTTATTTTATAATTCCGTCGTTTTTCTTAATATTTGTCTTCTTCAACAAATTTTAAGCGATTGCTGAAAATTTGCTTTTTTAACGAAATTTTGATTTTAATTTCAAAATTCGATTTTTAATATTTCTGGAAATTGCGACTTTTTCCTGTAGATTTGTCTTTTTTTTTCGAAATTTTGACTTTCTCTCTTAAAATAGTCCTTTTCGTAAAATTCAGAATTCGTCTTTTTCGAGATTTAAATTTTATTTTCAAAATTCAACTTTTTGGACTTTTGTTTCTAAAATCATTTTTTTTAATTCCATCGTTTTTCTTAATATTTGTCTTCTTCAGCAAATTTTGACTTTTAATTAAAAATGTGATAATTTATGGTCCTGAAAATGTCGACTTTTTTATCTAAATTAAATCGAAATGTTGAAATTTTTGAATATCGTGAAAAAATATTTCTTATAAATTCAATGTCTCTAGTGAATTTCAAATTTTGAGAACCATGTTTTTGGAATTTAAGATATTTTTCTTAAAAATCGAATTTTTCTGAAAATTGATTCTTTCCACAAAATTAGATCTTTCAAAATTTTGACATTTTTAAATTTTGGACATTTTTCGAGTTTTTAGCAAATATTAGGTTTTTATTTTTAATATTATTTCCTGAAAATTTCGACTTTTCCAACATTATTTTACTCGTAATTCGTCCTTCAAAAATTACAACTTTACTCTCGAAATTCCAATTTTCCTTTTAAAAATAGACTTTGTTTTAAAAATTTAAAATTAAAAGTTCGATCTCTGTTTCAAAATTGTTATCAATTTTTTTCCAAAGGTAATTTTTTTTAAAGTCCATTTTGTTAAAATTCGGTTTTTTTGATAAAATTGAAATTTCTGGAAATATCATCCTGTTTCTCGAAATTAATCTTATTCCCCAAAGTTTGACTTTTACTTCAAAATTGGAGATTTTTTGTTTTTGGAAATTACCATTTAAAATTGTACTTTTTTTAAAATTTCCACTTTTCCACAAAATACGTTTATTTTTCTAAAATTTCCTAAAGGCTTTACATTGGCGTAGTTAATTATTTTCCTTGTTGAATAATTTCTGAGAAAATTATTTGTTATTTGTTAGTTGTTTTTCATAGACGCCATATTGGATTTTCTCTTATTCAAATTTAACAAAATTTTCTGAATAACTTAATATGTCACATGTCAAGTTTAATATTAACACTTCGACTAAAATATTTAAATGGAAAGTTAAAAATACAAACTTTTAGAAAAATTTCAATATTTTAAAACGGTAAAATAAACATGTTTATGAATTTTGAACCATTTCAAGTTTTAAGGTGAAAACTGGCAAACTAAATTCACTTCAAAAGTTTAAAAAAGGAAGCAAAGTTCAGACAGTTAACTGTAAATGTAAAAAAAGTCAGGTTTTAACTAGAAATTTGAAAAACCTATGAATTGTAGAATAATATTTTGTGTTGAAAGTTGAATCCTTTTGCATTAAAATAATACTTTCATCCTCAAATATTGTGATTTTTTTATCGCCCTGGGTTTAGGAGGAACCCCGGAAAAATAATAATAAAATTGGGATATTCCCACTAAAATTGAAATTCCTGACAGAAATTAGTTACATGCAGAGGAGATTAGTTTAATTAGAATTACTCATCTGCATATTCCGCCCATGTTTCGCTAAATTATAAAAAACACTAAATTGTTTTTGACACACAGCACTACAGCACGCAATAATTTCAGAAAGAAAGAAAAGGTCAATTGACAAATACACAAGCAAAAAAAAAAGGATTTTGAAATAATGGTAGAACCAGGTAGAACTCCACTGAATCATATGGTTTGTTCCGATTTCGCTCGCGAAATTTCTCCATTGAAATATCAGATCAGTGTCGGCTAGGCGCTTGTATTTTAACTACCTTTAAACACAGTAGAAATTTGGACAGTTCCAATCGAGCTTCGAAGGGGTATGGTACTGAAAGCGCTCTTCTGATGAAACGTGTGGATGTACTGGGAGGCAATTTACTAATAAACCTACAGGCAAATCAATATAGCAAAAAATTACCGACTTCCTTCATCGTATGAAAATTTGTTGTTTAACATACTGAAGATGGAAAATGTACAAAAAAGAACCTGTGTTACAGGACATTATTCATAGATATGAATAGGAAGGTCGATTAAAAAATCAATAACAGTATAAATGGCAACTCCTAGAAAAAAATAGTAACTGTACACGATCAGCGTTGGATATTACGGCAAATTGAGGAGAATTCAAGATGAGAGCACTTAAACTAACCATAGAAGCAGTGACGTATTTAGGAAAAGACCTCAACTCAAAGAATATATGTACAATATTTTATAAATGTGGTTATCATCAAAGTATTGCCTAAAAGTAAACTTTCTTTGTCAAAACATAAACACCAAAGATTGAAGTTTGCCAAAAACTACGTTTATAACAATGCCCATCTTTGGAAATCTGTTGTAGAGAAAAGCAAGTTTAATGTTTAGAGATGAGATGATTTGGTGAGGGATTGGGGAAGACCGCGATGGAGCTGAAACTAAGAAATCTTCAACAGACACTGAAACATAGTCGAGGAGGTACCTTCGTTTTGGGGTTACATGACGGCTGCAGGAATATGAGATAAGGGGATTTGCATTTCATGGAAAGAATTATGAAGTAATACACTACCTTGATATTTTAAAAATCCCTTAAAATCTCTGCTTTCTTAAAACTGTAATCAAGGTAATCACCTTCGAAATATGCAGATCTTAGTCCAATAGAAGATTTGTGGGATTAATTAACTAGGGGCATGCGGAAGTGCCTAATTTTAACCGGCCTCAGCTCAAGGATATATGGAGGGTGAATGCAATAGTATTTCATCGAATCTTGTGAAAATAATGGTCCTTTCTCTGCCTGGACGTTTACAGACAGTTATTAAGTGTAAAGGTAGCCCGACAGAGATTACTAAAACTAATATTCATTGCCGTTTACGCCTGTCTGACTTTCAAGTGTAAGCTAATGTAACAGCAACATTTTTTTTTATATTCTTACATGGTAATTTCCTTTAATGATAACTGTTTCATAGTAAATGATTGTAACATTGCGTATTATCATTTAATTTTGTTCTTCTCTTTGAAGCGAAAACTTCTTTAGGTGCGTGAGTGATTTGTGTTTCTCGTGAACATCACGGTAATTTGCGTTACCGACGTGTTCTAATGTTAACACTATTATGTACCTTAGCTATGAGTAAGACGTGTAATAGAATTAAAAAAAGGGTGATCGACAGCGGGGTTTGCACCCGCGACCCAGCAGACCTATGAAGTAAAATTTTCCACCTTAGCTAACTAAGCTATACTGACTATTGACAAAAATATGAATTTTAACAGGATTTACGACATGTGGACAAATAGTAAATAATATTCTCCGTGGAAACTGCTTGACAATTAATGATTAAAAATTAATATAAGATTCGCAATGCTTATTCATAATGCAACAGATATTTATATAAATCATTATTACCACTAGACAGGGTGTCCAGCAGGGAGTGCATTATATCAAGAACAAAGGGTTGATTTAGACAATGTGAATATATGGTGTTACATTATAACAGGAGAGATACATTTGAAGATACAAAAATTCTAGTGGAATACCATATAATAAGTGTAACAGGATCATGGTACACCCTCTATTTTTTCTTTATTTATGAAGATAAAATTTTCAAAGTTGCTTCATTTGATGTGTTTATGAAATGTTAAATTTTGACATAAAATTGACATTTCTACTGCTGTCACTTTCGCCAAAGCTGATACTAACTTTTGATTTTTAAGTGAACACTCTGTATATTATTACATTTTTGGAATCTGCACAATTTTCTGGATACAATATACATAAAATATGTGATTTTTAAAGGGCTTCGTTCCGGCAAAAAATTATAACGGTTCAGTTCCGGTTTTTGTTCCGACAAAAATAACGGTTTTTTTTGGTTTTCGGTTCAGCTCTGGGTGACTCATTTTTTGATTTTTAAAAGTTTCTCGAATTAAAAATTGATTTGTCATCATAGTTTAGAAAATGTGATCTTTTTTTTCTTTAATATTACAACACGTAATTACTCTGACCTTGCCTAAAATTGAAGGAAACTATTTTCTATTTTTCATTTTGAGTTTAATTTGAGTTCAAATTTCAAGAAATACCTAAACATAATAAAAAACTAAATCGGAATTTCCGGTTTAGATATTTCAGATTTAAACTGGAAATGTTCATAAAAATCTTCAATTATATACTCTAAAATTGAAAATTTCTAGAATATACGAAGTTTGGCGATTAAAATCAAAAATTTGAGATACTCCTTTCTTTCATAATTTTGGTTCTCTATCGAAGTTTTGACTTAGACTCGCTTTTTCTAATAAAATTTATTTTTACTGTTTCGACTTTGTTTTCTAGAACTCTCGATTAAAAAGATCAAATTAAAAAAATAAATTAAAATAAAAAAGACCAACAATTATAAAATAAAATGAAATTGAATTGAATTAAGATTTTGCGGGTGAGTCAGAATTTTAAAAATAGAACTTCATATTTAAAAAAGGCGTTTCCAAAATTTTTACCTTTATTTAGAAATCTTGACTTTAAACCCAAATATTCAATTTTTTTTTTAAATACTGCTGAAATCTTCAAAATTTCTATAAAAAGTAAAATTTTTCAGAAAGTTTTGTTTAATATATTTACCTTTTTTTGATATTTTAACTTTTTCTTTTTAAATTTTAGATTTAAACTTGTATGTACTGTTTATTATTATTTTTTTTTCAATTTTTTACTCTAAACAAAATTTAGTCTTTCTCTAGCAACCTCCTAACCCTTATTATCCACATGTTGACTTTTGTACTTTAATTATAGACATTTTTCTCGAAATTATAAGTTTAGACCTATGACTATTAGAAATTGACAAATACAAGTTTAAATTTGGAATTTTCGAATATTCGACTTTTGCTTCGAAAGCTCAAAATTTTCAGGACTCGAAACTTGTTTGTCACAATTTTAGTTTGTTTTTAGACTTTTTTTAAAATGTTGTCTTTTTTCTTGAAATTTGGATATTTTTAGAGATTTTAAATTAATATTCAAAATAAAAAATAACTAAAAATTTTTAAATTAAAATTAGCACTTTTGCGTTTGAAATCTAATGTCTGCTAACATTTAAGAATAAAAGTAAAAAATTCCTCAAAATGTGCAATTTCAATTATTTGTAAACTTAATTTTCTATGAAAAAAAGAAATTTTAAGATCAAAGACAAATTTTCTGAAAAAAATAAATCTGAATTTCAATTTTAAAGACGAGATTTTAGAAATAATTTCAGCTCAGCTGTAGCTAAAAGGCTTGTGAATAAATTTAATATTTTTAGAACGGATTTTTGACATAAAAGTTCAAGGAGCAAAGTGCTGAACTTGCAAAGGCCCGAACTTTTGAGTTTATATCAGAAATTTAGCGAAAGCAGTTACCTTATAATTAAGAGGGCACAAAATTTTGACTTCTAAATTTTAAACAAATCGCAGTTTTTGAGGATAAAGTCAAAATCTTGAGAAAAAAATCAAAGTTTTTAGAATAAAAATTACTATTTTACTCTAAACAAAGTCATTGCACGTTTAAATTATACATTTTTTAACATGTCACCATTTAAAGTTTAATGTAAAAATTTCGACCCCAATTCCAAGATTCCGGCTTTAAATCGGATATCATTTTTTGCTGAAATTTTGACTTGATTGAATTTGAAACTGCGAGATTTTAACGAAAATTTTGAGAAAAAATCATATCCTGGAATTTTTGGAAGATTTAGGAACTCGGCAACAGGAATTTAAATTTGAAATTTGGAAAAAAATTGGAAAACTAAAATTAAAGTGGAATTGAAGAAAAAAATTCACGAAAAGTCGAAAATTTGACTAATAACTTCAAAGAATAGAAATATCAAATTAGGAAAAGAAAATAGAAATTAAAAGAAAAAGGTAAATTTGGAATTTTTTAAAAAAAGGTTTCAGAAAAACTCGAATTTGCTAAAAAAATTGTAAGGAAAACCGAGTTTCTCTAGCTTGAATGAAAAACACGCTACTAATTTATTCCAAAGATACAACAGAGGAAATTTTTGTTACTTTAAACTCGAAATTTTAGGAGAAGAAAAGAAATATTTTGAGAATTTTTTAGATAAAAGACCAAATTTTAAGAAAAAGTAAAAAATCTTTAAAAAAGATTCAAGTTAAAATTTAAAATATTAATTTGGGTTGACATTTGGGAATAACGTCAAAATTTTCTAGAAAATGTGGAAATTGTAAATTTCTAATCTAATCTAATCAGAAATGAGAGTTTATTCTTCATGGTTAGACCCTTATTGACCGGAAATATTATGTTTTTTTCAATTTATTTAACATTTCTTCGGCCCAGTTTGGAAATATTTAAATTTTTATGGTTTGTTGACAATTTTCTAAACAGTTTTTGAAATGCGACTGTTTAGAAAATTGTCAACAAACCATAAAAATTTAAATATTTCCAAACTGGGCCGAAGAAATAAATGTTAAATAAATTGAAAAAAACATAATATTTCCGATCAATAAGGGTCTACCATGAAGAATAAACCTATTCCTCTAACGGAACGAACGGACTCCGCAAATGGTGAGTGCTTCTAACTACCAAGCTGAATATATTTCAGAGGTTAGGAACAGCCACCACCACCACCAAGAGCATGTAAGTTCGACTCACAAGTGGAGTTCAATGCCGGAAGGGGTATTAGCCCTCGGACTAGTTGTTTCTTGTGGATCGGGCTTCAAATATTTAAATTTTTAACACAGTAAATTGATGATGAAACGTCTATTTATGTTAAAATTTCTTTATTTTTCTTTTTTATATTTTAAAACAATTTTTTATTTTTAAGTATTTCTTCCTCATTTTTTCCCTTTCCATGTTATGCACTGCTAACGAGCTCAAATGAGAGCGAAACATCGATGTCCAGTGCTACAACTTTTTTATGTATTTTTTCCTAATTTTCCTAATTTATCAAAAAAACAAAATTTTTATTTTTTCCATATCTAATTTTTGGTCTCCTATTTTTCATTATTCCTATTCTATGTAAAATAAAATAACCTCTTAATTTGTGAACTGTCATGAAGTGACGTTTTCAATAAATTTAAATATCACGTAGTCGCATTTCAAAAACTGTTTAGAAAATTGTAAACAAACCATAAAAATTTAAATATTTCCAAACTGGGCCGAAGAAATGTTAAATAAATTGAAAAAAACAGAAATGAGAGATGACGGATGTGATAAAAGTTGTATAGAATTGTGTAAAGTTTTTAAAAAAAATTGACATTTGCAAAAAAATCCAATCTTAAGTATAAAGTAAAAGCAATTTCAACTATACAAATTCGACGAACTGAAATAAATCAATATTTTTTTCGGTTTCGTTCCGGTTTTCGTTCCGGCGAAAATAAGGGTTTTTTTCGGTTTTATGTTCAGTTCCGGTTCGAGCCCTGGGTTTTTAAAGGATCAAAAATTTGTTTCGTCCCATTTTTTTTTCAGCCTAGAAGGGTACGACGCATTCTAATTAACGCCAACTGACCACATTAGCACCGCAAAAAAATTAAATTAGGCAAACTTAGGAAGTGTCTTTTTTTCTAAATCTCTTTTCCACAGCTCTCTTATGTTCTTACTGAATAACCGAATATTTTGAATTTCTTTGACTGTAATTTCAGTTCTATTAATTTCACAGCAAAAATGACAGTATGGTTAGATTCACTGTTAATTATACTTTTGGGTTGTATCACAGTACCAGTATGGTGCCATTTAAGAAAATGAAGTTATGACATAAAACCATTTATGTTAACTTATTTACGTGATGAAAGAATGAAATACTCTTTATTTCACTTGATTTGATTTTTTTATCGTTAATGGAGTCCATAAGAATTAATTAGAGTGAGTCATAGCCTTCTAGGTTTAAAAATAAAATGGGACCAAAAAAATTTTTGATTTTTTACAATTCACTATTTTGAAGAAGTATTCAGAAAATTGTGTAGATTCCAAAAATGTAATAATATACAGGGTCCTCTATTTAAAAATCAAAAGTTGGTACCAGTTTTAGTAGGAATGTAATTTTTATGTCAAAATTTGACATTTCACAACTACATCAAGTGTAGTAAGTTTGAAAATTTTATCTTTCTAAATAAAGAAACAAATGGGGTGTACCATGATCCTGTTACACCCAATATTTTATTGCGTATTTCGGTTCCTGGTAACCTTAATAAGACAACTTTTACTAAGACATCCACCAGTCTAAAACCCATATTTTCTATAAAATAAAATATTTTTCGTTTTAAAAGCAAAATTAACAAAAGGAAGTCACAAAAAAATTGGTCCATATTTTTATAATAGTGGCTTAACAAGTAAATAATGTTTATATTTTTTGATGAATAAACTTCTTCTTCGTCTTCAAGATATAATTTACATTTTCAGTAAGATTGCGCTCTTGCCTTAACAGTCATGTTATGAGCAATTTCGTAAATATGGTGTTTCCTTACGTTGGATAGGTATAAACGATCATATTAGATGGCCGGCTGTTGCAAACCAAAATTAGACTTACATGAGCAGATATTTCCCTACAACCTCCGAAAAGGATAAAACTGGTTTTACATTAATTAAGAAATATGAACAATGAGCATTAAAGAATGGAGCAGCCTTTGAACATTTATTATAAGTATGCTATGTTCCAAACCTACTAGGTCATAGTGGATCTAGTAAGTAATTATTTTTAAAGAAATAAGTAATCCACCTTAATAAATGGATTTAAAGATTGTACTGCTTTAGGAGAAATTTCGTTACAGTAATAAACATTTAGTGCTGCTATCTAACATCAATATATATAGGCCCAATTATACGTAGAATTATTGATTGAGTGCATGAGGCAGCTACCTCAAAACTTCCAAAATATTCGGTAACACATTTTTATATTTCGCTTAGTGAATTATTTAAAAAAATGTCGTCTTTGGTTTAATATTAATGTATCGTTGTATATGAGAAACAGGGTTTTGAATTGTTATTGAATCCCTTAGATGAAACGACACGACAGCAAAGTCGAGGTAGTAAAAGATGCACCCTATATTTTATGTGTTTCATTTCAGCGACGCGGCTCATATCTACTGAAGTCATTCATTACTCGTTCGTTGTACGGAACGGTGAACAAGCCTTGGCTGATCCCGTTGATACTGCCGCTATATTTTCCCTCAACAATCCCTGCAAAAAACACCACATACTTCCGGAGAAAATTGAAGGGTCACGTTCAGTCGTTGTTTTGGAAGGCATATAACACTACATTTCGTTTGTAATGAAGTGTTAATAAAGGGTCTTGAGAGTTACATTCTGTTGATCCTTCTTTGTAAAGTCTGTAATTAATTTTTCTTTGTTCCGTCGTGGCTACAATTGAAACAGCCTATTTCACCATCGAGACATTTTCATTCGCAATCACGCAATGCAAATCTCGAAATGATAAGAATCATGTGTAGTACGATTCATGAAATAATTGCATTTTGCACCCAATGTGTTCTCTCAGATTTCAGAATTAATTATTGTTAGAAGTGTACAGCGTGAAACTAAAGTATCACACAAATTTCATATCTTTGCTATTGACAAAAATTAAAATTATGTTTTAAAGTTGACAGGTATTTAATTTTAAAATCATATCTTTGAAGGCATTGCAAGCAATTAAAAACCTATATACCTTGGGGGATACCACCAACACTGATAAGATGGACGCAGAATATGGTAACATTGAGATAAACAGTTGAGCATGAAAATAAAACCATTAAAGATCACCCTGCTAGGAAATGTTCACAGGGTGTGATCATTTTATCAAAAAGTGTGAACCTAGTCCTTAGCTTATTGATTTCTAGTCAGAATAAAAGAAGCAGGCTTTTAAGCCTACACCTACGCCGATGACGCAGCAATAGCGTACGATGGCAAATTCTTAAAAACACACAGAAAACTTCACTAACAGTGCTAACAGTGCAGCACTATGTGCACAAACCCTCAGCCCGAATTTGTCGTTGGTACGATGAAGTACCATATACTCTCATCTATTTTACCACATCACCGTGTAATGCATTTGCACGCTGGCTTCACTAGTCTTCCTTTATCTTCGTTTACGTTTTCAATGTATTGTTGTGAAAGTTATACGTAGTTAGTTCAGACTACAGATACACAGTCCACCTTATAGATCCTGTCATAATTTTTTAGTAGCATACCACATCAAACTTTTTGGACTTTACCATGTGTAATAAAGACATGCTACATCCCCCTTTTAATTATAAAATTCGCAGCACTCAATGTACTTATGAAAGATTAATTTTTGACATGAAAATCATAATCCGACCATCCCCAATTTCGTCAAAGGTAGTACCAAATTTTAATTTGAGATGAGTATGCTACTATAATATATTTTCTGATTTTTCAATATCATTCAGTGTTAATTTACAAAATTCTTCAGGGCGACACTCCAAATAATTCAAAAATTTTTACTACATATTTGGTGCCTGGAGCTTCATTCAAAAAAATCTTGTACGCTTGTTTTAATACTTGCTTATATCCTAGTTGTTATTGATTTGAAAACTAGCTTTTATCATAGAGAGATTCCATAAGTTAGAATTTCCTTCGACGTAAACCAAAAATATATTTTTAGTGAAATTATCCGCTAGATTCTTTATTTCATATCATTACATTTTTGTCCCGATTTCCGAAGCAATAAATTTCGGTTGATGTATTTGCTGTTTCTTCAACATCTGGTGGAATAATAAAATTGCTTTAATTTCCAATCTTTTCTTCAAAATTCATGTTTATTAGCCATAAAATTTTACAATATTTTAGGACAGGTTTAATTGCGGTTACTAATAAACATTAAACAACTTACAATTGTTTTACTTGTTACACTCTATCCAGTACCTGACAGATGTAATTGTCAAATATGTAATTCAACACGCAAACAATAAATCGAAAATTCAAGCCCTAGAGACAGTATTTTCTTTTCTAATTTAACAGTTTTACAAAAAATATTGTATGATACACTTGTTAAAAGTGATTTTATGTTGTTCGTGGGGTTGCTCCACTCGCTACGCTCATTTCCGCAATACTCCCCATTCACAAAATAAAATGTCACTTTTAACACTTGTATACATAAATAACTATTTGATATATGTTCAATTTTTCTGAATATGACATGATAAAATAATTGACTTCATGCAAGTGATTATTCCTATAAACACCTTATTCTTCATTCTCTAAGCGATTGTTTCCAAAATTCTTAACGTAAGTTTCCACCTCTCCTCATGAATGCCCTCTTGAAATTCTTTAAGTTGCACCTTCGAATTCATCAATTTACCTCAATGGAAAATTATGTTATTCCAGAATACTGCAAATTACTGAACCTGGTGATTACCAATTTATTTGTTTAGAGTAAGCTTCAATCTTACACCTAACTCATGATATAAACGAGTTTAAATTGTGTAAGTACTTTTCACTAATAGGCTCTGCAATTGTGGTCTTCTTAAACGATAGTTTTAGTTCACGAAAATACCTTTTTTTCATCTTCTTCAAAGGTGTAACAACTTTAATTGTCTAGAGTCTGGTTGATATACTTAGCTACAGTGTTCTTTTGTTCTGAATATTGGATTTTTCATTCCACAGCATCTGCAGACGAATTTCACCTCAAGTATTGTTGAGAACTGACAGATTTATCATGCTTTCTGTATTTACCATATTCCCCCCTTTTTTATGACACTTTTACTTCGGAAGACTTTTTGCCTATGTTTCATCGATATACTGAGTACTGTGCTCTTCTTTAATATTTAACTATTTTCAAAAAGGATGCATCATTGCATTTGCAATGGGAAGGGCTTTGAAATGATGTTTTAATGTAGGGTTGTTCCATTCTATATTTTAAAATGTAGGGTTGATAGGGGTTAGGGGATGAACATATCAAATACACTTATTAATGATGAAAATGCATAAAAAAATTTTTATTTTAGGTATTGTAAAAACTTATGTAAAGTTAATCTCGTAATGATATTAGCTCACACTTGATAGACGGACAGGCATAAACGGCAATGAATATTAGTTTCAATAATTGCGGCTCATAATTTGTCGGGCCACCTTTACACTTAATGACAGTCTGTAAAAATCAAGGCATAGAAAAGACCAATGTTTTTACAAGATTCCATGAAATATTATTGCATACACCCTCCAACAGAGGCGGCGTAAGGCGTGGGCGGTGTGGGCCACCGCCCACGGCCTCGCGGTGCAAAGGGCCTCGCGCCTCACAGCCGAAAATAAATTTAAAAAACTATGGAAAATCCAAAATTACACGCCACAAGGTTTCTTTTTATAATAACTACATTACAATTAATTTTCAACTTAAACATAGTTCACTCTTCGGCGCACGAAATGAATGTGAATGAAATAATCGATATTTCTGATAAACTATATTATGTTATAAAATTAAAAAACACTGAAAAGCTGTCAGGATTTACACACAGTCCTGCAAGTAGGTGAGAGCAATGATTTCCAACCTTATGAGTTGTATGAGGAGTTACAAAATATGATCCCAAATTTACCCAACTCTATTAAAGACGTAAAACATCTGCTCCAATATATCATAGAGAACGATTTCAAAGAAATTTGCCCAAATGTTTACATTGTCATCAGAATTTTGTTAACAATACCTGTAAGTACTGCTTCCGCTAAAAGGAGCTTTTCAAAATTAAAACTAATTAAAAATTATTTAAGAAATACTATGGGTCAAGAAGAAAGACTTTCAGCTTTGGCAGTTTTATCTATTGAAGCAGATATAGTATCTAAGATAAATTACGAACCAATCATTAAGGAGTTCAGTAAGACCAAAAGTAAAAAATTTCTGTTTCTTTAATTTTTTCCTTATTTTTTTTTCATTTGTGTTTAATGTTCCAAAGAGGTATAAGTAAAAATTTAGGTTGGTTTCTTAGTGAGTAAAAAACTGTTTAATTTCAAGTGATTTTTTATTTTATATTACCTTCTTCTTGCACCATCAGAGGGCCTCGCGAAATATGCCTTGCCCACATTAAGTTTAGGCCTTGCGCCGCCACTGCCCTCCAATACATCCTTGAGCTGCTGCCGGCTACAATTTGGCACTTCCTCAAGCTCCTATTTAATTAATCCCATACATATTGTAACGCAATGTAAATAGATGGTTGGAAAGGCTTCAGCAATATCACTTTAAGGTGCATCATCGACCGGGACGACAGCATAACAACGCTGATGCTTTGTCCAGAAGAACTTGTGGGGATTGCAAATACTGCAGACGAGTTGACGACGATGATGAGGACATGATAGATATAAGGGTCACTTCTGTCCAGGCAGAAGACGAATGGACTGTTGAAGGTCTGCGGGAGCTACAGAAGAGCGACGCTGATATCGAACCCATATTGGAATGGAAAGAAACTGGAGACAGACCGGAATGGCAAGAGGTTTCCGACAGAAGTCCAGCCCTTAAGAATTTGTGGGCCCAATGGAAATCCCTCCAGGTAGAGGTCGGGGTGCTGAAGAGAGCATGGGAAAGCGAGGATGGAAAGCGCGTCAACTTGCAGTTGGTGGTGCCTCAGGAGAAGATTCCACAAGTTTTGTGGGAGGTGCACAATGGGACCTCTGGTGGACATCTAGGGATGAACAAGACCCTGGAGAAGGTACGAAAACGGTTCTATTGGGTTAACTGCCGGGAGGACGTCGAGCGTGGTGTCGGAAATGTGGCACCTGCGCTGCATCCAAGGGTCCTGGTACAAGAATCAAAGGGGCCCTGAAGCAGCATAATGTGGGAGCTCCATTTCAAAGAATTGCAATTGATGTGGCGGGGCCATTCCCAGCATCAGACGATGGAAACACGTACATCCTGGTGGCCATGGATTATTTCAGTAAATGGCCTGAAGCTTATGCCATCCCGAACCAGGAAGCTACCACAGTCGCAAGTGTTCTTATAGACAACTTCATCTGTCGATTTGGTGTTCCCTTGGAACTACACTCGGACCAAGGAAGAAACTTCGAATTGGGGGTTTTCCAAGAGGTGTGTCGCCTTCTTGGAATAAGGAAAATTCGAACAACACCTCTTCATCCACAGTCTGACGGAATGGTAGAGAGATTTAACAGGAACTTAGAGGAACATCTTTCGAAGGTCGTTTCCAACCATCGGACAGACTGGGATCGACATCTACCATTGTTTCTGATGGCCTATCGCGCGGCAACTCATGTAACTACAAGTCAGACTCCGGCAAAAGTGATCTTCGGGGGAGAACTGCGGCTTCCGTGTGACTTGGTGTTTGGATCACCAAGGGAGATTCCCAGGGAGACGATGGATTTCGTAGACGACTTGAGGGAAGCGATATTGGAGCCGCATGCCTTTGTGCGGACGAAGATCAACTTGGCGACAGACCGGATGAAGACAAGGTATGACATAAATGCCAGCTATGGTGGTTTGAGTGAAGGCTAATTGGTATGGCTATACAACCCTCAGCGAAAGAAAGAAGTTTCACCGAAGTTTATGCATCTTGGGAAGGGCCGTACAAAGTGCTGAAGAGGATCAACTACTTGGTATACGGAATCCAGCGTAATTCCAGGAGTAAAATGAAAGTGGTACACCTGAACAGACTATGCAAATTTAGTGATGAAGTGACTGATTGGAACTGATCGGGAGGATCATTCCTAAGGGGGAGGCAGTGTAACGCAATGTAAATAGATGGAATAGAATTTAGAATAGAATTGTATAATTTAGTAAATAAAAAAAAAGTTTCTAGAAGGATCGGATAAGGGGAAAGCGGCCGCTATAACGAAACAAATGGCAGATAAGCGTTCCAGAAATTTCGGGGAACGATAAGCCTTATCTGCCGAAAAGTTCTAGAAGCCGGGGGCCAAAACTATAAAAAGGCGGTCAGCTTTCCCTCGACTCAGTCAGTTAGAAGTCAGTGTAGTTAGTGGGTTAGCAATTAGTATATAAGTAGTGAGTTACTGTTCAGTTGAAGTGTGTCGAGTTAATTTGGTAATAAAGTGGTGTAATTCACACGTGGTAATCTATTCGAACCGATAAGCCCGTAAAAATATTCTGTTGGACTAAGATCTGCAGATTTTGAACGTAATTAACTAATTAATGAGAGCAGTTATACAGAAACCCCTGATGAACGAGACCTGCGATTTGTTTGGGATTTTTATCCTGATTCAGCAAAAACATGGTTTGCAACCCAAAACTTCCAGTATTGTGAGACAAAAAGGTTTTGGATATATTAACCTACACATATTGCTTCATAATTCTTTCTATGAAATGCAAACCCCCTAATCTCTGTCATGCTGTCATGCAACCCCAAAACGAAGATACCTCCTCGACTATGTTTCCGTGTCTATTAAGGAGTTTTTAATTTTAGCTCTCTCGAGGCCTTCTCCAATCCCTCACCAAACCATCTCATCTATAAACATTAAACTTACTTTTCTCTACAATTATAACTGATTTCCAAAGTTGGACATTGTTATAAACGAGTTTTTGGCAAACTTCAATCTTTGATGTTTACGTTTTGATGAAGAAAGTTTATGTTTAGGCAATGCTTTGACATTGTTGGTCATGAAATACTGTACGCATATTTTCTGATTTGGAGTCTTTTCCTAAATAGGTGACTGCTTTTACGGTTAGTTTAGGTGCTCTCATCTTAAATTCTTCCCAATTTGCCGCGTAATATCCAACGCTCATCGTGTACAATTAATATTTTTCTAGGAGTTGCCTTAATATACTGTTACTGTTGTTGGATAAACAAATGATCTTCCTTTTCGTATCTATGAATAACATATAATACAGATTCTTATTTGTCCAGTAGTGTTTGTATTTGTCAGCATTTTCCATCTTCATCGTGTTTAATAACAAATTTTCATATGATGAAGGGATTTTTTTGCTATATTGATTGTTCTGTAGGTTTATTACTTGTAAACTGCTTCCCAGTAGATTCGCATGCTTCATCAGAAAAGCGCTTTCAGTACCATACACTCCCAGAGCTCGATTCGAACTGTCTGACTTTCTACTGCGAGCTGTTTAAAGGTAGTTTAGATGGTTAAGGAATATTAGGGACGCTCCAACTGGAAAGTTCCTACGTTCTTGCTGCTTTTCTTTTGGAAAACAACTATTTTCTCTTGTTGAATTGTTATCTTTTGCATATTGCAACTATTACCAATTTTAGAACGCTTTTATTACGCGTAATTTTCAGTGTCCAACTTTGAGTGTGAGACACTGTATAATTTTAAATGCGGCCCGCGGAATTATGATACATTTCCAAAGTGGCCAGTAAGATCATTTGGGTCGGTGAGCCCTGGGCTTGACGTATTCCATTAGCAGAATTTGTCAAGCATGCTGATCTAAGTGGCCATCAAGAGCAGCATCGGAGTCGTTATTAGTGATCGGCAAAACTGCTATTTACAACTAGCAATTACGAGTTGCTCCTGTTACAACCGAGTAACAGTTTTAAATAGCTGCTACTTTTGTCACTGTTACTTATGATGAATACCCGTTAGGCGATCACATATCCGCAGTCGCAGTATACTGAAAGTCGGAACAGAATGGAACGGAGCAAGTAGCAACTTACAAAGAGTACCTGCTATTGCTACTTTAAGCGATTGCAAATCGCAGTCAAAATGGAATCGAGCAAGGAGCAACCGACAAGAAATAGCTGCTACTCCACTAAACTGCTCCTGCTATTTAGTCGTTCCTGCTACTTTGTCACGGGATGATTAAGCAATAATAGTACCTTACCATGATATAATATAAGACTGGTAATGTAACCCACTATATCTCACTCTTGCGATAAGTGGCACTAAAACCGGAGACGATTGATAAGAGAACACCATATGAAGGATAGACAGTAAAAGGGCTGCCTTGAGTAGATTAAGCAATGCTTTCTTATGCAAATATTGTTACTTTATGCAATTGATTCGCAATTTTTCGGTTTTATATTTATATTTTAATTACAAAATGGTCAAGATTTGTTTTGTATTTATGTGCAACAGCGGTTATAAAAGCTGTCATGAAAAAGTGTCGTTGTTTCGAGTGCCCAAGGACAAAGTTTATGTATGGAGGCGAAAAATCCCGCGAAATAACCGACTGTTGTCAACTCGAGATTTTGTATGCGAAAAACATTTTAGTGCACATTTTGTTTTAAGAGAAATGAACAATGAACTTTGGAGAATACGTATTTCCTAATAAACTTAATCAGTTTCCATTAAATGAATATCTTATGCCCAAAGTAATTTAAACATAAAATTTTTCTTGTATATTTAAGAAAGAAAAATGATATTTATAGACAGACGAGTGGTTTGGTTTATCAGAGTGCCGGCGTATGTATAGAACATTAGCTATAACTTTTTTAATAAAATTTATAGAAAAAATGTGTCAGATAAACTTTTTTGGTTAATTATTTGTCACTTTCCAGTGACTTTGATTTTGTTTTCTTAGCTCTTATTTCGTTGCTTTGGTAACTAATTTTTGAGTTTTGAAATGACACCTGCATTTTGTATTTGCTCTTTTGAAAAAAATCTTAAATTCCTGCATTCGGTAACATCAAATATATAGGGGTTAGATTCGGAAAATTTCGAGGAACCATAATTTTACTGATTTTTATAATTCATTTTTTAATGTTATTTTTAAAGAAATATAAGTATTAAAATGAAATCGTTACCAAAAACGAACATAGATATACTGGCAAAAATTTCATTTTAATTACTAACACATGTTTAAAAATAGTATTAAATTATTTAATATGAAAATCGGTAAAATTAGAAAAATATTATATTTTCTCGAGCTTTTTCATTTCTAAACCCTGTAAGATTTGCGGCTACCAAATGCAGAAAGAAGATGCAAATTCTAAAAAAAAACAAACATTTGAAATTTCGTTACCGTAGCAATGACACAAAAGCAGGGAAAAAGAAATTAAAAAAGTTTATTTAAAATATTTTGTTCTAATTTTTTTTTAAGTTACAGCCAATATTCCAGACATACGTCGGACGGTACCGTATACTTTGCATAGAGTTACGCCAGTTCTTAAACATCTTACTGTTTATCTCTCTCTAAGACGCCAGTCTCCCGATTACGTGCCACATTTCGCCTCGCGTCGGATTACCTTTCCTATACATTATCATGGTACCTACGCTAAGTCATTGAAAGTCATAGTTACGTTTGAACGATAGGAGAATTGGTACATGGATATGTTTTAAATTCATTTGGCAGACAATCTTTTATAAAGAGAAACTCGAATGTAGGATATAACACTGATCATTTTTGCTATTATGAGAATTTTAAGAGACTTCTGATAAGAGGTCACATGTGATTTAAATCGTAAAATTTCCCAGTCAATAACAAGTAAAGGTATCAGTACAATTTGGCTGTTTTATTTGACATAATCTTCTAATAGTAACTAATTAAAGAAAAAGAAGGGTAAAAATAAAAAAATAAGCTTCATGATTATCAACATCACTTATTATTCATTACAAACACTAAAAGATATATATTCAAACATAACATTAGAATTCCAAGATGCTGCTGACTATAGAAGAAAAACACTACAATGCCCCAAGGAAACGGATCGAAAGTACACGGAGTTAACAGAGTCAAGTAAGTAAAGTAGCAGGTAGCGGTAACGTTATGTGTAACAACTGCGACTGAAAGATGTTATATGTTCCAAAAATAGTAGTTACTTTTAGGAGCTGATAACCGTTTCAATTGCTACTCAATAAGTAGCAGAGACAAAGTAGCAGATTGGTATGGAGCAACCCAACACTAGTCGTAATACCTGCTAATTAATTCCGATAAGGCAAGTGACAACTTGTTACCTGAAACCTCAAGAAAATAAGAATTGTTCATTCAGTGAGACAACTTACCTTGTGTTAACTACCATAATTTCGTCAATATGAAAGTAGTAGTAACATTTTCTTTAAATGTTACTTTTGGTTTTAATAAATGGCTGTCAGTTAATTTTATGCTCAGAAAATGCGATATGGCTGGCTGCAGGAGTGACGACGTAAAAAGGATAGTGCAAGATTAATCAGATAGCATAAATACTTTACGTTTGCACTTTGCATAAAACATATTTTGTGTTTGAATAAATATTTTCTCAGATTCAGATGGAAACCTAGATTTTACCATCAAAATATTTCATCAAAAGACATCTAAGATTAGCTTTGCTTCTGTTTGAAACGAAACGTAGAATTCATATTCCTATGCAAATATAAGCCGTAACTGAAAAGACATTTATTTACTGACTCTATTAAGAAATATGTATTCGATAAGTTATAAAATTAGTTATTTAAACAAATCGGTTATATTAACTGGATTATTTGAAAAGCTTGTGTGGATATTCACACGGTCGCTGATACTGGATCATGTATGAATTTATTAGAACTAATAAAATCAAATGACTATATACTAGCTAACAAATATAGAATATTACGTTAATTCAGTAACAGGTTAATAAAATATTGATCTGTTTATGCGATGGCAATTTTAGTCTATACAGCACGTCTTAAAAATCATGCGCACTTCAGAAATTCGCAATTTTTGGAAAAACTGCTCAAAGTTATTAAAGTGTCAACACACATAGGTTGGAACTTGCCTATGAATAAAAATTGAATATTACTAAACGACTTATAGAGAAAACGATAAGTGAAAAAAAATAATAGAAAGACTGCGAAAATGCGAAACAAACTACTCAAAATAATCTGAAAAATTGTTAAATGGAAAAGCCAGAATCAGAAATATTAGGCATTTAATGTCTCTGCAAGTAATTTTCTTATAGTAATGATACTTCTTTTTATTTCGTTTAAGCGTAAGTATGCAAGATATTTTGACACCAGGGCTTAATGTTTAAGATGCACTTATCTGGTATTCCTCTGTCAATGCTACTGCTCATTCTTGCGCAAATTGTTATTCCGAGAAAAGTTTGGACAAGAATTTTAAAATTAATATTGATCAGGTAAAACAAGACTCAATCTTGTCACATCTGTACTCTCTGTGCACAGCAGATATTTTTAAAAAACGACCAGACTGTGATATAAAATGTAATCTTTTTAAAGAAAACATATTTTCTTTTTTAATTTTTTTTGCTTTGTTTTATGCAATTTCAATGCCTGGAACTATAAAATGTTACTCCTATTGCAAAAAAAAGAAACAACAGGATAAAGCCGATGTCAAAACTTTACAACACATTTAAGGATTTGTAATTTAATAATTTCAAACAAAACCACTTCCTCTTAGCAGCTCAAATTAAAGAACACATGAAATAAAGTTTTTTATCATATTATAGGATTTCATTCTAGTGTTGAAAGCACTTGTAAATAAAACCTTCATAATCGAAAATGGGACTTTTTCTACTACGCTATTTGCAGGTTTAATCTCCTTGCGACGAAGTAGGGGAAGGAATTGATGGCGACTGAAATTACTTTTCGGATATCCTTGTCCAATCTAATATAAAAAATGAGTGTTTTGCGGAAGAGTGGAACGCCTGTAGAACTCTTAAATCCTTTGCACAAAGATATAAAAGCATCATATTAAAAATATTATGCTGTAGAGCTGTAGAAAGAATAAAGAAGCCACTCGAGTTCTGAGAGCCTCGCCATTAATGGCATAGACATTTTAATAGTTAGCTAGGTTTTCTTGTGAGCAATCCTTACAGAAAAATGCAACATTTTCAAAGCGATATTTCAAGGCAGGGAAGCTTGGAAATAATTAGATAAATTCCTTAGAGATGCCAATAAGAGGCTTATACGAAATGTAAGATAAGCCTCTTAACTTGATTGAAGAGCTTTCTTTTGATTTAGATGTATACCTACTATCACCACATAAAATAATTTTGAGAAGCTTGGAGGTACTTTCTTCAGCTTACCAATTTTAACTTAAAAGTGTTTCACGTGCAAAGTTATTAGTAAGTTACATATTTCTTTGACGATTGGTTACTTAGTTTACATAAGATTGCACCATAATATTGTTACGGGCTTATCGGTTCGACTGATTACACGTGATGGATTATACCCACTTTATTACTGAACTCAACTTGAATCACCACAATTGAACAATTAACTCACTTATTATTGACTTCTACTAACTCACTTATTCCACTGACTCTAACTGACTGACGTGAGGGAAAGCTGACCGCCTTATATAGTTTTGGCATCCAAGTTCTAGAATTTTTCGGCAGATAGGGCTTATCGTTTGCCGAAATTTCGGGAACGCTTATCTGCCGTTTGCTTCGTTATCGCGGTCGCTTTCCTCTTATCAGATCATTCTAGAAACTTTTCTCATGTACTAAATTCTACAATTCGATTCTAAATTCTATTCCATCTATTTACATTGCGTTACAATATGAATTATCCATACCAAAGTTGACAAGTTTTGCGATAATCCTATAATCCTAATCCTATTTATATTGGCTGTGGTTTTTTTATTTTTGTCTTCTCTTTAGTTTACAGAAACTCTGACCGGAAAAAATTCAGTAAACTGAACTAAAAAAAAATTAATAAAACTATAACGCAAATCCTGAAACAGGTCATTTTTTCTTTACGGCTTGTCACATTTTAGGTTGGATTTTATATTTTTCCACTTGTAAAGGGTAATTCTATGGAAACATTTTTTTAATAAGGGCTAGCTAAAAACACCATTTCATTTGAAAAAAATAAGGGTTAGTTCTCACTCGCTTGCAAGGAGAAAAATACAAGAACCACCCTAAAATGTGGCAAACCTGATACAAAAATCTACCTTAATTTGTGCTTTTATACGAAGCGGCCTGTCCTGTCAACAAGAAGAAGCGCTGGAATCTGCTGATCATGATGTGATTTGTCGATTGGAAAGAATTTTACATCTTCAAATTTTCCACCTTCACTCGATGAAAATAACAATATTGCGACTACTTCCAAGGAAAAGGCTGACATGCTAGCCTTAATGTTTGCTGAAAATTCCAATCTTGATTCTCGAAACGCAAAACCTCCTATTCTGCCTAAGGTTGGCACTTCGATGTCTAAAGTTGTTTTCAGACAACGCACAATCAGGAGAATTCTCCTCGAGCTTGACACTTTGAAAGCTTCTGGCCTTGATGGTATCCTCGCTATTGTTCTTAAGAAGTGCGCCCCAGAGTTGACTCCTGCCCTTAGCAAATTCTTCACACTCTCTTACAACAAAAGTGTATTCCCCAAGATCCGGAAATCTGCTAGGCTGCAGCCTGTCCCTAAAAAGGGAAAAAGGAATCTGGATAACAACTATTGCCCTATATGCTTGTTACCTGTTATATTTAAAGTGATGGAAAATGTTATCAAAATCGAAATTCTCAAATATCTGGAGGAGAATAGAATCACCTCGGACGGCCAATGGTTTTAGACAACAACGTTCAACTGGCGATCTACTGCTATATGTTACTCATATCTGTAACTCAGCTATGGAAAACATGGTGCGGCTAGAACTGTGGCATTAGATATCTCAAAAGTCTCCGACAGCGATCTCTCCTCGCCAAATTAACATCTTATAGTCTTCCTCCTGGACTCGGTCATTTGATATCCAATTTTCTCGTAGACAGATTTGTTTAGGTCGTCGTCGATGGCATCTCATTCGAAACATTTGCGATTAATGCAGGGATGCCTCAGGGGTCTGTCCTGTTTCCTACTCTGTTTTTGTTACACATGAATGATCTCTTAGCTTTAACTTCCAATCCCATTTGCAGCTACGCAGACAAGAATAGCCTTGTGTCGTCTTTTTTCTCCGACAAACCATTAACTGTCGCTGCTTCAGATCGACTAAGGGAACAGCAGATGCAGACGATTAATCGGGATCTCGGAATCATTCTGGAATGGGGTAAGAATATTCTGGTCCATTTCAACGCTTCAAAAACTCAGGCCGCGGTTTTCTCTAAGAAAACATCAAGGGATAATGCAACAAACATACTAATGGACGGTAAAATCCTCCCAATGGGATGTAATCCATCTATCCTAGGAGTGCATGTGAGGACTAACTTCCTTTGGGACGATCATGTGCGTGCCATTGCCAAATCCGTCTCTTAGAAGCTAGGCTAAAAAATACTTCACATCTCACTTGCTACTCACACTCTACAAAGCTCAAGTTAGGATTACGCTAGAATACTGTTCTCATGTTTGGAGTTCAGTACCAAATCACACATTAGCTCTTTTGGATTCAATTCAAAGAAGAGAAATTCGCCTAATTGATGACGAGAGTTTAACCAATTCACTCGAAACACTAGAGCGCAGGCGAATGGTTGGTGACTTGTTTTTTTTTCTGCACATACTATCATGGAAAATGCTCGCAGGAACTAATAGGATTG
Organism: Dastarcus helophoroides; assembly: GCA_028583605.1. Lineage (NCBI taxonomy): Eukaryota > Metazoa > Arthropoda > Insecta > Coleoptera > Bothrideridae > Dastarcus > Dastarcus helophoroides. The sequence continues at coordinate 9,528,466 of CM053326.1, forward strand.
TTCCCCAAAAAACAAGATTCTTGAGGTATACAAGACAGTCAGAGGTAGCAAATTTCTGTGCGGTCCAGCTTGACACAGTGAGGACTTCTACTTCTTTCTATAGAATTTTCAAGCTATGGAACTCGTTACCGAAAGGAATTTTCCCAAAATTTAAAACTATCCTTTTTTAAGAAAGTTCTCCTTGTTTCCACATCTCACTCGCAGTGCTTTAAATGCATAATAGGATTACCATTTGCGTGAATTAAATAAAAAAAAACCTGTTTCAGGAATGTTATCAACCAAATTTTGGTTTCGGTATTACTGAATTTATTACAGGTATTTGATCCGGTATATACAATGTGTCTCAAAAGTCATGTGTATTTGGGAAACTTTTTTATAAGTACAATTTACTTGCAAAGGATAGCCTATTATTCTTTTGGAGCATTGCAAATAGGATGGACATAAATATACATGACGATGAACCGCCTTTTTAAATAGGGATAAGATGTAATGGTCGAGAAAATTTCCGTTAGGTAATGAATTTCATAGGTTAGAATTTCTATAGAAAAAAAAATCTTCATGGACAGAAGTCCCCATGGAATACAGAGCAATTTGTTTTCTCCTGCTTTCTTGTATGCCTCAAAAATGTTGTCATTAGAAGAATCAGACCTACCAGTCCTTGCCAATTATGATATTTGCTCTTACAATTAGTCCAGGGAAAGAAGGTGAAAAATCATCTTTGTTACAAAAAAGTAAATAGTAAATTTTTACTTCAATAATATCTTCACTTAAAAAATAAGTACAAAAAATTCCCTGCCAAGATCGTGTGCGGAATGACCAACATATTGATTTAAAGAAGAAACATTTTGTTTTCCTTTCAATAATTACCACAATTTTGGTCTACCAAAAAATGTTTCTTATGAAAGTTGGAGACATATATTTTTGAAACCCTCCAAATAATTGATTGTTTTTTTTCCACTCGCAAAGAATAACCCTATTATGTTTTCAAAGCACTGCGAGTAGGATGTGGAAACAAGGATAGATGGCGATGGACCGCCTTCTTAAACAAGGATCGGTTGTAATTTTTGGGGAAAATTCCTTTCGGTAACAAGTTCCACAACTTGGAAGTTATATAGAAAAAAGAGTCTCCGTAGACAGAAGTCCTCACTGTGTCAAACTGTACCCCACAGGAATTTGCTCTCCGACTGTCTAGTACGCCTCAAGAATCTTGCCTTTGGGGGGATTAATCCTATTAGTTTCTGCGAGCATCTTCCATGATAGTATTTGTAGAAAAGAGAGAAGTCACCAACCATACGCCTCTGCTCTAGTGTTTCGAGAGAATCGGTCAGAGTCTCGTCTTCAATTAGGCGAATCGCTCTTCTTTGAATTGAATCCAAGAGAGATAAAGTGTGTTTTGAAGCTGAACTCCAAACATGAGAACAGTATTTTAGTGTTAGCCTAACTTGAGCTTTGTATAGTGTTAATAGCTAATGAAATGTGAAGTACTTTTTAACTCTAAAAGGAAAGCTTAGCTTCTGAAAGGCGGATTTGGCAATGGCGCGCACATGATCGTCCCAAGGGAAGTTGGTGCTCGCATTCCCTCCTAGGATAGATAAATTAGATCCCATCGGAAGGATTTGACCGTCCATTAGTATGTTTGTTGCATTATCCCTTGATGTTTTCTTAGAGAAAACCGCGGCCTGAGTTTTTGAAGCGTTGAAGTCAACCAAATTATTCTTACCCCATTCCAGAGTAATCTTTAGTTTCCTATTAATCGTCTGTATCTGCTGTTCCCTCAGTCGATCTGAAGCAGAGATAGATAATGTTTTATCGTGAAAAAAGATGACACAAGATTACTATCATCTGCGTAGCTGTTTATAGGATTGGAAGTTGAAGCTAGGAGATCGTTTATGTGTAACAGAAATAGACTAGGAGACAGAACAGACCGCTGAGGCGCCCCTGCATTAATCGCAAATGTCTCGGATGAGATGCCATCGACGACGACCTGAAGAGATCTGTCAGCGAGAAAATTGGATATCAAATAACAGAGTCCAGGAGGAAGACAATAAGATGTTAATTTGGCGAGAAGAGATCGGTGCCAGGCTCTGTCGAAAGCGTTTGAGATATCCAATGCCACAATGCTAGCCTCACCATGTTGTAACTGCGAAACTTTCCACCTGATTGTCTAAAAGCTTTTACCTCATTGTAAATTTGGTGAAAAGTAAATGAAAAAATTACCCACTAATATTAACACTAACAAAGAAGATAAAATGTGGGTACTTCTGCCTTTGGGCCACCGTTTACATTCTGCGTTCTTTCGTAAATGTTTTCAATTCTGACTTGATTTATCTCGAGTTCGAAATAGTCAATCAATTTAAAACGTTTAGGATGGTTTGTTACCGATATTCTTTATCTCAGTGCAAAAATTTATAAAACTCTATCGAAGAATCCTATGAAACCATAACTACCTTAATTTCTTAGGGTAGGTACTGTATACTTGCTGGAGTACTCGAGTGATTATTCTCTCTAGACCAATACTGAACAATACGAAGGTCCTGACATCTATGAAGAAAAAAAAATCGTAGGTAAACGAGAGGTTCAAAAAGTTTCCATCAGTATATCACCTGTTTCGCTAATTAATTCACAAAATTGGAGAAATGGTCGTCGGAAAATATTTCTTGAATATCGGCTGCCTTATAACACCGCCACTAGTTTTTTTTTTCAACATATTCCGCACAGTTCGCGTTTCTAAGTGGTTTTCACATTATTGAGTTGAGGCAAGTCATTTGTCATCAACTTTTCAATTTAATTGGGGCAAAAGTTAAAACAATTGTAACCCTTAGAAAATTACTACAATAAATAAATGCAACTTAAAGGTTCATATTTTTCAATCGTTGTGGATAAAGTATCATACTTTATTGGTAAATAATGACTATCACTATACATGTATTATTAAAACACTAACCGAAAACTTCGCCTATAGAATAGTATCTGTCATTATTCACTCATTCAGTAATATATTATTACATGTATTGCATAAATTGTCTTTTTATATATTTATATGAATATTTGTCATTACAGGGAGTTGGTTAATTTACTGAATAGTTTAGACAACTGGAATACACTACTGGTTCCAAATGAGCCTGCAGCATAATAGAATGCTTACAAATAAACTTAAAGTAGCTGAAATATTGATGCCTTTTCTCTTGAAAGGCGCCCTTACTGATAAGAAAGTGTTCGACCTTTTTCAACTCAGACCCCAAGACGCAATATATTTGTAAAACTCCGTTTTTAGGCATTTTAAACCAAGATCCTATTATCTAAGGAAACGAACACATCACTTGCAAACAAGATTCTGCTGTTTTTCGCATCGGTGGAAAAATTAGGGTCACTTTTTGTTGAGGTTTTTCAGGGAAAAGTCGATTTTTCTAGTAAATGAGACGCCGTTTGAACCTTTTTAACATCGCTGCAAGGGACTGAAAGTCATACAAATGATGCTACATTGTACTCCCATGAAAAATAACTTGAATTTTAATATAGGAGTGAAAAACTTCCTATCATGTAGAGGCAAACAAATGATCTCTCAGAGCTGCATGCGATGGAATGGTGTGAAAATAAAATAAAACAACGTGTTACTAAAAATACATATATTTACCTAGCACTAAAATAGCGGAAAATGTAGGAAAATTCCACGTAAGACATAAAAAGGATTAGAAATATAGTCACATACGTCAAATGAATCGATATTTAAATATCAATTTATGGAGAGCATTAAACACTATTAATGAAGTGAATTTATTCGAATAATAAAGAGATAATCTATATTTGCTGTCCCTAATTATTTTTCAATTTTCTGGATATGCATCAAAAGTGTAATTTACAACAACCAATATAAAAAATCGACACTCAATGTTTAACGGAGCGTTTGCACTAGGCAGTTTATTCCGTACATGTTTCTGTGCGTTTACCCTAGACACTTTACTCCTTAAATTTCTGTCCAAGATAAGTGTCAACTAACCCGAAAAAAGTTATCCAGGACTTATTTCCACAGCTGAGAGTCTCGGATAATTTCTCTCAGGATACTTACAACTTATCTCAGAGAGAAATATACGGATTAAAGTGTCTAGTGCAAACGCACCGTAAGAATACGTTGCTGTTTAATTTGAAATAATTTTATAATCTATGATCAGCTGTCTGGTGAGGATAATATTAATGTCTCTTTTTCTCTTTCAGACACGATATTTTCACATTTAAGCTATTATCTGATATTTCATACAAAAACCGATCTATAAAATAAAACTACTTCGTTCGTTCATGATCTACGTAATATACTACACTCAAATATTGCTTTATGTATGTGGAGTAAGATAATTTAATGTATTTCAATGCACAACAGAAATAAATTCATCCAATTTTCTTGAATATTTTCAATTATTTGGTGATTGTGAATGAGACTGATTGGGATGTTTATTATAATTGTAATTAAAGATAGGAGCACACGAGCATTAAATTTACCTACGCAGAAACGTCAAAGTGCGACCTCCGTTACAGCTTTACTACGTTCAATAAATGAGCGGTCACACGTGGACGCACTCTGATCACTTATATTTAAATTTAGCAAAATTACAACCGGAAGTGGTTATCCATTTTAAAAAATTGTAACTTTGTAATAAAACTTCAAATCGTGATCTTCAATTGTTGTTTTGGTTAACCATAAAGATCAATGTTAAGCCGTTTGCAGACGTACGTACATCGCTTGAGATTTGTACCCGCATACGTATAGAATACATCAGCTCTGTATAGACACGGAGAGATCATTTTTATTCATTTTGTTGTTTGATATATCTTTAATAATAAAAAAGTTACTACTGAGTTTATTTTGAATATCCTGTATAGTTACTAGATACAACTGCCACCATTCTTTTTTTGCTCTCTGTATTAACGGTATATCCTCTTACGAGATACAAAATTTGGCATGGTGGGGTTAAAATGTGTCCATCCCCTGGTGAGACGTAAATTTAACGTTTAGTGTTTTTTTCTTTAGATCACACAGAAACCGAGCTTTCAAATAATGATCTCGCGTCCTCTTTAGCGAAGATATTTTTAAGTGCACGATATTAAATGTAGACACCTTGTCAATCGAAAGTTTTATTGATAACCAAAAAAAAAAGCATTATCATCTGAAACTTATTTTAATCTGCCAAAAAAAAAGAATATTAGGGCCCCCTTCTTAAGGTCACCTTGTCAATCCAAAATATTTTTGCTAACCACAAAAGCATATCATCTCAAACTTATTTTCATCTACCAAAAAAATAGAAAAGAATATCAGGGCTCTTTCCTTAACTTGGACCCTATGCGACTACACCTGTTGGATCTGCCTCGTTGCGGCTCTGCTTTAACGTATCTTCTTAGGATTATTAGCTTAAACGATGTTCTTCAAATTTTCACCGTAAGCATTTTTGCTATATTTATTATATTGACCTTTGACTTTAACACTCATTTTCTTTCGGTGCCTTGCCTGTCTTCAAGCGCGGGCTATCTCCACAGCAGCTTCGTTTAATCGTTCTCTATCTTTCGCAATTCGGAACAGTTGCTCTACTCCCAGTTTGGTCCAATTTTTGTTCCCTAGCCACGATAGTTTTCTGCGGCCTATTCATCTTCTGCCCTCAACTTTCCCTGGATGATCAGGTGGAGAATGTGGTATTTGCTGCCTCGTGTTATATGACCAAATAGCTAACCTTTCTTGTTTTTATGTTGTTCAGGAGTTCCCGATCTTTATCTAGCTGTCTGAGAACTTCTTTTGTGTAGTGCAAGAGCTTTTGAGGATTCTCCGATAACACCGATGACACATAATGTCAGTTTTAAGCGTCCATGTATCACATCCCTACAGAAGAATGCTCCATATGTAACAGAGGAGTGTTCTTAGCCGCGTTTGAACTGGGAATTTTCCATTGGCAAAGGTGGATTTCCATTTACTAAACGCCTTACAGGCCATTTCAATCCTCGTTTTTACCTCGTCACATGTTATTTCATTGTTTAGCCAACTACACAAATATCTGAAATGTGACACTAGTCCACTGATTGTGATCGGGATTGGTTCTATGTTTATTTAACCCACCGCCATCCATTTCGTTTTTTTTTGATGTTTATCTTAATACCTCATCTTCGCCCAGCTTTGTACACTCTATCCAGCAGTATTTGTAAGTCATTCATGGATTCTGCAATGATGGCAGTGTCATCTGTGTATCTTATGTTGTTTATAATTTGGCCTCCGATCTTTGCACCACCTGTTCTGCCATACAAAGCCTCGTGAAATATGTTTTCAGAGTAAAGGTTGAATAACATGGGTGACATAACAAACCCTTGTCTTACACAGTACACTCATGCGTGAGGCCTATTTTTGATTTAAAAATAACATTCCTTCTGCTGTCAATTTCACTAGAACTAATACCAACTTTTGATTTTTAAACATAAGTCCTATTTTCTGAATACAACGCATATAAAATAAGTGACTTTTACTAATAATTTTTTTGAATCCATTTTATTTTGCCATCTAGGTCGTCACTCATCCTAATTCATTCTAACAGGCCACATTAACGCCACAAAAATTAAAGTGGGAAAATTTAAGAAGTCATTTTTTTAATTAGTTATCACCGATTTCTTATGTTCCTATTGAATAAATCATAATATGAATTGAAACCGAAAATTTCTAATTCTATAACTGTAACTTCATTTTTATTGATCTCACAGCAAAAGTGAAAATATGTTTAGATTCACCATTAATTTTACTTCTTCATCGTTACTCTCTACCATTATGATTTATTCTTCTTCTTCCTCGGCCATTTTCTGTCCACTCCTGAACTTAGGCCTCTTCCATGCTTCTCCATGCTGATCTGTCCTGTGCTAACTAAAACCACCTATTTCCTGCTTGTATCATGATATCATTAAAACAATCTTCTTTGTGTCTTCCCACACTGCGCTTGGTTTGTCTTGGTCGCCAATGCGCTACTCTAGACGTCCATTTACTTTGGTTTTATCGAGCCACGTGTCCCACCTAACGCCATTTCAGTTCTGCTATTCGTTCTATTATATCTACGTCTTTAGTTCTTCATCGGATATCTTCATTTCTCTTCCTGCCCCGCAGACTGATATTGGGCATCGCCCGCTCCATCGCTCTTTGCATTACTCTCAGTTGGTTCGTGGTCTTTTTTTGTCAATGCCATTGTTTCTAGGCCATATGTAGCTATTGGCAATACACATGTGCCAGAAACTTTTCTTTTAAGATTAATAGGGATGTCCTTATTACTTGGTATATATTTCATTTTTTCCAAAGCCGCCCAAATTAGTCTTATTCTTCGTCTTATTTCCGCTGCCTGAACTTCTTCTATTTTTATTGTATGTTCTAAATATATATACTTTTCTACTCTTTCTAATTTCTTGTTGTCTATATGTATGTCTTTAGTGTTGCTTATCATTTTGTCCTTTGAGATGTTCGTTTTTATGCCTACATTTTTTCACTGAGTTCTTTTAGCATGTCTCTCAGTTCTTGTATATTATTACTTATCAGAATGATGTCGTCGACGGCCAATCAGAGATAATTCAAATAGGAACCGTTGATATTTATACCTTTAGTCTCCCATGGTAGTGATTTGAAGACGTTCTCTAGCGCCAGGGCAAATAGTTTTGGAGATATGGTATCGTCTTGACGTATTTCCCTATTTATTTTAATTTTATCTGTTTTCAGAGTGTCATTCATTTTGAACGAGAAAAGTGGCATTGTTGTACATATTTTTTAATAGATTTGTGTATCTGGAATCTATTCTAGCATCATCCATTGCCTGTATGAAAGCCCATGTTTCGATAGAGTCCACAGCCTTATGAAAATCTATAAATGCCAAGTGAAGGGGTATGTGGTATTCGGTTGTTTTTTCTATTAGTGTTCTAATGGTTTGTAGGTGGTCGATGGTGCCATTACGATGCTATTTAAGAAAAAAAAAGTTATTATATAAAAAGCATGTTTTTTTTTACTTTATCACTTAATACAAGAATGAAGTAACTTCATTGTTCATTTAATTGGAAATTTGTAGCGTTATCTGGGTCATTAGAATGAACTAGTGGGTCATAGCCTTCTAGGTCGAAAAATAAAGCGATCTCGAAAACGATAAGAGATACAGCATCGGTTTAACTATGGCAAATTTGCGAATATTCCGATGAGAAATCAAAAATATCTCTCGCTGTTCTTGAGATTTTTTAAAGAAAGTAAAATATTGGATTTTGGTTTTTATTATTTCTTGACGTTATTTAAAGAGTATAATCGAAATACTAACTTTTTGATTGGCGATTTTTATTTCTTACAAGATAATATAAAAGGTTGTTTCATTACATGTTTCGTCCTTTCGCTATTATCATCAAGTTCGTTATTTTAAATACGAACCTGTAATTTTTATTGTATCTTTGTGTAGCTTTTGAATCTCCGACTTTATTGATGTATGTTGATAAATGTTTCGTAACTTCAAATCATCATCAAGGCAAAACCCTTTATTTTATATTAACGTTATTTTATTTTTTTTTATTATTTTTTTATAAATAATAAATTATTAAATGACAGCTGATCACCAAAAATAATGATTAATAGCTACGGACAAAGCAACTACATATGTACATTTGGAATAACAAATAAAACAATAACTGCCACAATTGATTTGTCACATTTTATTAGATTTTGGTTAACCATTATTCAAAAATACAAAATACGTTAATCTGAAAAAAGGTTCCTTTCCTTGATAAAAGTTAACAGTTACGAAACGTTTAGCCACATTAAAATTTCATGCAATAGTGAAGTCGGAAGATTCAAAAGCTACAAAAAGATGCAATAAAAATTAGAAGTTCTTATTTAAAATTACGCACTTGATGATGGTAGCGAAGACGAATCGTCCAATAAAAAAAACTTTTCAGGCTATTTTGTAAAGGATAAAAAACGCCAATGAAAATTATTTTTAGTTTTTCGATTACTATTCAAATAACGCCAAGAAAAAACAACATCAAAATTCCAAAATTTTACCTTTTTTCAAACATTTCGAGAGCACCAAGAGATATTCCTGATTTCTCCATACGGCAGACGGCATATTACTTATCACCAATTTATGCAATTTTGCCCCAGTTTAACCGATAGTGTATCTCTCACCGTTTTCGAGATCCCTGTATTGATAAGTGAATTTGTTATAACCTGTACATTCAGAAAATTGCGCAGATTTAGAAAATATAAAAATATATAGGATGTTCAATCAAAAATCAAATCTGTTATACGTTTTAGCAAAAGTGACAGCCGCAAGAGTAACATTTTTAGGTCAAAAACAAAAATTGATATTGCACAAGTGTATCAAGTTTAAAGATTTAATCTTTATAAATAAAGAAAAAATATGGGTTGTACCATGACTTTGTTATACTTGACATAGGTTGCCGTAAAAAAATGGTTACAATCCACATAGTACTATACGTTTTAGAAAAGTGACAGCAGCAGGAGTGACATTTTTATGTCGAAAAGCAAAAATTGATATTGCATAAGTGTATTAAATTTGAAGATTTTATCTTTATAAATAAAGCAAAATTATGGGGTGTACCATGATTCTGTTAAACTTGACATAGGCTGCCTTAAAATAATATATGGTTACAATCCACACATTGAATACGGAATATCCCTGCATAATGAAAAATATTTTTAATTTGCAAAGCTAGCGCAAATTGGTAACGTTGCAAAAATGATGAAAATGTCTCTAAGCGGACTACCGCGTGCTACTGGGACCCGCTCTATAATACAGATCAATGGAAAACTAGTACAGCCATCAATGTCCTTTGAGTTTATCTCTCTATAAATATAGGTCCTACAAGTACAAGTATCAGGTGTTAGCTCGTGTTATTGTAAAATTTAAAGTATGTAACAGTCATAAAGTTGAAATATTTGTTGGAATTCAACTAAGGATCGTAATTTAATAAAATGTGCTTAAATCCTCATTATCATCGTATTTTATTATATTTCGCTGTAATAATGTAGTGACTAATTAAAATTAAAATGATAATAGTCCGCTAATTAGAGTTATTTTCAACTCAAACAGCAAAGTTCTGTAGATTTGAAGCTGTGCTTATACTTCCTTTAACAGGAGCGTTTTTAGTGTTAATATTCATTTCCAAATTGTGTAGAATTACCGCCGATATAAGTTTAAAAACCTATTTGAGGCGATTCGCCATTTATTGCATTAAAAATTCAACAAGCAGTAATAATCGTGTGACTATATTTCTGACATTTCACAAAAGGTGATTGATTATCGTGAATTATTTCTATAAAATAATAACATGTCTTTAAGGTAATATCATGATTTATATACATGTCACGGAGTAAAAATTAAAAAACAATTGCGCTCCAATTGAACGAAAACGAAAATGCACAAAATTACGTTTTATATTAGCTGCACAAATGTGAACATGTCGGATTTGTCGTATATACAATTTTTTCGTCTAAAAATGTATTGGCCTACATTCAAAGCGAGAACTTTGTAGATGACGTTCAATTACCAAGATATTAAGTTGGGACATGCGTTAAGCTACAAAAAGTGAAAAATTTTATTTTCTGCCCCGACCTAAATACCCATATGGCACTAGGATTATAAAAAAATCTAATCTATTGTACACAACAATACAAAATATAAAGAGACGTGTGCATATTGAGGCAAATTAGAGTTTTTATATAGCAAATCTTATAAGAATATACTTGTTGTGTTTTGGCTATGTACAGGGTCAATTTTTTTATTTCTTTACATTCTTTATTCTGCAATTTTCTGAAGATTTCGTATGTAGTTTTTTCTGAATTTTTTTATTTTTCTAACAAAACGTATTTTTGCGTATGTATCAAAGGAATACAAAAAAAGGATTTCCTGGATTTACTAAAAAAATTTAGATATTTTCCAAACAGGTCTTCCAAAAGGTTAAATAAATCTAATTTATTAAGAGTAACTTTTCTCTGCAGAAGTCTGCACTCTTTTAAATTATCGATTTAACCTAAGAATGGCTCAACAGATAAACAAAAATATGTCTTAATTGACGTAAATAATGCGATGAAACCAGCGCCTTTTAAGAGCAAAATCAGCTCGAAGCATTATTATAGACGTTTTTCCGTAATATTTAATTAAAAAAACAACATTTAAATTAAATCCCAAGTTCCGTTGTCATCGATGGCACGCAATTTTCATCTGACTTGTTGTATCAAGTTTAGAAGGTCAGATTAACGTATGTACAGTAAGACCCCGCTTAACGCTGTTTCGTTTAGCGCTGTTTCGGTTTAGCGCTCTTTTATTTCAACCCGGGGATTCCCCGAAATTGTGCGCAGCAGTTAGATTTCCAAATATGTACATAACATATCCGAAACAGTGTATGTTAGTTGTGTTTCTTGTTTGGTGCGGTGCTGTACGGACGCATTTTTATCATTTGAAACATTTGTTGTCAATACTGTAAGTATAAATTTATATAATACTATAACGAATAATACATTGACAAATATTATAATCTTTAGTTTTTATCATGGGTGATAATGAAAACCAAGAAAAGAAAGCAGCCAAAGAAAGCATTTCACTGGAAACTAAAATGATTAGAAAATTAGATTCTGGTGAACGTCAATCTCAAATTAGTGCTGCATTGAAGTTGGCAACTTCAACAAAAAGGACAATTCTTAAGAATAAAGAAAAAATATTGTCATCGGAAACTGCAACTACGTCAAGCTCTGCAAGTAGAATTACCCGTTCTAGAAATAACATTATAGAGGAAATGGAAAAACGACTGTCTATATGAATACATTGAACGCAATATGCCATTAAGCCAATCTATCATAATCGAAAAAGCTAGAAGAATTTTTAACTACATTCAGGCTGAAGCAAGTGACATGAGTGAAACTTTCGTTGCTAGTCGAGGATGGTTTAATAGATTTAAGCAACGAAATAATCTTCACAACATAAAGATCACAGGAGAAGCAGCAAGTGGTAATACGAAAGCGGCGGCTGAATTCCCAGCGACATTAAATAAAATAATTGAACAAGGAAACTATCCTCCAGAATTGGCGGTTTTTAATGTTGATGAAACAGGCCTGTTTTGGAAAAGAATGCCAAAACGAACATTTCTGTCCCGTCAAGAGAAACGAGCACCAGGATTTAAAGCTGCAAAAGATCGCTTAACACTTCTACTGGGTGGTAACGCAAGCGGAGATTTCAAATTAAAACCACTACTAGTTTACCACTCCAAAAACCCAAGAGCGATGAAAGGCATATCTAAATTAACTTTAGCTGTAATTTGGGAGTCTAATAAAAAATCATGGATAACTATGAAAATTTTCCAGGATTGGTTCACTGAACATTTCTGCCCGTCTGTTAAACGTAATTGCGAAATTAAAAACTTGAACAAAGAGCACTACTATTAATTAATAATGCTTCAAGCCACCCAACAAATTTACCAGACTTAACAACATGCATTCCAGTCGAAGAGGTTTTCTTGCCGCCTAGCACAACTGCCTTAATCTAACCAATGGACCAAGGCGTTATATCTAATTTTAAGGCTTATTACTTAAGGCGAACATTTAAGCAGATGTTCGAAAAAACAGACGGAGAAGAGAAGCAATCAATAAGATAATTTTGGAAAAACTACAATATCATGAATGCTGTAGAAAACATAAAGCTTTCTTGGAATAAGATAACAGAAAGATCTTTGAAAGGAGTATGGAAGAACATTTGTCCAGATTTAAGTAAGAGCGAAGACATTGGTCACTATGTCTATATGGATGAAATAGTGGAAGAAATAGTGAAATTAGCGAAACAAACCGGTTTAGATGAGTTAAATGTGGAAGACGTCGAAAAAATAGTTCAAGAAACAGCAGTTGGTCTTTCTAATGATGAGTTCAAGGAATTGAGCAAGAAGAAAACAGAAATATTGACAGTAGTGATTTCGAAGAAGAGCAAAAAGAACTTTCGATGGTGTTTGTAAAAAGGAGTTTGACCACTATAACTGAAATTATGGACCAATTTGTTGAAAATGATCCAAATTTTGACAGGAGTTCAAAAGTAAGACGAGGTGTTATAGATGCTTTATCCACTTATCAACAACTTCTAACAGAACGCAAAAAGAAAACGCAAACTAAATTAGATGCCTTCTTGACAAAAAGGCAGAAAATTGAAAATACAGAATAGACTGAATGATCTGACTGACTTAGAATTTTATTTGTTTTTATAAGTATATTCCTTTATATTGTTTTTATTTTTGTAAGAAATAGATGTTTGGTTTTATTGTTATGAAAAAAAACATAATTATTAAATTTAATTACCTAACCAATTTTCTATCTATCTTTCCCTAACCCAGTTATTTACATGTTAAGATAGCCTCGTTTAGCGTTGTTTCGCATTAGCGCTCTACTTTGATGGAACGTATCCTACGCTGTTAAGCTGGGTCTTACTGTAATAAAGGTTTTTGGAGAAAGGTAACTACCTATGCACTAATGCAAAATAAGTTCGTATTCGAGTTGCTACTGAAAACAAACATGTAAACATATTTCATATCATATTTGTCAGTTAGCTTTCGGAAATGTGGCGTACAAATTGGAAATTCAAAAAACCTTAATCATAGCCATAATCATTTAGTTGAACAAGTGCAGAAATATTATGCTGCAAATATTAATGATGTCTTTCCAAAATTGGTCGACTATTATCAATACGCACTTATTATAGTAATGAGATTGTATTTTAGTTTTATCTATTATCGTTCATTATGCTAGAATACTTAGAGAATGCTTAGATGCTTGAAACTATTCCTTTTGAATCTAATGATAATCCTTCAAATGTTCTACAAGCACAGCCATTAAAAATTCTCTGGGCAATGGTTGTTGTTTATGATAAAAGCTGGGAGACTGGAAATGGAAATTGGTTACGATGCCGAATATCTCGGAAAAATTCGGGAATTAGATTAATCTGACCGTACCAGCATTTAATGCAACAAGTCAGAAGAGAAACGCATGCCATCGGAAGTCAGTGGACCTTTAGGAACAATTTGAATATTGTTTTTTGTCAGAGGCTAAAAACACCTTAACTAAATAATTTAATTTTGTTTATACTGCGCTCAGAATTTCTTCCCAAAACTTTTGTTACATAAGTTAGTAACACTTTCTCAATTATTGAGAAAATTTCAGAATAAAACTCAAATGTTTAACACGCAGTGTCTATTGCATTAACGTTTTGGTGCCTATTATCTTCAGTCCGTGCGTGCGTCGCTGAACATACGAAATCTCATCAGATTTGATTCAAAGTACTCCAAAGCGTACATACAAACTTTAACAATGAAAAGTATACTCCTTTAGATTTACATAATTTCAGTCTAATTTGCCTCTACCGTATGCATGCGTAAAAAAATCAGAAAAGGACTGACGGAATAAATGAATAAATACATATGTTCTACAAAGCATTTGGCACTCTTATTTTTATGTATTTATTTTCAGTGTATCAAACAAAAGCAAATAGTTACACAGATAGGAACATTGATTATATTACGTATTACATAAAAAAAGTGAAATCAATATTCTTTATAAATAAAAAAATACTAGGGATGTGTAACTATTTAAGTCCAGATTCGATCTATCTTAAGATTTTCCCAACCAAAATAACTGATTCGTTTTTACTTTAGAATCCTTATTGACTCGTTTTGAATTACACAGTTTTTTTTTTAATTTCAGCTTACCCAGTTAAGATATTTAAATTATTATTTAAATAAATAAAATTGTGACTTTTAAGAATTTTATATATCTTATAGTCGTGCGTCAAAAAATGTTTTTCAAAAGTAAACATTGCATTTATTTATTAAAATAATTTAAATTTCTTACAAATTGGGTCCGATAAGCTAAAATAAAAAGAATTGTGCAAAATAACTGGTATTAAAAAATTAAAGACCAAATTATTATTATACCTTTTCAACATATATTATAATTTTTAAAAAGATATGGGAAATCATATTTTACTAATAAGATATTTTCGATTTTCCCGAAAACAATTTACAGATTTCTGCAAGATTGTAGAGCATAACGAAGCGTTAATCAGAAGGCAGGAAAACACATAATACTAAAAAAATCAGTAAGTTAAAAACGATTGAATTATTTTGCTAAATAATTTCGTTTAGATTATTTTTCTATAAACAAAGTTATCACAATTTTAAAAAATATATACAGGGTGATTCAAAATTGGATGCACATATTTTGTGAGCATATTTTCGGAGTCAAAATAAGACTTTTTTTCCTATAAACATGTGTCCTAAAATGCACCGCACAATGATCACCTCCGGCAACCTATGAGCAGAAGAATGGCAGGTTGTATCGCGGAAGAAGCGGGCAGCATTTTCAATATTTGTTATAGAATAATTAATGCTGTTTACTAAAAAGTCTAAAATTTTCCCTAAGCTTGGTTTAATTTAGATGATGATTATTTTAATAAACTCTCCTTTAGCTAAATACAATTTTCTTGCATCAGAGCAATCTTTGTTGTGTTTTTTAATCTTTCTTGATTTCAGGGGACATTTGAAGATAATCAAGGACCAGTCCGTTCCACCAAAAAAAAACCAAAATGGTTAGTTGCAAGAGATCAAAATTTTAGTTTTTGTCACGGCCAACTAGACGAACGCAAAATTATGGCCAAGAAAAGTGTAAACCCCCTTCATCCTCCCTAAAATTAAATTTACAGAATTTTTAATTAAAAAATAAATAGAGAGCTCAGAAAGGAGAGGCTTGCAAATTTTCAGATGATTTGAATTATAATTGTGGTCACAATTTGACATATTCGTAATTGAAATTTGTGCTTCAAATTTTGAGTTACCCTGTATAAAATAACCTTTAAAATATCCAAATGCTAAACAATCGAAAGTGCAAAACATGTTAACAATGCATTTTCATAAATATTACGTATAATTTTAATAAAATTTGGTCATGAAATTATAACGTTTTATAATACCATTTGAACAAGTTTGATTAATGGCAATGAATATTTATATGAGAGCATGACTAATGTACGTACAACGAAAGAATAACACACTTATGGTAATGTAGCGACTAAAGGTAATCAAAATACAAAATGTATAGAGCGTCCCATTTTCGGTTCTTTTTGGGGGGTATTGGAGTTATTATTAAAGGTATAATAGGGTATTGAGGTTTTTACTATAGTCCCCTACTTTTTGATCAAATGAAAGATTGCAGTGTAAAATTTGTCATTTCTGTCTTAATTTTTATAATTTAAAGGTGATTCTGAAAATCCTGGATTTTTAGACATTCTCGTCGTACTCTCATGTATTAAAATGTTAAAAACGGTTCTTGCTTCAGTTTTTACGTTGAGTTCAGTGGCGCAGTCAGTTTTTTTTTTCAAATCATATTTTTGAGATAGAAGTTATATATACAGGGTGAGTTATTAGTAGGATAAAGCTCCGTAGCTTCTACAGATTCTTCGCTAACAAAAATAGTTTTGGTACAAAGGTACATTAGCATAAGACGCACATTCTAAAAATTTTTTTACTATACAGGGTTAACATATACAGAGCGGTGCAGTAAAGTTCACTTTTTTTAAGGGAACACCCTATATATTTTCACATATTCTAATGTTTTGTAAAAATGCTGATTAAAATAATATCAAATAACCTTGGTCTGTGGTTAACAGTTTTTGAGATAATTAGAAAAATCATTAAAATTAAGCCTAAATTGCAAGCTCGCTTAAAATTCGGGGAATACCCAAATGATTTTATTTTTAGGGCAGATTATTTCAGAACATCCTTTTCTAAAAATATGATGTAATTTTATTTAAATAAGATTTGCAGTTATACAGGGTGATTAGTAAACGCAAACTGAATTTTTTCTCAAAAAATTCAAATGGCACACACTGTATATTATTTTTCATTTCTGTTAATTAACAGCTAAGCCTTGCTTTGATGTTAACATTTGGGGCTAATTCTTATAATTCGGGAGATATTTAACTTCAAATTAAAAAAATTCAAATTCTCTAGATTTATTTCAGTAAAATGGATTTTTTCTCATATTTTTAGACCTAAACAAAAATAATGTTTTTAAAATGCACTAATTTAATTCACTGTTTTAATTTTAATCATATAAATTGCATATTTTCAAAAATATAAACTCTTAAATAGAAAACATATTGGTTTAGATGCTTCTAATCATCTATACCTAAATTCTAAGCATCTATGCTCTATGTTCTTTGCAGAGTTCATATTTAAGGCAAATAAAGGTAAAACTAGTGCAGGGTACAACATTCGTTCCTTCTAGTCAATTTTACGTTTGTTTTGGTGACGAAAATTAACAAAACAAACCAATTTTCCACAACAACAATGAAAAAAATATTAATAAATATATTTTATGCAGCATATTTTCAAAAAGAAGATAAGTTATACATACACTGTGGCCTAATTAAGCTAAAGTACTCTAATAACAGTTGTGCATTTTACCTTAAATTGGTAAGATCGCAGTTGGAACGAGATATGTCGAATTTCCGATTTTGTAAATTTTTTTTCAAAATTATGCGGTAAAAAGTTTATTTATTAGTGTTTTTCATTACCGTTCAGAAATAAATTTTTAACAACTTCAAGCAGAGATACATTTTAAACATTCAAATGTCGACAATGTTTATTTTTCAAATTTAAAGTTAAATAACTTTCAAACTATAGAATCAACGCCTAATTGTTGCTTAACAAAAATAAAAAATAATATACAGGATGTGCTGTTTGAATTTTTTGACCAAAATGTAATTTTGCCTTTGCTAACCACCCTGTGTAATATCAAATACTATTTAAATGAAATTATGTAAATTTTCAAGAAAAGGACATACTGCAATTATTTGCGTAAAAACAAACTAATTTGTTGCTTCTAGTCTTTCAAACGAGCTTTAAAATTAGACTGAAATTTCATGATTTTTCTAAATATCTGAAAAACTATTAATCGCAGACCCCTATTGTTTGATATCGTATTAATCAACATTTTGTATAGCATTTAAATATGTAATAATATACAGGGTATTCTATTTAAAAAAAGACAACTTTAGTGCACCACCGTGTATATATTCACCGTGTATAGTATACAATAATTTTAAAATGTGTCCCTCATAGTAATGTACCTTTGTACTACAAAGATCTTTATTACCAAAATAATCGTAGAAGCTATAGGGCTTTACCCTACTAATGACTCATCCTGTGGATTTTTTAAAAATATAAAAATATTAAGGTTTATTTTGAAAAATAAGCTCAAAATTCGATATGTTTATATTTTAGTTTATTTATAGCAGTATGTTACTACTAATTTATTACACAAATTAATAAAAATTCAGAGAATTAAATTCTCTAAAAGTTAATTTTAATATTTTCAATTGTATATTAAGTTTAACCACTATCGCACCTTTCACTTTATCGCAAAAACTCAAACCTTACAACTAATAAAAACAACCTAAACGCTCTTTCGAATGGGTTGTTCCGTTTACAAAAATAATACTTTGGTTAAAGTATTCAGAATTTAAATTCGGCACCTTGGTAGATTATAGTAAGGTCCAGTTAAATGTTTAGAGAGCTACAAAGAACCAGCAAAAAATTATTGATATTTACAACTTCAGGCTTTTGATATTGAGCCCTATGAGAAACCAGAGATTTTACATATTATTCAAAAAGTACCGTTCAGATTTCAGTAAAGAGGTTTTTACATTTTTCTTGACGTATAAAATATATTTTTTATAAAATATTCAAATTTATATTTTTTTTGTTCAAATTAAAACTTCGGTTTGAAACTTCAAAATTAGAAAAATACAAATATTTATTTTATTCTTAAAATTATGAAATATTTTTTGCAAAGAATCATGATTTTTATTAAAATTTTGACTTGTTATTTTCGAACCTTCAATTTTAATTTTAAATGTGGACTTTAATCTTAAACGTTAATATTTATAGTTTAAATTCAGTTAAAAATGATAATTTTCGATTTTCTCAAATTTTGGAGCTGCCGTTGTTTTAGATTATTACCTAAATGTGTATAGGTCTTATTACAATCAAAATTGTGCCCAAGTTCAATTTTGAATATCAAATAAATAATGACGAAAATATTGGGCTATTTTAATTTTAAATGGGACTAGTGTATTGCAAAATAAGGCTTTTTACCAAATTTCAAGTTTCTAGACAGGCACATCCGGTGCCTCAGGATGAGGATTTACCTCAATAGTTTCCCGTTAATATTTCCACGGTTATTTTTTCATTTAACTCATTTATTAGCAAAAATGATAAATTAAAGTATTAAGGTAACAAAAGCGACAAAATTAATTCAAAAATATGAAAACTATCAAACTATTAACGCACTGTCAACAAGATTAATTTGTTCTCTGATCGAATTTACGTGCCTGTCACGTTGACATATTGATAGAAGTACATAGGAGTCTATTTTTAAGGTTTTAGGGACTTAATTTGCAAAAATCCTTTCTTCCGGACGCCTATAGTATATAAAAAAAATTATGTGCTAAGTTTCAAGCTCCTACACCTGCCGGTTTGGACAGTGCTTTGACATGTCAGTCACCACTGAACCCGTAAAAAAACTCTAACAAGGTTAGTTGTTATCTTATCGATATAATAGGAAGGCCTCACGGAAATACGAGGTATTTCTAAAAGAAAATTTTCAAAATCACCTTGCAGCTTAGAAACTAAGCCAGCCCTGACAAATTTGACACAGGAATCTTTCATTTGATTGAAGGGTAGTAGTGAAGTGAAAATTTCAACACTCTATCTTTAATAAGTCCAGTACTTCCGAAAAGTGCCGACAATGCGACACCCTGTACACACTGAAACCTTGAAATTCACTAACGATTATGTAAGCAAATTAAAAATGTATTAAATATTTGTATTTTTAAATTAATAAACATCTTGTTTCAGACATTTTCTGTTCAAAATCTGACTGCTGAATGTGAATTATGATCAGTCTTAATCGGATAATTTTAATTCATGTTTATAGGGCTAAAATTATCAAAAAATTTGCATTGGACAAATAAAATAAACCTATTATTTTACTGCAATAACATTATTTTTAATATTTTTTAAGATATGCATATATGCATAATACAGAAACATCATTAACAACAAATATGTCAAAAATAACAACACAAAAGTATAGGGATAATTTTTCCAATTATTATAAATATTAGTTTATTATTATTTTGTTTTCTCGGTTTTGACGGTGATGTTAATTATAAGTAGCATTCACTGGGGTATCCTACCAACAGTAATGCTGCTTTGCTGTGCTTTGTTTAATTCCTCAAAACTCATTTAGGCCACTTGCGGATATTACATTACAATGGGTATCGTCGTAAGACTTTCCTGCTTTTACATTTTCTAATTTCTTGCTGAAGATTTTGATATTTTGTGATTTTCCCATTAATCGTATTAGAAACATTTGGGGCGTCAGTTATAGCTTTACATATAATTTGGGTACACTTGCTTTTCCCATCTGCTTTTAGTAATATTACTATTATTTTTAAAACATTTACTATTAATATTTAATGCAGCTTATCATTACCAAGATTGAATAATTTTATGAAGCAGGAGTTGAAAAGGAATCATATAACTTGGTAACATAAGATCACATATTATACAAGGTGATTCTTAAAGTAGTACCATAAATTCTGGATCGTATTTTAGAGCCCAAAATGAGACCTAAAAGTCTATATAAACATATGTCGCAAAACGTTCCTAATTATAGTTTTTTATTAATAATTGGGGAACGTGTACAGATAATTGGAGGTCTCATGTCTTATAATAAAATCTGTTTTTATGCATACTAAACATCAAATGTCATAGGTTTGTTATGTTAAATGCAAATAAGTTTTTTCTGAAATTGAATTATTTCGAGTGTTGATTTTAAAAAAGATTCCCAAATTTTTCGAAACTCTTTGTACTATATTAGGTATGTTAAAAATTCAAATCATCATGAAACAGGTTATACCCCTTAACATAAAATAATAATAATATGCAAACTATTCTCACCAACATTCAGTAAATAGATTTCTATTTATTTACACAATACCATTTTTGTGTTATTCTTTCGTATTATCATAATTATTACATCTCTTACATCAAAAAAATGATGAAAGTTACTTAATTGTAGCAATACATTACAATATAAACATTCATATAAATCTACAAAGAACTCACAACAGGAGTTTTATTTTCACAAGAGTTGTTACTAAGGCATATTGGTCCATGTCTTTCTTAATAAGGCAGTACCATCAATTTATGTATTTTAGGTGGGAGGTCATTCATCCCACAGGCATTGTTGTTTCTGAGCGGAATAATACAAAAATAAATGGCACTTTCTGCAAGTCTTAATGCCGCATCTGTATGAGGTGGCGGATGTTTTAATGGAGCTTTTACCCTTACAATATTTTAGACCGCACGGGTACCAACCTATACATATTTCTAAATGGCAATCACATGGAATGTACATTTTCTTCAACCCTGTACAAACTGCAAGTTTTTCTTTTGAATCTACTCTTACATCATTTTGAAGAAAATGATTAACACTGCCCGGAAATTTCTTCAGAGCTGTCAAATATGTGGTCTCCGGTATACCTGTAAAAGAACAAAAAAATTAATATTGTCATTTTTAAGTCTAATGTATAATTGTAAATAAAATTTATTATGAAAGAAAATCTATTCAGGTTTGGTTGTTATGAGTTAAAGGCAAACGTGAAAATACTCAATATTTTCAAATGTGTGTATCATTTGTATTCAACACCAGAGACTTGATAGAATTGGAGCAACACCGAAAATAAATGGACCCTTTTAGAGTTTATACATAACTGGCACCTTGTTCACAATGTCTGGACATGAGACCTATATCCTGCCGGGAAACATATCTGATAAATTAGGCCCTCTTCACGAAACGTTTTTATCCCACTCAAAGGGAAACCCCGTGACGGTTTTACTTGTTGGTTACTTTCCAATGAGTTTCATATGTTTCATCATTTTTCATTTCTTTGTCATTTCTAACTTCTCGATTCAATCGCTGTAGGAAATCTGAGCAATAACCATCAATTTTATAACCCTTCAGTAGATATATGATATTATTGCCAAATTGCACTGAAAAAAAATATTTAAAAGAAAATATTTATTAGATTTCTTAGACATCTAAAATGTGCTGATTTAACTCTTGTTATTATAGACGAGATTCAGGGATGGATTATTTTGAGTTATTTCAGACTCAGACTAGAATCTAAATATTAAAAAAAAAAAAACAAACAAAATTCTAATGTTTGAAAGTTTTGTACCTATATTTTCATGACTGTTGAAATGATTATTCGTAATCCGTCGCCGGCACTTGTTCTATTAAAATTAAGATCAATAAAATTGCTTTAAAGATTTAAAAACCTGGGCTAACTTCGATTTCCAAATCAATGTAATAAATATTATAAAACACATTTTTATTTATGAATTTCACCAATCAATTTTCAGTTGTTCGCACAAGCTTAATCAGCTATTTTATGCTTTGGTTCTAAAGCATTATGAAGCAGCAATACGACAAAAAAATACAACAGATCATTTACCAACATTTGCTTCCTCTAAGAAAATAACCTGAAATACCTATTTTGGTTTTGAAAAAGTGATCAACGGCAACTTACTTATCGAGAAGTTCAATGTCTCGACGAAGATCTTACTGTATAACTATTTTAATTTATTAGTTTTTATAGAATGATGGCTTTCACCGGGGATTCTCCCAAACGATATTCCTCTTACTAGACTTATATAACAAAATTTAGTGTTGCAGTAATTTACTGCTCTCTCGTTAAATGCAGGATAAATACGGTGACCTACTAATTCAGCTGCATTTAACTCTGATATAAAATCATATATATTCACGACTAATCATCGTTAAATTTTAAATTTAACAATTTCGTGGTTCTGCGAAATTTGATTATATTGTTGTATTGATTTGATTCTTATATCGATACTAGGGATGTAACGAATCTAGCGAATATTCATTTCCAACATTCGCGAATGGGAATGCGAATGCAAATGTTGGCTTCTTCACTAGCACTTAAAAAATTTTATGAGAAAAATCAAAATTTTCAAGATAAATCGAATTTGGAGAGAAAAACCCAGTTTCTAAACATAGTTCTCTTACAATTTTTATTTTCATTTAAATTTTGACATAATTTCGAAATTTACAAGAATTGTTTTGTCTAAATTTCGTACAAATACTATTCTCAAAATTGTTATGTTTTTAGCAAAATTTACCACAGTTCTGAAAAAATAAACGAATTTTAATAAAAAGTCGAATTTTGGATAAAAAGCTGAAGTTAAATTAGAAAATTCTTGAAGTATAAAACATTTGGTCTAAACTTCATGAATAGAACGAATTTTGAGAAACAGGTTGAAATTTCCGGGCAATAAAAACTTCGAGAAAAAGACGAAATTTCTATGAAATATTGAAAAACTTCAGTCTTGTCCAATTTTTTGAGTTTATACTCAAAATTCTGTATTTTTCAAAACTCCACTTTATAGTAGGAATTAAGAAAAAGACGAATTATAATTAAAAACAAACAGTTTTGGAATAAACTGAGGATTTTCAAGAAATCAGTTTAATAAAGAACCTGACCTTTTGAAAAAATTTTCAAGATATAAAAATCCAGAGAAAAAAATGATTTTCGAGGTACAACTCGAAAGGTGCAAATAACAAAACAAATTAAAAAAAAGAAAATTTCGATGAAAATATCGACATTTTGAGAATAAAATCCAAATTTCGAGAAAAAAGTCAATTCTGACAAAATTTCAAAAAAAATTTTGAGGATCATTTTAGGAAAAAAGTACGATATTTCAAGAAAAAAAGAGTCGAAATTTTGAGAATTAATATTTATTTTTCAACGGCTAATTTCCAAGTATTATTCTAAATATTTTTACTTTTTTATTAAAAGATCTAGCAAATTTCGAGAAAACGGCGAAGTTTGATATTCAAGTCGAAATTTGTAAAAAGACGAATTAAAAAAAAATGAAATTTTCAGAAAAAGTCAAAAAACGACGAATTTAAGATAAAAGGTTGAAATTTTCAAAATAGTCGCATTTTGATAAAAAATCTCGAATTTTAGGATAAATTTAAAATTTCAAGAAAAAAAGAGAAATTTTGTGGAAAAAAACGGATTTTTAGAAAAAAGTCAAAATGTCGAGATAATGTCGAAATTTCCAAGAAAGGACTAATTTTCAGAAATAAATGAAAATTTTTGGAAAAGGATCCCGCAGTTGAGAATATATATTTTCGGTTGTTTGCATGAATCAAGGAAGAGCAAGCGCCCTAGTACCCTATTATAGCTAATAAAAAAGAAAATAAAAAAAGAAGAGAAGGAAGAAAAAGAGGAATTAAAAATACTTTTTATTATGTGGGACTGGAAAATTACCGCATTAGTTGTTAGGTACGTTACTAATTGACCCCCAAACGCATGATATAGATACTTCAAGGGTCCATGACCCACAGTTTAAGAAACCCTGCCCTAGCAGTTGCATTATTATCCCATAAATAATTTCCCGTTTTGATGCCAAATACATTCGCATAATTTCTTGCGAATACGAATGCAATTATTAAAAAACATGCGAATATTCGCAAATGCCCATGAGAATATTCGTTACATCACTAATCGATACAATATCAACATTTCTCAAATGTTCAAAAATAGCTTGGAAATGATATGTTTAGTAACGTTGCAAGTTAAACATAATTTCTGAGAATTATTCCGAACATTTTAGATTTTATTCCGAGACATCAAATTATTCAGAAAATTTTGCTGAATTCTAAAATGATAAAATCCAATATGACGGCCACAAGAAAAAACAAATTGCCAAAATTTTCTCAGAAATCATTTACTATAAGAAATATCAACTACGCTACTGTAGAGCCTTTAAGAAAGCAAGCAAAAATAAAAGCAAGTTTTTTTTTTTAAATCGGACTATAAATAATGAAGCTAGAGAAGATTTTATAAAATGACATTCTCTACTTTTTTTCTTAATAAATTCTGAACATGCCGGTATTTAGTTCATTTCGTAATGACATATGGATGAGCAAAAAATTTCACCCTACTTTGCCCATTTAACCGATACTAATACTAATAACGAAACTACCCATGTTATTCCACGTCTAATGGGACACACCGTACAAGCATTAAATAACCGCAGATCCGAATTTCAAATGAATCTATAGCTGCACAACATAACACGACAACGACTTAATAAAAAACTTACAAGTATTATTATTGTAACGTAAATTACCGCAAAAATTATGCAATGTTAGTACTATTATCATTTAAACATAATCATAAGGTTTCCTTATTTTACTAATAGTTGTTCTCCTAAAAACATCTTCATGTATACTTCATTACAAGCATTTATAATTTTTTGTAATGTAATGTGATAATATTCTTCATCGTTAGATCTTGTTTGGTAGAAAATATTTTCAAACTTCCCTTCAAGAAAAAGTCAGTGTGACAAGACGTGCATACAATGAAGGCGAAACCCTAGCAAACTCAGAAGAGAAAATGTAAACGCATACCTACTCGTGTTAAAAATAATTTTTTATTATAGATACAAGATTTGTTTTACTAATACTTCACTTCTCCTCTCGACCATTAACAACAACAACAACTTTAAAATCAATCTAAGGTACTAACGTGGATACAGTAATATTACAATGAACAGCCACACACTATCACCAAATACTTTTGTAGGTGGTTCTTGAGACCAATGAATAGTTGACCATCGACAATACTATAGCGCTTGTATGGAGATGTAAAGACTGAATATGATACTTCAATTCTAAAGAAAAGGAGCTATAGAACTGGACATATAGCCAGATAGGATTCCTTTAAAATCTCGGACCTTCACATCTCTACTGCACTAGGCAGTTTCATATTAGATTTTCAAAATAGATGGCTTTGAAGGTCACGGGACTCAAATGGTCGGTTGAGGAGAGTTAACCTTCTGGTTGTTATTTATTTTGTGGCTGCATTTTTTACATCTGCTATGTTAATATTGTAACGAATTTAGAATTTAGTACGTAAAAAAATTTATAGAAAGATCTGATAAGGGAAAGCGGCCGCGATAACGAAGCAAACGGCAGATAAGCGTTCGGAAAACGATAAGCCTTATTTGCTGGATTTTTCTAGAACTCGGAAGCGAGCACTATATAAGGCTGTCGCCTTTCCCTCGAGTCAGGCAGTCAGTCAGTCAGTCAGTCAGTGTAGTTAATTAGTAGTTAGAAGTCAATAAGTGAGTTAATTATTCGGTTGCAACAATATAGTAGCGACATTTTTGTTATGGTAGACGCACATTAAAATAAAAATTTTTGCTTTAGTAAATCCTCTAGATATTATGTTTTAATGCTATTTGTTAGTCTTGTTGTTTACGTCTCGAGTGTGTATATTTTGTGTTGTTCATTAGTACAAACTGAGCTTATTAGTTCCCTTTTATAAAAAGTTAAATTCAAAACAATTAATATATGTCAAACTACTATGTTAGCGCATTCATAACTATTAAACTTTATTAACGATTGAAAAACAACAGATATTAAAAATGCCACATTATTTCGATAAAAATTTGCTAACACTGGACCAGGTTTCGCATTACTGCATCGTCGGCGGCTAAACCAGCAATTTGTTTAGCCGTTGTTATGCTAAGATCCTCCATGGATCGCAGACTCCCACGAATATTCCATCTAATCCGGATTCTCGTCCAAAACTTCAATTAGAGGTGTGTTCAGAAGATTAAGCTGCTCGTTCATAAGTGTAAATTGACTAGATTGTAAATATCTGTGAATTTCTATGACTTCCAAGAAATAAGGTTTTTTAGTGTTATTACAAATGTGTAATAACTTCTACTGTGTTCGCGCATGTAAGTTTATGTTGTGTTTCTAATAGATGCTTTGCAAAATTTAATCTTTCTGGATGTTTATTTTTAAAGGCAGCAAGATGTTCGCTGTACCTAATATAAAATTACCTGATGTTTGATCTATGTAGACAGCATTACACTCAGAGCAATTCAATTTATAAATACCAGATTTACCAAATCGTGGAGTTTTCTCTTTTGCCTTAAAAATCATGTTACCTAACGAGTTATATGATTTAAAGCTAGGTGTCGTTTGAGATGTATGAGAAATTATATTACTTATCTTTTTAGAGATGTTTCCAAAATATGGAACAGCAAAATAGTCTGTTTTTGTGTTTGGTTGTGTAAGCGCCGATGATGCAGTAATGGGAAACTTGGTCAGGGGTTAGCAAATTTGTATTAAAACATTGTGGCATTTTTAATATATGTTGCTTTTTAATCATTAATAAAGTTTAATAGCTGTGAATATTAAAGAATTCCAAGAAGTAAGGGTTGGAAATGTCAATTTTTATGTTAGTGTTAGCGATGGCATGAAAATGCACTGTGAATACGTTGATTGTAAAAACGGCTTACCAATAGCTAAAAAAACAAATTCATTGGCGTCCAGATAATTTTAAAACAAATAGGAAATTATCGTGACAGGTCGTCTTATTCCTTTGCTTCAACCTGCATTAGACATTTTAGTAAGAACATCTGAGACAATTTTTAATCGTCCCTCATTTTCTAAAGGAATATATGCATGGAGTAAGAGCAGTGAAACATGACCTTTAGTGTTCCACCTAAAGTGCAAGGATTTTCTGATCTGTAAATACACGATTATTTTTATTACGTCGCATTTACTCTAAGGTTTACTTTTTTTACATTGGAAATCAAATTGCCTACCCTTTCTGGAAAGCCATTGCACAAAATATAGAAACCCAACTGCAGTGGCGTTCACATCAGGGGTATGGCAAACACCACAATAGTGCAAAAAAGTGAATTTTTGAATATTAAACCAAAAGAACTTCAATTCTCAAATATCAATGTTATAAAAAATACATTATCAATAAAAGAACTTTCGAATGACGTAATAAAAATGGCATTTTGATAGCAAAATATAATTTTGTGACGCACATAAGAGTAATTTCACCGATGGACGTAAAACTATTATTGGAAACTAGAGTTCAATTGATACAGCACAAACTCGGAGGGGGTGCCTTATATGATTCATGTTTATACGAAGAAAAAGTCTTATTTTGACGCCGCAAATACGCTCTTATAATTTGTGCATCGAATTTTGAATGACCCTGTATATTCATGTGATTTGTCTTTCTGTAATAAGAAGTAAAATTAAATTCAAACTATGTAAATAATAACTATTTATCATTTAAATTTGATAAAAACGAAAAAATAATTTTGGTCGATTTTCATATGTAAATACTTCTACGTACGATGTCGCGATGTCTAAAATGGCAGATTTTTTTCGTATATACTTCTTAATTTTTGATACTAGGAAGATAAATTTAATGCCTTTTGCAGAATTTATTTCCTTTCGCATTTTACGAGTCAAACGTGTTCATAATAAATCCATCACGGTGTATCGTATGTATAGTGGAGCCGGTTCGAAATCCAGATTTGATTATAAAAATTCGAAATCGTGTGATACAAGATTACCGAGTAATTCAGTAATATTGTATGACAGTAATATTATATTGACAAATGAGTTGCACATAAACATGGAGACTACTCGACATATTTTGCATGAAGAATTGGAAAAACACATGAAACAAAACATTGCGCTAACATAGGTAAGGAGTCCTGAATGCTTCCTGAAATGAAAACTGTTTCATTTGTGAGAATCCAGAATCTAAACTATGCTAATTACCCTTTTCGAAAAATAGTTCAGGAATGGCAAACACTTAACACATTATGTTATGAGTATGACCAGAATATCAAGAAATTTTTTATAAAATTACCCATTCTACTCAGCAGATTTAGAATCAGGGTATTTGTTTCTCTTGCCTAAAATACAAAATATTACAGACATAAAGTGATTAAAAGACGTCGGCCAGTCAATTATGAGAAAGGTGTAATTGGTCAATCAAGTGGGCAGAGTTCTTTTGAAGGCGTTTCCAGATTCTCTTCGAAAACCAGAACTTGTTATTATTAGAAATGGACAATATTTTGAATATGTATTAAAATTTTTGATAATAGGTTACTTGTACTTCTGTTTATTCTACCATTTTAAACATTTTGGCAAACACCAATGATAGTTTATCATCACTATGTATTTTCATTTCCGGCTGCTACGTGTTTGCGATTAGATTGTACTGTAAAAAAAAACTTTCGCATAAAGAAAAATATTTAGACAAGGTAATAAGTATTAAAGGATTAGTACTGACTATTAAGATAATGATCATAATAAACATAACTAATTCGCATAACAATAATATTAAAAGAAATATTTTGTAAATGTCAAATTTAGAGATATCTCCAATATAAAAATCTGAACGATTATGTTAGTAGAAGATGTTGTTATAAAACTAAATCACCTTATTAAACCTTCCTTAAAGAAGGGTTTTTATAAATTATTCCAAGAATTCCCTTTTAGTTTGTATTTAAATCCTTTTAAGTTCCTTGAAGACTTTTGCTTTAAATTAGAGATATCGCCCGTATTCGGCCAGAGGGTCGGAATCAATAAGTCACGGGGCAAACTTTAAATAAGAATGCAATTCTAATGGAGCATTCCGAATTCTTTAAACTAAAGCACGCTAAATAGTTCTGGGTCGCAGCCTTCTTAGTATTTATAGAAATGAAAATCAATATATTGGCAGCCTGAAATATGACCGCCAAACCGTAATAGTATTAGCGATGAAATCCTGCTAATTAGGCAAGCGAGGTTTTGTTGACAATCCTCGCTTTTGATACAAATGAGGTAGATAAAAGGAAATTATGGTTTTATTGAAAACGTTTTCCAACTTAAAAACAAAATTGCCACTCCGAACATGTATTTTAGAACTAAAAAAAATTAAATATCACTAAGGGTATGTTTATACTAGACACTTTATTCCTTACATTTCTCTCTGAGACAAGTATCAAATATTCTGACGGTGCACTTACACTAGACACATGAGAAAAGCTATCCAAGATTCTAAGCTGTGTAAATAAATCTCAAATAACTTCTCTCACGATAGTTGACACTTATGACACTTATGAGACAAATGTACGGAATAAAGTGCCACTCTAAACGCACCCCGAGAGAAGCTATCGAAGACTTATTTACACAACTAAGAGTTTCTAATAGCTTCTCTCAGGATGATTAAGACTTAATATATTTGATGTCAGAGAGAAATGTATGGATTAAAGTGTCAAGTGTAAACGCACTGTCAGGATAGTTGACAGTTATCTCAGAGATAAATATGCGGAATTAGGTGCCTATTGTAAACGCACCGTTACAATTACTGAATGAGAAAGTGGATGCACGTGCAAAGTTGTATTTAAATCATTTTCGATTTTTGGTTACAAAATGCAATTTCTTAGTGTTATCTTAATTACGTTAAGCAGAGCAACATTTCTAACAAATTGAATTGCTTAAGTCACAAAAAATCGTTCAAACAAATATCTTTACAGTAGTAGTAATTACGGTAGTCGCTTATGTCTCATTCGTAAAAAGAGTAAATTAATCTTAAATTATTGAAGTAAAGGAGGTGCTATCTAAAATTTGGGTTAAACTGAACCAATATGTCTGACCGCAATATTAAACCCAACTCCCAAAAAGTGGAGCCTAACCACTACTTTCCCCAAAGGGATTAATTTGGTCCTGCTTTAAATGCATTGGCCGGTATTAGCAAGTAATTCAGGCGTAATGGTATTCATCCTGCACAAAACGGCCCCGCTTAATATTCAAGGGACGTGGCTGGCGGAACACGATGTCGGAGGCTGAGGATATAAGATATCAGCTACTCCTTAGGATGATCCGACGCGTTGACAAACCAAACCGAAGCCTGATGATTAATGCAGAAAAGCCGCACGACCGCCAGCAACCTCGAGCTCTAGCGGATTACCTACCGGACATGCCTCATGATTTATTGACTTCACTTTGAATCATTGAGCATTCATATCTAGTAGGCAATCAATACGAAAGTTATGCGGCTGGAGCGATTGAATGCCGACTGGCTAACGCTTTTCGGTTAGAAATGAGATAAGTAATTATTAACAAACCTTTGTTAACTATAAACTATTCCGTATGCAGGTGAACTATGCAAAAAATTAATTACTAGTTTAGTTTTGATATCTTTCTCATGTGGGAATGGATGTAATCTCAGGAACCTCGGATAACTAGTGATCCAAGAAACAATAGTCCGTAATAAAATTTAAATATGTCGATATTATTATTAATAATAGTCAGAGGAGTACACGTCCTGTATTTGAGAGGAACCTGACCTAAGATATGTATAAAAGTTATAGGGACTTGAGATTCTTAAATTTGATTTTTCTCTAAAAAATTGTGTTTTTCTTAAATAAAAATTAAACTATTTGACCAATCTTCATCAAAACCAATGCGGTTCTATTCTGAGAAGTTCCAAATCGATAGAAACACGAATTACAAAAATCGGTCAAGAATTGCGACCTAGCGGGATATCGGACCTTACACAGAGAGGAGCAGTCGTTTTTTAGTGGCGAATTTTGGATTAATTGCAATTTAAAAATGTAGCAAAAAATGGCATTATAATCTAAGGAAAGTTCTTCTCTATCTAAGAAACTATACTACAACTGATTTGGTGTCAAATTAGCGAGATATACATGGTGTTACAAAAGTCCGGGCCGCTACTTCAGGAGCATATTCTACACATTAAAATATGAAAAATGTTGAAATGTTGAGAAAGAGTACCTTTTTTGTATGAAAAATGTTGCTTTTTACGATTATGGCACTTTTGTGTCGAAATATTGCAATACAAAAAAGTTACGGCAAAAAATAATCGCGGGCAACCCCCTACACACCACGCTACTGCTTATTTAAAAAATATGTTACATGAGAATATGCCTAATCCAATTCTTTAACTGCTTGCCCAATTTCATGACTTTGCTACTAACCGTTAACTTTTTGTAGTAAAAAAACCACTTTAGGAGCGCCATCTTTAAATGGTCATATCTCCGTTAGGAGGCAATTTAAAGAAAAAAATGTATTTCAACATTTTTCATATTTTAATGTGTAGAATATGCTCCTGAAGTAGCGGCCCGGACTTTTGTAACACCCTGTATAATCATTTTTTGAAAAAGAGTAATTTTTTTGGCATTTTCCGATAATAGAGCAAATCACGATTAACGCTCGTGATGTACAATAATCAAAACAGAAAAAACACAATAATCATTGAGTCGGTCATAACTAGAGCTGGGATTATATACAAAATGCATATAAAGTGCATATATGCATATTTGTACATGTTTCAATAAATGCATATGCAGTTTTTTGTAAAACTCTCGACAAGTTTTTTCTAACTGGAAGATACGAGCATGCTGCGTCAAAGTAGGGGAATACGTTCAGCTGCCGTAGAAAACTATGGACGGGACAATTCTTAGCGTTTTACATGGACAATGAAAATTTTTCCTTATCTGTATACAGTTTGTTCATCAAGAAACGTTCCTCGGTTTTAGGAAAACTATTGAAGATTTTTTGATTTTTACTTTTTAATTGAAACAACATTAAAAAGCTTGAAAGTACGTTAAAAAGCTTACAGCTCAACTACCTATTACAAATTCCAATCCCCATTGCTTTCCAGAATAGCCTAGCCCTCTTTGGGCATACTTTCTACTAACTTTTCAGCATATCCTAGAAGTAATAAGCGCCATATCTCTCCGATTTTTCGCGAAAGCTGCTTGAGGATGAAGACAAGTGTTCCTGCAAGCTTCTTGACTCATAACAGCGACAAACCCTTCTGAAGATTATGGAATAAACTGAGATTTAAGAAAAAAGAGCACGGTAACTCAGTGTGACAAACATACCAGAGGTGAAGCGTTTCTCCTCTGGTACGGTGTAGATTATGTTCAAAAATGTGGAAAAACTTATTATTCCTCCATTTGTTCTTGAAGCATGTCTGTTAGGAATTTTGAATTAATTCATGTTAAAAGATAACGATGTGAATATCACATGAAAACTCGGCTGCCACATTTCGAAATACATTATCTGTTTTTATAACATTTCTAGAAAAACGAATAAAAGTTTGAAGTCTTGGAACCTGAAAGCATTGTAGATACGGTGTTACTGCACACCATCTCTTCGTAAGTAGAGGAGATTTGAATTTAATTAGCTGCAAAGACCTAGGCAAATGAATATTATAATAATTGAACTCCCTGTATATAGAATATAATAAATAATTATTTAAGATCAAGCAGGAGTTTTTATTAAGAATGAATTTTTCTCCTAAATCCACAAATAAATAAGAAATCCCTCACCAGTACTCTATCTTGGGACACGTTGTGTATATAAATAAAATAAAATTATAAAAAGCTTTTCTAGATATTATATTTGAAAGAAAAAGTCTTTGTCTAAACAACTTGGCAGCGTTTACAACCAAGACTACAATTCTCCACAACCTGTTATTCAGGTTAATTGACGAAAAGGTCAATTTTAAAAATTTATGGATTCTAGTCCCGCGCCCTTTAGGTAATTAATTTATAAATATAAACCTAAATATTGCTTTTTAGGTACATTACCAAGAATAAGTTCGACCTCATTTTGAGAAAATATTACTTGAGATGTATCAACATTGGTGAGCTATGATATCGATCCTGAGACAGAGTGGTAATGTAAAAACTTTATTTCTTCATTAAAAATATTCTCGAATTGAACCAAGAGCACAAAGCGAATTATCCTATCGTATCAATATTGGATTTGTGCTGAATAATTTTTGTTCTATATACCAAATAATGCACATCCCGATTCGTTTGTTGTGGAGTATTTATTACGGACTTCGTTGAAAACGTAATGAAATCGAAGTATTTTCAAGAGACATAATGGATAACACGTTGAGAAGGGTTAGACAAGAGAATTCTCGCCTGTGAAATGTGATTGATGTTCTTAAAAAGGCCCTTCCAAAGAAGTACAGATCTAATGGATTACTTCGATTATTTAAAAGTAGCTGGTGAAAAGATTGACGCTTCCTCAAATAAATTTTTCATATGTATGCATCTAATGCCAACAAATATATATTTTTAAGTACAATATCGAATTTTGCTTGCTTTGACAACAAAAATGTGGTAAATTTATTTGTATTATTTAAAATAAAAAAGGTTTTATTCGGCCAAATTGT
Organism: Dastarcus helophoroides; assembly: GCA_028583605.1. Classification (NCBI taxonomy): domain Eukaryota; kingdom Metazoa; phylum Arthropoda; class Insecta; order Coleoptera; family Bothrideridae; genus Dastarcus; species Dastarcus helophoroides. The sequence continues at coordinate 9,562,689 of CM053326.1, forward strand.
CAGCTAAATTTCAGGGCACAATTTGTTTAAAACGTTGACAGCCAAGAGGAAAATTGGCCCCGGATGCCAAGGTATAAACATTCAAGACGAATTAAAAAAAAATGTAACTGTGACCTCTTTGTTGTATTTCATATAACTTGTTACAAACTACTACGTAATTTAGCAGTTGCAAAAACCACACTAACATTAAATTAACGTACGAAAAGTGTCTCTCAAGTGTTTAAGTCCGTGATCATAACTAATGAGGTACAACAATGTAATTTTGATTTCTTATAGTGTCAATGGATTCTATACACATCAGGAAAGTCAAACACTGTCCATAGGGAGAATGTTAATAAGAGATTTAACATTGAGAGCTAATAGTGGCATAGATGGGCGGTGCCTTGTATTCTCCTACATCGGTGTAAACAATTCAACCCAGAGTGCAGCGATCAATGCTGGTGGAGATTTCAGTCGTACACCATAGCTTCTAACGTATTTTGTTACAGGATTACTACTGGCAGCCAACAATTTTATTAAAATTTGTGTGCCACATGCTGTTTGTTCTTTTAGTCCGTTGATTTAATCAACGTCTGAGGCAAAATAAAACTGATATTCTTTGATAACCAAAATAAATAAACGAGATTTCTTAAACAAAATGAATAATAATTCTAATCAAGAATATAACATAATAACTCTTTAAACATTACAATATAGAGTGCTAAACAATATTCCAGTCTGTTGTAAAACTCTCGACGAGTTTTTTTCTAACATCTAAACTGGAAGATACGAGCATGCTGCGTCAAAGTAGGGGAATACGTTCAGCGGCCGTAGAAAACTACGGGAGGGCCAATTCTTAGCGTTTTACATGGACAATAAAAGTCTTTCCTTATCTGTATACTAAAATCAACTTAAAACATTTTTTTTTTTAATTTAACCATTTCTGTTAATTGTCGAAGTGTTGCAACTCATTAAAAATTTAACAGCATCACAACGCGATGGAAGAATTGAGAGACGTGGTGTGAAATGGGTCTTTTGTTAGCGCAATAAAGGATATTCTTGCGAGCTATCGGTTTGAATGATTATTAACACTTATTGTATAGTACCCACTTTATTTCCAAACTAAACTCGGAACACTACAACTGAATAATTAACTCACTTAGAGCAAGTGAGCACCCCAAAAACCACTATGTCGTCGATTTTTATGAAACATGGGTCAAATGAATGCCTATACCAATACTAAAAATATCCCCAAAAAATTTTGAAAAATTTTAATTTTTATTGTTTTTACAGGATGTTTAAATATATTAATTACTTTTAAGTTAAAAAATTAATTTCTCGGACACTTTTTAAAGAAATTTTATGAAAAATTAATGAGAGATTCTTGGTAGTTTATATTTTCAAATGAAATAAACAATTTTTGTAAATTTATTTATTTATCTATTCATTTATAATAATTAAATAAACAATTGAATTTTTAACAATGTTCTCATGTTTCGATTTTTTCAAATCTAGGCGCAAAATGTTCCTCGGACCTTGAACTATAAGAATCCGTAACAAAATCTGACTCCCCGGTAGTCATTTGTATATGCTATTTGTACATACAATATACTCCTGCGCTGTATGCAAGATGCAACCTGTCACGTGGCGTTCTCGTGTATAATCCGTAGTGTTGTTATTGTTTTGTGGTTTCGAAATGTACTAATCGTATGTGAAGAATTGTTAAGAACAGTTTGATACCCACGATGGGACCTATCAATGAGTGTTGTAATCCTTTGAAAAAAGCAAAGCACAATCACGTGCGATCGAATCTTATACTGATTCAGAAGAAACGAAACGCTAAGTTTAAGAAATTTACTAATTTATACCTGCGTAAATCATGTAAAAAAGCAGTCTATAAGCGTGAAAACGATTTGAATTCAAGTATCGATAGAAAAAGTAGTTAAAATGAAGGAATCTGAAAACGTTTGTGTGGGTGTATGTGAAAAGTAAATACTAAGCGGCCCAGAGGACTTTTCTGACACTGATAATGGAATTCTTGATCCGAATTCTCAAGTTGATGATGAACAAACGAATTTGCCGTGAATTAAGAAAATCAAAGATATTTTGAACGATTTTGTTGAACCACCTCTAAAGAAGCATCCCTCAGATCAACTTACAACAAAAGATAAACAATCCATCAAGACAATGATACATGATTTGATTGATGGATTGTTGATTCTGAATATTCGAATCAGATGTTTGTGAATGTTATCAAGGAGGCTCTTTCGAAAGAAGAAACTCAATCCGGAAAAATTAAAGTACTAACCACTCCAGCTACTGATTTCAGTACGAAAAAAATTCGTCGAGAGTTCAGTGTTTCACGTCGTATGGCGTCTCAAGCTAAGGCTTTGGCAGCAAATTCTGAATTTGTTTCGAAACTTCCGAAGAAAAAAGGAAAGAAACTTTCTGAATCGACACGAGAGAATGTAATGAATTTTTATCTTTCGGATGATACTAGTGGCGTGATGCCTTGAACATTTCTGTCGTCAAAGATGACCAAAAAATTCGAATTCAGAAAAGACTATTATTACTTAATATGAAAGATCTCCATAAACAATATGAATAAAAATTTCCAGAGGCCAAGACAGGTCTCACAAGATTTCAAAAACTCAAACCACCTGAATGCATTGCAGCAAGTCAAAATGGTACTCACAACGTTTGTAAGATTCATCAAAATATTTGACTCAAGTTATTGGGCCTAAAAAGAGAATTGAAAAAGCATGAAATTTCTTTCGTTGAAAAATGCGAATGATTGGATAAAAGCTTCAGTATGTGAAATTTCAACTCCTGCAAGCTTTTTATCGACTTGTCGCGTGTGCCCAAGTATACAAGTTATTATTGAAAGACTAAAGAAACAACTCCATGATAATAATATTGAAGAAATTCTCTACACTCAATAGACCAGTACTGGCAGGTATAGAACATTTCAATTTTTTTCTAATTCTCACAATTTGTTTTTCGATTTTTCATGTATCACCGTGAATTTCCATTTCAGATGTAACATCAGTGAACAAGTCGTGACTAGTAACGAATTTCTGAAATCTTTGGAAAAAGATTGGCCAGACCTTTTGAAGCATGATTTTTTAGCCAAGTCACAAGCTGCTTAATTTAATAAGAAGAAAGAATCGGTGTGTAATGGTGAATTCGTTGTTTGTTTAGATCATGATTCAAATGAAAGCCGATTGGTGGAACGTTTTGCAGATACTAAGACTGTCAATAATACACGACAGTTCCACAATTTTAATCCCGTAAATTCAGATAATATAGCTTGTAAGATATATTCCGAAGATGAAAAAGTTACAATCACCCGAATAACCAAAAAGATGTAAGTTAATTTCTCGGTGTACGTAGAAAGTACGCTCAGGCGCTCCAGCGTAGAGTAACCTTGTATCGAAAAAATTAATGCCGAGTTACAGAATGAGTCGGGGAGTCAAATTTTTTTGCGGATTCTTATAGCTCAAGATTCGAGGAACATTTTGTGCCTGGATTTGAAAAAATCGAAACATGAGAACATTGTTAAAAATTCAATTGTTTATTTAATTATTATAAATAAATAAATTTACAAAAATTGTTTATTTCATTTGAAAATATAAACTACTAAGAATCTCTCATAACATTTTTGTAACATTTCGTTGAAAAGTGTCCGAGAAATTAATTTTTGAATTAAAAGTAATTAAAATATTTAAAGATCCGTAAAAACAGTAAAAATCGAAATTTTAGAAAATTTTTGGGGCTATGTTTAGTATTAGTATAGGCATTCATTTGACCTATTTTTCAAAAAAAAATGACGACATAGTGGTTTTTGGGGGTGCTCAAGTGACGTGTTTTGTCTCTTATTGACTTCTAACTACTTACTCACTAACTACTACAGACTGACTGTCTAGTTGACTTGACCGCCTTATATGGTTTTCGCTTCCGGGTTCTAGAAAAATCCAATAGAAAAGGATTACCGTTTGCCGAAATGTCTGGAACGGCTTATCTGTTTCATTATCGCGGCCACTTTCCCTTATCAGATCTTTCTAGAAAATTTTTTTACGTACTAAATTTTATAATGTATAAATTTCGTTACAATATACATCATGTTCCACAATAACCCGCTACCAATTTTTAGCAAAATATTTTTAACCTTTCTGCCCTGAATATTTGCATATTCAAAATTTAATTTTTTCGCATGAAACCATCTATCACCATCTCAGTAACTCCTTTAGCAAAATTTAATTGGTACAAATAGAGGAAGCAGGTAGTTGTGGCAAATTCGCACTTTTCACACTGAATACGTGACCCTTATCATTATGTCCCGGTGGATGAAAAACTATTTGCAACGGTGGAAAGGAATTTTTCTTCCAAATCATGTTCTTTCTTACCTTTTCTTATTATGACTGGAATTCCCTCTGTCAAATCTGACAATGGAATGTTACCCTCATCGTTTTCATCGACATTATCTTATTCTTTTACTTCTTTATCTTCTTGTTCAATATCTAACCTAATTTATTCATCAACATTTAGTTCAACTGAAACTTGATTCGATGTCATCTTCTACGTAAGAATTAGGCAGAACTGATGTGGCAGGTGACTTTCTTGGCCAACTTGTTTAGATTTACGTAAAATTTATGGCAGGTGTGCCACCACCAGAACGACCTGTTGTTGACAATTCAACTTCAAGGCCTTATCACCAAGAGTAAAATTTATGAAAATTCGCACGGATAACACTAATACTATCATCTATGAAGCTCGTGCTTTACGTATGACCCAAAATAAGATCTGAATCTTTTCATAACGTAGAATTACAAGTTTTTACCATTCCACCCAAATATTTTAGATTAACACAATCTATGGTTGCACTGTTCACAACAACACAAATCCTCTAATGTAGAAATCTTGGCGAAGTTGTTATCTAGGCACCCTACATTAGTGACATTTGACAGTGAAAAAAGCAGATGCACTTGCTCACTGTATCTAGAACTTTGTAAAGCTGCCAGTGGCAAACGTCGGGGCGGAAAGGATTAAATATATTTAAAATGTGAGAAAATTTTAAAAAATAACATTTTTAAAATTTTTGGTATACTTCGAAAACCGTTTCAAATATTGTGATATTAAAAGGCCTTATAATTGTTCAATTTTTCCTGATTTATTAAACCTTGCATCTCCAACGGTTCCCGGTAGCCCAAAAAGAATAAGCTAAGTGGGGCATGCTGAATATAAAAAAATCAAAAGGGGAAATTTATGTGTAAACAGTAAGCAGTGTAATAATATTTGGAAGAGTTTCTTATGGTAGACCGTTAATGAAGACCACCACTGTAGTATAGACAAAATAGATACAAGTTAGATATGGCAGGCAAAAATTCTCTTACATTATAACGTATCGTTAAATATTTTAATATAAAAGTATCATAAATATCTTGGAGTTAAAAGAGCACAAAACAACAAATTCTTCCGTCGCTAAGAACGATGATATTAAAAAGTCGAGTGGCATATATTCCGCAATAAATCAATAGTTTTGACGGGTTTCGGTTAGATAGTGAAACAATCGCAAAGTATTGTTATCTGGCACAATATTTACGGGTAAATGAATGTTTTAGAAAAACAAATAACAGAAAGAAGAGCCTATGGGGGAATGTTGAATTTTTGAGCGAATGCGCTAGAGTATGATGGATCGTCCTTGTCGACAAGCATCCATCTCTACGGTCCTGTCATAAGTTCCACCGTTAACACGTTCCACATGATTAATGTTTCATGCATTAACATGTATATATACTAGGGCAAATTTTTTACTTCGAGCGAGGTATTCTTTTTAGAGACCAAAAAATTACATTTAAGGTTAATTCTGGTTATGCCAACAGTTCAGAGAAATTATGGCTCATAATAGACGTACTCATTTAAACTTAGCCATGCGGAAACGTGCATCGAAATTTAATAAAGAAATTTCATTTATTCGAGGGAATATCAGATCTGATTATCGATTATAAGATACATTTACTTCGCTTGATGTAATAGAATTCTACTGTAGATCCCCTTGTGAAGCGTACATTTGATAAAAAAAGATAACAGGTACAATTTTAAAATATTAATGAGCCCTAAAATCTAGCGCTTAACAGAAATAGGATTAATTAGATAGAAAAAACAAAATACAGTTACACCGCAGAAGACTTTGATCAAAGCAAAGGATAATTTTTGTGAAACTATTTTCCAACCAATATTTAATGATTTGCACTGCTGCTGCATTTACATCTCAGTTAGTGACGAATTTGCTTTCTATTTAAACGGACCCACGAATTAACAAAATTAATTACAGGTAAAGTAATTTTTTTACAACATTACTATAATGCCTGTTTAAAATTTTAGATACCATGTGACTTCTATATTAAATGTAGAGACAGAAGTAATAAATGATACTTTTATCAAAATTTAGAGTTTAAACCTAAATATTGAAATTTCGAACAATCAGAAGAAAATTTAAACTTAAGTTACAAAATCAAGTCGCGGGGTGTGCACTCTTGATCAGAAATAATAGGTCATATTTAAACCACCTTTTCTGCCAAGCAACCCTACAGAGCCGCACAACACCAAAGTTAAATGACGTGATTATTAAGACTAGTACACATTCGCAGACAAAATCGAGCAAATGTCTATAGATAAATCAAAAACTTTATCTCTAGATAGTCCTGAACAAATCTCAAAATGGTCCAGGGTCTAAGGACTTTGTCAGGTGCCACACCTGTCAAATTTAACTAAACTAATTTCGGAAACATTATGAAAATAGGATAGCGACCCGTGGAAATGCTGCTTGTTCACAGGGAGTTAGAACTAACCTCTCAAATGGGAAATAAATCATTTGTTGTAAGCAACAAATGATTTATTTCCCATTTAAGAAGTTCCAGATCAGCCGCCACATAAGCCTTTGAGCTAGGTTCAATTTCTTCACAGGATGAAACCGATAGTAGTACATCTTATCTTTGAGCACAGATACACGACGACCTGTATAGTGTCAGGATATAAAAGGATTTGAGAATATTTCCGCATCGTTGCAACCCTGATTAAATCTGCGAATGGTCTTTGGTAGTACCATTGTTTGAGCTAATTTATTGTTACAGTTATATTACTGCTGCCTTCAGTGAATTTAAAGTCAATTTTTGAGACTGATATTTTTGAATATAGTTTATTGATCTTGTACGCACGCTGACGATTTTTATTCGCCTAATAATTCCCTGAGCATTATTTTTGGATTTTAATCAGCAGGTGTATTAACCTGCTTTTCAGTTTTTTAATTTCGAGTTTTATTTTTTTTTATTTTACCACTTTCCGGCGGTCATCATTCAGCTTAAGTATTTTTGGAACTAAATGTTTCTTAGCTACAGTCATTTTTTTAGTTTGTTTGGTGTTAGATCTTATGGTTAAACAAAAAGGAAGATCATGCCTTAGGGTTTGTTAATTTAAAGCTGGGATGCACATAAATAAAAATGTGTGTTGTTGGTTGTATTTGACACAAAATGTTAGGTCCTGTTGCCGGTTCTAGTATTGTATTTGAAGAGTTTAGGACACACATAAACGGATTCGGCAATATAACTTATACCGTATATTCATCTTTTTGACGACGCTTAACGGTAGAAAAAAAAATCGCTAGGCAGAAATTGAAGTATTCACTAAAGTGATAAGATAATTACACCCCAATGAATAACAGGATGTTTGTCGTCTTAAGTGCTTTTCCTTATCATGAAAAATACAATTAGGATGGACAAACGGTGAGTAATGTCTAGCCTGGGATGATTGCTCAAAGTTTTTGTCCCGGGGCCCATTACAGCCCGGATGTTTAGTAGACGTTTACCATCAACTGTCCTAATTGCGTTTCATTTTAATGGAACTGCAATTGAGATAGACAAAAGCCTTCTAAGAATAGAATTCGTTGGGGTGGTAAATTGAATCTTAATGACAATCGCTTCCCAATAAAAGGCCTCGGTGGACAAACCAGGGGCAGTCCTGTGTCAGACACAAAAGGCCTAGCCTTTCCCGACAGTTTTGCTTAGTGATTTTTGAACCGACGGTGAACAGCAGTGCTATAGACTTTCAGAGTAAAAAACTATTTCGATTTTTTTAAATTTTTATTTTAACCAAATTTACGCGGCTCCGGTATCATAACAAACAAAATATCTACTTACGCAACTAAATAAGTGACCTTGGGTGAAGAATATGTTTTTTAAATTTCAAAAGACAACGCACAACACAAATTTTTATTAATATGGATCCAGCTTAATAAATCATGACCGTGAGAGTTGTATCGTTGGTTATTCTGAGCTTTTGTTAGATGGGAAAGATGCAGTGCAGCGGTGCGGTATTATATCGGTGTGAGCACCCTTACATGGTGAATCCTTCAGGACAATCGCGAAAATCGGCATTTTAGAGATTTTCTCGGAATGGCTCCCGAAACTGGGAGCCTTTATCATTTCAGTTTAGGATCAGTAATTTCATTATCGGTCTCTTCCAAATTTAGTTATACTCCGTTAAATGTTAATTACCATAATGACAATAGTTTTTAAATGTTACCTTCTCTATGTGGAACACACTGTGAGAAAGATATGGTTGATTTTTTAGATTTTATTTAATTATGTAATACAGTTATTATTTTGCTCAGTGTAGCGTTATCTACTTTAACTACTGAAATACAAATCTGGTTCCCTGAAACCAAGAAAGATTAAGTATCTCTCTGAAGATGATAGCTTGGCTCTCGAAATGCGTTGGAGCAACCTTTGTTATGTTTTTTAATCTTTCTTGGTTTCAGGGGACTAGATTTGTATTTCAATTTTTGAAGATAACCAAGGGCCAGTCTGTTCCAAAAAAAAAAAATAGTTTAAATATGATTATTTCTCCCATTTGCTTTTAATCTTATCTGATTTCAATCTTTTTCCATTGCTAATTTTAGGATTACAGTAGCCTTATCAAAGTTTTGTTCACTGAGTTCCCTAAAGTAAGTTCATTTAGTGTGATTGATATTTAGATGTTGATTCGATTTGAGGCGTAGAGTAATTTCCAATTAACCACAGTCACATTATTGGTAGTTCGCAGTTCAATGAGGTAAGCAGTGGCAACAGAAAACTACCTATTGCCCTTGCCACACCAGCGGGCTACGGGGGTTTAGTTACTTCTCTGCACTTTATGGTTTTTAGTTTCATATCGTCTTCTCTGCTCAAAACTGTAAGTTATTAAAGTAAGTTACCATTGAGGTCCCAAAGCCCAGCGTGTAACATATAAGAGCTCTTGAATACCATTTCTCGTTAACTGGAGGCTGTAGAAAATTTTCACGCTTTCTAGTGATACCCATCATTTGTCGCCTTCTAATTTCACTTGGTCATAGAGGAAAAATTCGACAACAAACGATTTCTTTCGCTCCAGATATGAAAGTTTAAAAAATTTGAAATACCACTTCTGGTAAAACAGGTTTTATTGCCAGGGTAGCTGCAATAAATATACTTGGAACGAGACATATTCTGCTCCTCTTGCGCTTAACTACATATTTATTTTTATGTTTAAATATCTCGGTAATAAATAAGTAGGTTACATATGATCATATAAACTTTTTTATTTCGTTACAAATGATATATTCAAAAGACTTGCGACACCGAGAAGGCGGGGAAGGGGCGACAAAAATTTCAGGGACTCAAGTCCCCGACAAAAGCCCGCACCTGTAACTTTGGAAACATTTCGTTGGAGAAGACTTAAGATCTAAAAAAAAGACCTGGGATTCGTTGCCGCCGTTGCCGTCCCTGCCTAAGACCTTAAAAGTGTCGTGCAATTCTGAAGCATTATTACTACTTTTTCGCGATTGTTATTAGCTCTAGCAGTTTAAATCTTTAGCCATTACAGACTGCTCTTGATCTACCTGTATTCCGCGGAAATACCTAGCATATATCATTCCTAGAAGCCTCAAGAATGCATTTACATAAGCAGCTAAAGTCAAGGATTTTTATACCACTGGGAAATCCTTCCAATCATTTTCAAGTGACTATAATTCCCTGGTAAATAAAAGCAACTTCTGAAAAATAAACTTTAAACTCATATCGGTATTTATTCAAAGGCAGTAAAGTTCGAAGCAATTCAGGTAAACTGGGGAGGAAACATATATTATTAAAGAATCGGAATATTTAAGAGAGTTCAGGTCAGGGAAGTCAAACGTGCCCGCCGGCCGAAAGTATAGGGCTTTTCCGGAGGGGATTATCCAAGCGACTCTATTTTATTTTCTGTATTTGTAAGCATTCGTTGGGACATTAAGCTTTAAATTAATGCAAACAAAAGCTAAAATGAAAAAGTTTCTTCAATTAAGCGGAATAAATTCGAAAATAGATTACGCCCAACTTGTTCCTGTTTTGCTTAATGCAACAACATGCCCGATAAATGATGTATAGTGTTTTGGAATTTACGGCCGCTGAATAAATTATCTCTATTCCATTTGGCCGAAAATGTGTGACGCATTTTGATATAGGGCAATTTATTTGTGGATTTATCGAAAACGCATTTATCATTGAACCACCCGGTTAGTTAATATTGAAATCGTATAATTTAACAGACTATTGAAAAAAGCTTGAGAAAGAAAAACCTAAACAATAATAATAGGAACAATAGACTCACTGTGATTTTTCATACACAAATTAAATACAGATAATTCTATTATAATTATTTAATAAAATATTTCCACAATAAAACTCAGTACATATATGTATTTTCCGCGATAGAATCATGTGGAGAAACTGTTATATTTCTTAGAAATTTCTCCCATTAGCTTGATAGCAAAATCAAACAGTATATAAGTCTGCAGTTACTAAATTGGCTTAAAACAAATATCAAATATCAAACAAACTATTAGTATCATTCATCGACAATGCACTAAAGCAAAACTGGTTTTCACGATTGAAAATATTCCAAATGTTGTGAATATTTGATTATTCTTTCCATTGTATTATTGTCAAATATAGTTTCCGAGTTATAAATATAACACTACTCCGATAAATGTGCTTCTAGGTAGGCACTGAAACTCTAATTTTGTAGTGGCAACAAAAAAAAGTAGTCAGATTTAGCTGCAGTCATGTGCCATTGCTGTGACGTTTCAAAGTCACATTTCTTTAAATCCTAATTGTCATGAACAATTTTTATTTCAGTAATAATTAACACTCCGTTACATGATTTAAGTGTTTGTGTTTTGTGACCCAGTTGTTTCTGCCAAAATATGTATTAATGAAATTTACTACTACTACAAAAAGTACCTGTGATTGCGGTATTCGGTCGCAGTCAGATACCATACTAACCAATGCATATTAACTCTATAATTCTAACAGATTTTATAACCCCTAAACTGTTAGGAACATCAATTTAGTCAAGCACATTTCTGGAACCTATATATTTTCAAACCTCAAGTCGCTAGACCACTTTTAAAATGTTTTCACTTCCGAAAAATAGCTTGTTCAGTTCAAATGTATGCAGGCTAGATCCAAGCTGACCGTAAATGCTCTGAATTATTCCGATTTGATTTAGAAACTTAATAGCAATTAGCTTCTTTGGTCTTACTGCGAACTTTCAAGGTGTGAGATTGTAAAGTTTTCGGAAGACGGAATTAGGTACTAGACAATGTTGTGAATTTCTGAGTAGTTCATTAGAATTTACATTATTATGGACGTAGTAACACGTATAACGTACACGCCTAATTTAACTGCTTGTGAAGATATAATGCAGAGAATGCCTGCATGCTCTAGATGTAACGCCCCAGAATAATACAAAGAGACCTATTATTCAGTTTCAATTCCCTAATCCTTCGCTTTTGGCCTCATTGATAAGGCAGAATTTCGAATATATAATCCTCTAAATCGGTGCAATTAATACTTGCATGACATTCGAAGGCTATTATCTACTTATATTAAGCAGTTGGGTAATTTTCTGACGATTCATCCGAAACAAGAGCTACATTCGGAAATGCCAGATCAGAAATTAACTCCAATTTTGTATTTAAAAAACAATTATGTACGTTACACTAATAATAAAACCTGTGTTACGCTATACTGAATGTTCTCGAAGAAATAGTATGTTAGTGTTAAGTGTTAAGAATTAGTTTTAATGCCTACTAGCTAGCCCTGGCGAACTTCGTACCAACTCAGAATTAATAAATATTGTATTAAATTATTATCTGAATTAAATTTTACTTTTAAACTATTTAATTGGCGATTGAAATTAAAAGTTCGCGCCAACAATCAGCTGATCGCAAGTAGGTCGCTTGCTTATAGCCTATCTTTAAGACTATAATATGTATGTAAACATTAGGTATCTCCTGTGAATATTTTCTTATTTTACCAAGCAGTTTTTATAATTTTCATGTAATTGTATGTATATTAAGAGGACAATAACTAGGGTAATTAAAACAAGCCGACTGTTTATACAAATTATAGTGGATTTGGAGAAAAAGCTTTTATGTTCTGGAAGAGGAGCGAGATAGATTGCAGTGCATAAGCATCATAATCTTGTTTTTACAGTTCTACTTCTGTATGGAATAATTGTTAAAATGTAAATTCATCATTATAACCTCAATCCTCAGGAATATTATTTTAATTTACTAGAACAGTTTAACGTTCTAAAAGTTGTAAGTGACGAATCAGTTAAATGTAAAATTTCCTGAAGTTCTAAGTTATTTGAAGAGAACTAAATAATTTCTTAGAAGGCGTAGTAATAATTAACACTAGTTAATTTTGTTATTCAGTTAAAGACTGAAAATAGAAGTCATGTTTATTATTGGTCTATAAGAGGAGAAAATTTAAAGTAAACTAATAAGGATTGAATTGCACATTACATCGAATAAAATTCATTTGCCCATCACGATAGCATCCACCTATTCCTAACTACTGAATTAAATTACTACTTTCAAAAGTTATTTCTCAGATGCTTTAACTCCCTATATCTTACTGACAAAAGTAATAATTCACAACTAATAAACTGTATTAACATTAAATGCCACAATGAATATTAAAAAGTCCACGATATTTCGACAAATAATTGATATGACTGGACCAGAGTTCGTTTTTAGGACAAGTAATCAGCCAAGAAGGATTCATTTCAGTGATGAATTTTAAAATTTGATTACCCTTACCATTGTGATTCAGCAGCATAGACAGATGTTTAAACTAGAATTTAAGTACATTCTGGAATACTTCTAATGTTTGGAAATTATTTAAAATATTAGTCACATAGTTATGGTATCGTAAATGTCCTTCTTGACGAGAAATGGAATAGCTGGCTGTAAAACTATATTTAAAGTTGATAACATTTAGTAAAATATATCATTAACTTGTCTCAAGCAATAGACATGTTACCGAAGAGAAATAATAGCACTGTATATGAAATATCATGTTTTTTAGTTTCATGGAACAAAGAATGTTACCAAGAGCCTTCTAAATATTTTCTCTTGTATATTTTTGTGTAACGTAGCCATAAACAATGCCAAAAATCTTTGATTTGCTTTTTATTTGATTTGAAGTAAATTCATACTTTGCAATAATGAATAACTAAATTTAAAAAGTCTATAAATGTAGGTAGGTATAAACAAATGTCTACAACTACTTTAGGTACTTAGATATAAACTAATCAAAGCATTCACTTCTGATTCTAACTACTCAACTAATCGAAAATTGAACGCTTATTATGGCTACATTTACAAAGCAAACGCCATATCAAAATGTAAACAAGCTTGCGACCTACTAGCACTAGTTCTAATTGTTGCCACCAGAGGGGGGGGGTGATCCTTAGCTGGAAATGCCAATACGCTCGCACATAGGCTCTCTCTGGAAACTGGTTACAACACATTTTCGGCTAGTAGAGGTTGCGATAGGTTTCTGTCATGTTATTGTTATTAATCAAAGATGGCGCTATACACGAATTGCTTATAAAACATGTTTTTGTGAATTTTTTTCAATATTTTAGTCTTTATTCTGCTATCTGAGGCCAAGACAAATGAAGCCAACATTCTAAAAATCCGTCCTTGCGTTCTGGAGTTATAAATGGTGTAACTAATACGACTTTGTTTTACATACAGGGTATCTACCTAGTGGGGAATAGTAAGATATCTAAGTGGTAGAAGTTACGTAACATTTTACGAAGTAATTCCTCCTCTCTTTCAAAGCCCTACAAAATTAAAATATGGCGGAGCATTTAATAAAAGTTGTAGATAATTAAGAGACCCACTCAACCACAAAAAAATAAGAAGTTTTCCTTTTAAAATAAGCGAGTTTTGCCCATTCAAATTTCTCTAAAAGCGAATTAATTTTTTGATCAGCAGGTATGATATTTTAAAAACCTAAATAGGAGATTAATTAAGCAGCTACTTGTGAATAATTTCTGTAAAAATCATTTGTCTATAATGTATATCGTAGCAATAATAGATTTTTATACACTACGAAGTAAAATCAAATAAAAAATACAGGTTATGATTAAAAAAGTGAAGTTGGTGCCTGTAAGGCTCTGGAAAAGGGGAGCAATTGCTCCTCAAAAGTTTTCTGTAACTTCATTTACTACCGAGATATCTTACCATTCCGCACAAGGTTCATACCCTTTTTTGGTGGAACGGACTGGTCCTTGGTTATCTTCAAAAATTGAAATACAGAACTTGTCCTGTCGAAACGCGTTAGAGCAACGTTTGTTGTGTTTTTTAATCTTTCTTGGTTTCAGGGGACAAATTCTGTATTTCAATATTTGTAGATACCCTGTACATAGATAAAGCATGCCACATTAATAGATATCACAAAGTTGAAATATTTGGATAGCAACTGATTTTATTGATGATTTCCAGATAAATATATATTTTAAATAGATAGCTAATTCTGAAACACAGTCAGCAATATGTTTTTAATTATATTTACGTTTTCATCAACATTTCATTGAGAAGAATATTAATTGAATGTGCGCTTTAATGATCCATTTAATGGTTATTTCTCTTCGTCCATATACAGCGCGTTTTAATAAAAACTATCCATCCTAAATAACTTTTTAAACCGTCATTTTTAGGATAACACGTCAATAAATTTATACTGGGGGACATATTTTCCCATATTTACACTGAGTGTAGCTGTCATCCCTGTGCCCCCAGGCCAACCCCTTCTATTTTTTTAAGTAGGACACCCTGTATTTTCTTCTCTTCTTCTCTTTCTTCTTTCTTGACGAGTAGATTTTAAAAATGTATATTCTTTGGGGTTTATAGTGAACAAAAGGGAGCCTATCATTAACAGTATAATGATATTTGTAAACCATTTCACACATGCAGCATAAATTGTTACAAGAGTTTACAGTATCCAAGACTGGATTGAAATGCAAGACTAGAAAATATTTTTAAATTTTGCTTTTCCTGGAAAAGAGCAACACATAAAAGTATGTAACAAAATTGAACAGAATTGATGCAAATATTTATGTAAATATGGTTTATGGATGTGTGATTACAAAATCAGAAAAAGTAGTCTACAACAAGAATACGGAAGTGGCTCTTTTAGGGATAGCTGTTTTTAAACGCTAGCAGACTAGAAATAACGATAACAGCAGAGATAGACGAAAATCTATGCGACAATTTAATTATGTTTCAAAATGATAAGGCACATTTCAATCTGTTTGCACGTAACTATCTAAGAGAGAGACAGAAGAAGTGCGATTATGGAGTGGCCACCTATGTCACCTGATTCGACCTCCACGGATTGCTTTTTGTTAGTTTTATTATTTAAAGACAAAAATCTATGCAACACAACCAAAATCTGTGGATAAATTACAAAAAAGAATTATTGACGAATGTGTGTGCTACACATGAAAATATGATAACAAGATATGCTATAAACAATAATTGAGAATAATAAAAGAAAAACAACTACTAATCTAAAATACTTTGGGTACGGCTTCTCAAAAGTGGTGCATTTTAGGCACATGTTATAAATATACATACTTTTTTTTTGAAAGCTATTTTCAAATAACTAACTTTTTTCTAAAAATCTCTAATAATAAACCAAAATAACTTTAAGATGTTGATTTATAATTTGCAAATTTTTAATAACAGTACTTTGCAGCAGCTAAATAAGTATCAGGTGTACAAAAGTCTAAAAAAACTAATAAATCTTAGACTCCATTTCATATATATATATATATATATATATATATATATATATATATATATATATATACAGCTACGCAGGTGATAGTAAGCTTGTGTCATCTTTTCTCTCCGACAAACCATTATCTATCGCTGCTTCAGATCGACTAAGGAAACAGCACAGCCGCAGTTTTCTGTAAGAAAACATCAAGTGACAATGCAACAAACATACTAATGGACGGTAAAATCCTTCCGATGGGATCTAATCTATCTATCCTAGGGTGAATGTGAGCACTAACTTCTTCTGGGATGATCATGTGCGCGCCATTGCCAAATCCGCCTTTCAGAAGCTAGGCTTTCTTTTTAGAGCTAAAAAGTACTTCACATCTCATCAGCTATTATCACTATACAAAGTTCAAGTTAGGCCAACACTAGAATACTCTTCTCATGTTTGGAGTTTAGCTCCAAAACACACTTTAGATGTCTTGGATTCAATTGATGACGAGAGTCTGACGGATTCTCTCGAAACACCAGAGTACAGGCGTATGGTTGGTGACTTGCCTCTTTTCTACAAGTACTATCATGGAAGATGCTCGCAGGAACTAATAGGATTAATCCCCCCAAGGGCAATATTCTTGAGGCGTACTAGACAGTCGGAGACAGCAAATTCCTGTGCGGTGCAGCTTGACACAGTGAGGACTTCTGTCTACGAAGATTCTTTTTTCTATAGAACTTCCAAGTTATGGAACTTTTTACCGAAAGGAATTTTCCCCAATAATTACAACCTATCCTTGTTTAAGAAGGCGGTTCATCGCCATCTATCCTTGTTTCCGCATCCTACTCGCAGTGCTTTGAAAGCATAATAGGGTTACCCTTTGCGAGAGGATTAAACTTAAAAAAAAAATATACTGCATAAAATAATATCAAAATGAGGAAGTTTCATGATTAGGTAAAGGTGTATTATTACTTTATTATTTAAATGAACATGTCTAATAATACTTTATTATAAAATTTATATTATCAAACCACATATTTAATTTATTACAAAATAAACATAAGAAATATACACGAAAATATAACGATCGCCGTATCATTGGATTCATTATTTTGAGATTTTCAAGACATTCGTTTTCCATCTTTTTGTAAATTAAACAGTATTATGCAGAAATATAAAGAAATGTCCAAGTCGTTAAAATTCTCTTTGAGGCTGTAATTAATCTCTCCTTTATACGTCTTCAATATCGCTTTGGATTTTTAAACATTTTTTTATAATTTACTAATGCTTAACTTGATTCCTTTTAGCAATAGTCTGACGTCTTCCCCTCAGAATATAAAGCAACCCTGATTATACTTTAAAAATATTTTGTTTGGGCGCAATTTCAATTTCCTGAAAATACATAAATCCCGAGCGCCACCTGAGGTGCGTATTAAAATAACACGATGCACTTGCGAAAAGAGGAAACGTGTTTTCATTTTCATTTTTGTCGAACTCACCTATATTTATTCCGGCCGGATTATTGTTTGGGTGGGTCCATTAACAACTTTAGGGTCAGCGGAAATGGAACTTTAGATTTTCATTCTGACGTTAATTTCCGGTGCATGTGTATGTATTTCCTTTAATCTTTAAAAAAAAGATTGAATGATGTATGGTCGTTGTGTGTGACTGGTTGAGCGGAAATAGAGTGAATTTTTAAGCCATATACATTTTGAAATATACAAGAAACCTTGCAGGATATTCCTGGTAATTACAAAATATTACACATAAAATTCTCATTTTAATCTAAGGCAATTCCTCTTCGAAAACAGTTTTTCTTAGATATATACCTAACACTTCTTAGCATCTTCTTTTTTTCTCACACTGATAATTTAACATGTTGCTAGGAAAATAATTTTACCAGGTGTCCCAAAATTATGTTCCCTGTTCCCTAATGAAAGCCGGTGAGTTCGAACTTCATATTCGGTTCATATAATCCAGTTCAAAAATGCTTTCCTAAGAAGTTTCGTCTGTCAAACTAACGCGAAAAAATATTTTTCATTTACTCATCTGAAAACACTATGTGTACTTGCTCAGTGACTTCACCGAAAATGCGCTTTCCTATGCGCCCGTACAAAATGTGAAATCTAAATTTTGAAAACAAGGAAAAATTTCTAGGAAATGCCTATATTTTCAATTTTATATTGAAATTTAGAAAAAAATTGCAACACGCAGTTTAGTTTAAAACGGGATTTTTAGAAAAAGTCAAAATTTAGAAAAAGAAAACCTATAACTTTGTATAAAAATTGTAAAATTTCCAGAAAACATGTCTCAAACGATTTGGTACAAATCATTTAACGATATTCTTTCGTAATAAGTAACTTAATTTAATCTCATATTATTAATAATAGTTAACAGCTCAGTAACTAACAAAAATTGTTATGTTAGACTAAATGTGGCGCAATTTTTTGCGAATATCGACTATTAGAAACTGGGCTGCTTAAACATCAATTTCGAGTTACTTTATGACAACTCTATGCATTAGTAGTTCTTTGTTTTCTGTTTCTTACCCCCCACACATTTTGCGAGATAAATGTGCCCAAAATTTTCAGTTGGGCGAGTCTAAGGTAAATTACGAACCAAACCAATTTTGTGCTTTCCTGACATAATGGCAGGATGCCAACTCAGCTTAAAACATTAAATTGTCTCCAAAGTGATGTTCGTATGCAAAATAAACTTAAGTTTGGTCGGATATTTTTTAATCTCTCCCCCTCCCTCAATTTTTCTCTCTGTCTGTCTCTCTCTCTATCTCTCTCTGCGCTTTAAACTTTTCACTAGTCCTTTGTTTCCCCAGACGATAATCACAGCGGGGGCCATTTGGTTCAAGCCAATAAATTTGTGATTTGCTAAACTGTTATTTATACTAAGTAAAATTCGTTTAAGGAATTTTTTTACCACAAGAAAATTTAGTTAAATATGTTGTGCCGAAGCTTTTAAAACATACGTTATTGCTTGAAGTTTTGAAACAGGAAGACACACTTATAGGGAAAGTAATATTCTGAGGTGGGAACAATTTACGCTAGATCAATTAGAAGTTTGCTGGCCCGAGGCTGGTCTGAGGCTACGCCTGGGCTTCTGGCAGCGGTGCGTTTCACCGCCTAACTCTCGGATATCTACGTCACTGCATTGATTTATTCATTTTTTTGAGTGAAAACTTTTTTAGGCGCGTTGAGCGATATTTGATTGTGGAAAATCTTACGGTTACGCATCACCCACATGCTAATGTTGAGTTACCAATCTGCTCTAATGATAATATATGTGGCTATGAGTAAGACGTGTAATAGAATTAAAAATGTGCGATCGATACCTGGGATTAAACAATTGAACCTGGATCCTACTACGCGAGAATCCACCGCCTTACCAATTGCGTTATACTTTCCGCTGACAATTTTAAATTTTAACTCGCATTATAACATATCCATACGCCTAAAATATATGTATAAGGGGAAATTCAAGGAAAATTCAATGGGTGTAATCTATATACTGTGCAATATCCAAATTGGGGTTATTTTCATTATTATTATTTCTAACCGTACAGGGTGTTCACGAGAAAACTATACACCTTTGAAATGCTGTATCTCGGTTATTCTGCATCCTACTGCAAATTTAAAAAAATTGACTTACATGGTCTTTTACGGCCATTCTTGCTATGCCAGCAAAAAACAATTGCATATTAGGTGAATTGCAGAGTTCTGCAACTAATTTTTTAATGGCGTACCCTGTATATTTTTATACATTTCGATAGTGCTTTCCATTCTGATTTCGGCAATATGTAAATTTTATTTTTTAGCTTCAACATTTTTCTAGAATTTGACAACAAAACATTTTAAGTCAAAATTAATTTTGTTTGTAAAAGTAAATTGGACTTAAACTGTAATTACGTAAATTGATCTTAAAAAATTTAAATAAACATAAAAGAAATACCATGAGAATTTAAAACGGTAAAAATATAATAAAAAGTATGACAATAAATAATAACAAGGAACAAGTAACGAAATATTCCTTTAAATATTCTAATTAACCTTGAAAATAAGAAAAAATTCATATTCGTTTCTAGAGAAAATTTTCTATAGGGCCTCCACCGTTTTAGATACATAATTGATATCGCTTTCTTGAGTCACGAAAAAATTTTTCTAATATCCCACTTCCATTATTATTGATTTTATTAACTTCATATAAAATTTTGTTTTGAGTCTCAGCAACCGAATCATTTCTCTATTTATAGACAATGTTTGGTAAATGTACCCACATAAATGTGTCCAGTGGCATAAGGTCAGGGCAATAAGCAGGTCATGCTATAGTCCCATTTCTACCTATCCTCTCTAAATAACGGTTACTTAAATAATTAATAATAACCTGAGAAATATGACATGGTGCACCATGTTGTTTCCCTATAATAAGAGATATTCTAGCACAGGAAGATCTTTCAATAGATTTTTAACGTCGTCCCCTTAAAATTTCCAAGTACCATTATCGAGTCGAAGTATTTTGTATAATATTGAACCTATCATTTTTTTTGCGTAATATAGCACATCAAATACCGACTGATCGGCTTCCCTGAGTTATAACGTACTGGAAGACATGATGATTTTCAGAAACCAATACCTACAATTTTCTTTACTGTAAATGCCAGAAGTCCGAAAAGTTGATTCGTCAGTCTATAACATTTTGTCAAAAAATAGACGTTTTCTTCCAATTTTTCCAGCATATTCTGTGCTGTGAAAAAGTCTTTGGACACGTGCAGATATTTCGTAACTAAGTATATGGAATAGAAAAAAATTCATATATTTAAGTGCAGTTTAACTAGAAGGCAAGTTTGCAGTTTTTTCTAAAATATATCGCCCAAATGCACGCCATTATTAAGCAATAATAACAATAAAATAAATTTCAGCAAATATCGACTAATCCGCGAATGTCTGTAAATAGATGCTCGGAGTTTTAGATCATTTCTTGTTTGCATAGAGGGATGAAACAACTAATTATTGCTAATCGGTATTATAATATAACTTTACAAATGCATATGCTGTTTATGGAAAGCAAAAAAAGTTCATGCAATACACTAATCTTGATAATATTAGAAATCCATGCAAAAGTGCATTTGACATTGTGCAGAACAATTTTATAGAATAAATTTATTAAAATATGCCTTTTGGATAAAATAGCTGTCACTACATTATACAAAGAACGATAATCTGCGTACAATGTACCAAAAATTGAACATTGAGGTATCTACTGGAGAATATATTGTGACAAAATATTTAAAAAAAAAATGTATAATCGAAGGCAAAAGACAAAGTGGATGCCCTAATAAATGAACACAACATCCAGTGCATTATTTAAAAATAGCTACTAACGCAATAGAAGATCAAAGTATCAAGAGCTCAGTGAAAATTTATACAATGCGCAAGGTATTGTGGGCTCGTCGTCAACTTAGTGTTGACTTGTCAACTGTTCATAGGGAGCCACTGACAGTAGGCCTACGCGGGTGCGTAGTTAGGCATAAATCATCTCTTCGGCCTTATAATAAACAAAATCGACTAAATTGTGCTAGAAAACACGAATACTAGAGTCACAAACTGAAGTCATATCTTATGGACGGACGAATCCCAATCTCAAATATTTGGCAGTTCTCAACAGCAATATATCATTAGAAGGATAGGTGAAACTTACCAGAAGTAAGGTTTGCAGCCTAGCATCAAGCATGGTGGAAGCAGTAGCGGCTGGTAACTTTTTGACAGAGAGTGCGCAGATTCAAAAAATATTAATAGTTAGGAGTTTAGGTGACTCCAGTGCCGTAGCAAGGTATTAAATTTAGGAGAAATAAAAGTGATATAAAAGGTGTAATACTTATTAGTATTTTTACGAATTAAATTTAATTAAGCATTTTATAACCTCCAAAATATTTTCGGGTTATCATCCCTAAATTATATTCATTGAGTACAAAAAAAACATTATCGACATTTCTTAGCCCCTTTAAAGTACTCTGTACGGTTGCTACTGCATTTGGAGATAAAATGTATATTATTACAAAGTTCTAATTAAACTACAAAAACACAAAAAAGCTTATTTCCTATAAACAAAATCAGCTCTACGGTCTTTTAAAGAAAAAAAGAGTTCTATTACCTTATCATCAAAATTGTCTATAAAGATTGCAATACAGAACTTGTCCCCTGAAATCAAGAAAGATTAAAAAACACAACAAAGGTTGCTCTAACGCATTTCGACAGCCAAGCTGTCATCTTGGCTGTCGAAACGCATTAGAGCAACCTTTGTTGTGTTTTTTAATCTTTCTTGGTTTCAGGGGACAAGTTTTGTATTTCAATTTTTGAAGATAACCAAGGACCAGTCCGTTCCATCAAAAAAAAATTATCTATATCCTTCACCATATTTTTGTTGATAGGGCATCATCGCTAATGCATTTAAACGATCATTGTTCATAGTATTGCGTAAGAAACTCTTAATTCTTTTTAGCGTCGAAAAACAGCGCTTCTGATTCTGCAAGTTGTCATTGACGTTGTTAAAATTATATTTAGTAATTTTACCGTTTCAGAAAATGTGTCAGTTAAATTATTTTCTCAGATAAATGAGAATAAATTAGCGGCACCAATAATATCAACAAAATCCGGTCTTGAATAAATAACTTTTCAGTTCTGTTTTTAATCGAGGCGTACATACGTGTCGATAAGCAGAAGCCACAGCTTCGAAAATACTAACTGGAAAAGAATCTGCAAATCTTTTAGGTAGTTGATTGTTAAATAGTTCAGTAGCTACAATGTGTTCACGGTACGAACATCTCTCCTTTATTTGTATTATGATTATGTCTCAGATTTCTTTGGCATACACACTTTTTTGTAAATTATCATCACTTCTTTTCCTTCTTCTGGTTGGAAAGTTTGTATTGACGTGTTTCTTAATGTCTTCTGTTTCATTTATAATGGTAGAAGTGGGGATTTCAAAATTAATTATGACCTTTTGCAGCTGAATACTGTCTTTAATTCTCGACAGAATTTGATTATGAAGTACCTCGACATGTGGAAGAATTTTGTGAAACAACGTCAACCAAAATATAATTTCTGTGTCTTCTAAAGTTCTTCTGAAACCGGAAGCTTTATTTAAAGTTGCACCATTTGTACACATTTGTACACCATTCTTCTATTTTTTTCAAATACTTCTGTTAGCTCTTCTCGGTTTTCATACACAGCATTTACTGTTCTAATATTATAATTCCACCGAGTTCCTGCCACCTTGGACAAGCTCTGTTTAACAATTTCATCTAAGACATCCCATCGATTAGATGAATTTGAAAAAAAAAGCAGGAATAGTCGATAGGTTATTAAAAAATACACGAACTTTGGAATGTTGTGATGCTCCTTTCTGCATTATAAGATTAAGCTGGTGAGCATAACAGTGAACATAATGGGCATACGGATATTTTGATTTAATTTGAGTCTGCATTCCGTTTATAGAGCCACTCATAACGTTTGCATCATAGTAAAGTTTGTGCAATTTATTTGTGAGGTGTTTGCAAAATTAAAGGGTCCAGTTCTTCTTGGATACATTTTGTTATGCCTTTAGCGGATTAGTCTTTAAGTCTCTTAAATCTCCAAAAGTTCTCACAGATTGTCCCATTACGTACATATCTAAATGTCAACATCAACTGACACCAATTAGTTACGTCTGTAGTTTCGTCGCATTGAACAGACATACATTCTGAATCTCTAATTTGTTTACTAATTTCATCTCTGCAAACCGCCAGTATAGAATCTAATATTTCATTTTGTATGGTTTTTGATATTCCCTGAAAAACGGTTGCAATTTTTAGATGGTGCTGAAGGGTTACATTCAATTCAGCGGAAAAATAGACAAGTTCCCTAAAAATTCCACGATTTTGTGACTGTTCACTTTCATCGTGATCTGCGCTCATTGAAATATGATGCAAAATTTTATGCAAGAAATAATTCGTTTCAAAATATAATGGTTTTTTCTAACTTTCTCATTAGGCTCGATTTTATGTTGCCTATGAGCAGAATTAAATTCAGCTATAACATTGACTTTCCCAAGTAAAGCGAACACTATGCAATCATTAAGCCTCGGACACATATAAGCGATTGCGATAGCGTTCACCATCACGTTTGCGATGGCGATCAGATATGGTTCTAGCAATCAAATGCAGTCGACCACACTTGTCGCGACCTGTCAGCGATATGCTTTGACCTTGCAGCGTTTGATCGCTTATCGACGACGATATAGGAGCATTCGGGATTAAAGGCTGCAGGTTTTGTTTGATTGCAGATCGTGTGCTATGAAAATTGAAGAATATGTTAGATTTAACAAGATTTTTTAATGAAGAACGGAAAATTAGATGATGTTTTATTATATTTAGCACATCGTGACTGTAAAAATGTTTGCATTAAAAATAAAATGCCAAATAGCGAAATATATGAAATTAGGAAGTCGTGATGGGAAAATCTTAATGACATATTGTAATATAAGTACTGTGATGATCGACCAACCGGTTGTGACCATAACCAGTGATTGTATGTAGTTTTTCGAAACTGTCGAATTTTGCTCATCTTTAAAAATTTTCGAAGAATAATTTACTTTCGATTTTCGGACCCAATTTGTCTACGTTGTGTTTAAAATTATTTTAGTCCAATAAGTTGTAACCCCAGCTCGTAGAGTCGACAGGAAAGTGTTATCAAATTCAAACAACAATTGACCTCAACATTTTATTACAATAGGTCAACAAATAAATCAACAAAATTTCAAGTTTGTGATTTTCAAGTGTTCTTAAATATAATACAACAAAATAAAGTGAACCTGTTTGTTTCAACTTGTTTAAATTTGCTGGACACAGATCCGAGAGAAATATTTCTTTAGAAAATTAAGAGAATTCATTAAGCACAAATAATCAGACATTCTTTGTCTAACTCTTTCGCTCGTATATGGTGCGTCGGTTATTAATTTCCCAAAGTTTATTTTAACCCTAATAATCGCAATATTTTCCCCAGCTGGGCCATTTAGTTTGTACTCGAAGGTTTTCAAACCAAATGCAGCTAACTTTGTACCTGATTATCGGTGGGTGTTCGCTGGTAAGTTTGTACACAGAGGTTCTCAAACTATTTTCAGGTGTCTGTTTTTTTTCCCAATTCTTTTGTGTTTTTGTCGCTTCTTAATTCAAGCATACTTCACATAGCATACAGTTTCCTGTTAAAGCTTTGAGCTAACAATATCCAAAGGATAATGCTACGAGAAAATGGAGCTCAAGCTTGGAAATGAAGTTGTGATTTATCGTAATAAATCAAATTTATAAATGTTGATTCAACCTTACAGTTCTCTCGTTCTCTCACGCTTTCTTTCTTTCCTTTGTTAACTTGTTCCTTTGTTTGTTTTCTGTTTTTCTCATACCAAACTCAATCACTCGAACTTAAACCATTGTCATAAAATAGATTAGAAATATTGTTCAAATTTCGTAGAAACTTTCTGAGCAGAATTTGCCCTTCCAACACTACATCTACTTCTACGGCTACTGTTCTAATAGAAGGGGCGTTTTCTGGCTTAGAAAGTGGCTAAGCTTGACTTAGCACAAAAAAAAACATTTAAATTAAAGTTAGAAACTGGCAAGAAGTTCTCATTTCTTTCATCAAAACATCTCCCTAACGAGTGCTGATGCTGATACTGCTCGTTCACCTACGTTAGTACTCCCCATTTGTCAACAGATCTATAAGGCTCTCTTTGGGCCAGGTTGTCTTGTCCTATATTTTTGGGATTCCAGCAACCTACGAAGGAGAATCTGCGAATAAGGTAGCACTAGGTGAATACACCAAAACAAGAACTAGGTAAGAGCTCATTGTGGCTTATGCTTCTAGGATGTTAAGGTGTACAATGCCCACGTTTCTAGAACTTGCAGAACACCATCAGTAAAACCTAAATATATGTGTCTGCTGCCAGTTACCGGACCTTTGTGGTGATGAACACTAACATCGACCTTAAGGAAATGAAAATGTTTGTATGAAGCGAATGCGCTTTATTTCCTTTTCGTTTTCTTGTCTTTGTATTTTTATTTTGTTTTATTTTTGTTTCCCTTTTTGAAACTGAGATTGGTAGTTGCACCAATCAGCGGTAGGGTTCTTGGCCCAATAATAATTTTCTAACAACGACTTTCTCATTCATTCGGTTTGTTGTGGAAGTTTTTAAATTCCTTTCTCTTTTTTTTTGTGTACGCCCCCCAACCCCATATTGATCAAAATTAGGAACAAGTATTTCTCAAATTTTAGGAAGAGTTAATTAAATCATATAAGAGCGAAAAACCATCAAATAAAATCATGGGACAATTTAAAATTTACTTGCCTATTTATCCCGTAGCAAACATCACATAAATGGCACTAGAACTTCACGTTGAACAGAAATTGTTTTTTTTTCATTCTCGTTAATTAGCACAAACAGAAGCAGTCCTTTTTTTAAACTCCCGTATTTCGTACTCGTTTTTATAAGTCCGGAAGTTGACCATAATTTTTAAACTAATTTCATCGAAGTTTAGTTCTTGACTACTTTTAACTTCTTTACGGTGCTTTAAGTTTTTCTTCCCCTACCCTTAACTTCTGGGGATCGAAAGATATCCTCTGCATCTCGCTAGAGGGCATGAGAATGCAGAATTTCTACTAATTTAAATATTTCTAATCCAAATTAGCCCTTAAATCAATTTTGAAAAGGATTCTTAAAGTGCATATCAAACTGCAAACCCCTTTTGAATAATGTCGTCCCCTTATCTTGCAAGTTTTACTTCGATAATTGAAATTTAAATAACTTACAATTGTACGTGTTAATAAGGGCGTTTTTTGAACGTAAAATTCCTCCAGTCTAACACCACATGGTCTTGCCGAGATATTTGCTACGGTCCTCGTTATCGGCATGTTACCCTTATTTATTTCTCTACTTTTCAGCGGTTCTTCAAAACTAACATGTTATTCTACTCAGTTTAGGTATCTGTGCTTGAAACAAACCAGGCCTAACAAATAACCCTTATCTAATTTGTGAACGCTAAGAAATCTGTTTCTCACGCAAAACGTTATGTTACAAAGAATTTTATATAGTACAATATTTGTAGATTTAATATTTCCAAGAAAATATTGAATAAAATTCAATTAAATAAAACAAACGAGGAAATAGAACAATTTAGTAGAACTCGACTCACCACAGTACATTAAACAAAAGTGTTAAAAAATGTTTTGTAGATATTAAAAACCCAAGACCCGTGAATGTTTGCATTCAATGACGTATATAGTGTGTCACACGAGACCTTTAGGTTCAAATTGATGGACATGCTTTATTTAAATGACTTATGGCAGCCCTGATGACAATCGAGCATTTGACAAACCAGGGATGTTGGGTCTAAAATGGTATGTCGCATAATCATTAGGACCTAAGAACCTACCGAACTGTTAACCAGAAACGTATCAATCAAAACGTAGCGAAATCGCCCCATATTTTAATAATTCGTCCCAAAAAGTGACTTTGGAAGAAATTTTAAATTTAGAAATACATACAATTAATTTATATCTATATTTAATGTTATAGCTGTATCACCGCAGCAAGGCGAGGTGTAAATCTTGAGTACAATAAAAAGCTTTTAACCCGGATTTGAAAAGAGTTGGCAATTGCATTAGGAAGGAAAGAAAAGCACTTGGTCCAGAGTGGTTGCGTGACCACTTGCAGGTTTGCAACTGCTTAAGGATCATAGTAGGAGTCGTGTTAAAGTGCTAGTCGTGTATAATTTGTATGCAAATAACCTTTTCGAGACTGACGAAGGAAATTCACGTCGTATGTGGCAATCATGTGATATGCTTCGGCCGACTTAATATTTAGATTTTGGTACTAGATTACAATTTTTAATTATACATTATTGTCTTGGGCATTGGTTTGGTAACTTATCTATATAGCAATAAAGGATTACCGAGTTTGGCTCTGAATAAATGTTGGCAACTGTTAATAGACGAATTTTATTTGAATAAAACAAAATATTTAGTGTGATCCACCGACAAGTGAGCATGAACAATAGGCAAATTTAAACACATTCCATCAAAATTGCAAATTTGCATGAAAAATTAAATAAATTTTATTTATTATTATTTTTTAAAATTATTGCATTTAAATTTTCATATCTAATTCTAATTTATCTTGTTCAGTTAGTATTTATAAACATATAAAAATTTATTTTTTTTCGGTTAACATAATTGCATAACAGATAATCGAACGATAGCAAGGTGATATTTTGCAATAATTTATTATTCAACAACTAACAAATAGACAGCCTACATCCTACAATGGCATATAAATTTTCTCCATACACAGGCAAACGCTTCCGTGATTATGTGGAAGCGACACATTGTTACTGTTTATCTGGCTAACATTGACGTATTATCAATACATCTGGGTACATTTACGTCGGTTTCAGATACCAAACTATGCATTTGTGAATGACGGATAATATGTCAAGATTTAACTCAAAATTTAGCTTCGGATATATTAAACAATTATAAAATACCAGAAGTACCAACATTTCAAGTGCAACAAAAAATGTCACTAAATAAATACGCCTTTTATAACTTAAATCTAAAGGATGCATTATTTGTTATAATTATTATTTTAAATTTTCCAATAAATTTGTACTTTGTTTATTCATACAGCTGATATTCAGTATTCATATAATATTGGTTCTGTAGTTTGAGATGTAAATTACCCTTGGTGAGGTTTAACTATGCAAGTTGAGATGTATGAAACCATCATCATATCATAATAATGTTTTCGTTTCAATTCACTTACAAATTCCTGCTTGAGATGCAAATCTATCAACATTAGGATGGAAATTCGTACTGAACGCATATTCATGCGTCGAAAATAAGTTTTGCTTCTATTCAACGATATATCGCATATTCGTGATCATCTTTTGAAACAATATTTCCCCACCGAATTAAAAATTAAATAAATAAATTATGGTGTTAAAAGCTCGCTGTTGTAAAACTAGTAACACTGAGGTAAGTAATTAGAATTATAACATTTTTAAGCTAAGGCTAATTCAATACACCAATAATTAAAGACCGGGAATTTTATAAATGGTTAGGAACTAACTAGTTCCTTCATATTGATAAAACTGAATGTTGCAAAATATCGTCACATGAATTATAATTTCAAATTAGATCGGTATTTGTATTTAGATGGAACATCTGGCATGTAGATTATCTGAGGAGTATTTAGTCTGCTAGACAGATATTACAGTTTAAACACTAAATTAGCATTCAAATTCATAGCTGGAATTAATTAAGCAAGCCCAGCATTAAGTTAAGTTCATAGTGCATTCGCCATAATATACAACGATGACCTTCGGTACATATTTACAAAACAGTTCATGCATACAATTAATAAAATCTTGAAAGGGTATTTTCTAAATCTGGGAGACCAACCGTGACAAATTAACTGATTATATGCATAAAGAAAGTATAATAGAGTGGAAACAGCAATGCTATGCGCATGAATCAAATTTTGCCAGCCAGCGCCCCATGCGAACGACATCCGAACTAAAATGACGGAAGCGGCAAATTCGAACGAATTATATATTAATTTATTTAATTTTTAAACTTTAGCAAAATTTATGGATTGAAAATTAATGCAAATAAACAATTTGTAAAAAATTAATTTATTTTCAAAATTTAAATAACATTAACTAATGGATTTACACATCAAAGTAATAATTTTGTTACATATAATTATGAGTGGTACATACAGAAATAATATTGAAACAGATAATCAAAACAGTTAACGTTATTAGCAAAAAGTAATCTTTTTGCGGTCAATTTGAAATGATCAAGAGTATATTAAACAAATGTAAAAAGTTTTACTAAATGAATGTAGCATTTGAGTAAGAACGGGCAAAGCAAGCGAACAACTTAAAACGATACAAGTTTAGTAAAACCGCTTTTTTCGTGAGTTTTTTTATATTCATATTATTTTTTTGCATTTTTCTGACAGTTATAAATAAACAATTTTACGGTGCGTTTACACTAGACACTTTATTCCGCACATTTCTCTCTGACATAAGTCTCAACTATCTTGAGAGAAGTTATCTCGTCCCAGCTGTGTAGATAAGTCTAGGATAGCTTCTCTCAGAAGAGTTGACACTTATATCGGATAGAAATATAAGGAATAAAGTGTCTGATCTAAACGCACCCTTAAATATGGAAGTATTACAAAATTATAACATTTAAAAAATTCACTATTGATGATTTCCAAAACTCAGTAACCTGATCTGTCTTTGCTGATTTACATAACAAAAGAAACATAACAAAAGAAGGACAAAGTGTCACTTTTGTGAGTCGAATTACTCATTAATAATTATAAAAATGATTCTTGCTACTGAAAAGAATTTCGGTTTGAAATTTCTACAGAAAGAATCTTCATAAATACTTGCACTGCGCAGAAATTTTCTGCCTCCAAATGTTTTGTATGGACGTCATAACGCCTGAAGAGACCGTCAAAGTTTTATCATAATTAGGATAATTGCTCTTCTTTGAATTGGTTCCAAAAAAGGTTATCAGTTACACGTTGCTGTTTGAAACACAAAAATTAAACACAAATCTTAACAAAGAACCAAAGCGTACGAAGGAAATGGCGGAATGTAAACAAAACGATCAACTGCGCATCAGTAAATGACAACGCGCTTGACAGCAGCGCTTTTGCGTACGCCATCATTTCTAAAATTTAAATTTATGGTCCCGCGTTTCCTAAATAAGAGAAATCTCTATTGTATTTTCTTTATGATTATATGTAGCTATTAAACTGAATCTCCAATTTATATTGTGCACTACTTTATAATATCCATCTTAAGAGAAACTTTGCAGGTAATTTAAACTTCCAATCTTTTAAAATAAAGTTGACACACAAACTTGAAAGATAACGAGGGCTAAATTCTGTTCGTTTTATCTGATTATAAAATTTACGTAAAATATAAGGTTATAACTATGTTGCAGTTATGTTTTATGGGTTTACACTTTATTTTGTTTTTATACCTATCAAAATACTGATTGGGCATTGATACAAGAATGAAGTCTTTATTTAGATTGCAAGTTTTATGTTAAAGAGTTACTCATGTTAAAGTTATAAATGCAAGAGTATAACATAAAGATAATAAAGTTCAAATCAAATGAGTTTGATAATTATTTTTAATTTCCAAGAAATCAAAGTAAATTGATTGAAAGAGAAATTAATTTCGATTTCTTTAAAGTAAAATGAAACTCATTTTCTTTTAAACAAAGTACTGGTATAATTTAAAAAGTAATATATTTATTATTTTATTCGATCATTACTATAATTCCATATCAGGATCGTCTGTGGTGGTTTGCTTTATTATAGACAAATCGACTCATCCAACAAAGATGTAGTAACTCACTATTTGCAGAGTCGAAATAATTGAAATTAAAATATTTAAATAATCACGAAAAATCAGTTACTTTAGAAATATATTTTTTGAAATATCTGGAAATTTGTTACGCAAATGTTTAAAATGTAAGAATTGTGTAAGGTTTCTTAGTATGCAGTAACTTAAAATAAGATAGTTTTCAATGGAATATACTGGGCGAATCCCAGATACTTCAATGCGTCACATTGTGAATTTAGTTGAAAAATATTTTATTTATTGGTATCAAATAGTCTCCAATGAAAATTATTATGGAGCTTAAATGCCTGGTGTATATAATTCAAAAAGTGTGAAAATTGAGTTACTACAGTCTTTATTGCATGAGTCGAAATGCGAAAAATTTGCTTTTCTATCACAAAACTAGTATCCCTAAAGAATGACGCCATTATTATAGGTATTTGCTACATACCTCTTAAGCCACGTACAGACTTGAACCACGTCATGAACCGCATCTCGGCGCGAACCACGACGCGTCTAGTTTGAACGTTCATTCGAACCACGTTGCGAACCTGATAAGCTGCTGGTAAGGAGGCGCGCCGAGTTCCAGGTCTTGTCTCTCTTTTAGAGTCGCATCAAAGGATGGTTGCGCGACGGCGTTGCACAGATTTAGACCGGCTTATTCATATGCTTGATCGTTTATAGAGTTTTACTCTGCTGTTATTCAGTTCCAGAACGAGGTTTGGTTCGAGGCTCGCGCCATGGCTTGCGACGTGGCTCGCTAAGAGGTTCGCAAAGAGGTAATAAAGGAACTATTAAGAAAAGAACACACCACTCACTGAAAGGGTGTCAACGGTCGGAAACAATCGTGGAAGTTCATTGACGGACCATGAGAAAAGAGAGCCAGAGAACTATTACAGTTAAGCAAAAATCAGCTCAGGTGGACAGTTGGACTATTTACAGGACACTGTGCCCTAATGAAACATCTTACAACAATTGGCGTAAAAGAAAATTCTATTTGTAGAATCTGTGGGGAGGAAGAAGAGACTCCTTTCCACATATTATGCAAATGTCCGGCTCTGGCAAGGGATTGCTTTGGGAATGCTCTGACTGAACCAAAGACAATAGTGGAGACACCCATAAAGGAGGTTATGGAATTTTTCAAAAGAACGGGCCTATTTTGAGATAATCGTGGGGGGGGGGCACAATAAGCGATGCGATACCTTCAGTGCTGCAGGGATGACCCACCCCATAGTAATAATGAAAGAGGTTCGCAACAAGGTTCTGTTCGCGATTCGACTCAGGTCTATACGAGGCTTTAAATTCGTCACACAAAAATAAGGTGTATTTCCATCCGTTGCCTTGGCCTATATGTGCGTTCGTGATCAATTATGTACCTGTAAAAAGTTGCCTGGCACATCTTTCTCACTTATTATAATCTTTCGTCTTTTGTTGTCTATCATATCACTTGCGGTTAGATTAATGTGTCTTGATTTTACTTATTTATTTGTAAAATAATATATCACATAAAAACAACGGTGCTATCGTTTGTCGAACATTACTTGACATTATCCAAATGGAACTGCCACCTAGCTTTAGAACGTCTATCACAGGAGAATGCAATTGATCTAATAAGGACCAAAGACATTCTGGGAAAGAGGGAAACGAACGCGCTGACAAACTGGAGAGGGAAGGGTTCGGACGGACAATTCGTTGGACCAGAACCAACCCTTCCCCTG
The DNA here is from genome assembly GCA_028583605.1 of Dastarcus helophoroides. NCBI lineage: Eukaryota > Metazoa > Arthropoda > Insecta > Coleoptera > Bothrideridae > Dastarcus > Dastarcus helophoroides. The sequence continues at coordinate 9,595,979 of CM053326.1, forward strand.
GCGAGAACAACCGTAAGATCTTGACTTAACAAAGAAATTTATCAGAAACACAAAACCATATGGGCATCAATAACAACATGCCGACCAACTCACGCATTCATTAGAATGCCTGTGCAGGGAAAGGGCAAAACTATGCCTACATCTTTCAAGGAATAACCTCAGGAAACTTGTAGAGATTTGGACAGGTCACTGTTCGATTAAACAAACACCTCCACAGAATGGGAATTATAAACGACCCGAGTTGTAGAGGGTGTTTAGAAGATGAGAGTGTCGAGCACGTGATGTATCACTCCCCGGCACTAGCATCAATTAGAGTATCCACACTGAGGCACTTCTGGCCTAGTGTGGCCAGTTTGAGAGAGGTGCATCCAAGGGAGGCTCTTCAGTTTCTCAACAAGGTTGGATGGCTGAACGAATGACCAAGGATACCTCAATCACGGGGATAGCACAATGGGCCCGGAAAGGGTAGCCTAAGTGCTGGCCTAAACTTTAGGCAACCCACAACGAATCCAGAATCCAAAATGTCAAAATTGAGTAAGCACACTTATTTATATAAAGAGCTCTACACCTTGAACGTATGCGGCCCCCTTAAAACAAACATTAAACGTCATGAAGTTCTATTACAATAGAGCACAGAGCAAAAAGCAGTTAACTAAAAATAAAAAAAGAAGAAAATATAATTATTGGACAATTTCCTTTTTTATTCTGATGCTTTCGAAAAAGATACATTTGTGCTATTGCTACGTTCACGACAGACAAACACAAAATCACGTAGGAGCAAGTAATCCACATTTTAATTTAGACGCTGAAACATTTAATCGTATATTGAATGAATTTAGAATAACACACATTTCTCATGCTAATTGGATGACTGTTTCGCATTCGTAAAGATATAATTTTTTCCAAATTGTATCAAAATGCTAACAAACTTCCTGCAGTATATGTTGGCACGGCGACTGTAATCCTCTCAAAAAATTGTATTATCCACAAACAGGCAATATCATATATTATGTATCGTTTGAGCTCACCCCAAGGCCATAAATAATTTTAATAAGTGATATTCTGAGGCCGCTCGTGCATTTGCATATAAATTTTAGCATGCTCCCGCGCAGTTTGCAAGGAATAAAATGCAATTCGCAGCCAGGTACTCTAATCACCTGTAGAGTTCATGTCCCTTGAATTATTGCATCTGCGATAAAGCTGTATTTCCACTATGGATAATCTCGTAAAAAGTGAACTCCATAACATGTAATTTTTAGTACCAATTAGAACTCCGAGCGAGAGTAATTGTGTTACTGACGGTAAAACAACGGCTTATTTGTGAAACACAATTTATGCTTGACTTGCTAAAAAACAAAGGAAAATTCTACTGGTAACCAAATTGGAAGGAACTGATTTTTAATGCAAAGTAGTTTTCATTATCACCTCCCTAACTGGGTGTAAGTAAACATTTTGATAATGAGCCCAACTTGAAATCGAAAAACCAACATACTCTTCTATTAACATTAAAGCATGGTTAGCAACGCAAATTAGTATAATGGTGATGCGAAACCATAAATGTACTTCCTATTAAAAATTGCTTAATGCACTTACGAAGTCTGAACTTCAAAAATGCGTAACATCACCGGGATTTGAACCCTCGACCTCCCAAGCGAGTCAAGCGAAAGAGGCAGCCCTAACCAACTAAGCTATACTGTCCCTATACTGTCCCTGACAAATCTGTTTTTAACTTGTGTTTTAAATATATCTCTGGTCCTACTACAACTTAAATTGACTATTGTGCATTATTTAAATTGTGTTTTGATTTGATCATTATTTTAAATGTTTAATTGTATAATCAATGTACAGTACAACAGTGACTACCAAAGTAGTTTGTACAACAAGATGGGATATGATGTTCGCATCTCACGAGGAGGAAGTTTGAACACAGCGCCGTAGGTAGGCGTAGTACTCAATCGTTCGAAGTTATACTATTTTACAATCAAATAGATGTTAGTATTAAAAATGAAATGTAAAATGAAAAAATCGCTCTCTGTGACTACATGGTTATCTCAGCGAATTTGAACTGAACCTTAATTGCATAACTACAAATGATCAGGTTATAGTGGCAATATTGGCATTACAAAAAAAACTACAGGCATTTTAAAAGAAAGATAAAATTGTTTCACCCAACTCCAATATCTGGAGCGGTTATAACAGTGAATGAGGTCAGTTGAAACAGTGATAAAAAGCACAGTATAGAGCATTTATCGATATTAAATAAGACAATGCAGTGTTTATTTTAAGATGCAGTTTGATTATAATTCGAAGAAGTAACGGTTAAACTAAAAGTGTAATCAATCTCAATTAAAAACTAGCTTAATTAATCTAAAACTAATTAGTTAGATTTGCAGTTATGTATAACACATACAGTAGGGATCGTCAGCTGGACAACCTTTATCACAGGCCTACATTCAGCAATCTGTGCATGCCACTAAATCGTCTCCTGATCTGCTGGTCTAATGCCATAAATTTCAATGTAGACTGAGGAAAAGTACTCTTTTCCTATTTCATAATCTGGATAAAACTTTTGCCTGTTTAGTCATCTTTCATATTATCCATAGATTTACACATATTTAAAATAATTTGACTTTTTGTTTAAAGTGATTTTTATTTCTGTAACCTTCTCTTTTTTTTTTGAAAAGGAAAATTCTTTAGGCGCGTTAAGCGACTAAAGATAGGGGGCGAACTAATCGTTTCGCGTTACCAAAAAACGTTACTTTGAACTTCTTGCCAAATAATCTAATCGAAAATAAGGAAGATTTTAACAAAATTGCAGTTTTTTTCGAATTATTGCATAATTTCGGTAATCTGACATCCTCTAATCCGAACTTCGCTAATCCGAACAACGCTAATTCGAACATCCCTAATTCGAACCTCGCTAATCCGAATCGCACTTATCCGAACCTAATCCGCCACCCTGCTAATCTGAAAAATCAGTACATTGAAAACATGTTCTTTTTAAATATCCTGATGTTTGCTATGCAAATATAAAGTTTGAATAATATGACAGATTTTTTAATTTGCTGTAACCCAAAATAGGCAAGATCAAAGACTTGATTGTATACAAATATAAAAGATATAAAAACTGGAAATAATAATTTTAAAAAAAACAAATTATGAAACATTTATTGTTGATACTACAATTTGAAAATTTAAAAAAAACCGTTATATCATAGTTTTAAGTTTTCACTTCTTTCGGCAGTTTTTTTTAAAGTTTAATCCACTTGCAAAGGGTAACCCCATTATGCTTTTACTGCGAGTAGGATGCGGAAACAAGGATAGATGGCGATGAACCGCCTTCTTAAACAAGGATAGGTTGTAATTTTTGGGGAAAATTCCTTTCGGTAACAAGTGCCATAACTTGAAAGTTCTATAGAAAAAAGTGTCTCCGTAGAGACAAGTCCTCACTGTGTCAAGCTAGACCGCACAGGATTTTGCTGTCTCCGACAGTCTAGTGCGCCTCAAGAATCTTGCCCTTGGAGGGATCAATCCTATTAGTTCCTGCGAGCATCTTCCATGATAGTACTTGTAGAAAAGAGACAAGTCACCAACCATACGCCCGTGCTCTAGTGTTTCAAGTAAATCGGTCAGACTCTCGTCATCAATTAGGCAAATCGCTCTTCTTTGAATTGAATCAAGCTAAAGTGTGTTTTGGGGCTGAACTCCAAACATGAGAAAAGTATTCTAGTGTTGGCCTAACTTGAGCTTTGTATAGTGTTAATAGCTGATGAGATGTGAAGTACTTTTTAGCTCTAAAAAGAAAGCATAGCTTCTGAGAGGCGGATTTGGCAATGGCGCGCACATGATCGTCCCAAGAGAAGTTAGTGCTCGCATCTACTCCTAGGATAGATAGATTAGATCCCATCGGAAGGATTTTACCGTCCATTAGTATGTTTGTTGCATTATCCCTTGATGTTTTCTTAGAGAAAATCGCGGCCTGAGTTTTTGAAGCATTGAAGTCGACCAAATTGTTCTTACCCCATTCCATAATAATATCGAAATCTCGATTAATCGCCTGTATCTGCTGTTCCCTTAGTCGATCTGAAGCAGCGATAGGTAATGGTTTGTCGGAGAAAAAAGATGACACAAGGTTACTATCATCTGCGTAGCTGTATATAGGATTGGAAGTTGAAACTAAGAGATCGTTTATGTGTAACAGAAATAGAATGGGAGACAGAACAGACCCCTGAGGCCCCCCTGCTTAATCGCAAATGTCTCGGATGAGATGCCATCAACGACGACCTGAAAAGATCTGTCAGCAAGAAAATTGGATATCAAATTACAGAGTCCATGAGGAAGACCATAAGATGTTAATTTGGCGAGAATCCTAGCCTCACCATGTTTTTCCATAGCTGAGTTACAGATATGAGTAATATATGCCACTAGATCGCCAGTGGAATGTTGTTACCCAAAACCGTATTGCCTGTCGGAGATAATTCTATTTTCCTCCAGATATTTTAGTATCTCGATGTTGATACTCTTTTCCATCACTTTAGATATAACGGGTAACAAAGATATAGGGAGATAGTTGTTAGCCAGATTCCTTTTTCCGTTTTTAGGGACAGGCTGCACTCTAGCAGATTTCCAGATGTTAGGGAATACACCTTTGTTTTGAACAATTTGCTTAGGACAGGAGTCAACTCTAGGGCGCACTTCTTAAGAACAATAGCGGGAATACCATCAAGGCCAGAAGCTTTCGAGGTGACGAGCTCGAGGAGAATCTTCCTGATCGTGCGTTGTCTGAAAACAACTTCAGGCATCGAAGTGCTAACTTTATGAAGAATAGGAGGTGCGGCGTTTCGAGAATCAAAATTAGAATTTGCAGCAAACATTAAGGCTAACATGTCAGCCTTTTCCTTGGCAATATTGCTATTTTCATCAGTAAAAGTGGAAAATTTGACGGTGTAAAATTCTTTCCAATCGACTTTGCATATTCCCAAAAGGACCTGGAACCATTCGGACAGATGATAAGCCTCTGGCGCATTTTACGATCGAAATCACTTTTGCCTCGTCAATAACCTGTTTACAAGAATTTCGCGCATCTACAAATATGGTCCGAGTCTCGATTGAGGGATTATTTCACCAACAACGATATGCGCGATTTTTGTAGGAGACAGCCCGAGCACATTTTTTACTGAATCAAGATTTACTGGAGGCAGACTTCTTTTGGGAGTGGGGAATTGAGCATTCCATACCAATCAGGATAGTTTCTGTGATGGATTCGGCGACTGAGGAAGGGTTGTCTAAGATTAAGCAGACTTCCTGCCATGGGAAAGATGCAAAGAAGTCTCTTAATTCTTCCCAGTTTGCAGAGTTAAAGTGCCAAACCCTACGGGACTGCGTCTGGGAAGGAAGTGGTATATGAAGCGAGCAAGAGGCTGCTACAAGCTTGTGATCCGAATTTTCAAGCGGTGATGTCACAGAGATTTTATACGAATTTGGTGAATTTGTAAGAAAAAGGTCGAGTATATTAGGTTGATGGGTATCTACATCAGGAATTCTTGTGGGTTCCTCAACTAATTGCGATAGTCCACAAGTGATGTCGAAAGCCTCTGCCACCCTTCCCGCGTCGTCAGTTCGGGAAGAAAACCTTAACCAGGGGATGTTGTGTACGTTCAAGTCACCTAGAAAGACAACCTCACCTCTTGGATAATTTGTCTGTAGGTGATCAAAGGTTACGGAGAAATAATAGAAGAGCTGGCTGTATGAGGGATCGTTTGGAGACAAATAAAGTGAACAGATGAATATTACTTCGTTTTTGGAGCAGATTTTCAGTTAAATTACATCATGATCAGCAGATTCCAGTGCTTCTTCTCGTTGACAGGACAGGCCGTTTCGTGTAAAAACACAAATTCCCCTCTTGTGTCGAAATTTTGTGTGCAAGTCGTAGTTAGAGCAAAGCAAATGGACTGTATTGATGGATGGGGAGACATGGATTTCTGTCAAAGACAGCACATGTGGTCTTTCATTTTGAAGGTATTGATGAACCGAGTTTAGATTTGAGTTTAGACCCCGAATATTACAGAATTGAATTTTGAATGAATTGTTTGAAAGAAACTTGGCCCGTGGTACATTAAAATTTTCCGTCAATTTTGGATTCCCTCGTACACCCTCCACCCGGACATCAGAACGGGAGGGTAGTTTACGTTCGGATTTTTTTGCACGAAGAGAATCCAACATCTTTGTTTTTAATCATTAGAAGAAAAAATCAGAGCAGATGAAAAAAGGAAATAAGGAAAAGGACAGGATGAGGAAAGAAGAATAGCAGAAACCGACTCACGTGTCAGAGGACGGAAACATGATGTAAGCATCATTTCACCGCATCCTAGTGATACGTGGGGTGGTACTACCTCGGACGACTGAAAGTTCCAGTCTACCAACTTGCACTTGTTCGCATAACTGCCCAATTTTTTTGTTTCCTTTTCAAATTTCCTCTTTTTTTTGACATATCTGTGTGTATTGTAGATTTTACATTTTTTCTTCCTTTGTTTGCCACCGTCTAGAACCTTTCATATGGTCCCAAAAAACTGTTACAACCGTACCAGGCACAACTCTAAATTTATATAAAAATGAATCACTTCTTTTCGAATAGCCGAAGATTTTTTGTGATAGACGATAATAATTTTCTCTATTTTAGTTTTGGAGTAAATTGCCAAAAAATGGCAACAGTTATATTTATTTTTGACCATTAAATCACAATGACCCTTTTCACACACGCATGGTGGATTCTGATACACACAAATCACTAATAGATAAATTCCGACATGAGAGACGTGTCATTCTTTTCTTACAAGTTCACATATCGCTTATACTTTTCAAATTATTAGCTTTGTTTCAACCGTACCCTGTTTCAATCGACCCCACTATATCCTACCTTTGCGCCCCGGAGATGACAGATGACAGAGCTAATAAAATCTTGAACATTACAAATAAATACAAAGAGTGTAAAGTTTATAAGTGTAATTTATTTTCAACAAATATTAGATTCGTTTTCATACAACTACGAGCATCCAAACCAACCACAAAAACAAAAAGCTATACAGGACAGTTTAGCAGCTTGTATCTTAAAATATTTCCAATATTCTGACTTGTTTACTGCTAGATTACACAGACAGTGTTCCTAATTTTAAGTTTTCACTTCTATCGCAGTCTTCAGGATTGCGTCTTTTTTTTTATACATATTTAAAAGCAATTTATAGCAGAATTATATGGTCTAATATCGTTTTAATCGTCATTTTGTAACCGATTAAAATAAACAGAAATGTAAGGGGCCTAATTTTAACTTAAAAAAATGCAACTTTACTGCTCCACTTACATGTTCACCGCGTATTTAAAAAATAATTTTTATTTGTGCGTCTTATTTATCTTTCAACAAAAAAGATGTTTATTGTTGAAATATTAGTAAGAACTACAGAGCCTTACCTTCCTAACGCCTCATTATGTATATGTACTAGATAATTATGCTAACTGCTTAGGAGATAAATTTAAATAAATATACTAAATTTGTATATTTATATGCATCCCAGGAAATACTAGATGGAAAACAAATTGAAAACATCAACCAAACTATAGTACCTATTACATTCCTTATTTTAAATTTGCATTTTATTCTAAGGAGCTTAGGCTGGCTGTTCGAATTTACCGGCAGCAAAAAGCGAAGGAATTCGTAAATCTATCATTTGAAAACTGCCTTGAATTATAGCCTTCACACGGAACTAATTCCCAACTCGTCTCGCACCTTTTACTTAAAGCGAAGGTACATGACATATAGCAGAAGTTTGGCATATATTTACATTGAACGGGGGAAATGGCGGGTGCTCTCCCTCTTCCCTTTCGAAACTTTTGGATGCTACGTGAAGCAAGAGTCGAGAATTTATGCGGCAATAATAATTTGTAAAACTTTTCAGAGTTGATGAAAGAAAATTTGGTTAAGAATGAAAATCATTCTTGCTCAAAGTGCAAAATTACGGCAAAACAAAAGGTAATTATGATGTATACTCGCTAATTGCTTGTCGAGTAAAGTTTTCGTAATCTCCTCAAAAATTACTCTGAATACTCTAAAGGTAAAGAAATTGTGCTTCTCTAATAAGCGTATTAAATTAAAGTGTGTTTGGCGTAATCCGTCATTAGCGCTCTCATTAAATCGAATGGAATATAATTTCTATCGTTTAAAGAATAATTTTTCTTAATATTTCATTTCATGCTAGCATTTAGGGTTCATTTGAAACTTTTTCTAGGTCAGGGGACGTTCCTTAAATACAAGAAACTGTTTTCCTGAAATCCTGTTTTAATATATACTTCAGATTTAGTTATTTTGTATAAAGATAAAAAATAGCAAACATCTGCATTCCAATTTATGAACATGGATTAGTCAATCAATAAAATTTGAAGCTGAAATATATTAAACTTAAGTGATACAATAATAATAAACACTAACTGTTAAATGCAAATCATATACTAATTAAAACTAAATGCTCATATTTTCCAGATTTTTATTTAACTATTTGTAACAATAATAATTATTTCACTTTAATTATAATTCGAAGCCAAATATTCCATTCCAAGAATACGAAAAACTTTCAAGTTCATCAATTTTCAAGCACGCCGGTAGAAAATAGGAAAATTCTTTAAAAAAAAACTTGAATGTCTAAAATATATACAGTAAATTCGCAAAAATTTGATTAAAAAAGTAAAAGAGTATACTAAAGTTTTGCTTGTGCATCATTTAAAATCTGAATAAATTCTTCTGCAAGACTAACATGATATCAACAGCGTTGTAGGCTTACCAACCTATACCAACAACTATAATCAGGAACAAACTTTCCACACCCTGAAACTCGGAAAAGAAGCGTTTTATGACATGTTTATATAGGCCGTTCATCTTATTTTGGGCTCTAAAATACGAATCTGAATTTATGGTACTGCATTTAGAATCACCTTATTTAACAACAACTGCTCTTTTAAATAAAACACCCTGTACATTTTTAAATATTCTGATAAACTTATTTTTTTCTAATTTTAATGGTTTATACAAATTATACATTTATTTTAATCGTTTTGGCAGAAACGAGTATGTCTTAAAGTGAAATAGGCTTCATTTTGAGCAACTTTCTGACTTCAAAATATAATTGTCTTGTTACAAATATAACAAGACAATTACTGATTACTGACTGCATTACTAGTCATATTATTTATTTCCTCACTCAAAGATTTTTGAAAGGTGTACTTCATTTTCTTTACATACAACTTGACGAAATCATTATCTTGTTAAAATTACGCCATTTCCACCAAAATAATTGAACTGAATAATATATAACTTATTGTACTTAAATATGTAGAAATGACAGGGTCTGCCATTTAAAAAAGTTGATGTTTGTTAAATATATTGAAACTGGGTTATGCAATTGTTTTCTTAATAGCATATAAGAAAAATACTTTCAGATCTATACAAATTTGTTTTCTTACATTTTTTTCGTGTCTTTAAAAATAGCAAGATAAGCTATGGGTCAATATACAGGTTGAACTAAATTTGATTTCTACTGCAGGGATCTCGGAAACGGTTAGAGATACAGATGGGCAAAATAGTGCAGTAGTGCCTAACAATATTTCGCTGAGAAAACAATTGAGTTCCAGTTCGACTTGATTTTAATTAGAAAAAACTAAAAATCGCCATTTTTAATAATCAGCTGCAACTTGTTTATTTGAAGTCTAATCAAAAAAAAAAAAATCAAAAACCATATTTAGTTGTTTTTAAAGCCTTTTCATTGGTGTACATTCTCTTTCTGAAATAAACTGTTTCCAACAAAATTATGTCAACTTTGTTATTTCTTATGGCCATTATAATAAGTGTTATCATTTTCGAATTCAGCATATTTTTCTGACTTCATTTGATATAAATCATGGCATACTTCGATTGCGGCAAAGTGGGTTAAATAAAGTTATTTATTATTTAAAAAAAATAATAAATCAGAGTACGCCATGCAATCGCTTCAGCTCTTAATAATAAAAAATACAGTCCCTAAAAAGGCTATATTTATTATCAAAAAACCAAAAAGGTTGTAACAAACTGTATAATATTAAAATATTTATAAGTAATCGGGACGTGCATGATTTCCTTTAGTTGACGTATTTCTCAGAGCATTCTAAGAATTTTATTAGGGGTGACTTTCCCATGACTCATACGAAGGTGTGCATTCTAGACTTCTCTAGAACTTAAGTATTCTAAGATGGATAATGTGCATAAATATTAGACTCATTTTTAATATTAGTTTATTAGACATTTCACGTTATACGAATAAGTATACAATATTATTTTTTTTTTAATTGCTGACACGTGTACATTTACATATTCTCATAGAAACACGCCATTTAAAGGGGTGCATGCACGTTACGATTATACTAATAACTGTTTCAATATTGCACAGTTTGTTACAATATTTTCAGCTTTTTATAATTATTGTTACGTATTTAGACCTGCTGTATTTTTATTATTGATAGTTATGGCACTTGCATCGCATACCATAATTTATTTGTTTAAAAATAATAAATTACTTCATTTAACCCACTTTGTCACATTTGAAGTATGGCACGTCACGTATCAGATTAATCAAAAAACTATACTTAATTTGAAAATAACAAAATTCAGTATGGCGTCCATAAAAAAATAACAAAGTTTGTATAATTTTTCTCGGAAACAGTTAAATCTAGAAAAAATTAACGTACACCAATCAAAAGACCTTATTATTTACAGTTTTTGAATTGTTTCCAGTTACAGCAGATTCTTAAAAATGACGATTTTCAGGTTTTTTCTAACCAAAATCAGAACGAATTGGAATTCAATTATTTTCTCAGTGGAATATTGTTAGGCACTTCAATTCTGCACTACTTTGCCCATTTAAGCTTCTTTAATCCCCGTGGTGAAAATCAAATTTGATTCAACCACTATAATCAATAACCCGGTACATACATACGGGACACCATTTGTCCCGATAATTCGGCCAATTTTATATCCATATTGGTAATCCTTAGAGATGAAACTCGAAAATTTTTCTTTTTTCTTATTTGGAACTTTAGCTTAAAATATTTATTTACCGCCTTTAAATCAAAATTTTGCCTTTTTCCCAAATTTTGGGAGTTAAAGTTAGAAAGACAAAGCTCAAGCTTTTTTATTTTTAAAAAATCTGTTGTATTTTTTTTCATTGTTTTTTTGATTTTCAAGATTTTGACCTATATCTAGAAAGTTTGCCAATATGCAAATCTGCACACTCGAAGCAGTGTGAATATAACTTTGAAAGTTAACTGAAGGTGAATTTATAATGAAAGACGCTGCAATGCAAACATTTTTCTAAGCAGAAAAAAAAATAGGAAGACTTAGAAAGCGCCCATCTTATTTCATTTGTTTTGATAGATATCTTACCTTCTTACTGAATAAATCTTAAAATTAATTGAAGTTGAACAGCAAAAGTGAATACATGAGTAAGTTTGCCATTAATTGTAGATATTTCTTCATGCTAGAACAGTCGTTATGGTAATATTCACGAAAATAAAATTATCCAATAAAAATCATTTTTGTTAACATTATGACACGGTAACAAAATTAAATACCATTTTTTTCCAGTGTCAAGTGATTTTATTTAATTAATGTAGTCAATTAAAATTAATTAGGAAGAGTCAGGAACCCTGTCTGCCGCAACAGTTCTCAGGGCAATCACTTTGACCAGGCGAAATTGTAATTTTCGTTCAATAAAATTTTATAATGTATATTTTGGATTCTCTTCAAGCCTTTTACAACAAAAAAAATCCCCGACTGTTAAGGATTAGAAGCTCTGACTAATTTTAACGAACTTTCTCATGATTTGTATCTTCGATTAAATATTCAGATCTGCAGATTAAAGAAATATATTTTTTTCATTTTGTCAACACTTGTTCGCATGTATGTGCGGTAACTCTCAAAGGAAATTTTCAAAAATTACTGAAAAATTGTAAAAGAAATATGATAACGAAATTTAAACTTACGAGTACGGGAGTATTATCATTTTTGTCAATTAAATGTTTTGTAATGAAAAAGTCGAACGCGGTGCCGACAACTCTAGATAGTTTCGCCCTTCCTCAACCTGATCAGTATTATACAGCTGCTGTAAATATTTTCACCTAAATCTCATTGAACGAATTTCCTCTGTACTTTACGAGGAACATTTTAGTATAAGTTAATTGAAGCAATTAATAGCTGAGAATTACAATAAGGTAATGTATAATGGAACCAAAGCTGTAAGAACTCTTAGCAATAAATACCACAAAAAAAACAAGAAATATAAAGTATTAAAAAATCCACGATTGTGGAATTTTTAATACTTCTTGTTGTATTTATTGTCAATAAGGTTTAAGAGTTATGAATATTGTAGGATTTCACATAGTAAGGGTTAAAAATGTCAATTATTAGTTTAAGTTTAACATTCCTAAATACCATGTTATCAGTGGCGGCTGGTCTTAAAGAGCGCAAGAGCGCGCACTCGATCCTCGTGAAATGAGGGATCTATTCTTTTCAGTTTAATGTAAAAGATTTGGATTTATCACATTTTTAAACCCAAAATAATGATGTTCTAATTAACTAATAATACTTGTGAGTGACTTGGAATAAAGTACACAAACTTTTGATTTCATTATATCAAATATTATAAGGAAATTTAAATAAGTTGGTGCGCGCAGAATTATGCACTTAGCGTGACTGCCGTGCAATGCCTATCAACGGTCTTCACGGGATACGGGGAAATAATTTACAGAACACGACGTTAAAGCTAGCCCGGGGTACGCCGCTCCGCGCTTATGCGCTATTGCCAAATGGGGAGTACGAGTTAGAGTTTGGAGTGTGTATTTACGGTTTATGATGCTAAATCCGTAGGTGCTGATCTGATTGCGATTGTTAATTGCGCCGCTTACAGACCTAACTGCCAATAGTACCGCTATTCACAAAGAGAGAGCAGTAGGATCTAATTATTAATTTGTAAATTTGGATTTAAACAATTTTGATGAGAAAGTAATCAACACATTATTTCTTTAAAATATCGTAGAGTGGATTTTGTTAAAAAAATGTATAAACATATTTTTTTGTATGTTGTTGTAGTTTAATTATTACTTTGTAATAAAATATATTTTATTTTTAAATGCAGTTTTCATGAAAAAGTGATATAATTTTATTTCTATGAAAGCATTTTAATCAAGTGTGCATCATATTGCCGATTTTCAACTAACAATATTTCAGAAAGAGTTAAATTTAGGAATAGGGTAAGTTATACAGGATGGACCATAAGTAATGGTACATAGAAAAAGAGTAGATTTTTCGCATAAAAATAACGTGATTTAGCTACATTTACCTTATACCAAAAATTGATTTTTTTCGCATAACTGATGAACGCATTTCACTCTAGAAAAGAAATTTGGCATAGGAAGGTTTCTTTGATCAAGAAATTCTAATTTGATAACAGATTGCCAGTAACTCATAGGGGGAGCCACCTGTGCTACCTTGTATAAGATGCATCATAATTTTTTGTTCCTTCATGTACACTTATTTTAAATAAATATTTTGATTTAGCTACATTTTTTACGTAAAAAAGGTATGCATTCTAAATGTTGATACAAGCAATCGTTTTCAAGATATTTGCCTTCAAAGTTTGCCGTACGTTTATTTTAAGTTATGTAAATGTGAATTTTTCGCAGTAGGTTTCAAAATAAAACTAATAAAACCGACTCTAAAATAGTTCATATCAAATGTTACTCTACTGACATTATTATTACACATATTTTTCAAATTTCTAAAGCAAATTTAAATAAAATACCAAAACAAAATTTATTTTCAAAAATCAGTAGGTGGGAAATGACTTTTTTCTTGTAAAGGGATTGTAAACCATTAAAACTTTGGCTGTCTTTTACTAAAAATCATCTCCAAATATCTGCTTTGACCACCCAGACTATTAAAATTTTTTTGTGCGGACAGAGATCACATCTCACATCTCTATGTTAGAAAATAAATTACGTCTTAATTTTTTGAATTTTCTTTATTGAGATTTTCAAAATTTATTAGGTAATAATATTATCAGAAAACTAATCTTTAACATACATTAGTTTTAAAGATGTCTTATGATTACTTTTTTTAAGCCTATTTCGAAAATTTAATATCTTAGAAATTTAAAACCAAGGCACGTCAAGCTTTAAAGATAAATATCTTGGAAACGGTTGCTAGTACCAACTTTCAGAAAGTACACCTTTTTTACGTAGAAAATATGGGGAAATAAAATAACTCATTTAAAATTAATATACGTGGGTGTACAAAAAAGTTATGATGATTTAGAATTATGCAGGATAGCGCAGGTAGCGCCCCTTTTCAGCTATTGGTAATATGTTAGCAAATTAGAGTTTGACTTAAGAAACCCCCTTGTGTCAAATTTTGTGCCTATATTACAATTCATTCCATAATTATACGAAAAAATTGAAATTTTTTTTTCAACGTTGACACCCTGTATCTGTTGATATCAACTTTTGGTATAAGGTAAATGTAGCTAAATCCCATTATTTTTATTCGAAAAATCTACCACTGCTCTGTGTACCATTACTTAGTCTTAATCCTGTATAAAAGATGTGTAGAGTTTTTAGGATATTTCGAAAATGAAAAAATGATTGGGGTATTTCATTAAAAAGCCAAATTCGACTTTAGTTCTGAGAAAACGTAACGTATATCGCAAACTCATTTCAAATACAAACTTAAGAGGGATCTAGAAACTTTTGCATTCAAAATTTTTTCTATCATATTTTGAAAGATAAATGGGACGTGCATTTATAATCAAAGACTGTACATACATAACCTGCTTGAAATTATGGATTTTGTTCGTTTCTTCTGTTTAAATGAAGCAAGTCGATAGAAGACGGTAATTTTTATGTTGTCTAGTTGGAATTATCATAGGATTCAACTGATTATATTTCTTCAATTGCTAGTGCTGATTGAATAATTTACGCTCGCTCATCACCATTTGCTAGAATTAAAGCAATTATATTATATTTCCCTGCATATGATGGTGGATTTACTCCACTTATCGTCGTGATTGCAGCCGAATGCATGTTCACGGATTGTTAGTGTTGTAAAATAATTTGCCTCGAAGTTAAATATGTTATTTTATAGCACGTATTTCTATAAATGTTTCTCTTAAGTAAAGCTAGTTACTTGGACATTACAAAAGTTCGTGGTCAATAAATAGGTAAGCAGCAGATGAAAGGAATAAATCATTACTTTTTTTTTGAACAAATATCTTGAAATAGATCAATTTTTAGTTTTAAAGATGCAGACTGCCGGATTTACATTTGTTTTATATGTGACATGTAAAGCAAATCTCTGAAGAGCTCACTTTAAGAGGTAAAAGTTGATAATTGAATTATGAAGTAGGGAAAGTATGGGTACTGGCTGTCACCGGGAAATGTCGTTAGAAACGACACATAGAAAAACATAGGTGGTTTAATGGCGGGGGTTTGTTTCATGAGGAGGCAGCGATAACAAACTTTAATCCACTCGAAATATAGCAGAGTAAAGTGAGTGTGTTTGTTTGCAGCTTTCCTCATCTAATTTTTGCCAGTTAATTTTTGGCGATAAAATTTAATAATTGCTTATTATTGCAATAAACATTTAAAGTATAAAGAAATTATATTTAACGATGACGTAAACATTTTTGAATAATTTTAACTACATGTTTTTACATTTCACTTTAACACAAAACGATCGTTTGGGGTAATACCCTTCAAGTGAGCATTAAGTAGTGTTTTATATTTTTTTAACAGACATATCCAGAAATGATCAAAGGGCCACTCCCAAAGCAGCTTTAACCTGTTAATTGGGTATGGTGAAATATTTCGTCATACAGGAAGTACTACTGCATTGGGCATAACGACATTTATCGTCATGGAAATTTGCCGTGATATTTTGGACGCATTCATTTTGATGTACTTCTTATCCATTAAATTCTATGATGGTTATATGCGAGCTAGAGACCTGCACGAGTAAGTACAAATGTAATCGGATTATAATCACCGAGTACTATTCCCGAGTATGTAATCGAGGAACTGGCATCGTCAACATCGTGGCATGGCAGCATCGTTGGCATCGTACCGAATATACTCATTTGTAATCGTGTATACTCTCCATCCAGAATAATGAAATATTTCCAAAATTTAGCAATTTTTAGATTTTATACTAGGATATATTGATGTGACATGACTTTCAAACATATTTGTCAAATATCCATGCTTTCAAATATCAACTTAATCTAATATTTAATTTATCGTTTGGATCATGCTTTATTGTTGCTCTTGTTTTTGATTCTTCTGTTGTATGCAGATGTATTCTTTTGCAGTTATGTTAGTTATAAATATATCAGGATAATATTATTTGTACTCGTCAAGCGCTTATGCTCTTCATTTGAACAATGTCGAGTACATAATTGCACGCGATGCCAATTACTACTCATACTCGTCTCATGACGTCAGGTCTCATAAAACGAGTATATATACTTGAAATCGGACGATGCCGCACTCTCAGGAGGAAGTGCCAGAAGAAGACGACTTCATCCAACCGACTAACGAGGAGCAAATCCAAAGCTTTCTGCGTAAGCTAGACGTCAAAAGTCTCCAGGTCCAGACGGAATTCCAAACCAAGCTGTGAAGTCTCTTCCGAACCAAGCTGTCAAATACTTTGGAGCAATAGTCAATTCCATGTTTAAGTACCGGTATTTTCCCACAAGATGGAAGAATGCAAACGTTATATTCATTCCTAAGCCAGGTAAGGATGGGAAATTTTCCCAAATTAGAGGCAAATCAGTCTCTTATCCAACTTGGGTAAGGTGGCGGAAAGGATTTTGAGGAAGCGTTTGCAGAATATCATCAGCGATCGCGACATCATTCCTAATGCCGGCTCCACACTCGCGCGCCAATCGCCGTGTGAATTCACGCTGCGATTCGCGCGTGATTTTTGCACGAAAAACATATTCCTCCACACTCGCAAGCTTCGCAATGTAGTTCGCGCTTTCAAAAGAAATGACCCCAGAGATAACCACTGCTGCTGCCGCTACGCTTTGCGCTATAGCATATTATAATTATCTCTATATTAAAAATAAACACGAAATACAAAAAAAAGGAAATCGTTCTCTCTGAAACCACACATCAATCACCAGAAAAGACTTTAAAACTGTGATTGAATTCACGCCGACAGTGTGGATGCATTCGCGCTCGCGCCTTCCGAAATTCCCGCGAACCCTTTGACGCGGACCAAAAAACCGACTTCGGACGGGGAACTGCGCGAAGCGCACACGCGAAGACGCGAAAGCCTCCACACTCGCGTTCGAGCTATTTCGCGGGCTTTCGCGGCGCGAGTGTCGAGCCAGCATAAGGAACAAATTGGGTTCCAAATTATGCATTCTTCCTCAGACCAGCTGCTGAGAGTAGTTGAAACAATCACTCAACGCATGAACTGGAACCAAGTAGTTGGAGCTATTTTCTTCGATATCTCCAAGGCATTTGACATAGTTTGGCACCAAGGACTAGTCTACAAGATGCACCAAGATGAACCTCTAACAATGGTTCAAATGGTAAGCTCGTTCCTGGACCAGCGCTCATTCAGAGCAAAGGTGGGACAGGAACTCTCAAACCAGTTTAGGCTACAGTATGGGGTACCTCAAAGCTCTGCCTTGTCACTTCTGCTGTATTCTCTGTTCACAGTAGACATCCCGAGAACCAATGCAGCAATTCACCACACCTTATTGGCAACTAATGCAGACAACACAGCTTTGGTGGCGTACTCTTACACTCCAGAGTTGGTCACCAGATGACTTCAGGAGGCAACAGACAGTCTGCTAGATTATTTCGGTTAATGAAAAATCCAAGTCAACGCAGACAAGACCCAAGCAGTCTTTTTCACTAGAAGAAGACTCGAACCATATGGACATGTAAATGTTCATGGGCAAAACGTCGAGACTTCAGGCAAAGTATCTAGGTGTAATTCTTGATAAAAGACTTACATTCCAGGCACACATCGAATGCAGTTTTCAAAGGCAAAATGCTGAAGGGACTGCTGCCAGCGATAACTGGTAGAAATAGTAACCTGTCCATTGAAGTTAAAGTGTTACTATACAAATCAATCATAAGACCAGCGATGACCTGCGCATCTGAAGCTTGGTCACAGGGGGCGGATAATCAGATGAAGAAGCTCCAGGTGTTCCAGAACGTCTTTCTAAAACAAGCCATAGACGCTTCATGGTTTGTGAGAAACAATCAACTCCATAGGGAAGCTTAAGTATCTTTGGTAAGAGACTTTCTAAGTGAAATTAATTCTAAAGCGATGGTGAGAGCGGAAAGGCATCCCAAAGAACTAGTTTGACAGGCAGTGGATTACGATCCAAACGTCCCAACCAGGATTAGGAGACCAAGAATGGTCCTCTTGGCTACGACTTTCATTTCGGAAATTTTTGTTTTATTTGTTTCTTATATTTCAGGCAAAACTGTTCCGACGGAGGGATTGGGGGCCAAAGGCCCGGCCCGAAGAAATAGGGGTTTTTAGTCGGTACCCGTAGTTTAAGTGGAAGTACGACACTATCTGGGTATCTTCCCAGATGTCCTTAACGGATTTTTCCCTACTTTAAAAAAAATGCCGCACTTACTCGTGCAGGTCTCTAATGCTAGCATATTGTTTACGTTTTCGCAATATGTCACGTATTTTACGCATTAGTAATAACTTGCTTACTTGAGTGTTTGTTATGTTTTTAAAATGTAGCTAAATATGTTGAAAATATGTTTGAATTAATCTAGAGTGACGATGAAATATGGCCCGAGAGGACAGGTAAATGACTTCGAATTACAAGAAGTAAATAGCAGTTCAGAAGAAAGGAATAACGAGTTTTTTTACGGATGAACCAGACAACGAGGAATCAGAAGATGATGATATTCTAGACGCAAGTATTCAATCGGCATCAGGTGAGTGAAAAGGTGAGAAAATAATACGATCGCATTTCCGTTTTTTTCTCAATCTGGACTTACATTTAAAGGACACGAACAAGAAGATTACCTTTTTTTATTTCTAGAAGTTTATAAATGACAATATTATAACACTTATTGTGAAGGAAACAAACAAGTACGCCGAACAATTTTTTGAAAAAAGAAAAAAAATCACCCTTAAAACCACGTTCAAGATGTCTTTAGTAGATTGACATCGATAACCAAGAAATAAGAATGTTTATTTCCTTACTAATTTTGCAAGCAATAATAGGAAATCGATCTAATTCAGAATTATTTGAGAAATAATTTAACGCTTTATACGCACCAGAAAGAATATATCAGTAAATGAGTCTCATTTGTTATGGAAAGGAAGACTATTTTGGAAACAATACATACAAAGAAGTCGATCTGGTGTTAAATTGTGTATGCTATGTGAAGGTAAATACGGTTACAAAAGTGATTTCCTTATATATAAAGGTCAAAATATGCAGTAAGGTTCGAACTATTTTTGAAATATATGGTATATTTCGATAATTGTACTTACAATCACTAGACATGTTATGCCTGAATACATATCTCTTATGTAAGAAATATGGCAGTCACTTTAACAAGCTTCATTTTTTCATTGAAATTGTCGAAAAATATGGAGATGAACAGCAGTCGTCATCAACTAGTACAGGACTTCCTTGACATCAAAACCATCTAGATTTATTGGATTACATGCCATCGGACTCTTTAAAATCAAACGTATCCAGGAGATGCAAATTGTGCTATTTAAAAGGCTTCAGGAAAGAATCGAGATTCTGGTGTCCCGACTGTGATATTACTTTGTGTATGCGGCACTGCTTCAAGGAATATCATACTACGAAATAATTATTTAAATTCGTTCAATTAATTTTTTCTGCATTGATGTTTGATTTATACAGATAAGGAAAAATTTTCATTCTCCATGTAAAACGCTAAGAATTGTCCCTTCCATAGTTTGCTACGGTCGCTGAACGTATTCCCCTACTTTGACGCAGCATGCTCGTATCTTCCAGTTTAGATGTTAGAAAAAACTCGTGGAGAGTTTTACAACAGACTGGAATATTGTTTAGCACAGTTTGGCGGCCTATTTGAACTCCTTATATTGTAATGTTTAAAGAGTTATTTTGTTATATTGTTCATTAGAATTATTATTTATTTTGCTGAAGAAATCTCGTTTATTTATTTTGGTTATCAAAGAATATCAGTTTTATTTTGCCTCGACGTTGATTAAATCAATGGACTAAAAGAACAAACAGCATGTGGTACGCAAATTTTAATAAAATTGTTGCCTACCAGTTGTAATCCCGCAACAAAACACGTTAGAGGCTATGATGTACTACTGAAATCTCCACCAGCACTGATCGCTGCGCTCTGCGTTGAATTGTTCACACCGGTGTAGGAGAATACAAGGCGCCGCCCATCTATCCCACTATTAGTTCTCAATGTTAAATCTCTCGTTAACATTCTCCCTATGGACAGTGTTTGACTTTCCTGATGTGTATATTATATGTTATAAAATATTTTGTCAAAATACATAAATTCAATAAGTTAAAGACTATTTCGTTTAATTACTTGAGGTATGATGGTATTACTTATTTTAAGAAGAAAAAAATCCCCTTTGTGAAACGAGTTGAAGAAAGTTTATTCCCCGGTTAACAGGTTAAAGGAAAAAAGATCTGTGAGAAAGGTGTTTTAAAAGGGAAAGAAGATTAAACGAAAGCAAAAAATAATAACGCTATAAAAAATTACAAAAATAATACTAGTTATACCAAAAAATCTGTAAGTTATAAAAATATAAAAGGGAGATTCTACAGACGTAGTTTGGCAAGGAAGTTCTTCGGAGACCCAACATGAAGAAAAAAAAAGATCTTTGCAATAGTGGCGAAATTAATGTGAACGATGAAAACTACAACAAATTCCACATTTATCAAAGCTTTTGATGAAATAACGAAATTTGGTATAATTGTACTACATACAAGTCTGACCTGATGCCCTATGCTCTGGATAATCGATATGGTCCTTTTTTTATGATTTGTATGATTAAATTTAAGACCTGATGAATACATACCTGTTACTTCTAGTAAGAATGATTTATGCGCAATTGTGATTGTAGAATTTATTTGGTATTTTAAAGTCAATCTCTTTATTTTACTAATATCTCCATTACATTCGAACAATCTAACAATCTGCCTTGAACGTCATTAAGTTCAGATTGTTAGATTGTTCGAATGTAATGGAGATATTAGTAAAATAAAGAGATTGACTTTAAAATACCAAATAAATTCTACAATCACAATTGCGCTTTGCCTGAGGGGCATTAACCTTAGGCTGGGGCAATGCTGCCTAAATTTGATTTTTTTATAACTTTTATTACTAATTTTTGGTTCGTGATAAATACGTTTTGTGCTGAAACGTCGATTACTGAATAGTTAAAGTTTTGTTATTTTGTCCCACTTTTAGTATAAATCAAAACATAACAAAAATAAAGCATTTTTTCCATAAGTGAACGGCATTCCCTAAGGAATTCATTCCTTTTGCCGGCACCATTGCAATTTAGGTTATAAATGTTTTTAGAACTTCATCTCTCAAGGGTACAATCAACGCACATCCTCAATCGTCGGCTTTAGTAGTTTGAAATTGTTCACATGATTCCCCTAAATATTACAAATGAATAGTAAAAAGAATTTTTGAAAATTTATGCTCTAAGGGCCTTAAAAAGAAAGAAATTCATCATTTTTGAAGTTAGAAATATGGAAATTGGCGCTTAGATTTCTATTTATCAATAAGTTAATATATTAGAGATTTCGAAAATTCATCCCATAAGTACTTCATTTGCGAAGTTCTGATAATTTCAGCAAGCAAATTATTACTGATAAATCAAATAGACATCTAGACATCAAGTAGATAGATATCTGAAGCACTCTAAGTTAACTAAAACGCGATTCTGTGGATATTTCTCGTTCAGATTAATGAAAACTGTTGCTAAATTGTTTTGAGCATCGTGCGAAGCTTTCATTAATGTACCTAGTACAGGCATTTCTGATCTGGCTGGGTACATCTATTTGTAGCTATTTTTGGCTATCCCTTTACAAATTTAAAAGTTTATCTGCCTCTTTTGTTATACATATAATTACATACAGGTGTTCGTCTAATCAAGGAAGATAAAGGCGACGCCAAGGGTTGTCTATATTACCCTCTCTGAGAACAACAGATGTCATCGATTCCCACAATTTAGGAAACATTTATTAGCTATTAGTTTTATTTATTGTTATAAAAATCTATATAAGGTTTTTAGGGCCAAATGTAATCGTCAGTTCTTATTAGTTCTTTTGTTAAGTCACTAGAGAGCTCACCACTTTGAGAGCTCAAGCTATTGTACAGTAGCTGCAGTTTTCAATAAATAATTTTTTAAAAACCAAGTTTCAATACTTGCAAATTTAATTGTATACACCAATACCTCACTTTGCGTCGGGGTTACGTTCTAAAAAAGCACGACGCAAATTGAAACGACGTAAAAAATTAAGATTTTCTATAGCAAACCATGTAAAGATGGAAGATAGGTTCCAGGGTTACAAAAATACTACTGTTTAAAAAGAAAATTGAACAAAGTAAACATTTAAAAAACAAAAATAATATAAACTTTTATTACATACACACAAAAAACAAAAAAAAAACGAATTCAATTAAAACAAAATAAACTATTCAATTAATTTATGAAAAACAAAATTAAAATTATCTACTCTCTGATGAGTCCATAGTGGCTGCTGTCGTAAGTCGGCTTTCTTTCACAAAAAATTGGTCTAATGTTTGCTGAACAGCTTTTTTTTTTAACGTAAAATAAATTTCCTGCTAGCAATTGATATTTGTAGGTGCCGCTTGGGACACTTTAAAACTCCTTCCGCTGTCAAGATCGTTTTTTAAAAAAATCTCCATAGCTTCGTCAATTAAACACATCGCTTTGGAAATTTGTTTGGAGTTTAAATTTTGTTCTTCGGAGATTTCTATTGAACGGTCATTGTCATCTTCTTCATTAGCAAATTGGAATTCCAGTTGCAATAGTTCTTCATTAGAGAATTCTTGGTTGTGCGAGGTTAGCAATTCATTTGTGTCAGTCTCCTCCATACCTTCAAAATTGGACCCTCTAGCTAAATTAGAAATTTCATGACGAGCAGCTGGTGTACCATCAACTTCTGCAGCGCATATTCGGTGAACACATTCAGGCCATATTTTGCACCAAACACATCCGTGCAAGATGGTTTAATCTCCTCCCACGAATCGGAAATAATTTCTATGGCTTTCATAATGTTGAACTTTTTCCAAAACTTTAGCATGGTAGGCTTATCTTGTCCATCAGTCTCACTTAAAAGAAGTTTAAATGTTCGTCGAAGGTAATAACTTTTAATAGTCGATATTACTCCCTGATCCATCAGCTGAATAACTGGTGTTAGGCGGTAAAAATACAAATTTTACGTTTTATGACAACTCATCAACATAAACTGGGTGGCCAGGAATATTGTCTACTAGGACCAAAGCCTTAAAGTTTAAGTCTTCCTTGTTGCAATAGGTTTTAATTTCTGGAATAGCACAAGTTGAAACCCAGTTTTGAAATAATCATGTCATCCATGCTTTTTTGTTTGCTCGCCAGTGGACAGGAAGCAGATTCTTTGAATAAACTTTCGTAGCTCTTGGATTTTCTGATTGATAAATGAGAAATGGTTTAAATTTGAAATCACCATTTGCATTACCACCAAGAAGAAGAGTCAGTCTATCCTTGCTAATTTTAAATCCTGGCACAGATTTTTCTGTTTTAGATATGAAATTTCTGTTAGGTAGACGTTTCCAAAATAACCCAGTCTCGTCAATATTAAAGACTAGTTTCGGATCATAGCCCCTTCATGAATTAATGCTTTTAACTCTGTCGGGTAGCGTTCTGCAGCAGTGAAATCAGCGCCAGCTGCTTTGTCTTTAAGAACAATGCTGTGCAGATTTGCTCGAACCTTGAATCTCTCAAACCAGCCCTGACTAGCTTCAAATGTTTCATACTTGTCCATATTACTACCACTAGCATTATCGTTGGATACTGCTTTACTTTTTATGTCATCAAATAAGCTTTTTGCTTTCATCTGAATTACCATTTTATTTAATGGTATTCCCGGCGCAACTTGATTTTCAATTTAAATAGAAAGCAAGGACTCCAACTTTGATCATCAAAGGGCTCCTTGAACGAGTCATCGTTTTAGCATCTAATGATATTGCAGATTTTGCTTCCTCTCTTATTTTATCCCCATCTCGATTTCTAATAGTTCTGACAGTTGTTGCAGCCAGACCAACGGCCTTTGGTATCTCCACAGCCTTCTCTCCCTTATCAAATCGTCGCAGAATATCTAATTTTGTCTCCAAGCTCATAGTTTTTTTTTATTTTTGGTAATTCTACCAGCAGCGCCCTTTCCACTTATTTGGCTAAAAAAATTACAAGTGTATGTAAAAAAAATATAACTGTGCCAATAAATAAATTGGAAAAATATTTACCTTTTTTGTAACCAGAAACAACCCGTAAAAAATTATAAAAATTTGTTATTCTCTTTTAAAAAAAGCACAACACACTACATAATTGAAACTGAACTCTAAAATTAGCAAAACAAAGTGAAAATAAAACTGTATTAAAATTGCGTTGATTTTCGGTTAGAAAGGGAATCCCCGAGTTTTGATGGCATGGCGCAATTAGAAACAAAAGTGGTGCCATCTTTTAGAAAAAAAAAAAAGAAAATTTCAAAACATCTTAAAAGAAAAATTAAAGACTCGAACCCAAAACAACGCAACCTCGAAAATCTAACCACGCACAGTGAAAATCGATACTAATTAAACAGCGACGCAACTTCAACAAAAAGCAAAACGAAACGACGCAAAGCGAGGTATTGGTGTATACTAATTATAAGTGCAACATATTAAAGTGAAATAGAAGACGTAAAAGAGAATAAGGATACAAACAAAAGAAAAAATTTTGCAGTTATGAGGACTGTCGATAGAAGTGAAAACTTTGAAGCCATATTGAGGTTGCCCTTTGCGAGCGGATTGAACTTAAAGAAAACTATGATATAATAGGTGTTATCAAAAATTTCGTACTTCGTAAATTAAAATCTATATTTCTAGTTGTTAAATCTTTTATATTTGTATACAACCTCGCCTTTGGTCTATTTTGGGTTGCGGCATATTAAAAAAACCTGTCACACTATCTAAATTTTATATTTGCGATATATCAAGATATTTAAAAAAATATGTTTTCAATGTTATGATATTCCCGTTTAGCGAGATGGAGGATTAGCGTGTGCCGGATTACCGAAGTTGTGAATTAATGCGGATTAGTGAGGTTCGGATTAACGAGGCTCGGATTAGCGAGGTTCGGATTAACGAGTCTCGGATTAGCGAGTCTCGGATTAGCGAGGCTCGGATTAGCGGGGATCAGATTGGTGAGGTTCGAATTAGCGTGGTTTGGATTAGCTGGGTGTCGAAATTATGTAGTAATTCGAAAAAAACTGCAATTTTATTAAAATCTTCCATATTTTTGACTTACGCTCTTATCTCGGTAATTCGACAAGTTCGGTAATCAGTTTCAAAAGTTGGCGAAAAACGCGAAGTTAGGAAAAATAAAATTTCAAATATTTAAACTAAATTAAAATTTAAAGCTCCAAATTTCTCGATACCTGGAGCCATGTACCTATGAGAGATTGGAGCATGTCGGTAGTTGAAATTAACCTTATTGGTAACGCGGAACTATTCGTTTGTCCCCTATCTTTAGTCGCTCAACGCGCCTAAAGAAGTTTTCACTTCAAAAATACGAAATAGATATTCAAATCTTGTTTCAATTACAAATGCGCCAAAAGATACGTAAATGCCACTTATGGTATACTTCCATCTCAGTAGAAATCCGACTATAAATAGCTCTTTGTGTGATATGCTTGTCGTCTAATGCCATGAAAGATATCCGTTGTCAGAGTAACACGAACAAGATGCGGGTGTCCGTTGACAGTTACGCAGCGGTCCTTAGGGACTCTAATTGAGTTTTATATATCCCAGGATTGCGAGAAGGTTTCCCCAGAACTTAAATGATATAATACGATGTTGGGATTATTTAGTAAACTGGCATCCTTCTGAAATACCTTGGAGTGATTTATTATTTGACCGAGATAGTTGCTGCCATGTCCATATTCATCATCCGTCTAATTTTACGCTCTATTACATCTCAACTTCACTATTAGCACTAAGTGCGAACTTTAAATGGACTACAAAGCTGTAATTACCATTTAGCCTTGGTTCAGCCCTATTAACAGTTAGGGAATTTTCAATTTGCATTTTAGGTAACGATTTCTTCGACAGTTGCATTTAAAAGGTGCCCATATGTAAGAAGGGTTCCTTCAACTCTGAGGTGTTATTGACAAAGAATAAAAACTTTGACATAATATTATTAGATCGACATTTTTTATTAGGGACTTTAATATCGATATCACATCTAGACCGAATTATCCTCAATACTTCTACTATTAATGTGTTTAGTAGATTCATTTATCATTCACTGAAGCAATTTGTAGCAAGTAAAGTGTTTTTGTATTTCTAAGGCTATTGCTCTATTCCAAATTCTAATAATAAGTAGGTAGCTTACCAAGAACTAAAAATAATTCAACTGCTATATGAAAATGTTTACGCCAAATTACAGCTTCATCACACGTAACTAAATATTATATAAAATTCATAAAATAAAAATTCTGAAAAAAAAATCGTAAAATAAAAGGTAAAAATGCATAAGAGCTACCTAATTTTAAGTAATAGAATTAAAATTTCAATAGGAAAGTTCACAAATATCCATATTTATTTAGAAGTTTCCTAAAAAAATTGTAAATTGTGACAATTCAATGCTATGCGCGGTTATAGATATATATTTTTTTGTGGTATATTATGATATATTCAGTTTTAAATGTTTTGACGTTCATTTTAAAATTGTTGTACTCCTTGTTTTAAAAACACTTTCAGAAAGACTCTTATTCCTTGTCTGATAACCAAGCTTCTCATTTACTAAAAAAAACTGTTTAATAAATTGCAAATTCCATAAAATCTTCGGAGTAAACTTGACTATATATAGAATACCAGTTTGGAAACAGGCAACACATTGAACACGCCGCGATGAATGAAAATATTCCGGACATTTATGTATCATTGAGTACAAAAATCGTTTCCGCGACGTCATATTACTACGGATAACTTTAGCAGGAATGTATAGCGGATTGTATACAGTTGTTTTCAGATAGCGAGAATTATTGATAAAATAAAATACCTTCAAAGACAAACTGTACTACGTAAGATACCCTAAAATTATTGCCGAAAAGCCGCTACAATTATAATTGTATTATCCTGGCAACATTTTGAGTTTTGCATACAAGGTGATTCACGGTGGATGAAATATTAGGATTATATTAGGAACAGATCAACCCATCGTTTCACAAATTCGGTTTCTACCATAAAGGATTATGTTCCATCGACGTAACATATTTTCAAACCAGCGGTGTTGCCAGATGTAAGTAAACTTGGCAACGTCTTCACTATTTCAAATAAAACACCCTGCATTTTTATGATTTTTCTATAATCTATATGTCATTGTCAATAACTTTTGTTTATACTTTCCAATACCTATCCTAAACCATTTTAGAGATATCAATTAACTGACAAATTTATTAAGCAAAATTTGATTTCAAAGAAAGTGTGTGATTTCGGTACCAGAAAATAACCAAAGGCTGACCTTTGAGGTACAATTAAGGAACATAACAGTGCTATTCTAACCTTTACTAGATTTTGCCAAAATATATACAGGATGCATTATACAAACCTTTATTTACGACAGTTATAAAAGTGGGTGTAAGTTATTTTTTTTAATAAAGTGCCTTATATATTATTGCTGATTCAAAAAGGAAGCTAACATGAATTGCTATTCAGTAATATCTAATGTCCCTATACTACATCTAAGTCTATATGCATTTAAGTATAAATTTGTCCCAAGAATACATTAGCTTTCTTTGCTAAGAACGCGTTGGCCATGAATAATTTATTTTCTCACAAAAATGTTAATTGTAATAATATTTTGGAGTTATAACCTAAAATTATATTTCTAAAAGGAAACCATAGCAAGCAATAACTGTAAATGAAAAAGCATTATTTTCTCCTTTAAAAAATGTATAGTTTTGTGTAGAGGGCCATTCACCATAGTACAGTACAGTCCAAAAATATCTTTCAAAAAATCGAATAATATATAGTCAGTTCTACTTAAAAAAGATATGTTTGTATCATATATGCGTAATGTGATTTCCAATTGTTTTTTTGAAAAAGTCATTAAAAAATTTAGAAAATTATGTGCAACTTTTGTGTTTATCATATTTTATTAAATTTAAGCAAATTTTGTCATTAAAAAATTCTTTTTTTGTATAAGTTTTTAACATTCAATATGTACAGAGTACAATGCATTTTTCAAAAACATAATTTATAGAATCTATTAAAAACTAGATCGCAATTGATATAGTACTATGTGAGTCAAATTGTTTTGTGTTTGAAAAACCCTTAGAATTAAACATCGTGGCATGTGTTACTATTCATTAGTCGACAAATACCAATTAAATGTTTGTAATAAACAGTAAACGTGCTCAAAATTAAAATATGTACACCTCATATCTTGTTTAAACATTACATCTAAATTAAGTGCAGTAGGCAGCTGCTTAATTACAGAACAATTAATTGGTCATTTGTCGAAGTAGATGATAGTAATGTTATGCCCAGGATGTTTGTATCTATGGATGTTGCGATGCAACTCGTGATATAAGCTTTGCCTCATCTACGTGGACTTTGCAATTGCAATCTAGTTTTCATTACATTCTAATGAAATTAGATTTCAATTGCATCGTAATAGACTTGTATATATTCGTATATATAAAGCTTATTATGTCAGCAGAGATTTAATTGTTTCAAATGATTCGAAACTAAATAATTCGGCTGTTCGAGCACTAGACAGAAGTTTTATGGATGCACTTTTGTTATTTTTGAGAATTTCTTGTTTAAAATGTGAAATAGATGCACATATTTTTAAATTAGTTTCAAATCTATGGACATATTTATTTTATGACTAAATAATACGCTGAACATTAATTTACCTTGGTTGGGAGATATTCACGGTGGACACTTCAAACATAACTGCACTGAATGAGAGGGAGTGGGTCCAGTCAACTTCGGATACAACGAACTCAGCATATAACCACCGACAGCTAATAATGAACAAAATTATGGTCCAAAGACCCATAAGAAAGTATGTATTTCTTTTTCGTTTATAACGAACATCCGACTATTACAAACTATTTAAAGATCCCCTTGGCAGTTTGTGATATTAGAAGTTGACTATATATTTTTTTCTTTGGTGCTGAAATATTGCTGGCTACAGATTCTATTGCACAGTCTTAATCAAAACACGCAACGTGAATCGTTAAATGAAAGAGGCAATATATTTAAACAGCAACCATATTTGCACTTTCGCAGTGTAGAAAATTCAGTGAAAACTGTTAAATATTAAATTAAAATTTCATTTCAGTCCTGAAATTGAGAATGCTAAAGGAGCGCAAATCCATTACGTTATTATATTTGCCTTTCATTTTTTACTAGTTATGTAGTGCGATATTCCGAGAATCTGATGTAAAATTTACAAAGTAAAGGATCCTACCTTGTGCGGCCGACCACAGCAGTAAATCTTCGTGTCTGGTGTACGTGGCCTCACTAGCTTCAGCACAAAAGTCTGCTATGTGAGGCGATATAATTCCCGAATGCGGTAACACTACACTATAGTCCATTGTGTAATTAGAGCGTCCCAAGTCTTCTTCGGGACTACGTATCGTGCTTGGATTTTTCTGTCTTAATTTCGACATCGCGTCAGATGATATAAAAGAGTCCTTTGGGTAATGGAAAATAAAACAGATAACTTGATATTGACTTTGACCTCGTTCTTCTTCGCCTAAGATGAGAGCTCGCAGAATCTGAACCTCCTGAAACAACGAGGAATTGTTTTAAGTAGTATTAGGTTAATAATCTGCAAATACATTTAAAATATAAAGTTAATAATATGCGTAAAAGGAGCTACAAGATACATTACCCGGAAACAATGAAGGATAATTACTTTCACAGCTTAAACAGAAAATAAGTTGAAATATTTAGTGGTGTTCTCTTATAAGCGAACTTAAAGAGATCAAAGAAATAAGTTCATTATAAGCGAAGATCGTATTAAACCATAAATGTAATGTATTATTAACATGCGCATAAACATTACTTTAAACTGTACTTTACAGAATGATTCGTTATAAGCGAAAGTCTTGGTACTCCAAATACTGTCGTCAGGGTGCCTTGTTATATCTTTCCTACTCAAAATAGTTAAGTAATTTCTCGTACTCTTTTTGCTACGTATTTTTTGACAAAAAAATCACAGCATACTTGATGACTTTTTCAATTGAATACCCGATATATGGCAAGTTACCTTGCCCTAGCAGAAAACAACGGCTTTAAATAGCACTGTAAAATAACGAAGTAATAAAATAGCATCAAGAGTTCCCATTATAAAATTGCCAGAATCATTAAATACGAACAAGAACCAAAAACCATGTATGCTAAATAATCAATAGGTAACATATTTATGTTGTATGTATAAGCAGGGAAAATACTGGGATGCATTTGCATGGAAGTTTCTGATTTGCATATTTAATGGACTGTAGTAAATACATCAAAATAGCGTGGGTTAAACTGGCACCAGAATTACTGCTGCCTATAAATATTTTCGTCAAAATGTGCAAATAAAAGTAAAAATATTATTATTTTTAAATAAATCTATTGTACAATAAACATTATCAGTGGTCTATTGCAGCATCGTTATAAGAGAGCTCCCTTCACTTTATAAAATTATTCTTACATAATTCATATCTTATACATAATGGATGAAATGTACCTTCCTGAAAATTACCTCGCACGCTATCAGCTAGTTACTCTTTCGCAGTTGTTGCTCAGAGAATTTATTTAAGGCTTATTGTGTTACGATTATACCTCTGCTTTCTCATTAGCCTTATAGTAATGGTAAAAGTAAAAATCCAACAATCCAATTTGGTACAATAAGTTGAACTAACGCTTAAAAAAAATTAGAGTAGATAAGGAAGTCACTGAATCGATTATATTGTTGAAAGGAGCTGAGAAGCTTTTACTATTTTTTGTTTGTTTGTTTATTGTTTAAATGAGCACTTGCAACATTTCAACCAAAAATAACAACTAAATTCCAGCAAATATTTAGGTTATGCTTGTAGAAACATAGCCCAAATCAATGTCAAATGATCGGCTTGTCTTGAAAATGGCACATTGTAGTATAATCATATTTTGCATAAAAATGTCGCTTTGCCCCTTTCAACAATATAATCAATTTCATTAGGTCCTTTATTTTTCTGATCCATACTAAAGGTAAAAATAAAATCTTGTACTCTTACAATCTTATATGTAGCCCAACTAACTCTAATTTCCTGTGCAGAGCTTTCAGAAACTATTAGCGATGGAAGAACGCTGAAATGGGCCCAATTGTGCAGAAATTCATGCCTAATAAATTTTATCGGTCGGACATAACTACAATGGCCATTTTAATTTTTTTTTAATTAAAATTTTAATAGCGCCCACTTTTTTGCCCTGATACCCGAATCGGCAATGACAGGCTTTCGACCTCATTGCGGAGTTCTTAGAGCGGCTGTAAAGCTGATCGAGAAATCCCGCAAGGAAGAGAAAAAAACCTGCACCTTCTGGGGAGGGGTCACCTTGATTTTTATGGTGACTAACTTTCTGCGAATAGCACGGATTATGCTGCATCGCTGTAAGTTGGCTTCGTCAATTTTGATGATGCAAACAAGTTTATCAATAATTCAAGAGCGTTGGCTCTTGAAAAATAAAATAAAATGTTTGAAAGGACAAAAACGAAAAAGTGAGGACCTGCATCATAGCCAGAGGGCTGAATGCAGTCTTCATGTCCCAACTCACTAGTGAAGATCTATGTATTATATAACTGAGTCTAAAACTGAATAACCATTCTTTGGAAGTACTAGTGGCGTCAGTATACATGCCCTACGAAACCGAGGAACCAGCATTAGCCGACTTTAAGAGGCTACTTTAAATACTCTAAGGACAGAAAGCTTAATCTTCTCCTGGGATGCGATGAGAGCGCGCACTACGTAGCGTGGGGCAGTTCTGACATTAAACGGAGAGGGGAAAGTCTTCATCAATTACGTACAAAACTCATTATACTCAATCGAGGTAATGATATTCCTGGACGGTAGAAGACAGGAAATTATAGACATAACTCTCGCGACAGGAAAGATAGCTGAGGCGGTCCAGAGCTTGAGGGTCTCAGATGAGCCTTCTGGCTCAGACCACAGAAAAATTCAGATCATACCGTGTCACGAAATGATTACAGAACAAAGTCGAAATCCTCGACTTACAAATTGGAATAGGTATAGGGCCGCCCCAGAGTATAGGTTGCAGCGGGTTTCTTTTAGCTTACACACAATGAAGCAATTAGAGACAGCTGCTAGAATAATCCAACAAAGTATCAAGAAGACCTTTGACAAAAACTGCGTTGTTAGGAACACGAACCAGAAGTCAAAAGTTAACTGGTGAACTAAAGAACTAGCGGAACTCAGGACTAAGGTAAGAAAGACCTTCAATAAGACAAGAAACAGCAGGGTTGAAAATGAATGGGCCACCTTCAGAAACCCGCAGACAGAATATAGCAAGTCTATAAATAATAAGAGTTTAAAAAAGTACTGCCAGGTAAGAGAAAACCTTTATGAGGCTTCTAGACTGGCCAGGATCCTATCCACAAATAAACCAGCTTTTCCAGGCTTCAAAGTGACGCCTCCATCAGATCACACCGAATAGTCCAGCCCTAGGGAACAATATTGACCTACCGACTGGAAGCTAGCCGCGAAAATTGTTACTCCCATAGGGGTCGAATGGCAATAAAATCCTTTGAACCCTATAAAGCACCAGGACCAGACGGAATTTTCCCCATCCTATTACAAAAGAGATTAGATATTGTACTAGGCCCTCTTACACGAGTTGTTAGAGTTAGGATTGATCAAGGGCACATACCAAACGCTTGCAATATGACTGAAATAGTCTTTATTCCAAGGCCGGCAAGAAACGGACACAATAAGGCAAAGACTTCCGTTCTGACGCCCTTCATATTAAAGCTACTGGAAAGACTCCTAGACAGATACATAAAAGCTGTACAACTCCATCTACGCCCATTGGCGACCTCTCAATATGCCTACCATGGTGGGAAAGTCCACGGAAACGGCCTTACATCACCTAGTACGCGGTGGCAGCAGCTGTTATTGGTAAAAAATTATGCAATAGGGATCTTCCTAGACATCGCAGGGGCTTTCGATAGCACCGCGTATGAAGCCATTAAGAGAGCTATGACCACTCGGGGGATCCCACCAACCCTAATAAGATGGACACAAAACATCTAGAGAAATCCCAGTTAGGCATGGGAATAAAACCATTCAAGGTCGCGGGGTAGGGTTATTTCCCCTCTCCTGTGGAACTTAATGGTAGACAATCTTTTGGTCACACTTAAAGAAGCAGGCTTCCGAGTCTACGGCTACGCCTATGACGTGGCAATAGTGATCGGATGCAAATTCTTAAACACACTTAGAGAACTGGCTAACAATTTACTAAGAATTATTGAATCCTGGTGACTGACGATAAACCTGTGAAAGACTGTAGCCCTAATATACTTTAGGAGATATAAACCAACTCTCATAGAACCCCGCGAGGTAAACCCGTGAAAGACTGTAGCCCTAATATACACTAGGAGATATAGACCAACTCTCATAGAACCACTGTATCTATGGGATGCAGGCGATAAC
This sequence comes from Dastarcus helophoroides, assembly GCA_028583605.1. Taxonomy (NCBI): domain Eukaryota; kingdom Metazoa; phylum Arthropoda; class Insecta; order Coleoptera; family Bothrideridae; genus Dastarcus; species Dastarcus helophoroides. The sequence continues at coordinate 9,630,043 of CM053326.1, forward strand.
TTAATTCACCTTCGGTAAACTAGATACTAAACTGAAATAGAATTTACACCGGGGAAGCCAAAGGAATAAATTACATGCCACTAGGTGCACGTGTAAGAAAGCCATGGGCAAAACCAGGGGCTTAAAAGCCAGGCGTAGAGCGATGGCTCTAACGCGTTTAACCTATGCTGCTGTGATATGGTGGCGTAGGATGGAAACAGCACAGGCAAAAAACCTGTTAATGAACCTACAGGGCACCTACCTAAGGGCTGCTACTAGGGGCACCATTCCAACGGAAGCTCTAGAAATAGCGCTAAATATGCCTCTTCTGGATAAATTCATTAAGGCACAGGTCAAATTAACGGCCTACAGACTAAAGTGTATATGGGACTGAAGAGAGACAAGGGTAGGTCATATTGCACTTAGAGATCATCAACAACAGACCCTTTACCTTAAGACAAGACCGCACTCCCAGGAAACCCTGGTTGGGATAGAATTACAAAATTCTAATCCCGACCAGAAAAGATTGGAAAAAACCAGAAACCGTGGTAGGCCAAGGAAACGACATCTGGTTTACAGACGGATCCGGCCTTGATGGAAGATACGGAACTGGAATCTATAGACCAAGCAATAATTACAGGAAAAGTATTCCAATCGGAGAACATGCTTCTGTCTTTATGACTGAAGTATGCGCCATTCCAGAATGCCCAAATTTCCAAATCAACATGACGCCTCGGCGCTCAATTTACATGTGCACGGATATCCGTGCAGAGTTAAATGCCCTAGAGGGGCATACCACCGGTTCGCCGTAGTGTGGGACTGTGTGCAAACCCTTAATTGACCGGGAGAAACCAACAAGGTTACACTTGTTTAGGGTTCCCGGGCATAGCAATATACACGGCAACGGAAAGATCTGCGAAAGTTCCCACCGAACAAATCGTAGGCGTGCCTTATGCTGTAGGCAAAAACATCATATTAACAAACCTCGACCGGGCTCATTTGAACCGGTGAAGCAACATAACTACCTGCAGGCCAGCAAGAGTGCTAATGGATAAACCCTTGCAATCAACGGCTGAAGCACTTAATGCAATGAATAAAAACAGACTAAGCAAAGCACCAGGTCTGATCACTGGCCACGGGAGCTTTAACATACACCTGGTTAAACTCAACTTAGCAGAAAGCGACCGATGTCGACTGTGTGGGACTGAAAAAAAGTTTACACATTGTGTGTGCTTGTCCAAACCTTCCAGATACAGATATAATTTAACTGGCAAAGAAACATTAGGACCAGAAGATCTGGAAGAAATAAGTGCAGGTCAGATATTCAGCCTGACTGTAAAGGCCGGGATATATAATGCTGACTGAGACTCGAACAAGGGTCTATAACGGCCCTCATAAAAGGAAAAAAAATTGAAAAGAATTGAGGAGCCTATGGCAAAAACAATTGGAAGTTAATTGTTTTCTCAGCAGAATGCGGTCAAGCATTAAATTCCGCATTACCTTGCCCATTTCAGACAATTTGCATCTCTAATGGTTCCTCAGATCCCATAGTTGCCTGTATAATTTATAAGAAATAAAATGCAACTTTACAAATACCAAACTGGATGTCATTGGCATTTCAGCAAATTTTTTGTCATTATTAAAACTGAACTTACAATAAGGATTATTCGGTATGATTATCGAAATTTTTATCATTAAATATCACTTATATTTTTCAAGATGTTGATCACTTTTACTAATTTTTATTTAGATTTGTATGTCGAAGCTTATTTTAATGCTTCGGTAGCATAAAAAAATTGAACACAAATTATTGTAATTTACCCGAATGATAACGTACCTACTCTTGATGAACATGGATTTACCTCAATTCGAGCATAAACTTGATTGCTAGTTTTTGATTTTCTCTAAATTCCGATATCATCTCTTTTCTTTATTTCTAAAATTACAAAATCAGGAGTTCGATTTTAAGATTAAAATAAAAATAATCTCATCGATTTTTTGACCCGAAATTTAGACATTTGAAAACTACCTTTGGAAACTGAAAGACCTTTTTTGAAGTGTAAAGATTCCGATTGTAAACTCAGAATGCTTTTTAAAAATTTCGACATAATAATATGTTATGAGGGGGGCAATCAATCGAAGAGGATTAATGTATGGCCATGTTGGCGCATCGCATCTGGCTTAGCATTAACCATCCGCCTTCACAAGCTTGGCTTAGCTTAGCATGTCACATCGCACAGGGATGGTCATGTTAAAGTACTACACCTAGCACGGCAATACGCTCATTATCCCGCAAATCGAAAAATTACCCTTGTTAAGATATGTATGTTGGAGAAGTTGAATATTCTTCCTCATCGTCAGATGATGAAGAATTTCTAGCGGATATAAATAAGTGTCTGTTGTCGGCAGTTTTGACTAAAAGGCGCAGATATTGTGTGCATCCTATTAATACTGAACGTAATCAACTGAGGGAATACCATCATCTTTATAAAGATTTGAGAGGTTATCCCGTTCGTTCCAAAGAATACATGCGAATGGATATTAAGTACTTTGCTTTTGGTCCTATAAGGCACTTCTTGTAAAAACTGCACTAATGAGGGTGTCCATTTTCACATTACACACTAGCCGTGGTGCAAGGAAAAATACCAAGCTCAATTCTCCTGTTCTGTGCGAGCCTTACTTAGTGCAATGTTCCACCTTTGTATTCAACACTTATAATTTTTGGTGCGATGCTCTGTGCTAGGCTAGGTGCTATGTGTGGTGCGTCAACATGGCCATACACTTAGGTTACGAGAGTACTTGCCGTACCCTAGGTGAATCCAACTATATGATGCCACTTTTGGGGACCAGATTTATCACTACATCGGTGCATCGAAGATCCAGTCAGGAGTTAATAACTTTTAACAAGGGAGTGTTCCAAGGAGATATTTACGAGAATATCTTGTACACACGTCTGCAGGTCTCGGCTGACAGAGTCTAAGCATGAATATATGGGGTCAAGGGATGTGTTGCTGGCTGTAAAAAGAATCTGCCCATTGATAGGTGTATCAGGCAGGACTCCATTCAGAAGGCATTTGATACAACATGTCACTAGAAGTGCTTGCGATACCTGATTCCGTAGTGAGGTGTATCGAATATGTGAACCCACACTGGCGGACCAGATTTAACATTTCATATCGTGCTTCTAAAGTCCAGTCGGAGTTAGTAGCTTTTAGAAAGGAAGTGTTTCAAGGAGATATTTACACATATATCTTGTACACTACTACTGATCTTAGTTGGCAGAATGTCTTTTTAACAAGACTCTGGATATAGCTTGTACTATTAACAGAAATTCGGATCCCTTTTGTTATGGTTCACGACCACAGCTTTAGGTCTCAAATTTGACTATAGCGGCGGAATAACAACTTTGTTATAGAGTTGATTCCTCACCGTATGAAGGCCCACATCAAAGCTGGGAAGCTACTGCTACTAATGTAATAATAATAGTAACTTATAATTTAATCCTCCAAGACAAACTATCAATTTTCATTTAATTTTTAAATATTCTTAACGCATGAACCGATATTACTCTCAAAAATCTTAACTAATTAGTTATTAGTTTACTAAAGTAATACAGTATACACTATTATTCGGATAAATAATTCTTTTTAATTTGGAAACCTTCTCAATATTTTATTGAGAAATACAATATTTTGTGGTAATTAGTTAGTATTTAATACTCAAGGAAAAGTCCGCAAGCACTTCTTGCAATTAAATCTACAATCCAATTTAATTTGTTATCAAAGAAAGTAAAATTAATGATGCCAAACATCTTAAAGTATACCGAAGAAGTAAAGCTGTGTTGCTCTGAAGCCGTATACAATGTTTTGCTGCTAAGTATTTAATTAAATTAGATCTCATCTAACAAACGCCAGACTCTTAATTACAAAGGTAATAAATTTAATTACTTCAAACTAATAAAATGGCGTGCCTGGGTGTTCAAATAGGTTTACATCGTTTTATTAATCATCTCCTTAAGCTTATCAGACGTTCATGTTCTTGTTTCAATAAACTTCCAAATTGATGTGCTATTATCGATCTCAGGATTACTGATATCGCGAAGAGGAAAGCTATTTATATTTATCCCCTAATTAAAATTACCTAAGACACCAAAGTTGACGAAAATCTGACCTATTCCAAACCGGCTTCAAATTTTAGTTGCCAATGGCATGTTTGGTTCAAGTAAAGTATTGTTGCGGGCTATCGGTTCGAATTGATTAACACGTGAATTGAATAATACCCACTTTATTTTCAAACTAAACTCGGAACACCACAACTGAATAATTAACTCACTTTTTGACTTTTAACTACTAACTCACTAATTACACTGACTGACTGTAACTAACTGACTGACTCGAGGAAAAGGCGATCGCCTCACATTGTTTTGGCTTCCAGGTTCCAGAAAAATCTCGCAGATAAGGCTTATCCTTTGCCGAGATTTCTGGAACGCTTATCTGCTGTTTGCTTCATTCGGCTCGGAACCCAAATTTCTTTGAAGTTCTAAACCAAGCCGCTGGAAAGCTTGACGAACTCAAGTCCTCATTTGAGGAACAGTAGATTTCGAGTACCGGGGGATCGAGTACCTGGGAAATGAATTTACGAGAAAGCGGAATAGGACAATATGGGAGGAAACCTACGCTGAACTCCAAGTTCTGACCTGGAACCATCCGAAGTCAAGGGGATCGAGTACCTTGGCATGGCACAAGCTGAGGGATTGAGCACCAAGCCTTAAACGTAACGCAAGAGGAAGGAAAAAGAGACAACGCGAGGAGGAACGTTAGATTAGAACTTTAGGTTAAATAGGTTAGATTAGGTTAAGGTGAAGGGTAGGTTAGGTAGATTAAAATATAGGTTAGAAACTAGACTAGACTAGGAATATACGGCAAACCGAAGTAGGAATTAAAATTCTAATTAAATAAGAATATTATGTAATAGTTAAGGTTAGAGGGGTATGCATGTGTAGGAACCCTCAAAATGAAGTGCAAATTTACTTCAGTTAATATATACGTGTTTGCTTCATTATCGCGGCCGCTTTCCCCTTATCAGATTTTTCTAAAAACTTTTCTCTTACGTACTAAATTCTACAATTTACATTTCGTTACAGTATCCTGAAAATCACTAAAATAACACCATAGCCTTTCATAATTATTAAAATTATATAAACAATGAATTAAACAAGTGCATCCCATGATGTTGGAAATAATTTTAGACGGTATATTTGTCTAGGTATCTGTGATCCGTGAAATTAGTTAGCATAACAACAGTCAAACAATCCGCTGGTATAATACGACGACGTGACTGAAAACGGAAACCTGTCCAAAAATATGTACGACTATTTCAAGTGTCCTGGAATTCTAGTACTTATTTATTATATTTATTATTCAAGAAGAATGCAACCTAGACTACAAATTCATGCAGCCCTCCAGGCGTCTATAGTGAATCATAGGTAGCTGAACTACCAACAGTTGAAACACTGCCACCTAGCGAAGCGGTTGCTCTCAAGGAGAGTTCCCAGAAGACAAGGATTCTATAATGCACAGACCAATAGGTTTGAACATTTATTAGATTCGAAGTTTGGAAACCAAATACCGGTTTCGATCTTGTTAGATCTCGTTTGAGTTGGATATACCAACCTGACGCACTTGCGCACATTCTTATGGGGTATCGCACACTATAAGCGCAGTGCAGCGCATCAAATCAAATCGCGGCGGACCGAAGGGTATTGATGACTTGTTCTCTAGGCGAATTTTTCCACCTGTTCGCTTGACGTGATCTGACTCGACCATTATATGTGATAAAATGAATGCACAGTGCATAGTCCGCATTGCAATTATTTGACAACTGCGATCACTTCAACGTAAAATTTCGCAATTCCATTTAGCTTATAAATAAGATAATTATGCAGGGCTTAATTATTGACAGAAATTTCATGCCTACCTATTTTTGTAAAAGACCGAAAGCATTTGTTTGCATTCTTCAGCAGTTTAGGAGATTAAGGTGAACTTCACCGTTTGTTTTTCTATCATGTCTCCAATCATGACCTTCTCTTGTTCGAATAGAATTTATAGCATCAAAAGTACTTAACTATTCATTATGGAGAATTGATGAAATTACATAATTATGAACTAACTCGAACTGCTCTGACCTGACTTCGCCTGCCTGTAGTGTGTGCATCGGCATTTTTCTTAAAATCTGATATGATCCCATGCGCTGCGCTGCGCTCCGTCCTAATGGGCGCTTACCATCAACACATCAACATTTTCTCAGATTAGCCCACATTTTGAGGCACAGTTTCTCGATTATCAAAAGTGAGGTCAGGTGAGCTGCTAAAAAGTTAATTGGCAAAATATAATGAGTGACATTCCATAGAATTCCATGATATTCATACAAAGAGCAACCAAAATTACCGACGAACTATAAATGGCAATGATTACTAAAAGTTCTATTTACCGTGACGATGTGCAATTTGGATAACACAAGAGCTTTCCAATTTAATAGCTTTTCATAAGAGTAAGACTAAATGGGATGTTTTTAAAAGTTTTTAACACGCAAACTTTAGGCGGAGGGTTATGCTAAACAAATCACCTTTATTACTTTAATATATGGGAATTTCCCCTTGAAAACGAAACCGGATAAATTCAGTTTTTCGTCCCATGATACCTAAGAGGCGAAAGAGGCAGGATCAAACTTATAAACGTTTAAGCGCCTCACCCATTGAACTTGAATTCAGTGAAATAGTGCTTCCCGGAATTTTCAAATATTGTAGTAAAAATCATTATTATCAACAAATTTTACATAACACAGATTCAAGTAGGAGTATAAAGTTATTGAATATGTTTTATTTAACTTCGGTATGGTTAAAATATGTATATGTTTTATTTATCAATATATTGTTTGCTTGCTTGTTAATTATCCTAATTTCTCGATTAAAATTTTCTCCACACTTTTTTTTATAAGCTATTTCTTGGAGAACATTTTAATAGAGAAATTAAGTTAATTAGACAAATAGCCTATAGCGATGGATACTATGAAAACACTATTAATAGGTTAATATATAAAAGAGAACAGAAATTAGTTATTAATTCTATTTTTCCAGCCAATCACAAAAACAGACTATTTTGCTGTAACATATTTTGAAAACATTTCGAAAAAGATAAGTAATATAATTTTTCGTACATTCCAAGAGACAACTAGCTTTAAATCATTTAATTCGTTAGACAAAATGTTTTTAACGCAAAAGAAAAAACTTCACAACTTGGTAAACCTGACATTTATAAATTGAATTGCTTTGAGTGTAATGCTATGTAACATAGGTCAAACATCACGTAATTTTCACATTAGGTACAGTGAACACCTTGCTGCCTTCAGAATCAAACATAAAGAAAAATAAAAAATTTGGAAAAGTGGATATTAAAAACACAACATAGACTTACAAGCACGAACATGGTAGTGTTAAATATTTGCAATAATACTAAAAAACTTAATTTCTTGGAAGCCATAAATACTCACAAATATTTACAATCGAAACAATGTACACTTATGTACGAGCAGCTAAATCTTCTACTAGATCACCTCTAATTGAAGCTTTGGAGTAGAATTCGGATTAGATCAATTATTCGTAAGAGTCTGTGATCCCTGGAGCTTGTTAGCATAACAACGGTTAAATAAACTACAGCTACAACTTTCGACGAAACTAAAAAACGAAATCAGGTCCATATATAGCAAATACTCATAGAAACATTGTGGAATTTTTATATCTTTTGTTGTATTCATAGAGTTGATCAGTTATGCTTTGATAATAACCAAATTAGTTGGCTTAGTTGCTACAATTAGGGTCCAATTTGATAAACGATAAAAAATGAATTTCTGATTCAAGATCATCATTCTAGATGCTAATATGGCAATAAAAGAACATTGTATAAACCTATAAGCAGCAACTGATTTAGATATTCTACCACATTCTACTTTTATAGACGGCATATCTTATTTTGTCGATCTTTATCCTATTTCCGTAATTTAGTAAAAGATGACAGCGGTATTAAATTAGTTCCTCGAGTAAGCGATATCAAAGCTTCATTGCCGTTTTGTCTGTTTGAGATCACAAATTGAATTTTAACAAAGTTCAAATAACAGATCAGCTTACATTAATTCAGTCTATTCAGAGGGTAGTTCTTTTAAATTAAGGCAAAAGCTTTTAAACCCACTGAACCCTACTTTCGCTGCAGATTCGTCTATATATAAATCATTTTTAGTTTTACCAATTCCATCCTCTTAATAAGCTCTTTCTTATAACTCGATTAGTTGAATGGGATTATAAATAGAATTTACATAATGCTGCAGCTTCCCTAAAAATTAATGAAACTTATAATGATTTGATTTAAAAATCAGTGGTAATGGCAAAACATCTATACTACACATTCGTACAAACGAGTCCAATATCACGAACAGAAAAAGAAGTTTTTCAATAACCAAACTGTTATTTTGAAATGTTAGCATTTCATTCTTGGCTGTTATTTGTTTTAGTTAAAGTATGTATTAGGTTCATGTGGCAACACAATGGCAGTTTAGTATCTCTTTAACTGGAAGTGCTTCATCAGAGGGTGACATTGAATAAACACAATAAATAGACAAAAAAGACGAAACCACTCTTTGCTGTGTCCTACATCACAAACATTAGAGCTCTCATGGTGGCGGTAGAGCATTCGTCGCTTTGTTCCGGATGAGTGTCATTTATCAGTGTTTTGCGCCAATATGAACTACGTCAGGATGTTAATAGCCGACATAAACTAGCACGGATTTAATTACATCCCGGCATCTAGGTGAAGGTATTAGAATTAGAACTGGAATCTGCCATGCATGCGTAATAGTGTTAGTCATTAAGTGCGTTGGTCTGCCCTCGACAACACCATAGGGAAACCGCAGGCTCCATTACGCTCAACGCCTCTTCCATTCCCGCTTGTTTTCCCTGCTTTTCTAATCCCAATCGGATTTTATTTGAAGACGCTACATAACACAGCAAACCGCAGCTAAATCATTTTACGTACGCAAGTTAAGCTGGCGGTGTTAGTTTGTAAAAGCAATAATTTAGGGTCTATTAATGGAACCTGACAAGCTTAATTTATGAACAAATAGCTGAACACTGGGGATCCAGCGACCTAAATGGAAGTTTTCCCTATGAAAGGTCAGAGCCAGCGTAAACACTATATTTGCGGCTGTCGGGATAATAAATATTTTACATTCAGTGGATGCTCTTTAAATTATTTCAATTCAGCTTCCATTTTTTTCTTCGTCAAATAACAAACAAAGGATAAAGTTATTAAATCCGATAAACTTATTTTAGACTAATCGGTCAAATTTCGTTATACTCGAGAAGAGTGTTTTCCAACCGGTGTGTCTCCGGAAGTTCTCAGGAGTGTCGTCAAAATATGGGATCATAAAAATTTATAAATCTAGAGTATTAACCTTTTGTTTAGAAATCAAAATTTATATACGATTATGAAGAGGTTTTTTGTCGGTTGTCAAAAATTTATCAGACGCTCATATGATTATATCATGAGATGGTTTTTTTTTGGTCGCCAACAAATTTTTAGTGCGTCGCCCATTTTTACACAATACCCAGAGGGTGTCACTTCCAGAATGTATAAAGTATGCTCCACCAAACAAAAGTTTGAATCTTGTAGACTCACAATGTGTGTCCAACTTTTGGGCAGACTTGTTTGTGCAAACAAGTGTGTCAAGCAAGTCATTATGTATAAAGGAGCTGTAGCTACAGCTACATTATTGTTAACATTAGAACAAGCTAATAACGCGATATTAGCGTAAAGGTGACGGAAAACCGTAAGAATTTTCCCCATGGACAAGCGTTCAACGCACCTAAAATTCTTAACCTTAAAAATTATGATCTTACAACGGTTATTGACCAAATTAATCTATTTGATTGCAGGAACTCATAATTTTAGGTTTTCTCATTCATTTAGCTCAGGGGTCGGCAAACCGCAGCAGGCGAGCCGTATGCGGCTCTTTTAAAAGAAATTTGCGGCTCTTTAAATTTCCCTACAAAAAAATAAATAAATAAAATCTAGAGTGGACAGACACGCAGACACTCATTAAACAAGTGACCTACAGAAGTCGAAATTTCGAAAAATACTTTTCTAGGAATTTTCACGTTTTACTTAAATTTTGACAAAAAGTTATGTTTTCATGAAGTATTTTTGCGAAATTTTTCATTCATTTGTCTTAACATTTTGAAAAAACACATGAAATTTAAAATTTCTAGAAAAAGACCAACCTGGGGAGTCGAAATTTCTAAAAAATATTCTTCTCATGATTTTTACATTTTCATTTGTGAATTTTCTAAAACCTTGAGATTTCGTAAAAAAATATAAATTACTTTTTGTGAGAAAGAAAAATCTAAATTTACAGAAACGGCAAATATCAAAGTTCGAAATAAAAGCTGAAAATTTCAGAAAAAACCGAAAGAGAGAGAGAGAGAGATTTCGAAAAAATTGAGAAAAAGAAAGAGACTTCGAAAAAATTGAGAAAAAGGAACAGATTTCTAAGAAATTGAGAAAAGGTAATTTATCGAAAGTTCTCAATAAAAGGTAAAATTTTAGAAAAAAAAAACGTAGAATTTCGACAATAGATTGAAACCCAGGACAGATTAACAAGCTGAAATTTTTAGACAATTTTGAATTTATTGAAATACAGTAAAATTTAACTGAAATTAACTGAAAGCTCAGAAAAAATTGTCGATCTTTAAAAAAGTCGACGTTTTTCAGTGGAGAAGAAAAAAGTTTAATTTTAGGAAGAATTTCATGGAAAAAGTTTAGAAGAACTCGAAATTTCGATAAAAAATTGCAATTTTCCAGAGAAAGCTAAATTTTGAAAATAAATTTGCAATTTCGAGAACAAGACGAATTAAAAAAAAAACCCAAGTTTTCAGATAAATTCGAATTTTGAGAAAATTGACAAAATAATTTGGAAAGAAAATTCCAAGAAAATTTCGAAAAGTGTTTAACTTTAAAGAAAGATCAAAATTTCCCAGAAAAAATTAAATTTTGAGGAAAAGGAAGAGATTTCTAAAAAAACTGGGAAAAATGAAGAGATAAAAAAATGAATTTGTCTAATTCGAAAAAAAGGAGAAATTTAAAAAAAAATGCATTTATCGAAAACTCTCGAAAAAGGCAAAAATTTTGAAAAAAAACGTCGAATTTCGACAATAGATTGAAAACCAAAACAAATTTAAAAACCAGAAATGTTTAAACAAGTTTCAATTTTTTGAAAAATTGCAAAATTTCGAAAAGAGAAATTGCAAGAATAAACTGGAAGCTTAGAAAAAATAATTGAAATTTAAAAAAGTTAAAGTTTTTCAGAGCAGAAGAAATAAGCCAAATTTTACGAAAAACTTCAAGGAAAAAGTCAAAGTCCCAAATGTCGATAACAATTTGCAATTTTCCAGAGAAAATTAGATTTTGAGAATAAATTTAAAATTTCGAAAACAAGACGAATTAAAAAAAAAACTCCAAATTTTCAGATAAATCGAATTTTGAGAAAATTAATAAAATAGTTTCAAAAGGAAAGGGAATGTTGATAAAACTTTTAATTTCGAGAAGTATTAAACCATAAAAAAAGGTCAACATTTCCCAGAGGAAGTCAAATTTTAAGAAAAAAAATCAAATTTTGAGATTTGAAAATAGATGAATTTCGTTCGAAATAAAAGTTGATATTTCGAAAAATCAGAAATTTGAAAAAAAAAGAGATTTCGAAAAATATGAATTTGTCAAAAATTTTTAAAAAGCAAAATTTAAAAAAACGTCGGATTTTGACAATAGATTGAATCCCAGAACAAATTTAAACACTCAAAATTTTTAGACAAATTTAAATTTTGTGAAAAATTGTAAAATCTCGAAAACAGAAATTGTAAAAAACTCATAGCTTAGAAAAAATTGTCGGACTTAAAAAAGTCGATGCTTTCCAGAGAAGAAGAAAATAAATAATTTGCCATTTTTCAGAGAAAGTTAAATTTTAAAAATAAATTTGAAATTTCGAGAACAAGGCGAATAAAAAAACTTTAAATTTTCAGAAAAATTCGAATTTTGAGAAAATTGGTAAAATAATTTCTAAAAAAAAAGAAATGTGGATAAAATTTCCAGTTTCGAGGAAAGTGTTGAACTTTAGAAAACGGTAAAAATTTCCCAGAGAACATCAAATTTTAAGAACAAAATCAAATTTTTAAATAAACTCAAATATTCTGAAGGTGGGTGAATTTCGTCGATAAAATCGCAGCTTGCAGAAACATAATAAAATGTCGAATTTTCAGTTAAAAGTTGGAATTTCGAGAAACACCTAATTTTGCGAAACAGGTCGAAAATTCCAGAAAATAAATAAAAGTTTATATATTCAGTAAAAGTCAATATTTGGGGGAAATTGTGAATTTTGGAAAAGGAAGGTAATTTAAAAGGAATAGAAATTTCGTGAAAAAAGTCGCAATTTAGAACAAAGTCAAAAAATGTAATTTTGGAAAAAAGTCAAATTTAAGAATAGATCTAAATTTCGAAAAAAGAAAATTTGAGAAAAAGATCGAAATCTTCAAAAACTATTTTATTTAACATCTTTAAATTATTACTTCAAATTTTTACTTTTTTTATTACGAAATCGACAAAAGATGAAGTTTTGAGAAATTAGTCGAATCTTCCAGCAAGTCGAATTAAAAAAAGTAAACATTTTCACAGATTGTCGAGTTTTGAGAGGAAAGGAAGATTTAGGAAAAAAGTCTAAATACATAGTTAAAAAAAAGACGAATACAGGGAAGAGTTAAAAATGTCTAATTTGCGAGAAAAAGGCAAATTTTGAAATAAAGCTCTAAATTTTGAGAAATAAAAGGTCTTTTGGACCGAATATGTTTCCGATTGACTACATAAGTCAGAGGAGTCTCTCCCTGTACCATATTTTGTCTGATTTATCTGATTTAATTTTGAAATAAAATGTAAAATCAGAAATAAAAATTTGTGGCTTTTTGAAGTTCACGAAACCAATTTTTTCATTGCGGATGGCTCTTTTGGCTTAAAAATTTGCCGACCCCTGATTTAGCTAAATGATAAATGTCAGAAAGACGGTTATGGAAGCAAGTCCACACTTTACAAACTAGCAGGAACTCTCTTCTACATATTCAAGTTTTTTGTGTCATTCAAAATACAGGTGATTCAAAATTCGATGCAAAAATTTTAACGACGTGTTTTTGGGAACAAGATAAGGCTTTTTCTTTCCATAAACATGTGCCCGAGCTACAGTCATCGCAAATTGCGCAAGAAAAATCACTTATAGCAAATTGTAACTATTGTAACCGATCAAGTATTTTACAAATTCGGAAGAACCTACTTTTATTCAGACACTTATCCATTTTTTGTTTCAAAAATAATCTAATCCTAATTTTAGGTGGAATAGAGGAGGTCTTTACCCTTTTTTTGTCAAATTTTTATGTTTCTACCACTGAATTTGAAATTTAAATTACCATCTATTTAGTCATGAAAAAATCTAAAATTTCAGTGTGTTGATTTTTTTTCATTGAACTAACAACAGTTTGCAACAAAATCGCGATCAACGAATCGGAATTTTATCACAATATTCTATTATCACAATAATCTAATAAACTTAAGAGAAAGTTAAACAATAATTACAAACTCATAAAATAACATAGAAAATATTAAAAGAAATAATAAACCAAATTAAGGTACGCAAGCGTATGCAAGCAACGTATCTCAAAAATTCCTTCTTAAAAGATGTTGTTTAGAATCACTCTGATAAATAACATTATCATTTCGCAAATTTGGAGAAATACATGATTTGTTAGTAAAACCTTCGGAATTTTTGGTATAAAATTTCACAATTCATACAGTTTTACTTAAAAAATTATATAACGCAGTGAAAATTGTGACCACCAAAAGGTTATTTTCCATTAAAAATCCTTAGGAAACAGTTAATTCGCTCATAACCGAGATATGCTTTTAAATCGAACTACTAAACAAATTTCTGCATGAAAAATTCAAGTCAAAAATCCTTTGATTAACATTTCGCTTTTATTAAACATAACAAAACAATCGTGCTCACCAATGTAACAAAATAAAGCCTCGAGAGGTTACAAGCCATCCTTTTGTAGAAGTAGAATTCGAGTTAGTTAAAGACTTTCTTTTGCTACTAGCAGTTTTTGCAAACTTCTAAACGGTTTACATCCTCTGAATTGAAAAAGCAAATTGTCCTCTTTCTAATCGTAAAAAGTCCCTTCTAACTCAATTTTCGCAATTTCGGAAATAATCAACGAACAAACAAAGACCTACGTGAACGTTTACCCTAAACAGCTGCACGAGAGAACTTTAAGAAAAAAAATGTTTTCTCATTTGGGACACAGGGGTAATTCGAAAGAACAGAGAATAACCTGGGAACGGATTACTACTGCAGTTCTGCGAAAATTGGAATTTATTACAGGCTTAACCAGAGCGCGGTCCTTTTAGCATGCCAAGGTTGGTTTTCACTGGCTTCTCTCTAATATGCAAATATATGTGCCCTCCATATTTATACATTTTAATTTGCTTGTTTCTTTGCTTATGAATATTTAGTAGAATTAAGATTTTAAGTCTTCCACAAACGTCCCGCTATATGCTTAAGAAAAATTTGCTTAGATAGTCAGCATTTCAATGAAAGTTTTCTAAAATTAATATCCGTTAATATAAAACTGCAACAGATATTTCTTTATTACGTGTGGCAACAATATCATCAACAAAATAACTTAACTCCTTTATGATAAATTTCATTTTTAACACTTATATTTCACTACTCAATAAACCGCTAAATAAAGCGGAGAAATACCGGCACATTATTCATTCTATTCATGTACAAAACACTGGAAAGAAATAAAAGTCATTGTAGTTCTATATTCACACCCTCGAATATATCGGATTGGTAAAATCCTTTTAGGATTGAAATATGTTTCTTTTGATGTGTTGAATTTAAATAAACTCCGCTTTTATCAAAGATTGAAAGCTTCGCGGAAAGGGATATGCAAATACGAGTAAAAAAGTGACACGCGAGATTCATCGCTAGAAAACAAATTTAGAAAAGTAACCACGTTATAAAATGTTAAAATAAATATCAAAGCAATAATATTACTAAGGCGGGAAGCTAATTACCAAAGTTAAAGGTCCCGACAACGACATGTCCAAAATAGCCAAATCTACCACAAACCTAACTTGACACAGCTATCTGTCTTGCCATAATTAAACGAAAAAATTATCTTGGAATATCTGCCGAAAATACCAGGTCATTCAATAAGTCCGTAGGAAAAGTAAGAAAAAAACAAAATTTTGACAAAACTCGATTTTATTATTCAACACAGTTGCCTTCGAGGGCGATACAACGAGTATAGCGATTTTCCAACTTTTCGATACCACTTTTAGAGTACGATTTCTCTTTCTCGCCAAAATAGGCCTCAGTTTCAGCGATTACTTCATCATTGGACTCATATTTTTTTTCAATAAGCATTCTCTTGAGATCTGAAAACAGGAAAAAGCCGCTGGCGGCTAAATCTGGAGAAATACGGTGGGTGGGTAAGCAATTCGAAGCCCAATTCATTCAATTTTGACATCGTTTTCATCGATTTTGACACGGTGCATTGTCTTGGTGAAACAACACTTTTTTTTGCAAACGTGGCTGTTTCTTTGCGATTTCAGCCTTCAATCGTTCCAAAAGTGCACAGTAATAGTCGCTGTTGATGGCGGTTATTTTTTGGAGATAGTCGATGAATATTATTCCGTTCGCATCCCAAGATACAGAAGCCATCACCTTACCGGCCGACTGTTGCATCTTTGCTCGCTTTGGATTCGGTTCGTCGATTGCTGTCCACTCAGCTGACTGTCTTTTGGATTCTGGTGTGTAATAGTGAAACCATGTCTCATCCATTGTCACATATCGACGATAGAATTCCATTTTATTGCGGTTTAACAACGCTAAACACTCCTTTGAAGCATTGATTCGTTGTTGATTTTGGTCGACTGTCAGCTCACGCGGCATCCACTTTGCACAGAGCTTTCGCATACCCAAATGTTCGTGTAGAATGGTAAAAAACACTACCTTTTCATATCTTCACAATGTCAGCTAGCTCATGTACTTTCAATTTGCGATCGTGCATAACCAATTTGTGGATATTTTGATGTTTTCTGGAATAACAGCCTCATTTGGGCGTCCACTGCGCTCTGCATCATTTGTGCTGGTACGACCACGTTTAAATTCAGCAATCCACTTCTCTACCATTTGTCTCGATGAAGCAGAGTTCGGATAATGTTTATCAAGCCACTGTTTGGTTTCCACTGTATTTTTTTTCATCAAAAAGTAATGCTTTATCAAAACTCGAAATTCACTTTTTTCCATTTTTTCTTTTTTCAATAAGAAAAGTTGCTTCATACAAAATGCTATAACTCACAAATCAATAGTCAAATTTATACACGTATCGTTTGAAGGTTAGTATTAAATAAAAATCATATGGAAAAAATTCTAGTAACGCCATCTGTGTGGACTTTTTGAATGGACTGTTATTAGCTAATATTTTAATTAGATTTTTTTTAGAATTCAATCAGAACGAGAATTAGCCACAGCTCAGAGATGCTCGAAATTTGTTACGATCATCATCATCAACATCAGCATTTTCAAGAAGCATCAATTCAAGGAAAGATAAATGGAAAATAACCCGTGCTCCAAAAAAAGTAAATATTATTTTTTTTTAGAAACATCTTTACTTCAGGATAACAAATTAGTGTAAAAGTTCCCCGTTGGTGCCCAACATACTAAACCGCTTAAACACTTTGCGCTCTCATAATGGTGTTACTACATAAACTAGTTGCGTTTACCGCATGTATCATGACTGATACGTGTCATTTAGATTTACAAATGGTTTTTGGGAATACCAAATACTCATGTGTCTGCAAAGAAATTAGCCCAATTAGCAACTGGAGTAAGTGGAAATGGTGATAGCAAATAAGGATATCAAATTGACTTCTAAAAAATTGAGTAACACCACAACTAATTAATTGAAAGTTCAAGATATTGCTCTACCAACTAATCCATTCTCTTTTTAGTTAATGCACTTTATTTGCTAAAAAGACAGACGAGGATCTACATAATTATTTTCATCACTTTAACATAAATTGGGATGCTTCAAATAAAAAATACTTCGGAGATTCAATGGCAAATGCCGCATATCTTCAAAACATATGTGCACCAATAGATATTAACCATCAGGGAAAATATTATTGTTGCACACACATTCCACTCTAGTTCATGCATGAGGCAGCAACGAACTATTACCAAAGGATTGTGGATGGAAAATTGAGAACAGTAGGTTGGTACCAATTATATAAAACCTACCACATGCTTTAAATTCAATTCTGAAACTCATCTTCTGCAACTGTAAAACACCATAAGGACTATCGCGTGGTTGCAAAAAAGTGGTTTAAAGATTACAAGTTTACTATAATTATCAGGGTATCGAATAGATAACCTGGATGATATAACCGATCAACAGAAGACAATTCGGTGAAGAAATTATAACATCCAGACACTTAGAAAATGACATTTCCATTCGACATTGAGATCTCGCCAACAATTTTTTTTTAATACTGATGAAGGTGATTTAAATTCACAGGGTTAAGATGAATGCTTTAGAAAATATATTCTTACAGATTAATTTGGGTTAAAAAGGGTGTAATCAAAAATATATTTTGCCTGTATCAAAATTCAAAGGCATAAAAAGTAAATTGAAATAAACTTTAAGCATACTTCTGCCGAAGTAAGAATTAGATTATTAAAATACAAATTTATCTTTATTGTCTGGCATTTAATAAACGCGCCGTTGTAATATAAAGGATTTCCTTTTTACGACTTTCTTTCACTGTGTAAGAAAAGTTTTCATAAAAGTTTCGAAAATGCTTACATTGGCTACACTTTTATTAAGATCTTAAACGTAACTGCCTACACTGCGCAATATTACCAGTAGAATTTAATAAGGAAATGCCCGAGGTTAAATTATTTTCTGGAATCGCTTAAAATTGATCTGAACCGTTGGCATCCGACGTTTTTTATTAAAACTTCAAAATTACAACATTACAAGCTGTACAAGATATTAATTATGGTGCACTAACTTTCCCGCCTGTTGAAAACAGTAAAAAAAATATTTGGAAACAAAACGCAATATTGCAAAAGGTGAAATGCTTGCAGCTTCGATTTTGGACCAATACCGTACAATATTTCACCAAAAACGAAATATTTTTTGCCGACCCTTATAAAAGAAGCGATTTTTGCTCCCTCAAAAGAGGAGTAAAATTAGTCTTACTCCCTAGGGCAAAAAAGCACAGCCAACTACAATTCATGAATATTTAATCATATTTATAGACTAAACGACAAAAACATTAATGCATTAATTTTATTATTTGCTTTTTTTTGTCACTTTCTTTAAGTTGACGTTTGGTTTTTCGTTTCTAAATCTCTTCCCACGAAAATTTTCTTAGCAATCATCTTTCAGACTGAATTTTATCATAGAATAAGGTGACCAAAATGTGGAAGCCTTAATATGCTTCACCTAGTAACATACTCTCTATATGAATTTTATCTATATATTTGTTCCATCAGACATCCAATTAAAAAATTACTTAAACTTTTCGTTAATTTTCCGGAATTTTTCTCTTAATAAATCCAGTATTATTTCCGCAGCAGCTTCTTCAACAGTTTTATCACACATTTTTGCAACATTTGTTTAAAAAAAAAGTAGGAAAACAGCTCATAAAATACAATCATTACCAATACTATTTCCATATTTACAAAAAAGCAATATGGCTACTCTTATTTATCAACGGGCAATGGTAACCAAATTTATTTTTGTGTGCCATCCATATCTTTATGTTCGTAAATCTGAAATGTCATATTGACAGTTAAACTATTTTTTAGATTCTTTCAATTGAAATCGTTGGGACGTGAAAAAATAAAACCTGCACATATCTCGAAAGAAACAGCTTTTTTCCCTCTGTGCTTTGTAAAATCATACATTTTATTCCCTTGGTGCATAATACTGGGGACCAATTTGAAACATAATTTTTGTTGAGTTGGTTTTTTGAGCTGTTTTAGTGTTAAAAGAGTCATGCTCATTTCCAAACCGTCGGTAGTTTTCTCCTACCACGTCGCGTTTTTTTCTCTACACCTTATGTGGTTATCCACCATGACACTATAACTAAAGAAGATAAACTCACCTGTCGATCGAATTTTATACCCGTTGTGTGCATCTTAAACCTGACGTCATCTGGTGACAGAAATGCTGCCAGCCGGCATGGAAAAGCATTATTTAGAGCAGTTTTTATTAATATTCGGTATCTTCTAGCCATCTTTTAGTGTTCTTTAATCCAGATCTTAAGAAATAAATCAGACCTAGGAATCTTGAATCCTTATAACTTTTATACATATTGCAGGTCGAGTTTTTCTTAAGTACAGTGTAAAAGAGTAAGAGATAATTCGTTTTCGTTTTCGAGAAAAATTAATTTAAGTTTCTTCTTTTCGTTCATAGGAATTGTTTTTATACTCTTCGTTCTAATAATTTATATATATATATATATATATATATATATATATATATATAATTTATGACAAGCATGTCAAAGCTGACACGCCAAATTCATTATTTGTTAGAGCAAGTGTTGTGTTTTTTAATTTTTCTTGGATTCAGGGGATAACATTTTTATATAAATATACATTATGTTTAAAAAAAATTAAATAACTTTTATTAATTTATTTTATGACTTTTATTAGTTTTCTCTTAACAATTTTAGATTTTTCCTTTGACATCTCTAACAATCGTATTTTAAAGTACATTTTGCACCTAAAGAAAGGATGCTTGGTTTCTGTACTTACATTAACCGATTGAGCTAACTTTTCCAATGTTTCTAAATAGTGTTTTGTAAATTTTAATGAATTCCCATTAAAATTGTTAAAAATATGATCAAGTTCATTGCATTTGGTTAAAAAATCTACGTTTGGTTTTAGTAGACCGCCTTCAGAGAGATGGTTTACCCAAGAATATGTTACTTCATTCTTATCCGGAATGTAACCAAGTTTTTCTTTTTTTTAAAACTTAAATGCAATGAACTCAGCCAAATTTTCTAACCCATCCCACCCCAATTCTTGAACAGCTTGTTCGTCTTCCTGAATACTAGCAGTGTGTTCACAATCGTTAGGTAAATTGAGAGATTCGAACATTTGTCCAAAAACAATTTCAGAATCATCAACATCGTTTAATAGGTGTTTATCTAGATTCGAACTACCACTTATATTTGCAATAGCAATGTTTGGATTCGTCCCTAATGGTAGCAATATTCGCTGATTCTGAAATTATTTTATCATTTCGCCTCCATGAGGTAATTTCTTAACCTATATTAAAATTGTAATGCAGTTGGATGATCATATATACCTCCAAATGCTCGTATAATAGAAAATTACCTTCTAGAGGATCCTGGTTTAAATTATATGTACGTAAATATCTATATTAAAATCCGCCTGTATATCAATAAAAAGATGTTTCAAAGATCTTATACTAATGATTATACCGCGCTGAAATGGTAACACAGTATTTGATCCCAGTTTTTTAGCTCATACATGATTTTTTCTATTCTGTCCAAAATTTTGCTCCGGTAAAGCCAAACCATACGCTTTTACATGGTCTCGTGAGTCGCTTTGTGGAACTTTGGAAATAAAAATATCAAACCAGTCATCGGTAACTTTTAGCAGCTCTGAACATTTAAGCCAATTGTTTTCAGTTTTGAAGATATCCAATAAACCTAGTCTTAAAATCGCTTTGGATATGCTATGAAAAAAGAACTTGGTAGCAAATTTGACTTTTTGCCGTTGGACACCCTTTACGGTTAGGAAATCAGAATTAATTTTATGAGCTATATTTAAATCTAAACTCTGGGTACTTTGAAGCAAATCAACAACTGGTTTGGACGTTATTAATTTACCATTTAATAAAAATCCAGTATCAAGAAAATGATTTCTTAAAAGTTTAATTATATGTGGTGCATCTGCAAATACATGTACTCTTTTTTTTGCTTACTGGATTTCTAAACCACGTCATTTCTTCGGTAATACTTAAAGAATTCTAAAGTGTCCTATTGCTACCTCCTAAATCACAATTTATAGCGTAAACCGGGTAGCCAATATTTTCCAGCTTTGTTATAATTTTAAATAAAAGATTTTTTGTTAATTTTTGATCGTAATCATAAAATATCAGCTGCTTCCAGTTTCCACATATTCTTCGAGCCATGACAACTTGTACATAACTTCTTGGGTCCTAGACTGGTGTCATTCTTCTTATCATAATCATTCAAAATTATTTTTAATGACTAAAATTTCTGAGAATCGAAATAATCTATTTCTTGATCAAATGTGAATTTAATTGAGCTGTATTTCCAGTTTAGTTTATAAATAAATTCTTATAATTTATTTACTCGTATAGTTTTCGTATCTAATACAGATTCAAAGAAAATACTACATTTTATTTTATTTCTAAAATGTTCCTGAAAAGGTTGCCTAAGAGTAGACTTAATAGACTTCGCAAGGTGTACCGTTTATTTACTTATAAAAGTTATGCAATTCAAATAACATCGCTTAACGTCATATGCCGCTGTGTGCTGATACAGAAAGTTGTCTCCCTGTGACGTCAGACGTTCGAGAAAGAGATGCCCTTATCTCATGCGCGTGAACTTAACTTCTTTAGTTATAGTGTCATGGTTATCCTCTGGGTATCCTAGACTCGATCAAGAGAAAGTACATTTTTGCAAGTTTTTTAAACTGCATTTAGTGATGATGGAATTGTATAATGCCATAGCATAAAAGGTTTAATAGAAGTGTCGGGAATTTCTGCCTAAAATGCAACTAAATGGGCTTTTTATCGGTCACTCAAAGTGAAGATTGAAGTGTGTCCCCCTCCAAACTGAAATTTTATTTGATGAAGTCCTAATGGGTCACTCAGTTTGTTTGCGCAAACAATATGAAGACATAGAGAGTCATTGATTCGTTGCAATATCATATGTATCAATGGATTATCTATACTGCCCTTCCTGCTCCTTCCTTGGCCAACAAAGCGAATATATCAAGGATTCCTGTCTTTGGTCTAAGTAAAACAACAGAACTCGTGAGAAATTTGGACCAATAGGATAATTTTTATAAGTGCTTTTTGGTAAAAGTTCAGGAGAACTATTTTCAAAGATATCTTGGTTTAACAGTAAAATAATTTTTTTTCAATACGCGACGCCTGTGTAGAATATTGTTAAGCCGGTGCTGTAAACACGTCATGATTGCAGTGAAATGGCGACGCGCGCACGCCGATAATTGAATATTTATATATTTTATTTTTACCTACCCAAAGAATGAAACTCTTGATTTTCCTTCACTAATGTGTTCACTGAGGTTTCAACAATGATCCACAATACACTTCCCCATATTTACAGCCCATTTTCTTTAAAAAAAACCGATGTTATCTTCGCAAAGGTCTGTCAGATAATAAGAGGGCATTGCGAGCTAGATGGAGCTAGGCTTTCGCCAGGCTTCCAACTAGCTTCACTGCTTACCGTGTTAGGTTCAGTCTATTTAGTCTCTATGAGAAACATTGGAAGCAGTCGAATTGGCTCCCAACATGTGAATTGAAACCTGGTGATTTAAACATTATACACCAGCCACTTATCGACCAAAAAAGAATCTGATGTTTCATCTCTGTATATAAAACTGAGCCTCATAAAGCAATTTGTTAAAGCTATGTCTATTGACGTATACTGTTTTAAGTACCCACTGTGGCATTTCCTAGAATATCAATTGGAAAAATAAAGGCTAGTGTATTGGATGGCCCACAAATTCGGTAGCTTACTAAAAATGAACCTTTTTATCAAAACAGTGGCAGAACTTGAAAATAATGATTTTTCGGCATTCACAAACATTGTTAGATACTTTGTTGGAAATACAGGAGCTCAGAATTACATCGAAATTGTCCAACAACTCTTTGAGCTCTTAAAAATGCGTATTTGCTACATGAGCATCAAATTGCCTTTTCTACATAGCCATAGCTGACTCCCTGAAAATTTTGGCGCGGTCACTGAAGAGGGTGAGGAGCGATTTCACCAAGTGTTGAAGGTCACGAAGGCAGGATATCAAGGTAGATGGAATGTAAATGTAAACATATATGATGGTTGATAATTTTTGGAGGATCAATCCGACAAGAATGTCGACACATTAAACATTCAAGAGAAAGCTATACATACTCGAAAATTTTTACCTTGTATTTTACTTATAACGCTTTGTAAAAAAAATACTATTGGTATCGACACATTTAGCGTGCAGTAAATATGCACATAAGTATAGCCTTTGCAGGAACATTATTTGTGAACGGTATATTTGGTAACTTTTACCTTTATTTTCCTTTTACATGCACATTGTTTATAACTTTTGAGACAAAGAGAGGGTATCCTGTAGATTAAAAAGTTGACGTGATGGACAAAACCTGAGATTATTCTTGGATTCAGAGGGCAAAAATCTTAAGTCACAGATATAAGACAACGAAATTGCTGTACCCAGTGAATCTACTCTTATAGTTTCTTTTGACTAATTTAAAGTCCAGGGGAAATTCCTTTCCCACTTTTAATCTAATTGATGACACAGATCTGCAACTAAAAAACTTGCACAAGATTTTTGTTTCTTATAGATTTAAACTCATTAAAACCGCGAAAAATACTCAAAAACATTCATCACATCAGGTTCTCTTGCAAAACCATGGTAGCCAATTTTGGATTTTTAAATACATACAAAAATAATTTTACTTCCAGTTATTATGTATTGAAATAAATACAGAGAAAGGGTGACAGATCAACAGGCAGTTTATATAAAGTATCACATGCTTCTTTTGCTAAGTGGACAAAAACTGATTGGCCACTCCGAAACGCCTTTGCAGAAAATAACGTTGTTAACAGAACATCGGCTTCCTTTGGAAGAGATGTTATTCCTACCTCTTCATATTAAATTGGAGCTCATGAAGCGGTTTGTTTAAGCGACTACCAAAAGATGTTCCAAGTTCCCAAAACTGTCTGAAAAGGGGGATTTTTACTAACTCTTACATAGGAAAATTAATGTTTGATCCCTTCGTTTTAGAAACTAAAGAAGAAGAGGAAGCGTGAGACTCTTTAAAAGGCGTAGTATACAATTTTTGGGTTAATATTAAAGACTCTTAATACAAGACCATCGTATGACACATACAGGCTTCGTATAAAACCTAAGGATGGAATATGAGTTTAAAAGTTTATTCCTTAGGCTCCCTTGCAGGTTCTTTAACACAAAAATTGGGAACATTCAGTGAAGAGCAGAGTGAAAAATTTCATCAAGATCTGAGTCTTATCGCGAACTCTATGTTGTGAGCAAAAATGATACATCAATATGCTAATCGACTAGCATACTGCTACATGCTTAAGCGGTAAACAGAAAATGGAAGGCGCTTTTGGAAAAGTATCAAATAAGAGAGGAAAATACGGTATTCTATAAAATGTTTTAAGAAGAAATTTCTCATTTCATTATTAGAAATATTCGATAGTAGGAATGACACTTTTATGTCAAAATTTGACACTTCATAAGTAGATTAAGTGTAGCGAGTTTGAAAGTATTATCTTGATAAATAAAAATAATAGGGGTGCACCACGATCCTGTTACAGCCGATATATTAATAAGAAACCGTTAATGTACCTAATGCGATAAAATTTGAAGTAATATTTTTAAAATTAATAAAATCACTTGTCATCCATGGTTACTCGGGTTTGTTTGGAACACTGGCCTAACTGGCCTATTCTCTGTCATATAAAGGCGTGTTATCTTTCGCCAATTTTCTTCTTCCATTCTCCTCTCGTGGCCATACCATATCAGCTGCCTTGTTTCAACATCGTCAACGGTGTTATATATTCTTCCTCTTCTTCTACGATTGACTTCATCTTTGCAGGAAATCCATTTCTACGGCTTTTAGCCTTTTTCTTCCCCTTTTTGTTTAGTTGTTAGCATTCAACTCCATAGGGGTAGATTGGTTTTACGATAGTTCTATAAATGCTCAGCTTGGTGTTCTGTTTTACTTTGTTTAATCATATCAATGGATTCATACCGTGAATAGCTTTCTTTTCCTGTTCTATCCTACTAGGTATATCTTTTTTGAATGTTCATTGATCGAAAATGATACTTCCCAAGTAATTGTATTCGATGTATTTTTTAATCTGGCACATGTCTATATGTGTTTAGGGTTTGCTGTTCCCTAATTTTTTAAATGTTTGATTTTGGGCATATTTATATTGAGGCCTTATTTAATGTAATCGTCTTTTAATTTTATGATCCTGTTACCGAGGTCGCAAATACACTTAAAAATAATAGGAAAATTTTGATTTTTAACATTTAAGAAAGTGTAATTTAAAATTTACTGACGTAAGTGATACAGGCTTTGAATATGAATTTTAAGTTTGTCATGGTCTCTATTACCAATAATTGTTATTGTTATTTGCTGTTACTTTCATTGCTTCTCCGTATCTTTGCATATTTTACTAATAAAAAATCATAATAAAATAATTGCAGCTTTTAAACCGAAATAACCTAAAAACCGATAGATTTAAGCAACCTAAACAAGAGTGTCTTTTCTTTGCAGAATTGACCGTTATTTTATATTATCCATTTTTTTAAGTATAACTCAACAGATAAAAAAATATGTTTTAATTTACGTATATAATAATCTGAAACCATCGCCCTCTGGCAGCAAGGTCAAAATAAACCTCAAATTCGTAAATCCCACATCGAAAAACATAGAATTCCTAAATATTAAATTTATAACATCAAAACTTTCTCAATTATTGAGAAATTTTATAATAAAATTTAATATAATTTTTGGACCAGCGACATTGGTGTAAGGCATGTTGAGCTCAATCGCAATATTTTGAAATCTAGTATATTTATTTTAGCATTGGCCCATTCTTTTCGTTTAATAATCCTGCTTGTGGTCACATTGAAAAGTTACTTACTAAAAAACTCGAATCTAATTAAATTTAAAAATATATTAAATCTTGACCAGTCTATTACATCGTCAATGGTCAAGAACCGATTCTTGACTTCTGTAAACCCCAACAATTTATTAGAGTTTTTACAATAGTTGAGGCAACAAATCTAGACTGACAAACTTATTTTGCTTACACACAATTAACGATTACTAAATTCTACAACCTAAGTTCATCGGTCTTATTTTTCTTAATTATTAACCTATATTACATTACATTTGACTCACCCTGTATAACTTAAATAAAGAGGGAGAAAAATTGCATTTTTATCTCAACCCCTTTGTTATTGAAAAAGGGGTTAAGGCAAAAGTGCAAGTGTAACTATACTCTTTGCCTTTTGATGTATACTCCAAACTGCGTGGGTATGCGTTGTTTCGACCTAAATTCTTCTATACTTCAGGAAGTTTTTTCAAGGGTACCATGTGGAATGCACTTCAGGAAGTTTTTTCAAGGGTACCATGTGGAATGCCCTCTCTAAATTACTAAATGATAAGTGAATGGATAGATTTATAGCGATTATTTTTTCAGATATTTGTTGCAAAGAAATATGTTGTCGATACATAAACTTGGAGCGCGGAGCCAACTTGCTCTTTTGCCTCCTGGATAGATCAATGAAATTACGATTTTTTGGTGAAATAATTCGGAGAAAGCTGGAAATCATTTTAATGTCTTTATTTGATGTTAAATATAAGTAATCTGGGTTTAAAAGATCTGAGGAGGTGAGCCTAACTTTCTAGCCCAAAAAAACCGAAATGTCTGCACTTTTTTCCATTTTTAAGTGATACGAGGGTTGCCTTTTATGTTTCGGGATTTGGCAACCCTAGTGTTGCAATCTGGCAACTGACAGCTCTATCGTAAAGTTAGATATTTTTGAGGTTATACGTACTCAGAACGTTTTGACATACGAGTGCTATTTGTGTTGTTTACAGTAATTTAAAAGATTCATCTCGGCCCAAAAATGGAATTAAATCGTGAACATTTTCGTGCGATTATTTTTTACAACTTTTGACGTAGATTAACTCAGCAACAGTGCATGGATGAACTTAATTCAATTTTTGGCGATGAAGCTCCATCAAGGACCAGTGTTTATCTATAGTATGGTGTATTCAATCGTGGCCGTAGTTCACTCCAAGACGAATTTCGTGAAGGCCGTCCAAAATCAGTTGTTGTTCCGAAAACCATTGATGCTGTGCGCGAACTGATATTGCAAGATCGTCATGTGACCTATCGTGAGATTGAGACAACCTTAGGCATTAGCGGGACCAGCATACATTCAATATTGCATAAACATTTGACTGTCAACAAAATTTGTTCGCGTTGGATCCCACACAATTTGTCAATAGCTCAAAAAAAGGCTCGTGTCGATCGGTCGAAAGAAATGCTCAAAAAATACGATCGCGGTGCTTCCAAACACGCCTATGACATCGTGACAGGTGATGAATCATAGATTTACGCGTATGAGCCCGAAAGTAAGCAGCAGTCGACTGTATGGGTTTTTCAAGATGAGCCAAATCCAACAAAAGTTGTTCGCACACGAAGCACTTCCAAGCAAATGGTCGCCTGTTTTTTCGGAAAAACTGGACATGTCGCAACCGTACCACTAGAGCAACGCAGAATAGTCAATTCTGAGTGGTACACAACCATTTGTTTGCCAGTTGTCTTCCAAGAAATCAGGAAAACCAACCGCCGAAGACGGATCACTCTTCACCACGACAATGCGAGCTCTCACCCATCGGTTCAAACAACTGCATTTTTGAGCACCCAAAACATCGATTTGATGAGTCATCCGCCGTATAGTCCTGACTTGGCACCGAATGACTTCTTTTTATTCCCATACGTAAAAAACAAACTGAGAGGTCAACATTTTTCGACACCTGAAGAAGTGGTTGCTGCATTCAGAATGCATGTTTTGGAGATACCTCAATCAGAGTGGCAAAAGTGCTTCGACAATTGGTTCAAACGCATGCAAAAGTGTATAGATCTTCATGGGGAATATTTTGAAAAACAATAAAGTGATTTTCGATAATTAATATTTGTTTTTGTTCTCTAATCCCGAAATATAAAAGGCAACCCTCGTAACTCTTAAACGGCACTTCTTACGGGAAAAAATAGTTATTACAAGAATTGTAGAGCATTACAGCGATCGGACTAAAACGGGAAACTTGAAATCCAGTGCAGAGATATAGCAGCAATTGACAGCTAAAAAAGGGTATTTTTTTGCCTCGTGTATGAAATTTGTACTCCCTATTCATGCGTACGTAACTTTGAAACTGTTATTCTAACTTCATGTTTGTTTACTTTTCGTTTCTTTTGTATTAAGGAAGTTTACTTGATGTACCTAAAGTCGTATAAGAATCCTTGTTGGCATGGGCGTGTTATGGACCCTACACATTTAGATTGTTGGAAAAAAGATTCCCTATTAGAGGGAGACTTTAGAAGTTGATTGGTAAAAGTCTTTGGAGATCTTTAGAAATTTTGGAGATATTTGTTTAGATTTGCTTGGGCAAGTCGTTTTTGTAAATTTGACCTTGGATTTTCTGTGTTGGTCGCCTCTTGGTGGAGCTACCATTTTGTGGAAGGTTTTAAGTGCTAAGAAAATTGTTGTTGTCGTAACCGCGTTATGCACTTTTGTATACCACGATTTTCAACATGGAGGATTCCTCTAAAATTTTCAGCTGTTTATTTTATCAGTGGTCTTCGGCTACTGGCATGTCAAGACTATGCTAACTGGCGCTAAATCGCCATCACTATGGTAATATTTGGTTGACAAATAAGGTTACATTTTTTTATTATTTAAGCCCTGTAAGTATATCGTTTAAGGTAAATTATTGAGTGTTAATAATCTTTTATATATTTTTTTATCTTCTAATAGTGTTGCTTTTCTTATATTCACTATAAATAATTGTTAATGTTTAATGGAATAATTTAAATCCAAATTATATAGTTTTGGCGCAACTTATTTTGCCATACTTGAGAGTGCTAATTTCGGTTTCTTTTATTTTCTTCTAATTTTATCTAGTGGCGTCCAAATATATTTGACTAAAGGCACATCGGCGTATTATTTCCCTTATTAAGAAAACTCTGAGATCTGGACCACAAAGCAGCTCTCCGACGACCAACTAGTTGCCGGAGCTGGTGCACCTTTATGTTTTTTCAGGAAGATGACAATATCAATCGTGGCGATTCCCGATGAGACACACTGTATACTCAGACTTCCATAATTATAAAGAGCAGATGTTTATTTCTCTTACATGACTTTTTACTTAAGATAATAATGTATGCTATAAAACATGTTATGAAAATGAACAATATTTTAAAATTTTCCCAAATGCATATCCATTTAAACTTACTTGTTGGCAACGTTTATGGCTTCCATTAGCCACAATTATCATGGTAATTGTCATTATATATGACTATAGCGATCATGACATTAAACACGGGCACTTTAAGAAGCTTTTTTAATTATTAATGATGTGGTAAACGTTTGCAAGCCTATTATGGTTGTCGACTGTTAATGATCTCTAATAATACGTCCTCAAAGGAATTAGTTCAGGAAAAATAGATGAAAAATCACCCTTGTTGCAAAAAAATTAAATACTAAATTTTAATTTTAGAAATATCTTTACTTAGTCAAAACAAATAAGTATATAAAGTTCTCCCCCAAGATCGTGTCCGGAACGACCCCCATATTGATTTAAAGATGAAAAATTTTGGTTTTTCGCCAATAATTTTCACAATTTTGGTATAACAAAAAATCTTTTTAATAAAAGTTCGAGAGCTTTAAATTTTTCAAAAAACAGTTATTAAGTAATTAATAATAATTAATATTTTGTAGAGTTAGTCCTTACTGAGAAAATGTCTCAAGAATAGTATGCTTTCGGGTAGTCACACGCATTTCTACTTTACCCAAAATCTACAGATTTTGGCATGTATTTTTTAAGCGACATCCTGCAGAAGGCCTAATCTTCTTCACCCCTTCCGTTGAATTTCCGATTTTTTGGCGGGAGGACTGCTTTTGTTGGTCTAAATGTTAAGTTTCTGAGTTAATTAACATTCACCTTCATTGTCGTTATTGTCGCTTAGACGTTGACGGGATCTAAATAAATAAATGTCTAAAACGAGGTCAGATTACTTGTTGCAAAGATAGCTCGTCAATGGTGAGTTTTCTATACATTTTAACTAATTTTAGGAACAACAAAAAAAAGCAAAAAAGAATGTAATTGGGAGATTCTTCGTATCTTAGCGAGCTACTATCTATGCAAGAAATACTACTAGATTTATTGGTGGTCGACATACGATACCGTTGAAATTTTTATACATACCACAATGCTTGAAACCTTCATAGATATTCCCATAATGATTTTGTTTATGACGACTTGAAGGTAAATTATTAGATGAAGAACGTACCATCAAGACCAATAAAAAACAGCGATGTCGTCAATAAACTACGAATTTAACCTAAGACGGAATAGTGCATTAGGCACCTAGGCAAAATTAAATAAAAAAACCTACCCGCGCATCATATGCTATACCTTTTTGGTGATGTTAAATTCAGTGCAAATATCCAGAAGCATGTTATTCGTGTGCCATTTTTTCAGAAACGACTAAGTCTATAAAACAACAGCAAATAACTTTTTGTAGCAAATTTAATAAACAAAAAAAAAACATTTTTTTGTTAAACTAAAATTATGTTATTTATTGACAAAAAAACAAAATTTTCCATCTTTAACTCAATATAGTGGCCAATCCGACTTGTACTTGTACTTGGTGGGGAACTTTCTGTACTTATTTGTTAAGTTGAAGTGAAGACATTAAAAAAAAATTAATATATGTATAATTATTTTGTAACAAAAATCCATTTTTCCTGCGCTAAATACGTCGATTTACCAACCGTCATTCACTACTTGGATTCTTGAACAAAAAACTACAACAAAAAAATGTTAATACTTTGGGGAAATGTATGTGTTTAACATATTTAACAGCTTCAGAATTATTTTGTCTGTGATGATTTTTATTTTTATGGTTTTAGGTTTAGTTCAATAATGAAAAATAAAATGTACGTAATGATAAAACGTAAATCAAACACTAACTTTAAATGAGTCGTCAAACTAATGAAAAATAACCTCAACAAGTAACAAAAACTTCTACCATTAAAACCTTTCGTTTAACATACATACAGGAACTAAATTCTGAAAAGCTTACAATTGCAGTTATCATTTATTCTGCATTAACGAGAGTTTAAAATGGAGAAAACTTTGTAATTTGCATGGATTAAGATAGACGTGTGGTGTACTAACTAACTAGATGTAATTTAACTTTTGTAATAAAGTGTTATTGTAATCCTCGGTTAGGTAGAGGGTTATATTTAGTGCGCTTTGGTAGCATTATTACCCCACTTTATTATGTACATCGCCAAATAACCGCCCTTTTAGCAAAGGGATTAAATTATATTTTGCTCTAAATAATCATAGACTAATTAGACTTTCCCTGGGTCAGTTGGTAAATTCTTACAACCATCCGAATTTGTGCTGCGGATTAACCAAAAAATTTTCCCCATTTTCTATTTATTTATCGACAAAAATTTGTAGGAGAGCAGAAGTGGAAATTTTTCTACGAGGTTGACACCTTTCAGCTCGAAACTCTCCTTTGTGACTTTTAAATTTATTGGAGCGTGCAAATCGCTGTCAGACGATTTTAAGTAAATCCTTGCAAAGATTTGTGCTACATAATGGCACACTCGAATTGTTACAGAAAACGTATTCAGAAGCTCGGGCAATAATTTGAAATTTCATGCGTGAATTGGTTATTTTACATGACATTAAGCATGACCTGACATCAGTTTATTAGGGATTGTGATTATTTTCAGTTATAAGAAATTCGTTAAAAATTCAAAACATAATTTTCGTTTTAATTGTTAAAAATCCAGAATTTCGCTTTACAGAGACGTCGGTACATTTGAAACCTATTGAATTTGTTATTACTTTCGTTATTAATTTTTTGCTAGTACAGTTACTGGATTATAAACATTTGACAACTGTCCTAAGTAAGAATTAAATTATTTAAACATATTTTTCTTATTGCCCTTGGATTGAAACAATTTTAATGAGATCTGAAGATAATTCTGAACTAAGATGATGAAGTTATACTGGACTGAAGTATACACTGAAGCACTAAATAAGCCTAAAATGCTTATCAAAAAAGAAGGGTTATTTTAAATTATGCTCAAAGGGGCCACGACTCCAACTTATCTTAACTGAAAATAAAATAAAAAGTCGTGAATTGAAATTGCACAATATTTTCTATTCTACTTTTGGAATCATATTGTAACGAACTGTAGTTATGAACTTGTATTATGATTATGTGATGTACGGAATTCTCTGGAAATATTTCCTAATGGGAAGCGGTCCCGAGAATCAATCATATGGTAGACGTTCTATACCTTATCCGCGAGTTTCGGGACCGATCTGTTTTCTTGCACAGATCGCTCTAGAAGCCTGGAATGGTATAAATACGCGGTCGTCTTTCCCTCGATATAGTCAGATAGTTAAGTGAATCATAATTGTTGTGTTATGGAATAAGCTTGAAATAAAGTGTTTACAATTTATGGGGTTTTAATTGCCGAATCAATAACACGCAACAATATGGAACAGTTTATATTGCAAACATGCACAATATATTGCATCAATTAAATTCAGTTTAATTTTCATTGTGCAATATGAAGTAAACTGTCTGGTATGTGAACATTACTGTACAATGCTGCAGTTAGGATGGTTGAAAAAATATCTACACTTTCCATGGTGGAACTTCAGGGAAAAATGGAGTACAAAAATCAACATAATAATCTGACTTTGTTATATAAGCAATACCTCTTATGAGTACCGTTTCTGAGATAAATAATAATTTTATGATTCTGGATTTTATGAAGTTTTTTTGAGATAATGAGTATCTTGCGATTTATTCGTAAGATGTACCATTTTCGAAGTTAATAGCCTAATAAAGATATTAAATGAGTTAGCCAATCATGTTTTTATGTTCAAGCTAGAAAATCTCACGACTGCTTCACGTTTGTAAACAAATAATGAATATTGTGGAGAGTTTTTCCACAATCTTGATATTATATTTTTCCCAAAAATGTTACTGTTTCCGAGCAAGTGAAGTTTACCGTGAAATAATTAAAAACCCATGAATTTTATAATGAAACTGACTAAAAATTGTACCACTTTAAAGTGGTTTTTAAAATGTTGTTCTAGTTATTCGAATTGGAGTCTCATTTTCCAAAATGGGGACTAACCCCACCACTCAATATTGACAAAAACTTGAAGAAATACCTCAACAAACCCCCAAAATATCGCTGAAGTCGTAGTATTTGTAAGGACAAAATAACTGGTACATAAAGGAAACCTAATCTTTCGAGTCGTGCGGTGAAGGCACAATATTATAAATTTTACAAAATGAAAATGCGTCTTTCATTTTTATCTCATAATGAAATTCCATATCTAACATGGATAAACGAATTTGTATTATTATATACGCACCTTTTATCCGCTTGGGAATAATTTTTATTTAAGTATTTACTCCGATACATCAGCCGAGTATAAACCAAACGCAAAGTTAGGTCAAAAAGTACAGAGATAAGACAGAGTGCCGATTGCTGCACAATGACAACATTTTTTTTTATGTAAAAACCTAAAGCCTTATAAAAATAATTAACCAGTCTCGTACAAACTAAAACATAAATCTTAAAGGATAACTAACGATGCAACGCATCCACAAAATTAATGTTCGATGCCCAAACCGTCAAATTATTTAATTTTGAAGCATATTAAATATCTGTCGGCATTTAAGTTTTTTATGATAAATCTGCCAACGCCCAACATAGCGCAAAGTCAGAGTAGGTTAAGTGTACCTACATTAATACTCGACCGTCTGTTTCTCTTAACTATTTGAGGGTTGTGGGATCTTTAATGAAAAAGACATGGTTCGTCGCTCAATAACACACGGTTAAATAGTTTCCGTCGGCACTAGATATTTTCCTCAAAGATTAACAAAATTCAAGACGATGGTAATGATCTTCGAAAATCATCTCTCAAGTATTAAGCATTTTATAACTCTTCCACCGACTTCGAGAATTCACTTTTTTTTCATTTAAATTTTCTTAACAATCCGTTATCGTTATCGACTGATTTTTATGCAAAAAGGAGAATCATCCAATGACTTTTTCGCGGACTTGCATATTTTCTTCTTTAAAGCATAACATAAGCAATATTTTGTTTATTTATCTCCCAAATGCGCGGCCGTTACATTTTTATTCTTCTCAATTATTAGCGACGTCAAAACTGCTTCAGGTCAGTCGCAGCCCATACTCATTTTCCTCTAACCTTTCTTAAAATTGATGACATTATGACTAAAATACTAAGACTGTTTTATTGTGGTATTAGATAGCAGCAGTAAAATGTCGCACTGAAACAAAAAATATATAATATTTTAATTTTAACATCAAAATGCCGAACTCGCAATGTCTAATCATTTGTCTTTATCTTGGATTAATTTCAAAAATTCTATTTTATTTCCAAAGTCTCTCCCTTTTTCTCAAACCAAAAGTCGAAATTTTGAGTCCAATCTGTATACAGTTCTCAAAAACATTCTGCTGTAAATTGCAAGATCTTAAAATAAGTCGTAATATAGAAAATAAAATACGACATTTACAAAAAAATATCAAGACACTTCGAGAAAGTCAGATTTTAAGAAAGAAATTTTGAGAATATATTTGGATTCCTTCGAGAAAGATTACATTTCGAAGGTACTACTGAAATTTTAGGAAACGTTTTCACATAAAATATAAGAATTGTAATCTCTAAAATAAAATTTTCAACACAAATCCCTATAAATAAATAAACGGCATGCAAGTTAAATTTGAAATTTTGGCAAAAATTGAAACAACTAAATATGAAAGAAAATTTAAAACCTAGAACTTAAAACCCGGGTTCAAACTCAAAATTTTTCTTGAAATTAATGAAAACATTTCTCTCTAATGT
The DNA here is from genome assembly GCA_028583605.1 of Dastarcus helophoroides. NCBI lineage: Eukaryota > Metazoa > Arthropoda > Insecta > Coleoptera > Bothrideridae > Dastarcus > Dastarcus helophoroides. The sequence goes on from CM053326.1 coordinate 9,665,243, forward strand.
GAAGATTTTGTCCTTTTTCTCGAAATCAGACGTTGATTTAAATCTTAAGAAGGTAAAAATTTAAAAATCATTAGTAAGACCAAAAGTGTACACCACGGAAACTGGTTTTATAATTTACAGTTAAATTTTCGCAGAAATGAAGAAAGTTCATTTTCAAGCTCATTACAATAATTTACCTTTTTCTTCAAAACTATTCCTAACGTAAATATGCCTTATGCCATAAAATTTCACAAAAAATATTCCTCATCATATAGCAATCGTATATGACCAATTTCAGTGGTTGTAAATAAAAATGTTTAATTCGGTAATAGACATCCTATTTCGTGAACTTTCTGAAAATTGAAAGACAAAATTGTCAGCCAATAGTCAGTGCACAATTTGTGCAGTTTCTATTTCCATGACAATTATACTGTAGTACATTTCATTTCAGTATCTTAGGGTGTGTGTAGATTAGATACTTTATTACGTACGTTTCTCTCTGATATAATAATATATCAAGTGCAAACCATCCTGAAAGAACCCATCTAAGACTAATCACTCAGCTGAGATAAATTACTTGACACAAAATGTCGAGACAAATTTCAGGCAATGTTTGACATACGAGGTGCTTCAAAAAGTAAGGTGACTATATTTTTATGAAAAAATATTTATTTATTCATCAAAATTTATACTGTCCCTTTCAAAGTAATCCCTCTCAGATACAAAACACTTGTGCCAAAGCTTTTTCCAATCTGCAAAGCACTTCTCATAAGCACTTCTTAGTATAGCCTTGACCTGCTCTAGCGATGCAGTTTTTATTTCATTAATCGTTGCAAATCACCGTCGTTTCATAGGTGTTTTGAGTTTTGGAAACAGGAAAAAGTCGCAGGGGCCAAATCCAGCGAATATGGTGGCTGAGGCATGATTGTCGTGTTGTTTTTGGCTAAAAAACCTCTCACAAGCAACAATGAATGAGCAGGTGCATTATCGTGATGCAAAAGCTATGAAATATTTTTCCACAATTTCCGAAAGTTTTTTCCGTATTGCTTCTCGCAAACGACGCATAGCTTCAAGGTAATACTCCTAATCGACCATACGAGCTTGAGGTAAAAACTCCTGATGCACTAACGCCATGGTAAGTAGCAAAAAACAGTGAGCAAAACTTTGACAGTTGATCGGACTTGGCGTACCTTTTTCGGTCTTGGCTCTCCTTGGTGCTTCCATTGGGACGATTGGGCTTTGGTTTCGACGTTATAACCATATAACCATGATTCGTCACCAGTTATGACCCTTTTGAGCAAATCAGGATCATCACTGATGTCATTGAAGAGCTCCTGATCGATGCTCATGCGACGGTTCTTCTGCCCAAATTCAGAAGTTTCGGAACAAACTTCGCTGACACACGTCTCATGCCCAAAACATCCGACAAAATTGCATGACACGAGCCGACTGATACGCCAACATCCTCATCAACTTCTCTTATGGTAATTCAACGATTTTCAAAAACAATTTCCTTCACAGCTTCGACGATATCTTCTGTTGTTAATGTGATGGGGCGTCCAGATCGAGATTCGTCGTCGCCTTCTTCTCAGCCATCTTGGAAAGGTTTGTATCACTTGTAAACATTTTTTTTTACTTAGAGCCGACTCACCGTACGCCACTGTTAATATTTCAACTGTTTTAGAGCAGTTGATTCCATTTTTCTCCCAAAATTTGATGCAAGTTCTTTGCTCCATTTTTTATAATAATAGAAAATCGCCGAGCACGACAAAATACGTCTAACCTTTTTATCTGTCAAAAACAAACTAAATATGGTGTGTACTTGAAACTATGAACATATGTTCGGGACATGTGTACCAACACAACAACAAAAAATCGATAATCGAATGTACGTTGCCCGCGAAACTTGAAGTCACCGTACTTTTTGAATAGACCTCGTATATCTGAGAAGTTGTAGTCGTCCACTTTCTCTCGAGATATTTCATGGAATTAACTATTGTGTATCACCTATAATATTGAGATACTATTCCTTATTAAGTAATGTCCATACAAGTATCTCAGCAAGAAGTGTCAATTTTATTCAGGTACATTTGTGTCATAGTGTAAACGGCAAGGAAGTTTAGTCGCAGATACTTGAGATTTCTGTAATGAAATAAGTATCTAATCTAAACGCACCCTTATATTCATAGTTGTATGGTTTCTAGATAGTTTTCAGCTATCTCACATTGAATGTTAGCAAAAGCTATTATTCTTGGGCGATGACACTTCTGAAATAAATAAATTTGACTTGTCATCTTTGACGCGCTTGTAATAATTTTGTCGTCATTTAAACAAAAGAGCACAAAACAATCTCTATAAAAGTTATAAGAACCTGAGATTTCTAGGTTTGATTTTCCTCTAATAAACTATGTTTTTCTTTAATAAAATTTAAACTATTAAACTAATAATTTCCAAAATCAATCAGGGTTCTATTCTGAGCAATTCGGGATCGATAGAAATAAGAATGGTGAAAATTGGTTAAGAATTGCGACCTGTAGCGTGATAACAGACATTTATACAGATTGACAGTCGTTTTTTCAATCACAAAAATCCTGTTGTTGTCTAGAGAAAGCTCTCCGCTATCCAAAAAACCGTCTTACAACTGATTTGGTACAAAATTACCCGTGATATAATAATTTTTATCGCGAAAAATCGTGTTTTTTGCTACTACATGATAATAGAGCAAACCACGACAAACAATGGTCGTGATGTGCAATTTTAACTTGAAATTGAATGTTTTGAGAGTAAAATGAAAATTTCTAAAGAATAAACAACCACAGTTAAACAAATGCAGGTGTAACATGTTAATCCCCACAAAGCCCTAGGACATCGTTTCACAATCCTTTGTGACCCAAGTGATTCATTATTTCATTAAACTTTGGTTACTATTAGCCAGCTGTGTAACACTTGATGATGAAAGGATTTTTGTAATAGGTTTTATTTTTTGGATAAATTGCAATCCCCTCTTATATCTGAGCACGACCCCCTCCTAAAGGTCGTGACTCTCAGGTTTAGAAATAATGCTCTAGGACAGGGTTGCCCAATCTACGCCCCGCGGGCCGCATCCGGCCCGCGAGACCATCTTATTTGGCCCGCGGGACCTGCAGCTCATGTGCTAGTAAAATATTCTGATTACAACTTACATTTCCGAGTAGAAACTGCGGTGGTAGTAGAAATAAACGTAGAGTGCGACGGATTTAACCGTAAAATATGGCAGGAAAAAAGAGAAAGATTGATTCAGAGTGAGAATATTTCAAGAAAAATGGACAAATTTATATTTTATTGTTCAACATAATGAGAAACCTGTGTGCCTCATATGTAAGGAGACAACATCCGTAATTTAAGAGCATAGTATTAAAAGACATTACGAAACCAAGCACAAATTAAAGTACGATTCGTATTGGTGCGTGCCGCGTCCAAAAAATTTGCAAACTGCGTGAAGAAATTGGTGGATTGACAAAACTGTTCAACAAGAGGAAAAACGATACCGAAGCCGCCATTGAAGCAAGTTTTTGGGTAGCACATATTTTGAGTTAGGAAGCGAAAACTTTTTCTGAAGGAGAATGTGTGAAAAGGTACATTCTAGCTGTAAAAGAGGAACTGTGTCCCGAAAAGAAAAGCGCATTTGAAACAGTAAGTTTATCGCCAATGACTATTACCAGACGCGTTGAAGATTTGGGGAAAGATGTTCTGCTGCAACTGAAAGCAAAAGCAAAATAATTTGAAATGTTTTCCATTGCGGTTGATGAATCGACAGACGTAAGTGACACTGCCCAATTATTAGTGTTTATAGAAGGAGTTTCCAATTGGTTTAAAATAACTGAAGAGTTAGCTGCAATGAAAAGTATACATAGAGCTACTAGAAGTAAAAATTTGTTCAAACAAGTGGCGAAAATCATTGATGTCTTAAGTCTTTGAGCTTAGCTGGAATATAAATTTGTAGGAAATTGAATGTGAATATGATGACGTATTGTACCATAGTGAAGTTCGCTGGTTGAGTAGGGGCAAAGTTCTCAAACGACTTTTTGCCTTGAGACACGAGATTGAAATTTTCATTACTGAAAAATCAAACCCAGTTCCTGAATTTAGCGACCAATTGTGGCTTTGGGAGTTAGCAATTTTATGAGATTTGATGCAATATTTGAATGATTTTGATATCAAGCTTCAAGGGAAAAATAAATCATCTGTCATGTAAACGCGCACTTCAAACCAAATTAAAACTATTCATACAACAAGCTGAGCAGGAAATATTGGTGCATTTTCCAATGTGTTTCAAACTGAAGAAGGAACAAATAAATGTTTGCTTCCCAAAGAGAAGAATCATCGAACTGTTAAGACTGTTTAGCGACTATGACCTGAAAAATGATATCCAAATTTTTGAAAATCCATTCTCAGTCGATGTTTCCACGGCACCAATTAAATTACAACTAGAACTCACTGAGTTACAATGTCAAACATTTATGAAAGATAACTTTTAAGAGAAGGATTTATCGACGTGTTATGAAGAGCTACATGCAGAGAATTATTCTAATTTAAGGAAACTAGGAATGAAGATGATCACTGCATGAATGAGCGTCTCAAATTTTAACCCTAGTATTCAATTATTGGTATCCGAAAAACAACATTAGATTTCACATTAGTCATTAACAATGAATTATAATAATTATTAATAATAAAAATAAATAATATATTAAATATATTTATGTCCTGTAGTAATATTGTCTTATAAAAATATTTTACCTATGCATGGAATTTGGCCCGCGTCATATATGCCTGGAACCAATGTGGCCCGCGGACAAAAAAAGGTTGGGCACCACTGCTCTAGGAAGTACGGTGACCAAGAAATGCCGATGGTTTTCTATTATTTTATTTTATAGGTGCTAAAAATTATTTGTTTTTAGTCATCAAACATATTTTGAGATACTTTCTTTTTTTAGCCATTAAATAATATCTGGGAATCACACGTGTTTTCTTACTTTTAGTCCTTAAAATGTATTAATACAGTTTTTTGTCGTTACTTTCTTTAGGGCCTAGATTTAATAACTTCCACTTTAAAAGCTAGTCACGGCAATCGTGGTTGAATTATAAAACTTTGTGTTTTATTAAAGTTGTAATGATGCAGCCCGTTTATTAATGAAGATGTTTCTTGGCAGCTGCGAAAACTAGGAAACGAAAATAAAAGTATTAAAATGGAAATCAAGGTAGAAATGAGAAAAGTCGTAACGACAGAAAGAGACTTTCACGATATGCACTTTTCTTTTTATGTCTGTGCAGTTGTTATATTTCAAGTCGTATTCTTTAATATGTCGGCTATGAATATTCTTTTACAAGCATTTGTCAGAGCGCAAATAACTCTTTTCCTATTCTTTTCAGGAAGAGAACATATAAAACTACAAGAAATATAACTCGAGTTCGCCTCGCGAAATTAATATACCTTTGTTTATGTTGTATTTTATGTTATAAGCTTAATTTTTCAAGAAAGTTCATCCGGAACAGATGTGATTAATCAGCACTTTACATTTTTAAAATTTGTTAGCGAGAATCATAAAGAAACATTTCACAGGAAAGTAAACCAATTAATTCTAAAAACGTATGGTTAGGGCTTTTCTTATGGCGGCCGAGCGGAAAGAAAAGTTGTTCGAGGGAGTTACTTAAACAAGTAGTTGTTAATAGTTGAACTGTATAAAAGTTCCGGCACAGGAAAGGTAGGGATTATGTGGATTAGGTTTTGGCAATTGCCTGGCCGATTTGGATGCCGTTTCGGATTTAATAGGTTAGGAATACCCTTTGTCTCTGGTCCGGCTATTAGGTGGCATTAACTTGTGTTTTATTTTCCTTCGGTTTGGACCCTTTTTCCATTATTAAAAAAGAGCGATTTGGGCTCAATGGAATTGACTGCTTTATGTGTTTACATAATGGCGCAAAGTAGTATTTTCCTGCGAACTATTTAATTCAATTAAACACCTGATCTTTATTTATTTTTTATTTGTATAATGTAAGATTATACTAGTCTTACCTCAGGTTTAAGTAAGCTTTTTTATCAAAATGTCATTTCGTGCCGCCTTCTTAATATCAGTCTAACCTTTCGAATACCTCAATAATTATACACCAAATAATATGCCTCTTTACACCTGCAGTCTTTTCGTGCGATCTTGTCAGAGTGCGCCAATCGCGCGTTCCAAGCCGTTCGCTAAGAACGTTGTGTTCCGCCATCCAACCGATTAAGCTAAACGTCAAAAAATCTCCAGGTCCAGACGGAATTCCAAACCGGGCTCTGAAGTCTCTTCCGGACAAAGCTACCAAATACTTTGGAGCAATAGTCAATTCCATGTTTAAGTACCGGTATTTTCCCACAAGATGGAAGACTGGAAACGTAATCTTCATTCCTAAGCCAGGTAAGGATGGAAACTTTGCCCAGAATTACAGGCCAATCAGCCTCTTATCCAACTTGGGTAAAGTGGCGGAAAGGATTTTGAGAAAACGTCTGCAGAATATCATCAGCGATCGCGACATCATTCCTAGGGAACAATTAGGGTTCCAACCTATGCACTCTACCTCAGACCAGCTGCTGAAAGTGGTTGAAACAATCACTCAACGCATGAACTGGAACCTAGGTAGCTGGAGCTATTTTCTTCGATATCTCCAAGGCATTTGACACAGTTTGGCACCAAGGGACTAGTCTACAAGATGCACCAGTTTGGAATACCTCTAACAATGGTTCAAATGGTAAGCTCGTTCCTGGACCAGCGGTCATTCAGAGCAAAGGTGGGGCAGGAACTATCAAATCAGTTTAGGCTACAGTATGGGGTGCCTCAAGGCTCTGCCTTGTCACCTCTGCTGTATTCTCTGTTCACAGCAGACATCCCGAGAACCAATCCAACAATCGACCACACCTTATTGGCAACTTATGCAGACGACAAAGCTTTGGTGGCGTACTCTTACAGTCCAGAGTTGGTCACCAGACGACTTCAGGAAACAACAGACAGTCTACTAGATTACTTCGGTCAATGGAGAATCAAAGTCAACGCAGACAAGACCCAAGCACTCTTTTTCACCCCAAGAAGACTCCAATCATATGGACATGTAAATGTTTATGGGCAAAACGTCGACTGGGGACTTCAGGCAAAGTATCTAGGTTTAATTCTTGATAAAAGACTTACTTTCCAAGCACACATCGATTATGCAGTGTCCAAAGCCAAAATGCTAAAAGGACTGCTGCAAGCGATGATTTGTAGAAATAGTAACCTGCCCATTGGACTTTAAGTGTTACTATACAAATCAATCATAAGACCAGCGATGACCTACGCATTTGTAGCTTGGTCACAGGCGACGGATAATCAGATGAAACTCCAGGTGTTCCAGAACGTCTTTCTAAGACAAGCCATAAACGCTCCATGGTTTGTGAGAAACAATCAACTCCATAGGGAAGCTGAACTACTTTTGGTAAGAGATTTTCTTAGGGAAATTAATTCCAGGGCGATGGTGAGAGCGCAAACGCATCCCAACAAACTAGTTCGACAGGCAGTGGATTACGATCCAAACATCCCAACCAGGATTAGAAGACCAAGGATGGTCCTCTAGGCTACGACTTCCATTTTGGAAATTTTTGTTTTGTTTGTTTCTTATGTTTCAGGCAAAACAGCTTACATAGTGCTCCAGGACTATTGTACTGTTCCAATGGAGGAATTAGAGGCCAAGGGCCCGGCTGGAAGAAGTAGTCGGTACCCGTAGTTTTAGTGGAAGTCCGACACTATCTGGGTACCTTCCCAGATGTCCTTAACGGACTTTCCCCTACTTAAAAAAAAGTGTTCCAGAACTTTATCACTAGAAATGCAACGTTCACTTTGCACACGATCTTTTACCTCGACTCAATCCTACATGATTTCAACGCATTTTTTTCCTAAGTGATAATTTTGCATTTACACTGACATTTTTTCGCGTGCGATTTGAACGGCCTCTTTCTAGGAGTAAAAAACAAAAGCCTTGTCAGTTAATGGGAACAGATTTGGTCTGATCGAACAAGAAAGTAAAATTTAAAATGGCTTTTGAGAATTATTTTAATAGTAATAGAGAAATATTCAGCGACGAATTAGGTTTTCATGTGAATTTCATTCATGCTGCCCGTGTATTCTCACTTTATGCTTTATATGACGTTTATTTTTAGGGAAGCATATCCTGTTTTCTGAGGGTAAAGATAATTGCGAACATCCGTTGATAAATGGAAACTTTTAAGAGAAACGGCTTACATATAAATGTACTCAATGTTATAAAAGTCATATAGTCGAAGTAAAAGCACAACCAGCAGCTATGCGGAATACGGAACCAAATATTATGTAATAAAATTCAGCAGAAGCTGAACAATAAATAATCAACCAGTTCACGGGCCGGCTAGTAGAAAAGGAAGTCTTTTATATTTAGTAGGTACCTTTTTCTCTTGGTCTCTTGGTCATAATGTCATTAGTTTTAGAGAAGATAGAAAAAAATTAGTAACTATACGAATTGGTAAAATTTTTAGGTATATTTACACTGAAATATTTTCAGCCCACACTTCAAATCTCTGTTGGGGCAACGGATCGGAGCGGCTTCGACCTCTCTAAATAAGAAGAAGAATGTGACAGCTGTGCAATCGACAATGGGGAGAAAATGCCTGAAAAATGACAACATGCAAGTAATTAAATGTTATTTGCAATCTGGAAGACCCTGAAAAAACCATCGGATGGCTCCCTTTTTCGCATGACAATTCGCTGAGAGCGATGACGAATTGCGAACGAAAATGTTAAATCGGAATAGCTTGAGTTATGTACTTTAAAAAGAAGTAGGTGCAAATGTTATGATGTAGCTAACACTCGAGAAATATTTTCCGATGACCATTTATAAATGTTTGGTGTTTTGTGATCTATGAGGAAAACAGTGATGTAGACAAAAATTTTTAAAACCATGTGTTTTTTGTCGAAAAACCATCCTTTTTCTTCATAGGTCCCACAATCACATAGTTCGGAAAAATAGTCACTTGAGCATGCCTGCACCTACTCTGAGTTTGAGGTATGTTAGGAAATTCTGTTGTTAGCACATTTTTCAGAAACAACTTACCTGATGACAAAATTGAATATTAATTTTGCAGATGCTTCGTATCATTATGTATTATTTAGGATTCATGTTTTATATTGTAAGACTTGATTGATTTTTATAAAATTTTTCGTTTATTTACTTTTGTGAATTTCTGTTTCACTTTTCTCAGACAATTTAGTTTCCAAGTGCACGGAGATACAAATAATTGTACGGCGAAATAATTACATAAAGATTTGTTCTTCAGAGCGATATTTGGCTCTGGAAAAATCTGGCTTACCATTGCATCTGCTGAGTAGGTGATAAAGTGATAAGCAATTGTTGACCTATGAAATCTTAAACCATTTGTTGCGATCATTGTCATGTCAAGCCCGGTTGACTTGACTTCTTTTTAAAAGTAGGATTTTTTTTCGATTTTCGATCTTTAATAAGCCTTCCAAATACATGGTTAAAATTAACAACATGACCCGGTGATTTCAATGAAAGCTATTTAAAAAGACCATATAGAAGAACACTTTTTATAAAAAGCAATATTTACAAAACTCACACCATGGTTTAACACAAGTTTTATGGCTTTCATGACGCCAAAGATACGAGGAGATTGAGTTATAGAGTGCAAACCAATCCATCGTATAATGATTGCCCTCAATTCAGACCGAAGACGATATATTTGTTGGCGTGAACCGTCTTTCCTGAATTGAATCAGGTCGACACTAACCGAATTTACCATCACCTCTGTACGTTCCTGAATTGTTCTCTAGCAATAGAAGCGATACTGCTGCTAAATTGTTTCCTTTCGCACAACCATCCCTGAACATTTATTTTCGTAATATACTCAAACTTTTACGAATGTAATATCTTATTTTATAGGATCTTTCCTTTCTATATTTAAATGTATAAGACCTTTGTTTTTTCCGCTTTATCGAAATATTATTTTTGTAGCCCTATGTTCCTGTGGGTTGGATTTTCAATATTAAACAAAAATGCGCAAACTCATAAAAATGCCTAAAATATGTATATTGTTTGGATTTGGGATATGTTAAAGAAAACGTAACATTTTCAACTGAGTAATGAATGTTTTCTCTAGATATGTCGGAATTTTACAACGGCGCAACGACTCGAAATAAGAATGCAAAAAATTTTCATATTTGATTTTTTGAAGCAATAAAGCTTAAAATGCTTCAGCTGTTAGGCCAAATTGACCATGCTTAATATGGTTATGACAATTTTATCACCACTAATCTTTAATCCTTATTCCAAAACATTTTATTGGCACAAATCATATACCCATAATTTTTGCTATATGCTTAATTATTTAACTTGTCAATTAAATGGTATGTAATGAAACAGCACAAATGTGCTAAAAGTTATAAATATTTACAACGACAAACGTAGACCGGCCCCTTGGCCTTATCATTGTTAAATTTAATATACCTAAACGCATGTCATGCCGAAAGCGTTTGTATTTAATGGAATTCCCACTGGCCGCACTTGTAACCAGTGCACTCTCGATTCCTGTCTCGGTCAATAACACCCTTGATTATTTGTCAAAAAAAATGCTGAAAAACAATTCAAAGGTGTACTAAAAAATAGAGCAATTCCTTAAAATAGTATACTGCATACCGGAGTGGAAAGTGTTTCATTCTTGTCGAGAGAAAAGGTTAAGCGAGGTGCGTTGTGATGAGGTAAACTATTTCTCGAGGAATTCAGTGGACAGAATCCAGCATTATTTGCAGAGAAACACATTTGAAAAAAAGAAAAATTTAAGAAGCAGCTCTAATTTTATTAAACGGAGATAATGCTGTGGCGAATTGTTTGATTGTTATAAACGGTATGTGGCTGCCGTTGTAAAAACAGGAGAAGCGACAGGGTCGCCTTAGAATCATCTAGCGAATAACCTAACAAACGGTCAGAAATATTTCTGACAGCACACACAAGATTGTAGAGGAAGAATATTTAATTGATTTTCTGATGATGAGTAGAAAATAACACTGCCCGAAACGTTAAAACTTTAAAATAATCTTGTTATTTAGTTTTACATCGTTTAAATTTTGAGATAGCTTTACGTGTTTTTTCAGTGTTGTTGAGTCACAAACAGTGATCGACAAACAAAGATCCAACGCAATCGCTGCTTGGGGAAATTGTATAACAGATTGCCAATCCTTAACAGAAGGTTACTGAAAATTTAGAGTTGTGAAAGGAGTAACTGGCGAAGAAAAGGCCAATAATGATTATCATCAAAGACAATGAGCGATCCTGAAGAAATCATTTGTACTCCTCTGCAACTAAGAGAAGCAGCTAAAAGATTGGTTACCTAAGAAGAATCGTGCAAGGTTGAATAAAACATTTTTTCAAACAAACATTTTGGTTATTAAATCAATGTTGACATTTACCTGGGTGGAAAATGACATTTACTCTGGTAGAAAGTGCTTATTTTGCATCCGAGTAAATGCCTTGCAGCATGAAATATATTACTTTCAAACTTTATTTAGGTTTGAAACGTCAAAATTTCATATATGGATCATTCCATTATCGCGGGTGCAACATTTAGACGCCTGTTTTAGTTTAACCTAATTAAATAAAAAACATTTTTAATTAAATTAGTCTTTAAAAGACTACGTTTTAATATGTTTACTTTATATTGATTAACCAAAATTTTAATATGATATTTTAAAAGCCAGGAGAAAGGTTCAAATTGCCATCGCGGGTGCAACAAATTTGGCCCAACCTTTCCAGATCACAAACAAAAAACACATAAATTTGTTAAATCTCATACATTTAATATGTTATGCGTTATGCGTTTTGAAATGTATTAAAGTAACAAAGAACATAAAATAAAAACTCTAAACAAAACAAAAATAAACAATGAATTATTAATTTTTTTAATAATCGCGGGTGCAACACCAAATTATCGCGGGTGCAACCAGTCTAATTTAAGTGAACATAAACATCAATTTTACTTATATAGGAACAAAATAAGAGATCAAACCATATTTATTACTAACAATTATACTTTTGTTGTCGCTTATATTAATTATTTCTTTTGAAATACGTCAATAATTGCCGAAAATTCTATGAACGTATTATTTTCATAAGTCTTTTTCTTTGGCGCTTCCAGCTTCGCGATAATATCATCAAATTGCACGTCTGCTATGTCATTAACGATTTCTGTGAATCGTTTGCCATCAACCGTCGTCATGAATTGTACTCTAACTTCTCCATCTTCATCCATATCACTCTGACACAACCCCACATAACGATATTGAGTATTTTTTTGCCGGTTTTGTAGAGCAATTGTACGAGCGCATGCACACCAGTGCAAATATTTTTCGGTAAGGCAGTAGCTTGCACAGTAGCAGTTTCAGGACATGCTTCTGGTGATAATTTTGAAGCTTCATTGAAATGTTTGCTAATTACGATCTGTTTTGGTCTCTGATTCCAAAAGATCCAGGCCTTTCAATTAACACAGGGAGCGGAATCTAGAGTAATATTCCAAATAGTGGATTCTTTACATGCATTGCAACTACTGGACATTCAGTCTTCATTGTCGACACTACATGATACATGTTTCAGAAGCTCTTGGTGAGTTTTAGAAAAGTCTGTCGCATGTTTCGAAATAGCTAGAAGAAGATTAATATAATTTGTGTGCGTTGTACATACGCAAACATTATGAGGAGTATCATTAATTGGCAGAATGTGAGCTGGTCTCTCATTATAAAAAACAGTCTTGCCTATAGATATTTCAGGGTGAGTTTCTTTAAAAATTTCGAAGGTTTCTCGAATGCTCATAATCCTTGTTCTTTTCTGGATTCGCATTTTCGTTCCTGTATTGGTCTTGACTGTTTCACATCTTTTATGTCAGGCATTTGTCTGTTAATGTCATCCCTATTATAAAAATCACAAATCAGTTTTTTCCCTCCATCCGTTAGCTTTCGAGGCGCTGCTTTAGGGGCGTCATTTTTGTCAAATGCAGGAATGTTGAATTCAGAAGCTATTTTTTTTTAAACTTCCACTGCTTTGGTGGGACTGGCTGGTAGATTACGTTTTATTTTTGCCCTGGCCTTCCCTAGTGTTCGTGGACTGTTATATCTAGTAGATGTTTGTTTAAATTGTTCTTCCTTACGTCGCTTTCTATGTGCCTGCATTCTTTCTTTGGATCTGATTCTAGCCAATATTTTCAAATCTACATCTGTCTCCGTGTTCATTTTCACTACTTCTCCTCTTCGTTTGGAATCACGAGCCCTTTCCCGTTGAAGGTGTTCAGCGTGAAGCTCAGGATTTTCTTTTAATTTCCGCCTATATTTCTGCGAAGCAGTCTCCTTATGTTGCTCTCTTGTCATTTTAACCGATATTTCTGTAAAAAAATACAGAATATAATATAGACACACATATTAAATATATATCATCAATCGTCTTCAGCATATATTATTAGCCAAGGTATATCAAAACAACGAAATGTATAATTAATCACACAAAAAGGTTTCATGAAAAAAAGTTGCACCAGCGATCTCACATCGAGATCGCGGGTGCAACCAATTTAAGTTATCGTTTATTTTAACCTAACAATCATTACACTCTTAAAAACAAATAATTTAAGTTTGGTTTTGATTTCTTCTTACTTTTGCAAAGTTTCAGAACGTTAGCTCTTTATTTCTGTGAAAACAGTAAACTTTTATATCTTTTGCATCGCGGGTGCAACAAGTTAACAGTGTATTCTAGCAGTCAATAATTCTTAATAAATAACAATATATACTTACATTTTTTGGAACACGAAGATAAATGAATATTGTCACTTCACGTTTAGCCGGTAAAACGCAACCTCAAACTGTTAACAGCAACTGTTTCGCGCCAGTGTTGCTAGTTATGATTTTACAGTTTATACCAATTCTTCGGATGGTAATTTTCAAACGCGCCAAAAAAGAAGATATATGGTATAAAATCAAATAAAAATAAATTGATTATTATATTTAGACTTTCTTCTTTGCACTAATAACAAAAAAAAACAACTAATAGCGTGATTGAAAAAATCATGTCGGAAATCGTCTATAGCGGAATCGCCGCCCATATGGTTATAAATTTAAAAAAATCATTATCATAGTGCTAACTAGCGATGAAGAAGGAAAATTAAAATTTGTATATCTGCAAATCTGTATCTCAATGGTGTAATTTAACATTATGTTTACGCATTGTCTAAATCATATTTTGTTCGATTCCTGAACTCCTGAACAAGGTGTAAACATTTATCATTGACAAGCTTAAAAGTGATTTGGAATATGCAAAAGTACTTATCTAAAGCGCAAAAAACAAGCATTGTAGCTAGACCTGGAAGAAAATCGATACTTGAGTGAAGTTGCTGCTGATAAAGATATTTGTATTGTTGTAATAGAAATAGGAATAGGAATATACAGCGATAAAATTCACGTGAAATTTTCATCACCACCAAAATCCGTTCACATTTAAAATGTAAATTATTTTAATAGACATTTTGATGTGGTTTTTCAAAATTATGTCCCTAATATGAAATTTTTTTATGAAAGTTTTTAACTTAATTATGAAAGTTATGCTTCTCTGCAAAAATTAAACTTTAAAATCGAAATGTTGAATTAAATGTCCAACTCGCCTTATAAATTTCCAATTTTACGAAACATTTGTTTTTTGTTTTGATTTCGAGTTTATACTTAAAAGTAGTTTTCGCTAAACCGATGTTTCGATCGATTAGTAGTTTTTATTAATACAATACTGTAACAAACTGTGTTAAAAAAATTGTATTACATTATGTAGTGCAAGGATCTCTCTGGCAACCTTTGTTAATGAGAAGCGGTGGCGCGAATGTATCATGCAGCAGATAAGCGTGCTTCGAGCCCGTTCTGTACGAAATTCGTTCTAGAAGCTTGGAACGGTATAAATACACGGTCGTATTTCCCTCAGTAGTCAGTCAGGTAGTCAGATAGATAATTAAATAGTTAAGTGAATCGTAATTGTTGTGTTCTGAAAAAAGTTTGCAATAAAGTATTTACAATTCACGGGGTTCTAATTATCGAACCGGTAACAGGCAACAATACCAGTACTTTTTTTGGTACTTTTAGTATTGCCAAATCCATGATTTTATCGGTTATCTCTCCAGCATTAGTCCCGAGTAAATGTTAATTGCAAATAGATTATATTCTAAATTATTGGTGATGGTAAGCAAAAGAAACCGTTATTAGGTAACGAAAAGCAGCTGTGACGGAAATCGAGGTACACCGTTGCAACTATGTTTCTATTGTCAGTAGCCCCACGTGAAAATTTAAATCCTAATTAAGTACTGGTCGCACTTTCAACCTTAAATCAGCATTAGCCGCACTTTCTACAGTAAATGAGCAAAATTCCGTCGTAGTGTCACAATTCCTTATCTATCGACCTTAACTATTTTTACAGAGATGAGAGCGTAAGCTTTCTCAAGCATTTAACGTAGGGTTCTTATTTACTACTCTACTAAGAGTTTCATTTAATATTACTATTTATTATTTATTCTATAATCTAGTTCAAAAGCATGTTGAGCCACACTTGACGTCTCAGTTCTTCCGTACCTCAACTGAGCCAAATGCTCCTTCAGTAGAATTTTGAGGTCTAGTCTGCCCGACGTACTTTTGAGTACAATCGTGATCCTACGACGTGTATGATTAGATAAGC
The DNA here is from genome assembly GCA_028583605.1 of Dastarcus helophoroides. NCBI lineage: Eukaryota > Metazoa > Arthropoda > Insecta > Coleoptera > Bothrideridae > Dastarcus > Dastarcus helophoroides. The sequence goes on from CM053326.1 coordinate 9,680,999, forward strand.
ATGCGCGTATGCGGTCGATCATGTATGAAATGATTCTTAGTATATAAGGGTTAATTCTAGGATTAGTAGTTAGTATCCCTCTGAAGATGATAGCTTGGCTATCGAAATGCATTAGACCAACATCTGTTGTGTTTTGAACCTTTCATGGTTTCAGAGGACAAGATTTTTATTTCAATTTTTGAAGATAACCAAGGACCAGTCCGTCCCACCAAAATGATTTCTCTTTGACGGAGTATAATTTGTGGGATTTTCTATCATTCGCTTTATTCGATTTATGAGGGCTTTACTTTATCTGAATATCGAACAGCAAATTTATCACTGTATCACATTTTTTTTGTGCAACGAACTGGTCCTTGGTTATCTTCAAAAATTGTCTAGTCCCCTGAAACCACAAAAGATTAAAAAAGACAACAAAGGTTGCTCTAATGCTTCTCGATAGTTAAGCTATCATCTTCAGCCTAATCCTAAAATTAACACTTGTATGCACGAAGTGAATATTCTTAGTATATATCCAACATAAGCATATTGATGGTCTTTAGTTTTCATAAATCATCGAAATGTTGAGGTATATTCTTTAGTTATACAGGGTGATCCAGGTTCGCAAATGCAATAATTACTAAACAAAAATTAAATGGAAAGTTCATTTGCATGAAAACTGTCAAAATTAATCCCACATAATGTAGTATTGTTCGAAAGTTAATTCTATTTTCTTTTCATGCTAGCTGATGAAAGATAGGCCATTTTATTTAAAATGTTTTAGTAATTTTTGGATTTGCAAACTTCCATCACTCTGTATAAATGAAAAATATAAAACAACATTTTTATGATTTATGGAAACTTAAAGACTATCAATGATTGTTTATGTCGCAAATTGATTAATACTACATCATACTGAGTGTTTACAAATGGCTGCATCGACGTCCGGTCTCCGGATTTATGATCCTCTATTAGGAAAACGACCCATCAAAACCCCCACGAGCCCTATATTATTTTGCTGCATTTTAAAGGGACTATCTAAATAGATAAAAATATACAGGGTGTTCTATTTAAAAAAATAAGTTTATATCAACACTTTGTATATGATTAGTACTGTAACGCAATGTAAATAGATTTAATAGAATTTAGAATAGAATTGTATAATTTAGTAAATAAAAAAAGTTTCTAGAAGGATCTGATAAGGGGAAAGCGGTCGCGACAACGAAACAAATGGCAGATAAGCGTTCCAGAAATTTCGGCAAACGATAAGCCTTATCTGCCGAAAAGTTCTAGAAGCCGGGGGCCAAAACTATAAAAAGGCGGTCAGCTTTCCCTCGAGTCAGTCAGTTAGAGTCAGTGTAATTAGTGAGTTAGTAGAAGTCAATAATAAGTGAGTTAATTGCCAATTGTGGTGATCAAAGTTGAGTTCAGTAATAAAGTGGGTCTTATTCAATAAGTGTAATCAATTCGAACCGATAACGCACGTAACAGTACAATAAAATGAAAATCATTTCAAAATGTGCTTCCTATAGATGTACACCACTGGACAAAATTTCATTTTGATATCTTGTCAGGCTTAGGAGCTGTTTCCCGTCCACGTAATAATTGCGGACCCTGTATATACTCTTGGTAAACAGATTACCTAATTTTGGTAGAACGGACTGGTCGTTGGTTACCTTCAAAAACTGACACACAAATCGTGACCCCTAATACTCAAAAAAGTTAAAAAATACAACAACTGTTGCTCTAACGCGTTTCGATAGCCAAGCTATCATCTTCAGAGAGATACTCTCTGAAGATGACGAGTGAGAGCAACTGTTGTCTTGTTTTTTAATCTATCTTGGTTTCAGGAAATAAGATTTGTGTATAATTTTTTTTAGATTACCTAATTAATAGAAGGATAAAATCGGTTGGTACGCCATTTTGAAGTTTTTAAATCGTTCGCTTTTAAAAATTTGAGTGCAGTCACTAATCATCGCCATCTGATAAAAATACTTAAATACCTTATTTATAGACTTCAGTAATTGCAGCCACCCTTTTTATTTATTACGTTTTTAAACTGAGGGCAGTAATCCTTTTATAAAACCATAATAAATGTCCAGCGATTAATCTTTAAAAAAAAGGCATAAAAATCCCCCACGGTGGGTATTATATCTCTCTAGCAATCTTCCACCATTACATATAAAACTTCAAGTTATATGGGACATGAGGATTAGTTTCCTAGTTGACCTACATAGATATTGGCTTGACTTTATTCGAATGCGTCCAACTTGTAGGAAAAGCATCGCGTGTTGGTATTCTTGTTAGTTTCGGATGGCAATTACCTTGAAAGACCGGATATAGGAGGTCCCGGAATTGATTTTCGCACACACGTTAGCAAAACTCTCTTGTCATGTTAAATTAACTGATTATGCTTTTAAGCCTTAAATCCGATTAATCTTGTATTTTTGTTTCGTCGACGATAGGAAATTGATAACTTGAACATGTCGAGTTCGTGGTTGCTATACTCACGTTTTGTATGTTTGAGAACATTCGTAAAGCGAATGTCAAATTACACATAAAAGCACTATTCAGTTAGATACTTGTGTTTTGGAGCTCTTTACATATTAAATTCACCGATCAATACATACCGTCGCTTTACAAAAGAGCGAGCGTTTCGATAGTTACTTTTCAATCAGTTGGAAACTAAAGTTAGCAGCACAAACGGAAGTCAATGCACCAAACAGTTCTTGCATGAACCTGCTTTCTTACTAAGCTTTCTGATTTTAATATCAAGTTACAATAAACTACAGTGATGTCCATCTAAAACGAGCCTGAAGGAACCAAAGAAATCGGATCGTTATAACCGATGTTCGTAATAAACAATGAACGCTTATTAATATAATATCAATAGCCTTATTATTATTAAAGCATAACATTTTAAGTTATCAAGCATATACAATATACATACTAATATTTTGTAATATTATATGTTACGGTCAAAACTGAGTTAGCGACTATGCATAATCGCTAGTTATTATGTTTAATGACTAAACCTCCTATTCAAAGTAATAAATTAATCGCTTTATCCAAATATTATCCATAATAACTGCAGCAGGAATTGGTCCAAGTAATAATTGTATTCTTGAAAAATCACTAAATCAAAGAGCAAGTATTTACCCATGCGCAGCAAAGATTTCAAGCGAAACGAATAATTTATTTAAAACGCCTAGCTTAGTTTGCAGGAAGACTTTCTTTGAGTACCCAATTTAGTCCATATTTAGGAATTTAAGGGAAATTAGGTTTTGACATGGATCATGTATCAGACAGCTTTACAAAAAAATTCTTTAAAAAACCAACCTAGGTGATGTAAATCGATGATTGGCTTCCTTGAAAACCTACTGCCCATATGCAGGTTTCGTATAAAATTTGTAAAGTTACTGTTTTTGCTGCTTCCTTGCGCCGATGTATAATGAGTAAAATATTTTTTTAGGAAACTTATATGTTTATTAAAAAAAATCAGTTTTGAAACCTTTGCTGGCCGTAAATCACTTGTTGCTTCAGTTAGATTAGATAATAGGTAAGTATATTTGTAATTACTGGACACTGCCAGGAATAATTAATGTGAAACACTGTTATCTATATCTATACTAATATTAAAAAGAGAGAACTTCTGATCTACTGAAAAACTTAATCATAACGTACGGCCGTACGGCACGTAACTACTGAAGTCAGAAGAATGAAATGTCGCTAAAAAATTCTTTTCAAAATGTAGATGGGCAATAAGAAGGAATTTTTGGAAATTCATTCTCTAAGGGGGTAAAAAGAGCACGAAATGGAGTTTCGAAATTAGCATGGAACCGACCGAGGTAATAGTGCATTTTAAAACCTAAACTTTCATGTAAATAATCTACGAAAAAAATTATTAGATCCGCGTTTGGGTAACTTTAACAATTCAGCCCCTAAAGACAAAAAAGGGGATGAAATCAAATTTCGAGTTTGATATGGAACGTAATGCGTTTTATGAACTAAAATTTTGTGAAAATAACCTATCAAAGAAATAATGAAATCCGTGTTTCGCCGATATGAATAACTCATGTTCTAAGGAGGTAAAAATGGGTATCAGGGAAAAAAAATTAAAAAGAAACCATCTTGAAACCCAAAATTTTGTAGGTGTAAAGAATATATCAAATAATTGGCGTTTCTAATATTCAACACCTAAAGGAGGAAAGGGGTTCAAAGCTTAAGTGCAAAAAAATTAAAATAATGTTTCGTAACCCAAAACTTTGTGCAAATAATCTATGAAAAACATATATAAACATATATTTAGCCGATGCTAACAATTCATTACCAAAGGCGTAAATGTGGGTGAAATCGAGTTACGAGATTTGTATGGAACAAAGTTAATAATGCGCTCTATGCACTAAAATATTGTATAAAAAATCAATGAAAGTAATAATTAACCATGTATTTCTTCGATTTTAAAAACTCAGGTTCTGGGGAGGTAAAAAGTGGCATTAAAAGTTGGTAAGGAAAAAAAATAAAAAAAATCCTTTTATAACCCAAATTTTCGTGGAAAGCATTAATTGAGCACATATTTAGCCCATTAGGGATAAAGAATAGTTTAGTTGTAAAAAAAATAAGAAAGCATTTCATAATACAAAACTTTATACAAATAATTTATAAAAGAAATATATAAAACGAATTTGGCCGATTTTAACAGATCAACTTTTAAGGGGGCAGAAATAATTGTGCAAAATTCCAAAGTTTCAAAAGTATGAAAAATTTTATTTTTTATTCACATTTTGACATTGACATTTTGACATAAATTTTAAATATGTCGAAAAGTTGTGATTTCTAATAACAATTAAATATTATTTGACGTCTTTATTCATTTTATTTAATTTCAACATAATTTTGAGCAAGTTAAGGATTTTCAGAAAAAGTCGAATATTTTCAAAAATTATTGTAACAAAAATGTAATTATAAAATTTACTTGGGAAGTTTCTAGAAAATTTGATAAGGGGTAGCGGCCGCGATAATAAATCAAACGGCAGATAAGCGCTCCAGAAATTTCGGCAAACGATAAGCCTCATCTGCTGGATTTTTCTAGAACCCGAAACGGGTCGGGTCGGCTTTCCTTCAGTTAGTTAGTCAGGTTAGTTGGAAGTCAATGAACAAGTTAGTTAATTAAACAGTGTTAGTGAATTGCAATTGTAGTGTACCGAGTTCAGTTTAGAAATAAAGTGGTTATAATTCACGTGTTAATCATTCGAATGGATAACGCGCAACAATATTTTTCTGACCTTTTCATCATCTTAATCAAAATGTTTACTTTTTCTGAAAACTGCGAAAAGTTCCACAAAAACTCCTTTTTGGTGGGGAAAGCCAAATTTAAAAAACAAAATGTTGAAGATTAAAAATTTCTAGAAAGCCAAATTTTGAGAAAAAATAAAGAAACGAGGACATTTAAAAACAAATCGAAATTTTAAGTAAAAAATTGAAATACAAACCGAGTTTTTTTGAGTTTTTACTTGAACTTTAGTGGAACGGACTGGTCCTTGGTTATCTTCAAAAATTGAAATACAAATCTTGTCCCCTGAAATCAAGAAAGATTAAAAAACACAACAAAGGTTGCTTGCTCGTTGTGTTTTTTAACCTTTCTTGGTGTCAGGGGACAAGCTTTGTATTTCCATTTTTAAAGATAACCAAGGACCAGTCCCCTCCACCAAAATTTAAGTAAAAACTCGAAATTTTCCCGGGAAAGTCAAATTTTGAGAAAATAAATCTTGAACTTTAAGAAGGTTTGTAGAATTTTGAAAGAAAGGACGAGTTTTGAGTATAAACTCGAAGTTTTGAGAACATTGTCGAATTTAAGAAAAAGTCGAAGTTTTTTAAGCTAAATTTTAAAAGAAGTTAATTTTCAGAACAAAATAAAATTTTGAAAAAAAAGTTGATTTAGACAGAAAATTCGAAACCTGTAAAAATATTGAATTTTGTAAAAAGAGACAAATTTTTGGGAGAAACTTCGACATTTTCTAGAAGTTGAATTTTGATAGAAGACCCCGAATTTGGAGAAAAATTTAAAACAAAAGAAAATCGAAGTTTGTGAAAAATTCTACCATTTTGAAAGAAAAGACACATTTTAAAAATAATCTAGAAAGTTTAAGATTGTTCAATTTTAAGAGATTGAAATTTCGAGAATAAGACTAATTCAAAAAACTTGCAATTTAAATAAAAAAGTCGAAATTAACAAGATTGTCGAATTTTTCAGATGAAATCAAATTTTGACAAAAAAGAATTACATTTTTAGAGTAAAATGAAACTTAAAAAAATGTCAGCATTTACAGAAATATGAAAAAAAATTTTTTGAAAAATCGAATTTTTAGAAAAGAATCGAAATTTTGAGACAACGTTCGGGGAAAAAGCTAAAATTTTCCATTTTGATAATAAAAATCGAATCTTGAGAATATATTGAACGAAAACAAATAAAAACAAAATTAAAGATTTAAAATTTGCGAGTAAATCCAATTTTAACGAAAATTGTATAACTTTGAAAAAAAAAAGATGAATTTGGAAAATAAAATCTGGGAAACTTGTCGAAATTGAAGAAAGTTAAAATTTCCGAGAGTGCCAATTTTAGGCGAGAAAGAATTAAACTTTTAGCATATGGTAGTTTACACTTGAATTTCCAGAAAAAAAAATGGAAATTAAAAAATATATTCTTGAATTATGAAAAAAAGGGAAGAAATTTAAAACATGTTCGAAATTTCGAGAAGAATTAAAATAACAAACTTTCAAAAATATGCGTACTTTGAGAAAAATGGTAAAATAATTTAGGGAAAAAAACGAATTAAAAAGCTAAAAATTTTGAATCATGTGATAATTGGAAATTTTTCAGTTAAAGTCAAATTTAAAGAGATTCATTTTTGAAAATAAAGTCAAATTAGCGAGGAAAAGATAAATTTCGAGTCAAAATTTACAAAAACATAAAACCTCCAATTTGGAAAAACAAGTCAAATTTTCAGGAAGTTGAAATAAAATAAACGTCAAAATTTCGATGTTTGAGAAAAGTGGGGAAAATTACAATTTTGAAAATCAGGTTGATATTTAGGGGAAAAGGAACAAGGATTCTATGGAAAAGTCGCTATTTAGAATCATTTATTTTTAGAAAAGTTGTAAATTTGTGAATAGGTCGAAAATACGAATTTTGAAAAAAGTAGAAACATTTTTAAAAAGGTTTTTTCAAAATTTCCGCATCATTGTTTTTTTTACTCCTTTGTTAAAAAAGATTGATTACATTGCTAGCAAAATGCAAATTTTTGAAGGGCAAATTTAAAATTCCAGAAAGTGAAATTGAAAAAAGTACAAATTTTCGAAAAAGTCGAATTTTCAGAATTCCAAATTTTGCGCAAAAAGTCCAATTTTGAAAATAAGTCGAATTGAGAAAAAATAACGACAAATTTCGAGAACAGCAAAAACATCCGTTGAAAGTTATGTTTTCTTTTAATTAATTTGATATTATAAAATTGCCTTCAATTTGAACTTCGGCTTTTTACGTATGGTACGATATTTTATAAATTTGTTCCCGAGGTATTTGTTTTCAGACATCTAGTCAAAAATTGTAAAAAAAAATGTTTGAGTTTTTATATCATTTAAGCAACCACATGTGCAATTAGGCAATTAACCGATATAAATGAAGACAATATAGGTTTAACCCTTGCGAGTGCATTAAACTTAAAAAATTCAATGCATTGTTTTAAGCTGTGATTTTGATTCAACTGAAACGATATAACAACGAAAATAGAGGTTCATACATATACCATTTATTATTTAAAAGAAAATTTTATATTCTCAACGGCGAATATGAAATATACCTAATGTCAATATAATTTTCTCCAATTCATAACTCTGAAATACTGTCACGTTAGATGGCCCTCTGCATTTCCGTCGAAGATCAAATTCAGATTTTGTGCCTGAATGCCCTATCAGTCTTTCTGTACGTGTTATGAAGTTCGGGAGGTTAATAACGACGAGAATTTTTCAAAGCGCTATGCCAAGAATTCAGATGCGTGAGAAGCCTACATCGGGATTTAGATGGCTCCAACAAAAGTCCCCAAAGAGAGGTCTCGACCTTTATTGTGGCAACTAAGTAAGCAGACTTTTCTAACTTTGGCGTCACCTTACTTTTGACACGTTAAAATTACTTTTTTTTTTGATACATCTACATGGCTAGCTTTACAAATAAAGACGGTTAAAGACTCTTGATTTTAAGAATTATTAACTTGTCGTTTTCAGCTACAACTAGAATACTGGGTGTTAAATTTAAAAATCAAAAGTCTCTATCATGGCGAAAGTGACTGAAATATCACTTTTATGTCAAAATTTGACATTTCATAAGTACGGCAGGTGGAGCAAATTTGAAAAGTTTATCTTCATAAATAGAGAAAGAGTAGGGGGTGTACTATGATCCCGGAACACCCGCTAAATGCTACAGCCTCTAGGGGCTATGAGGCACCATATTTTAAAAAATAAACATGGAAGCTAATATAGGATGCTAGGGTGTACATGCTAAAAATATTTTCAAATGTACAGGATGTTTCAGTCTGTAGGGGCTATGAGGTAACATATTTTAAAAAATAAACATAGTAGCTAATAAAGGATGCTAGGGTCTACATGGTAAAAATATTTTCAAATGTACAGGATGTTCCAGAAAATTGCTACATATAAAATTTGTGATTTTTTATGTTTTTTCTTTAATTTTTAATTTCAGTGCAAAAAATAACGTCAACACAAGTTTCAAAAAGTAAATTTTACTCCTGAAAATTAAAACAAATTGGTAGTGGCGTCTTCAAATTTTTATTTGGCATACCTTTTGCTAAAAAATGCAGTTGGAATAAATACTAATTTTATAATAGGACGTTTCAAATTTACCGAAACATTTACTCGAAGTTCGGACTCCAATTTCTTTGTTAATTTAAATAGAACACCCAGTATTTTCTTATTTTAACTACTAGAAAATTTAATTGGCTTTCAGGTGGTATACATTTCTTATAACTATGTTCAATGGTTTGGGAGATTAAACCCATTTTTCAGGAACTGTGCTGCTTTTAATCCGATATCCAACATAATATTTGATCATAGTTTGCAAAATATGTGGATTAAGTTAGACAAGGCTCCTGCTCATTTTCACAATTTCGTAGGGGAATGTTTAAATACGAAATTTCAAAATAAATCGATTGGAAGAGGCGGTCCTCATAATTGGCCGCCTAGATCGCCATACCTAACCCTAATGGACCTTTTTCTATGGAAGTATGTAAAAAACATTGTGTTACGTGCGTTATCGGTTTGAAATGATTATTAAATACTTGATGGGTTAAACCCACTTTAGTTTTAAACTAAACTAGGAACACTACAACTGAATAATGAACTCACTTCATGACTTCTATTAACTCACTAATTAACTACACTGGCTGGGTGACTAACTAACTAACTGACTCGAGGGAAAGGCGACCGTCTTATATAGTTTTGGCTCCAGGGTTCTAGAAAAATCCCGCAGATAAGGCTTATCGTTTGCTGAAATTTCTGGAACGCTTATCTGCCGTTTGATTCGTTATCGCGGCCACTTTCTTCTTATCAGATCTTTCTAGAAAATTTTCTTACGTACTAAATTCTATAATTTATATGTCGTTACAATTGTATACAATGTTTCCCTTATCACCCCCAAGGACATGAAAAATCGAATAAGTATGAAATGCTTTTGAAACAATTGATGAAAGTATTTTAATTAACAAATGTTAACAACGCTTTTGAGAAAATAATAAGGTCTTGATTAGAACAAAATGGTTCCCACATTGATCATTTGTTAGAGTAGAACATTGTTTTTTATTTGTGTCGGATATTTGACCTGCAATTTCATTAAATACTAAACTAAGTATGTAGTTGTCTTTTTTAACTATTTGTAAATTGAGCTAGTTAAAATAAAACAAATGAGATTAACTTATATAACGGTTACCCTGATCAAAATTGTTTTCTTTTGGATGATGATGAAAAATAGTACAATTCGTGAAAATAGTTATATCTCTTGAACTATTGAATTTAGGCATAGAAGACCGACATACCAACTTGACCATAATTAAATTTATCAATATTTAAAATAAGAAGATAAGGGGTGTTCCATTTAAGTTAACAAAGAAAACGACATCTGAAGTTTGAGTAAATGTTCCAGTGAATTTGGAACATTCTGTATAAAATTTGAAACTTGTCCAAACTGCATTTTCTGGCAAATGGTATGTGAAGAGAAAATTCGAAAATGCCACTATTAAAATTATTTACTTTCAGGGGTAAAATTTCTCGTCTTTAAAACTTTGTATTTTAACAAAAAGTGGATAATCCTAGAAGGGGTAAGGTTTAGGTATAGAAAAACTTTATAAATCTCAAGCTGAATTTAAAAATGAAGCGAAAACACGGTGTCCGATTTAAAATATCCTACCTTTAATGTGTAACAACTTTCTGGAACATCCTGTATATTTAGAAACATTTTTAACATATAAATTTCAGTGACCCATATTTAACCATACTGTTTATTTTTTAATTTTTTTTAATTTATAGCACTTAGAAGCCGCAGCGTTCAGCTTGGCCACCCTGTATATATTTATTTGTAGTTTTTCTTTTTTATTCTCTATGTACGTGGTTTCAAAAATTACATAAAAATCTACTGACGGTAGCGTTAATATAATTCTAGACTAATAAATTAACTAAACGGGATTTCCTTCAAATTTATTAGCATCCTGAAATCATCCAAACAGAATAGTCAAATATATCCCAAAATAGATCACGTAGCAAACCAATCAGCTGACCAATAGACATAAATGATATCAAGAATCAAATAACCAGATGAATTCCCGAATACTCCAAGATAAAAAACATTGCTAACTTAAAACCCTCAATATAACTAAACAACAAATCGATGGTTTACTAACCCATATATGCTGTAAGCAACGACCCAAAAATTAATGAACAGAAATTTAGTAAATGTTTCATCAAATCTGATAATGTAGCTTTTTCTAGTAAAATATGAAAAATTTCCTGAACTCATCATAATAAAATAAATACTTTCCCTAGAGACTACACAAGTTAAATTCCCAAAGGAAAACATCGAAAGAGATAGCGCCACTTAGCAATCTACTGGGCACCGATAAACAGTATTAATACTTATAGATTCCTGTCATGGATATAATTAATCGCCGAGGGGGCAGCTGATGTGAGAATTCTCCAACAACTGGGGGTCCCTCCACTAGGCACCCCAAAAATTTAGTTCGGAAAAACTAGCAGGATCCCAGAATTAGAATACCCTCCTTAGAAGGAAAATGCAAAGCACAGACGAGAGCAAATTGTCACGGTTGCATTGTAGAATAGACAACCCATTGTACTTTTTAAGATTTATTGATTGTTGGACATTTGCGCTAACCTACATGGGCGCGTAAACACAAGTTTTTTTAGACACGGAAACGGCAATGCTTGACTAATTGAAGGAACGCTTCGATTCCGGTAGTCATTGTGTCTTGAGCTGCCGCAGATCACAGTTACTGCAGGAAAGTTCGTTTTAAGGAATTACGTCGTAATCAACGGTTTAAACTGTGCCTGTGATTTAAATCCTGCAACTTTTTGGTTTACGATTATTGATTTTTATGTGTTAGTGCCAGGATTACTTTCATAAGAAAAGATTAAAGCTGGCGGCAGTTCGACCAAACCGAGGAGCCACATGTTACTTTTGATATGTTCTTTTGGCTAATTGTACCCCAGTCGGTGGAGTATATACTCGGTTTCTCCTTTTAGGCTCCCAGAATTAGGTTTCAAGTTGATGTTCCCAAATTAGGCTCTCAAGTTAAACTCCTAATTGACATCCCAAAATTAGGCTTCAAAACTACGTCCAAATTGGTGTCAGTATTTTTCTTTCATCTGGAGTTACCCCTGGCCGACGCCGCCGCAGTAAAGCCGCCCAAGTTCGCCCTCGTACCGGACCTTTCCAGGGAACTGAGTTTCTCATCCCTAGTTACACACCTTTGGGCAAACAAAGCGACGGACCTGGTCAAGGCTTTAGACAGCAGCATTCAAGCCAAGTCTGTGTGTACCTTTATGGAAATTTAATTGTGGGTTTATTTGTGCTAAGAATTTCGATATTTTTGGCATTTCGTTTTCCCTAACTTCATTAGAGTTTATTGATTAAATTTTATTGCAGTCAGCGGCCCCTCAGGCAGCCTTTCATCCTGCCTTCGGAGGGTTTAAAACCGACTAGTAAGCTGTGATCTTGGAAGTTGCCTTGGTCGATACTCGTTGTGGTCTTGGGGTTTCCATTTTTTACATGAGTATAGCATTTTACGATCCATCAGCGAGCTTTCTCAGGAGGTGGATTCTTTGGGCAACCTCGGTAGTTGGCTGGTGTGGCTTTCCGGAAAGAGCTTTTGCAGTTGGAGAAATGCCTTCCACCTTCCTCATTTCATTTAGCTTTAATATTGTTTTGTGTAATTTTCGACACTATTTCAAAACCTTTACGAATTGCTGATGTTGCACTCTATTTTAACTTGTCATCAACGAATTAGGAAGGGAATCGTATTAAGAAGGCTCCAATTGTATGAACCACTCTGAGAAAACTACATTTTTCAGTACTTATATTTGTTTATAAGTGTGGCCTTCCTAAAAGAATTTCCCGAATTTAGCACAAATTTAGTGTTCATTAAGTAATGAGATATTAAGCCATAGATGAGCTGTCTGGTGTAATTGTTTATGCGGAAGAACTTGGAAAGAGACATCCGAGGGAGAGATAGTGCGGTGCGTGGCACAACCTTTCGAAATTGCATGGAGCTTAAATGGAACGGTCTTCTTATTTGATATAAAAGTTGTTTTTTTTATAAAATTGAGTTTTTGGATTTTCTGAATGTTTGGAATAACTGTTTTCATTTTATTTAATGTGAAAATCTCGATTTTAAGTATTCAGTGCGTAGTATTTTATAATAAACATACATACTTAAAATGTGATTTTTAACTTATAATTTGATAAACACTTCAAAAAGCTTTTTTCCAAGCTCAAGCGAACGTAAACCAAATGAAACTAAAGGGTCTAACCGGGTGACCATAAAAAAGCACCCTGACGTCTGTTACATTTTAACCCTCTAATAACGGTTTTTTGCTTGAAAGTCCTAGAATTATTTTCAGGCCTCTAGTTTCACTAAGTATAAGCAAGATATGGGATAAAAACCCTTAAAGATGATTTTATGTCTTTCTAGAAAGGTGATCGATATTTTAAATAAATTCAACATCAAAAAATATGTGTCAGTAAATTATATATTAAGTTTTCTTTTCTTCAGATGGTTACATTAATTTTTAAAGGTGTTAAAATCCGCTCTAGAACTGATTAATTGTTTTTATAGCTGCAGCATAATTCTACATATTCTCCCAGAGTAACCGATGATTGAAATACAAGTCTTGTCCCCTGAAACCAAGAAAGATTAAAAAACACAACAAATTTTGCTCTAACGCGTTTCGACAGTCAAGATATAATCTTCAGAGAGAGAGTGGTATCTCTCTGAAGATGATAGCTTGGCTGTCGAAACGCGTTAGAGCAACACGATTTGTATTTAAATTTTTGAAGATAGCCAAGGACCAGTCCGTTCCACAAAAAAAAATAACCGATGATGGCACAAAGCATTGCAAACACAAAATACTTCGCACATACATCGTATGCATAGCGACTTCATACATTTTTTCCTTATTATCGGAGCATACACTTCGATTAATGCGGTGTACTTAGATAAGTTAGTTACCTCGGATAAGACGAAACTCGGATGATCGAAGGTCGGATAAACGAGGTTTTACTGTATTAAGTTTTCTCTCGAAATTTCTATAATTTTTGAGGGAGATTAAATTCGAAACTTCGATGAAGTATTGGTTTTGTATAGTATCAAACCATTCGCAAAGTTATCATATAAAAATAGATAACTGAAGAAAACAAACGCAAAGCCCATTAACATATAAATTATACCTTCTTAAACCAATCAATGAGCGGAGAAAATATCTTCAGTACTAACAAGATTCAGTTCTCTATTTGTAAAGTTCATATTTGTACATTTGAAAGTCAGTTATATCTTGTAGGCATATTAACTGTAAGACTAATGAGCTTTGAGGTTGAGTTCCTTCTACGAAGTTACGACGATAATTTGGACAAATAGAGTGTCGAGAAGCTTTTATAAATTACTACTACTCTACGTAGAGATTAGCAATCACTAATGCCAAATAGGCATTTGTTTACACACAAGATGTAATTCCAGAACTAGGAACAAAGTAAATATCTGGCAGTGGCACGACTGCTGGTTAATCTGGAAACTCGTTCAAGCCCCAAGGATAAAACATTACTCTGCATCTGATTACAATAATAATTGACGTAGATTAGAAGCAGAACACAATTACAGAGCTCAATTCGCTCCAACTATTCAAGTCAATTAATAGTTCAATCTGGGCGCGATCGTATAGACCATGTACAATGTACGACTCGCTACCGTTTACAAATCTAATTCAATCCAGTTTCAGACCACAAAACACAATAAACAGCTCTAACAATTTAATGTCCCTGGTTTGGTTGAATGCCTACTTTCAGCTTTACCTGAGCAAAAACGAGCGATACGCTTTAAACTCATTTCTGGTCCCGCTGTTGTTTTTCATAGAGCTACAATTAGTCCATTTCTTCTTTGAGGTGAAACAAATTAAATTATTAACCTTTTCCTTCACATCGAATTCTACGTACTACCCGAAGGCAAGAATAGAATTATGTTAAACGGTTCCTTGCGTAGTTAATAATATTTGACCTTAGTAATACTATAATATGAACAATTAATGTAAATTTAAAACTTTTTTCAGTCATTACTCAGTGTTGAAAAATTCAACAGAGCTAAACAAGAGGCAACAGTAGACTAGGTAATGTAGACGGAACATTTCTACGTTGCAAAAAAGTAAATAATGAATATTTTTTCAGAAATACCTTCACTTTGCTTTCGGTATAACAAATAAGTACAGAAAGTAATCCCCCAAGATCTTGTGGCAAACGGTCGCTACCATTAATAAAAATGAATGGAATTTTTTTTCTCAATAATTCGCACAACTTTAGTCCAAAAAAAATGTTTTTTATTCAAGTCGGAAACAGAAAAGTTAATACCAAAAGTAATTTGCCACTTTTTCGTAATTCTAGGCGTTACTGGAAAAACGTCGCATGAATAACGTGCTTTTGGATTGCTGCGCTTATTTCCAGACCAGCCAAACGGCACAGTCCCAGCGGCCCATATTTTTAGGCGGTTTTCCCAAAAAACCTAATTCACCTTACCTCTGCAGTTAAATTTGCAATTTTTTTGCTTTTTTAAATTTTCCATTGGTCTTAATGTTACGTTATGTAGAGTTGAATAAAATTTGTTACAAAATAAAACCAATGAATTCGGTTTGTAGTAAATTAACACTACAAAACACACACGGAACGTAAACGTTGACAACACGACTAACAAATTGCATTTTAAGTTAATATCTAGGGGATTTATCAAAAGAGAAAGTTCTAATGTAATGTACGCCCACTGTAACAAAGATGTCGCTGCAATATACACATTAGCAAGTAACAAGTACTGCCTTTACATCTCCATACAAGCGCTATGGTATTGTTGTTATCTGCCTATGCCTTTGGCTTATGGGCCACCTACATGGGAATATTGTGATGGAGTGTGACTGTTCAATGGAATATTACCGTATTCGTGTTAACATTGCAATAACCTTGAATTAATTTTAAAAGTGTATACCTTTTTTTAATGATCGAAAAGAGAAATAAAGTATTAATAAAACGAAATTGTGTCTGCTGAAAAATTAATTTTATTTAGGAGTAGGAGTGCATTTATATTTTCTTTTATGATTTTGCTAGGGTAGGCAATGCCTTTTTGCGTCCACTTTATGCACGCCATTGTCTGTTACTGTTAGTTTATTGCACTATTGGTGGCGGTACGAAAATGCAGTGAAAAGATAATCATGCTGAAAATTGCTTACAGCGACTTAAAAACCTTCATTGGTGTCCGAATCATCAGGGGTGGATCCAGGGGGGGGGTCCTGGGGGTCCGGACCCCCCCCGAAATATCCAACTTGTTGAGAAAATTTTATATCGTTTTAGAAATCTATGAAGATTCTTTATTGATATAAAGGCATAACGAAAAATTATGTTTTTTACACTGAGGTGTGTTTTATTAGACGGCATCACATACAATAAGAAATGGAAGCTTGTTTTCTTCAAATTACTCTTTATCGCTTACTCGTTTCTGCAACAGATTTAAACCTACCGCCACTTTCGCTATAGTGACGAATACACTCGAATCTGTCCAAGCTCGGTGCTAGCAATGTACATACCACAACTTCATACCAATTTGTCTCTCGTAAATCACATCTGAAGATTGAAGTTTGTGCAGTTTGTGGGGAAACGATCGAGTTAACTCGATCGTTTCCCCCGTGTGTAAAAAAATGCGTTGGCTGCGCAGGCGCGGGCGTTGCAAATACGCTACTAATGACATTAAAAAATTTCGAAGTGGAAATTCATTTCATGAGAGGGCAAGGTAAATTAACAAGTAATATTATTTATTAACTAAAATGAACATAATTTACTGAAATAAAATAAAATTAACTTAATTAACAGATATCATAACATGAATCAATGGAGTAAAAAAAATAGCATACTGTTGTCTACTATAAAGGATATGATGGAGCTCGAACGATGGCTGGAAAATTTAAGGGGTGTGCTGCTTTACCTTTCATTGCGCAAATCACAATCTAAATCTAAGCATCACCCACGCTTGAGACATTTCAACGATTCGGAACTGTATAGGAACAATCAAGACAGTTGTTAATTTCTTCCGTCAATCTAATAAAGCTGGAAACCTGTTAGTAAAACATATCCTAGCCTCAAACTCAGGTGCTAAGCAGACCCGTTTTTTAAAATTCTGTGAAACGCGTTGGATCGAACACCTGGCTTCTCTCAGTTTGTTCAACGATGTTTTGGAATTTATATGTTTGGCGCTAGAAGAAATGGAAGAGCTCGGAATGAAATCTGATGGTGTACAGCCAAGTGACTTACTCGCCTCTATTCGAAGACCTCAATTCATCATTGCTTTGACAGTGCTGGTCCCAGTCTTCAGCTTGACGAAAAATTTGAGCTTGCAATTACAAAAGGAAGACATTGACTTGAGTTAATGCGTTAGTTACGCAAACGATGTTTATGAAGAAATAAAGAACATCCGTGTCAGAGCTGACGAAGAATTTGCGGAAATTTTTAAATCAGCAACCTACATTGCAGAATCGATTGGTACAGAGCTAACTGTTCCTAGACGAGTTGGGCGCCAGAATAATAGGGATAACTATGGTGGACATGCTGAAGAGTATTATCGACGTTCAACTTTTATCCCATTTTTGGACAAGTATTTAGAAGAGCTTTAAGTCTAGATTTTTGGAGCATCGAACTGCTGTCAAGGATGCCAAATATAATCCCATCACGATGTGTGGAACTTGATCAGGAAGAATTGAAAAAAACTGTCCTTGTTTTCGAAAAAGAATGTGCCGAACGAAGTTACTGAGACTACACAAGAGTTAGAATCTGATATGAAGATGTAGAAAAGGTAATTTGATTCTTATTAAATTGAAAAATGAAGCTACATACAAATTAACCAATTATTCCTTCTTCACAGTAGGTTCTGTACAAACCTTTCTACGAAGGAACGACCGAAAACCTTCATCGAAGCTCTGGACGTTTGTGGCATACGATTCTACAAAACATTAACAGATTCCTTCAAATCGGTGCAACACTGCCTGTTACAGTAGCTTCTAGCCAACGGTCGTTCTCTACTTTACGAAGACTCAAGACTTACCTGCGCAACAAGACTGGAGAAGACCGACTGAATGGATTGACGCTACTAAATATTCATAGGGACATTGAAGTCACTACTTGTTAAATCGTAGATTTTATGGCAAAAAAAAAAGAAAAATGGATATCTTTCTGTAAAACTGTAATTGATGAATGAACACAATACATTTTTTTATTTTTAAATCTTCATTTCAAAACAAATTTTTTAAGTAATATTCATTGAATGAGGTTATCTGTAATTCGGCACATATATGCATAAAGTAATACCCTGTAATATACGATTAATGTATTATGTATTGTAAAATGTTTATTTCAAAATCGAAATTCAGACCCCCCCCCCGAAAAAAATTTCTGGATCCGCGCCTGCGAATCATTTTAAAACAGAAGAAGGGTTTGTAAAGTGGCCACCTAAACGGAAAATGATTTCTTTTTCCGGAAGGCAAAAAATAAGGCACTGAATTGAAGAAAAACATATTTGGGGTCAAAGATATTGGCCGCTGTAGTAAATGTAATTTCTTTTGACTGTGCACTACAAATTTGCTACTGTAACCGACCGGGTGAGTAAAGTCGCCAGATTTAGCGCTTTAATTGTAAAAAGAACTTCGTCCCATTAATTTTATTGACCTTAAGCATTGTAAAATCATACTAAAATTTAAAATCTTTTAGCTATTTTTTTGTTGAAGTTAACCTGTATTCCATTTTTTTCTGATAATTTAAAAGCTATATGTTGCAAATCATTGCGGCTAATTCCAAACAATCTCAGTTTCATGTTTGAGGGGTAATCCACACACTTTTATTCTTCTATAAAACATGTCTGGCCACTTTACCCGAACAGCTGAAAATCTGAATAACACCCACTCTGTGTCACACGAGTAATTTTAAATTGATTACATGAAAAAATAGGACAAGGTACAACTATTCAACTTAAAAGTTATAAGTAAATAAAAAAAATGAAAGTTGTACGTAAAAATACAATCTAAATGACACTTATTTTAGATCAACATGTGCACAATACATATGTTAATTCGACACTTTTAATCAGGTACTACAAATGGCTTCTTTGTTGACTACAAAACGACCTACTAGAAAAAGTTCGATATCTCGTCGATAGGTAACTACCTCAAACAGGGTTTCAAATCGGCAGAGGCCACTTTATCCGCTATAGCCACTTTGCCCACATTTTCCCGACAGAGAAAATTATCGCGACAAAACATCCTATTCCTCATTTAATCTTGTGTTTGGATATTTTAGTAAAAATATCTATGACAATTATAGATGGACTATTAATTTCAAAAGAAAAAAATGTGTGGACTGAAAAGTTTAATAATATAGAACTTGTTCCATTTTCACACGTGGGAATAGGATACTTGCAAGAATTTTCTGGTCTGTAAGTACATAATGATTTTTATTTTAGTAGGTTAAATTTAATCCAACGTTTATACTTTTGTCTATATCGAAATCATCGAATATCTAATTGCCTACCCTGTCCCAAATGGCACTGCACTGTTTGTAGGGGTCGTTAATTTTTAAGATATCAATGTTTAAAAACAGAGGAAAAACCAAATAAATATTGCTGCCTCATAATCATAACTAATAAACTCTATAACGATAAATGCTGGCACGGGCTTATCGGTTCGAATTGATTACTAAACACGTGAATTAAATAATATCCACTTTATTACCAAACTAAACTCGGAACTCTACAACTGAATAATGAACTCACTTATTTACTTCTACTACTAGCTCACGAATTGCACTGGCTGACTCTAACTAACTCGAGGGAAAGGCGACTGCCTTATATAGTTTTGGTTCTAGAAAAATCCCGCAGATAAGGCTTATCGTTTGCCGAAATTTTTGGCTTATCTGCCGTTTGCTTCGTTATCGCGGCCGCTTTTCCCTTATCAGATCTTTCTAGAAATTTTTCTTTCAATACAATAAGAAATATAAAAATACCACAATATTTCTACAAAAATATTTGCTATAACCAGACCTGTCTTCGCTTTTCAGCATCGTCGAGGGTTCTACCAGTAGTTTGTTTAGCCGTTATTATGCTAAGAACCTCCATGAATCACAGACTCCGACGAATATTTCGTCTAATGCGAATTCTTATCCAAAGCTGCAATTGGAGGTGTGTCCAGAAGATCTGCTGCTCGTTCATTAGTGTAAATAGTCTCGGTTGTAAATATTTGTGAATTTCTATGGCTTCGAAGAAATTACATTTTTTATTATTATTGCAAATATTTAATACTCCTACAGTGTTCGCGCTCATAAGTTTATGTTCTGTTTCTAATGCCGGCTCCACACTCACGCCGCGAAATAGCGCAAAAGCGAGTGTGGGGGCTTTCGCGTCTTTGCGTTCGCGCTTCGCGCAGTTCCCCGTCCGAAGTCGGTTTTCTTGGCCCGCGACAAAGGGTTCGCGGGATTTTCGGAAGGTGCGAGCGCGAATGCATTTTTACTGGCGGCGTGAATTCAGTCAACGTTTTCTGGTTATTGTTGTGTGGTTTCAAAGAGGACAATTTTCTTTTTTACTTTATTTGGTGTTTATTTTTAATATACAGATAATTATAATATGCTATAGC
The DNA here is from genome assembly GCA_028583605.1 of Dastarcus helophoroides. Classification (NCBI taxonomy): domain Eukaryota; kingdom Metazoa; phylum Arthropoda; class Insecta; order Coleoptera; family Bothrideridae; genus Dastarcus; species Dastarcus helophoroides. Next base: position 9,701,465 of record CM053326.1, read on the forward strand.
GTAAAGCTCAGCGGGAGCAGCAGTGGCTACCTCTGGGTCCATTTCTCTTGAAAGCGCGAATTGTTTTTCATGTAATCGCGCGCGAATCGCAGCGTGAATTCACGGGGCTATTCGCGCGTGAGTGTGAAGCCGGGATAATAGATGTTTTGCAAAATTTAATGTATCTAGATATTTATTTCTGAAGGCAGCAGATGTTTACTGTACCTAATATGAGCATTACGTACTTAATATTTGAACTATCTAGACAGCAAACACTCAGAGCAATTCAACATATAAATACCAGATTTACCAAATTGGGGAGTTTTTCTTTTGATTTAAAAATGATTTTATTTAACGAATTAAATGATTTAAAGTTAAATGTCGCTTGGGATGTACGAGATATTATATTACTTACCTTTTTTAAGACGTTTCCAAAATATTTAAAAAAAAAATAGTCTGGTTTTGTGGTTGGCAGTTTAGGAAAAATGGATAGAATATTTATTGCTCTAAGTAAATGTCAATGATATCATAAGTGACAAAAAATTCGGAGCAACAATAGGATAATAGCCATCAAGCATACTAAATGGCTAAACCTTTATATTTTGATGACAAAGCAATCTTTCACGAGCAATAATGAATTTTCGTATCGTAGACACAATCTACTTGCTAAATTGTTTAATAACACATTATCACATACCAATTGATATCTTCGAAGGTGTGAGTGGAAATTATTTATTCACGACCGGATTTTGTGAATATTCTTGGTGCCGTAAAGTTACTATCATTTATCTCAGAAGATATTTTAACTGAAACATGAAAGTTACAAAAATTGATACACAAATCTTTCGTGGTTTCAGGGGACAAGATGAGTGAATCAATTTTTGAAGGAATATAATCAAGGACAGTCCGTTCTACCAAAATTAAAGTTACAATCTAAAAATTATTTGAACAGCACCAACGATTCTTCGAGATTACAGCATTGTATTTCGACCTTAAAAAGGATTCAAAGCTTCTTACTTAATAGCGACATAAACAATAATCATTTAAATGCTTTAGCGAGTCTGACCATCAAGAAAAACGTAGTGCAGGATATAGACAAATTTGATAAGAAAATTTTGAAAAAAGAATTTGTGTGCATCTACATACCTACAGCTCTACTACAGTAGTGAATCGAATCTACAAGCCACTATTAACTAAGGTAAGAATTGACATTTCCAACTGTTACTCCATGAAATTCTTTAATATTCATAACTATTAAACTTTATTAACCATGAAAGCGCAACAAAATTTAAAAATTTATCGAAAACCTTGTGGAAATTTCAAATTTTGTTGCGTTTTTATCGTAAATAAAGTTTATTAGTTATGAAGGTAAGAATTTATTATATTTTTTGCATCTACCTCCCCTCCCTCTCAAAGTCATAAAACGTGTCGTCACTGAGTATATAGGAATACAATAAAATGTGAAATGCGGTAAAGATTTCAAGCTCTGAAGTTATAAATTTGTTTGTTGTGTTTATACATATTGTTGTGCTAATAAGCCTATAAGGGATTCTTTTGTACATTCATCCAGATATAACAATAAAGAACAAGGTTGTTCCGTACAATGCAGCATAATGGTATTGTTCGGTATATTAGTTATCTATTATGATTTGTAATGTGGAATCTGAGGGCACATTGCGAACACTTCCGATCTCCAAAAGGTTATTTCAGAACAACATAAACCACTTGTTGCCCCCAGCTAGCTGAATTTCAGCACTCGCTTTACAAGTAGAATTATTTCATCTTTTATGTCATGCAACCTACATGATAATTATGCGTTGAATTATTTACTTGCGCCTCTCACAACTAGTGTGAACATTCGTACTTATGACGTTACACTTTGTTCTGCTGGTCTTGTGCAGTTGAGGTAATCTTATTTTAAGAACTTTTTAATTACTATAAAAAATCTCATATTTGAATTCAGCTAACATTTCTGAATAATTTGACATATTACATGTCAGAAGTCAAACATAGGCGTTGTAATAAGCAACCTATCAGGATCATGGTACAGCCCCTAATTTTTTAGTGGAGTGCCTGGAGCATTAAAAATCTAAAAACCTCGGATTTCAGTTACAGCGAGTGAAATTAAACAAAAATATATGAAATGTTTAGTTAAAAGCATGTGTAAAAAAGTTTACCTATTAAATAATTGTGACCTTTATTAACAATAGTAATAATAATAATAATAATCTGGATGTTTCAAAATAAGATGCTCATACTTAAGGAGCATAATTCTCGAACGATTTTAGGAAAAAAAGTCTTCATTCGCTTCAATCGCTTTATTTTTAAGTTACAGGGTCTTCAAAATTAAGAAAAAATTTGGTTTTTCCTTAAATACTATGAAACCACTCGAAATATTTTTTTAATTTTGGCAGATACTAACTAGGCATAAAGACGTACTTTTTGTTGAAAATCTTTTTGCTATTTTTTCATCAGTGGCGTCCGTGCTAATATGTCATTGAGTATTCTAAACGAAAAAAATGGTGTGTTACTGCTTTTTTTTCAAATTAAGTACCATTTTATAAGCAACCTTTATTTCTTGGTAAAAAGGTTGGGTAAGGTGGAGTAGTGGAGTAAGTTAGTAACTTAGTTAGCTTAAATTGAACCTCTTAAATTTTTCTAAAAGTTTAAGTAAATAGAAAAAATTAAGGGGTTCAATTCAGGAGGCAGTTTACTTTGAGCTACCAAACCCTACATTGAAGCTGCCCATGCCCTTCGCCCTACCCCCCACCCTCCACCCCACCACAAGTTTACTGCCATTGTTTAAGCTCCTTATAACCCTTTACACATACACGTATCTTTGAAAGATGTTCTTCTGTGTTTATTTATGCCAATTATACGTATACATAAAAAAAATTCAATCCAAGAGAAAATTATATGCTCAAATATTAATTTTTTATGCTTTTTTGTTCAAATAATCATAAAATATCGTGAGCACAAAAACATTTCTGGCAAACTTTACAATATATAGTATAAAAATTAAAATTCCACTTCCATCTCGTAAATAGTCACATTTTGGGTGCTTATTTAAAAAAAGAAATGGCGTAACATTTCTTAGCTATTTTATACAGATAGAAAAATTTAAGAAGTTGGGTAAAGTAACCCAAGTGGGGAAGTTAGCCTAAATTAAATCCCTTAAATTTTTTTAAAACTTTAAGAAAATATAAAAAACCATAGGATTCAATTTAGGAAGTGGAACAATTTGGGCTACCTTACCCAACTACTTAAACTCTTCTATCTATATAAAATAGCTAAATTAAAATGTTACCCCACTGCTGTTTTTACAATAAGCACCAATTGCATAAACATCCTTTATTTGTTGGTAAAGATGCTTCTTCAACTTTTTTTTGTGTGACGAACAGTTTTTGATTAATGTCTTTGAGTACTTTTAATGAAAAAAAAAAATCGAGCAACTTTTTTTTTTTCAAAATGTATATGGTTTTCAGTAAGACTATTTATTCGTAGTAAAAATTCTTTCTTAACTTTTTTCACCCGACCAAAATAAATAAAAATAAAATGCAGTTCTTTGCATTTCGATGGGCGTGTTATATCCTTTTCTACAAATTTAATGCCTTATTTTAAGATATCTCTGATCATTAGTGTTTCTTTATGAAAATATATGTTAATATGTAAGTTAGATTTATATGTTTTTGGGATATAACTATTTTTAATAATTAATAAACCCATAATACGAAATAAGTAAACAAAGTGTTTAAAGTTAAATAATTGCTTTAATCGAAAAGCGTTCGTCAGACGAAAAAAATGCAAGGGAGCATTTTTGCCAAGAAATGAAATTGGTACTTAATTTGTGAAAAAACAGTGCCGTAACATTTTTTTTTTTTCGTTAAAAATATTCAAATTCAAATTAGCATGAACCCTACTGACGGCAGAATAGCAAATATTTTTCCAGCAAAAAGTGCGCTCGTTAAAGTTGTCAGCGTACTATCGTTGAAGTTGCGCCGATATTCCCCCACTCTAATTTTTGAACAACGGATTGGACTTCCGAGTTTTAGCGTCACTTTTGAATAATTCACTCAACTGCGCAAGGAGCAACGAAGCATATATATTTTTCGACAATGGTAGGGATAACGGGGAGAAGCAACTTTAACGGTCGATCCAGTACGGTGAGCGCAACTTTAGCGGGAGTCTACTGTACCACGAAAAAGTTCAATTAATGTAGACTCTGAAGGATTTACTAGAGTAATTAGTTTTTTTTTTCAGTCAAATTTATTTTCGAATATCACCTTCTTCTAGGGCCTAAATTTAACATCCTGCACAAGACCCATTGAATGCTAGCTGAGACTTTGAGTTCATTAGAGAAGTTTAGTAGAAAAATTTGGATAAAATTGGTGATTTTGTATAAAAATAATATGATGCCTTTTTTTGATGATCAAAAAATTATGTGGTTTCATAGAATTTTACATAATTTATGTTGTTCTAGTAGAAATTAGAGCGTCATCTTGTAGAAAAACTCTTTGGCCATCTGGCAACACTAAACCGAAAGAAGTAACTCAATATGGCATCTATAGGAGAAAACAAAGTTGCCATAATTTTCTCAAAAATTGTTAAACTTAAATTAACTACGCAACTAGAAACCTTTCGAGAAATTAATTAAACATAATTTTATGTTTCTTCTAATGACATTTTGCACTTTTCTCTTAATAAAATTTAAACAAGTCGGTAATTAATTGTTTTCTCAAAGACATATTGAAAAGATGATACGTATAAAATTCCGCAATGTTTTGCCATTTTTAAACTTTAAAAATAGGACGAACTTTGAGAAACAGTTTAAAATTTCGGGATCGTTCAAAATTTCAAGAAAAAGGCCCAGATTTCTATGAAATATTTAAAAGTTTCAATACAGCTCAATTTTGAGAAAAAAAAAAGTATAATTTTGAGTATAAAGTTGTAATTTAGAAAAAGATGAATTATAACAAAAAAGAGAGTTTTGGGATAAAGTCGGAATTAAAAAAAAATTAAATATAATATGAAATACTGATAATTTGGAAAAACCCAAAAAATAATTAAATTTCGAAAAAAAGATTGCCATTTTAAAAGAGTATGCAAGTAGAATGCAACCTAGACTACAAATTCATGCAGCCCTCCAGGCGTCTATAGTAAATCATAGGTAGCTGAACTACCAACAGTTAAAAACTGCCACCTAGTGAAGTGGTTGCTCTCAATTACCCAGAAGACAAGGATTCTAATGCATAGACCAATAGGTTTGAACATTTATTAGATTCGAAGTTTGGAAACCCAAGACCGGTTTCGATCTTGTTAGATCTCGTCAGTTTGGTATATCCAACTCGAATGCTAACAAATGTTCCGACAAGTATGTACTAAAGAATTCACAGACGTCAGGCGTGTGACTCTTAGTATGCAAGTAGAATGCATTCTACTTGCATACGACATTGTTGGCGATGGCCATAGTTTCTCTATGGACCAATAGGTGGTAGTACTAAGAGTCACACGCTTGACGTCTGTGAATTCTTTAGTATTTACTTGTCGGAACATTTGTTAGCATTCGAGTTGGATATACCAAACTGACGAGATCTAACAAGATCTAAACCGGTCTTTGGTTTCCAAACTTCGAATATAATAACTATTGGTCTATGCATTGGATTTTAAAAGAGATCGAAATTTCGCGCGAAATTTCAAATTTTGACAAAATTTCGAGAAAAAGGCGTATTTTAAAGAAAAAAGTCAAAATTTCAAGAAAAAGAGTTGACATCCCTCGAATGAATATTTATTTTTTACCTGACTGAAGGACAATCTCTTCCTCTCCTGCCCCTTGTGACATCAGAAAATATCAAATATGGAGGTAAATTCTTCATGGTAGACCCTTATTGACCGGAAATATTGTTTTTTTCAATTTATTTAACATTTCTTCACAGTAAATTGATGATGAAACGTCTATTCATGTTAAAATTTCTTTATTTTTCTTTTTTATATTTTAAAAATTTTTTATTTTTTAGTATTTCTTCCTCATTGTTCCCTTTCCATGTTGTGCACTGCTGACGAGCTCAAATGAGAGCGAAACATCGATGTTCAGTGCTACAACCTTTTTTATGTATTTTTTTATATTTTCCTAATTTATCAAAAAAAAACTAATTTTTATTTTTTCCATAACTAATTTTTGGTCTCGTATTTTTTATTACTCCTATTCTATGTAAAATAAACTAACCTCTTAATTTGTGAACTGTCATGAAGTGACGTTTTCAATAAATTTAAATATCACGTAGTCGCATTTCAAAAAATGTTTAGAAAATTGCCAACAAACCATAAAAATTTAAATATTTCCAAACTGGGCCGAAGAAATGTTAAATAAATTGAAAAAAAAAATATGGAGGTAAACGTCGAAATTTTGAGAAACAAATTTTTGTCTTTCTAAAAAACTATTATTTCAAAAATTTTAAATGTTTTATCAAAAGATCTACATTTCCACAAAAAGGCGAAGTTTGATAAACAATCAAAATTTGCAAAAAAACGATTTTGAAAAAAAAGTCTTTTGAGAAATGTCGAAATTTAAGAAAAAAACCGACGAATTTTAAAATGAAAATTCAAAACTTTGAGAAAGTAACATTTGAATAAAAAAAGGCGAATTTTAGAATAAATTGGAAATTTCAAAAGAAAAAGAGAAATTTTGCGAACAAAGACGAGTTTTGAGAAAAAAGTCAAGAATTCGACCTACGTTAGCAGTTGCATTGTTATTGTACAAATAATTTCTCGTTTCATAGAAAATATGTGCATTCGCAATATGTTTGCAAATTTTCTTGCGAATGCAAATATTAAAAAACATGCGAATTATTCGCGAATGCGAATATTTGTTACATCACTAACGCATACCCATATTAACCTACGTCCAATGGGACACATAGAAAATTGTTAATTGTGAGTATATAGATCTTTAAGAAAAGCTATAGTAGTCCTTGACATGCTCAAGAGTAATAGTATGTGTAAATTGGTTTTGTGGGAAGTCATATATGTTACTAGAAATTTAAAAATAATATGGGTAATTGCCGACCAACACTTACTTTATAATTAAGCCCTAAGTTAGGTAAAATTAATGGCGATTAAATCTAAAGACTGTCATTTTAAGACGATTATGCTTTCTAATGACAATTTTAATAACATTTTTCCAATTTTTTTTCCACAAACAATTATGGGAAGAAACATTGGGAACGTGCTTCAATTCTAAGCAAATCAATAAACCATTTTCGCCTCAACTTTCAAATAAGATTTTAAAGTTAGTACAACTTTTCTTTCACGGCGGTTTTGTGAAGATATTTTCTAACCAACTTCCCATCAACTTTTAATATGTTTATATTAAGAACGCCGAAGGGTCTTTTAGCCTACTTAAAACTTTTTATTTCTTTCTGCAGTGTGCTTTTACCGATTCATCCCTTAAACAATTCAAAATAAAAGTAAAATCGACCAGAACAATTCCATTTTTAAAATACTGAGGGTAGAATAAATTTATTACTTTATTAGTTTTCACATGAGAATGAAGTGTTTAAATATTTAACTTGTACAATGAATTTATATTTTAACAAAGCTATTCAGCGAGCCATGATTGTTAGATAATGACGTTATAAAACAGCATTTATTTGTTTACATGTTACCATTTCCGATGGCATCACGTTTTCATAAAATTAATTGAATTTTTAATTGCCCTTTTTACGCTTTTATACAATTACATGAATCCAAAATAATATACCTGAAATTTTCGCCGACCGAATAATATTAGCGCATCGAGTTCAAAAGAGGAAACGAGCAATTTCATATTTAATTATTTTAGGAAATGAAATATACTGGTTGGTCACGAAAGTGAAATCTGACAGTTTTCAACGGTAAGCTTTGAAAATAATCATAAATTAGAATAAATGTGGAATAAATTCAACAGTTAGCATACTGTAGCGGTAGTGCTACTCTAGTTTTACAATGTATTATTAAAAACCGCAATTTTTTTAGTTTAGTTTCAGTCCTGTCTTTATTAAGTATAGTAGACAAAAATTTAGTTTGGTTGACAAATAAAATCTAAAATTAACGCTTTGAACTTTATAGTTTCGACTGTGTGAAATAATCAATTTTTCCTTAGTTTTCATTTTATTGACTTGACTTGTGACAGTTTTACTTTGCATTTTGTTGAGCAAATTTTGATGATAGTTAATGTTTAATGTACCTATTAGTCTTAGCAATAGGAAATTGTGAGTATGAACGTTTTTCCGCAGATTCAGAGTTTTTTCAATAATGCCTTGCTGCTGTTGCGAAACAGACAAAGTGAATAAAAAAAAAAACATGAACTACAGAAACTTGTTTGAAAAAAAGCATTATTGGAGAAGATAAATGATGAACTCCAGAAAACTTCGAGAAATATATGTCCACAATCTCAATACCTCTGAGGAAGCAAAATGTCTCCTTAACAAAATTGTTACTCATTGTAGGTTTCGTTTTACTTTTTTTCATTAAATAAGTCTGGATCGGATTATACCTACTTGCATTTCAGGCATGTGGAGCCATAAAAAGTTTCGTTCCCGTCCGATAGAAGGCGTTTATAGGAATAAGCAGTCTCCACTAATGCCAGTCTTGCAGACGAGCCATCTAGTCCCCAAGACTGTTTTTGATCATTGTGTACTGTGCGCATGTCAGTAATGGGCACGACAGAAGTTGAAGACTTGATGATGTCGACGCAATTTCGTGATTTTTCCTTAGATGAAATGAGAAGTGATTCTTTTTGTTATCAACCATGGCAACCGAGGGTACTCGCACAAGGTCAGCGATCTCAGGGGTCGAGTGCGACAGGAATGCTGAGGGAAAAAGTGCTTGCGATGAACCGAAATGCGACGGCTGGGTTGAGGCATTCATTCGGGGTGATGCATGGGAGACGTATGGGCGCGGCTAGCTAACGTTAACATTGATGCTTAAATGTATAGATTTTACTTTGTCACTTTTGTTACTTTTTCAAATGTTACAGTTTGATATTTTTGTAATAAACGGTTGTTTACATCAGAAGTGGGATAGTATTGGTGTCTTTTTGAGTTTTAGTGGAAAAGGTGCAAAAATTTACCAGAGAACGCGTTCCAAAGTAAAAGAAGTACTGAGGATTCGGCATGAATCCAGAAGACATCGGCGATGGCAGGGGAGCTCACGAGAGAGCTGAGGAAGCCATAAACAGAGGTGAAGACAGGAGGGTGTAAGGTCAAGTTATACATCCCCAAGAACCTCAAGTGTGGTAATAATCGCCAGCAGGGTGCAGGAGAGTAGTGAGTCGATAAACAAATTAAATGGTTTTAGTAATGTTCTGCGTTGCGTCAGATGATTCATAAAATCGTAAATGCAAAAAAATTTAAAGTTATTAAATTTAACAGTCAATCACAAGAAATCTAAACGTAAATGAAGTAAGCATACAAAGAAACGCATGCTCCTCTTAATAAAAGTATTTGTGACTCAACTTTACCCACACACGAGTACGTGACCGTCGAAATAATGCTAACGGAGTAGAAGAGTAGAGCTCCCATCATAAACAAGAGCGTTTTGAACGTTGAAGATTTCTTAGAACTTTAGGACTTACATTAAATGATGTTTATTATAAAAAAAAGTAGACGGATTATTGCGTTTTGACGATTTCTCGACAAAGGGTTTTAAATTTAACGAAACAAATCCAAACATTGATATTAATAAAATAGAACAGCGATTCAAATACTTTTAGAACCTTTAAATCTGTATAAAGGGTTACTCGCAAAAAAAAGGTTTGCTATCGAACTTGTAACGAACTAATGAATTACAAATAAAATCGAAACAATTCATCTTTTATCGGAGAAAAAGGAGTACAAACATTTAGGTGATAGCATAGTCAGCTATCAGGTTACGGAACGATCTGAAAGATTTGAGTTATAATGTTTAAGATTACGACAGAAACAGAACATTTATATTATTTTAAAAGAGCGGACTGAGAATTATGGCCATTATGGGTTTTTAAGGTAATTAGTTTGATCTGAAAAAGGCCATTACGTATTCACATTTATTTTTACGAAAACATTGTTAGATTTTGGGTCCATAAATTAATTTGCTATAAATGGTCCGATTCGTCCATTTTATCAATAGGTGTACCTTTATTATGATATTGCTTAGTAATTATTGGTATTATTTTAAAGAATTAATTCCTACAATAAACATAATCTAACTCCCACATTATTGAAGTACATATATTTGAAGTGCTAACTTTTGCGAACCAAGTTTGAAATATTGGAGTATGCGGTACCTGATCCGATAGTAAACTAGAGCGAAATTGAGCGAATACCAGTAGTATGGTATTAGACATCGACCTGTCAGCAAATGCGCTATGTTGATGCTAGCGGTTGTACAAGCGACTACACCCATAATGTATGAATTGAAGGGTAGAGAGATAAAAAAAAAAAAATCACAAATCATGGTCCTCACTGGCTTGTATTTATTTAAACGAGCACGTTTTCAAATTGTTCAACTAAATTTTGAAGATCTTGGTCTTTTTGCAACAGGTAAAATTTATGATCAGGTAGCTTATAATTATTGGTTTCTGCGCATGCGACGTTTGGTAGAGAAATACATGAAAAACTTGTATATTGTTGTATATTTCAAATCTGTAGAAAGCGTCGAATACCATGATCTTGTTAGGAAATATCCAGGTCCTTTTATAAAATTCTCACTGGTTATCTGGGGCTTTAATAAAAACGATATGAAGTAATACTGAAGTATTCTTCGTTGTGGATGCGTTTAAAGGTTTGTTTTAATTTACTCTTCACCTAATGCAAGGTCAAGACATGTACTCACTATAATGATAGACTTCTTCATAAGGGTTTTTGGTGCACCATTTCCAACTACTAACTAGTGACAAGGTAAACCATTTACGTCTAATAATTTTGGAATATTTCGCAAAATTCAAATACGGTATCACTCACTACTTGAATGCAGCTGGGCGACCAAGAGGAAATGGACAAGTTGAAAGTTACAATAGATTCATTGTCTACTATGGGAGCAGAAATAAACCATGAAAAATTGAATGAAAACATTAACAAACTCCAGTTAGGATTAAATGGTACCATAAATCAGACATTAGGAGCATCTCCAAGTGAGGATCTGATGGAGTTTCGTGTAATAGGGCAGGTGACCTTATTACTAGCTGAAATGTAGCAGAGTATTTATGTTACAGCGGTACTACAACAAATAATTGAAAATGCATCTATTTGCCAGTCCAAACAAAAATGCATATTTCGATCCAAAGCGTTGTTTCCGATTGGCTCAAGCAAATGATTAATTTTCCTTAAAACAAATTCTTTCTTTTACAGCACAGGTACAAGTCAAATTATTACCAAAATAAAAAGGTCTTTAAGGTCACAACAACAGGAACACTGAAGGATAGAGTAAGGGAGGTTAGGTTCTTGGAGTAGGGTTACTACTCAGATAAGAACAGCTGGATAAGCAGATACCCAGGAAGCTCTTCAGTGCGGTGAAACGAGATGGAATGGTGGTCAACTATTCAGAAGCGTTCCTTCCAGGTTCAATTTAACAAAATGGTTGGGTAAGTTAAGGACACTGATGAGTAGAGTAGGGGGATTCGGTTCTTGGAGTAGGGTTACTACTCAGACAAGAACAGCTGGATAACCAAATACTCAGGGCGCTCTTCAGTGTGGCAAAGGGAGATGGAATGGTGGTTAACTGTTCAGAATCATCATACTTTCGCTTGGGATTAGCCCATAGAGTTAGCATTTAAGTAGGAGTTTAAGTTCTAAAAATATAAGCTGCCTCTCACTAACCAGGGTACTAATATTTTTCAAAAATAAATAGAAAAGTAAATATACATGTTCTTATAAACTTTGTGGCACAGATCTACCACTGGAGTGAGGACACTCCAGCTGTCAGGAAGGGCCGAATGTTATCAACCATGGCAACCGAGGGTACTCGCACAAGGTCAGCGATCTCAGGGGTCGAGTGCGACAGGAATGCTGAGGGAAAAAGTGCTTGCGATGAACCGAAATGCGGCGGCTGGGTTGAGGCATTCATTCGGGGTGTTTCATGGGAGACGCATGTGCGCGGCTAGATAACGTTAACATTGATGGTTAAATGTATAGATTTTACTTTGTCTTTTCAAATGTTACAGTTCGATATTTTTGTAATAAACGGTTGTTTACATTTTGATTAAAGTTTTTTTCGCAAAAGTCACATGTGAATTTAAAGTTGGTTTGTTTAGATATTAACAAAGGGCCGGCTTCAGCTGGATGCTTTGTTCTCAGATGTCTTCTTAAATTAGTGTTATTAATAAATGTAGACTTACAAGTCATACCCTGAAAATATTTGAGATCGTTTTGATACATGTTTATTTAGAGAGAAATTTTAAAAAAGTTAATGTCTGTCTGTATCGTCAATCACTCGTATATTTCCAAATTCACAACATTTTTGTACAACACTTTACAAAAGATCAGAAGTTCAGACGGTTAAGTGAAATAAAAAGTATTAGGAAACATTGCTCTTTGCGGTGTTGGCGCACTTTTACGTCCGCTTTCACGCCTACCGCTGGCGTGCGCACAGTATGCAATGATCAAAAACAGTCTTGGGTACTAGACGCTCGTGTCTTGCAGGAGGTAATATATATACGAAAGTTTGCCATCTGGTCCGATTATGGGCCATTTTTTTTATTTCGCCCCAGGTTTTATTCATTCTTTGGGTCTCGTCTATTACCGTCCTTTTCCAAGTCATGTTTGGCCTTCCTCTTTCTCGGCTGCCTTGTGGAGTACCATTCTAGGGCAGTACGAGCAATACTGCTTCAGTTGCGGATTATATGGTATGTCCCAACCATTCCCATTTTCTTCGCCTTATCTCTAAGTCAATTCTTTCCTGCTTAGTTCTGCTCCAAAGTTCTTCATTTGTTATTGTATTAGGCCACCAAATACCTATTATCTTGCGTAGGCCCCTGTTAACAAATACTTGCAGCTTGTTGGTTATTGACTTAGTGGTCATTCAAGTTCCACACCCATAAAGTAGCACTGATTTTACGTTTGCATTAAATATGCGAATTTTGGTTGAGTATTTATATGTTCCAGAACGCCAAATTGAAGGAGGTAATGCATTTATCAAATTCTTGAGAAGCATGGAAGTAACACCTAAAAAAGTTGCCAAGTTTGCTTCAAGAAAGAGACATCACTAAGCCTGGGCAACATAAGCCATAGAAGAGGAAAATAAAAATGAAGAAATTGCGATAGGTACTTCTCTAACACTAGCTTAGTGTTAGTTTACGGAGGAAGACCATTCACATTATAAAAACTGCACACAGCAACATATTAATTTGTGCATCTTGATCTCGTGACAAGAATGCCCAAAATACTTCTACTACTATAATACTTTTGATTAAAAGAATAGGTGCTAATATTGAATCTAATCATGATTTAGTAGTTCGGAAACTTATATCAGAACAACAATACATAAATAATTACTGGAATATAAATTGAGAACCATGAAGAATTTCGATATAGGGAAGGCGAAGAGAAAAATTTCAAAGAAAGATTTGCAAATATGTAGAAAGAGAAAAGATCCATAGAGTTTGTAATAATAGAGATAAGAAACTATCAAGCAGTCAGTAAGGAAGAAAATTGACAAAAAAGAATTATTGAATAAGGAGAACAGAAATAAAATTAAGGGAAACAAGAGAAACTCAATAAAACGTGACTAACATTAGAATCGAAAAGATATTTCAGGAAATAATATAAAAAAAAAATATCTATAATTCATTAACTCTGCAAAAATACAGCCGAAAGTGGTACAAATAATATGTACGACAGCACATATTAGTTGCCTCCTTGGGATTCGTATAGACAAGTGTTAGGTAACTATTTGAAATACATTGGCAATTTACATTACATACAATATGCTTGGTATGAGGTGTATAAGAATTTACTTATGATGATCGAGTCAGGTTTTCCATTATCATTTCAAACTTACAAAAACTTGAAAGCAGATTTTTCTCTTAAATAACGTCATGAAATGGTTGTTTACGGTTAGTAAAGAAACGGGAGTGTTTGATCTGTAATTTCATTAGTAACAAATGTGCTTCTCTCAACCCGCTTTCATCGTTCCATGGATGTTATGCATTCAAGCGAAAGAAAGAAAATTTATTACTTCTGATTAACTTAATGTGGGTCATGCGGTATCAGCAAGAAGTCCCACCATCATCCATCATGATACAGCGCATTCCTTGACCGAAATAGTTTAGACTTTGTAGGCAATCCCCTAAATCATAAGGTAGTAAGAAGCACGCTTGTGACAGGACGAAATGGGAAAAGTTAAATCGAACAAAAGTTGAAAACGGCACTTCCTCGCGAACTTGTCATATGCAGACTAAGAGCAAAGTAGGTAGGGCTAGCATTTTGTGACCAAGCGAGCATAACTATCGCAATATGGCCACCAACAGATGTTCTGAGCAGTTGAACGCGAGTGATCCTGTAGGATTTTAAAGCGTACGTGACGAAAAAGAACTTAGTCCTTTTAAAATAGTCAAGCTACTAAAAATTATTGGAAGTATTGGTCCTCGTTTCAATTATATGAGTGGAATTTGTCTGGAACTGTATTATCCAATTAATATTAATTTGTTTAAAACACAATAATAGACTAATGAGTTTGTGCCATCATTAATAAATAACAATAATTTACCGATTGATTATCGGTATATCTTTAATTATAATATAAATCTCTATGTTGATGAATATGAATATGTTTATCGTTAAAGCAAGGCTTTGGACAATATGGGCAAGTCTATATAGTGTTCCAAAAAGTATGGAATGTTGCCCGTAACTTTTAAAACATATATTTTAAAGAAAAATGATTTTAATAAAAGTTGCATGGTTATTAATAGCGGATACTAGGTCAACCTCAACTTTTTTTTATGTTTGCAATTCTTGTAGCTGTGTAGATACTCATTTTTTTAGATAGCAACCTATGCATATATATTTTTTTGACACTTCTGAATACGACTTTTGTTTTATAATATCATAACCTATTTTGGCTATAGGGCCAAATATTAAAAAAGTCAACATTTAAAAGTTGAGATAAAAGTTTCCAGATCTTATTAGATATGTGCTATTAAAATGACATTATGAAATGTCAAATTGTTATAAATACTAAATTTAAGTAAAAGAGGATGGGTAGAACTTCTTAGGATTTTGAAATGCAACGTTAGAAAAAGGTTGAGAATAGAAGTATGTGTGACTTAGGACCCCTTGAATTTTTTGATAGGGTCCTTAAAATTAAGGTGATAAAGACAGGACAAATAATTTGGAAGATGTTAGTGTTCGAATTACAGATTATATTCACAAGATATCGGGTGTAACAGCATCATAGTACACCCCCTATTTTTTCTGTACTTATGAAGATCAAATTTTCAAACTGCCACGCTTGAATACCTGTATATTATTCCATTTTTTGAAACTACATAATTTTCTCAAATTTGTCATGGCTGTTTTAGTTTTTAAGCTACAGTGTGATTTTAAAAATCTTCACTTTTTAGCTATGCCACTTTTTGCCCTTGTAGGATGGTTCTCGTGTTATGTGACGCCAATATTTGGTGGAGTTCCCTGGAAATCCTGGCAGGCTTGTAAGTTAAAGGTGTTATCATCTTGCCAGCCGAAGATCAGCAACATTTTTAGGAATATTAAGAGAAAAGGTCCAACAAAAAATAGAGCTGCATACCATCAACGCTAGGGACACGTATTTATCTTACGTTCATCCTTGAAGGTGACGATATCTTTAGGTTCCTACTGGATATCTCTGCTTTTTCCTCCTCGTAGGAAGAAATCTCTTGAGCAGGCTAATTATTTCTGGTGGTTCAAGCGAAAACGGTACTGGCGTTACCTTTCAGAATGAGTTGTTTTTGCTGTTTGTTTTTAAGATTTGTAATCTGCAGGGAACTTGTTTAATTTTATAATGATTTAATTGAAGGTTTTAGAATTTTTAATTGTCCAAGATATATCGCAGATACCTCTCACCACTCAAATTTCCAAAATTTTTTTTAATTGATAATCTTTTTTATCGTTTCTGGATCCATTTATACTTACGTTTTGTTTAAATAAGATTACAATTTACCTACTTGTTCTAATAGATTTTGAATTATCTTGTGGCGCAAGTTTGGAGCAGACAGGAAAGTGCTATCGAATTCAAACAAAAGTTGACCTCACCTCCACATTTTATTACAATACATCAACAAAAATGAAAACATCGTTAAACTTAATACAAAAAAGGATATGGTCCGGTTGTCTACTCCGAAACTGGTTACGATTGAGTTTACCCCCTTAACAACGCCTGGAAAACTGTAATTCTAAATTTCAACCAATATATTTCCCTTAACAGAGCTGATGCTGTTACAGTTAAGTTAACTTGTTAATACCCTTTTGGCAGTAAATCCAGGCATACACGTATGGATTTACAATATTGCAAAATATCCATGTTAGCGAGGCGCGGTGCTGTAATTTTCCATAGCCTCCTCTTTTTTTCGGATGTGTAAGCGATCTACGCATAATGTCGGCCACTCAGTTGCGGATATCAAAGAGACCATGGTCTTACGCGCTATGGACTGGAGTCCAATATGCACCACTCACAAGGAGTTTTCAGACAAGTCAGGGCTTTCAGTCCGTAATCGGAGTCAAAAACTGAACGTGTATGTTGTTAATCGATTATTGTCTGCAAGTCCTCATCGCGAGAGATGAATATCTGAACTGAGAGGTTATTTAACCATACAAGTGCAGTTCTAAAGAATATTTCGGTCTGATCGAAGCAAAGAACTGAGTGTATATGGTGTTATTTCTTCGATGGTTATCGAAACTGAAGATATTTGTCCTGTCAAATTTTCATCAATACGATGGTCACCAAGAAGTGTGGAAATAATATAGATTTTTCTAAAACCTCATTGACATTTATTGATCACATCCACTATAATGAGAAATTGTTCTTAGGACAATAGAAAACGTCAAAAAAAAACATAGAATGGGCTTTTTTATGGTGTATTTAATGTCTTTATTTTATTTAACTTGTCGCATCAAGCGCTTCAGGTAATTTTAATTTCCTTTGTAATCTTGCTGCAGATATTTGTCCAGTCAGATTTTCATCGATACGATGGCTTTATAATAGTATGAAAATAATATAGAGTTTTTAGAAATCTCATTGACATTTATTGACCACATCGATCTTACTGAAAGTTTTGCTAGAACAGTAGAAAACTTTCGAAAAAAGGATATAACGCGTTTGTTTATGGTGTAATATAATTTATTTTTCTTGCTTTTGTCTCATAAATCGGGATCAGGTACATTTTAACTGCTTTTTTAATCTTTTTACCCTTTGCCCATTTTAGAAATAAAAAAAATATTCCATAGCTCCGTAAAACCGTAACAAAACATGAACCATAACCCGCTTTCACATGGTTTCTTTATAAAAAGTTGCCATGCCACTAGAGAACTTTGGATAACAAAAAAGGGATATGATGATCTTGGTTGTGGTGTAATTTAATTTTTTTGTTATTTTTAAACTTACAGCATATATGAAGTGCTTCTTTTGCTTTTGTAATTTTCAACCTTTCCCTTTTGTCCCATCTTTTAGTTTTTAACTCGAGGCGAGGGAGAGAAAGTTATTTTAGTTGTTCTGGATGAAAAAAAAATTCATAATTTCGAGTAATTTAGAACAAATCTTTGAAACTGCTTCCTATAGCTAACAACCTTCAAAGTCGTAATCAATCGTTTTTCGGCACTAATAGCACGTCGGATCTGTGTATTTTGTTTAGTTGTAAACGGTTTGACTAAATGTGACAAAATCTGAAAAGTTTGCTCATCCCTACGCAAGTAATTTTTCAAATTTTCGTTACTGGACTTTTTTAGTTATTTATAAAACATATGAGACAAACTCTTTCTTTTTTGTAACCACTTTGTCCTCCAAAAAGCCTTTCTGATTTTTGCTTTAAAACAATTAAAAGAGCGCAAAGTTTTTTTTCGCGACTATACTCATTATTTTCTTTATATTTTTGCCGTTAACCCATTTCGATAACTTTGTAAGTAGGTCTATTGGTGTATGGCGACTATTTCGATAAACTGAGAGCCATTAACTGCAGATATTTATCCGTCAGGAACTGATCTAATGTGTGTTGGTTTGCGATTTCTGACTTCAGGCCTGGACTGCAGATCTTCGCCTTTTGATAGCCGTTAGTCAATGGTCAGCATAATGTGTGTTGGTTTGCGATTTCTGACTGCAGGTCTAGACTGCAGATATTTGCCTCTTCGATATCCGCCAGGAAGTGGTCGGCATAAGGAAGGCCGGACGAATGCGTCAAAAAAAAAGAAGAAGTTACCATGCTTTCAATGCATGATACTATAACTATCATGCCTCCGGTGTGTTCAGACGTATGATTCCGAGAGGACGCAGCAAGCAGCGGCTAACCTGCATTTGGGGGTTTGCCTCTACCTGAAAAGTTCTTCAGCCAAGCCTCCTTGAAACTCCGGATTCAATTTTCATTTCATTTTCATGTTTTGAGAACTTTCATTTCATTTTTCATCTTTTGAGAACGTAATCAGAAAATACCAATATAGGTGAAGGTGGCTAATATCAAGTTACCAGCTTCGGGTTTGATCGATTTTTTGAACCACCGGAAACTCAACTTCTAACATCAGAAAAACGAAATACATGCTTAGAAAACGGAAATCAGTTGACTTGAAAAGACTGCACCTTATTTCTTACCTTTTGTTTTTTTTTGTGGAAATGATAGTGCAGTAGTAAGTAAGTCGAACCTTGTTAAACAATTTAAATTTAACTGGCGTTGAATGAAATTTCAAATGACATACCTGGCACTACCGCTTTTATGCTGAACAGAAACCTTTTTTGTGTTTACCATATTCACGTTAGTTTGCACAAAATGATGATTTATTTTTCAAACAAAATAAAATCCAATCCATCAGGCATGTAATCCTCCAACAGTAATAAACGCTATTACCGTTTAATTTTATACGAGCACTAAATCATTTAAAAACATAGTTTTTAACGGCCCCAACTAATTATTTTTATAGTAAACCTCTTAAAAGTTACCGAGGTATAAAATGTATTGCGTATTCATATAAACTTGACCCTGAATTATTGCTAGTATAAATAAATCATACATACAAATATTCGACATGAAATATGTAAAGTGAAGCAAAAATTTTATAATTTTTTAACAGATACCTTACATGTATTGTAATTTACTATCCTGGATGTGTGTGTATTTGTGCATATAACTTCTTATTATGCACAAAAATTATTATTTCAACTATTGTAATTTTTCCTTTTCAGCTCTAGTATAAGTACATTTTATATTAAATTCACTTGAACTCTCAGTGGATCTGTTGCTGCATAAAATCAACATTTTAATACATTCTCAGGGACATTACTTCTTCCGTTATGAAAATGTAAATGCGACTATAAAGATAAGTTAAAAAGTGACTAGGGATATGTTTTATTAATCCACGGCGTACGATACAAGCGTTTACAAAGAGGGAAAGTCCAAAGTAGAATCTTACCATCTACCTCTTAGCCTAAATGGATCCCTATAAATCACTCATACTTAGATGAATTATGGACGAGCTCGCTAATTTCTAAGTTTGTACCCACTTAATACCGACACATGGCACCCGTTCACCAAATGCACTCACAACTTCCAAGAGAAAGTTTTCGTTACTTAACCATTCTTGCTTTTGATCGCAAATTAGATGCTCAAAGCCGACCGAACCGCAAACGCCGGATTTCAGCATAGTCGGCAGTTTGTGTAACACGCCATTTCAAAGTTTGGACCGCAAAAAGTTTATCTGAGTTTTTTCATTTTAATTAGCCACTTCAAGGGGGATTGCCTTCGAATTAAAAGGCTTATCATTACACACTGAGAAATGTAGAGGACTGTATTTGAAATGAGGTGTAGCGCCATTATCTTGACTTGGAGGGAGTCGTAATTACCGATCTCGAGTATAAAATATTACTTACCAAATTTGAAATAGGTGACGCGATAAACAGCCAACACTATTGATATAGCTTGATGAAAAGATTTTACCACTTACAATTAGATACTTTATCGTTCGTTGTAGTTATTGGGACATTTAAATTTATTGATTTATAAGATCACGAGCTGCTCAAAAACTCGCATAATTTGTATTTCTCAAATTGCCGCTGAAGAAAGTACGAACAATGACTATTTGGGGCTGAAAGTGCTGCCAAAGATCAAAGGACATGACCTAGATTTATATTTAAACAAAAATATCCATAACAATATCACATAGGTAACCTCACATGTTTAACTGAAGAGATTAGCAATACTTCAGCAGATTATGTACAACTTTCAACATGTACAAAGTATACTTACAGGGTGACAATTTCAAAAGTAGCAATAGGGAATATCTCTTAGACAAAAATTACTATTAGAAGATCTGAAATACATGTCGGGGGATTGGATAGGGGAGCAAAATGAAGTACTTTTTGTTACGGGATTTTTCCCCAGTGAAGGAGGGGTGGCTTAGTATTTATAATTTCCGAGAAATTCTTCAAGTGCCACTATCAAGCTCTGAAATAATTTCCTTCACTATCGCCGGCTAGCGTTGGGGAAAGAGCAAGAGCCTATTCTTGTTACAGGCTGGGAGTCGTACACCCCTGTGAGGACCCCTCGTTTGGGCCGATGTGATAATCTAGGGGGTGGAAAAAAGTGACAAGTCCGGAACTCAGGAGTGAAAATATTTCCAAGTCCTAGATTCCGCATAAATAGAATTAAGTTTGGTAATTGCGCGGCACGACCGCTAAAGAATACCAAAAAGGGGCGCCAGGTGATTTTGAATCACGCAATATACCTAACGGAGACGTCGAAAAATCACCAAAAGATACTCAATCACGGAAGCTGGACAATTTACTCCTAGATGGCGTAGATCTCGTTCTCGTTGCCACTCTCTCTGGGACCTACCTTATTGAGAGTGTTGCTGTCTATGCTCTAACCTCACAATTTAGACAGACAGGGAAATAATTTTTCGAAGCAATAAAACAAAATATTTCAAAGGCAGAATAAGTTCTAATGTACGCACGGTATTGTACAATTGATAATGTACGCACTCAAGGTACGTGTATCTTTCCCAAACTTATTTATTCTGGTCTTAAATTACGGACACGATTTGTTGGAAAGAAAGTGCGCACTTTGTTCCGTACAATAGTTCACAACAGTTGGTAAACGTTACCTTTGAAATACATTTAAAATACTCTATTCATAAATATAACTATTATTATAGTTCCCGCGCAGACAAAAGAAGAATTAACACTGGCTGGACCTAAGCCCACCAGAACAAACTACGTAAGCAACCGAAAAGGGGCTGTATGTAAAAATTTAAAGGGTATTATAATTTAGGTTGCCATCCAAAAATCTGATACATCTATGGTTGGGACAATCCCCAAATAAGAATATAAAAAAAAGAGTACTTGAGTGGTCGTCGCGAAGGGTCCCAGGTCGAAAGGGATGCTGGTATTTCATGCAGCTATTGGATCGATTTACACGAACTCCCTTCACCGAAGTCCTCGAAGCCCACACTTGGAGGTTTCCACAAGACGATGACCACTCCTTTGGACCTCCTCGTGTTCCTTTTCAGGTCCTGATTGGCCTATCAGAGATGGATCCAAAGTTCCTGATGACCAGGATTCAAAAATGAAACCGACAAGGATCCCAACCAAACAAAAAGAGCCTATAAGGATGAAGAAAAATAGGATTTACCCTTTCAAATACCGAGGGTTGGGGGGCACATGCTCATACCTTGGTTATTAGTTGGCTCCACCGCGTGCTTGGGAAGCACCTTCCTTCTTATTCCCGAAAAACCGGAACCATCTGAGGTTTTCGTCCTAACTTAGAGACACCGTGAAATACAATCACCCCAGACGGTCCGAAGGTGGGTTACAGTAATTCCCTTACCGGAAGAACAACGAAGATGCACTTGGAAAATGCTGTAACTTCACCTTGAAAAGGATGACACCCAAGTGAACGACAAGAGAGAAGATGGCCGATTTCCCCCACACCAAGACTGACAGAAGATATGCCAGCACTTATAAAACCAACCAATGTATATTTGGTGGCCTAGCCACAAGCTCTATTTCTCACGGAAATTTAAACCGTAACACTTCTTGATTTTTAGACAACAGTACTGAAAATGATCAAGTTAAACCAGTTGTTATGTACGACTATACTGGTGGACATTCCATTAATGAGGAATTGATATCGCTTCTTACCATTGAATCAGTATTACCAACATTGAAGAAGGTGAGTTTCTCTAATATTTTGGTTGGGAAATCTATTTAAATGCATATTATAGAACTATCTGTCTAACAGACAGAAGATATGTCAGCACTTCTAAAGCCAACCAATGTATGTTTGGTGGCCTAGCCACAAGCCCTATGTCGAATGGAAATTTAAACCGTAACATTTTTGAATCACCTTGCCTCACCCCTTTGGGGGTAGCTACCAATTTTTTTTTTTTAAATACGAACCTAACTTGTTTGGCACAATGTTGGAGAACTCGTTGCTTTCTCTTTACCGTGTTATAGTAAAATCTTAAATCTTACGATTAGCAGTAACATCTTTGGAAACTAATAATTTTGATTATCTCTTAGGCAAAAATATCTGTCATAAAGGTTTGAAATACACATCGGAGAAACCAAAGAATATGTTTTTTGACTCATCCCTCCACCCCTCTCGTCTTAGGGACTAGCCACGCCTATTAATTCTTTTAAAATAAAAACCACCCTCTGCGAAACCTCATTGGAAAGGTTTATCAACTTCTCCACGTCTGTAAAGAGGCATAAAAACCTTTACAACGACATATTACACGGGGTGTCCTTTTTTACAAAATTAATAGGGGTGGCGAGTGAGAGGTTCATCAACTTCTCCACGTCTGTAAAGAGGAATAAACACCTTTCCAATGACGTATTACATGGGCTGAATTCTTCTTTAGAAAAACTAATAGGGGTGGTGAGCTGCTAGGGACAGGTGGGTCAAAAAATTTTTTTGTTTGTGATATGTATTTGAGATTTTTGTGTCAGAATGTTTTCTGTAAGAGATAGTTAAAATTACTGGTTATCAAAAAATTTTGCTTATTTTAAACAACGACATCTCAAAAAGTAAGCGTAGGATTTAATATTTTGTTATAAGGTGTAAAGAGAAATCAACTTTCCAACGATAAACCGCACAAAATAAATTCGTATTAAAAAAATAAGTTGGTGTGACTACCCTTTAAGGGGTGAGGCAGGGTGAGTCAAAAAGTACTTCATTTTGGTTCCCTCTCCAATCCCCCGATATGTGTTTCAGTTTGTAATGATTAGGAGATATTCCCGATTACTACTTTTTAAATTGTCACCCTGTATAACAAAGTGAAAGCTCGGTATTAGTAACAGAAACACTGATATTTTTAGCTACGTTAGCTTCACTCACTTTATTTACAAATAATACGTTTCCTCGCTACAAAACCACACATTTCTATTGTTACGCTAGATGAGTTTGACATTTGAAATATAAAACAATCCTTCTTGGTTTGCAAAACCCCTTTTATACCAGCAATAAATAAATGACCTTGCCAGTTAAAATGTGTATATATGGCGGTACGCTTGACTTCACACAGAAGCAAAGAGGCTCTAAAATGTCTCTTCAGGAATGTTTTACGGGTAATGTATAGGTTTCCATTTCAGTCTGGAGAAATATTTGTTCGGAGACGAATTATATTTTAATGCGAAGTGCAAACGTAAAGCATTCATGCTGTCTGTTTAATGCCACGATATGCTTTAGAAGACGTTTATTCCCAGCGAAGGATATCGCGTTTCCGGAAGATAAAGATAATTGCGAACAGCCCTTGATAATCCGGAACTAAACCCTTAAGAGATATATTGATACTAGTTACATAAATACAATATACAGTTGCTAGTTCGATCTGTTCAACAAATAAAGGATCAAACAGTGAATTATTAAAATTTCATAAGAACGCATTGAAAGAAAACGCACATTCTGTCGGCACTAGTGCTGGAATGTACATTCCGATTGGTCGGGACTGTTTTAAAGTGGTCAAGGCAAGGGTATTCTCACTCTGCACCATCGAACTATTGAACTATAGGCATTTCGAAATATCGAAATAATACCTGAAACATTTTTAAATTTCTCCACTAATTTTGCAAAAACCTGCAGTTTAAACATGACAAATTTTACTTCTTTTCGAAAATTTAGACTTCGGAATCGAAATTTGCATTTTTTTTAAAGTTACATGAAGCAACATTTATAAACTGAGTCGTCATTAAAGAATAAACTAGAAAATTTTAAGAGAAATAGAAATTTTTTTGATAAATTTCAATTTTTTTCTGGAAGATTTCATTTTAGCTTGGATTTCAAAATAAGTCATAATATAAAGATGTGGAGATTTAACACAAAAATGAAAAATAAAAATGAACAATCAAACAACGCTTTTCAAAATTTCGAGATCGACAATCCATATTAAATTCTAAATTGTGAAAAATATGATTAACATTCAAAATTTTTAAGTTGCAGTAGAAATTTTAGGCAAAAATTCAATCTCCAAGTTGAAACGATGGATTTGGAAAAAAAGACCGAAATTTAGAAAAAAAAAATAAAAATTATGTAAAATTATGTAAAAAAATCTGAAAATTTCGAAGTTAATATCGACATTAAAAAACGTATAATATAAAAAAGCTATTGCCGAAATTAATAAATAGAAGAAACTTTTCGTGATTTCCCGATTATTCTCAAAATTTCAACTTGTTATAAAAATTTCGAGTTTGTGCTTTCAATTATTATTTTCGGGTTTAAATTCGAAGTTGAAATTTATAAAAAAATAAACCTAAACGAAATCTGTAGACTCAATAGTTCTTTTAAAATGGCCAGAAAAATAGAGAACCTGAAAAATTGTATTTTTTAGGAAATGAGACCAAATATAGAATACTACCTTGATCAAAAAGTTCCCGGAATTTATTCAGAAAATTAAAAATACAAGTTTATTCATCTAAATCTATATTGTCCCCTTCAAAGTAATCCCCATCGACTGCAACACACTTATGCCAGCGCTTGATCCAATCCTCAAAACATTTTTTAAATTCGGTTTTCGGTATCTCGGTATGCCCATCAGTGCTTCCTGCGATTTTTCCATTACTTCCTCTCGGCTGCTGAAACGCGTTCCCCGTAATAGTTTTTTAATTCGATTGAACAGAAAGAAGTCACAGGGAGCCAAATCATTTTTCGTCGACGCTGCGTTATCATGGTGCAAAATCCATGAGTTTTCTGCCCACAATTCTGGTCTCTTACAGCGAATTGCTTCCCGCAAACGTCTCTCTCTCTCTCTCTCTCTCGTTGTTGCAAATTTAAATCCATTCCTAAAATTGTAAAAAATCTCCAACACACACAGAGATAGATGCACTCTTAGCTACGTAACTTTTGCAAATGTCAAGTTATGACGCTAAGATTTGGAGGGAATATCAACAACAGATGTACCAACTTAACAAAAAAAAACTCAAATCGAAACAATGGGAGCGCTACATGGTGGCTATTCCGGGAACTTTTTGATCAAGGTAGTATTGTAGAAATTCAACGAAAGCAAATTAATTAACAAACATTTTCTCAAGATCTCGAGTTTTTATAAGGATTTTGAAGTTAATTTCGAACGTATTCGAGACGTCATTCAAAGTTTTAGGACCGAAAATGTCATTTTTTTATATGTGTCAAGGTATTTTTGATATTTCACCTGCATTTTCAAAATTATGAGTTTACATTTGAAATGTTTACATTTAATTGACATTTCCAGTCCTTACTTCGTAGAATTCTTTAATATTCACAATTAATAAACTTTATTAACGATAAAAACGCAACAAAATTTAAAAATTTTACAAGATTTTCGTTAAATATTTGCCAACACCGGACCAGGTTTCGCATTACTGCATCATCGGCGGTAATACCAGTAATTTGTTTAGCCGTTGTTATGCTAACCAGCTCCATATGGTACCAATGAATAAAGAAACCTTGTGGAATTTTTAAACACTTTTGCGTTTTTATCGTTAATAAAGTTTATTAGTTATGAATGTTTACATTTCTTTAATTTCGAATTTAACATCGAAAATTTTGAATTTAAACTCGACATTTTTAGAAAAAAAAATTTTTTCACGGAAATTTTGAGGAAAAATGTTTTTTTACTGAAAAAGTCTAGGTTAATTTTGAATGATATTAAAGTTAGTTTTTTTGTATAAAATGTCAATTTAAAATCCAAATTTCGAATTTTCTGTAGGCAATTTGAAAGTACCGAAAGCTCGAAAAAGAACGTGAAATTAAAAATTTTCCAAATTTAGTGGCACATTCTGTAACTTGATTTTCATTGGAACGATGGTATTAATTTGAGCCAGATGTGCACCAAGAAGAGGACTATACAAAGTGTCCGCAAATTTCACCTACAACGCCTGACAGTAAATACACTTGACCCAGCGATGCTCCAACTTCTTTAACCCGTCTGAAAAATACGTTTTCTCGAGGTCTGCAAAGTAGACCTCCGTGGCGGCGATGACCTCCTCATTCGACTCAAATTTCTGCCCGGCGAGTGACTTTTTCAAGTTTGGAAATAAATAGAAGTCGCACGTGGCCAAATCTAAAGAATACGGTGGACGGGGCAGCAGTTCGTAGCCCAATTCGACCAATTTGGCCGTGGCGAAGGCGGATGTGTGAGCCGGTGCGTTGTAATGGTGGAAGAGCACTTTTTTCTTTGCCAAATGGGGCCGCTTTTCAGGAATTCGGCGTCAAATCCGCCCAATAATTCGGCATACTATAGCCCTGTGATCGTTTTGCCCTTCTCCAGGTAGTCGATGTGTGAATCCCAGCAAACTGTGGCCATCACCTTTCCGGCCGATAGGACAGTCTTTGCCTTCTTTGGAGCACGTTCACCGGGTGAAGTCCACTGTTTCGACTGTTCCTTGGTCTCTGGCGTGTACCAGTGAATCCATGTTTCGCGACGGTCACGAAACGATGCAGAAACTCCTTCGAATTGCGCTTAAACAGCACCAAACACTGCTCTAAAGTGGTCTCACGGTTGCGCTTGTTGTCCGGAGTGAGCAAACGCGGCACCCATCTCACCGACAGCTTTCTCGTGCCCAAAATTTCGTGCGGGATATGACCCATGCGATCTTTTGAGATGCCTACTGTCTCAGCTATCTCGCGTACCTTAAATCGACGGTCTGCCAATACGAGATCGTGGATTTTTATTACGTTATCCTCCGTAGTAACCATTTTCGGGGCACCTGGGCGTGGCTCATCAAAAACCGATGTGTGACCACGCTGAAACTCGTTAAACCAATTCTTGACGGTCGCCATCGAAGGAGAAGAGTCACCGTACACGTTTCGCTGCGCGATTTCCCTTCCAAAAATAAGAATCGAATCACCGACCGGTATTGCTCTTTTTCCATTTTTCTAAAATCCGCGGACATACCCGCTTCCACACGCGGTGAAAACATGACTACGAGTCCAATTAGGCTTAAATTTCGAAAGTAGCCGTCTACGAGAATGTACTACACGACAGTAAATTTCTCTTGCTATAGTGGCCCCATCGGGCGGTGAGGCTAAGTACTTATCAGACCGCCCTCATATATGTACAGGATGTTTCCGAATAATATATTCATACTAAAGGAGCATAATCTTTAGGCAATTTTAAGAAAAAAAGTTATATAAAAATAGGTCCGGAACCCCTTTATCTTTTAAGATACAGGGTGTTGAAAATTAATAAAAAACTTGGCTTTTTCTTAAACACTCTCATACAGCTTGAAATATTTTTTTTTGAATTTTGTTAGATACCAATTAGGAATAAAAAACGCATTTTTGCAAGAAAAATATTCCTGCTACTTCTATCAGTGGCGTCCGCGTTAACATGTCCTCGAGTATTCTCAACGAAAAAGGTGGTACTCTGCGCTTTTTTTTCAAAATAATTACTAATTTCATAAACGTCCTTCACATCTTGGTAAAAATGCCCCGCGACTTTTTCGTCTGACAAACGATTTTCCATTTAAAAAATTATTCAACGTTAAAAACTATTATGTTTACTTATTTATGGAATTATTAATTATTAAAACTAATTTCTGCCAAAAAAACTATAAATCCAGTTTACCTAAAATAAAATGTTTACAAAGAAACAACAAAGACTACGGTTACCTTAAATAAGACATTAAATTAGTAGAAAAGAATATCAAGAGCTCATCGAACTGCAAAGAAATACATTTAATTTGTTTAATACAAAACCATTCATCGGACGAAAAAAGCTAAGAGGGAATTTTTATTATTGAATGAAAAATCGTATGGAAAGCCACATTCATTTAAAAAAAAACGGTAGTTTTTCTTCTTTATTAAAAACGTTCAAGGACATGCTAATCGAAAACCGTTCGTCAAAGAAAAAAAAAGTCAAGGGGGCATTTTTACCAATAAATGAAGGATGTTTATAAAATTAGTACCTATTTATAAAAAAACAGTGGCGTACCATTTTTTTCGTTAAGAATACTCAGGGAGAAGTTAGCGTTGACGCCACTGATAGAACTAGAACAAATATTCTTTTTTGCAAAAAATGCGTTTTTAAACCTACTTAGTACCTACCAAAATTTAACAAAATATTTGAGGCGGTGTCAAATAAAAAAAAAAATTCTTAACTTTCAACACCCTGCACCTTAAAAGCGGTTCCGAACCTATGTTGACATAAACTTTCTTCCGTAAAATCACTCAAAAGTTACGTTCCTTAAGTACTCGTATCTTTTTCAGACATGGCTTGTATTTAGAATATTAAGCCTTACCATTTCCTACAATCCTACTAAATCTGAGATTCTGGGTGGTAGTTTTCTCCGCACACCTCCGTGTTCTACAGATCAGAATTTCTACCATGGTCGTATTTTTGTAAAGCGGACTGAGCCAGAAGAAGTACCACATTTGTACAAATAAATGTTGTCTCTTGATAAAACCTCCTACGAATGCGCATGCCTGAAAAATGGGTATTTCGTGGTCTGTTCGTGTCGACTTCGGAAGTGAATGTAGCAGAATTAAATATTTGGTTCAGTAGGCCATGGAGACCAACTGTATGACAATTTTATTTCCAACGACTTGACAAACATTGAAATACAAATCTTGTCCCCTGAAACCAAGAACGATTAAAAAATACAACATAAGTTGCTCTAACGCGTTTCGATAGCGTTAGAGCAGGTAGCAGATAAAGAGTATATCTCTGAAGATGACAGCTTGGCTATCGAAACGCGTTAGAGCAACCGTTGTTGTGTTTTTTAATCTTTCTTGGTTTCAAGGGAGAAGATTTGTATTTCAATTTTTGAAGATGGTCAAGGACCAGTCCATTCCACCAAAAATAAAAAACTTAACACTTAAAAATTAACGTTTCAGCTTCAGTAAGAAATAATTTTATTTTTAATAAAAATTTTACTTGATTTAATGTAATTTCAACAGATATATCTATCTGTTCTGCAAATTATAGTACTGCAAACATTTTTCGGTTTATTTTATCAACATTAGGAATAAATTTCTTCATTTTTGGTGGCTAGGGCAATCAGTATTTATAGCATATTGTGTAAAGAAAACATGTTCTCTAATAATAAATTTAAAAACTGTCAAAATTAATTAATACTAACATGAAAAAATATGTCTTCTATCATAATGACCATATTGACATTTTTTGATGGCACGAAAACATTAAACAACAGCTTGTTTCCATCGCCCACTAAATACAAACATTTAAATCCGTGGCACTCACTTCACAAATCATAACAAATAGACATTAATTAGTTAATTTTACTAAAAATGACTACATCTACAACATTTTTTCAAGAGACAAGATTTATTTGAAATAAACTGACTTTTGTTGACACTCCCAGTTTCATAAAAATATATCTGTGGTAAAAGTTCCGATTGGTAAGTGGACGAAGAAAACAATTACCCAATATATCACTTTCACTAAGATTTTAGGAAATAGTAAGCACTTATAGTCTAAATTAAGGTTTAAAACTCGGTAAGAATGTAATGAAGTTCTCAATAAAAAATTTAAATAAAAACAAACTTTTTAAAATAACACTTTTTTTTAAAACGGACCGAAACATATAAAATAATTTCCCCTAGTTCCATACAGATTCCTAACTCCATACAGATAGTCCTGAAAAATTGTGATTATGAACTTTTATTAGCTATAAAAATACTTGTAAGATTTTGTTTAGGAGTATTGAACCTGATTTGTCACGGCAATGGGATCAGGTACATTTTATTGCATGTCGATAATTATTTACCCATTACCCTTATCCCATTGTCGGAAATCTTGTAATTCGGGCGAGCCTGATATTGGTCCCCAAGAACGGGGTTTTTCCCAGTCGTTAAAGTAATTCGTAAAATTCCTAATTTGGGATACGGATCGTATCTGGCTTCGTCATGGGCTCCTAGAAATTACTAATGCCCCCCATTAATGAGATTTATCGTATGGTATTTATTGCTGAAACCTTTCGTTAGTTTAAACAGATTTAAAACAAAAAAAGTGGGGCGCAGCAGTAAAACTGTTAACCAAACAATTCATGCATCAATTTTTATTTATTGTATGTGCCCCACGTTTTTTATTTTAAACCTTACAAATATTTTCATAGCTATTAAAAATTCATAATCATAATTTTTCAGGACCATCTGTATGGAGTCAGGAATCTGCATGGTATTATAAATCTCTATGGAACTAGGAGAAATTATCTTATACTTTTTGGTGCGTTTTTAAAAAGTTTTTTTTGTATTTAAATTATTTTCTAATTTTTAGTGTTGGGTCTGAATGAAATTTGGTAATCCATTTTAAACTATATTAATCTTGCGAACTTATTCTGATTCAGATTCATGTCAAAGCTTATCTTGCTCTTTTTGCTTCTTTTCTGGTCGTTGTTGGGTCGTTTGTGTTGCGCAGCAGTGTCCTTGGCTGTTGCCATCGTACAAATGGTCACTAATACACTATTGTCTATTAAGTTAATATTATTAGGTATTTAATTATATTATTATTTTCTTCTTTTTCCCCTTCACTTCAGTATTGTTTTTATTGTTAGGCCTTAAGCTCCCTGTTAGTAAATTCCTAGACCAATTCAAGTAACACTTTTAGTGGTACCCACGTCAATTCTCAGATAAGGATGTGTAAACTCTTGGTCGCATATAGATTTATAACTTTATACAGATTCTTAACTCTACCCAGATAATCCTGAAAATTTGTGGCTATGAATACTTTTTAATGTATAAGATTTAAAACTAAAAAAATGAAACGCATACAATACATGGATAACTGATGCATGAATAAATTTTATTTTGTTGGGTGACATGAATATTGCACTCAAGTATACCAATTTTATTGCGTTGTTTGGTTGTTTCGGCTATCGCAGTTCAAAATTAAACTTGTACGAGGGTTGCCTTTTATGTTTCGGGATTTGGCAACCCTAGTGTTGCAATCTGGCAACTGACAGCTCTATCGTAAAGTTGGACATTTTTGAGGTTATACGTACTCAGAACGTTTTGACATACGAGCGCTATTTGTGTTGTTTACAGTAACTTAAAAGATTCATCTCGGCCCAAAAATGGAATTAAATGATGAACATTTTCGTGCGATTATTTTTTACAACTTTCGACGTGGATTAACTCAGCAACAGTGCATGGATGAACTTAATTCAATTTTCGGCGATGAAGCTCCATCAAGGACCAGTGTTTATCGATGGTATGGTGAATTCAACCGTGGTCATAGTTCACTCCAAGACGAATTTCATGAAGGTCGTCCAAAATCAGTTGTTGTTCCGAAAACCATTGATGCTGTGCGCGATCTGATATTGCAAGATCGTCATGTGACCTATCGTGAAATTGAGATAACCTTAGGCATTAGTGCCTAACATTCAATATTGCATAAACATTTGACTGTCAACAATATTTGTTCGCGTTGGATCCCACACAATTTGTCAATAGCTCAAAAAAAGCTCGTGTCGATTGGTCGAAAGAAATGCTCAAAAAATACGATCGCGGTGCTTCGAAACACGTCTATGATATCGTGACAGGTGATGAATCGTGGATTTACGCGTATGAGCCCGAAAGTAAACAGCAGTCGACTGTATGGGTGTTTCAAGATGAGCCAAATCCAACAAAAGTTGTTTGCGCACGAAGCACTTCCAAGCAAATGGTCGCCTGTTTTTTTCGGAAAAACTGGACATGTCGCAACCGTACTACTAGAACAATGCAGAATAGTCACTTCTGAGTGGTACACAACCATTTGTTTGCCAGTTGTCTTCCAAGAAATCAGGAAAACCAACCGCCGAAGACGGATCACTCTTCACCACGACAATGTGAGCTCTCACACATCGGCTCAAACAACTGCATTTTTGAGTACCCAAAACATCGATTTGATAAGTCATCCGCCGTATAGTCCTGACTTGGCACCGAATGACTTTTTTTATTCCCGTACGTAAAAAACAAACAGAGAGGTCAACGTTTTTCGACACCTGAAGAAGCGGTTGCTGCATTCAGAAGGCATGTTTTGGAGATACCCCAATCAGAGTGGCAAAAGTGTTTCGACAATTGGTTCAAACGCATGCAAAAGTGTATAGATCTTCATGGGGAATATTTTGAAAAACAATAAAGTGATTTTCGATGATTAATATTTGTTTTTGTTCTTTAATCCCGAAACATAAAAGGCAACCTCGTACATTAATATAAGAAGTTCAAATAAAAGTATGTCTCTTACCTCACAAAATTGGCTATGACTCATTCGCTTACCTTATAATGTATCAATTAGTAGAAGTTTATACATTTTGATCTGAGAACCTACACATAATCTGAATTTTTCTAGTTGACATCATTCGTTTAGGAGTTTACACACTTCTCAAGATACGACCCTCAACGTTACTTTTAACGAATAACTGATTAACTGACATTCGTTAATTGATATTGTTACTTTGGTGACGCTTTCATTAAGTTGTAAACTATCGTGTGAACTTGTTGGTTTCATTTTTTTCTAGATTTCATTTTTTCAGTGGATAAAAAGTAATGCTACCACAGGACTACGTCTAAAAGATCAAAACTTCATCAGACATCAACAGAAACAGATACAGAATTAATAAATTTACTAGCTGGTGATGATTTGTAAGCATTGTCCTCGATTTACAAGAAGATAGTGATTTTTCTTATGACAGTAGCGACAATAATATGTCAAAAATGACAATAGAAAATACCCGATAATCGTTGAAAATAACCCCCAGAACTTTGCCAAATACTGTTGATTGGTATTTTAGTTCATTGAATATTCTACTATTTTTTGCGGAGATCTGTTAAAAATTGTAGTATTATTTATCAGTTAAAGATTCGAAATTAGCCTATGTTCCTTTTTAGGTTAGCTTCGTTTTTTAGGTTATGTTTGTTTTTAGGTTATGTTCATTTTAAATCAAGTTTAGTTCTCGAATTTTTTATTTGGCCACTAATTGTCATGATTGCATAGATATTGCATTGTTATCCAGTTCCAAGCCATGGTTCAAGTTTCAAGTCTCTAGCTCATCGAGAAGTTGGTTTAAAATCGATTGCAACATTTGTAGAACTGTCAGACACACATCAATGTCAAACGTCGATTGAGACTAGTTTTTAATCACAGACAAGAAAGTGAGTTAATAAAAAAACGTGTAATTTTTTCCTCAACTCGAAAACTAAATTTTTTTTATTAAACTTATTTTTTGTAATAAATATAGTGTCAAACTTTGTCGGTGAAATTCGCGAACACCATGGTGCCATCTAACGGTGAAGAAAAAAAATTAAAATGTTTGCACCTGCCAATATGTCAGCCATGGTATAATTTAACATTATGTTTCCATTTTTTTAAATCACTCCCTGTAGATATTGCACCGTCCCACTACTCACTGGACACACTCTAAACTATCACAGTATATTGTTGTAGTTTAACTGGAACCATTATATGTCATCTTCATTACAAGAGTCATAAGATATACTTTGTATCATTCAAATATATCCCAGTTTAAAAGCTTCATAAAACTAAAATCCACAACTGTTGCTGCTCTAAAGAGATCGCCTTAAAAATTTAGATGAGAAATTATGATTCTGTGCAAAGTACATTTGGGAAAGTGGAGGCATACAACGCACTATAAAACCAATCATTTCCTTAAATAAGAAATTCAACTTCACTCTAACTTTTATAATATGCAAATAGAAATCCGGTAGCTGCAAGCAGAACAGACAGCACAAGTATACAGAGTTATTTCCATTTTCTTCTTGTTTTGTATTGTTTCATAATGCGCCACGCTTTTGTTTTGAATCAATGTTTGGTTTTCGTTTTACAGAAATTCCGCTGGATTCGGTATGTTCTCGACTACAAAGCAAAGTTTTCGCATTTTAAAGTTCAGTTTGCACATACTAGTGCATAATTTCCCGTACTCCGCGATATACGAAATGAAATGGCGTTCATAAAGGTGAATATTTGTATGTATACATATACAAATTAGATATCTGGTTGCTGCATCTAATATGAATATAAATTGCGGATTAGTGGTGACAGTTTCAATTAATTCATTAAACTCCTGTTTTCTTAGTAGAAGACAAATATTTCAATAATAAGAACCATAAAATACCTTCTTCAGTAGTTTGAAAAATAGTGCAAATAGTACAATCTCAGCAATCCGACCCTATAAAAATAATTGCGCATTATGGGGACTGCCGCCAGAAATGAAAACTTAAATCTGTGATATAAGAGTGTTTTTTTAGTTTTCAAATTGCAATATCAAAAATAAAATTTTTCTATTTTGTAAATTAAAATTATTATTTCTAGTTTTTATAGTTTTTATATTTGTATACGATCTAGTGTTTGATCTTGTCTATTTTAAGTAACTGCATATTAAAAAATCTGTCACACTATCTAAATTTAATATGTGCATAGCAAATTTCAAAATATTTTAAAATATATATTTTCAATGAACCGATTTTTCGTGATTATGTGAACACTTTAATTTGAAGTATTTCAATACTACCAATAATGAATTAATACAGTGTTCGTTAGATGAGTCTATATGCAAAATTAGAATTACTTAACTTTAAAAATTCAAATATATTAAAACAATTTTACCTTTATGTATCTTGATAACTATTAAACTTTTTAACGATTAAAATGCAACAGATATTAAAAATTGCACAATGTTTCAATAAATATTTGCTAACACCGGAACAGGTTTCGCATTACTGGATTATCGGCGGTTTTACCAGCAATCTGTTAAGCCGTTGTTATGCTAACAAGCTCCATGGAACACAAATATTCCGTCTAATCTGAATTCTCGTCCAAAGCTTCAATTAGAGGTGTGTTCAGAAAATCAACCTGCTCGTTCATGAACTTGAAAATGTCAATTACATTATGTATCTATCAACAAGTGCTTCAGAGGCAGCTTTCCACGCAACTAGTATAAATAAAGGAATAGTTCACTCAGCAACATGACAAGGATACATTAAACTTCGATCATAAAAAAAGAATGAAAAATCTTCAAGCTGTTATTAATTCTCCTTGAAACTCCATGTAATTTTAAGATATCTCCTTCTGGCTTCAATTAAAGTGAGTAAATGTTCAAAACATTTTTCGTCCATTCTTAAAAGCGTTCACAATGGCCCCACAATTGCCTTCTTGAAGTTTCTAGTTCATTTGATTTCAACTACCTTCTATATATATAATCTGTAATCTAGATCGTTTCTTTGTAACTGTCACCTGTACGAGATTCCAATCTTAAAGATAAACCAATTTTATAACAGAAAGAATAACCTCCAAAATTGACAGATCAAAAACGTTAATGAGTTGGTAGTAGAGTAGGTAAAATGTAATAAGTTACTAGCAAAGAGGTTAGTAGAGGCATCATATTGTAGGTTCGTCATTTTTGTCTTTATCGCCGTTGTATCGCTTATTTCGCACGGCGCATTTCAAATTGACGCCTGTCGGCCTACCAGATACAGGTAATTTTCGCTTACGGAGAGAACAGAAATAATAATGATCAAATTAAAATACAATTTAAACAATTATAGTATGCAATTTTTGGCATATTCAATTTAAATTCAGTGGCGCAGTACTAGAGCAATCGATTATTAGTTCCAAGAGCATCTTTTGGTAACGCAATACCGATATACGATAAGGAAAAATTTTTATTGTCCATGTAAAACGATAAGAATTGTCCCTTCCATAGTTTTCTATAGCCGCTGAACGTATTCCCCTACTTTGACGCAGCATGCTCGTATCTTCCAGTTCAGAAGTTAGAAAAAACACGTCGAGAGTTTTACAACAAACTGGAATATTGTTTAGCACAGTCTGGCCGCCTATTTGAACTCCTTATTTTGTGATGTTTAAAGAGTTATTATGTTATATTCTACATTAGAATTATTATTTATTTTGTTTAACAAATCTCGTTTATTTATTTTGGTTAATAAAGAATATCAGTTTTATTTTGCCTCAAACATTGATTAAATCAACGGACTTAAAGAACAAACAGCATGTGGTACGCAAATTTTAATAAAATTGTTGCCTGTCAGCAGTAATCTCATAACAAAACACATTAGAAGCTATAAAGTACTACTGAAATCTCCACCAGCACTGATCGCTGCGCTCTGCGTTGAATTGTTTCCACCGGTGTAGGAGAATACAAGGCGCCGCCCATCTATCCCACTTTTAGCTCTCACTGTTAAATCTCTCATTAACATTCTCCCTATGGACAGTGTTTGACTTTCCTGATGTGTATGTGGATTACCTATATGACAATTCCATCCATTTTTTCCCTATCTTTAGTCGTTTAGCGCGCCTAAAGAAATTTTCACTTCAAAAAACACGACTACCGCGGGATTGGTAGATTTTTTCGGATTATCTATTGAAAAATAGTTTAAAAATAAACACAGTTGCCAAATATTCAGTCGGCGTATGATGGTTTTTTTTATTGGAGACAACTTTTATTTGCCTGTCATGTGTTTGTTTATGAGTTTTGATGGGTCAAATATCTCAACAAGGACGGTCGAAATTGACGCCGGATTATTAGACGTTTCGATGTATTGAAGCGCCAGATTTGTGAGATTATACTTATTAGGAATGCTAATCGATTGGCTAAATTGGTTCGATATTATTTTTGCTATTTGCTAATTTTCCATTTTAGTCTCAAATCCAATATAGCTATGCTAGATAATTACGTAGTTCATGAATAAAACTAATTTTATGTTACGTAATCGTGTGGTAAACCAAAAATATATTATTCCTAAATATAAGCAATTTGTATGACAAATCGATAATTATTAAAGTCCCCATTAACAGAAAATACAATATTCGAAGTAATTCAGTTTACCAAATTTGCCCAATGCATCTCATTAAATTTTCATTTTTCATTTGAGTTAGCGCCATAAATAAATTGCATTACAAATTAAAAATTAAGTCCAGTTGTATTAAAATTTACAGACAGTCTTCGGCCCAGATTAATTTAGATTACTTATCTACGAAAATTGAATATTGTATTTTACAACTGCGGTTGGCGGGTCTTACACGCGATGGCTCTATATCGATTTTCCGAGGCATTTACCTATTAACATTCTCAGTAAATTTTAAAAATATTTTCGTGCCTTTTATTGCTCGAATCTGGCGCCCGCTTATATTAAAATTCCTTCCCTTTACAGCGTTATTAGGAAGCCATAATTAAAAAATAACAAAAGCTTTTAAGGCGCTATAACAATAAACGTATGGCATTGTACAACTGAACCGAGCAAAATAATGATATATAACTAGAAGAAAATGGACGCAGAATTTTAAATCTAAAAGTCCCTTAAATAACATATATAGCAGCATTACAGAGACTTTACCAAGATTTTGAATTTAGGTAATCGCTGATTTTCTATTATTTAAATGTAAACAAATTATCCGGAATATCGTCCGCAGCTACACAAGAATATTGTTTTATTTTTAGGGTTTCATACTTTAAAATGAAAAAAAAACAGAACCCTTATAATCTGACTCTTGTGTCCGTCCATCCGTCTGTCACAAAGAGCTTTTTCTCGAAAAGTGTGTAATGTAGAAATTTGGAATTTTGCACCGCATTAGTTCTCGATGACTCATGCAAACGCCGCTAGTCAACGATTAGAAGAAGAAAATATTTTATAATAAAAGGAGGGGTTAATCTGATCTCCAACAAATCAAACTTTAATTAATATATCGTGTGAGCTATCATTTGAAAGGGTGATAACGAAGGCTTCCACGGCCAGAGTCAGTGCAGGATATACTTCTTCCGGGATTGGATCGTGTCAAAGAACTACTAAAAGTGTTCGACGTTTCGCCCGCCATCGTAGGGGGCTTTTTCAAGAACACAGAAAAGAAACAATAAATAAAAAGAGAAATATAAGGAAATATGCAAAAATGAAAGAATGGAAAGGCCAATTTCAAAATAGGAAGCACGGTAACTCAGTATGTCCACTATACTAGAGGAAGAAGAGTTTCGTTAATAGGGTTAGTAGATATTGGGCCCTAGATTATCGGAAAACGGCAGGTTTTTTCTATATCGCAATAGTTAATGAGAAACAAAATATTTTACGGAAAAATAGGTCCTTGCATTTCAACAGATATAGTAACAATTGTTTTTTCAAAAGAAAAACTTGATTCAACTAAAGGGTAGAATAAAGATCAAATTTTTGTTTTATATTTTTCATTTAGGTGAATATTTTCGAAGTTAGCACTAGTTCACGCAACGCAGTAATCGCGGTTGAAATCAAACATTTCAGCGCGATCCGAGGTGACTTATTGCAAATTGCGAATGAATGCTTTTTATCTGAGACATGATCAACACAGTTATCAGTTCCATAATATTTGGATTGATTGTGTGTGTTTATAGCTGAAAATAGACATTTTTTTTATTTTTCAATTAAAACAACAAACTTTGGAAAAATTTCAAGTTTATACATAGTAAAAGTAAAAATGATTTAATTTAATCTATTGTCTGTTTACTGTAGTAACTGGTATGAAACCCCATTTGTGCGAGCCAGACTCGCTCTTGGCTGAATTTTAACATTGGAAATGTTTATGTTGAGATATGGGGTAAAGTTTCGGGTTTTCGTTCAAGCTTGAGAGAACAAGGTGTCGGTCGGTCGGACATAGTCGAATCGCCAGTCGAGCGCTCTCGGCGTCGAGAGGCCAGCATGAAACTATGGGAGAATGTTAAGTTTACAGTTCACCGCAGAGCACCATATTCGTTTAATCCAGTGACGTTTCATTCTATAAGGCTATCAGCTATGGATATTAAGAGTATGAAAAATAGCGAAAAGTGTAAGACATATTGAGAGCGTAAAAAACGTTTACGAGAGATTGAAAATAGAGAATCTAGTGAATTAAGTACGAAAACACCGCTAACAAAAACTGAACACAGTAGGCGGTATTGTGAGCATGTAAAGATGCGCAAAAGGTTCTGAAGTTTACACGGGCTACCCAAGTCAGCGGCCCTTAAGTGAGCGGTTATAATTCCATTATTATGCTGTAAACTCTTACCCTAAATCCAATTCACGTACTGTCTTGAATGACTCAGTAAACGAATGTGGTAAAATATCTGCACTTATAATTTTTAGGGCTCAAATAAATGTAAATTACTTTTACAATAAAGTTGACAAATTTTTGCTTGTAGATTAAATATATTTTAATATTTCATTGTTTTCGCTTTGTACTAAAATATATCTTTCAAGAGCCATGAGCATAGATGCCTTAATATTATTTTGATTTAAATTATTTCGTAGTCTATTTGGTTATACGAGTATATTTCAATTTAAAAAATAATCTTTCAGAAGAAATTTGGCTAATGGAAACTGTAAATTTAGAAAAGATAAACATTGCAGAAATAACCTTAAAAATAGAAAAAAGTCGAAAGAAAAATATTTGAATATTCAAGTTTTCACTCGAAATCTCAAGTCGAATACTTCGATATTAAGGTCGAAAATAAAAAAAAATAGCTAAGTAAGGCCACAATTTTGAATTCAGAAAAGTTGCGAGAAAAATAGTAAAAAAAATAGACAATTTTAGGAAAATATTCCAGGATTTCAAAAAATTCATAATGTTCTAAAATTTTAAAACATATGTCAACATTTTAAGGTTAAAGATAAAATTTTGCAACTGAAAAAAATTAAAATATTTCATTTAAAGTCAAGATTTTAAATAAATGACTTGTGTTCTTAAAAAAAAGAGCCTTGATTAAATTTAAAACCCTAAAAATAAAAAATTAAAGCTTTAACACTGGTTGAAACCTTTATTGTAAGAATAGAAAGTAAAGTTTGAATTTTGGGATTTTAAAATTTGAGGAAACCATGATTCATGATTTAATAAAAAAGAGGATTTTAAATTTCGAAAAAAAAGTTGACATTACAAAATTTCGATAAAAAATCTTGAGTTTTCGAGTTTATATATTTATAATTTTAAGAATTTTTTAGGGTAAAGTCACAATTTCGAAAATAAGTCAAAATCTTTAGAAATATTTAGAATTCATTATTTAACATAAAAATTTTAAACAAAACGTAAATATTTATTGACAGTTTAAGAAAAATAAATGACATTTTGAAAGGTGGGGGAATTTTATGAAAAAGTCATAATTTCAAAAAAATACTCTATATTTATTTTTTTAATGCAATATCTGGCGTTAGACTCGCAAGACTGATGTTCAAATTTTGAATCCGTTTGAAATCCGAAGTTTTAAGAAAAAACACAAGAATTGCAAGTTTAATGTAAAAATTTAAAAAATTGGAAATTGTGGAAGAAATTATTAAATTTCGGAAAAGCCCAAAATTTGTGTTTATAATTATTTTGAAAGCATAAGCGCATAATTTTGTAAAGAAGAGTAAAATAGATTTCTAGACTGTTTTCTTTAGGTTAGAAAATTTTAACCTCTCTGAATAAATAAGACGTCAAAATGACCCTTGACGGAAAAAATAATAAATAAGTAATCGAATGCCGGGTTCGCTATGTTCTCTTCTAAAAAACTTAGAGCACACTTGATGACTTTTTCATTTAAACACCCGATAAAATTTTAACTGACATAAATTGAAATTTACTAATTCAATCAGATTCACTCTGTCATCATTAAACGGCTCGAGATAATTAAATACCATATCTGTTGCTAATTTAAAGCCCTCATCGCTTTCCATTTTTGTTTTTAGATTCATTTAAGTGGTCAGTTCATTACAACAAGCGTATTTTTGATATTAGGAAATTTCATTATCTTTGCGATTCTGTGGAAGGAGATTCAAGTGACGTTATTGAATCATTGTCATTATCAGCTAATTATTATTATTAATTAATTATGCAATAGAGTTGCTGCAAGACCGCTTTAAAATAAAAGAACGGGTCACAGCCGTCCAAAACATTTTTTAATTTACAAGAACCACACAACCCGGTCTAAGACAACCAATTAACTGTAATAAAGGTTTTAGAGCTTTCGGCAAAAAAGGGAATTACTTTTATTTATTATTCCCATAAGAGCGAAAAAATTAAACGATCATGCAAAGCGAAAATGGCAATCAGTACAACCAGTACAGCTCTAGTTTTAATTAGAAATAGGTGCAGTAACTTTAAACAATGTCCAGCGTTGTTAAATCCAGAGTGTCAAGCGAACATCATTACTTCAGCATTAGTTAAAAAAATTGTAATTTTCTTTAAAAGAGTTTGAATTAATGTACCATATGAATCAAATCACATCTAAACGAATTCACGTGTAATCTGGAATATGATAGACAAAATCACAGAACCCCAATTTTTAAGATTGATAAATTTGCCATTCAACTGCCCTCTACTGTTTTTTTCGATGATCCTGATTTCAATGCGAAATAATCTAAATAGATGTATTAACTAAAACAAGTTTATTTTGGGAGTAATTAGAAATTCCATTGAAATCAGAAAACATTAACTTTATTTTCAAGAAATCAAATTGGGTTGAATGCAGCTGGTCATTTAAAAGTCCATTCAAAAAAACAAAAGTATGACATGCAATTCAAAGACCATAAATTCTTGTCTGGAAGAACAATTAGTTGACTGGGGCAATAAATTTTAGGATCAAGAGGAAACTGAAAACAAAATACTTTTATCCCAAGAAGAAAAGGCCACGAATAACACTTTCAAGACAATTACTACTTACGAGCACCCTGTGGTCTATTCCTTGTAACGTTGCCTTTCAAAAAGGAAAGAAGGCACATTCAGTATCAATAACATGATTTTTAAACTTGGAAAAAATAGGGATGACAGAATATCTAAGAACCACTTGTCGGAATGACAAATTTCTGAAATGTACTACTTATCCAACCAGGGGGTGTGGTGTAAGACACATCTGCAAACACTTTCAACACAGTCAGCCTTAACGACATTTTAATTAGTCAAAAAAAAAAAATAAAAACTAAACGTAATACGTATTGTTGTAAATCAATACATATTTTATGTAATTATTATTATTTACTACTTTGAAGATACATAGATAATTGTCGTGGGGAATTTCAAGGAGTGTCGGATAACACAAGGGTCGACGTCACTAAGATTCTAGCCTTTAAACTAAATAAATAAAGGTTTCATATTTTAACACGATCGGTAAAGAGGTTATGAAATAGTAATTAAATTATTTTTTATAACAACGTTGAAAGTTGCAATTCAAAAAGTAAACATTTTTTATTATTTTTTTTTTCGTAATTCATATTTATTTATCATTCCGAATCAACTGCCAAGCGTTGTCTTTGACATTTGTAAATACCCTGTATAACCTTGTATGTTAAATAAAGTGTTAATTATGTTCCTATTTGGTCATTTCCAATGTCTCCGTCGGTTGCAAGGATTGCGAAATCTGTGAATTTTTTTATCGATAAACTAATTGATAGGAAAAAATCTCTCCTATCCTGCCCGGAGCCTATTGGTTTTGCTTCTCCTGTCTTATTAACAGTTATGAAAATTTGTCGATAACAATTATTGATATTTTGTTCATCAAAAAGTGATTGATCAGAAAACTGCCTTGTCATCAGGAGAGTATAACAATGAATACTATCCTCCCTAAATAACTTGTTAGATCGCCATATTTAAGAAAATTGCAAAACCACGGCAATAAATATATACCGAGGGACATATTTCATCATATTTCTACCGAGTGTAACTGACATCCCTGCACTTCCACAGTAGCCACTCATATGTTTTTTTAAGTAGCATACTCCACGTTTTCCTAGCATTTTGGATTCCACTTGACGAATAGATACATAATACATAAACACGTATGTAAAACAGAATTCAACAGGATTCATGCAAACATTTATGGAAATATAATTTATGTGTCTGTGGCTCACAAAAAAAAAGAGTCGTCTACATTGAAGCTATGCAAGTAGGCTAACTGTTTTTGAGAGGCATAGGCTAGAAATAACTATAATGACGGAAATGTCTCCGAAGATTTATTTACCTTTAGATATGATAAGGCACATTTAAACGTGAGCATCTGGAGGGATATATGAAGAAGAGCTCCGATGATGGAGTGGCCATCCAGGTCCCCTGACCTCCCTGGAATTCTTTCTGTTATTCTGTCATTTAAAAACAATTAAAAAAAGTAGAGGTAAGTTATGAAACAGAATTATTGATGAATACATACTACTTACTGAAGCTGATGCAATGTTTCATTCATTCGATTAATCCTTGCTTATTTGAAATTTAAATGATTGTAGCTCCAAAAATATTTACTCTAGATCCCAAGTATTATACATTTCTGAAATCTACTCATCAAGAAGAGTTCAAAATTCTAAGAAAATATAGGGCGCCCTATTCAAAATAAAATATAGCATGGGTTGATCTGGGGGCGAAGGAATGACAGTTACCCTCAGTGTAAATATAACGAAATATATCTCCCTGTACATATTTATTGACATGTTTTTATGTTTTTTTTTCTAACAACAACGATCTTAAAAGTATTTTAAGGTGAATAGATTTTATTCAAACGCCCTGTATACAGGGTGCGTAGATAGTAAGGCAACCAAATCGGATTAGGTAGAGACGGTTTGACATTTGAATTCGCGGTTAAACTAAACATAAATTCCCACATTTTCACATAAGTTTAATTTGTTTTGTACGAATATTGATTTAGAAATACAATACGATATATAACACTCTTGTTTATTTTAAAAGAACGAGGAAAAGTATTAAACGTTATAAATTAGAGAGCAACATTATCTCGCCATTAGTCCAATGACGTTAAAATAACCAGGCAAATATTCTTTCGTTTTATTCTAGTACCTACATTATCACTTGTTCCATTGAAACGAAAAGAAATGGTGAAGACAGAAACTGTGTTCATATATTAAAATGCGCTCTGAATTGAGATCTTTCTTGTGACCCTCAGGCGAAGTAAACCAGATTGTTTTAGTCTTTAGAAGCTCGAAGATATAAAAGCTTTTCAGCAGATCTCATATCTGTAACATCGGGTTTCGCTTTAATAAGAGAGCTGTTTTAACCAACTGCTTATTCCCTGGTGTTACATTATAAATTAAATTCTGGATAATGAACATCCTTGCTGGAAAACGTATCCAGGGCAAATTTTAATTGGAAAATATATGCAGCGCAAAATAGCAAAGTACGAGAAATAATTGTTTCCCGACACCTGATTTGCTTGTGTTTCTTCTGTCAACCCAATATGACGGTGTTATAAAACAACGTGCTCTTATGACTCCACTAACAAATTTACATGATATTACGAGTTTTTAGACATGATAAAACCGCAATTTATCATTGACGGCATATTTAACAGTGCTACCATGTCCTCAGCAGCTGAATGCTTGAAAGGACTAAATTTTACGGGATATGTAAATTTCAACGAGCTTAAAGCTTAAAACTCTAAAATGCATTTACCACATATTCCAGCTTGATGCAGTTATG
Organism: Dastarcus helophoroides; assembly: GCA_028583605.1. Classification (NCBI taxonomy): domain Eukaryota; kingdom Metazoa; phylum Arthropoda; class Insecta; order Coleoptera; family Bothrideridae; genus Dastarcus; species Dastarcus helophoroides. The sequence goes on from CM053326.1 coordinate 9,746,461, forward strand.
CGGATTGTATATAAACTTCTTTATAGCGACTTAAATTTTCCTTGTTTAGGTTATGAAACCTAACAAAAAATTAAACCACTAAAATAATGACTAGAATATAAATGCGAAAAATACCAACGTTAGTTGTTTTATTAAATACTAGCAGCTGCAGCAACTTAGGCAGGGAGATAGGTAATCATGTCTTTTGTTGAAATCTAAAAAGTCATAAGTTATCCTTACGGATTATATAAGAAGGGTAATGGACTCGTGTAAAAAACGGTGTCTTCTCACAATATTAGAAGTGATGAAATTCTGCTACCAATAAGGAGGGAAGTAAATAAATATGGCCACTAGATAACGGTTGAAAGATAACAAAATTTTCCGATTTCGTTTAATGTCATAAAATAAAAAGATGTCGAAGAATTTTAACATTGTTTCAGATGGTTTATTTGTAGTCTTTCAATAAATTAAATGAGCTGCACATGCTATCAAAATATCTTGCGGCGTTAATTGATCAAAGCTTGCGTGCTCCATGCATGACCACTGACAAATGATTTTCAACGGGAGAAAAAAAAAAGAAATGGTCGCAGCTACTCCACTTTCTAGACGCGTTTTGATCAAATTTTTATACATGGCCAATGTAGGGAGTGCAATATCCTTCTATAATTCTTGATTATCTTAAATGTATTTTTTGTTATTACGTAAAGACAATAACGTCCTGGCATGAAATCAGAATGGAATGTAAGGGTCTTGGTGCGAATATACAGCCTCCCACGACCAAATGCCATCCTCTCCTTCACGCTGGTACACCCTGATTATACTAACGAGGCTCTGGCAACCGAGTATAGACGGAATAACCTAACGAACAGGGTCGGAGGCAATGTCGGCCCAACATCCGGTTAAAAACATCGACTCGGGCGCAGTAGGGTAATCACCTGTTCCTCTTAAATTAGCGATTCTTGAAACCGATATGAAAAGAAACCGGACGGACCCTATAATGTCGACCATAGGCATGAAAACACGGACACGAATAGGATGCTGGAATATTGGAACAATGTCTGAAAGCAGTTTTTGAGAAACAAATAAAGATTGATTGATTGACCTCCTAAAAAAAATGTTAGAAAGCTTACACCTCGCTCAAGTGACTAACGAAATGCGAAATGATAAACTAGATATACTGAGACTCAATGAGATCTGATGCAATGGTAGTGGAGAACACACGAAGATTACAGGAGAACTTCTACTCTACTCTGAACGCCCACAAAATGACAGACATAACAGTGGCGTGGGCATACTATTAAGCAAGCGAACTAGAAAAAGCCTCTTAGAATGGAACCCGGAAAAAGCCAGAATAATCACGGCTCGGTTCGTGACGGCTCTAAGGAAACTCTTAATAGTTCAATGTTATGCCCCTACGGATACAAGCCCCGATGAAGACAAAGAAACTTTTTACGAGATGCTGTCCTCTACTTTAAGTAAAATAAGAAAATCCGACATAGTAATGATTATCGGCAACCTTAACGCCAAAGTCGGAATAGACAACACCAACCTTGCAAGCGTTCATGGGAAAAGAGGGAATAGGAACACGTAACAATAATGGCAAAAGACTAATAGAGCTATGTCTGACACATCAATTAGTAATTGGAGGTACATTTTTTCCACACAAGGATATACACAAGATTGCATGGACGTCACCTGATAATTGTACCCGTGACCAGACAGACCATGTCATGATAAACAGAAAATGGAAAAAATCCCTCCTTGACGTGCAATGTTATCGAGGTGCGGCTATTGCAAGCAACCATAACCTAGTAGTTGCCATAATAAAATTAAAATTTAGATCATCTGACGTAAGAAATAGTTCCCAAATGATAAAATATAATGTTGAGAAACTGGACAACAAGGAAACCTGCAAGCGGGTTGAACAAGAAATATTAATGAACTCAAGACAGCAGGAGGAACAATCGGAGCCTAACCCAACTAATGAATGGCAAAGAGTCAAAAGCTGTCTCCGTACGCTAAGTAAAGATATTTTAGGAAGAAGACGGGAAAAAAGGATCTCTGATGACGCCTGGGAAAAATTTATCAAAGGAAATATATGCAAACCGGAACAGAACCACAAATACAGCAGCTTAAATAACAGTATAAAGAAGTGAATAAAGAAATCAAGAAAGGTGCTAGACGTGCATGGGCTGAAAACCTTGGAAAAAAAGCTGACATGAAAAACTGTAAAGAACTATATCGTATTACAAAATGTCTTGCAAACAGAAGGTTCAGGGAAGGTTCATCAATTGAGGCAAGCAATGGAACTAAACTTACTGATCCCACTGAGCCACTTTCCAGATGGACAGAATATTTTGCCGAATGTCTTAATGCCCAACTACCAGCAGATGGAGAAGAAATAGAACGAGAACCAGCTGAAGCACAGCGTCGCCTTAGGATAAATGTAAATGTTCCTACCGAGGCAGAAATAAAGCGAGCAATATCCCAACTGAAATCCGGTAAAGCTGCAGGACTTGACAACATATCTCCCGAAATGTTCAGGTGTCATAGCCAACCGCATAACTACAATCATAAAAACTGTACGTATATCGGAACAACTTTCAGAAGAATGGAAAGAGGGGCTAATAATTAAACTGCCAAAAAAGGGTGACTTGAGCGAGTGTCGTAATGGCGAGGAATCACGCTCTTAAACACCATTAACAAACTTACCGCCATCATAATACACGAATGTCTTTCAGAAGCAGTAGAACCAACTCTCAGACAAGGGGAAGCTGGATTCAGTCCCAATAGGTCATGCGTTGACCAGATCAACACTGTGCGCATAATTATTGAACAGTCACAGGAATTTAAATCCCCACTATATTTACGGTTTACAGATTTTGAGAAAGCTTTTGATAGACTAAAGCATACGGCTATCTGGTGTGCTCTTCAAGAGAAGGGTGTACCAATCAAAATAATTAACATCATCAAAGCCCTCTCGAGCTAACTGTCATGTAATACATAAAGGAAAAGAAGGAGAGAAGATACCAGTCACGCGCGGGGTAAAACAAGGCTCCATACTATCTCCAATATTATTTAACATCGTACTCGATTCCGTTCTTTTGAAAGCAAGCACGGTAGAGAGAGGAATAAGATTGGAACTTACAACACGCCTAGAGGATCTAGATTATGAGGACGATACCTATTTACTATCCCACACTTTCAGCGACATGGCAGAAAAACTGGATGCCCTGAAAAGAGAAGCAGAGAAAGTGGGTCTGAAAATCAATACAAACAAAACCAAAGAAATTCGGTTGAATACGGCCAATGAAGCAAACCTACACATTAACAACAATCTGATAGAAAAAGTAGATGACTTTTTATACCTTGAAAGCATAGTCAATCACACGGGTGGCAAAGACAGAGATGTGGACGAGCGAATTATAAAAGCACGTAGAGCGTTTGAATCATTGAATCCAATTTGGCGTCCTAGAACTTATAAATACTCAACCAAAATTCGCATACTTAATACAAACGTAAAATCAGTGCTAATTAACGGGTGTGAAACTTGGAAGACCACTAAGTTAGTAACCAACAAGCTGCAAGTATTTGTCAACAAGTGCCTACGCAAGATAATACGTATTTGGTGGCCTAATACAATTACAAATGAAGAACTTTGGAGCAGAACTAAGCAGGAAATAATTGACTTACAAGGAAAGGTAGCGAAGTGTCCGGCGCCGATTTTGCTAGTTTTTGGATATGTTTTAAAGGACCAAAATCTAAGAGACACGTATTTTTTTTTATCGGCTGATAAACGGTTTTAAGGGTAGTTTTACCCTCTCAAAGTTCAGGCAAAAAATGCAGATTTTGCTGTTTCTCGAATACCACAAATGATATTCGAGTCGTTTTTTTTCCAAAAGTTTGGATTTGACGAAAAATAAAAAAAAATTTTTGTTTAAATTTTCCCACCCCCCTCACGGGGGCAAACTACCCCATTTAGAAGTTTTTTAATCATAAAAATGGTAATAACGTCAGCAAAATTCTGAAAAAAATATATGTTATTTTATACACCAAAACTAATTTTACCTGTTTTTGGATTTTGTCGAAAAAAATTTTTTTGGGGGGTAAACACCACTTACACGAATACGTATATGATAGGATGTATTTTTATGATTTTTGTTTTATCTTTTTTCTGAAGCGAAGTATTTCGACGAGAAACTAAAAAAATAATTTTTTAAGATTCTTTCGGTGACCCCTTCGGTGAGCTACCTACTTAAAAAACTGGAAAATTCGAGATTATTATGATCCCTCTACTATCTATATACAGCAAAAGAAAAGTTTACCAAATTTTTTTAACCCCACCCCTCTTGGTAGGGGTAAATTACCCTTATGAAATTTTTAATTATCAAGAAAATAGTCATTATAACAGCTAAATTTTAAAAAATAAATGTTATTTTATACATCAAAATTAATTCTACTTTTATTTGGGTTTTGGCGAAGGAAAATAATTTAGGGGTAAACACCCTTTAGGTCAAACACGTATATAATAGAATGTATTTCTATGATTTTTAATTCGTTTTTTATCTGAAACGAAGTATTTCAACGAGGAATTATAAAACTAATTTTTTTGAACTTTTCCAGTCACCTCTCTTCCTCTCTTTAAAGGACTTTAAAAAGTAACTTTATAAAAACTAAATGTTAAGAATATAGTCAAAATTTCTGGAAATTTAGGTTCTAAAATGTCAAAATGTTCAAAACAAAATTCATTGTTAAAAAAAAGGCGAAATCTCTCACATTTTCAGAAAAACTTCGAAATCGAGAAAAAATTCGAAATTTTTCAGAGAAAATTTCTTTTAAGAATAAAAATCGAATTTTGCTAATGAAATCGAAATGAAAAAAATATGAATTTCAAAAACTAGTCGAAATTCCGAGAACAGAGACAAATTTCGAGAAACAAAATAGAATTTTCGCACAAAAATTTAAAAAGCTGATTTTTCGGAATAAAGTCGAAATTAAAAATAAGGCATATTTTGAAAAAAAAGATTTTCGCGAAAAACAGAAAATTTTGAGAAAGCATTTGGGGCTGAATGTAAAATTTTGAGAAATAGTCATATTTTGAGAATATTTCGAGAAAGAAAATTAAAACAATTTCTAATTTCAAGCTAAAACTCGAAATTTTGAGAAGAAAGTCAAAAGATTGAAGTTAAACTCGAAATTTCGAGGTGAAAGGCCCTTGACAATGTTTGTGTTTAAGACGAACATTTTGAGGGAACATTAAAACGTCTTCAGTTTTAATTACGAGCGAAGAAGTCGAAATATCGAGAAAAAAATCAGAGAATTGAAATTAAATTATCTTACCAGAGGGTGAGTCATCTACTTAAAAAATCGGAAAATTCGAGATCATTACGATCCTTTTTTATACACCGAAAAAAATTCTAAATTTTTGCACCTTCGCAAGGGTATAAACTACTCCTTTCTGAGGTTTTTAAGTATTCAAAAAATTGTCATTATAACAGTAAAATTTTGAAAAAAAAACACTATATTTTATAACCAAAACTTATTTTATTGAATTTTTTTGGGGTTTGTCGAAGAAAAATTTTTGGGGGTAAACACCCTATAGAGCAAATATGTGTATAAAATATCTATATAAAAACTGCGGTCAGTTGTCTGAACTTTATAAAAATTTAGAAGTTTTGTATATTAGATATACCTACACAAGAAATATGGGAATTTACCAAAACATTTAAGTGCATATTATTATGGCGGTAAAGATATTCATTTCTTTTTTCCTGGAACGAAATATTTCAACAAGAAACAATAAAAATATTTTTTCCGAATTTTTCCAGCCACACCTCGCGTCCTATTTTTATCAGAAGGATAAGTCACCTGGGCTGGGAAATGCAAAAATTTAAAACCTTTCTAAGCTCTGTTTTGTGGTATCTAGAGAGACAGCAATGATCTTGAATTTCCACTTTTTCAAGTAGATAGCTAACTGGCTCATTCTACTGGTATGCCAACACGAAGGGTGGCAACGGTAGAACCAAAATTTAAAAATAATATTTTTCTACCTTCTTTAAAATACTTCGTTTCGAAAATAACGAGCCGAAAATTATACAAATATATCTCCTATTGTATATAAATATTTGCGTTAAGGGTGTTCACCTCCAAAATATTTTCCTTCACCCAAACCCAAATACAGGTAAAATTAGTTTTGATGTATAAAATAACATTTATTTTTCAAAATTGACCTGTTATAATGACTATTTCCTTGTTAATTAAAAATTTCATAAGGGGGTAATTTACCCCTATCAGGAGGGATGGGGGTAAAAAAATTTGGTAAACTTATTTCGGTGTATATAGATAGTAGATGGATCATAATTATCTCGAATTTTCCGGTTTTTTAAGTAGATAGCTCAGCCTCCTATAAGGGAAGGGTGGAGGGTGGGGATGAGGGGTCGCCGAAAAAAATCTTAAAAAATTATTTTATTAGTTTCTCGTCAAAATACGTCGCTTCAGAAAAAAAATAAAACAAAAATCATAAAAATACATCCTATCATATACGTATTCGTGTAAGTGGTGTTTACCCCCCAAAAAATTTTTTTTCGACAAAATCCAAAAACAGGTAAAATTAGTTTTGGTGTATAAAATAATATACATTTTTTTCAAAATTTTGCTGTCGTAATTACCATTTTTATGATTAAAAAACTTCTAAATGGGGTAGTTTGCCCCCATGAGGGGGGTGGGAAAATTTTGAAACATTTTTTTTCTTATATTTCTGGCCGAAACAAAACTTTTGAAAAAAGAAACGACTCCAATATCATTTTTGGTATGTGAGAAACAGCAAAATCTGCATTTTTTGCCCCAACTTTGAGGGGGTAAAACTACCCTTAAAACCGTTTATCAGCCGATAAAAAAAAATACGTGTCTCTTAGATTTTGATCCTTTAAAACATATCCAAAAATTAGCAAAATTGGCGCCGGACACTTCGCGACCTTTCCTTGTTAGAGATAAGGCGAAAAGTGAGAATGGTTGGGACATATAATCCGCAACCGAAACAGTATTGCCCGTAAAGCCCTGGAATGGAACTCACAAGGCAGCCGAGGAAGAGGAAGTCCAAAAATGACTTGGAAAAGGACGGCAATAGACGAGGCCAAAAGAATGAATAAAACTTAGGGCCAAATGAAACAAATAGCCCATAATCGGACCAGATGGCGAACTTTCGTAGAGGCCCTTATTCCAACTAAGGAATCTCGAGAATCTCTCTCTCTATATATATATATATATATATATATATATATATATATATATATATATATATATATATATGTATATATATATATATATATCATATGTATTTATATGTCTTTTTTGGACTTCCTCTTCCTCGGCTGCCTTGTGGGTTTCATTCCATATGAAATCAGAATACTATCTTCCGTGTTACAACCAGACTGCTATTAATGGTCCTTAAAGGACGTAGCGTGGGAGTTGCGGTCGTGGTATTTGCTTTCAAGAGTATTTTTGTGGGACTTGCAGTCACTATTAGTTTGGTGGTGGGCCTAGCGGTTAACATCATTATACATGCAGGTGTAATGATATAAAGCTAATTAACCTCCATTTTTTTTAGTGAAATGGATTGGTCCTTGGTTATTTCCAAAATTGAAAAACAAATCTTATACCCTTATTGGTTTCAGGGGACAAGATTTGTATTTCAATTTAACCTCCAATAAATAATTATATGTAAAGCAAAGGAAAGAGCTCGGGAAGAAGATACAGCGATTGCTAAAATATACAACGAAGAAATAGAGACATTCCTAACTGAGGGGGTACGACTTTGTGAGTGATGTGACCCTTTATGAGAAGGCTAAAATGTCTATGTATCAAGCCAGAAGAGAAGACTAAGGTAATATGCAGGATCCAAAAGACACCATCGGGATTGCTTTTACGGAAGAAATACTTTACTTGAAGGATGGAACAAGCTTTATGTTATCAAAGTTAGAAGAGAAATATACGCTTTCTTTTGGTTTTTTGCAATTTCAAAGCAAAAGATGCTATTTTTTATGGATGGGATTTTTAGAATCTGTTCGAAACATTATAATCAGCTATACACCATCCACATCGAATCTGGAAGCTCATCGACTAAAGTCAAAGTTATTTCAGTAATTTTTGCACTTCTCTGCAAATAACTTATGCAATATATATCAAACTATTCCAAATAATTAAGGATACGACATGCTGGAATCCGGACACCGTATTAGTAGATTTCGAGCAAGCTGTCATAAGGATGTAATTTCCACTACAACCAGACTTTATAGCGAAAAATTCAAGAATTGGGATTAGTTCAAAGCTATAAGGAAGATAATACAATAGGAAAACATCTACGCATGTGTGCAGCATAAGTATATATACCTGTTGCCAATATTGATGAAGGTTGGATAGCAATTCAAGAAAGCACACCAATTGACGACAAACTCACATGACTATGATTATTTTGGTGAGAAGCGGCCAGAAAATCTGACAATCCCACAAGAAGAATGAAGCTGCTCCGAAAATTTATACATGACAAACAATTATTGTCAATAAACCACATCGAAATTTATACACATTAATCAAAATATTAAAAGCAGAAGCCAACCCCAGTTTATTTTTAATGAAACGATGTGATCTACAGTTACAAGCAAAACAATGTCGTAATTAAAAGACATAAAAAATTTCTACAGCTATATGTAAATTTGAATTTAAAAAAAAAACTGAAAATGTTATTTCTTTATAAATACTTGTAAATAGCATAGTTGTGAAGGAAAGTATGCACCTATATTTGTTTTAAATTTTACTAATAGATACATGTAAATAACAACCATGAAACTATATCATTATACCTGCACGTACAATAAGGTGACCGCAAGTGCCACAGTAAAAATAAGTGTGACTGCATGTCCCACTGCATGTCATCAAAAATCCACTTGACCGCAAATCCCAGGACTGCAACTTCTTCGAAACTTTTAAAGGAAGGGTTTTTGATACAAAAGCAATTAATCTTTTTTGCCCTTTGCCACTTTATCAGTATTAACTTTTTTAGAAAACAACCAACTTAAATAATTGAAAAACATTGACAACTCTTTGAAAAACATAAAATTCTGAAATCACTCATATATTATGGTTCTCATCAAGAAAGTGCAGTTCTATGTCATAAGCTTCTACACTTATCATATGCAAATTACACAGTTTACAAATTGTAACAGGATGATGGTACACCCTTATTTTTTCTTTATTTATGAAGATAAAATCTTCATTCCTGCTGCACTTCTTATTCCCATAAAATGTCAATTTTTGTCGTAGAAGTAACATTCCTACTAGTTATTGTCACTTTTACTAAAACTGATACCAACTTTCGATTATTAAATGGAACATCCTGTATATTATTATAATTTTGGAATCTACAGAATCTTCTGAATACAATACAAACTGAATTTTAAAGAATCCAAAAATATTTCGCTTCCATTATATTTTTCGACTTAGAAAGCTATGACTACATTAATGCTACAAAGCGCATTTCACACTTATATCGTGTGATATAGAATTAACAAAAAAGGTCTTTATGTCATAACTTTTTTTTCTTAAATGGCACCTTAATGGTACTGTGGTACTACGAAAAAATAAAATTAACGGCGTGTCTACCCATATTTTCACTTTTGCTGTGAAATCAATAGAACTAAAGTTACAGCCAAAAGTGTGCAAAATATTCGGTTTACTTCATTTTAAGATTTACTCCATAAGAATATAAGATACCTGTGAAAAAGAAATGACACAAATTAACGCTTCCTAAGTTCTCCTAATTTATTTTATGCGACGTTGGTGTGATCGGTTAGAATTAATTAGTACTATTCATGAGCTTCTACACTGACAGATAAAATGGATTAAAAAAATTATCAGTTCTTCAAAAAACACTCTTTTTATGCCTTGTATTCAGAAAATTGTGTAATATCCAAAAATATAATAATATACAGATGTTATCAAAAATCAAAATTTGGTATCAGTTTTGGCAAAACTAACAGCAGTAGGAATGTTATTTTTATATTAAAAATTGACGTCTTATAAATGTGTTAAGTGTAGCAAGTTTGAATATCCTATCTCACAAATAAAGAAAAAATATAGGATGTACCATAAGCCTGTTACACCCGATATGTACAAGTCTCCTAATTAAAACCAGCGAACCATTCGTGCGCTCTTGAAGTTCAAAATTGTGGTCTTGATTTTTGTTTTTGTTCCTGAAGACGTCTCCTCAATTAATGGACGTAACGTCAAAGTTCTCCGATATGATTCAGGAAAACTTTCATCACATAATTCCTTTCTTTTTTAAAACGCTTTACAGCGAATACGATAAGCTAAGTAAAACTAATTATCTGCAAAATTTGAGAACTTTACTTGCTAAAATAGACGTTTAAACGATAGAGGTTTTTACTCCGGTTAGTTCTTGCATATTACAAAGTTTTATAACAACACCCCAACATATAAACTTTAACATGTTTTGTGCAGCAAAAAAATCGTTAAATTTGCAGCATTAGCAGCATGCTGAAATTATGGGAAAAGCTGAAAACGTAATTAAAACGGGTTTAAAAGCGCTTTTACTAAGAAAATAAAAGTACACCACAGGCGCTCGCTGAAAGTCCAACTATCCGGCATTAGCCAGGTATTTTGGGTTACTGAAATGAGATATTGTAGCTGGCGCCCTAATTAATTAGATATAATAATTTCCCTGTTGTACAAGCATGTAAAATATGAATGGTCGGACCAGCCGTTGGCGCTAAACGTAATTTATGGGGCAAAGCGCCCTCTTCTAATAACTAATGGCAACTGTGGACCGAACAGAAGAGCCGCGAATTAGTCCCGCAGTATGCAATGGAAATTAAATATTGACCTACGCATTAACCAGAAATCTCTTTCGGGGCTTTCGTTTGCGGCTATCCCTTCGAAATGGCAGTTGTATTACATTTGCGACCACTTGCCTTCGTCGCAAATGACTCTCTGTAAATCAGCTAGTCTTCTTTTGCAATAGTCTTTAATTACTAACAAATAATACTTTGAAAGACACTTTAATTCCAGATTCCTTACTTCAAGGACAAAATAAATTACCAGTTGAACCGGAAACATTTCAAAATTTGTATGTAGTACCTACTAAATTATTCAGCAAGAAATAAACTTAAAGCAAATAACTTGGAAGGATCAAACTACACAGTAACGTAATACAAAAGAGCGCTAATGAATATGTTATTTAACATGATGAAAGTCATGACCTTATATGACCTTTGAGGTTCAGTTGTTACACTCAAATTCTCGTTTAAGGGTAATATCCCTTCTCAATGTTAAAGAGCTCATCAATCGATACGACTTGGATAGGTAACAATTTTAGACGATACTTTCTGAATATTGGTCCTTACAAACTTACAGCGTTGAGTTTAAAAAAAAGTCTTCATAAAAAATCTCGACTTTTTCAAATTTTTGAATTTAAAAACTTCGATCCTTTTTGCCTGTTCAATTTTTGTTAGAAATGTCGAAATTTTGAGAAATTCAATTTTTTTTCAAAAATTTTTCGAAATATTCGCCATCTGCAAAAAAAGGAAAAAAGTTAAAAATATCACTTTTTTTTATTAATTATGACGTATTTAAAGCTTTCAACTTTTTCCTGAAAATGTTGCCTTTATTGAAAATTTAGATTCTTTGAAAAATTCAAGTTTTATAAAAGTTTTAAAATTTTTTGAAAATGTTTTCTCTTTTTCATTTTTGGATCCTTATTGACTCGTTTTGAAGTAGCTTATTTCTAATTTTTTAGGGAAATTTCAATTTTTTAAAAATTTAGACATTTTTCAGTGTTTTTTTTGGGTTTTCAGCAATTTTTATTTTTTTGAAAATTTTGACCAAATCATCTTTTAATAATTTTGCCCCTTTTTGAATATTTCGACCTTTTTGAAACTTTTTCTTTTGGAAAATTTCAAGAACTGCAAAATTTTCACTTTTATCCAAAATTGCCATCATTCATTCACTGATAATTTCAATTTTTTTCCATTGTTTTTTTACACCTTTTCTGACTTTATTGACAATCTCATCACTTTTGCAAATTTTAATGTTTTGAAAATTTCTACCCCAAATTTCTACTTTTTTGAAAATCTTTAAAATTCCTTTTTTCTTAATATTGTACATTATTGAAAAATTTAACTTTTTAAAATCCCGATATTTTGTGAAAATGTAGACTTTTTGAAACATCTAGCTTTACTTTGAAAATTCCAAAATTTTTTTCATAATCTATACTTTTCTTGAAGTTTAACTATGTTGAAAATTTGAACTATTTGAAAATTTCGGTCTTTTTCTCAAAAATTTGGACGTCTGAAAATTCGAAGCTCTTTCGAAATTTTGGCAATTTTTGTCAACATTTGCCACATTTTCCTTTTTGTCTAAAATTTTAACTTTCAACTCGAAATTTCGTTTTTTATAGATTTAACCCGCTCTCTTTTTTACTAATTTTAAGTTTTTATGTCGAAATTTTGATTCCTTTTTCTCAAAATTGTAAGTTTTAATTATTTAATATGTTTTAAATCTTGTCTTTTATCCTAAAATTGCAACTTTTTCTAGGGATTTTGATTTGTTTTTCGAAATATCGACTTAAAATCCAATTTTTCCGAAAAAGTGTTTTCGACATATTTAGATCTTCGCTTGAAATATTAAATCTCGATTTAAATTGAAAATTTTCTGAATTTTCTTGTAAATTTAGATTTTTTTATAAAAATTTCCACTCACACTGTCTAGAATAAATTTTTCCTTTCTAAAGTCTCAACCTGGTGACAAAGTTGTCAATAAAATTACGAGGAAAACGTGAAATTAGTCAAAAATTTTTGAATTGCCAAGATGTATTATCTCAAAATTTTAACTATGAATTTAAAATCTATTGTGTTTCCTTAAATGTTGAGTCTGAAGTCCAGCTTTACAACAAAGGTAACATATTCATTGTAGTTGCTGTTGTCGCATTTTGTTATTTGCAAACTTCTAAAATAACTCCTGTAAAATAAATGAAATTTAATGTTTGGAATGTAAATTTTTTATGCATCAGATATTAAAGTCATTTTTTGCTGTATAATATTTGAAGCTGAAAATGAACATGCGAACCACAAAAAATAAAAAATCAAAAAAAACTCTAAATGAACACGAATACATTTCTAGAGAAGAAGCAATTAAATTGGAATTAGACTTTTAATTAATACAGGGAACTGCATTACATTATAATTACTACAGCTTTGTGAGCTTACAATGTGCCGAATACTCCCATTTCGCTTATTGCAGACATACCTCACAACTTTATTACTTTCGTTGTAATTATAAATGTGGTAGATCATTGGAAAAGGCTATTTTCAGTAAATAGTCGTTAATCGAAGTTTGTCCTTTATGTAAGTTAGAACAAAGTTGTCTCAATTATGCTGTGAACTTTGAGAATGTCTGTCTTAAATGTGCCAGCTTAAACGACAACCTATTTAATTAATAACCAACCACTTAAGAAAACTTCATTTAAAATGTAAATTTTATATAAACGAACTCCAGCTCTTTATTTGTATAGTTCATGGTTCTTGTCTTTAAAAAAATTGCGAATAATTTGTTTCACGAAAAATGACAAACTTTTTGTAAAACCTTTAAAAATACCGTAGCCGTCACGCCGCCCAGAAATCAAATAATTAGGAAAGTTTTTCTAAGTAAAGGACGAAGACATGATGATTATTAAAAATAATGAACTTATTTTTTGACAAATATTTAAGATAACTTCTATAAGTCTCTACAGGGTTTTAAAAAAGAAGTGTAGAATATTTAAAGAGGACCAAAGTAAAGACAAAAGTCTTATATGGAGACGGCACCACCTTGGGGAAACCGATTTGGTTAATTTGGCATAGTAATCCGTGTTCACATTTTGATTACAAAGTAGTAGCATACAATATTCAGTTTACCCCAAGAAAATCCATTTCATGATAAACATAGGCTTATCCGAGCGATAATATAATAAATTATTAAACATTTTTCTGAAACTTGGTGGCGCAGTTGGTTGGGTGATAATGATATTTTCTGAAAATTTTATGAGTTTTTGTTAAAGGATTTATTTCGAACTAAAACCTTTTTTCTCAAAATATCGAATTTAAATTTGAGATTTTCCCTAGGAATGTTGTTAATATCTTTCAGAAAATTTACACTTTAAGATATTTTCGAAATCCAAACAAAATATTCTTAGATGTATTTGGAATGTACCAATTATTATATTATTTTACAAAAAAAATTATGAAAAATAAGATGCATTTATAAGTCCTACTCACTCTCGCATAAGAAAAGAATAATGTAAATATGGTAATGTGTGTGAAATTTGATCGCTGAAGACGATATTCTGTGATATTTTATGTTAATCAGTGAGAAATAAAACATCATATTTTTAATATCACTTACGTATATTCACAAATTGTGACTGCTTTCTCAGAATATACGTAAGTAATATTGAATTATTTCCCAGTTTTGAATACGTGTGACAATTTTTTATTTGTTGTTATTTAGTCTACACTTTTTTTTAGAAATGGAAGTCGGGATTCATAAAAACCAAATTATGCTAAATAAAAACAAAATCAACTTAAAAGAATTGTTACGGTTTAAATTTCCGTTAGAAATAGTGCTTGTGGCTAGACCACCAAACATACATTGGTTGGTTTTATAAGTGCTGGCATATCTTCTGTCAGTCTTGGTGTGGGGGGAAATCGGCCATCTTCTCTCTTGTCGTTCACTGGGTGTCATCCTTCTCAAGGTGAGGTTACAGCATTTTCCAAGTGCATCTTGGTTGTTTTTCCTGTAAGGGATTTACTGTAACCCATCTTAGGACCGTCTGAGGCGATTGTATTTCATGGTGTTACTAAGTTAGGACGAAAACCTCAGATGGTTCCGGTTTTTCGGGAATAAGCAGGAAGGTGTTTCCCAAGCACGCAGCAGAGCCGACTAATAACCAAGGTATGAGCATGTGCCCCTCAACCCTCGGTATTTGAAAGGGTAAATCCTATTTTTCTTCATCCTTATAGGCTCTTTTTCGGTTGGGATCCTTGTCGGATTTATTTTTAAATCCTGGTCATCGGAAACTTTGGATCCATCTCTGATCTGCCGATCAGGACCTGTAACGAGACACGAGGAGGTCCAAAGGAGTGGTCATCGTCTCGTGGAAACCTCCAAGTGTGGGCTTCGAGGACTTCGGCGAAGGGAGTTCGTGTAAATCGAGTCAATAGCTGCACGAAATACCAGCATCCACTTCGACCTGGGACCCTTCACGACGATCACTTAAGTACCCCATCATTATATCTTTTTATTTGGGGATTGTCCCAACCATGTCAATTATTTGGAGTGTAACCTAAAGTATAATTCAGTTTACCTACAGCCCTTTTTCGTTTGCTTACGTAGTTTGTTCTGATGGGCTTAGGTCCAGCCAGTGTTAATTCTGCTTTTGTCTGTGCGGGAACCAATATTTTAATAGTTACATTTATGAATAGAGTATTTTAAATCTATTTCAAAGGTAACGTTTACCAACTGTTGTGAACCATTGTACGAAACAAAGTGCGCACTTTCTTTCCAATAAATCGTGTCAGTAATTTAAGATCAGAATAAGTTTGGGAAAGATACACGTACCTTGAGTGCGTACATTATCAAGTGTAAAATACCGTGCAGTACATTAGAACTTATTCTGCCTTTGAAATATTTTGTTTTATTGCTTCTAAGAATTATTTTCCTGTCTGTCTAAATTGTAAGGTTAGAACATAGACAGCAACACTCTCAATAAGGTAGGTTACAGAGAGAGTGGCAACGAGAACGGGAACTAGGCCATCTAGGAGTGTATTGTCCAGCTTCCGTGTTGAGTATCTTTTGGTGATTTTTCGACGTCTCCATTGCCGCGCAATTACCAAACTTAATTCTATTTAAGCGGAATCTAGGACTTAGAAATATTTTCACTCCTGAGTTCCGGACTTGTCACTTTTTGGAAAGTTTTCCACCCCCTAGATTATCACATCGGCCCAAACGAGGGGTCCTCACAGGGGTGTACGACTCCCAGCCTGTAACAAGAAGAGGCTCTTGCTCTTTCTCCAACGCTAGCCGGCGATAGTGAAGGAAATTTTTTCTTAGTCTGATAGTGGCACTTAGGAGAATTTCTAGTAAATTATAAATACTTAGCCACGACTCCTTCACTGGGGAAAAACTCCGTAACAGAATGTACTCATTAGGACTGTGACACATTGAATGTGAGGAGTCCGAGCTTATGACTGCCCTCAAAAAGAAAGAAATGTCTCTTGGGCGGCTTGTAACCCAACAGAATATAATGTCAATTTGATCAGCATGGATGTAAATTAAAAAGAAAAATTGGTAGTCTTTAAGACGGCCGATAGAAGTGAAACCTTAAAACTAGAAAATAGGAGTGAGTAGTAAACACTAGTAAACAAGCCAGTATACTGGGAATATTTTAAAATAAATGCTGTCAAACTGACCTACCTTCTTATATTTGGGGTTTATATGCTTGTAGTCATGTAGAAATGAATCTAATATTCATTGGTAATGCACTTATAAATTTTGCATTCTTTTTATTTATTGCACGAAATGTTCAACATCTTATTAGTATTGTCTTCTGTCATCTTTAGAGAACAAGAGTAACACATTTTAAATTTTATTTTACATATATTTGGGTACAAAACAGTACAGGGTCCGTTCCTAAAGTAATGCAATTGAATTTCCCGCGCCGCTCCTATTTGTGGGATGTGTGGGATCGGACCACTTGGAGTAGGTGGGGAAACCCTTAGCTTTGCCGCGAAACTGGTCTCAGTGCTCTCCGAGCTGCTAAAACGGCAGGATGTCAGTTATTGTGAATCTTTGCACCCGAGCGTGTCACGGAAAAATGGAATCGACGATGAAACAATGATACTCGATTAAGTTTTGTGCCAAACTGAAAAAATATCGAAAATAATTCGTGAGGCTTACAGCGACTCTGTTCTGTCCTACTCACAGGTTTATAGGTGGTTAAAGGCCTTTAAGGGGGGCCGGGAAAAGGTTTACAACGAGCAGCACTCTGGGCGACCGTCAACCACCAAAACCGACACCAACGTGGCTCGTGTTCGACAATTGTTGGACTGTGACCGTCGATTGGGTATCAAAATGGTTGCCAATGATCTGAAGTTGTCATGTACTGTTGTGTTTCGCATTGTTACTGAAGATTTAGGGATGAGGAGAGTGTGCGCCAAGCTCGTGCCCAAAGTGTTGTCAGACGACTAAAAGACCAACCGAGCGAAAATTTCAAGTCAACTTTTGCAACGTGTTGAAATTGAACCTGACTATTTGGACAAGATCATCACTGGTGATGACACCTGGGTTTTCGAATACGACCCAGAACAAAACGCCAACGCTCCGAGTGGCACACTGACCAGCACCCCCAAGCTCAAAAAGGCAAGAGTGAGCAAATCAAAAGTGAAAACAATGCTCGTTGTTTGTTTCGACAGCAAAGGAGTGGTCCATAGGGAGTTTCTTTCTGAAGGATAGATAGCTAACGCTGCCTACTATGTGGATGTGCTGGAGACACTCCGAAAAAGGGTCGTCAGGACGCGAAAAATCATCTCCGCTACTTGACAACTCCATTACGACAACGCGCCTTGGCACAATGCGTTACGAGCCGCGAGTTCCTGACCAAATACAAAGTGCATACGCTGCTCCATCCTCCCCAACCCCCCTTTATAGCCCCGGCCTTGCCCCAGCAGACTTCCTTTTGTGCCCTCGGATTAAGGCAGCCTTGAAAGGAGCCCGTTTTTCGTCCATAGAAGAGATCCAATCAGCCGTGACGAAGGCCTTGCGAGAGATCCCCGAAGACGCCTTCCAGGGCGGGTACCGGTCATGGCAGAGCCGTTAGAAAAAATGTGTAGGGGCTCAAGGGCAGTACTTCGAAGAATTTTAAGAGTTCATGCAAATTTGTTCAATGAATTACTACAAAAAAAAATAACTGCATTACTTTCGGAACGAGGCTGGTACATTCTTGAGTGATTGAGCACTCCGGCTGCGGCTTCGCGGTTAAACTTCCTTCTCGTGAGATATAAACATCACATCCGTTATTGTTGTATGAAGTACTATGATACCCACTGGTATTGTACAGTTATTCCACAATTAAACAACAATTAATATAATAATCAAACTAAAACATTATTTAAACAATGCACAACACTCAATTTAACTTACTAGTAAAGCTTATTTGGTTAGGGCTGCTTCTTTCGCTTGACATCGTTTAAAAGGCTGTGGCTTCAAACCACGCTACCGATCACGCATTTTTGAAATTCAAACGTCTTAATCGCTATGAATGGGTTTTGATAAGAGGTAAACTTAGATTTCGTGTCACTAACACGCTAATTTGCATTACCAACAGGCTCTAATGTTACCAGTGTAATATACTGTTATCATTAGAACAAGATAGTAACGCGGGATGGTGAAGCGAAAGCATAAATTCACCTCCTATGCAAAATATCTCAACGCGCTTAAATAAGTTTTAATTAAAAAAAATATATAATTTTAATGTAATACTCCGTATATAAACAAGTTGTATAAACGAAAGCAATTTTAAAATGTGCATTAATGCTGCATGCCAAAAGAAACGCAAATTTAAAATTTTGTTTTAGTGAGAAGCTGTCCAAAAATAATGCGATCAGAAAGTACGTCAGTGGAAAATTTCGAGTTAAATTTTTACACAAATGTTATGCCAATCATACTAGCGTGGTTGTTGCATTAACGTTGCTCAAGTTAAAAGCTTCGTTTTCAAAATATCCATTATAGTGGAGTGCCTGGAGCATTAAAAATCTAAAAACCTCGGATTTCAGTAACAGGAAGTGACATTAAACAAAAAATATATGGAATGTTTAGCTAAGAGTATTTGTGAAAAAGTTTACCTATTAAAAAATTGTGATCTTTATCAAAATAAGGTGCTCATATTTTTATTATTATTATTATTATTATTAGTTTATTCTCAGCTGTGGCTAGTCTATCCACTTCAGCTTGCGGGTTTGTTAATCAAGCAAACTAAAGGTCTATTGTTTGTTCTTTAGATAGGTGTATTCAGGAATTTACGAACAATGGTGAACGTTTTCAGTATGACGACTTTTTGTAAATTTATGTGTATTTTTTTTTGAGACATCTAGTTTCTCCAGGTTCCGTACAAATGATAATGGTGTTATTCCTGTTGGAGGCAGGATCATCGGTACGATTTTGACATGGCGTTGCTTCCATAGCTATTTGACTTCAATTGCCAACGGTGTGTATTTTTCTATTTTCTCTTGTTCTTTTTGTTGAATGTTGTGGTCTAATGGTATGGCAAAGTCGATAAGGTATGTTGTTTGTTCCTTCTTTATCATGTACGTGATGTCAGGTCTATTGTGTGCCATTGTTGCTGTCAGTTTGCAGCGTTACGTCCCAATACAGTTTTGCTTCTGTATTTTCCAACAGTTGTTGCGAGAAATATTTGAAAGTATGGCTGCCTTTCTGTAACTAAGTTGTGCTTCAGAGCTATTTCCTGGTGAAGAATTTTGGCTGCTGTATTGTGTCTGTCTGTATAGTCTGTGCCTGCAAGCAATCTGCATCCGCTTACGATGTGTTCAATGGTTTCAGGATACATTTGACATTTTCTACAGAGATTCGACTGCATGTCTGGTTCCTTTAATATATACTTGCAATAGTTTTTTGTCGCTATTACGTGGTCCTGTATCGCCAACGCGAATCCTTCTGTTTCAGGGTGTAGTTGTCCAGAAGTCAGCCATGCGTATGAATGTTCTTTGCTGATATGAGGTTGCTGCACGATTTGGTAGTGACGACCGTGCAGAGCTTTCTGGGACCACTGCAGTAGTTTTTCTTGTTTGTTGATGGTTTCATTTCTGTTGTTTTCGTCAGGTTGTTGTGTTGACATTTGATTCCAGATTTAGGGGGCTATACTGCTTGTCTCCTTTGATTATCGCTTTATGCAGTTGACTCTCTTCTTTCGATAGAAAGTATGCTCTGAGTTGTTTAATTTGGTTTTGATGCAGCTCGGTAACGTCTATTAGTCCTCTTCCTCCTTGAAGCCTTGGCAATGTGATTCTTTCTGTACATACTTTTGGATGGTACATTCTATGTTCTGATAGTTGCCTACGATTTATTCTGTTTATGTCCTCAGTATCTGTGGTTGTCAATTTGATGATTCCAAATGAATATGTCAGAAGTGGTACTGCATAGGCATTGATGGCTTTTATAATATTTTTCGAGTTTAGGATATTCGATATTCGTTTTTTAGTTTTGAATTATTTGTATTTTTATTTTTATTTGTATTTTTATTTGTTTGTGGTCCAGTCTGGCGTTTTGCTGAAATCCCAGATATTTGTATGTTTCGTGTTCTTCCATCATCTCCATAAATTCGTTGTTCATTGTTTCTATTCTCTGAGTTTCAGTCCATCTTCCCTTTTCGATTCTGAGGACTTTGCATTTATCTATCCCAAACTGCATGCTCAGTTTATTTATTATTATTATATTATTATTATTATCTTTAATAAAGATCACAATTTTTTAATAGGTAAGCTTTTTTACAAATACTATTAGCTAAATATTCCATATATTTTTATTTAGTTTCACTCACTGCAACTGAAATCCTAAGTCAAAACCCTTAGACACTCCACTATTAATAATTTCTAACTTTTCTGGTGCAATATTTTATGTAGATAGATATAATTATTTTGATATCTGATTGAAAAATAAAATACAGCAGTATCCCGAGTTACGCTACCACAACTTACGCGAACTTGGACACGCGGTTCCTGATGACCTTAAGAATATAATTAAAGAAATTTGTTATGACAGTGAAATTGTATTTATAACGTGAATGGGACTGACCTGTTCTGAGAGAAAATGCCTAAAAGAATATTGCAAAAAAAGACACATTGTTGCGTCGGTTCGACCACTGTAACCACTTTATTTCCAAATTGATTCCGGAAGACTACAATTATAATTCACCTGACCAACTGATTAATTAACTCACTAACAGTGTTTAATTAACTAACTTATTCATTGACTGACTGAGGAAAAGCCGATCGCGTATTTATAGATCCCGTTCTGGTTTCTAGAAGGAATGTACAGATACGAGTTATCGTTTACGAAACTTTCTGGAGCGCTTATCTGCCGTTTGATTCATTATGGCGGTCGCTTCCCCTTATCAAATCTTCCTAGAAAAATTACTTACTAAATTCTATAATTACATTTTGTTACAATATATTTTATCAGCCTAATAGAAGGGCTTATTTTATTGAAAAGAGAATCATTCTGGAAAATATAACCCCTAACAATGACCGTGTTACAATGAAAGGAATACAAGATATTAGCGTGTTATAAAAAAAATTCTTCCAGAAAAGAAAAGAATCATTGTCCCATCAGACAAGTTTGTCAGATTTTATTTTATAAAATTGTCTACGTTTTTAAGTAACTTTGATTTATATTTGTGTGAAGAAAAATAAAAACTTTCATAAAATATTTTTGTTTTGCATACGTATACACTCCTGTTTGGCTCAGCTCCTAGTCCTAATTAATCGAACTTTATATGCATATTATATGCAAAAATAGACCCCGACGCGAATTTGACTTACTCGATTTTAGTCGATCCCACCTATCGCGTAACTTCGAGGTATTACTATACTAAAAAGTCCATGTATCGAATATATCCGCATTGAAACTGAAACTATTACTATGTATTGGCAAAGGGTAAATATAATATATTACATACCGAGTTGGAAAGCGTTTCATTCTTGTCGAGAGAAAAAGATCTAAACCATTTCTCGAGACAAGAATAAAACTTTTCACCGAGGTTAGTTATACTATTTTATTTACAACCGTACCTTTTAAATGCAAGTGACGGTTTTTGAAAATTATCAAAGCCAGATACCTCTACAACTACACTACAGGTTAAAAGCTATCAAGTTAACATTTTGACAGCGGCACTAAAAAAGTTAAACATACAAACTTAAATTAGTGGTATTTTTGATAACTACTTAGCAAAAAAGTATTTTCTAAGACAATGACCGATTCATAAGAAATTATTTGTACTTCTCAACTGAGAAAAAAAGTTTGGAAAAAGATTTTTTGCAAACAAACATTTTAGTTATTCAGTGAATGTTAAATGTTGACATTTACCTGGGTCGAGATGTCAACATTACATCTACGCTTGTAAATAAAAAGATTATCCTATTACTTTTTATTGGTCTTCCAAAGCGTTTAATTATCTTATTCAAATAATATCCAGGAATGCAGCTTTCTGCAAGATTTTGATTTTAAAGCATTCTTAATAAGTTCAAAACCAAAAAAGTCTATGCAATATTACACTCTACAAAGGCAAGTTTACATGAATGTGTATTTCAATATTCTCTCGTGCTACAATAAAGCGAGACCTTAATCAACAACATGTCGAAAACGCCACATATACAATTAAAACAGAAAATTAATTGAAGCTTTCCTAAAATAATCTGATCGTATGTAATATGTTGCCTCAATTAAAGCACCTATTTGATCATGGCATATCCTTTGTGTGCTTTGTACTGTTACAGTGGTTTTAGCGTTAGTAAAATGAATCCAACTGTCTTTGTCTATGCAATATAAATGTTTCATTCAAGTAAGGCTGCAAATGATATACGAAATCTCTACTAATATGCAAGCAATTACTAGAGTCCACGTATACACTGTTGGCCAGTATAGTATTTCGGTCTGCCAATGAGAACGACAAAGCAAACTTTGGTATGAGGCAAGAGGGAAAGAGAACCTAAATCGGCATAGATGCCAAATGGCAATTCATTTATGTGTATCTCCTTTATTATGACTGATAAATTGCTTCATGGCTTCATAATTTTCTTCTACCCAACAAGTTGAATAATAAGGATACATGTTCAGCGCACATGTCACTTGGCACCGATTGACATTATTTAACTTACGACCACACCGAATCTGCATTAAATACAACATTCCCTAGTAGCCCGCCCGTCGCGGGCGTCGAGAGCATGCAACGCCTGCGAGCGCTACTATCGAGGGGCATTATTTTTCAACTTCAAAATGGAATTTTCCGAACTTTTAAACTGAAATATTTCGTCTTGTTTCTTAAATTGTGACAGTGATCAGAAAATGTTAGTCAAAAAATCAAAATTTATAAAGGAAAATTAAAATTTTTAATAACTAAATTTTACGACAGATTAGGTATTGCAAAATACAGGAGGGGACATTTTTGAACCAATTATTTACATTGCTATTTTTCCTTCCTTTTCTTTTTGTTAAATCATTTTTTAGGTTTTCAGTTTAAATTTTTATCACACCGGTTGACTTATTTTTAAACAGAATACAGAATACATTTATCTTTTAGAATTTTTGTTTTAATTTTCGTCAGACCGGTTGATTAAAGAAAACAAAATCGTAAAATATTTGCAATTATTTTCATATCTTTTAGGGCGTGAAAATAATTGTAGAATTAATTAATACGTAAAGATGTATTTCCTATTTAAAGCGACGCTACCTTATCAAGCTCCGATGGCGTATTGAAGTAATATCTAGCCAGTGTGCCGGTCTGCAGTTTGCAGCTGAATGCGTGGTCATGATTTGATAAGCACGTCTCTCGAGCTATAACACATTGAAACAGTGTAAATTATACCATCCTCCTCTTTCCCTACAGAATTTTAATATGTCCTTGTTCTTTACACGTTATAGCAAACCGAAATCGTGTACTGGCCAACAGTGTATAACAATTTCACAAAAGAAGTACGCAGTCTTTACCCACTATCTTAAGCCACATGGATTTAAATTTAGCTGAAAAATGTAACATAAAATAAAATGTAATTGGGATTTCAAAGCATTGATTTATTTGATATATAAGTAGTTGGCAGAAATTGGCATCAGGATTCTGAACTATCATGCGCTTATAAAAATCTGCAAATCCAAATTTCTTAGCATGTTTCTCCATGTGATGCAAAGACACTTAAGGGTGACCCCGATTTTGGACGAAAAAATAATCTTTTTTTTTAATTCACTCGCAAAGGGCAACCTCATTATGTCTTCCAAACACTGCGAGTAGGATGCGGAAGAAGGATATATGGCAATAGCCGTCTTCTTAAACAAGGATAGGTTGTTATTTTTGGGGAAAATTCCTTTCGGTAACGCGGTCCATAGCTTGGAAGTTTTACAGAAAAAAGGGTCTCCCTAGACAAAAGTCCTCACTGTATCAAGCTGGACCGCACAGGAATTTGCTGTCTCCGACTGTCTTGTATGCCTCAAGAATTAGTATGTTAGTTGCATTTTCCCTTGATGTTTTCTTAGAGAAAACCGCGGCCTGAGTTTTTGAAGCGTTGAAGTCGACCAAATTATTCTTACCCGATTCCAGAATGATTTCGAGATCCCGATTAATCATCTGTATCTGTTATTCCCTTAGTAAATCTGAAGCAGCGACGAATAATGGTTTGTCGGAGGAAAAAGATGACACAAGGCTACTGTCATCTCCGTATTTGTATATAAGACTGGAAAGTTGAAACTAAGAGATAGTTAACGTGTAACAGAAATAGAGCAGGAAACAGGAAACCCTGCATTAATCGCAAATGTCTCGGATGAGATGTCATCGACGACGACCTGAAGAGATCGATCAGCGAGAAAGTTGGATATCAAATGACAGAGTGGAGGAGAAAACCATAAGATGTTAATTTGGCGCGAAGAGATCGGTGTCAGACTCTGTCGGAGGCCTTTAAGATATCCAATGCCACAATCCTAGACTCACCATGTTTTTTCCATAGCTCAGTTACAGATATGAGTAACATATGCCAGTAGATCGCCAGTGGAACGTTGTTGTCTAAAACCGTATTGCCTGTCGGAGATTATTCTGTTTTCCTCCAGATATTTGAGAATCTCGATTTTCGATTTTTTTTTAGGGACAGACTACACTCTAGCAGATTCCCAGATGCTAGGGAATACACCTTTGTTGTAAGAGAGTATGAATAATTTGCTTAGGAGAGGAGTCCTCGCTGAAGCGCACTTCCTAAGAACAATAGCGGGGATACCATCAAGGCCAGAAGCTTTCGAGGTGTCAAGCCGAAGCAGAATCTTTCTGATTGTGCGTGGTCTAAAAACAAATTCAGGCATCGAAGTGCAATCTTACAAAAAATAGGAGGTTCTGCGTTTTGAGAATCAAGATTGCAGTTTTCAGCAAACATTAAGGCTAGCATGTCAGCCTTTTCCTTGGAAGTAGTCGCAATATTGCTATTTTCATCGAGTAAAGGTATAAAATTTGAAGATGTAAAATTCTTTCCAATCGACTTTGCAAAACCCCAAAAGGACCTGGAACCTGGATTCTGGATTCGTTGTGGGTTGCCTAAAATTAGGCCAGCACTTAGGCCACCCTTTCCAGACCCATTGAGCTATCCCCGTGATTGAGGTGTCCTTGGTCATTCATTCAGCCACCCAACCTTGTTGAGAAACTGAAGAACGTCCCTTGGATGCGCCTCTCTCAAACTGGCCACACTAGGCCAGAAGTCCCCCAGCGTGGATCCTCTGATTGATGCTAGTGCCGGGCAGTGACACATCACGTGCTCGACACTCTCATCTTCTTCTAAGCACCCTCTGCAGCTCGGGTCGTTTATGATTCCCATTCTGTGGAGGTGTTTGTTTAATCGACAGTGACCTGTCCATATCCCTACAAGTTTCCTGAGATTATTCCTTGAGAGTTATAGGCATAGTTTTGCCCTTTCCCTGCACGGCATTCTAATGAATGCGTGAGGACCTGGAACCATTCGGACAGTTGATAAACCTCTGGCGCATTTTACGATCAAAATCACTTTTTGCCTCATCAATAACCTGTTTACAAGAATTTCGTGCATCTACAAATGTGATCCGAGGGATTATTTCGCCAACGACGATATGTGCGATTTTTGCTGGAGACAGTCAGAGCACATTTTTTGCTTAATCAAGATTTACTGGAGACACTTCTTTTGGAAGTGGGGAATTGAGCATTCCATAGCAATCAGGATAGTTTCAGTGATGGATTCGGCCACTGAGGAAGGGTTGTTTGAGTTAAGGCAGACTTCCTGTCATGGGAAAGATGCGAAGAAGTCCCTTAATTCATCCCAGTTAGCAGAGTTAAAGTGGCAAACCCTAAGGGTCTGTGTCTGAGAAGGAGGTGGTATATGAAGCGAGCGAGAGGCTGCTACGAGCTTGTGATCCGAATTTCCAAGCGGTGATGTCACAGAGATTTTATACGAATTTGGAGAATTTGTAAGAAAAAGGTCGAGTAGATTAGATTGATGGGTATCTACATCAGGAATTCTTGTGGGTTCCTCAACTAATTGCGATAATCCACAAGTGATGGCTAAAGCCTCTGCCACCTTTCCCACGTCGTCAGTTCGGGAAAAAAACTTAACCAGGGAATGTTGTGTACGATGAAGTCACCGAAAAAGACAACTTCAGCGTTTGGATAATTCGTCTGCAGGTGATCAAAGGTTACGGAGAGATAAGAGAAGAGCTGTCTGTATGAAGGATCGTTTGGAGACACATAAATGAACAAATGAATATTACTTCGCTTTTGAAGCCGATTTTCATCCAGATCACATCATGATCAGCAGATTCCAGTGCTTCTTCTCGTTGGCAGAACAGGTCGCTTCGCGTAAAAGCACAAATTCCCCCCTTGTGTCGAAATTTTGTGAGGAAGTCGTAGTTAGAGCAAAGCAAATGAACTGTATTGATGGATGGGGAGACTTGAGTTTCTGCCAGAGACAGCACATTAGGCCTTTCATTTTGAACGTGTTTATGAACCGAGTTTAGATTTGAGTTAAGACGTCGAATGTTACAGAAATGAATTTTAAATGAATTATTGGAAAGGGCCTTGGCCCGGTGCATATTAAAATTTTCCGTCGATTTTCGATTCCCTCGCACACCCTCCACTCGGACATCCGAATGGGAGGGTAGTTTACGTCCGAAATTTTTCGCACGAAGCGAATCCATTATGTTTGTGTTTAATAATTAGAGGAAAAAATCAGAGTTGATGAAAAAAGGAGATAAGGAAAAGGACAGGATGAAGAAAGAAGAATAACAGGAACCGACTCACGTGTTAGAGACGGAAACATGGTGTAGCATCATTTCTCCGTCTCCTAGTGATACGTGGGGTAGTACTACCTCGGATGACTGAAAATTCCTTAGTGACGAGGAACATTTCTGATTGAATGGCTTCGTTAACAAGCAGAACTGCTGAATTTGGAGCAACGAAAACCAGAGGGAGATTCACCAAATTCCACTCCATTCTGAAAAAGTAACTATATGATGTGCATTATGGTCTGATACAATGATTGGTCCTTATTTTTTCGAAAAGAAGAAGGAGTTTTATTTAGTGTCAACGGTGAGAGGCATAGAGCTATGATAAGAATATTCTTGAGGCCCATAGTGGATGATATGGATCTGAGAAACGCGTGGTTTCAACAAGAAGGAGCAGCTTGTCATACTGCACATGACACAGTGACATTATTGCCTGAGCAGTTCGAGGGGTCTGTTATATCGCGAAATGGCGACCTCAACTGACCGCCAACATTAGGCGTGAAATTGCTGCGATTGAGCCACATCTGTAGAATCAGGTCATCGAAAATTCGACTCACCCGGCAAAGCTGCGGCAAACATTTAAGTGACATAATTTGTAAAAGATAATGTCACAATATATGCTTTAAAATAAATATTACATTATATGTATGTCAGTTTCATTCATGCTTTTCCTTTTATTAATTACACTTTAAAGATCGAGCGTTCTTATTAGGAAACTCTATACTGCCTCGATATGCCATGAACGTAAAATTTGATTTAAATATGTTTAAAAACTCAGAAGTGAAAAACAAAAACTTTTTTAATTATTCAAATTCTAACTCCTTGTATTTAATTTATTAAACGTTTCCTGATATATATTCATATGAAACTCTTTGCTTAAAATTATTTTTCCTATTGGATTCTGCATTTAATCGGGGAATACGTTATGTATTCAAAAGTTGGGCCAACAAAGTGGACGGCGGTAGTGAACACAGTCCTGCCACATTTATTTTTAATGGTAGAAGATTTTCAATGTTACAATTAGTTTTGTCAATAAAGCATCGCTATTGTAAGTTTACCTTTAATAAACTTTATAAACTATATAAAAACTTTGTACAACTAAATTTACATTTTAAGAGAAAGAAGCATTAAATTAAATACGGAAGCAAATAAAAATTATATTTCTAACTTTGAATTTTAAAGAAAAATGAATTATGGAATTTACGTTTCTTATGCAAATAGATGCTTCAGAAAATTGCAATAGAAGAAACAACAAGATTCTAAATAAATGTTACTTAATTATGTCGAAGGTTAAATACACGTCCCTCTACCTGAAACAGAATTTAATAAACTATCATGAAACAGTCTAAGTAAACACTAAGCTTCATAGATATTAATATCACACGGCAACTTTCGTATCTGGAGGCGACAAATTACATCCAAGGAAGTAGGACGCTATCAACTCTGTAACTTTTCCGAGTGGGAAGTATATGACCCGTAATAAAAGAAAATTCAACCGCAATACAGAGAATGTCAAGTATACAAAAGATACTCGTTTTATAAATTAAGAATGAATTTCCGTTAGTTGCTTACAAGGTACGTGCTTTAACTGAAATAAAAGTTCTTTGCTAGATATTGAATCCGCATATTGTGTACAGTTTTTACTTCAGGTAATCTATTACTTCGCGTAATATTTCAATTTTTATTAAGGAAAGTTGGCAGTATTCTGAAACATTTTTTGAAATATGACTAGGTGATATATAAATTTATTTAAAACGTCACCTCATGCCAGTTGACAAAAAAATAGGTTAGTTTATTTTATATAGAACAGGAAAAAAAGATGAAATAGGGAAGACCAAAATTGGACATGAAATAAAATGTCTTTGATAAATTATGAAAATATAATAAATGCAAAAAAAGGCTGTAGCACTGGACATCGATGTTTCGCTCCTATTTGAGCTCATCTGCAATGCTTAACATGGAAAGGGAACAATGAGGAAGAAGTAATTAAAAATAATGCATTGAAATACGTAAAAAAAAGAGATTTTGGTCTTCTATATTTTTTTTTTTTTCTATTCTATGTAAAATAAACTAACCTGTTTTTTGTAAACTGTCATGGGGTGACGTTTTAAATAAATTTAGATATCACGTAGTCATATTTTAAAAAATGTTTCAGAATATTGTCAATGTTCATTAATAAAAATTTAAATATTTCCAAACTGGGTGGGTGGCAGAAATGTTAAATAGAATTAATAAAAATAATGTTTCCGACCAATAAAATATAACGAAATTTTTCGATTTGTTTCTGCTTTAGTTTGTTACAAATCTATAGTTTTAGAAAGTTCAGCTTTTTCTCAAAAATGAATTTTGGTTTCTAGGTATGTAGTTTTTTTTTAATTTTCATTTTAATATTAAAATGTTAGGCTTTTTTCTAAATAATTTTATGTTATGCAGTTTTTTGCCCCCAACGACCATCGTGTCGGTCATGCTTTGCTATATTACCACAGACACAAAGAGTACAGGGCGAGCGAAATTCGATGTCTCAGCTCTAATATAAGAAAAGGAAAAATAATATAAGAAATTTGAAAAGAGATTCTTAAATTGGATTGAGTAAGGTCCATTTTAAGTCAAATCTTAATATTTTTCCTTAATTGAAAACTGGAGTAATGACGTCATTGGACCTTTTTTTCCAGAAACATATCAATATTTTTGCATATTTAAAAAAAGCTTATTTTTCTGAACAAATTTTGTATATAAACAATTTGTATTTTTCGGTTAAAAACTTATAAGCAATTTTATTCTAACAAAAAAAAAACAAAAGTACCTAATTAATACGATTTAAACAAATAGACTTTGAAATGCAGTAATTCAAAAATCAAAGCATACTGGCATCTGTCAATAATTCAACTAATAGTTGACAAACATTTTTTGCTGCCATTTAACTTTGACAAATTTTCACTCAAACGACATATTAGTTATTAGTTTATGTGGAATCTCATAAGAATCCTAGAAGAGCAGTTGAATACGGTCTGAGATACCTCCGAGCATGTTATTTCAAGCCTAAAAATATTTAATAGATTAGTTTCCAAAGGCTGTTTGATTAAATAGTAACGATTGGGAATCTTAGTAATATTTTTTTTGCAATAAATATTATAAATTTTTAACGGAAAAAGATAGTAAATATTTTTATTTGCAAAATTTGTTTAGAAAAATAAGCTCTTTTTAAATGTGCAAAAATAGAGGCATGTTTCTCGAGAAAAAAAATTGAAGACGTCATTACGTCGGTTTCCAAATATCAAAAAATATACAGACTTGGCTCAGAATGAACCTTACTTCAACCCCAATTAAGAATCCTCTTTTTAGATTTTTTATCTCGTTTTTCCTTTTATTAGCAGTAGAGCTGAGACATCGAGTTTCGCTTATCTTGTACATGTACTCATTCGAAAATTCGCAGCACTGTTACTCAAGGAAGATTATTTAGCTTTTTGTTAATTCAAGATTTCTCGGGAAAAATGAATCTTTAAAATATGACTGAAATGGCTAAGTGATCCCGGCTTTGCATAGCATGTGGTATATTCTATGTGGGAAAAGACAGTTCCCGAATGCTAACATACATATTTTGTGCCTTTATTGATCACAATTCTGTTAATCTTAGACAAAGTTTCTGTGTTAATAGAGAAAGCTTGAAGCAGAGTCTGATTCTCTAAATCTTTTCCATTAAGAGGTTGTTCGCCTAGACAGGTTCCACGAATAAACAAAAAATTGCGCCACCAACGAACAAATAACTTATAGGAAATGTCAGTTTAAAGTTTCACGCCAAAAAGTCAAAAGTTTTGTGCAATAAAATTTAAAAAAAAAGGATGTTGACCGAAATTTCGAAAATCGTTGGAGTATCGAGCCATCAAGTAGCTTAATTTGAAGATGTTAAGAAGAGGTAAACAGATTTACGAAGATATGCTGAGTTCCCCTGATATCAATATTCTTTGTATGCGACCGTGAGAAATTGAATTGCAAGCTTCAAAACTTTAAAAGAAGTACATTTTCCATGAAAGAGGAAGAGTGATCAGGAAGGCCAGTTGCTGTGTCCATCCCCAAAAATTTCGAAGCAGCAAGCAGTTATGACATGATTTTATCAGACCAGGATATACTTCTACCGGGATTGGATCGTGTCAAAGAACTACTAAAAGTGTTCGGCGTTTCGCCCACCATCGTAGGGGGCTTCTTCAGGAACAAAGAAAAGAGGAATATGAGGAAATATGCAAAAATGAAAGAATGAAAAGGCCAAGTTCAAAACATCAGAGCACGGTAACTCGGTATGTCCACCATACCAGAGGCGAAACTCTTCTCAGAAGATGGTGGGCGAAACGTCGAACACTTTTAGTAGTTCTTTGACACAGGTCCAATCCCGGAAGAAGTATATCCTGTACTGACTCTGGCCGTTATCATATTTTATCAGACCATTGGACTAAAACGAATATTCGACGCACTGAATATTTCATATTGACGCATCTACCATATCCTTCACGTCGACTTCGATATGACAAAAATTTCTGCAAAATGGATCCACAAATTTCTGAATGCTGATCAGAAGCGTGCAAGGGTAGAAGCATCTCGTTCGATCCGTACTTGGTTTGATGAACATACAAACTTTTTAAGCCATATTGCTGTATGAAACGACCCAAAGACAAAGCAGCAATCGATGGAATGTAGACAATCTGGTTCTCACATGAAATTTCATAGTGGAATATTTCTTGCTTCAGTTTTTTGGAATGGCTGTGGAATAATCACGATTGATTATCTGGATCTATCTGGATAAGAGTAGAGCAATAACTGATGTTTCCTATTCGACTTTACTACCATTCTGCGACAAAGAAATTACGTATAAAAGACGGGGGAAGTTGTTGAAAAGTGTGTTGTTTTTGCAGGACAATGCCTTTGCACACAAATTAACGCTGACATGTAAGCAATTGACGACTTAGGGTTCGAATTACTGAAACACCCCTTTTACACCCCAAATCTGGCTTCGTCCGACTATCATGTGCATATTTGCTCAACTGAAACAAAAATTTAAAAGGTTGTAAATTTTCTTCCAACGAAGAACTTATAGAAGCTGTAAAGGCCTGGTTGACCGAGTAATATAAAACATGTTTTTGAAAGGTGTAGAGACAGTTGCAGATTCAATGTAATAAATATATTAAATTCGGAGCAGAATATGTTGAATGAAGAAATAGTTTGCTTGCTTTTAAGTAGGCTAAGAATTTTTCAGTACCTCCTCGTATTATTTTTATATGCGTCTCAAATTTTCATCGATTTTTGGCATTACTGTTTCGATCGATCGATTCAGAAATTCTCAGAATAGAACCCTATTGGAAATGATTGGTAAAAGAGTTTGTTCGAGCAAATTTTCGTGTCCTTTCAATTTTTGTACCTTTACTATAAGTCACGAGATTTTATAAGGTGCCAACAAAATGTTGACTGACACAGCATAGTTATAAACGAAAACAACCTTAAGTAATTCAATGAAATATAGAATATTCATTGCAGCCTGTCATATGCCCCGCGATCGATGCAGGCTGAAGAGAGAATGTAAGAATTCTTTAACTTCCATATAAGGGATTTCTATTTCCTTCTACTTTAATAGAAAAGTAAACCATGCCAGATCCCTAGTGTATAGTGCCGTATATGATGCCTACCAGCCTCGCTGACAAGTAGTAAACTTCAAATATTTATTTCCTTTATTCTCCAGAGGAAAAATTCCATAAAGAGCCTTTAACTTTTGCCCTACATTCAAAACCTTTTTTAACAATTTTTTCTGTTTTCATGCTGTATTTTCTGTTATCCGGAAAGCCGGTAAGAAATTTATGTGACACATCATTAAAACTGAAATATTGTATTCCTCTGACCTCACATAAAAAAACCCTCATCAAAATATTTCCCACAATCATATTTATAATTCACCTTTAAACCTTCCTAATGTATCCTGATGAACGAGCAACCGCGGGGCTTTTTAAATAAGTAAAAAGGGACTGGACACAACAGTTCAATCGAACGAAAATGGGTTAATTGCCACTTGAATGGATTTCCATTTTGAAGTACGATTACACCAAATGAATAAATAAAAAGGAATTAGCTACTACAAAATAACGTTCCTTAAATAGTGGTTGTTTACTTAAACTAAAATTAATTTTACTTTTCGCTTTTTTTATTTTATGTCATAATGTTCTCTTAATTACACTAAATAGCCACATCACCTATATCTGTATGTTGAATGAATGACAAAAATGGGAGAAATTCAAAATGAAACAACATAGAGCATTTCAAATAATTTATTTTAGCTTACCGATCCCGTTTTATGAGTTTTAAATATCCCGTGGGTGTGTGCCAAAAATGTTTTCAAAAGTAAACAATTTCAGTTATTTAAATAATAATTTAAATATCCTACAAACGGAAACAAGACGACTCAATAATGATCCAAAAATAAAAATAATCAATCTTTGGCGTAATTTTGTGGATCAAGTATGTGGTTATGCTTTTGATGCACCTATAATTCAGATGCAAATTAGGGATTTAAAGGCAGTTACCAAGAAAAATAAAATGAAAATCCATAAGTGCAGTTCAATGCCGGTAGGGGTATTAGCCCTCGAAGTAGTTGGTTCTTATGAATATAGCTTTCTATATTTAAATTATTATCACTATTTTACAATAGAAATACAAAAATTATTTGCATCAGACGTTTACTTAAGACTAAATAAAATGTTTTGAATAATTAGAAAAATGTTTTAACAGCTTCGGTCTTTATTTGTTATTATTGTTTCAAGTCAGGCATTGCTGACGAGTTAGAATAAGAACGAAACGTCGATGTCCAATGCTATAAACATTTTTTCACTTTTTAATATATCTTTATACAGGAATAAACTTTTTTTTGCCGGTACGATGATAATATGGCACGATGCCAGTGATGTTCTCCGATTACATACAGAAAGAGTAATAGGTGATTTTAATTCGATTATACATTTGTACTTACTCGTGCAGATTTTCAGTACATGATAGCTAAAAATTGCTGGAACTCCTTAAGTTGAAAGCGCAAATCCTACACATAATTGGGTTCATCGGAATCGACAGCTGCGACCGGATCAGAATCAGTAAATTTGAGGAAGACATGTATGCATGCAGACTCAGTAGCGGTGGACATACGCCGGATATTGTGCTTCAAACGTAATTTGTTATTTGGAATAAGCAAATTATTTTTATAATTATTTATTTCACTGAATCGTGGCACTTTTAAATTCGGTACAATTCATGTACCTACATACAGTATTATAATACAATATCGGGTGTAACAGGATCATGGTACACCGTCCACTTTTTCTTTATTTATGAACATGAAATTTTTAAACTTGCTACACTTAAAGTATTTATGAAATGAAAATTTTTGACATAAAAATGAAATTACTTCTGCTGCCATTTTAGCTCTAAAACTGGTACCAACTTTGGATTTTTAAATGAAACGCCCTGTATATTATTACATTTTTCAAAACCTGCACAATTCTTTGAATACAGTAGACATAAAATAAACAAAACGAAAATTTTTTTGGTTCCATTTAATTTTTCAACCTAGAAGGTTATGACTCACTCTAATTAACTCTAACCGACCACATTAACGATGCAAAAATTTAAATTAAGAATACTAAGGAAGAGGCAATTTTTTAAATTTGTTTTCCACGGCTATCTTGAGCTCTTATTAAATAAATCTTCAAATAAATTGAAACCGAATACTTTAAGTTCTTTTGGCTGCAGCTTCAGTTCTATTGATTTCATAGCAAACATTAAAATGTGGTTAGATTCGCTATTAATTATTCATTGTCATCGTACCACAGTACCAATGTGGTGCCATTTAAGAAACTGAAGTTATGATATAAAAATCATTTTTGTTAACTTTATCATGTGACAAAAGAATGAAATACTCCCTATATTAGGTAATTTGATTTTTGTAGCGTTAATGTGTCTTCATTAGAATTAATCAGAATAAGTCATAGCCTTCTAGGTTGAAAATTAAAAGTCACCAAAAAATGTTTCGATCCTTTAAAAATCACTAAATTTAGGTTATTCAGAAAATTGTGAAGAGTCCAAAAATGTAATAATAAACAGCGTGCTACATTTAAAAATCAAAAGTTGGTATCAGTTTTAGTGAATGTGACAGCAGTAGCAATGTCATTTTTATGTCAAAAATTCGACATTTCACAAGCACTTCATGTGCAGCAATTTTGAAAATGTTATCTTTATAAATAAAGAAAAAATATGGAGTTTACCATGACCCTGTTACAACCGGTGTACCAAGCAAATTTTTGCTAAAACTAGTTGCCAAACTTAGAAGAAAATAACTTGTTTACAGAAGTTTAAGACTGTATAAAAACCTGCCTTAATAATAATAGACATTTACGAGAATTCTGTGGTTTGTTTTAATATGTTAGTAATATGTATGCCTCAAGTTCAAAAATATGAACGGAAATAAAATACTAACCTTTCAGTGATGAGGAAAAAGCGGAAGCTAAACATGGAATAAATAAATAGTGAGAAGTTTAAACATGCAACTAAAAATGAGGCTTAAAAAGTTCCATCTCTCAACTTTTAACTGCACCACTGCTTTCTATAGATAATCATACAAAAATATAATTCGTACTATGTTGCTAAAGATACAATTGTACAATTTAATTGGAACTATCTTTTTCCTTTCTTGTCTCATTATCTTAACGGAATAGAAATCTTAATAACCTGTTTCCAATCATGCACCAAAAATGGAGCGTATTTCATTTAAAGCGTAAGAGCTCTAGTTAAGAACTACCCAATTCGCCCATCTTTCAAAAGCGGAACAGCTCCAAACTTGAACTAAATGAGCTATTAAAAGAGAGTGCAATAGGCCAGTCAAGTACAAAACGAAAAGTGCAAGCGACTTTTGACCCCATATTTAAGGAGTAATCGAACTTCCGTGCAATAACAAGTCTTTTCGTTTATATACTTGACAGATAATAAATCAAGTCAAAACGTGGTTTGTCTCCGACGTATTGAGGATGCTCCACTTTTTTATATACACACTCATTACACCCTTGGGTATTTGGTGTTTCAAAGGTTATAATTTGATTCGGAGGTTTTTACGAGAGGAAGAGTTTCAAAGAACACGAAGCTTCGAGAAAGATGTGTGATAGATCTCGTAAAAATAACATTTAGCTTTGTTTATTTCCTTTAGGAATATTTAACAAGGGCATCGGAGAATAAACTTGATAAAACGACAATTTTTTGCAGCGTTAAATAATTTGTTTGTCAATAATTTCATTTGAAAATGCGAGTACTGCTAACTAAATAAGTATCGCGTATTTTTATGCTGCTAGCTGTTGCCCGCGACGTCGTCTGCGGATTTAAGTAAATAATTAGAATTTAACAGAAAAACTGACAAAAATAAAGGAGAGTTTTTAAATTTCTTAAATTGACGAATTAATCTATTTGTTTTAATGTTCTAATTTGTCTCTGCAATAGATGGGGCTGACGATCAAATGTGCTTTCTTATTAATAAAATTAGTTGTGGAGATGGCAGTATCTTCTTTTGACTAAAAGGTTATTAATCAAACATACGAGTATCGTCATATTTAAAAATATACGAAATTATTTTTTAAGTTCCATTTCAAATAATAAAATTTTATTTCAGCCACAGTTTTACCCAACATAAAGTTGAATAGACGTAAAATATGACAAAAGAACAAAGCAAGTTCGGCAGTTTCAAGAGATATTTTATTTTAAAAAATGGGTTGCTATGGGTACTGCCGACAGAAGTGAAAATTTAAAAGCTATGATATAACAGTGGTTTTTTTTTTAATTTTTAAATTGTAACATCAAAAATAAAAACATCAAAATTTGTAAATTAAAATTGTCATTTCTAGTTTTTATATCTTTTATACTTGTATACGATCCTAGTCTTCGATTTTGTCTATTTTGGGTTACTTCATATTGAAAAAACTGTCACTAAACCTGTCACACTATCTACATTTTATATTTGCGTGGCACACTTTAATTTGAATTATCCCAATACCTCCAATAATGAATTACCATAGTCTTCGTTGGATCAGTCGATATGCAAAATATGCCACTTATATTTAAAAAGAAATAGTTCACCCAGCAACATGAAAAGAATACATTAAACTTCGGTCATAACAAAAAATCTTCAAGGTGTTATTAATTATTGGTATCCCTTGAAATTCCTATGTGATTTTAGGATATCTACTCCTGGCTTCAATTATTATTATTATTCGTGTCAGAGCATCAATATGTGTATATTTTTACTTAAACTAAGTAACTGTTTAAAACATTTTTCGTCCATTCTTAAAAACGTTCACAACGGCCACAAAATTGCCTTCTTGAACTTCCTAATTCATTAAATTTCAACTATCCTCTCCACAATCGAGGTCTCGCTCACTAACGTCTGTTTACATAAATGAACAGCTACTGCTTATATAATATAAAGCTGCTCATCGTTTCTATGTAATTGTCATCTGTACGAGATACCAATCTCAAAGATAAATCAATTTCCTAATAAAACAAATAACGCGTTTCGCATGAGGCATATTTTTATTGCCATTGTCTCGCTTATTTCAAATGTCGCATTTCGAATTGGCGCCTGCTGATCTACCAAAATTTTGCCAGCGTTTTTTCTTTTCTAATACAGGCAACTTTCCCTTACGAGGAGAATAGGAATAATAATAATCAAATTAAAACAAAATTTAAACAATTATAGCATACACATTTTCGCAGATTCAATTTAAATTTCAGGGGTAGGGATAGATTATCTGGCAAGTAGTTCAAAGTGGTGTTTTTTTGGCAACGCGAAACGATTTATCTGTCCTCTATCTTTGGTCGCTTAACGCGTCTAAAGAAATTTTCACTTTAATTATGTTTCCTTTGTTTCTGAAAATTATGCATTAATTTATGGGCGCAATGTATATGTACATGTGTATTGGGGATATATTCAACTCTGCAGTTTGTCAGTTCTCTATTTTCTCCGTAAGCGTCTGCTGTCTAAATCAGAAAAGAACAAAGCACACGGTGCTTGGGCAAATAAAAAAGGTCTTTATATTTTTCACTATAACGTTTGTGGTACCGTTGCACTCTTTAAAAAATGAGAAATTTCTTTCCAAACATGGATTTACCAAAATATGAAAGAACTCGTAAAATATGTGAGATCTGGCAATATCACTTCAGTAAATCCGACAAGAAAGAGAGTCGTGCCCACGCTTTATAGAATAAGGATAGTACACGCCCTATATTGATTATTTATGAAAATTTGACGGAAGTGCGTCTGGAAAGGGGAGTAGTTCCGACTATTTTTTTTCTCTCTTCCATTTAAAATCATTTGTCAATGGGTGCGCAAGCGTTGATCATCAGCAAGATATCATAATATAATAACAACTGCAACTCAGCTATTACATTGAAAGGCTCCAAAAAAACAGCCTGAATCATTTTTAGATTTTTCCTACATCATTTTTTTCGTAAAAAATATGAACGAACACTCTAAGAAACGACATTAAAATTAAACGAAATCGACAAGTTTTGACACTTATCGATAGCTGTTTAGTAGCCCCATATATATTTACTTCGTTCCTTATTGGTAACAGAATTCCATCACACCTACTGTCTAGACGCTTTTTCGACATCACTATTTTACTCTATAATCCGAGGTCGTGCCCTGTCGCGTTATGATGCTGTCAAACTACCAGTTTTCCTCTAGCAAAATCCTACCTACAAACATTAAGTTTGGACCTTCATCGTTAGATGACGCCGTCGTTGTGTTGTCATTGCCAAGTTTTGCATTTATTTCCACAGAAAATGAGTCGTGCCATATGCGGGAGAGTAGAATGTTGAGAAATTGAGAGAAATCTGGTAACACTGAAGCGGACAAACAAACAGACAAACACAATTTCACACTTATATATTAGTAAGGATGTATCATTGGGGTAAAGAAGGTAGCGGCGTGCATAAAATCGAGGTAAAAGGGCAAATTTGTAATGTCGAAAACATATTTATTTTTAATAACGCTTTGATTATTTTCTCTACTGTTTAAAAAAAGTGAAGATCTTTAAAATTAATTCAAACTAGTGTCAAGTTGTATTTAACAATCGTCGTACGTAATAATTCAGTAAATAATGGCACTTAGTATTCTCAAAGTAGGTGGCCCATAAGAATAGAGCAAATGTGAACGACTGCAAACCAAAAATGGAGGTGTCTTATCATATTTAGCATTCATATCTTTTTGTAAAACACTTGGATGTTAAGCAATGACATTCTTAACTTTGTTAATTAACTGCTAATGCTGTGATTTAGACTTGTTGTGTATTTATAAATAAATTATTCTTATTATTTATATTTTATAGTTTTCCCAAATTAGGCACATAATTATAAATTTACAAAAATTAACGAACTTGGAATTTTAATGAAAAATGGGGTGTTCTACTTTCGAAAGTACAAATATTTTTAAACATATTTTCTAACCGGTTATTACGATAGATTTAATCGAATATTTACATTGGATTTCGGATTGCCTGTAGTACTACGAATGCCTCGAATGAAACATTCGATAAAATTATCTTAGCTGTAAACTGTATACAAAACTAGATAATTATGAATGGACCCAATATTTAATTAAAATATTGTCTTCATCTTCAGATAATCCTATTAATATGATTTACTGATTGTGTCGAATAATCTTCTAATTCAATGGCAATAACATTTAGCTGCTACCCCGGAACTATGAGGAAACCATTTCTTAATAACGATATAAAACTGACACAATATTATGAATAAATAAGTTCCCTCAGAGAAGGAAGTAAAGAAAAAGAAAATCTAAATTATCTGAAACATGATTTAAGTTCGCCATGTAATTTCATTCCCTGATTCAATTAAACCAATAAGAAAATAGAAAACGTAGATATTCAATAGCATTAAAGAGCGATTCACTTGAAGACGGAATTCTACAAAATCAAATTAAGTTTTAAATTGACAAAGTTGCTGCAAAAGATGGTGTTTACTTACATTTCTGAAGTCAATAAATTGAGTAACAAGAGTTCCATCCGACCTTTGAAACTCTAAACTCACGGTGTCGTCACTAACATTGGCAGAAATATTTTCTTGAACTACGTCGCCTCCCTGAAAGTAAAGTTCATACGTTATTGAGTGTAACTTTAAAAGTCCATACAACTTCGGCATCCGAACAGCTATCGAGATAATTCTTTGCGTAACAGTACAAATGCAAGAAATCGAAATTTTAGATTTTTTCATGGTCAATTAGACGATGTTGTTTAAATTTAGAGATTTTTGGTGAAAACACAAATTTTTAACCAGAAAACTACAGACGCCAACCCCCCTCCCCTAAATTGCGTTTTAATTATAAACATTAAATAGAGTGCCTGAAAATGGGGGCTTACAAATTTTTAGAAGATATGATCCGTAACTGTAGTCACAATTTGACATGATAAGATTTCTCTTGCGTAAGTTGCGATGGCCGTAGCTTGGAAAGAGGTGCACTTTAGACACATGTGTATAGAAAGAAAAAGTTTTATACTAAAATGCATTCTTAAAACATGTAAGTGCGGGCTGCATATCCTCCGTCTTGTGCGTCATACTTAAAAAGAAGCAATAAAAATCAAAAAAGAAGCGATAACTGTAAAATTTTCCCCTTAATGGCGTAAATATGCAAAATAAAGACGAGTACAAATACTACTTCAAATGTAGCCAAAGTGAATGCTTATTTGAAAACATCCTTATTTGAGATATGCTTATTTTTTACACT
The DNA here is from genome assembly GCA_028583605.1 of Dastarcus helophoroides. Taxonomy (NCBI): domain Eukaryota; kingdom Metazoa; phylum Arthropoda; class Insecta; order Coleoptera; family Bothrideridae; genus Dastarcus; species Dastarcus helophoroides. The sequence continues at coordinate 9,787,367 of CM053326.1, forward strand.
GTAGTGTGTCCAAATACAAATTGAATCAAATAGAAGTTGTATAATACTTTAAACATCTCAAACATTTAAAGACGTAGATATATTTGTCTAACTGGATGCACGTAACATTTTCGTATTTCACGTCACTAAGGAAGCAGCTTCAAATTTGATAACCTGTATTTTTACCAGTACAATATTGTAATGAAATGTAAATTATAGAATTTAGTACGTAGGAAAATTTTCTAGAAAGATTGGTAAAGGAAAAAGGGGCCGCGACAACGAAGAAAACGGCAAATAAGCGTTCCAGAAACTTCGGCAAACGATAAGCCTTATCTGCGGGATATTTTCTAGAACCCGGGAGCCAAAACTATATAGGGCGGTCGCATTTCCCTCGAATCAGTCAGTCAGCTAGACAGTATAGTAGTTAGTGAGTTAGTAGTTAGACGTCAATAAGTGAGTTCATTATTCAGTTGTAGTGTTGCGAGTTTAGTTTAGTAATAAAGTGGGTATTATTCAGCAAGTGTTTAATAATCATTTCGAACCTGATAAGCCCGCAACAATATTATATTCAAAACCGCAGCTAAAACAATTGAGCCCCTTTCAAATTACAAATATTATGGACTTCCAAAGTGCCTCGGTTAATAGTTGCTAATCTATTAAAAAAAAAGTTCAGCCTTATTATTCCCTAAGTAGATCATTCACTAGTGAACATATTGAGGAGCATGCTTCTTAGTATGCTTGTCAACAAAACTAACCGAGTTCACACACTAGGAAAACATGTTGAGCAACTTCAACTTGACAAAACGCGAGAGTTGCTTACTATGGAAAGGGTTGTCAAAGCATGAAATGTGACAATTGAAAAATAAGAGAAGAAAAAAGTGTATAGGTTAAAAGAATGGTTTTTAAATCGCAATTGAGAGTTCAAAACTAAAGAATCAGAATACTATCCTCATCTTGACTATTACTATTTTTGTAAACTAGATATAGTTGTCATCTCGAACACTTCACATTCGAAAGCAGGTCATAAAATACCACCAAAAGAGCTTATAAACATCTTCAGATTAGTTTCAACATTATTACTTTCCTCAGTTCTCTTCTTAATGAGACTCCTAAGTTCTTGATTTTTTGAACGAGAATTTTTTTAGTTAAGTTAGGAAAAACACTTTTACATGTTTCTGTTAAGACATTCTTTGCTTTATTTTTAAATGTTTATTCGAATGTCCCTTAAGCCTCTTAAACACATAAAATGTTCACAAGAACTTTTTCGACAATTCTTTGTTGCCACTGAGAGAGATATCACGAACTCAAAACATAAAGCACAAGAAGTGGCAAATACGTTTTAGAAAAGGAGCTTAAACTGAATAAAGAACTCGTCATCTTGTGCGTGGAACGACACACTTAAGCAACTTGGTCTTGTCGCGGCTTTTGGGTCAGTATCCCGCAACAAAACACGTTAGAAGCTATGATGTACTACTGAAATCTCACCAGCACTGATCGCTGCGCTCTGCGTTGAAGTGTTTACACCGGTGTAGGAGAATACAAGGCGCCGCCCATCTATCCCACTATTAGCTCTCAATGTTAAATCTCTTATTAACATTCTCCCTATAGACAGTGTTTGACTTTCCTGATGTGTATAAGTCATTATGAAAAGCAGCTTGAATGAAATGAGATTATCATGAGTCTCATTTTATGGGCCCATGAATTTGAGAATTGAATGTTTAAAAATGATTTTGTCATTTCTGGTATCCATTTGTGATAATTTTAACTATTAGCTTTAATTAGGGGTATTCAAATAATATGAAAGATATAATTACTTCAAACAGGAAAGGGTGATAAAGATAAATGAAATAGGATTTCTTTTTATTCAAAAAAGGACCACGTGTGTTTTTTTCATTCTTTATTTTTACTATTATTTCGAATGTAAATTTTAAAGCGAACCAACATTTTCGTTCAAAACACTTTTGAAAAATATTATTCACAGAAAAATTTCATTTTAGCGACACTAAGGACACAAAAGATTCTCTTTAAATGGGACAGGACCAGATTATGCAAGTTTGACAGATTAATTCATTAGTTTATTGCTACTAAAAGACCAAATTCATGTAGAGCAGTAATGACCAACAAGTCGATCGTGGTCGACAGGTCGATCGCAAAAGGATTTTTGGTCGATCATAACCGACATAAGGCAATTTCAACACGTATAAATAAAGTTGAAAAAAGAGTCCCATCGTAGAACCATAAAATCCTGAAGGCAGTGTTAAGACTTCGGACATACATAGGCAAACATGTGTCCTACACAAGATGAATAGATCATTTATTCATTTTATTTATAAATAAGTGTAAGTCTCAACTTTTCAGGTTTCAGTTCTAAATGTGTAAATTCGATATTTTTGTCGAACTGTTGAAATTTTGAATTTAAATTTTTAGAACTAAAACAATTGAATCTGAAAGTTTTGAGGTAAATGTCGACACTGAAAAAAAAATACAAGAAAAAAAAACACATTTTTGAAAGAAAATCAGAAAATGATAACGAAGGCTTCCACGGCCAGAGTCAGTACAGGATATACTTCTTCCGGGATTGGACCGTGTCAAAGAACTACTAAAAGTGTTCGACATTTCGCCCACCATCGTAGGGGGCTTCTTCAGGAACAAAGAAAAGAAAAAAAATGAAAAGAGGAATATGAGGAAATATGTATAAATGAAAGAATGAAAAGGCCAATTTCAAAAAATCAGAGCACGGTAACTCATCGTGTCCACCATACCAGAGGCGAAACTCTTCTGAATTGAAAATTGGTACAAAGGATAAGAAAGTTTAGACAGAAGAGCACGGTAACTCAGTATGTCCACCATACCAGAGGCGAAACTCTTCGAGTAAACATTTCTTAAATTAATATCCAAGAAACATAAAGATTTCGATAAAAAATCGAAATTTACCAAAACACATTTAGGAATTCCTAACTTTAAATTTTTAAAAAATTAGAAGTTGCGAAATGAAGATCAAAATTTCCAACAATAAATAAAAAGGAACAGTTTTGCATCCTAGGTCAAAAATTTAAAGATTTGAATAGAAAGAAAACATTATTTTATAAAATTTTCTAAATAATCAAGACTTCCAATTGAAATTCGAGGTCTCGAATGGAAAAAAGCTTTTGAAAAATATCAGTAACTCTGACAAAGTTAATATTTTGGGTTTAAGCCGAAAATAATCTCCGAATTCTATGACACTTCATATTTCGAGAAATACGTGAATATCTCTAAATAGGTCGAATTAAAAGAAATATATTGGAATGTTATTTTAACTGAAGAGTTAAGTTCCACAAAGAGAATAAAAATTTGCTAAAATTGATTTAAGATTTTGAGTCGCAGACAAGAAATAAAAAACTAAAAATTGAAAGTGTAGACTCGGAATTTTGAGGAAAATATTAAAATTTCAAAGTTAACAGACAATATTTTGAAAAAAAAAGTAAGAAATCTTTAGAAAAAGTCAAAATGTCGAGTTTAATATCGAAGCTTTCGAAAAAACAATAATATCTTAAGTTTAAACCATAAAAATTTTAGAAAAAAGAAATTATTGCTTATTAATATGTGTTATTTACCGCCAGCGTCGACTTGAGAATATATTTTTGACGTTAAAATTGCAATTTAAAAAAATCTAAATTTCATGAGAATATTTCTTAAAGTTTTAAAAAAGAAATTTATAACTCGCAAGCAAGGTTTTAACAAAAATCAAAATCTCTTTAAAAGAAAACAAAAATTTTTTAGAAAGATATTAAAATATTTATAAAAAAGTTTACAGCAATAAAAAAATGAGAAAGAAGTCTAAGTTTTGATTATAAAGTAGTAATTTCGGAAAAAAAGCAGAAAATCTTTGAGAACGTCGAAATTTAAGTTTAAAACCAACATTTTTGACAAAAAAATAAAAATTGTAAGGTTACACTTTTTGAGAAATAAATATGGTCAATTGTGTATTATTTACGGAGTTTTGATTAAAAAAAAATAGAGATGTTATGGGAACAGCCGACAGAGGTGAAAACTAAAAACTATGGTTTAACAGGTTTTCTTTTTAATTTTCAAATTGTAACACCAAAAATAAAACTTTCATAATCTGTAAATAGTTTTTCTTTATTTTCTATTTGTATATAATCTAGTCTTTGATTTTGTCTATTTTGGGTTACTGCATATTAAAAAACCCGTCAAACTACCTAAATTTTATATTTGCAAGTTTCAAGTTTCAAGGTATTTCAAAAAAATATATTTTCAATGTACTGATTTTCGGATTAAAGAGGTAGCAGATTACCGAGGTTCGAATAATCGAAGTTCGTGTAATCGAATTTCGCATGATCGGGGTTCGGATAATCGAAGTTCGGATAATCGAGGTTCGGATAAGCGAGGTTCGGATAATCAAGGTTCCGATAATTGAGGTTCGGATTAACGATGTTCGATTAGAGATGGTCGAATTAGCTATGTTCAGATTAGCGATGTTCGGATTAGTGCTGTTAGCGAGGTTCGGTATAACGGGTTGTCGGATTACCGAAATTATGCAGTAATTCGAAAAAAACCCTGCAATTTTGCTAAAATCTTCCATATTTTCAATAAGATTATCTGGCAAGTAGTTCAAAGTGGCGGTTTTTGTAATGTGAAACAATTCTATTGTCCCCCATCTTTAGTCGCTTAACGTGCCTAAGGAAGTTTTCACTTCAAAAACTCGAAATTTCTGAAGAAAGCTCAAAAATCCTAAAAACAGTCAGTTCAACAATTTATCTCTTCAGAAAATATAAGAACGTAAGTTATTCCTGAAATAAAGGCTCATTTTGTGTATGTGTTAAATATCAAAATTTTAGTATAAGCGATAATTTTTTAACAAAAATAGTCGATCACATATGTAATGGAGTTGGTCACCGCTGATAGAGAGAAATACCTACAACGTATAAATAGAAAATATTCTACTGAATTAATTCCTTCTTTTATAAGGAATCGATTGTTCTTCCTTAATCGGAAATTAATTTATGCCTAGAGAAGGTGGTAATATGGAACCCCATTTTGTTTTTTTTTCCGACCTAAATTTCTTATTTTTTGACAAAAAACGAACGTTAGCGAGTTTTCTGATTAATAGTTTACTAATACTGAATGGGACAATTAACTTCCTAAACATAGATCGACAGAGAAATACAAAATTCACAAAAAGGTGCATTTTGACTTTGTGAAAAACATACCGGTAACATGGGACCTCCTCAAAAGTTTGTTTATATTTATTCATAAAATATGCTATGTTTATCAGAAACAGACTGTCTCATCTTTTGAGTTGGGTTGTCTCTGAAAATAGATTTCTGGACTGCTAGATGAGTCAGAAACCACGATGATGTCACTTTCTTTGAATAAGTTTGAATTTTCATTATTTTTTTGTCTGCCCTTTTTTGTGCTGGGTCATATTATAGAAGTTTTTTACCAACCGAACGTATCCTTGTTTAAAATCAAATAGAATACATGTGTGTGATATAGAAACCAGTTCTTAGCATCAGTAAGGAATTCCATACATTAACAGAAGCGCGGGGTTTAAGAAAAATATTATGTTAAAATCTTAAGGTAGTGGATACGGATGTTTTATTGACGAAATAATGGACACAGGACCGACGTGGATCTACTGAAACCCTTAGAACTTACTTGCTACTGGATGGGACAAAATTATCGTACAAAACACCTCGCAATGCAAAATGTTTAAAACATAAAAACTGAAACTTTGCCCACTTGAAGCGAAACTAGCAGTACAGTAGATGTTGCCAATTGTCTTGAGGTTTCTAAGCATAACTTTTACTTAATTTTGACAAGTTGGAAGTTTCGTAGAAAGGGGGAGGGTCCATAATAAAAACAGGTTCCATATTGCCACCTTCTCCTCAAAATATTGCCAGATACATGTTACCAAATTTTCCTACAGTAGAGAATAAAGGTGACAGTGTGTACTAAAAATGCATCAAATAATTGCGAGTGCTACTAGAAAACATTGACCGGACCGTTCTCTATGATTCGTCGACTAGCCGAGGGAAAAGCATGCAAGAGTTCTTTAACGTTACAGACTGAGTTCCGCGGCCCCAGTGTTAGCCCACTTCACTAACTTGCGCATTTTCAAAAGATGATACATTACTATGTATCATTAATTGCAGAAAACAAACTAAACTCATCTGAGTTTCGTAGCAATATGCTAGAAACATGAGAGCAGCATTCGGTGGCTGCATAATTTTGACGAAAAGTAATTTCCTGGTGCTGCTTCCTCCCTTTAACTGGAAACTACCAAAGCAATAATCGGGACAATGACTGGTGAAAAGTTACTCATAATCTCGTCGAATCCGACAGTTATCACAGAACTACTTGTGAGAGAGAATATATCTATTGACCATACACGACTATTTCTACCTCCAAATGTACGACTTGCACAACCCACTTGCAGACAACTTCCAACAAATTGGAAATAAATCTGAAGTTGGCTATAGCGTTCTCTACGGTTGTTTACAAGTGCTTGTAATTATTGCGGCAAGCACTTGCGCAAGTTTTACGACTTGCTTTGAGAGCACTTTCAGAGACTGTTTACACTACGCAAGTTCGCTGGAAGTACTCTCAGACATCGACTCGTGACAGTTTTACTTGCTCGTGTAAATGGCACATTATGGTGCGTTTATATTAGACACTTTATTGCGTACATTTGTCTCTGACATAAAATATATTTTCTCTCTGACATAAGTAGAGACTGGATTTTAGACACAATCAAATAAGGTAAAAAGGAGAACAACACGTTAAATTATACAAAACCTGAATAGCTAAAAATTGCATTAAAAAGGCAAAATACTCTAAAAAATGTTACAACTACCAAGAAAGGACAGAGCCGTAGTCAGAAATTTTAAAAAAGAAGTTTAACATTTATAACAAAAACTAGAAAAAAAAACAATATTGAAAGTTCAACTTTAAATTCTAAGAAAAATTGTCGAAATTTCAAAAATATATATAAGACCAAAAGTTTTACCAAAGGAATAAATTTTGAGTTTTTAAGCGAACAACTAGAGGGAAAAAGGTGAAAATTGAAACCGAATTTTTGACCAGAAAAGTCGAAAGTTTATATTAAAACACAAATTTTTCTGAACTTTCGAGATTAAAATCGAAATTTGTTACAAAAATGAAAATAGGAATTATGAAAGGAAGATCCTTATTTAAAAAAAACAAAACATGTATAAATTGTAAACTGATAATTTTGAAAGCCAAAATATTGGGATTTGGATCGAAATTTCAAAATAAAATCAAAATTCTTGAATCAAAATTAAATCATAATTTGAAGAAAAGAGTTAAGTATTGAATTTGGCATTTTAAGAAAAAAAGAAATTCTACAAAAAACAAAAATAAAATCTGAATAAAAAACGATGACATTTTGGATTGAAATTTGAAAATAAATGAACATGTCTAGAACAAACTTAAAATTTGAAGTCACAATTTAAATTTTTAATAAAATAATTAAAGGTTGAAAGCCTCAATATTTAGTAAAAGACTTTTTAAAAGAATCTACAATTTCAAAATTATTTTTATTACTAGATTTTTGGATTTCAAGTCAAAATAAAAAAACATATCAGTTTTTCGAGTATAGAAGAATTAAATATTTCCAGCAAAAGTCCAAATTTTAATATTAAAGGAAAACTTTCGACATTAAAAGGCCAACATTTTAAGTTTAAATTTAAAATTTTGCGAAAAAGTTCGAAAGTTTGCGATTAAAGCCGAAGCTTTGAAAAACCGTGTCAAAATTACGAAGTATTCACTCGAAAATTGAGAAAATATTAGATTTTAGTTCATACTCGAAATATCTAGAAAAAGAATATGCATTTCCAAATCAGGAGATTTTTAAAATTTCGAGTTTATTTTCATAGTTGTACCATTTTTACTTTAAACTTAAATATTCAATTTTTTCCTTCCTTCTAAATTTAGGATTTCGTTTGAAGCTTACACTTTCTAGAAAAAGTCAATGAGACCTAAAGTCAAAAGCTCAAGAAAAAGGCGAATATTTCAAGGTTAACCTTGAATTTTTAAATTTTATTTAAAAATAATTTAATCCTTTCTTGAGATTTCTTTTTCTTTTTTATTCGAAATTTCGACCTTATAGTCGAAATGTTATAAAAAAATGATGAATTTTGCAGTCTAAAAATTTAAAACTTAAACTACGCATTTGGAAAAAAACTTAAAATTTTAAGAAAAACTCTAAATTAATATAAACGATCTTTTGAGATTCAACGCGAAATTTCTAGAAAAACTTGGAATTTCTAATAATGTTTTTAAAATTATTTAAAATTAAAGTTTAAATGCGGTATTTGAATAAAATTTTCAAAATTTCGGTCTTTACTGGAAAAGACGTTTTCAATCATTTTTCTAGGAACTTCTTTTATAAATTTAGTCCAAAATGTCGATTCTTTTATAAATTTTGAATTCTACATAAAATCTGCGCACTTTTAAGTTTCAGGCTTTAAAATTCATGATTTTTGTCACGACTCTTAACTAAACAGTTTAATTCGAAGTTGAGGGGGCCTGTTTTAATATTTCGATTTTGATTCCGGAAATTCGACTTTTTTCTCAAAATTTCGACTTCTAACTGAATACTTCGAAAAAAAGTTTGACGTTCCAAATTCAATTAACATAGAAATTTCGATCTTAGTTACCGAATCTCGACTTTAATTAGGATTTTTTTACTTTTAATCGCAACATTAGGATTTACATTTTGAGAAAAACTTAATTTATAAAATTGTTACAACTTTTAGACTTTAAAAATGTCAAAATTAAAGTCGAAATTTTGAAAAAAAAACACGTTTTAATAACTTTGGTTTTTTTCTTTCAGAATCTTCTCATTGGCAGTGGCTCAAAATATAGATTTTTTCAAAATATTTTGATTTGCTCTCTCGACATTTAAACTTTTTTTTTTAACATTTTTAGTGGGAATTTTGAGAAGACAGTCAAGGTTTTAATAAACCTAAAAATTTCTTCCCTCACTTTTGCTCCAAACTTCAAAAAACTTCATATAATTGATTCGATCTTTTTGAAATTTGGACATTTTATTTTTCTAAAATTCCTAATTTAAACTTACCTTACAGTTTTTATATTTCTTTTTGAAAATTTTGACTTCATACTTTTTTTTATAAATTATAGCCTCTTTTTTCTTGAGGTCAATTTATTTCTAAAATTTGGAGTTTAAAATACTAACATTTCTCCAGTTCACTCCAAACTTACGGTTAATTAGACAATTTTGTCTTTCTGGAGGCATTTTTTACACACAAGTGCACTATACAGGAGACAGTTCAAAGATAATTCTTTAAATTGTAGAAAGGAATATACTTCGAGTAATTTTATCATTTTACCTACACATCTGTTTTTACTCAAAAATTAAGATAAATAGGTAACGTAGTTCAATTGTTCTGCGTATAAATAGCAGACAAAACTTATAGGGGACTGAGTGGGTCATAAGAGTAATTGTTAATCAATTACATTTCTTAGAAATTTATGCTTGAGGTGTCTTGTTTTATTGCTTCATTTTATTACGTATGTACATATATATATTTCTGCTTAAATTCTTCAGAAGTTTAAATGAACTCGGGATAGCCCATGAAAAAGGAGAAATAGGCACTACATTTTTTGAAAATAGGTCTAGATCATGTATAAAAAGGCAAAAAACAAACAAAATTGTTTAGGCAATAACGCACCAAAAACGCCGAAAAAGGTAACAGGTAGGATCATAGGAATTTACCTAAATTCCGGTCTCTAGACATAAGGGTCAACTATTCTGAGAGAAACTATCTCCTCCCAGCTGTGTAGGTAGATAAGTCTCGGATAGCTTCTCTCATGATAGTTGACATTTATGTCAGAGAGAAATGTACGGAATAAAGTGTCTAATCTAAACGCACCCTTAAGATTGGGATCAAGACTAGCTGCTTTTGTAAAATCTCGTATTCCAGGGAAATTGAAAGATTTACATTATTTACCACTTTTAAATGTGTTTTAGAATTCTCGAGATGCATTCTATGTTGGAGTTTCCCAAAAACTAACAGCTTGCACTTTCCTGTTTGATGAAAAAGTAAATCTGCTAAGTGAACTACAAACATATCGATATACCTATTATCTTATCGTCCGAACATAAATGCTACTTTATCCATGAAAGAGCTATTGTAACAGTCCATCTAGTTAATAATGGAAAATCTAACTTTAAGGGATAGAGTAGCAATTGTGATTTCATTTAAATTTAATATACACCGATGAAATCGAGTTGACGACAATTCTAAACCGGTAAAGCACAACTCGATTTAAACCCATTTTGTAAATCGAGTTGACCATCTCATTTCAGTTTAACTGTGTACGAAATATTGAGACTTTTGCATCAAATACCTATCAGAAAACTTGTCTTAAATTTGAAATCATTAGAACAAAGTATTTCAATGAAGTTTTTCTGCTTTCTCATATTTATGAGATTCTAAAACACGAAATACGCCCAGTAAACCAGAAAATAAAATACAAATACGTTTACCATCAGTGTCACGGCAATTACTTACGTCATCCTTTATGAAGTAAATTATCCCTCATAATATTAATTTAGGAAGAGGCGATTATTTCGCCGCACACTAATTTTTTATCACCCTCAAGTTTTATTCGCAAAGCCTTATCTTAAACACTCAATCAAGTCTGTCGGGCAGCTCGTATATTCCAAGCGTTTTGTTGGTTTTTTGGTTATGCTAATTTAGTTAAGGGATAATGTACCGAAAGAACTATACACCTTTTTAAGAAAAGTGGGACCGGTCGTTACACAACGTGCGCTATCGCCATAAACCCTTGTTTGTTCTTTTTGTTCGAGTCTGCCGCTTTTACCAGTTCTATCCTTGTGCAAAATATATAATAGACACTCTCTCGGATTAGCTTGGGCTGATTTTAAGAATATGAACTCCGCAAAGTTTAATTATGCGAATAATTTCCGAACCTCCAATTTAATCAACTTTGTAGGAATAACAAAAGCCTGTCTGTAAATTTTCTGTGGAAAAATGTAATTCCTTGGCGATTTGCCTGCATAACGATATCGTCAAATATTTGTTCTTATTTTGAGTTAATATCCGCTTAAATTGTTAAGCACTTTGCAGTCTTACGATTTAAACAACTTTTTTCTTAGCAAAAAATAATTTTACAATATCATTTATGAGATTTATAGGAAAGCCCCAATAATCGTGCGATGTGTGAGGGGTGGTAAAACTAAACAAAAACGATTAATTAGCATATATGATATATGGTCCTATATTAATAGAGGTCTCAATGAAAATGTCTTTACCCAAATCAGTAAATGTTATGCATCAGTAGAGTGTTTTATTCTGCCTACAGATTATTTATTAAATTTTCATGCATGGTGATCCAAACTAAGTCCGGAGCACTGTTTACTTTGTTATTAGCAAACTAATACGGTTTTGTCACTAATTTGCGTTTTTTGACAAAGTTACAATTTTTTGAATCAACCATCCTGTTTTTCTGAAAGGTACTTGAATTTTCCATAGACCACAAATAGGTAGTTATTATGAATTTTTTGTAAGAGTAATAATAACGGAACTATGGGGAACTCAAATTTATTTTAGATTAAATCTATGGTGGGGAATAATTTCTTCTAGAACTTTTGGAGTTTTCATTTATAAAGTTTACCTTATTGATGAAAGATATATTACATTTATGAAAACCATCTTAGACAAGAATTTCTTTGATAAAATGGTTTTATTAACCAGGCAACTTGTCACATTCAATCAGGATTGAGCTCTTAACCATCAGTATAAAGAAATCAGTCATCTTTTAAATCATATGGATTGGAACTAATGAAATTATTAGATGGCCTCCGAGGTCCTCTAATTTGACTCCACCCGATTTTTTTGTAGGTTTATCTTAAAAATCGAATTTATACAAAGCAAGGCGACAAGGTAGATGACCTAAAAAAAACGTAGGTTGTTCGAGAAGAAGTTAATCAAATAGATGGTAGAACTATTTTAAAAAGTATTCGTGTTGTCCTGAAATAAGCCGAAAAATGTATTGGAGATCGAGGAAACATTTTCAACCAACAAGTTCTTCAGGAGGAAGTGCCAGAAGAAGACGATGTCATCCAACCGACTAACGAGATGGAAATCCAAAGCTTTCTGCGCAAGCTAAACGTCAAAAGTTTCCAGACGGAATTCCAAACCAAGCTCTGAAGTCTCTTCCGGACCAAGCTGTCAAATACTTTGAAGCAATAGTCGATTTTATGTTTAAGTACCGGTATCTTCCCACAAGATGGAAGACTGCAAACGTTATCTTCATTCCTAAGCCAGGTAAGGATGGGAAATTTTCACAAAATTACAGGCCAACCAGTCTCTCATCCAACTTGCGTAAGGTGGCGGAAAGGATTTTAAGGAAGCGTCTGCAGAATATCATCAGCGATCGGGACAATTTGGCTCCCCACCTATGCACTCTACCTCAGACCAGCTGCTGAGAGTGGTTGAAACAATCATTCAACGCATGAACTGAATCCAAGAAGTTGGAGCTATTTTCTTCGATATCTCCAAGGCATTTGACACAGTTTGGCACCAAGGACTAGTCTGCAAGATGCACCAGTTTAGAATACCTCTAACAAGGATTCAAATGGTAAGCTCGTTCCTGGACCAGCGTTCATTCAGAGCAAAGGTGGGACAGGGACTATCAAACCAGTTTACGCTACAGTATGGAGTGCCTCAAGGCTCTGCCTTGTCACCTCTGCTGTATTCTCTGTTCACAGCAGACATTCTAAGAACCAATCCAACAATCGACCACACCTTATTGGCAACTTATGCAGACGACACAGCTTTGGTGGCGTACTCTTACAGTCCAGAGTTGGTCACCAGACGACTTCAGGAGGCAACAGACAGTCTACTAGATTACTTCGGTTAATGGAGAATCCAAGTCAACGCAAACAAGACCCAAGCAGTTTTTTTCACCCGAAGAAGACTGCAACCATATGGACATGTAAATGTCCATGGGCAAAACGTCGACTGGAGAATTCAGGCAAAGTATCTAAGTGTAATTCTTGATAAAATACTTACATTTCAAGCACACATCGATTATGCAGTGTCCAGAGCCATAATGCTGAAAGGACTGCTGCAAGCGATGATTGGTAGAAATAGTAACCTATCCATTGGACTTAAAGTGATACTATACAAATCAATCATAAAACCAGCGATGACCTACGCATCTGTAGCTTAGTCACGGGCGACGGATAAACAGATGAAGAAACTGCAGGTGTTCCAGAACGTCTTTCTAAGACAATCTATGGACACTTCATGGTTTGTGAGAAACAATCAACTCCATAGGGAAGCTGAACAATTTTTGGTAAGAGATTTTCTAAGGAAAATTAATGATGGTGAGTGAGAGCGGAAACGCATCCCAACGACCAAGTTCGACAGGCAGTGGATTACGATACAAACGTCCCAACCAGGATTAGGAGACCAAGGATGGTCCTCTATGCTACGACTTCCATTTCGGAAATTTGTGTTTTGTTTGTTTCTTATGTTTCAGGCAAAAGAGCTTACAATAGTACTCCAGCACTATTGCACTGTTCCGATGGAGGGATTGGGGGTCAAGGGCCCGGTCCGAAGAAGTAAGGGTTTTTAGTCGGTACCCGTAGTTTGAGCGGAAGTCCGACAGTATATGGGTATCTTTCCAGATGTCCTTAACGGATTTTCCCCTACTTAAAAAAAAAAGTTTTCAACCAACTTCTGAAGCCGAATTAGCGGTTTCAAAAAGATGGATTTAGATATCTTAGCAAAAAATTCACAACAACTATTTGTATTCTACCTCTCATAAATACATAAAATGTACAGAATGTTTCATTTAAACAGTTGTAACTGTCAAAGCACTTAAAATCGCGATGTTCAATTGGTTTTATTTCCATGATGTCATCTGAATCAGTCACAAAAATTGTACTAGTTTGCTGATTTAACCAACTTTGTATCTTAAAAAATAACGAATGCAATGCTGCTGACTTATTTTGGATCATCCTGCATGCTACAACCCGCCTCATCGAGCATTAATCAGTAGTGGTTGCATGAGTAGATTGCGTGCATTTTTCTTATGAGTTTCGAACAAGTGACAATCCTAGCGAGTGGTCCATCATTTATGTTCAGTTTTAAGTTACATCCAAATGTGGCGGTCAGAGACTTAAATCCGTTGACCTAGGTGACGATTTTAATAAAATCACCACAATCAACTCAATTAATCCCTAAACAAAATAATGAAGTCTGTAATCTTTGATGACTAAAGAATGACGATAATTGATAAAATTACAGATTATTTTCTCAATAATTTAGAAACAATACATGCGAACAGCAAAAATAATTCAGGCAATAAGCCAAGAAAAAGGCTAAAATAAATAAAAATAATATAGTAAGTTAGATTTTTTAAATTCTTTCTGCATTCGATTTCTAATGACCCAAGGATCATTACTGCTACTAAGACGAAGTCGCTCGACCCTGCTTCACCCCTTAATCTTGAAAACAATCCCCTAACGGGGAATTTCGCTAAAAAATTCATAAAAATGAAAAAATTAACGCGAATTGCCTCCGAAATGCATCCTGGAAGATTATTTGGGTCGCTGGTCACGAATCCGTGGTTGGTGTTCCCGGAAAATTCATTGCTTGTATGTAGTAATTTTTTTCTTGAAACGGGGTTTTCGGAATAATTCATTAGGAATCCGAGATCTGTTTTTTCGAAAAACTCATTTTCCGGTCGGAAAATCATAAAAATTTTTTAATATCCTAGTGGGCTTGTTGGCCTTTTGAGAAAATATGATTAGCTTTCTTTTTCAACATTGTGTCTCAGAGGTTTTTTTGGGTCACTGATCAAGAATTCGAGGCTTGCTTTTCGGAAAAACTCATTTTCCGATCGAAAAATCAAAACCATTCTCCATTTTAAGTGTTTTGAGACAATGTAGTACATTTTTCCTTTTTTTTTTTTCATTTTTCGAACCGGTATCCTAGAGGTTTTTGGGGTCGCTGTTTAAGAATCTGAGATCTGATTTTTCAAAAAACCATTTTACGGTCGAAACATCAAGAAAGTTTACCATTTTGATGTTCTTTGGAGATTTTGAAATAATACAACTATTTTTTTTATAATTATGTATGGAAAAGTTTTTGGGTCGACGATAAAAAAATCTGAGTTCTGTATTCCGGAAAAATCTTTCGATGTTGAGAAAATCAGGAAAACTTTGGCACATTATTTGTAAAAATAATTAATCAGTTTCAAGATTATTTGAAGATTATTTGAATGTAATTATTTGACAGACTCTTTTTTAAAGAAAAAGTAAATTCATAACTAATAAACTTTATTAGCGATAAAAACGCAACAAAATTTAAAAATTCCACAAGGGTTTGTTGCGTTTTTATCTTTAATAAAGTTTATTAGTTATGAATATTAAAGAATTCCACGAAGTAAGGGTTGGAAATATCAATTATTCGAAAAAGTAAATTAAAAATTGTTGCTCTTGGAAATGAATGAAGAAATTTCGATACATATTTTATATATCTGCGTCTATAAATGAAGAGGTCTACTTCTGCGTGTTGTTTCTATATTATTATAACTAAAATACCTAATTTTTACTAAAAAATAAAAATATTTTTTTTTATTGTTGTTCTTTATTTTTCGGCCATATGCTGAGTTTTGCGGAAAGACAGACCTCAGAATCTTAATGAGTGACCCCGACAACCCCTAGGACACCCTTTCGAATAAAAATTTACTACATTGTCTCAAAACACCTAAAAAGGCTAATTTTCTTGATTTTCCGGCGTGAAAATAAGTTTTTCGGAAAAGCAAGCCTTGGATGCCTGATCAATGACTTAAGAAACACCCTGAAATACAATTTAGAATTTAAAAAGTTTATCACGCTGTCTTAAAACCCCATTAAGATATTAAAAAATTTTCAAGATTTTTCAACCGAGAAATAAGTTTTTCGGAAAAACACATCTTGGATTCTTAATCGGCGATCCCGAAAATCCCTAGACACTATTTCCAGTAAAAATTTGCTACATACAAACAATGAGTTTTCCGCGAAAACCAACCACGAATTTGTGATCAGCGACCCAAATAATCTTCTAGGATGCATTTTAAGTTAATTTTCCCGACTTTTAGAATTTCTTAGCAAAACGCCACCATTGGGGAGAGGGTCCAGCGACTTCGTCTTAGTAGCAGTGAATGATCTTTGGGTCACAGAAATCGAATGCAGAAAGAATTTTGAAAATCTAACTTACAGTATTATTTTTATCTATTTGCCGGCTTATTGCCTGGATTAAAAAACAATAACGAAGGTAAGAGCGCGATGTTGGAAAAAGTTTCGAACTAGATCAAATATACTTCGATTTTTGATACTGTTGAAAATCCGATGAAAACCTTTTCCACCCCGTCATGCGTTTTTACCGATTTTATTAAAGTCTCTGGATGTCAAAGAAAAAGTTGTTTAATTACATCCAATTTCACGCGATCGCTGACGGAAACCTGCAACCATTAAATCTGCAATCTGGCGAGCAGAACGCCGTGGGTCTAAATTGTAAATTTGTTTGGAAAGCGGCAACGCAACAGCGTGGATGTTAATTGCTTGAAATTTGGCCGTTATTGATTTCCTGTTACATCGGCACTAATTTGACGTTGTAGCCGCTCCGACACAGTGTCAATATCAAAACTACTGTTATTATTTGGGGGTTTTTGGAAATGACAGGCTGTAATTTACGGATGTTCGTTCGTTCGGGTTATTTACGATTACTATGTTTTATTGTCGTTCATTAAAAGGAAAGGGCAAATTTGTTTTCAAAGTGCTCCCACTAGATTTTGCTTCACTTGAATAATGAGAATGTCACGAGACAGGGAAGGCGATTTAATGTGCATTTTCCTGATTTAGGGGCACTACCGTCGTGAATTTATTAGGTCGCGATTTGGCACATATTTTACTATCGCTTGGGAGTATTCAAAAATTATCAAAGGTAAAACTTTGTATATCCGAAAAAGCTCTAACTTAAGTACAAGTGTTGCAAAAATATTATAAAAGATTTAAAATTCCTGGAATACCCTTTGATAGGCAACTGAACTAGGCAGGTAGTAGATATTTTTCAAAGTTATTTTATTTTTTAAAAATATAAGTGCTGCTTAGATAGATGGGAGTATTTAGTATAAACAGCCTTTTTATTTCAAATATGGAGAATTAGACTTATGTCTAATTCGTTATATAGAATTAAGCTTTTTTGACAGAGAGACTCGTGTCCATTCTAATGATTCTTTCAACTCTCCCAATATACAGGGTGATCCAAATTCAGTTTGCAGCATTGCTAACTTGTTATTATTAAAGTTACATAATTGGTTAAATTAGCTCAGCAGTGTAGTTTTTGTCGGTAATTAAATTGGTATCGTGAAAATATCAGTTTTTTTGAGATTTTTGACAAAATTACAATTTTTTAAATGGAACAGCTTGTATATTTTGTGTTTTTATGAATGATGATGCAGTTTAGAATAAAAATGGTTAAGCACTGTCGATATTACCGAATAATACTATCGATAATTTTTGATAGTCAAAACTGTCGATATCATCAACAGTTCAAATCAATGTTTGGTGATTACTAACCTCCAATATCTTGGCAGCATCCTAATCGTGAATAAAAATGTCTCCTGACATTATTCAACATCTCTGGTGTCACCGAAGCAATCGCAACCGTTATTCTTGCTCGTAAGTCAGCTACGTCGCGGGTTTTGGTTTTATACACTGTACTTTTACATAACCCCATAAAAAAATTCCAGGGGCGTCAGGTCTGGTGATTGTGGTGGCCATTCTACCGTACCTCGTCTCCATATCAAGTAATTTGGAAATGTAAAATCGAGATATTGCCGGACATTGACTTGGTAGTGTGGTGGTGAACCATCTTGCTGGAACCATATTACATCAGCTGGACCATGTGGATTTTCCTGAGCTGGATATAAATTTACCAAAGCTGGTAAAATGTTGTTTTGGAGCAATGCTAAATAATTATTTCCATTTAAATTTCCATCAATGAAAAATGAACCAATGAAATGATCTCCAATAATCCCTGCCAAAACATTAACTTTTTCAGGTTCTGTGTATGCAATTCTCTCATCCAGTGGGGATTTTCTCTAGCCCAATAGCGACAGTTTTGACGTTTTACATTGCCGTGGAGAGTAAGAGTAAAAGTGAACTCATCAGAAAACAATATCTTTTCTAGTTGGATGACATTATTATCTAATCTTTGCAATCATTTGATGACAAAAATGAGTTCTTCTATCAAAATCGTCATCACTGAGCTCTCGTCATGGTGTCAGTTTATAAGGATGCATTTTATTTTCTTTCAGTATACGAATAATCGAGGAACGACTAATGTTCAGTGCTGCAGCTACTTGTCGACTTAAAGAATGGGGATTTTCTTGACACTCATCCATTATTTCCAATTTGGTATCATTAGTTAATGCATTGGAGGGTTCTTTTTTTAGCTTTCCAACATGTCCATGTTCGTGAAAATGCTTCTAAATTTTACTAAATGTACCTTGGAATATAGGTAGTAAATCAGGAAATTTTTGTTGAAATAGACGAGCAACTTCGGCGTGTGATCTTGCTCTATCTCCATAACCGATCATTTGTAAAATTATTATTTTATGCATTTCTGTTAAATGACCCATATTAAATTTTCAAAACGTGCAAAAAGATAACTAAAGCACGATACTGACCACTGTTTAATTCTCTCACAGTTTTAGAAAGTTATTGAGACGTTTTCGACAAAAAGTACAAGTGAATATGGTAAGGATGATAAGTTTCCTTTTTTACAAAATCAAAAAAGGATGTCGAAATTGTTTTTGGTCCCTTTATGATTATCGAAGACGAACCAGACGAGCCGCTGTTAGTTATTATTGTAGAAAATTTCATCTAGTTGACAAATTATTTTTTTATTGTTTATTTTTTAAATAAATCTAGCAACCATGACATTTTTGAATAGAGATTTAAAAGACCTTTAAAATGAGGTATACCAAGCCCCTACTTCCAATTAAAAAATTTAGGGCTTGAAACGGTAACTCGAACGGGGTTACATCTAGGGATGAAATTTTTACGACACAGGATGTCAGTTTTTAAGCTAAAATACCGAGATTTCTCATAAATATGTACAATAACTGAGAAATTGAATTTACTCCATTTAGCTGTTCCACACTGCATAGTATAGTCCACTGTTTTTCGGTATACACTTAAATAGTGCATTTTTAACTTAAAACGCTTCATTTTTACTATACTTTGTTCAACCAACACCAGGCACGTAGCCAGGATTTTCGTTCGGGGAGGGTCCAACTCCCCCCTTTTTTTTATGTTCTTCGAAATAAGCAATATTGCAAAATTTAAAGAAAAAGTTAAGTTGTTAAGCCAATAAACGTCTTGGTCTTTTAGTTAATGCTCATTTTTCACTTTGGCGTAAAATTTCCAATCTTAACTTCGAAATGTGAACTATAATTTGAAACTCTCAAGTTCGACTTCAGTCTCGATATTTAAATCTTTCAAATCTAGTCTATCTCGACATTTTGAAAAAAAAATTAGAATTATCAGTATTTTTTCAAAATACATGATTTTTGAACTCTTCAGAACAGCTTCAAATTTAGATCAAAGACGAAATTAGGAATATTAGATGTTAAAGATGAAATACAAAAATTTCAATAGAAGCTTCCATTTTAATTTGTAATTTCGATTTTTGTCGAAACTTTAAATTTATTTTAGAAAAGAAAAGGGTGAATCTAAAAATCTTCAGGAAAAGCAGAAATTTGGACGAAAAATTAAAAGGATGAAAAAAGAAAAGAGCTTTATTAAAGAAAATCCAGGAGCTTTGAAAAGTCCATTTTTTTTAAACTAAAAATGTTGAGTTTACCGAAATATTTAGAAAAAATTTAAATAAAAGAAAAATTAAAAGTCCAAACTTGAATTTAAAAAAAAGTTTATGTTTTTAAACTAAAATGAATATTTTGAAAATAATGTCAAAATGTGTATAAATATGTTTATCAAAAGAGAGAAAACTCTGAAAAAGTTGAAATGTTGAATTTGAATCAAAAATAAAAAGAAAGTTAAAAGGATTTTACAAAAGAAGTTGATATTTCGAAAATTTCTAGCAATTTCGGAAATTATTTACATGCTTAAATATACAATCAACCATTTTTCTATTGATATTTCAATTCGTATCATGGTAAATTTTTTGGCGAATATTCATTTGGGGGGGGGGGGGGGTCTGGACCCCTTGGGCCCTCTCCCTGGCTACGTGCCTGCCCAACACAGATAATTAGGTCACTCCCACAAACAAAGCGCGATATTTGAATAAATCATTTCTATTGGTATGTATTTGAAAATCACGTATCACACACACCAAAACGGTCGTATTATTAGTAACATTAATTTATTTCTTGATATCGTGTGAACCCGTCTTTTTTTGAGGAGCAGTGGCATAACTACATATATCTGTTGGGTGAACAAAGTATAGTTCAATGCCTGTCATGTTATTATTAAGATATTTATTGAATCTCCAGAAAATTAGCGAACGTTTTTCCAGTGGCCGCACTTTCAACGATGACCCTAGCGTCATTAGCCCCAGTTATGCGAATTTAAACCCTAATTAAGTATTAGCCGAACTTTCAACCCTGAATGAGCATTGGCCACACTTTATGCAGCCGTATTTTTACAGACACTCAATGTTGTTGTCTACATAGATCACACATCAGGTAGATATAATGAATACCTTGCTGAATTGTGAAATTGTCATAATTTTACAAATTATCAATTTAATCTTTATCAACACAACTGCCATTGTCTTTCAATTTTGAAGCATTCAAATGATTCCTTAGGGCACTTTACCAGTACTTTGCGCAAAGTTTCTATAAGATTATTTTAAAAGAAATGATCCTAAATAAACAGAAAGGGTGTTATGCGCTAGGGATATACATCATTTCTCTGTTCCAACAGGAAGGATTCTTAGTTACATCGACGACGCAATGAGGCGGAACGTCGGCGAGTACATATTGGAGTTTAAATTGAGGCTAAAGAGCTCTCCTCGGCTTAGGTACACATTTAGATCCCCGGCCGACCCCTAAGGCCTGCTTCACACCTCTATATCTTTGTGTTTACATGGTTTTGCTCCTATTATCGCTCCCACCATGTTTCCTGGATATTTCTTGCGTCAGTTTATAAATGCCAAGATCTCCGCAGTTTGTTTGTAAAAGTTGTTGAAGTAGTCTCTGGAGTTTAACCTCAGTGGCCAGCGGAGGCGTTAGCACATTCGTAGAGGTGGATAATTTCATTATGTGACCCAGCAGAATACCACTTGTTAGCGTATTTCATAATGGAAATTGTGCCGAGACCCGAAATAATTATTTTAGCAGTTATATTACCTTGTGCTGCTAATGACTCTTTGTGTTATAATCTTGTTACGAGACAGCGGTATTGAGGCTTCAAGGTAGAAGGCGAAAATGTGTTACTCTAATCCATATGGGTCACGGAGATAATCTTACTCAAGCTCAAATTTCCTTGGATATAGATTCGATAGCTAGCTAATTTCCACATTAAAATAATACATAATTAAACTAGATGCCAAAACGAATTTAGGAATACCTTCTAAGCAAAATTGTGATTTCAGATTGTACTTCGCTAATCCATTCATTGACACTATTGTACTTACGAATATGACCTCATCACATCCCGAAACTCCTTCGTTTGTAGGGTATACTCACGTTTATGATAACTTAGTTTGATATTTCGAAAACTGAAAATGTTATACAACGAAGATTTTGTTTTGAATCAACTAAAGGTAACCCCTATTTACGTATTCTGTCAATATATAACTTATTTGTATGTTCATACACTTGAAACTTAACATGAAAATAACTGAGTCTAGTATTTTACGCTGTCCATCTGACGAAAAACAAATAAAAATTCTAAAAAATAAATTATTAAAGTTCTCCAAAAAAGGTTTAATGACGAATTTATTGAATGATAGTTTCCAAGAAAAAAGAAAAACTATATTTTTTTTATTATTATTTTTTTAATAACTTAAAAAGCACTAAGTTTCCTTCAGATTTATTTTTTGTATAATTCTCAACACTAAAATTCGTACTTTACTTTAACAAAACCAACATCACAGCTTTTCAAATAAATGATTTCTCAATCCCAATGGTGACATGGAGTGGAATGAAACAATTTAATAGTGGTTAATGATTTTTTTCATACGCAGATATTTAACGGAACAGCGACTTCCAAAGAGACGAACAAAAATACGATATTAAAAATATAAAGTGGATAAAAACAGAAGTCTACATAACATAAACATTGTGGCTAATGCACATATTATGTTAGTTCACATATCGTGCAAAGTAAACATATACACGAATAGAGAAACTTGCCACACAGGGGTTTGGATAAGTTTCAACTGACTTGCTCTCGACACCTTTACAGTTGTGTTGTTGAATCTTGATCAAGGCTCGAGTTTCCTTGGCAAACTTACAACTTAGTTAAATTATAAGATACCTTCGATGCAAACAGATTAGTGCGGTGGGTTTAATAAATCAATATTCGTAAGGGTTTATTCGAATAAGCATATGAGCTGAACGATCTAAATATTAATTTTACGAACAGGTCCTCATAATTAGAGCGTGTACATGCCAAATTGAAATGAACTACATAGCAGAACACTCGAAGATGTATAGGATCATCTATAACGGATTAACAATCAACCCTTTGTTAGTGAGCTGTATAAATTATTTGTTGCGAAGTGTAATATGTAGCTAATTTAAACAGAGCCTTCCCAATCATTTAAGGAACTATCGGGTTGTTCGGAAAGTAATTTCGTTTTTTCCCGACAGAGAATTTAATGGTATTTTTTTGCACCCAACTTCACACTTAAGCCATATAATTTTTATATGCTTTGAGAGCTCTTATAGCAAGGCTTGTGTGTGAAAAATTCCAATTAATTCTACGCAGTAGTTTTTGGTTGGTGCCCTTTTAAATATGGAGAGCGATAAGCAGCATTTTCGACATATCTTACTGTTTTACTACAGAAAGGGTAAAAATGCTGTTCAAGCCAGAAAGAAATTGACAGATTTGTATGGAGAAGGTGTGTTGGTAGCACGCCAGTGCCAGAACTGGTTCGCTAAATTTCGATCCGGCAATTTTGATGTCGAAGGTGCACCACGTTCGAGAAGGCCGGTTGAAGCTGATAAAGACGCAATAAAGGCATTAGTTGATGCGAACCGGCGAATAACAACACGTGAGATCGGATTGAGGTTAAATTTATCAAATTCAACAGTTTATGACCACTTGAAAGGCCTGGGATTATCCTTGAAGCTCGATGTATGGGTTCCCCATGTTCTCACAGAGAGAAATCTGTGTCGCCGCATTGACGTTTGCGATTCGCTTCTTAAACCTCACGAAAATGATCCGTTTTTGAAGCGCATCATCACTGGGGACGAAAAATGGGTTGTATACAACAACGTCAAACGCAAGAGGTCATGGAGCAAAAAAGATGAACCGGCTCAAACCATTTCCAAAGCCGATATTCACCAAAAAAATGTGATGCTGTCTGTTTGGTGGGATTTTAAAGGAATCTTTTTTTTTGAGCTTTTACCGGAAAACACAACGATTAATTCGGAAGTCTACTATCATCAGCTGGACAAATCGAATGATGCACTTCAACAGAAAAGGCCAGAACTAATCAACAGGAAAGGTGTAGTGTTTCACCAAGACAAGCGAGACCTCACACAAGTTTGGTCACTCGCCAAAAGCTTTTACAGCTTGAATGGGATACAATGCCACACCCACCATATTCTCCAGACCCACCATCGGATTATTATTTTTTGTTCCGGTCACTCCAAAAATTTTTAGACCTCAAATGAGAAAATCAAAAACCACCTCGATCAGTTTTTTGCCAGCAAGACCAAAAATTTTATGAGCGTGAAATTATGTTACTACCAGAAAGATGGCAAAAGGTGTTGGACCAGAACGGCCAATATATAATTTAATAAAGTATTTGTGAAAACTGTCTTGCATTTCCACAAAAAAAAGGAATTACTTTCCGAACAACCCGATAATACAGGATTGCATGCAATCAAAATATCTGATTTAACAGAGATAGGTATTTTAGAGCCACTAAGAAATACATAGTTCTGAAATTAAAATTAATAATAAATATAATAGATTCATCCTGCACTTTAAACATAATGTCTTTTTAAAAATCATACAGAATGTTTTTAGAATTGTCGTCGGTCTATTTGTACGGGCTAATCTCACCATGTATCCTCATTTCCGCCTTCTACACACCGTGCTTCAACGGAGTAATAGGATTAGCCTCTAACAGTTGAAAAAAAAACAGCTAAACTGGTTTTGATTCAAGGTGGAATAATTTTTTGGTCATATTTTGGGCTATTCTTGTAGTGAAACTCAACTGTGCTAACAATTTTATTTAAGGCTAAATGTTCGTCTTTGTCTTTGTCTTTGTCTTCCAATCTCCTTATGGGGTTAGGAATATTTACCTGTTGCCCCTTTGTCAATCTGTTCTGTTTAAGAACTTTTACACCTCACTTGTTTATTGCTGCTCTCTTCCTTCTTTAGAGATTCAGACTCTTCCGTGTCCGTCTCTCTTGCGTTGCAGATCTTACTTATCTGCTTGTACCGGGAGTTACTCTTTAGCCTCTCTTGAAATTTAGACCTTCCATGTCTGCCTCTCATATGCTGCAGATTTTACTCTCTGCCTTTTTCTCTCTTTCTGAAAACATCCTCTTAATGCGCGTGTGGAGCGACTTGTTTTTCTTTCGCCTACTAGCCATTTGACCTTGCCCTCGGGGAAACCACACTAAAACCCGAGGTTAGTAGACTATCTTATCTTCTTAAGACCGTCCTAGGTCTTTTAAATCTTGGATAATCTTGCGGTTCATAATCCACTACTTCCCTGAATAGTCGATTTGGGTGTATTTCGGCTCTATCGAACTCTCTTCTTGCGGCTTTCTTTACCGCTTCTTCTATCGTTTCAATTTGAAAATCTTCATGAATTCTTCGGTTGGTTACAAACCAGGGAGCGTTGGCTATCATCCTTAGCGTTGTGTTCCGTAATGTTTGTAGTATATTCATGTTAGATTTTGCTGTATATCCCCAGCACGCTGCACCATAAGTCATTATAGGTTGTATAGCTGCTTTGCAAATTAATCGTTTATTTCTCAGACTTAGACGACTTAGTCCATTAGTATGTTTGTTGCATTAGTCCTTGATGTTTTTGTTTTTGTTTTTGAAGCGTTGAAGTCGACCAGATTTTTCTTACTCCATTCCAGAATTATTTCGAGATTCCGATTAATCATCTCTATCTGCTGTTCCCTTAGTCGATCTGAAGCAACAACGGATAATGGTTTGTCCCAGAGAAAAGATAACACCAGGCCACTATCATCTGCGTAGCTGCATGTCGGATTGAAAGTTAAAACTAAGAGATCGTTAATGTGTAACAGAAACAGAGTAGAAGACAGGATAGACCTCTGAGGCACAACTGCATTAGTCGCAAATGTCTCAGATGAGATGCCATCGACTACGGCCTAAAGAGATCTGTCAGCCAGAAAACTGGATATCAAATGACAGAGTCCAAGAGGAAGACCATAGGATGTTAATTTGGCGAGAAGAGACCGATGCCAGACTCTGTCGAAAGGCTTTTGAGATATCCAATGCCACAATTCTAGCCTCGCCATGATTTTCCATAGCTGAGTTGTAGATATGAGTAACATATGCCAGTAGATCGCCAGTTGAGCGTTGTTGTCTGAAACCGTATTGCCTGTCCGAGATACTTCTATTCTCCTCCAGATATTTGAGAATCTCGATGTTGATAACCTTTTTCATCACTTTAGCCCTAACGGGAAACATAGATATAGGGCGAAAGTTGTTAGCCAAATTTCTTTTTCCCTTTTTGGGGACAGGCTGCACCCTAGCAGGTTTCCAGATGTTAGGGAATACACCTTTGTTGTAAGAGAGTGGGAAAAATTTGCTTAGAATAGGAGTCAAGTCTCGAGCGCACTTCTTAAGAACAATGGCAGGGATACCATCAAGACCAGAAGGTTTCGATGTGTCGAGCTCGACGAGAATCTTCCTGACTGTGCATTGTCTGAAAACAACTTCAGGCATCGAAGTGCTTCCCTTAGGAAGAATAGGGGGTGCTGCGTTTGGAGAATCAAGGTTAGATTTTGGTTAGTCTTTGGCTTAGATGCACAAAAAAGAATTAATAGATAAAGTTAAAGAGCTTTATAAACAGAATCATTTGTCGCACGTATATTGAACCTACCCATAAATTCAATTTAATATATGGTAAAAAATGATTTTTTAAAAACCAAAAGAAAGGCGCGGGAAACAATAAGAGCTAAATTCAAATCATAAAAATCGGATTAAAAATAAATAAAATAAAAATAAATTGAGCGCGAGTTTAAACCTCGAATGCTCGACCAAAACAGTCCAAAGTTTTCTAAAAAGTATGCATTTCACTTTTTAAAAGGCGGAAAAGTCTGTAAAGTTAAGCAAAAAGCAAAAAACTCGACGACTACAGCTATCTAAAAAGTGGATCGCAAGCAACCTTGATTAGCCCACTACTTTGTTGACGAAAGAAAACAAATTAATTTTGATGGTTCGGACTCTTGGAGCTGATGCGCAGATGTAAATCGAAACAGACGTCAAATGGGCGGAAGATTGATAATGGTCTGACTTGCTCTATTTTTGGTTCTAAATCAAGTAGATGGACGCCTAAATGCTCCAAGATACGTCGAATTTCTCGAATCAACTGCTTTACCAAGAATCGATGCACCTTCTTTTCCATAAAAACTTGTGTTTGCAACAAGATAATGGAAGACTTTGTGACTAAAACATTAATGAAATGGACAAAAGCCAAATTTTCGAAGCATACTTAACTGGCCAGCAAAAAGTCCTGACCTTAATTCAGTTGAAAATATATGAAAAATGCTTTCAAATATTGTTTACGACTGACTAGAATTTTAAAGAAAAGGCAACCTAATTTATGCAGGAGAAAAAAGACATTCGGTTCGAATTGGGTGGAAATATTCCAGCGAGATTGATCAAAGTGATTAAAAAGAAAGGAGATATTTAAAATTGTGATTGCCAAATAAAAAAATGATAGTCGCCTTAAAAGCACAATTTACGAAAAATTATGTCATTTAGATTATTAAGCTTAAAAAAATTGTTTTATATTTTTATACTAAAGCTGCTATTTTTCACAATTTTGGGTGTTTAAATATATATTTGTTACCTATGTTACGGTTTAAATTTTCAGTAGAGATAGTGCTTGTGGCCAGGCCAATAAACATACAGCTGTTGGTTTTGTAAGTGCTGGCATATCTTCTGTCAGTCTTGGTCTGGGAGAAATCGGCCATCTTCTCTCTTGTCGTTCACTTGTGTGTCATCCTGCAAAAGGTGCGGTTGCAGGTTTATCCAAGTGGATCCTGGGTGTCTTTCCCTTAAGGGATTTACTGTGACCCATCTTCGGACCGTCTGGGGCTATTGTATTTCGTAGTCAGTATGTCAGAACTAAAGCCTCAGATGGTTCCGGTTTTTCCGGAATAAGCAGGGACGTGCTCCCCAAGCACGCGACAGAGCCAACCAATAACCAAGGTGTGAGCAACCCTCGGTATTTGAAGGGTAAATCCTATTTTTTTAATCTTTATAGGTTCTTTTTCGGTTGGGATCCTTGTCAGTTTCATTTTGAGATCCTTGTCATCTTTATTTTGGATCCATCTCTGATCTTTCAATCACGACCTGTGTGGAGACACGAGGAGTTCCAAAGGAGTGGTCATCGTCTCGTGGAAACCTCCAAGTGTGGGCTTCGAGGACTTCGGTGAAGCGAGTTCTTGTAAACCTACGCAGTGGCCGCACGAAGTACAAGCATCCACGTCGACCTGGGACCCTTCACGACGATCACTTAAGTACCCCTTCTTTATATTATTAAGTGGGAATTGTCTCAGCTTAGTTCGGAACCATATATGTCTCAGTCTGTTGGATTTTACCTAAATTATAATACGGTTTGTTATATTATTTTTCGTTTGTTTACTTAGGATTTTCTGGTGGGCTTAGGTCCAGCTAGTAGTTAATTCTGTTTTTGTTTTGTGCTAGAACTTAACCAATATGTTAATATTTGTATTCATGAATCGAGTATGTCAAATATATTTCAAAGGTAAAGTTTACCAGCTTCAGTAAACAACTGTACGGAACAAAGTGCGCACTTTCTTTCACATAAATAGTGTCAATAACCTAAGATCGGAATAAGAAATTTTGTGAGAGATACCTTGTGTGCGTATATTGTTAATTTAAAAAAAAAAGTGCAATACACTTGAACTTATTCTGCCTTTGAAGTACTTTGTTTTATTGGTTTTAAGAATTATTTTCCTGCCTGTCTAAATTGTAAGGTTAAAACATAGACGGCAACACTCTCAACAAGGTAGGTCACAGAGAGAGAGTGGCAACGAGACGCTTCGCTCCCAGGAACTACGCCATCTAGGAGTGAGTTGTCCAGCTTCCGTTTTGGGTATATTTTGGTAATTTTTCTACGTCTCCGTTAGGTAAATTGCGTGATTCAAAATCCCCTTGGGCCCCTTTTTGGTATTCTTTAGCCGTCGTGCCGCGCAATTACCAAACTTAATTCTATTTAAGCGGAATTTTGGACTTATTTTCAGTCCTGAGTTCCGGACTTGTCAATTTTTGGAAAGTTTTCCACTCACTGGATTATCACATCGGCCCAAACGAGGGGTCCTCACAGGGGTGTACGACTCCCAGCCTGTAATAAGAAGAAGCTCTTGATCTTTCCCCAACGCTAGCCGGCGATAGTGAAGGAAATTATTTCATAGCTTGATAGTGGCACTTAGAAGAATTTCTCGGAAATTATAAATACTAAGCCACGACTTCTTCACTGGGGAAAAATTCTGTAACACCTACATTTTGATTAAAAAATACTTTCAGATTTATTCGCCTTGTACTTTCTGTGTTTTCCTATTATTTAGAGCCTTATGAAAAATAATGTCGTCTGCCATAAATAAGATTTGTGTCAAAGTTGAAATTTCGCAAAAAAGTTAGAATTTTTAAATCAAAATTGATATTTTAATAAAAAGAAAATGTAGCCGACTCCAGATTCCCAATTTCAAGCTAAAAGTCAAAATTTCGTGGAAAATAGTAAAAGGTCGAAATATCGAGATGACAGATATTTGAGCACATCTAGTTTGAAAGTGAACATTTCGAGAAAAAACTTGAACTAACGATTTTAAAATTAAGATTTAATAAACCTCAATTAGAAGCATTTTTATGATTGCAAATTTATAGACTTTTATGAACTTAGAGTGTATTTATATGGATCACAAGTTCATACCTTTTTTCATTTAGTATTAGAATAAGAGAATTTACACATCAAAAACAGAAGTATTTATGGAGTACAGTGTATAATTACTGACAATGGATTTTGAAAAATAGGCTTCGAAAAAGGTTTTTTTTTAAAACCAAGCAGTGAATCTAACAAATAAAAGTAAAAACAGGAGACAAGGATATAATAAAAAATTGATTATTAACGTAAACTGTTCAAAGAAACCGTATTTTCTGCTCTGGCTTTTCTTCGGCGGTTCAGAGTTTACCGCAATGTGAATAATGCTGTATATGCCTGCAAGCACCAAGCGGATGATCTCATATTGCGATCTACCTGTTAACGGATAATCCCCTTCAAAGCATCAAATATACGCAATCTAACAACCTAATAAGTGCGTATTGCGCTATTTTCGTCAATATAATTCGCCGCCGCCCGTGGAATGCCTTCAACTTCGAGCAAGATAACTGCTGAAGTTCGGAAGTTCCTTTGTGTTTTATATGAGCTTGCAGTAGATCGAATTCGCTTAGCAGCAGCCTGCTAACTTTGATACAGAGTTGACTATAATATGATTCTCTTATCAGTTTTAAGAGTGCGCGCCGTAGACACAAGAGTACTTGTATCCATTCGAAACTTCGCAACTCACAACGCTCTTATAAATGAGTTTTAATGTTTACCACGAGTGTTTTATCGGATATACCGCTAGGCACTATTTACACAGCTTTAATCCGAAAATGTATTGTTGTGAACTTTTGTTTCTCACAAAGAGCCATAGTAAAGGAGAGTAGACGTAACTCAATGCTATAGGAGCCATATGAAATAGGTGTCTAATTAAGGGAGTAACTTCAGATTATTTAGCTTTTTGTTAAGTCAACATTTCTCGGGATAATAAGCCTTGCATATACGAATAGATACAAGTTTATTACGATGCAATTAAAATCCAATTTCATTAGAACCAAATGAAAACCAGATTGCAATTGTAAGGTTCACGTAGATGAAGCAAAGCTTGTATCACGGGTTGCATCGCAACATCCATAGATACAAACGTCGTCGGCGTGACTTTACTTTCATCTAGTTTTGACAAAAGGCCAATTAAATGTTCTGTAATTAAACAGTTAAACAATCTTAAAATTTAAAATATGTACAACCGCAACCATAGACTAGTTTCGACCTTCCTTGGCCTCACCAGCATGGTACGGTGTTTGTACATACTTCCAACTTAAAGCCATTAGTCAGTCGTATAAGTATTCAAGAGAGTAAATTTCCATTGGGTGACTTGTAACTGACTTTTAACTGTTTATTACGCAAACATTTTCGCTACATGCTAATTGAAGCATTCTTCACCTGCTGAGATAATAAGCCTTGTATATACGAATATATACAAGTTTGTCACGATGCAATTGAAATCCAATTTTATTAGAATCAAATGAAAACTAGATTGCAATTGCAAAGTTCACGGTAGATGAGGCAAAGTTGGAACACGGGTTGCATCGCAACATCCATAGATACAAACTTATAATCTCAGCAGAGAAGAATGCTTCAATTAGCATGTATAGGTATGTTTTGGAAAGGATTTACCGAACTTGTGCAACTGATTGAAGGAACGATTGGTGACAGGTATATCTAAAACGTCGTTTAAGATCATCCTTGGCCTCACCAGCATGGTACGGTGTTGTACATACTTCCAACTTAAAGCCATTAGTCAGTCGTATAAGTATTCAAGAGAGTAAATTTCCATTGGGTGACTTGTAACTGACTTTTAACTGTTTATTACGCAAACATTTTCGCTACATGCTAATTGAAGCATTCTTCACTGCTGAGATAATAAGCCTTGTATATACGAATAGATACAAGTTTATTACGATGCAATTAAAATCCAATTTCATTAGAACCAAATGAAAACTAGATTGCAATTGCAAAGTTCACGTAGATGAGGCAAAGTTGGAACACGGGTTGCATCGCAACATCCATAGATACAAACGTCGTCGGCGTGACTTTACTTCATCTAGTTTTGACAAAAAGGCCAATTAAATGTTCTGTATTAAACAGTTAAACAATCTTAAAATTTAAAATATGTACAACGCAACCATAGACTAGTTTCGACCTTCCTTGGCCTCACCAGCATGGTACGGTGTTGTACATACTTCCAACTTAAAGCCATTAGTCAGTCGTATAAGTATTCAAGAGAGTAAATTTCCATTGGGTGACTTGTAACTGACTTTTAACTGTTTATTACGCAAACATTTTCGCTACATGCTAATTGAAGCATTCTTCACTGCTGAGATAATAAGCCTTGTATATACGAATAGATACAAGTTTATTACGATGCAATTAAAATCCAATTTCATTAGAACCAAATGAAAACTAGATTGCAATTGCAAAGTTCACGTAGATGAGGCAAAGTTGGAACACGGGTTGCATCGCAACATCCATAGATACAAACGTCGTCGGCGTGACTTTACTTCATCTAGTTTTGACAAAAAGGCCAATTAAATGTTCTGTAATTAAACAGTTAAACAATCTTAAAATTTAAAATATGTACAACGCAACCATAGACTAGTTTCGACCTTCCTTGGCCTCACCAGCATGGTACGGTGTTGTACATACTTCCAACTTAAAGCCATTAGTCAGTCGTATAAGTATTCAAGAGAGTAAATTTCCATTGGGTGACTTGTAACTGACTTTTAACTGTTTATTACGCAAACATTTTCGCTACATGCTAATTGAAGCATTCTTCACTGCTGAGATAATAAGCCTTGTATATACGAATAGATACAAGTTTATTACGATGCAATTAAAATCCAATTTCATTAGAACCAAATGAAAACTAGATTGCAATTGCAAAGTTCACGTAGATGAGGCAAAGTTGGAACACGGGTTGCATCGCAACATCCATAGATACAAACGTCGTCGGCGTGACTTTACTTCATCTAGTTTTGACAAAAAGGCCAATTAAATGTTCTGTAATTAAACAGTTTTTTTTTTTTTTTTAATGAAAACATCTTTAGACTTTTGATAGGAGAAAAACTAATAGTTTCGCGTTACCATCCGCTAATTCTCATAAGCGAGATGCTCTAATTTTTACAGTTTATGTACCTATGAATAGAACCCGCAATATAATTAAAAAAACACTAGATCGGCAGCGAGGCTCGACCCGGACCCCGCCACACATAGTATAGATTCTAGATCTGGACCACTGGACCATTCTAACTTGCAGTTTTAAAAGCTAACCTGGTTTGATAAGCTAACCATACCTCTGATGTTAAATTGAGTATGCGAAAATGTGTATACTAAAAGTGTTTACACTGTGTTTTAATTTGATTATTATTATTTCTATTCTCTCCGTAAAGGAAACCTGACAATATCAGAAAAAAAAATACTGGCAAATTACGGGCAGGCGTCAATTCAAAAGAGGGCATGCGACGTGCAAAATTAAAATAAAAATCAAGACAATTGCTTCACACTTACCCAATTTCGACTGCATATTTCGAAAGGCAGAGTGACAACAAGAACTAGTAACATTTGCCCAAGCGTGTGGCGACGCTGCCATATTTTAAATGAGATATCTTCAAATCTTCATTAAATAATTTGACTAGAGTAATATTATAACACTCACAGTTAAATGTTTTGACTATTATGCTTTTGTGACCCAGCTATTTCTTGTAAAATATGAAATAGCAGAGTGTATTATTGCTATTATAAAATGAGCGATTTAACTACGGAATAATCGTGATGAAATATTGGATAATATCATGATAAGTAAATGGAAAGATTAAGTCAAAATCAAGGCTAGCTAGTATTAGTGGCCTGTCACCTGAGTTTAATGTAAAAATTATAAAATTTTGAGATATGTACCTAGCAGATATGAAAATATACAGGTTGTAACAAATTCGCTTCTCACTACAGGGATCTCGAAAACGGTAAGAAATACAGCATCGGTTAAATTGGGGTAAAGTTGCACAATTTGGCGATCAGAAATATTTCGTTAAAAAATCAAAAATATCTCTTGCTATACTTGAGATTTTTGAAAAAAAGTAAAATTTTGGATTTTGGTTTTTATTATTACTTGTCGTTATTTGAAGAGTAATTGAAAAACTAAAAACACTTCTTCATTGACGTTTTTCATCCTTTACAAATTAGTATTAGAAGTTTTTTTATTAGACGTTTCGTCTTTTTATTACTATCATCAAATTCGTTATTTTAAATACGGACCTGTAATTTTTATCACATCTTTGTACAGCTTTTGAAATTCAGATTTTATTGATGTATGTGGCTTAACGTTTCGTAGCTTCAAACCATCATCAAGGAAAAAACACTTTATTTTAGATTAACGTTACTGTATTATTTTTTTAACTAGGAAGGAATTTATTGTCTACAATAAAATTAAAAAATGCATTTAATTGATAAGAAAAAGGGTAATGGCAAAATTAATAAACTTTATCAAAAAACAGCAGGCATACCCATAATTGACCACCAAAAATAATGACTAATAAGTACAAACAAAGCAACTATGGATATTTAGAATAGCAAATAAGAAATAAAACAATAGCTGACATACTTAGTTTGTCATATTTTATTACATCCTGGTTAACTATTATTCAAAACTACAAAATACATTTATCTGAGAAAGGTGTTTTTCCTTGAGGATAGTTTGCAATCACGAAGTGTTGAACCACATAAAAGTTTGATACATCAGAGAAGTCGGAGATTCAAAATCTACACAAGAATGCAATAAAAATTACAGGCCCGTATTTAAAATAACGAACTTAATGACGGTAGAGAAAACATGAAACGTCTAATAACAAAACTTCTTATACTACCTTATGAAGAATAAACAACGTCAATGAAAAAATGTTTTTCATTTTTTGAGTACTCTCCAGATAACGTCATGAAGTGATAAAAACGAAAATCCAAAATTTGACTTTTTTCCAAAAATCTCAAGAACAGTAAGAGATATTTTCTATTTTTTTAACGAAATATGTCTGATCGCCAAATTGTGCAACTTTACCCTAATTTAACCAATTCTGTATCTCTTACCGTTTTCGGAATCCCTGTACTGAGAAGCGAATTTGGTACAACCTGTAAATACACATTTTGGGTTAGTTCCAGAACAATTAAATTATTTCATATGCAATAACACTAAGAAAAATTTGACCACTGTTATTTCCTAGTTTTAGGTTTCCATTTCTGTCGCCAGTACATATGATGGCCCATTTTTTTTTTAAATTTAAATGTCCAAAAAGGTGGAAAATTTAACTATAAGCTATAAACTAAATTCGCGGCGTGCATAATTTAAATTTTAGCAACAATTTTTCATCAGGCTGCCCGCAGCATGTTGCGAAAATTTTATCTGGCGCGTTAACAAAAGAACTTGCCCACCCCTGGTCTGCGAAATTTTAGAAAATGTCAGGATAAATAGTAAAAATCGGAAGCTAGATTTAAGAATTTTGATAGTCAATTCACCCCAAGTTTATTGTCGAAATTTCATACTTAAATGCAAAATTTCGAATTTGAACAAGAATACTGTGGTGAGTCGAGTTCTACTAAACTGTTCTATTTCCTCGTTTGTTTTATTTAATTGAATTTTATTCAATATTTTCTTGGAAATGTTAAATCTACAAATATTGTACTATATAAAATTCTTTGTAACCTAACGTTTTGCGTGAGAAACAGATTTCTTAGCGTTCACAAATTAGATAAGGGTTATTTGTTAGGCCTGGTTTGTTTCAAGCACAGATACCTAAACTGAGTAAAATAACATGTTAGTTTGAAGGACCGCTGAAAAGTAGAGTAATAAATAAGGGTGTGTCAATAACGGAGACCGTAGCAAATATCTCGGCAAGACCATGTGGTGGTAGACTGGAGGAATTTGACGTTCAAAAAACGCCCTTATAAACACGTACAATTGAAAGTTATTTAAATTTCAATTATCGAAGTAAAACTTGCAAGATAAAAGGACGACGTTATTCAAAATGGGTTTGCAGTTTGATATGCACTTTAACAATCCTTTTCAAAATTTATTTAAGGGCTAATTTGGATTAGAAATATTTAAATTAGTAGAAATTCTGCATTCTTATGCCCTCTAGCGAGATGCAGAGGATATCTTTCGGTCCCCAGAAGTTAAGGGTAGGAAAATAAAAAGATAAAACACGAAAGACCAATTTTAAAATAGTCAAACACGGAACTTCGATGAAACTAGTTATGCAAACGAGTACGAAATACGGGAGTTTAAAAAAAAGAAATTACTTCTGTTTGTGCTAATTAACGTGAATGAACACAAAAAAAAACAATTTCTATTTCTGTTCAACGTGAAGTTCGAGTGCTATTTATGTGATGTTTGCTACGGGATAAATAGGCAAGTAAATTTTAAATTGTCCGATGATTTTATTTGATGTTTTTTCGCTCTTATATGATTTAATTAACTTTTCCTAAAATTTGAGAAAATACTTGTTCCTAACTTTGATCAATATGGAATTGGGGGGCGTACAAAAAAAAAAGAAAGGAATTTAAAATTCCCCAACAACAGAATGAATGAGAAAGTCGTTGTTAGAAAATAATTATTGGACCAAGAACCCTACCGCCGATTGGTGCAACTACCAATCTCAGTTTCAAAAAAAGGAAACAAAAATAAAACAAAATAAAAATACAAAGACAAGAAAACGAAGAGGAAATAAAGCGCATTCGCTTCATACAAACATTTTTATTTCCTTAAGGTCGATGTTATTGTGCTGCTGTTGGAAGCTGAGTTTCCAGGAGTTCCAAAATAATTTATACCCATCACCACAAAGGTCCGGCAACTGGCAGCAGACACATATATTTGGGTTTTACTGATGATGTTCTGCAAGTTCTAGAAACGTGGGCATTGTACACCTTAACATCCTAGAAGCATAAGCTACAATGAGCTCTTACCTAGTTCTTGTTTTGGTGCATTCACCTAGTGCTACCTCATTCGCAGATTCTCCTTCGTACGTTGCTTGAATCCCAAAAATATAGGACAAGACAACCTGGCCCAAAGAGAGCCTTATAGATCTGTTGACAAATGGGGAGTACTAACGTAGGTGAACGAGCACTATCAGCATCAGCTCTCGTTAGGGAAATGGCTTGATGAAAGAAATGAGAACTTCTTGCCAGTTTCTAACTTTAATTTTAATGTTTTGTGCTAAGTCAAGCTTAGCCACGTTCTAAGCCAGAAACGCCCCTTCAATTAGACTAGTAGCCGTAGAAGTAGATGGAGTGTTGGAAGGG
This sequence comes from Dastarcus helophoroides, assembly GCA_028583605.1. NCBI lineage: Eukaryota > Metazoa > Arthropoda > Insecta > Coleoptera > Bothrideridae > Dastarcus > Dastarcus helophoroides. The sequence continues at coordinate 9,824,017 of CM053326.1, forward strand.
CAAATTCTGCTCAGAAAGTTTCTACGAGATCTGAACAACATTTCTAGTATATTTTATGATACTGGTTTGGGTTCGAATGATTGAGTTTGGGATGAGAAAAACAGAAAAACAAACAAAGGAACAAGTTAACAAAGGAAAGAAAGAAAGAGTGAGAGAACGAGATCTGTAAGATTAAATCAACAGTTATAAATCTGATTTATTACGATAAATCGCAACTTCATTTCCAAGCTTGAGCTCCATTTTCTCGTCGCATTATCCTTTGGATATTGTTAGCTCAAAGCTTTAACAGAAAACTGTATGCTGTGTGAAGTATGCTTGAATATAGAAGCGACAAAAACACAAAAGAATTGGGGAATAAAACAGACACCTGAAAATAGTTTGAGAACCTCTGTGTACAAACTTACCAGCGAACGCCCACCGATAATCAGGTACAAAGTTAGCTGCATTTGGTTTGAAAACCTTCGAGTACAAACTAAATGGCTCAGCTGGGGAAAATATTGCGATTATTAGGGTAAAAATGAACTTTGGGAAATTAATAACCGAAGCACCATATACGAGCGAAAGAGTTAAACAAAGAATGTCAGATTATTTGTGCTTAATGAATTCTCTTAATTTTCTAAAGAAATATTTCTGTCAGATCTGTGTCCAGCAAATTTAAACAAGTTGAAACAAACAGGTTCACTTTTATTTTGTTGTATTATGTTTAAGAACACTTGAAAATCACAAACTTGAAATTTTGTTGATTTATTTTTTGACCAATTGTAATAAAACGTTAAGGTCAATTGTTGTTTGAATTTGATAACACTTCTCTGTCGACTCTACGAGCTGGGGTTACAATTTATTGAAATAAAATAATTTTAAACACAACGTAGACAAATTGGGTCCGAAAATCGAAAGTAAATTATTCTTCGAAAATTTTTAAAGTTGAGCAAAATTCGACAATTTTGAAAAACTATATACAATCACTGGTTATGGTCACAAACGTCTGGGCTGCTCATCACAATACCTATTTCAATTTTTCTTAAAATTTCTACTTTGAAACTCCAAGATTTTTATAATAAATTCAATATTTCTGAACTTGATCCGAAATTTTATAGGAAAAAATCAAAATCGCGACTTTAAGTTTGAAATTGTAGGAAATATAATAATTTTAAATGTAGGTACATACACGAAAAAGTTTGAAAAACGAATGAGGATGTAAAAGAAATTCAACCATTGTAAAAAATTGAGAACGTCTGGAATACAAAGTCGAGATTTCAAAAAAAAATTACGGAGTTTTTATTTTATAAAAAAAATTGGTACATAAAATTTTGATTTGTAAGCCCAAAGAAAAATTGACATATACAAAGAGAAAATTAAAAGTTTTTGGCCTACATCCAAAGAGTTAATCCATTACCCCGAAATATACAGTGAAAAACCACATCGTACACTATTTTGGTCCTGGCAAAAAAAATTACGATTTAAAAGCAACGAAATACATTATCGGCCATCTTCTTACAAAAAATTTTTGCGTACTAGAGTACTACACAGTTCACAGCTACCGGATGTCCGACAGTTTTACCAAGTTTGTGTAAACAACGCTTGTTAAATGTACGTCGAGTTCAGTTCTCTTCTTGTGAAATTTGAAACTAGGTGTCTAACGTGCATATAAATTTAGCATCTATGTTAGGAGAGTGCACGTTCTCAAGTTTGAACACTGAGTATCGACTTGATCCGTAAATTTAATGCGCTAGGGGATACTGTCAATTAAGATTCCACTTTGAGAAGTGAAGTAATGTATCTATATTAACTGTCCATTCTGATTAAAATTCATACTTGTAATTTTAAGTTTGGTATATTTCTTATTAGCTGTCCTTTTTGTGTGACAATTTATTACGGAATACCTGACGCGAATCTGCTTCGGCGATTAAGGAAGTAATCAGAAATCATCTCTTAGTTTAATACTTGATCGTTCAGTGGGCACACATTTATTGTCATAAAATGAATTACATTTTTTAGGCTTAGATACCGATATTGGTTGCCTTAAATGTACACAAATTGAAATAGAGCAACCGTTGTTAGGTTTTTTAATCTTTCTTGGTTTCAGGGACAAGATTTGTACCTCATTTTTTGTAGACAACCAAGGATCAGTCCGAACCACCAAAATAAAAAGATTAAATTTGCACCTACATGTACATCTATTTAATTAAAACAAATATAAGCTACAGCAAAGAGATTATCACAATACTGGTGGATGCGCCAGGTATTTTACATCTGAAACCAACAGAAATCTATGAAAACTGCTTTTTCGTCGCTTTATTTAATTTATTTATTGAGTTGCACCGAAATAAATTGAAGTAGTATAGTTGGTTAGGCTAACATTTGGAAGCTTCCAAAAAAACGTCCCTACCCGTTGATCGAAATTTCTATTGTTACAGCAGAAATAAACATGCATTTGCTGTCAACTCTAATAAAAGCTGCGAAATGTAATTTTTGAGACACGAGGGTTTTTATTCCATTGTACGCTCTAGTAAGCGTGTTTCAGACATCTTACGTAACCAGGCGGGCTCGGATATAGATTTGAGTCTTATTCAGCCCACTTTGATCCCGAAAATTTGTCTGCTTTGATGCTGCCGCTATTCCTCCTTTTGTTTTGTTTCCTCGGCGATGGCACAAGACGAACATTTCACTTTAAATTATTTATTGTTTGAATACTAAGTTACTGCTAATTACGACTCGAAGGGGTTTAGAGATAATACCCTGATATTTCCGTCTAAATATTTGACGGCACAATCCCTCGTTTAACATGACAAGTAGTTTATACAGGAAAATCGGGATCTTATTATAAAATAACCTTCGAGTATGAAACGTTGAAGAAGAAACCACTTTTACAAAAAAAACTATTTTCACATTCTAGAAGTGTATCAGTTATCTACTCTTTTTTTACGTAAAGTAGGGATGCAACGAATGTTGGTTTTCCCACATTTGCGAATGCGAATGCTATATTCACTTTCAACATTCGCGAATGCGAATGCAAATGTTGGCTTTTTGACTGGCATTTAGATAATTTTGTGAGAAAATTGCAATTTCCAGAATAAATTAAATTTGGGGAAAAAGAAAACCAGTTTGTAAAATTATTTCTCCCACAATTTAGATTTTCATTTAAATTTTAATATAATCTCGAAATGTACAAGAAATCTTTTTCTCTAATTTTCTAAAAAATATTCTCAAAATTTTTATATATTTGTTAATATTTCAATACAATTTTATAAAAGTATACGAATTTTGGGGTAAAATAAAGAAAAATAAGAAGCTGAATTTTAAATACAAATTTTCAGAAAGGTGAGACACTTAGTCGAAACTCCGAGAATAAGAGAAAATCTTGGAAACAAGTTAAAATTTCTATAAAAAGGTTGTAATTCTTAAAAAATATTCAAAATTTCCAATACAGTTAATTTTAAGAGGACAAAGTAGAATTTTGAGTTAAGTATCGTAATTTAGAAAAAAACTTTTAGAAAATTATAAATAAAAAATTTAGTTTTGGGATTCAGTCGGAATTTTCAGGAAATCAAATTCAAAATAAAACCTGACCTTTTAAAAGATCTTCAAAAATATCGAAATTTTGCGAAAAAGACGAATTTCGAGGTAAAAATCAAAATTTTGAAAAGCCAAACAAGTTTTGAAAAAAAAATCAAAATTTCCAGGAAAGGTTCGACATTTTGAGAAAAAGATTGAGATTTCGAGAAAAACTTGGAAATTTACTAAACACTCGAAATTTTTCAGAGAGAGACAAACATTGTGAACATTTCGAAAAAAGGGCCAATTTTGAGAAAAATTTCAGGAAAAAAGTAAAAATTTCAAGAAAAAGGGCTAAATTTTTGGGCTGAATATTTATTTTTAACGACTGCCTAAGTGAAGGATAAGCTCCTCCCTCCTGCCCTACTGTGACGTCTGAAATTATCCACAAACGTCGAACTTTTTAGAAACAAGTTGGAATTAAGATTTTCTGAAATTTTTGTCCTTTTACAAAGATTCAAAATGTTCAAAAATTGTTTTCAAAATTTCCATATACCTAAATATTATTGTAAAAATGTTTATTTTTTATCAAAAGATCTACCAAATTTCTACAAAAGGGGGAAGTTTGATAAACAAGTCGAAAATTGCAGAAAGTCGAATTTAAAAAAATAGAATTTTCAGAAATAATCAAATCTGAAGAAATGACCAAATTTTGAAAAAAAAAACGACGAATTTTGAGATGAAAATTCAAAATTTTGAGAAATCGGATTTTGATAAAAGAAGTCGAATTTTACAACTAAATTCGAAATTTTAAAAGAAAATGAGAAATTTTGTGAAAAAAATGCAGCCAAGAGCGAGTCGGGTTCGCAGAATTAGGGTTCCATACCAATTACTACAGTGAATAGTCAATAAACCAAATTAAACCATTTTTACTTATGTATGAATTCAAAATTTTGTTCAAATTTTCTTATGTTATACTTGAAAAATAAAAAAAAATGTCTATTTTCAGATATACACACTTTTTTCTGCAATCAATCCAAAACTGCGTTAATGTCTCAAATAAAAAACATTCATTTGTAATTCGCAATAAGTCGACGACTAGGAGTCAAATAGGAACAAAAGAGGTTTCTGACGACAGAGACGACGGATTTTCACTTCGTTAGGCACAGTAGCTTCCACAAGAAAAAACGGATTTTTTTTGGCAGATCCGTATTTTGATCCAATGTTGTGAGAAAATCCGATTGTGGTAATGGTCGAATTTATGCATGGTATCATCCGCAAAGTAATACATGAAATCTTACCTGAAATATAATACCACTGAGAATGCCAAAACCACTCACCTGAAAAAACATAATAAAATTAAAATAAATGCAAATTCTGGTATTCGATCATTATATTATGAGCAAAAATACGTTTTTAAATTTGTTGCTCATTCAGTATACATAACTGGTTTGTTATTGTTACTAATTATCAGATGATATACACAAGGTCAATGCGGACCGAAAAGTGGCATGCATAATAGATATTAGATATTATTATAAATTACATACGCATTTCGTGTAATTGGAAAATATCACGAAATGCGTTTGTAATTTGTAAATGTACGAACAAGGATTGTAATGTTAGTGATTGTTTATGATTTGTTATCGGCATCAAAGTCGACATAGATCCATTATGAACTAAAATCTACACTATTATAATAAAGAGAACAGTAAAACGTACAGCCTGACTGAAACAAAAAAACAATGCTCCCTTCATCGACTAGGTATGCAATAGGCAAAAAAAGGTTGAAAGTTCATCCCCTAAATGGATGTAAAATGGTGTCAAAGTTAGTCGGGACAAAAATTAATGTGCTTTATAAACCAAACATTTGGGTAAAAAATTTTATAAGACCAGTCCGTTCCACCAAAATTGTTGTTGTTATTTGTATTAGTAAGGAATTCTCTAGAAATATTTGATAACGGGAGGCGGCCGTGATAATGAATCGTACGGCAGATTAGCGCTCTAGACGTTTTTGTAAGCGATAAGTCTTATCTTACGTCCGTTCCAGAAACCGGAACGTTACCTATAAATAAGCGGTCGTCTATCCATCAGTCAGTTAACTAAACAGTGAGTTAGTTAGTTGGTTACTCAGTTAATTAGTCAGTTGGTTAGTTAAGTGAATTATAATTGCAGTGTTCCGAAATCAGTTTGGAAATAAAGTAGTTACAGTTCACGAAGTTTTAATTTTCGAACCGATAATGCGCAACATTATTCAGAAAATTTTGCTAAAACCGAAAATGAGAAAATCCAATATGGCATATATTAGAAATAACAAAGGTGCTATAATTTTGTCAGAAATCATTCAAAACAAAAACTAATAACTACGCCACTGTAAAACTTTCGAGAAACTAAGCAAACATGATTCACGATTTTTTTCAATCGGGCCACAAATAAAGAAATTACGGCAGATTTTAGAAAATCCCATTATTTTTTTAATAAAATCCAAAAGAGTCGGTAGGCATTCTTTTTCTCAATAGCTTGTTGATAAGCTTAAAATTGCATACTACTTTGCCCATTTAACCGACTTTCTACCTTTTAATTTTTTGTCTCCACTAATAACGAACATACTAATGTTATCTCTCGTTCAGTGGGACACGCTGTATACTATTTTTATTTTTGTTAACACCTTTCCACAGTAGCAGTGTGTAATAATTTTTATACCACTGTTATTGCAGCAAACTCAAACATCTTAAGGGGCCGTTCATAAATTATGTAAGATATTTAAGGGAGGGGAGTGTTGATTAAATATTATAGTTTCTTACTATAGGGAGGGAGGGTAGAGAATTTGATATTACGTAAAATTTCGAATTAGAAATTTTACCACTTTCGCGCTAAGAAATGGCTAATGCATAGCGCCATCTGTGTTTTATCTCTCTTACTCAGTATTGAATCTTACAAGAATCATTGTTGTCAGTACTTCTAGACTTTTTACTATTTCGCTGTTGTTCTCGTTGATCGGGAATTTCCCTGTTACTTGAAATCTCAAAAATATACCTCATTTCCTTTTAGAATATTTATTTTATTCAACATTTCTCGATACTTATATCCACTGTTATTTAAATCGTGGGTAGAAGGTTTCCCAGATAAAACACCAAAGGTTTGTCAACAAGAGTCTAATTTATTATGGACAATCAACAAAGAAGTTTTTAAAAATGATGACAATGCTTTCGGAAAATTTGTATCTCAAAAAATAAATGATTTAAAACAGCTTGCTGCTCGTTTTTTTTAACAGGTTAGTTGGCACTTTATTTCTAAATTTTTTTGTTCAAAATATTATTATCAATATTTTAATATTATTTTTAAGTAATTTTTATATGTAAAATTCTATTTAAATAAACTTATGAGTTACGCATATTTTGCTGTGTATGCTAAGCGATAATCAAAATCACTTCTTACAGCAAAATGTGTCTGATGGACCGCTTGCTTTGATGGACAAAAACTCAACAGATTCTTCTGTCGCATTATGCACTAGAGAAGTCGATATGGCGCACAGACTGATTCCAAAAAATACGATTCCTGATAAACCACAATTAACATGTCATCCTATTCCAGCACAAGATGCAATTAAAAAAAAATTATTGGTGGAGAGTGAATTAAATACAAGTATTTCAAAAAAGTTTCAGAAAAAAAAAAGACAGGCATTGATAAAAGATGTTATTAAGAATCCAGTTGTAAAACAACAATTAAATATGCACAAGACAGTGGGTCGCCCTCGTTTGGAAGAAGCTCAACCTGAGCTGTTGAAAGTTTTAGCAGAAATTGCAAGCTTTGGAGGTGGTGCAGATGAGAAACGCCGAACTGAAATGGTAAGAAGCTGTAGAACTCTAGATGACTTGGTCAAAGAAACTAGAGACGTTAGGGTTCAATCTATCACGAAGTGCTACGTATCTTCGTCTTTTACCTAGATGTTCTACTACAATTCAAGGAAAAAAACACGTAGTAACAGTTCCGGTAAAACTGGCGAGAGCAACAAATGATGAACACAAAAGCCATCCCGATGATAAATTTTGCACTGCTTCTATCCTGAAGTCTCTCGCCTCCATGCTTGGGCCTGCTCAGGTTTTCTTCTCATCACAGGACAAGCGCATTCCAATTGGTAAAACTGATGGTAGAAAAACAAGCACCCTTTCTGATGCATATGGAATACCGAGTACGACTACCAGATCACGACTGGGTGGTGGCAGAAAAACATAAATTAATACCTTCAGTATATGCTGGCATTGAAATTAATACTGATGGAATGGGCAAACCTTAAGCAGTGACATACAGTGGACCTACGTACGTTGCAATCAGATCAGGAAAACATTCATCATCATCTGCACGCACTCATAGCATCGGTCTTATGGAGCTAGCAGAATTTCAATCCCTGGCCAAAACAGATCATAATAATATAAAACCAGTTATAATCATGACTGTTGACGGAGGACCTGATGAAAATCCACGCTTTCCTCAAGTCATCTCTCATGCTGTTTCTCACTTTTGTAAATTTGATCTTGATGCTATATTTATTATCACTAACGCTCCCGGAAGAGGTTGCTTCAATCGAATAGAGCGTAGAATGGCTTCATTGAGTCATCAATTATCTGGACTTGTCTTACCGTATGATTCTTTTGTTAAGCATCTTGATGATCAGCGACATACAATCGATAATGAACTTGAACTCAAAAATTTCAAAATTGCTGGTGATATTTTAGCGCAAATATGGAGTAAGTTAATTATTGATGATAAGCCAGTTGTTGCTGAATACGTAGATCCTGGTAGTGATATTATTGATAGAAGTTTAGTGGAATGGACTCCTGATTGGTACTGTAGACATGTAAGAGAATCTCAGTATTTACTGCAAATTAGCAAATGTACAGAATTTAGATGCTGTAGAAAATTACGAAGTAATTTGCGAATGATATTACCAGATGGATTTATTCCACCACCTTATCCTCTTCAACAAGCGCCAACTTTAGATATACCACTTCCTAAAGACCAAGCAAATGCTAATTTTTGTCCTTTATTTGTGTAATTATCTCTAAACATTGAAATTCCTAGCCGCCCCGATTTTATTTTTACACCATACGACTTTTATTGTCCTACGGTTCAAACGCAATTGATTGCACGTACATGTCCAACATGTGGATTGTACTTTGCATCAAATAAAAATGTGAAAATCCATCGTCAATCAGTTCACAAGTACCAGTGTGCTCGTACTGAGAATTTTCATCCTATTAAATTATTGCGTCGTCGTGCTGGACAGAGCCTGTGTCTTACATCATACAATAATAATACCCATGATATAGAATGGTACGACAATGAAGATATTGATATTGAAAAAATTGAAGAGCCTCAAGAGAAACAAAAGGAATCAGTCATTCTGGTAATTGAATCAATATCTGAATCGTTAGTCAGTCCGTGGATAAATAATAATTAGAGGTTTGATTTATTATCTAGTTTTTTCAACACCTTAGGTTTTACTAAACTAATTCTGGTCAAAACTGTGATAGGTTGATAAGATTAATGTTATTCAAGTGAGTTAATGATATTTATAATAATAAGATGATAATAAAAGGTATTTTTAAAACTAACGGAGTGGTATTTTATTGATGCATACATTTCTTACGATAATTTCTTATTAAGGGGTAGGGGGGAGTAGTTGAAATCTTATGATGTCTTACAATAGTGGGAGAGGGGCATCAAAATAGCCCTCAAAACCTCTTACGTAATTTATGAACGGCCCCTAAGCACCAACTTTTCGCTGTAATGTATACAATGATTTTAATTATTATAGACCGGATTATATGCATTTGCAAATGCATAATTTACCCATTTTCATCATAAATTTCGATGTGTTATATTGAGACCTGTGTTATGAAGCCAATAATTACTGAACTTAATAGCCAATTGAACAACAACGTCATCGAAATGATCTGAAGGCTTTTATAACATATATATACTATTTGACCTTTTTATATTAGTCATGATCTTCCAAATAAATAAGTCTTTTTTCACTATTTCTCCTACTCAACAGCCATGTTAAAACTTGAATGTATAAAATATGCCTACTAGCTTACGCAGCTTAGCTTAGAAGATGAAATGATCAAAATGGTGAACACCCAGGGAAAATGAAAAATGACAAACGTAATCAAGAATATGAAGACCTTCTAATGAGGGTTCATTATTATACGAAAGTAATGGTGTTAACGGATATGCTCACGGCCGAGCTACAGGGTACAATTTTCTGAAGGTTTTAAATGATAATGTAAGGGTAATGTCCCGTAGCGAGTACTAAAAAATGGCATTACCTCTCAGCGTTCACTTAGTCGAGTCGCTGAAAGGGAATATATAAAGATATTAATGAAGAGTTCAAAGCAATGTTTTTTCCTGTCTGCGTATTTTTTATTTGGTGGAAACTGAGAATGTGCGAAATCCAAAGTTACAGCATACAGCCTAAAAGCCTAAAAACGTGATTAAAGCATCCTGCGTCATCCAGTTTGCGTCGGTTAGAAATTGTAAATTATAACACTCATGCTGATTTTGATTTGCTTATCTCACAAGAATTCTATACAACGCCGGATTTTAAAGGACAGTATTCTAACTTTCGACAAGCTACTAGAAGGTACATATTTCTGTTAAATTAAGGATTTCAGTATCTAGTTTACTCTCTCCTCTAATCCGATTCTGATATCTTTGGGAAATATTTAGGAACGAAGTTCACATGTTCTTTTATATAAAAGAGTAAATTATGGAGAATGTAAGTAAATTTTTAGAAATATCTAGCATAAGTTAATCAGAAACGCTTTAAATAAATGGGTTGAGGTAACTATGCACAAAAAAATAAACTAGTGATTGCACCCTTCAGCTAAAACATAAAGTTAAACAAGAGCAGTGATAATTCCTAATTTGAAAATGTGTGAGATTTTTGTTGTACAGCGATTCCAAAGTAGTTTAACAAACTTCAGGAGGTGATTCCTGCACTACTTTAAGATGAATCCCTTTGATGTGCTTTCACCACTCGTGCAGTGGGTCTAGTTATAGCATTTTATCCAGTGACCATTACACGAATCTTCATTCTTTTCAGTACAAAATATTCAAATTTATTTAAGAATTAGGTGAAATTTTAAACGAAACTTAATTTCACTTATACACTCTCACTTTGCCACTACCCGGCACTAGTTCGACGGCTTCAGAGCAAATATCCTCCATTATTTTCTAACATGGGCAACAAGAAGCGTTTGCTGTCATCCACCGTCCATGATTGCGTGACAACGCTTTTTTACCTTAAAAATGACAACCTTTCTAACAATAAGAGTATCTCAAGCTTGTAACCACTGGTTATAATTATAATTATCGAAAACAATCCAAAAATATGAAAATGAAAATGTTTCTATATTAATTACAATGCTGAGGTATCATTTATATCTAGCAATAAAGCTTAAAGCAGCAGTATTTTATTTAGAGCCCATTCTTTCACTTTTTTTTTACATTAAGTTTCATCGTATGTGGCATTCTCCTCGGGCAACGTTTTCGCTTAGAATACTAAAGTATGACAGCATAATTTTAACATAAAGCCGTTAGCCCTTATTCCTTTTCATCGAAAAAAATATCACGTATCTATAAATCGATGATGCAGGCGCCTTTTGTTACAAACGGACAGTTTGTATGCGGCAATATGACTCCAATTATCTAAGTGGGACCACTTACAACTGATTAATTCCGGTGCATGCAAACCCTTAAGTATTCAGAGCAAGGCGCAGCCATCCAGGGCATTATTTGTCGGCACATAGCCAGCCAGGGAATCGTTTTATGGCCTGGAATCGTAAAAACTGGGATAAGATGAGGACATGTGTTACATTAAATCAGTGACCACCTCATTATCCTCCTTCAGGAGGTCAACTGCAACTTTGCGATATCAGAGGGAAGCCGTATGATTACAACAGACATCCTTTAAATTGGATTGTCACCCTCCGTGAGCTGAAAATTTACAAATGTGGGTAATTCTTTTAGACGTCTAGACAGCGGCCATAGACACGGAATTAGGGAAAGCGAAAAATCCTGACCTAAGCTATAAAAATCCAAGATTCGGAAAGGTCAAATCGATATTATTTAATGCTATCAATTCGCCTTATTTTGGTCGTAATTCGAAATATATTATCCCAAGTAGGATCCATAAAAATGAAAGAGAAATACAAAAAAAAAAACAAAAATGGGTTAGTGACATAACGTATAAAAGGTTAAAATTATAACAGTTGTTCAATTCATACAACATACAATCGGCGAGTAACTAAGCCAGCTTTAGGTTGTGACAATCATAACAATAATAAGAAACCATTACATTACATACAGAGATAGCCAAAAGTCCCCAATCCCCTTCTATGATTTGAATGGTGGTTGCACTTAGATTTACAGGTATATAAGCTTAAATCCGCTGTTTTTTAGTAATAAAAACACATTTGTTTTGTATAGAAGCAAAAAAGAATTTTATTCAAAGTACTTATCTTCGCTAGCTATACATTTTTCCCATCTCTCGGGCAATTTGTGAGTACCACGCCAAAAGAATTCCTTATTTTTCGAGGCAAACCACTCGTCCAGCCATTTTCGAACGTCTTCGTAAGAATCGAAGTGCTGTTCGGCGAGTGCGTGGCCCATCGACGAAAACAGGTGAGTCAGAAGAAGCCAGGTCTGGCGAATAAGCGGGATGGGGCAACACCTCCCAGTTGTGTGTTTCCAGGTAATTTTGGACCAATTTCGACGTGTGCGATGGTGCGTTATCGTGGAGCAAACTCAGTTTGTCATGTCTTTGTTGATAGCCAGGCCTTTTTTCACGTAAAGCACGGTTCAATTTGATCAGCTGTTGGTGGTAGCGGTGGGCATCTAGAGTTTTACCAGGTTTCAACAGTTCGTAGTAGACTATACCCTGATGATCCCGCCAAACGCACAGCATCGTCTTCCGTCCAAAACGATTTGGTCTTGGGGAAGAAGTTGATGGTTGGCCGCGATCAACCCACGATTTCCTGAGTTTAGGATTCTCTAAATAAATCCATTTCTCTTCGCCAGTCACCACACGATGCAGAAATGACTTTCTTTTTTGTCTGGCAAACAAGATTTCGCATGTGTTTTGGCGTCGCTCCATCTGCCTATCGTTTATATCATGGGGTACCCATTTTCCTATTCTTTGAACCTTTCCCATGGCACGTAAACGCATGGAAATGGGTGGTTGAGTGACACCGAACTGCTCGGCAAGCATTTTTTGCGATTGTTCAAGAGTCTGATTCATGGTCCTCGACTTTTCTGGGCCGATTTTCACGCTCCTTGTCACTCAAGTCAAAATGGCCGTCTTTGAACTGACGAAACCAGTATCTGCAAGTTTTTTTCCCATAAAGCACTGTCACCATAGGCTTCCACAATGTAATTCGGCAGCCGATTTCTTTAAATTGAAGCAGAAAAGCAGAGCGTCCCGTATATGCTCTTTTTTGGCACAAAACTAGACAAGATTACAAAAAAAAAATGTACGTTGTTGTAAGAAATCGTTTATGATATGCACTGATTGATGTGAACAGATGTCGAACTCATACAAAAACAGTAAGACATTTCCATGGTAGCTGGTAATACGCCCACTAACGTCATCTATGAGCAAACAGCGGATTTAAGCTGTAAGTGCTATTGATTGTTGATTTTGGTAATGAAGCACCACATCAGTCGACAAATTCTGGATGTTTTTCTGGATTCAAACGTAGACGCACAAATCTCAGCGATGAACCTAGACCAGGTCCACCAAAAGCTGCAGTCACACAGAAAATCATTAATGCTTAAGGTGACCATACGTCCCGGATTGGCCGGGATAGTCCCGGATTTCCACCTAGCGTCCCGGATTGTTCAAGAAGCAATATTTGTCCTGGATTCAAGTGTTTTGTCCCGGATTGTCCTGAATTTTTGAAAAGGTTCTTATTTCCAATATTTATTTTAAATATATTTCAACTAACATTATTTTTACAAGATTTGAACCGAAAAAATTGTGCATATCAAAATACGCGGCACGCTTTAAACCATTTGAAGCATAAGATGAACTCTCGATTCTGCGAATCCCCTTCCACCTAAAGCTCAGAGACACGATGTGTAGTGTAGGCGCTGGAAACCAGTGCTTCGTTGCACATCGTGTATCTGAGCGTTAGGTGGAAGAGAAAACGCAGAATTTTGCTAGTTGGACAGTATGGAGAGATCTCCTTAGCCGTCAGGTTTTTGTCAGCTTAAGTTTGTCAGTTTAAGGTTAAGTTACTATTTAGTGTGTGATTTTTATTTGCTTTTGTTGTAAGGCAAGTTATTCAATTAATTTTTTTTCATAAATAAAATAGTGAATTATTTTTTTATACAAATGGGTTCTAAAAAAAGAAAATGTACATTCAATGAAGAGTTACAAAAAGAATATCCTTGTATAAAAAAAACGATTAGCGATTCTGATGTCAGGTGCAACATATGCGCTGCAAATTTTTCAATCAGTCATGGTGGACGTAACGATATTAAAGCTAATTTTAACAGTGGGAAACATCAAAAATCAGCTTCTGTTGTTGCATCGACCTCGTTTGTAACAAACTTTTTTAAATATGAAAAAATGGGTTCTAAAGAAGAACTGTTAGCCGCAATCGAAGGCACTTTTACGTACCATTCTGTTTGTCTCAGTCATAGTTTTAGATCTATGGATTGCACATCCAAATTGTTACAAACAACTCTGGAATCTAAATTTTCGTGTGCACGCACTAAAGCGGAAGCAACTGTAACTAACATTTTTGCCCCAAATATTTTAAATATATTGCACTGCAACTTCAAACAGTGCACATTTATTTCTGTACTAACCGATGCATCCAATCACAAAGAAATAAAGCTATTTCCAGTGTTAGTAAGATATTTTGACTGGAAATCTGGAATTAAAGTAACAATTTTGGAATTGAACTCATTGCCAAACGAAACGTCCGATACAGTCAGTAATTATGTTGCTGATTGCATAATAAAAAATAATTTAAAAGAAAAAGTTGTTGGACTTTGTGCAGACAACACAAATTCTAACTTTGGCGGAGCGAACAGTAAAGGGCGGAACAATGTTTTTATCAAATTGAAGCAAAAGCTGAACCATAATTTAATAGGAGTTGGGTGTGCGGGTCATATTTTCCACAATACTGTTAGAACAGCTGCCGATATTTTACCGATTGACGTTGAATTAATTGTTTCGAAATTATATTTATATTTCGTGTCTTACACTGTTAGAGTGGAAACTCTAAAACATTTTTGTAGCTTTGTTGAAACAGAATTTTCAATGTTATTGGACTACTCCCAAACAAGGTAGCTAGCATTACTGCCAGCCATTGAAAGAGTACTACAAATGTTTGCGCCCTTAGAATCTTATTTTCAATCGCAAGAAAAATGTCCTGTATTTCTTTCTAAATTTTTTGATAATCCTTTTTCTGAAGCTTCGCTGCACTTCGTACATAGTCAAGCAATAGGATTCCACGCAGCAATAATTCAAATAGAAAAAGAGACAGTAAGTGTCTTCGATGTTATTGCAGCCATTGAGAATTTGAAAACAATTTTGACAAGCAAGATTCAAGATTTCTTTATTCCTACAGCGGTTTGTACTAAATTAGATAAACTTAAAGAAGAAAAAAAAGTAACTGAAAAGCAGATTATATAGTTCCGAGCCGACGCTGTTTGATTTTATCAGACTGCCCTCAGTTATTTACAGAAATGGACAAAGATCAGTTTTCAGGACCTCGATTCATATAGCTGAGTGACTTTAAACAAAACACCAGTATGGGTTGAAATTGAGTCTATTACTTGAAGCTATTACTTGTTAATAAAATTACGGCAACTCATCAAATATCTGAAAATGATATATACGACAAGTATGTTTATATGAAACTATACGTAACGGAAAAGAAATTTGTCGAATGGAAAAATAACCGGACTGCATCAATCCAAAGGTGGGTTGAAATGGTCTCTCACTTTAATAATCGTGAACTTCCATTTTCAAATTTACGAAAATTAGCAGAGTCCTTTTTCTGCCTGCCTGCCTGCCTGCCTGGCACAAATGTTTCTACGGAAAGAATATTTTCTTTAATGAATAGCTTTTGGACAAGTCACAAGACTCGACTTGAAATAGGCACACTCAAAGCGATATTACTTACTAAAGTTAGTTATGAAGAAAATTGTACAGAATCCATAGTTCAGAAAAATATATAATGTTTTGTACTCAGTAATTCTGATTAAAAAAATTTGATTCATTTAAAAAAAATACTGATTTTTATTATATCCTTAAATAGTATTTGTTATGTATAATTTTTATTAAAGAAATAATTAAAAAAATCATATTTAAGTTATTTAACTTAACTACCCGTCCCCCCCCCCTGGTAGAAGTTTCCGTCCCGGATTTGAAATAAAAAAAAATATGGTCACCTTAATGCTGTGTGTGAGATTATTAATGATAATCGTTATGTAACTTCCCGCGAAATAGAGAGTTTCTTGAGGATTTTTAAGACCTCAATCCAAAAGATTTTACACGAAGAGCTAGGCGTTAGAAAATTAGTTTCTGATAGGATCCCGTATTTGTTAACCGAGAAGCAAGTGGCGACACGTGTCAATTGGTGCCGAAGAACTCTAAATCGTTTCAATGTGTACAGTGTTGTCAGTGGCGATGAGTCGTGGATTTGTTCTTATGAATCGAGAATAAACCTCAGTTTAGTGTTTAGGTGTTTCAAGATGCAGAGAAACCAACCAAAGTCATACGTTCCCGCATTGTGTCTAAAAAGATGGTCGCAATCTTTGTGTCAAAAACCGGACATGTGGCTACAATTTCTTAAGAAGATCGAAGTACGGTAAATGCAAATTGTACACAACCGTTTGTTTGCCACAAATTATTTCTAAGCTCCGAAAAATCAACCCACATCGTCGAATCATCATTCACCAAGACAGTGCGAGTGCCCACACTACTCGGAGCAGCAAAACCTCGAATTGCCTAATCATCCTCCGTATAGCCCTGACCTAAGTCCCAACGATTTTTTTTTACATTTCCAACCATCAAAAATGCGTTTCGGTGAAAAGGAAAACGGTTTTAATTACCTGAAGATGCTGTTGATTCAGTACCATTTTTCTGAACGGCTTACTAACTTTCAAAATTCTCTATGACTTGTACTTTGACCAAAGTTTCAACACGTATTAAGATGTAATGTTTGAGTTAATTTCGTAACTACGCATTTTGTTACTTGCGCCCTGTATGTAGCTATATGAAAAACTATAAAAACAGCCCTCCTGCAATTCCACCTCGTATGTTTCTAACGGTTGTGCTTAGGATAATGAAATTTGAAGAAAGATAATAATCGCATGGAAACTTATCTATCTACCGGGATATCAAAAATTATCTTGGTCAAGGGTGGTTGTGGAATGTAACCTACTTTAGACTTTAATAACATCTGTTAGATGAAAATCATTTACGCTTTACATTTTATATTAGTTGTACAAAAAGCTTTCCTATGTAGTGTGTTGCTTTGGTTTCTTCGCACGTTAACGTATGTTCCTTACTTGATCACTACACTCCAAATTGACATTTAACTTTGACATAACGTTAACCGTAGATATGTATAGTGCAAAAAGTTGACAGAAAATTGTAACCAATAATTACAATACTGGTCAAGGAACGGTGCGTTTAACTAGGCACTTTATTCCGTACATTTCTCTCTGACATAATAAAATATACCGGGATATCAAAATTATCCTGGTCAAGGGTGGTTGTGGAATGTAAAACGTGTGTCTTACTTTACGTTTGAAATAATTATGTCACTGTCACACTGACATCATCAATCACCTACAAATTTCATACCTATTTATTTCAGTTGTAAAACAATAATGAACTACAAATTATGAAAAAACGGTTTTAGTAACAAGAAAAACTAAATCACAGTAATTGTTGGAAATGTCCCCCGTTTTGTTCGATGCACAAATTGACGGGCCTCCTCATGCTGTGAAAAGCGTTTTGCAGCATTTCTGGCGTTGTGGTTGCACATTGCTGAACAATTCTTTGTTGCAGTTCTTGCAAATTATTTACCGGAGTTGCAAAAATCTTGTTTTTTAAGTAAGGTAATATAAAATAGTCCATAATTGTCAAACAAGGTGATCTCGGAGGAAACTTCAACTTCTATATGCAAACTTATCAGCCGGTCATAAAAAAACTCGCGGAGGAAAGCAATATTTTCTCGTGTAGTATGTGCTGTTGCACCGTCGTGCTGGAAATAACCGCACCGAAGTTCATCATCGTTTAACTGTTGCACAAATTTAGCCAAAAAGTTGTGTCTGTACCTTTCTGCGTTAACGGTGAAATCGAAAAAAATTGGCCCAATTATTCTTCTGCGAGAAACTGCCATCCAAACACCAATTTTTTGAGCATGTAGTGGCGATTCAGTAAAAACATGAGGGTTATCATTGCTCCACATTCGCATATTTTGAGAATTAATGTATCCCGAAAGGTGGAACTACGCTTCGTCAGAAAAAAAGTTAAGTCCAGAAGATCGTCAGAAGTCTTTCTTTAAAATCTTCTGACATGTTCCATAAGAAAGTCCAATTTTCTGAGAAAGACTTTTCGAAGGTTTTGCAGGCTCCTCTTCCATACGTTGACGAACGTCATTGACAACTTCTTCTGTACGAACTCTTGGTCTACCAGCACCTTTTTTATGAGTCACACAACCAGTTTCGCGAAACACTTCAACACAATTTGTAAGGCACGCATAAAAATTGTCTGGTAATAGTACCATGTTTGGAAAGTGCTCTCGAAAATTGTCCAAACACAAACGTTGACTGTATTGCCCATTTCCATTAACTAGCACCCCCTTTCGAAAATAGGCTTCAATCATGAAAATTTGGTTCTGTGTGGTACGAGGTATGATTTAAAAACTGGATTAGAACATTTCAGCACAATGATTTGACAGATTCTGACACAACAAAACATGGATTCTAATGCACAGTACTAAAACATTCACAGACAGTACTTACTTGTCGGAACATTTGTTAGCATTCGAGTTGAATATACCAAACTGACGAGATCTAACAAGATCGAAACCGGTATTTGGTTTCCAAACTTCGAATCTAATAAATGTTTCAAACCTATTGGTCTGTGCATTAGAATCCTTGTCTTCTGGGAAATTGTTTCTAGAGAGCAACCGCTTGGCTAGGTGGCAGTGTTTCATCTGTTGGTAGTTTAGCTACCTATGATTCACTATACACGCCTGGAGGGCTGCATGAATTTGTAGTCTAGGTTGCATTCTACTTGCATACAACAAAACATATTCAAAAATTTAAAGTAAGACGCACGTTTTACATTCCACAACCACCCTTGACCAAGATAATTTTTGATATCCCGGTATAATAAATACAGTTAAGTGGTACATTATGGCAAGTAACACATCCTTTGAAAGGTGCTTAAAAGACCTATTCGATCATATTAATTTTGTTTGTAGTTTTGATGAATTAAATTTTTAAAAAAATACCAACATTAAGTGAGCCTACAATTAATACAGATTCAAAAGATCGGCTTTTGAATAATTATATAGTTTTTTTTAATTCAGCTTCGTTTACTTTGCTACGTTTTGATTTTAACTTTTCTTGTTTAATGTCCATTTCAAAGGGCAGCGTTTGATTTATTAAACATTAACTAACCGCTAATAAAAACAGTGGATACTACTGCTAAATAGAATTTTTTAAATACTTTTAAAACGATGTGTCACTTACCGCGAGTAGCTATTTAAAGGTATTGTTCACAGTGGATTTATGAGATCATCTATGCCAATAACGTTATTGGTTTGTACTAGGAGAGAAGCTTACATCCGTTAATTTCCACTTTCCAAATTTTGGTAGTTTCAGAATAACAGTTTAAAAGATGCGACAAGGGAAGAATACTTTTTATTAGCCCTTGCCTGGTGGGGGTTTAATCTAACTTCAGTTTTCTCTCTGAAGATGACAGCTTGGCTGTCGAAACGCGTTAGAGCAACCTTTGTTGTATTTTTTAATCTTTTTTGGTTTCAGGTTCTGTGTTTCAATTTTTGAAGATAACCAAGGACCAGTCCGTTCCATCAAATCTAACTTCGGTACTTTTTTGAAATAAAGTATATTATTATTTTTAAGTAAGGAATAGGAACACGGACTACGCTCTCTTTAATTGAGTAGATTTTCAGGTTTTCGTTTGTATATTCAAAAATTAGTGGTCGACTTATCTTATAAAATTATAGACATAGGAAAAAGTTGCACATTACAATAAACATAATATCTATTCTGTCTTACTCGATCTATTTATTTAGTTCCAGGAAAACTAAACAATTTATTTTGTTTCTTTTCCGGCGAATATTTAACAGAAATTTTAGAACATAATAATCGAATAGGGACATGCATGTCCCACGGCATATAGCAGTAATGTAATAATTTATATGTAGACAACATTTTATTTATTTTATTGTGCTTTCCGCAACATTTCATTTATTTGTAAGTAAAAAGTATGGAAATATGCTTATATTTCCTGAAATATTCGTTATTGTGGGAATTATGGTGCGTGTTCTCGGTTTCGGCTGCGATCTAGGGTGAATCACATCTGCCGACCAGCAATTGTCCTGAAGGATTCGTTACATAAGTGTGCTCGTGAAGGGGTGTGTATATTGCGCCGCTGCACCCCTCAAATATAGCGAAATTTCAGAAGGTAAAACTAGTTAAATGTCTACAGCAGATAAAGGAATATCCTCAAAGCTGACATCATCCGGATATTATATAACGCAAGTATGGAAAGTCAAATATGGGCCCATCTCATATCCCAAAATAAAATACGTGCCAGACCATTATACCGAACAATATAAATAAACTGTATCAGCTCAATAAATACGTGACACAAATTGAAAAACAAACCTTTGGTTTACTAGCCAAGTAACAATTCAAAAAAAAAAAAAAAATTAATGTTTACTTGCTTAAAGCGAAATACGAACATCTGTTTAATTGCATTATCATAATTTAAAACAAGATCCCGATCACAGTGAAAATTGTTACTTTTCCGGCAGAAACCACGAACAACCAGGTGGGACACCATCGGAATCCCAGGATCTCAGAAGAAAAAAAGAAAGAAAAAAGAAAGAAAAAAAGAAAGAAAGAAAGAAAGAAAGAAAGAAGGAAAAAAAGAAAGAAAGAAAGAAAGAAAGAAAGAATGACTGTAAGATAATCGTTAGGGGCGCGCGGCTCCGCAATGATTGTGGGAACACCATCCCTAAAGAACCACAAAAACTGGCATCACACTCATGAGGACGGAACTTGTAATAAAATGTGGCATTCCGCCAGGGGTAAAAACTCAGTCCACAATAACAGCACGAATCCCTGGGTACTCCACACGCATCCTCACACACCGACACAGAGACACTTTTTTCTAATTCCTTTAAAATTAAAATGCGTCCACCAGATATTTTTAAAATTTTTAAATCATCCCTTAACAAGAACCTTCCTTAAAATGGCATAAAAAAGCCTAAAAATTAAAATCAATAAATGTTTTTTAAACAAAACTGCTGCTCCTATAAAATTTTAAGATGGAAAATTAAGCCCTACAAAAACTGTTGAAAAGAAACAATTATATACTAGTGTAATATTTTATGATAAGAACAAAGCAGAAACATCTCTGGAATTTTATTAACCGAAATAATTCAAAAATGTAAAAATATTGCATTATGATAAAATGAATGTTTGACTGTCCCCTTTTAATGTAATGCTTCTTTTATAATGTTGCTTGTAGCGCTTTTCTAGATAACGTAAAATCCATCCTTTTAATATATATCTTCTGTTGCAAGGTACTGTAAGAATTTAATTATATTGCATTTGTAAAGTAGTAATAACGCAAGAGAACTAGAATAAAAACATTGCTGAATAATTACATTCCGCAGTGCACTCCATACGAAATATTAATCTGCCTGAATAACTCGAACTCGAACAGAAACGCAATAAATGCCAGCATGATTAAAATTTTGATATCACATGCACCAATTTTCGGAAGTACGCATTTCTGCATTCCAGCGCCGTACATAGTTTTTTTATCGCATAGGCTAAAATAACTTTGTAATTTCCCCAGCCGAATCAAAGCGGGACAAATTTAAAAGAAAATACAAGCCTAAAATTCCAAGCCCCCAATACCAAAGCAGCAAAAATATGAAAGGCTGACGTTTCCATAGTCTATGCTGTTGAAAACACAGAGCGCTTACGCCCTATCTGTCCATTCCTTCTCCACCTCAGGCAAAAGCTCTTCATCATTGTGCAATAGGGCGTAATGGCAGATGCAGATTATATGCGGAATGCTTTGTTTTTATCTCTTCTGTCATTTAGGAGCATTTCCTTGTTTTTGCTTTAGGCCCGATATAGCCGTTACACGGATTTCGCTCACAAAATAAAGCAAAAGAAAGCCCTTTGTGTTTGCCGAATAATATTTATTTTATGAGATTTTTTCTCTTTTGGGTTGACATAGATAAAAGAAAACGGTAATTCTGAGGCGCAACGAAATTTTAAAGACCAAGTTTGAAATATAATTTGAAGTTTTTAAAGCCCTCTTCTGTTTGTTTTTTTTTAACAAATCGTGTTTATCTGGTTGAGGGATCTAAATATATTCATCATTATGTTTTGCTTCCACGAAGCCTTACTCGTTTGAAATTAAAACAATAATTAGGATACCTTTGGAAACTTTTTTGTGCCAAAGTTCTATTTTTTGAGAAAGAATTTTATTTTAATTTTAAAAACTTGCCCATAATTCCTTAAGAATTTAAAATTTGACAACTAATATTTATTATATAAACCTCAGATGTCATTTTATAACATCAAAATAAGGTCATGTTAAGAATAACTTCGGTTATTTGGCTAAACATTTTATTTTCAATTGAAGACAATCATAGAAGGATAGAGAATTAGAAATATGCCGATACATAAATAAAAATAGAGGCAAAGACAGACGTAACGATAAGGAGATAGAGATCCAGATGGAGAGACAGCAATACAAATAGAAATAAGTATTTAAATCAAGAGGTTCGAATTTACGTTTTCAAAACGAACTAAAAAATATAAAATTATTTTTCCTGGTCTTTTTCTGGGGATACTTAAAAATTAAAGTATGTACGCAAAAACATACCACCAAATCTGGATATACAGAGTGTTTGGCACATGGACCGTCAAAATTATTTACTGGGTTTGTTGAATCATTTGCAAGATTTTTGTCTCTAATGAGCCAGGTCCTAAATATTTTAGTTTCTGAGGAATTAATTTAAGGTGTTTCTTAAAATTATTCAAAATATCCGATTCAGCTCCCACAACTATTTTGTTTGCAGTTGTATCAGAGTCGTTTTTTTTACTTGTTCTGTTTTACTTGTTTAAAATAAATTATTAGTTGATGCAACGGTCCCCGATAATTTTCGTTACAAGGCTACAAATTCTTAAAATGTGTTGAAAGTAGGAAACATGTTTAAATTCTAAATTTATTTTATTATTTAGAAAACTAATCAGCAATTGAGAGCTTTGTTTTTACTTAAAAACTTCTATAGCTTAACCCCATTTTAAAAGTATGCCAGATGTGACAACAAATCATTCAATACCTGGTGAAAATTAGGGATAAGAACGGTGCGATGATACTTGGACAAAACATTTCCCTGTGCAAGGATTGAAAAAGGTTCTTCTATTCCTTGACCAGTACGATCCCCGGACGCGACATCTCTCGATTTCTATATTTAAAAACGTAAGAAAGAGCTAGTGGATGCAACAGAGGTGCCCACGAGAGAAATTTTGATCTTTTTTCATTATTTACCTTTTTAATAAGTCACTAATTTTGTTCCAATAATAATCTTATTGGAAAAATTATTTCATATCCATAGAAAAACTGATTGCCACATTGTTCTGCTCAGTTCGCTGCAATCGCGGTCACTTGCATGATAGACATTTGCAAAGTTGTATCTAGTTTTCGCCTCTTATTGAATGATTTGTATCACATGTAGTATACGATTAGAAAGAGTATAAACTACTGAAGTGTTTTAAGATGTTTTAATAAATGCGAAGCCTCCACTTGCTATTTGTTTTTTAAAAAATAAATTCGGAATTGAAAAATGTTTACTACTTTTAACTTATTTTAAAAATTTGTTACCTTTTAAGTAAAAGTCTTGTTGACCTTTGCATGAAATAATGATTAATTTTAGACAAGAATTTATTACAGAAGAAAGAGAAAACATTCTACTCATACACTATAAACAAAATAATTTAAGGGACCTGGATCGAAGATTTATAGATAATTCGAAGAAAAACTTTAATAAATCAATTTCTCAGTAACTATAACAGCATGAACTGGAATCAGGTAGTGGAAGAAATTTCCTTCGATATCTCCAAGGCATTTGACACAGTTTGGCACCAAGGATTAGTCTACAAAATGCATCAATTCGGGATACCTCTAGCGATGGTTCAAATGGTAAGGTCCTTCCTGCACCAGCGCTCTTTTAAGGCGAAGGGGGGACAGAAACTGTCTAACCTGTATAGGTTGTGGTATACGGCGTACCTCAAGGTTTTGTCTTATTACCGCCCACTGTCTGTTCACAGCAAACATTCAAGGAACCGACCAGACGACATTGGCAACCTATGCAGACGACATGGCTGTACGGGGGGCAAAGTTCTCTAAGTCCTTGATCACTATATGACTCCAGCCAGTTACAGACGCACTCCTAGAATACTTTGTGCATGGCATAATCAACGTCAGATTGCAGTGAAATAGCGACGCGCGCACGCCGATAATTGAATATTTATATATTTTATTTTTACCTACCCAAAGAATGAAACTCTTGATTTTCCTTCACTAATGTGTCCACTGAGGTTTTAACAATGATCCACAATACACTTTCCCATATTTATAGCCCATTTTCTTTAAAAAAAAAACCGATGTTATTTTCGCAAAGGTCTGTCAAATAATAAGAGGGCGTTGCGAGCTAGATGGAGCTAGGCTTTAGCCGGGCTTTCAACTGGCTTCACTGCTTACCGTGTTAGGTTCAGTCTATTTAGTCTCTGGTCTAACCTGTATAGGTTGGGGTATGGCGTACCTCAAGGTTTTGCCTTATTACCGCCCCCTGTCTGTTCACAGCAAACATTCAAGGAACCGACCAGACGACATTGGCAACCTATGCAGACGACACGGCGTTACTGGCAAATTCTCTAAGTCATTGATCACTATATGACTACAGACAGTTACAGACGAACTCCTAGAATACTTTTGTGCATGGAGAATCAAAGTCAACCCAAGCAGTTTTCTTCACCAGAAGAAGACTTCAACCCTATGGTCACATCCACGTCCATGGGCAAAACGTTGACTGGACACTTTAGGCATAGTATCTAGGGGTAATACTCGACAAAAGACTGACATTTAAGGCTGACCATGGGGCCTAAAGATTTTTGTACACATCAATAAGACCAGCGATGACCTACGTATCTGTAGCCTGGTCACAGGGAACTGATAACCAAATGAAGAAACTTTAAGTGTTCCAGAACACCTTTCTAAGACATGGCATGGATGCTCCATGGTTTGCTAGAAATGATCAACTTCATGGAGAAGTCGACCTACCTAAGGTAAGATATTTTCTCAGGGAGGTAAATTCTAGGGCAATGTTGAGAGCGGAAACGCATCCCAGCGAACTAATTCGACAGACAGTGGCTACACATCAATAAGAGCAGCGATGACCTACGTATCTGTAGCCTGGTCACAGGGAACTGATAACCAGATGAAGAAACTTCAAGTGTTCCAGAAGGCCTTTCTAAGACATGGCATGGATGCTCCATAGTTTGCTAAAAATGATCAACTTCATGGAGAAGTCGACCTACCTAAGGTAAGAGATTTTCTCAGGGAGGTAAATTCTAGGGCAATGTTGAGAGCGGAAATGCATCCCAACGAACTAATTCGGTAGGCAGTGGATTACGACCCGGAAATCCCACCCAAAATCAGGAGACCGAGGATGGTTCTCTAGGCTATAACAGCGATCGGCTTCCATTAGAAATTTTTTTTTGTGTTTTGTTTGTTTCAGGCAAAACAGCTTACATGAGTGCTCCAGTTCTAATGTACTGTTTCGACGGAGGGATTGGAGGCCAAAGACCCGGCCAGAAGAAGCAGGGGTTTTAGTCGGTACCCACAGTCTAGAAGTCCGACACTATCTGGGTAATCTTCCTAGATGTCCGTAAAAAAATATATAACATTTAGGACCTGGGTCACTAGGGCAGAAACCTTGCAAATGATCCCACCAATCCAGCAAATTATTTTGACGGGCCAAAAACCCTGTATAAATAAATAGATAATTAAGAAACCTTGCAAAAGAGCACTTGTAAAACCTAAGTTTGCTTAAAAAATCATCGATGACGTCATTACTTGCACGAATTATTAAAAACTTGACATCATTCAGCAGCCGAAGATCAAGAAATAAGTTATCTTCTCGGCAATAATTACCTTCACAATAGTTATCATTTTCTCTCAATTCCATCATCCCACGAAAATTGAATTGGATGTACCCTCAAGGTGTCAATAAGTCCTTCTGCATAATTGAAATCTGTAGCACATCATTAAAAATGCAATCATCATTTCTAACTGTTAGAAAAAAGTAAAAAGAAGAAACATCGCTTTATTGAAATAAATGAAAACCTACCAAGTCATTATTTTGGTTGCAAGGGTAGAATGGTTAAAACGTGGATAACCGAAAAAAGATACTTAGGAAGCTATATTTAGAAGCATTTTATATTATGCGAGGAAAATAATTTGTCATTAATAAGTATAAAATTCATGACAGAGGGATCATTATCGGAAAACGCATGCAAAGAAATTTCATGTAACAAAGAGGCATCATGTAAAAGCCCGTTCAATAAACCGAAATAGCCGAGGATTATAATGGAACCCTACTAAAATTTCATCAAGAATATCGCTATCAGCATTTTACATAAGCATTAAATGTGAGCGAATTAAGCGCAAATAGACTTAAAGCTAAAATTAGCATAGCAAGGAAGTCTGACGCTAAATATTCATTATATTTTCAAATATTCGTTCTTACAAAAACAAACTTTACTAAAATTAAAGGATGCAAATACAGGATTATAAAACTTGGCGTTAAAACTTTAGAAATTTCATGGAAAATATGTTTGGCATCTAGTATTTTCTTAAATGGGAACGTTTAGTCAAATTGACAGTAACGGTGTAAATAATTTGTCTTTGGAGCACACCAAAGTTCGTTTCCATTTATTTTATTTAAAAGGCGAAGCTCGTTGCAGTTATACGAAAGAAAATATTAATTACGTAGCTTTTATAACACGACATTAAGCTGCTGCTTAAATTTATAGTACTCGAACATTTTCACTATTATATATCTCTTATATTAGAGTGTGTAGTTAAGGTATACAAGAAATCTTGGATTCAGTATTGCGTAAAAAAGCACAGACATACAAAATATTTCCAGGCTTAGGATAAATTGAAAACCAACCGACAGCACAGTACTACGCGCTTATGGAGGAAATCATAGCTGAATTTTATGAAGCGGAATGTTTATTATTTATTGCTTACTTATTATGGAAGATATTCTTCACATTTTGAAATGGAGTCTTCAAAAATATTAGATACCCAGCTAGTGAAATAAAATAAAACAAAATTGGCAGTTATGGAGGCTGCAGCAAAAAGTAAAAACTGAAAACCATTATATAACAGTATTTTTCTTATTTAAATTTTCAAATAATTGCAATATCAAAAATAAAAAATTCAGGATTAGTAAATTAAAATTATTATTAGTCAAGTGGGCGATTCGGAGCAAGCAAACAGGTTTTTTTTGTAATTAACCATGAATTATTTTGGTGCATCTAAACAAATATTTTATTTATTATTCCGAACAAATAATCTACTAATAATTGTCTTCAACGTGTAGCCTAGTGATTTAATTATTTTATGTAAAATCATTGCATTGTGAGGAAAAAACTCTTCTTTGCATGTTCGACCAGATGTATCTGCGACGTACAAACCTAAAATTTTGTATTACTTATGTTTAACTCAAGAGTCAGGGACTAATATACAATAGCTCGCCCTGGATTCATTTGAATGTTCTCATTTATCCACTGTGACATTTTGCATTAAGTTCATTTTATAATAGTACAAATATCCTGTGCTATTTCATATTTAACCAGAAGTAACTGACAATGAGTGACAAAAGCACAAAAAGTCAAAGCATTTAACTAACAAGGAAAGTTCCCGAGGTGTACCCCACCGATTTTTTTCATTTTGTGATATGTTATAGTACATAACAAAATATTGGACACGTATTTTTTTTTAGATGCTAACTCGGCGATTTAATTGGTGAAACTACCCCTTAAAGTTAACCCCAAAAAAACAGTTTTTCTTTAAGAATTTTTGCTAAAACAAACTCTCTGATATTTCTCATAAAAAAGCGCTCCGAATAACATATTGGTTATGCTAAAAAGTTGCAGCCCCTAATTTTTATGGGGGTGAGTTTCATTTTTTTTCTTATATATCAACTTTTGAACAACTGAATTTTATCAAAGTGAACAATTTCATTAGGAAAACTAAAAAATAAAATTGACCTGTCTCGGGGTTTTGCAAAAAAATCCTTAAAAGGAGTGATTTACCCCTTGAGTTAATTTTTTTCTGTACAGTGATATGGAAAGTAAAACACAACATATGTTTTCAATTTTATTTCTATAATGATTATTTGACATATATTTTGCATTAACAGTGAAATAACGTAACATTCCTATTTTTATGACCCTTTGAGAACCACATGGATTTGTTCACTATTAGATTGCGAATCAAAACATTTAGTTTTTTACCTTTAACTTATTATATGTTGATATTTCATTAAAATAATGAATCAACAATTTTTTTAGATGCTAAATTTGTGATTTAGGTGGTGAACTCTCCAGCTCCTAAAGATAACCCCCAAAAATAGTTTTTCTTTAATATCTCAAGAATAAATTGGAATTTTTCGATAAAACAATTGTTACGTTATTTCCCATAAAAATGTACTTCTAAAAACGTATCAGTTATGCCAAAGGGTTGCAACCCCTAATTTGTATAGGGGTGGGTTTAATTTTTTTCTTTTATATCAACTTTTAAATCCTTGAATTTTATGGAATTTGGCAATATCATTAGGAAAATTAAAAAATTATAAAATTTAAAAAAATGTTAAGAATCAATATTTTTAAAAAGCTAAAGTTTTGAAAAAATATAAATTATGAAAGAAGGTCTAGTTTTTGAAAAAAAACGAAACTTTGAAGAAAAGTTTGTTGAAACGTAGAAAAAGGTCGAAATTTTTAGTAAAATGTAAAATTTTTCAGAGTCGAAATACTGAATAAATGTCGAAAGTTTAAAAAATTAGGATTATTAAAAATATCTCAATTTTCGAAAGAAAGAAACTTTCAAGGGTCAAAATTTTTAAAAAATGAAAATTTTCAAAAAAGTACTACTTTTGGAAAAGTCTAAACTTAAAAAAGTCGAAATTTGGGAAATTTTCGGAAAGCAAATATTTTGAACAAATGGAAATTACCAAAAAAGTCAAAATCGTAAAAAATAGTTCAAAATTTTAAAAAGTTAAAATACAACTGTTTTTAAAAAGCCAAAGGTTTATAAAAAGTTGAGATTTTGATAAAAAAAAACTCGTAATTTTGAAATGAAAACGAAATTTTCAGATAACCGCAATCATTTAAAAAAACCCGAAATTTTCATAGCCAAAAATTAAAAAAAGGACTTGAAAAATTGAACGAAAATCAAAATTTTTAGAAAGCCAAATTTTTAAAAAAGCAGATGTAGTTAGAATACTTGAAGTATTTTAAAACAAATTCTGTCAAACTGGCATACGTTCTTATATTTGTGGTTTAGATGCTTGTATCGTGTGGAAACGAAGCTAATATTTATTGATAATGAAATACACTTTGATATGCTCTAATATTAACAGTAGAATATATTAGAGCGTGTTGGTAAAGCGTGATGGTGAAGCGCGTGATTATTACGCGAAATTACAAGTTTGCCTCTATTCAAAATCGCTCAAAGAAGTATTCACTTCAAAAAGTCAACATTTTCAAAAGTAGTAGTTGGTTGTATCCCGCATTTATTTTTCAATAATAAATGATAATAACAAAACTTATACAATTTTCACCTCTTAATCATTTTTCATAATAATTATATTAAATTTAAATTATATTTGAAAATCTTATTGCTGAAGAATTCCGTACTGTAATTACGCAACGTAATTCACGAATTTATTCGCCTCTGAATGGAGCTCGGCTTGTTGGCATAAGCTGGTATAGCCAATATTGTAACGGTGCGTATATTGATGCCATTTAACGATTATATTCAATTTATTTAGTTATTTATCTGCGGTCGAAGTGTTCGGATGATAGTGACCGAGAGAGGCGTGAAGGCAGACGATTTTCTTCCACATTAGTTAATGTGCCAGGTACCGCTTTCATGCGGGAGAGTACAGCTCTTGGTGACCGGTAATACCTCCTCAATAAAGGGGGTTGGCACCTTTAACGAGTATGTATATACAACGTTTCTTTTTGTGGAAGTTTGTTGCGTGATGTCTATTAAAGAACTGCCTCTACCTCATCTCGCGCGCGTAAACAACGATCATGATGCCAAGAAGTTGTAAGTTTTCTATTTGTCTACTCGCAATATTTCTTTATTTTTAGTTTTATTTTTTTTCAGTTCTATCCACCCGCAAAGGGCAACTCCATTATGCCTTCAGGGTACCGTGAGTAGTATGTGGAATCAAGCATTATTTAACACTAAATTTTAATTCGCAGATATTATTGTCTTATAATTATACATGCAGCTGTTTTAAATTTGTCTTTGTTTGCAGATCGTGTTCTAAGTTTCCATCAGAAGGAAATAATTTTTACATTTTGTATTTATGTTTCTTTATATTGATGTTTTCCTGTGTATTTCGGAATATTTTTTATTGTTAGTTTGTACAGTGCTGTTATTTAATGCCATATCACAATTTCAAAATGCGAGAAAAATGTAGTATGAACTGAATTTAATACTTATTTATTTCAGCTTTCTAATGAACAAGTCTTTTTTTAATTAGGTTAAATTAAACATTGTTTTGCCACCGTCAAGTAGATTTCTTTTTAATTTCATTTCATCATTTATTTTAAGCTGGTACATTCTATCAATGGCTTATTTATTGTCCTTGTATATTGATTTTTTATTTAAAAACGTAGGACTATTACGTTTTATTTTTGTTGCTATTTTTAATTTAATTATATGTTTCATGTTTTAACTATGGTAAAAGCGCATTTTCGTCTCATTTTCTATTACCTTGCCCATCTGAATGTATATTTTAGTTTTTCCAAAAACAGTATGCTTTAAATGTTGACTTCTTGTTTAATGTTTGTTGTTGTTTAATTGCACTATTGTACGTATTACGAAATCGATTTCTTATTCTTTTGTGTCTAATGTATTTTATATTTTTATTTAACAATTCATCTTTGTTAAAGATTGTGTCTACTCTCTTAAAATGCATTTTCTATACTTTCGACGGATATTTACTTAATTAATGAGGGTTGCATTATTTTTTCTTTCAGGACAAGATGTATAATTTTTCCATTTAATTATTTCAGTTTGGTTATACACATCAGGAAAGTCAAACACTGTTCATAAGGAGAATGTGAATGAGAGATTTAACATTGAGAGCGAATGGTGGGATAGATGGGCAGCGCCTTGTATTCTCCTACACCGGTGTAAACAATTCAAGGCATAGCGCAGCGATCAGTGCTGGTGGAGATTTCAGTAGAACATCATAGCTTCTAACGTGTTTTGTTACGGGATTACTACTGGCAGGCGACAATTTTATTAAAATTTGGGTACCACATGCTGTTTGTTCTTTTAGTCCGTTGATTTAATGAACATCTGAGGCAAAATAAAACTGATATTCTTTGATAAGCAAAATAAATAAACGAGATTTCTTAAACAAAATAAATAATAATTCTAATGAAGAATGTAATATAATAACTCTTTAAACATTACAATATAAGGAGTTCAGACTGTGCTAAACAGTATTCCAGTCTGTTGTAAAACTCTCGACGAGTTTTTTCTAACATCTAAACTGGAAGATACGGCCATGCTGCGTCAAAGTAGGGGAATACGTTGAGCGGCCGTAGAAAACTATGGAAGGGACGATTCTTAGCGTTTTACATGGACAATGAAAATTTTTCCTTATCTGTATATTATTAACTGAAACGTCGAATTTTGTTGTTTGGATTTTGTTTCTTATTTCTTCTATAATCTTTATTACTATTACAATATTATTATATTAAGTTCTCTTATTTTGTTTAAATTTTGATTAACAGGCTCCAATGACCAGTTATACCGCCGAGACTAATACTTGGTACATTTGTACCTAGGATAGGTGAATGTTTATCAACACTTTGTTGAAGAAGTGAATCTTGGAAATTCGGTGTAACCTCCTGGGATTCCGGGAGCCAAGAGAATACAACCAGAAACCAAACTACTGCGTTGGAGAATCAAGAATGGGCGAGATTATCTTGACATTTGACTCAAAACTAAATGCGTTTTCTCTACTTTCGACAGATATTTATTTAACTAATGAGGGTTGCATTATCTTTTCTTTTGGGACAAGATGTATAATTTTTCCATTTAATTATTTCAACTAGGTAGTACTACACTCGATCATATGGTTTGTTCATGTTGCTCCGATTTTGCTCGCGAAATTTCGCCATTGCAATATCAGAAGATGAGTGTCGGCTGAGCTCTTGTTCTTCCCGGGGCTGTGCGAAAAGCGCAAGCAATGTGCAGATGAGGTGACATTCTGGGAACGAGATTTGTGTTTTAATCTGGCACGCCCTGAATTTATGTCTACACGAAATTTGCCAGCGTTTTTTTCCCCACAGAACTAGCTTTGGTCTACGAAAGGAATAGGGATCTGGCAATATAAGAGCATTAAATATATGCTACATATTTAGAGTGGTTCACTCATAATGGCATTAATTTGAACTATGTGTTCGGAAGGCTTAGTAAAAAACAGAAAATCGAAACAAAAAATTAATTCGAGTTTTTAAATCAACCCATTGACCACCAAAAGCCCGGCGCTACTGACCACATTAAATGCTTTACGGCAACAGACGCGGATCACGTTATCATCCATTCACTAGCTGCAATAATAAGTCGGACTGGCGAGGGTGAAACATCGCAAATTAATGGACAACAAACCTCTATTAGTTATTTTGACGAATAATTATTTGTATTTTCATGCACTTACAATTTTTTACATTTTTTTTGTTTCGCTAATCAGTCGGTCTAAAGAAAAGTAAAACACAAATTCAAAAAACAAACGAACACAAACGACTCAAACTAAAATATTAATTCTACAGAATAAATAACGATACGATGCACTAGTTTATTTCATTTTGAAGCATATTAACGTTGGTTAGCAGTTAGGTTGTTGTTTATAAAAAATATATCAATGAGAGCCCAAAATCAAAATAGGTGCAGTGTACATACATTAATACACTCGCTTCCGAACTATTTTAGACCTGTCGAGAGCATGAAAAAAGTGATGATTTGTCGGTAAACTACACATGGTTCAAAAAATTTCCATCGTATCACATAGGGTCACAAAAAATAAAACGTCGGGGAATAACTCCCAAGTATTAACACTTTTAACACTTGCACCCGTAACAGCAAATTTAATTCATTATTTGCAGCGTTGATATCAACGTTTACATACATCACGATTTCACTTTTTTTTTATTTTCGCGTAATTTTCTTCTGCAATTCGTTGATGCCCGATTTTCATATAAAAAAGCAAATCACCCAACGACTTTTCCGCAACCATCAGTGCCGCACCAGGATCATTTATTGTTTTTCGTATTGTCATTTAGACATAACCTAGCAATGTTTTGTTTATTTGTTTCGCCCGAGTCCCAACTGCGCAGCCGTAAATACTTCTTCTTTCTATTTATAAGGGCCTTGGAGCTTTGGAGTCAGTGACAGCTCGAAAAGGGGTTTAAATTATGATGTTAACATATTTTTTTTCAGCGTAATTATACCTGATTTTTTTTTAATTACGTATTCGTATTATATTCATTTTTCTCTACCTTACCCTAAAATTAATGCCATTAAGACTAAATCACCTTGTCTACTGTTAACGTAAGCTTGACGCGAAGTCATAAGATTTTCCTCTAACAGAACGCTCAACGTGCATAAAAAATTTCCAATTTAATAAATTATATTAAATTTTTAAGAAAATATTAATAGGAATATTGGAAATATTTGAAAATAAATGCTTTGTTTTTGTTATTCGTTTTTGTATCCCCGAAAGTCGCACAATTTCGCAGGACCTAATTGTTGGCATGTATAGCAAATGTATTGGGTAATGACTAGAAACAAAACATTGAAACATGGTTTTATATGCATTTTGTAAAATCTTATGTTTATGTTGTACTGAGATGGAGATTTTAAACAATAAAAAAATATTTACAATGTATTTATGTATTTCTGTAAATTCCATCATTAATAATCATAATCATCATTAATAAAATAAAAAGTGTCCACTTTCTTCATAACTAAAAAAAAATTAAACTTTCAGGTAAACTTTAACGGGGTTGAAACAACTGTTAAATTAAAATTGATAATTAATTTTTATAATTCCGGTCTCATTAAAATCTCACAAGTGAAAAATCTATCAAATTGTTATGGCTCATTCAACGTGTGGCACACGTATGATTTAATAAAATTTGAATTATCTTTTATGCAGTTACATAAAAAAAAACAAATGAATTGGACAACTGAATATTGTATTTTTGTTCATGGGACAAGGCGCTATGGACCAATGGCGCTGCTCTGCGAAAGCATTATTTCAGAAAATAAGTAAGTATTTTTCGCAGACGTCGGGTGAAAAAAGAATCTAAAAATAAAAGGATATTAATGTATACTTTTTCATTTTGCAAAGAAAATTGTGCTTCATGGGAAATAAACCATTGGTAAAAAAAATCAAATTTTCGAATAACAGTCTAAATTAAAAGTCAAATTTTAACTGGAAATTTTTAGTAAAAGTGAGATATTTTAATTTTAAACCTAAAACTTGGAAAATAAGCCAAAAGTTTAAGAACAACGTAGAAATTTTGAAATTACCCTGGGATTATTTGGAGAAAATTTAAGTTTATAGTTTAATATCGTAAGTTTAGGAAAAAACGCTAGATAAAAATTTCATTTTAACATATATTCCGTCTTAAGAGTTATTCTCCTTTCACACAGTAATAACAGACGCAGTACATTTACCATATTTTTATAAATAACTCTAAATTTCATTTTTGATTCATTAGGAGATTTGTCAGTGACTGCAGGTCATTCCTGAATAAGACCAATAAATATCCTGTACTAAGAAAATCTGCAACATGGGTGTTAAACGGATTAAGCTTTGTGGTTCAGGTGATATATATCTGATGTCGTCTGTGGCTCGATTGAGATTGGTAACCACTGGAAAGATCAATGCTTGGCCGCAAGTAACAAAGCAATCTCCAGTTGACGTATTACTTTAACAAGGTCGCGTTATTTGTGCTGTAACTTGGAGTACTTTATTGCATGTGAACCCATAAGTTTATTTCACTTCAAGCATCTTCGCTTATATACATACCCGTCTATGTAGTGAACACTTGCAACTTGAGGTATAAAGTTGGTCATAAACTCGTAAAAGTATTTAAACCAATTAACGTAGTAAATTTGAAATAGTATTTTGGTCAACTGGATAGACAACGCATTAGTATTTCAGAAATGTAGAGCTTTAATTGCTTGCCAAATAAGACATTTATAGCTTGAATTAGGGAATATTCAACCTTCTGTCATCGAAGCAATTGTAACTATTCTGAAACTTTTATATTGAGAAAGTTGGGAGAAATATAGGAGGCAATTAAGTAACAATTAAAACTGGGAGATACAAGTGAACCCGTAATTATTTATTACGAAATAATATTTCTAGAAACATCGTCAAATTTTTAATATCTATTGTTGTATTTATGGTTAATGAAGAATTCCAAACAGTAAGAGTTAAACTTTCAAGTTTTCAAATAATTGTAATCAATCTAAAAATGATTGTGTTAGCTACAATAACGAGAAGTGTTGTAATTTTTAGATATCCGTGATTGTATTTGGAAAAATGTTTTCTCTTCAGGATAAAATACAAGAGAAAACGGTTGGTTTATCTTTTCACAGTTCAATCAGACTTTTTTATACAAATGGGTAAATTAATTAGTGTAGCGCACCTACAAAAGTCAATCACATTCTCGGGCAATTTCGAGCACAAAAGGCGTTCAACTTTCCGTCTGATCGAAGAGAACAAATTTATTTAAAAGCTGTGGCATACAATAGAGTTCAACTGCGGGGCGAGCGGGATTCAGACTGGCTGCAGTCATAAAGTCAAAACAGAATAAAAGAAAACCTGACATCCCAATCGTACGGAGCCAACTGTCTAGCAATGACGCCACTCAGGCGCCGCGACGTCTACATTTAGACGACTTTGCGTTAAGCCCAATTCTTGTGCTACGGATAAAAAGAAATCCTGAAAGCGATGGGATTTCTGTGTGCACATTTACGCCATTTTTGTTGTTAATACGAGACGAAATTGGAAATTTTGTTGAGCATCATAGCAGTTGCTCGCATGTGTGCGTTCCTATTCTTACAATCGCGAATATAGTAGAAGTATTACATACTTGCAATAATACTAAAAAACTTGAAAGCCATAAAAAATCACAAATGTTTACAATCGAGACAACATTTATGAACGAGCAGCTTGATTTTCTGGACACATCTTTAATTGAAGCTTTGGATGAGAATTTGGATTAGATGGAATATTCGTATAGGAGTCTGTGATCCATGGAGCTTGTTAGCGTATCAATGACTAAAAAAACTACTGATATAACCGCCGACGATACTGAAAAGCAAAACCAGATTCGGTCGTGGCAAATATTTATAGAAACATTGTGGACATTTTAATATCTCTTGTTGTATTTATCGGTAATAGAATTTAATAGTTATGAAAATTGAAGAATTCCACAGAGTAAGGATTAAACATAACAATGTTTCCTAATTTAAAATGAAGAGAAGACTCCACCATAAAATAGAAGAATTTCATTATCGTGTACAATATACTTAAATGAACAAGCTTGACAACAATGTTCTAATGCTGATAATGTTTACTTTGCAAATCAAAATACGTATTAGAGTTTGAAACTACAATGAAGTAGTGGACGTCTATTTGTTAATGTTATCCTAATATTGATATTACCCAAGTAAAGATGTCTTCTAATTCCATTATGAATGTTTAGGAATATCCGGACCAGACAATATTTACCTTGGAACTGAATGAAACAATGCACACAGTAAGACTATTAGATATCAAGAATCCATAAGGAGTTTAACAATAGAATTAGCAGCATAAATAAGGAAGTAGCTGACTGACTGCGACATCCACCCAGAGCCAAACGGCTGGATATAGACTCCAAAATACGTGCAAACGTTCCTTACACATTGAGAAAACTTTAAGTTTTTTTTTTACCCGTATATTATAAGATTTATCTGAACGAAGGTGTTTCAGAAAAACAAAATTTCATTCGTAGTGTAAATCTAATATAACTGAACTAATTCCAGATCATTTAAAACAATTAATAAGAAAAGGGAGCGGAGCTTAAAATACCGTTTACCCTTTCTTCTCTTCTAATTTGGTTTTGTGCGTTTATGATCAAAATACATCAACCATTTCATTTTTAACATTTGTGCGATGTAAAATCTCGTTCAAGAGGAATTGTTGATGTGTGGCTCTTTGAGTTGGCCTATAGATGCATGGAACGAGCTTCATTTGTATGCATGAAATGCTAAGCTAAATAATGGCCGCAATAATTGCGAACGTATTGCAGATCGAAAAGTATTTGGTTGATGAGCATCGTCAAAGCTGTAAAAGCCTGATAAACAATTACCGCGAGTGCATTCCAAATGTTTATTGATTAAACGATACAGGGCTGCAAATTAATCCTGGCTAATTTCCTGACTCGGCGCTGTTATTGTTTGGCAGAAAGGGTGACATTGTCCAAATAAATCAATCAACTATGTCTAATTTACTCATGTAAAGCACTTCTTCGCTAATTTGATTAGTAGTAAGTAATATTAAAGTATAAATATACTTTAAAGGTTTTTACGAAAAAAGGGCGATCCATAGAAGGCTTAAGAAAAACCAATTTGGAACTCTGTTGTTGGTCACCTCGAAATAACCTGTATTACAAGCAGTTCGAACTAGCCGTTCGATAAATCTTCCTTAGGCGTGGGTTTTTTCACAAAACAAAGTTACATTTAAGAACTTTAATGCTCAACATAGTTTTTTACAACCGAGTAAATCTAAACGAAAATTATAACTGATTGACAACTACCTGACAATTGCTAACATCTAACATTCTCCCACCTGAGGACTGACGCACTAAACAGTCCTCACGTTAAGAACAATAAAGGAACATAATACAAAGAAACGGCAAAACTATTCATGTAAAAGTTAAACTTTTAGGTAAATCTTTTTGGCCTCCGAATGACCCTTCCATAATAAGTACGTTTCACTTCTGCACTTTTTACTGGTTGTTCGGCACATTCCAAAAGAAACAGTCTTTGCACTGGACGTACCAGTTGTCCCTTTGCAGTCGCTAAGCGCACTACTCGAACATTGCCGTCCTTACCGGGCAATAGTTCTACTACCTTCCCTAATGGCCAATTAATCCGCTTCTCTACATCATCACCAATCAGCACAACATCTCCAACTTCCACTGTTGGCGACTGCTGGCCCCGTTCCACATTTTTTAGTTGACCAAGGTATTCATTTTGAAAGCGAAGTCGCAAATCTTCTCGCAGGCGCTGTTTAAACCGCATTCTTTAGCACAAAGATCCAAATATTCGCACAACAGCGTCAGCATCTCTTCATAATTAAGTGAAGCACGCCCTAACATTTTTCGAAGAAGCGTTTTCACTAGTCCAATTAGGCGCTACCAAAAGCCTCCCCCCCATGCTGCACTGGGTGGATTAAAACATCATTTGTTCAGTTTTATGACAGGTCTGTGGGGTAAGAAATTTTCGTTTAATTTATCTGACTTCTCCGCGTTTTCAATTATGCCTCCTTCTAACCATTCATTAAATATGCCATAGTAGGTTGAACGCAAATTAGAATCTTCCAATTTCTTAATTGTAGACCTCAGCCGTTTTTTGGCTAAATCGAAGTTTGTTGGAAGTGGCGGGTGCCCCTCTAACTATGGAAGCCTAACTTCATAACGACCTTCTTTGTCCTTCCTAACCGTTTCTATAAATAGACTTTTTGCGGCCAGAGTCAATTCTTGTCTGGTTTTTCTCTCATGGGCTCTGTAATTCCTAGGGTATCTAACTTCCATAAATCCGCTATACAAGCCTCTTTCACATACAACGACAAGACACTCATTGCATGTGCCTTACGATATTGCTTCAATGCAACTTTTCCCATAATTGTCCATCCCAAAAGAGTTCCCACGACAAGTAATACACATTGCAATGCATGTTGCTTGACGGTGTACAGTTGCCCCAGTATATCTGCACCCAACGACATTTCAATCGGTTCAGAACTCTTTGTATCTGATAGTTGAATGCGTAAATCTCGTAATTCATTCATCCATTGGCCTTGAAATACAGCAGGAACATCAGTGCAGATTGTACCTTGGTCTAGTGTCTCAAAACTGAAAGTAATTTCTCCCGATTTTAACTGAATTTGATAACGCTCATGGTTTAACTCCTTCTCCATGCCGCAAAACAAACAGTGTATCGGCTTTTCTTAACCCAAAGACGTATAGCCCATAATTCTCACAGTGTTCCTCAAAATATATGACCGCTGTGACCCCGAGTCCAGTAAAACTCTTACTGATTTTAAAACCTTCCCGTTTACCAATGCAATCTTAACGTCTGCAAAAAACATGTGAACTTGTGTTATTTGACATAGAGGTTGTGGGCTCAGCTGCATTGTTGTCACTCATCTTCATTGGGTTAGATTTTTTGTCGACAACTTTCGGACACATCAAAATAGCATGCTGTTTGGAACAAACTACGCATTTTAATCGACACCTACACTTTCTTGCTTGGTGGCCAATTTTTAAACATTTATAAGAGGTAATTTTTTCGGAAAGTATATTTTTTCGTTGCACCCTTGTCATCTTTTGAGCCCAAAAACAATTCTCACTATTATGTTGTCCAGAACAAAATACACAAGCATTAATATTAGAGTTTACTAGTCCCGCTGCAGTTGGTATGGTTTCCTTTGATACCTCCGGATAGTCCAATGTCAAACCAAACCCGGCTGCAGCTATTGCGATGCGCTCTTCATTCTCCACTTCAGCCTTCAAGAATGACATTTTTTATTCGGTGCTCCAAACTTCCATTGGTCTCACAAGCAAAACTTGATCGTTGCCAAACCTGCAATAATTCCCTTGACAAACAGGATTCCATTAGAGGGAATAAGACGTCTGATTTTATGCCCAAAGTGTTAAGTGCTCGCAGTTGTGTTTCAGTTTGGTCATATAGAAATGCAATTTCCGATTTTTTTCCTGATGCAGCATTATTTAGAACGAGTGTTAACAACTCTCGCACATAAACTTCAATAAGTAGATCATCTCTCCCAAAACGTGATATTAAGCTATCAATTATTTTCTCTTAGTTTTCATCATGGCTGGGAAGCTTTCTAAAACACGACGCGCTCGACTTTCTGGGACTGTGGTCTGAATAAGGAACTCTATTTTATCACAATTTTCAATCTCCAAATCCATATTTATTTTGTTGAATTGTGACCAAAATGTCATCCACTCCTTGATGCTACCGTCTAATTTCTTAAATTCAATTTTAGGTTGTTTAAATGTATTCTTACCACCATTTTCGGGTGACAAAATTGAGGCTGTATCTATTAAATTATTTTCCATTGTTTGTTGCATCCCGTACTGTTC
Organism: Dastarcus helophoroides; assembly: GCA_028583605.1. Taxonomy (NCBI): domain Eukaryota; kingdom Metazoa; phylum Arthropoda; class Insecta; order Coleoptera; family Bothrideridae; genus Dastarcus; species Dastarcus helophoroides. Next base: position 9,864,595 of record CM053326.1, read on the forward strand.
GCAACTAACCTTCAGTCCCAAAAAACGCCTCTCGTAATCTTCTACACACTCTATTTCCATTGTTAAATCTTGCCGACTCATTTAATTGTCTTCCAGCATCTTTTCATAAATGTCGTTGTTTACTCGTCGTAGTTTATTCTGTTTATCGTCCACCAATTGCACACATACCGTACATTTTTAGTGGTCGCGTTCGCGAGCCGTTAATAACTCGGCAAATTCATTGGCTAAAAGCGTAAACGCTCCTCGCACCACTTTTCGATGTTTTCTCAATTGCTCCATCTCGAACAACAAAAACGAAAGCTTTTTGCTGCTGTTTCAATTCTTAAACACAACGGAAAAAAAAATCACGCCACTCCTGTCACGGTCGCCAGATATTACAAGCAGTTCGAACTAGCCGTTCGATAAATCTTTCTTAGGCGTGGTTTTTTCACAAAACAGCGTTACATTTAAGGACTTTAATGCTCAACGACCTGAAGGATCACAGAATATGTTTAATGCTTACTTTGTGTACTTATTCAATATCTAGTAGAACTCTGTTAATCTGACGACCATGACAGATCTAAGGGGTAGGTCGGATCCCAAAAAAGGTCGGACAATCCAAAGTATAAAAAATTAAGACGAATTTTAAGGAAAAATGTATTCTCTGAATTATCTACATACTAGGAATGTAACGAATGTTGATTTTCCCACATTCGCGAATGCGAATGCGAATATTTATTTCCAACATTCGCGAATCCGAATGCGAATGTTCAACTTTTTCACTGGCGTGAGAAAAGTCGCATTTTCCAGAATAAATCGAATTTGGAAAAAACAACAAATATTTCTCTCGAAATTTTTATTGTCATTTAAAAGAAATCTTTTTCTATAAATTTCGTAAAAATATTATTCTGATCGTTTTTATATTTTTTAAAACATTTCGTCCAATTTTACGATACGATAAACGAATTTCGATGGAAAGTCGAATTTTGGATAAAAATGTCAATTTTAAGCAGAAATTTTCAGAAAATTCGCGACTAAGACGAATTTGCAGAAAATGCCGAACTTACCGGCCAGTAATTTCTATAAACCATTTAAAATTTCCAATGCAATTTTGAGTATAAAGTCGTAATTTATAAAAAGACGAATTCTAAATAAAAAACCTAGTTTTGGGCTAAGGTCGGAATTTCTAGGAAATCAAATTTAAAATAAAAACCTGACCTTTTGGAAAAACTTGAAAAATATCAAAATCTAGAGAAAAAGACGAGTTCTGAAGTAAAAATCGAAACTTTCGAAGACCCAAACCAATTTTTAAAAAATAAATCAAAATTTCGTGGAAAAAATCTACATTTTAAGAAAAACGTAATTTCGAGAAAAATTCAGGAAAATAGGCTAAATTTCATCAAAAAATTTGAAATTTCTCGACTGAATATTTATTTTTTAACGACCGACTGAGTGGAGGACAAGTTGCTCCTCCCTCCCCCACTGTGAAGTTCAGAAAATATCGATTCTTGAGATAAACGTCGAAAGTTTGACACAAGTTGGAATTTAGGTTTTCTGGAATTTTTGTCTTTTTACAAATTTTCAAAAAATATTTGTCAAAATTTTCAGACAAATTAAATTATTCTAACATTTTTTTTAAGTTCAATTCACTTGCAAAGGGCAACCCCATTGTGCCTTCAGACACCGCGAATAGGATGCGGAAACAAGAAGAGATGGCGATGGTCCGCTTTCTTAAACAAGGATAGGTTATAATTTGTGGGGAAACTTTCATTCAGTAATGAATTTCATAGCTTGGAAGTTCTATAGATAAAAGGGTCGCCGCGAATAGGATGCGGAAACAAGGATAGATGTCGATGATCCGCCTTCTTAAACAAGGATAGGCTGTAATTTTTGGGGAAAATTTCATTCTGTAATGAATTTCACAGCTTGGAAGTCCTATAGATAAAAGAGTCTCCATAAGTCCTCACTGTGTCAAGCTGAACCGTACAAGAATTAGATCTAGCAAATTTCGAGAAGAATGCGACAATTCGAAATGTTCAGTAAGTCGAATTTTGAAAATAAAAGACGAATTTTCAGAAAAAAATTCGAAAGTGGGATTTTGATAATAGAGGTAGAATTTTAGAATAAATTCGAATTTTAAAAGAAAAAGAGAAATTTTGGAAAAGAAAACGGATTTTGAAAATAAAATCGAAATTTCGAGAAAACATCAAATTTAAAGACGAAATGTAAAAAAACGTCGAAATTTCAAGTAGAGGAAAAATTTTCAGGAAAAAAAATGACATAAATTCCATAACCCCATAAACCATAAACCCCAGCCCACCTGCCTGAGCAGTAGCGTTGTTATTTCATAAATAATTGCCGGTTTTATTGCCAAATACATTCGCAATATATTCGCATCGTTTCTTGTGAATACGAATGCGAATATGGAAAAACATGAGAATATTCGCGGAAGTGAATATTTGTTAACATCACCATGCATACATATTGCACCTAATATAATACACACTTATTTTTAATCGGTATGTATGTGGTATTTTTGATATAAACATTAAAAGAAAGCCAAAATTGGTTCTTTCTGCAGATTTGAACGAGAGGCGTTTGCATCTCTATTGCTTCATATTTTTAAATGTATCAAAACGAGAAAAGTACAGATTTTTTTTAAAGTTTAATCCACTCGCAAAGGGTAACCCCACTATGCTTTCAAAGCACTGCGAGTAAGATGTGGAAACAAGAATAGATGGCGATGAACCGCCTTCTTAAACAAGGATAGGTTGTAATTTTTTGGGAAAATCCCTTCGGTAACAAGTTCCATAACTTGGAAGTTCTATAGAAAAAAGGGGCTCCGCAGACAGAAGTCCTCACTGTGTTAAGCTGAACCGCACAGGAATTGGCTGTCTCCAACTGTCTAGTATGCCTCAAGAATCTTGCCCTTGGGGGGATCAATCCTATTAGTGCCTGCGAGCATGTTCCATGATAGTACTTGTAGAAAAAAGACAAGTCATCAACCATAGGCCTGTGCTCTAGTGTTTCGAGAGAATCGGTTAGACTCTCGTCATAAATAAGGCGAATCGCTCTTCTTTGAATTGAATCCAAGAGAGCTAAAGTGTGTTTTGGGACTGAACTCCAAACATGTCAAGAGTATTCCAGTATTGGCCTAACTTGAGCTTTGTATAGTGTTAATAGCTGATGAGATGTGAAGTACTTTTTAGCTCTAAATAGAAAGCCTAGCTTCTGAGAGGCGGATTTGGCAATGGCGCGCACATGATCGTCCCAAGAGAAGTTAGTGCTCGCATTAACTCCTACGATAGATAGATTAGATCCCATCGGAAGGACTTGACCGTCCATTAGTATGTTTGTTGCATTAGCCCTTGATGTTTTCTTAGAGAAAACTGCGGCCTGAGTTTTTAAAGCGTTGAAGTTGACCAAATTGTTCTTACTCCATTTCAGAATAATCTCGATATCTCGATTAATCGTCTGTATCTGCTGTTCCCTTAGTCGATCTGAAGCAGCGATAGGTAATGGTTTGTCGGAGAAAAAAAATGACACAAGGTTACTCTCCTCTGCGTAGCTGTATATAGGATTGGAAGTTGAAGCTAAGAGATCTTTTATGGTAACAAAAATAGAGTACCAGACAGAACAGACTCCTGATGCACCCCTGCGTTAATAATAAATGTCTCGGATGAGATGCCATCGATGACGACCTGAAGAGATCTGTCAGGGAGAAAATTGGATATCAAATGACATAGTCCGGAGGGAAGACCATACTATGTTAATTTGGTGAGAAGAGATCGGTGCCAGACTCTGTCGAAAGCCTTTGAGATATCCAATGCCACAATCCTAGCCTCACCATGTTTTTCCACAGCTGAGTTACAGATATGAGTAACATATGCCAGTAGATCACCAGTGGAACGTTGTTGTCTAAAACCGTATTGCCTGTCGGAGATGTTTCTATTTTACTCCAGATATTTGAGAATCTTGATATTGATAACCTTTTCCATCACTTTAGATATAACGGGTAACCAAGATATAAAGTTGATAGCCAGATTCCTTTTTTCCTTTTTAGGGACTGGCTGCACCCTAGTAGATTTCCAGATGTTAGGGAATACACCTTTGTTGTAAGAGCGTGTGAACAATTTGCTTAGGACAGGAGTCAACTCTGGGGCGCACTTCTTAAGAACAATAGCGGGAATACCGTCAAGGTCAGAAGCTTTCGAGGTGTCGAGCTCAAGAAGAATCTTCCTCATTGTGCGTTGTCTGAAAACAACTTCAGGCATCGAAGTGCCAATGTTAGGAAGGATAGGAGGTTCTGCGTTTCGACAATCAAGATTGGAATTTTCAGCAAACATTAAGGCTAACATGTCAGCCTTTGAAGGTAGTAGCAATATTGCTATTTTCATCGAGTAAAGGTGGAAAATTTGAAGGATGTAAAATTTTTTCCAATCGACTTTGCAAATCCCCAAAAGGACCTGGAACCGTTCGGACAGTTGATAAGCCTCTGTCACATTTTACGATCGAAATCACCTTCTGCCTCGTCATTAACCTGTTTACAAGAATTTCGTGCATCTACAAATATGGTCCGAGTCCCGACTGAGGGATTATTTCGCCAGCGACGATATGCACGATTTTTGCAGAAGACAGCTCGAGCACATTTTTTACTGAACCAAGATTTACTGAAGACAGACTTCTTTTGGGAGTGGGGAATTGAGCGTTCCATACCAATCAGGATAGTTTCCGTAATGGATTCGGCGACAAAGGAGGGGTTGTCTGAGATAAAGCAGACTTCCTGCCATGCGAAAGATGCAAATAAGTCTCTTAATCCTTTCCAGTTTGCAGAGTTAAAGTGCTAAACCTTACGGGACTGCGTCTGGGAAGGAGGTGGTATATGAAGCGAGCGAGAGGCTGCACAAGCTTGTGATCCGAATTTCCAAGTGGTGATGTCACAGAGATTTTATACGAATTTGGTGAATTTGTAAGGAAAAGGTCGAGTAGATTAGGTTGATGGGTATCTACATCAGGAATTCTTGTGGGTTCCTCAACTAATTGCGATAATCCACAAGCCTTTGGCACCCTTCCCGCGTCGTCAGTTCGGGAAGAAAACCTTAACCAAGGGATGTTGTATACGTTGAAGTCACCCAAAAAGACAACCTCAGCGTTTGGATAATTCGTCTGTAGGTGATCAAAGGTTACGGAGAGATAAGAGAAGAACTGCCTGCATGAGAGATCGTTTAGAGATAAATAAAGTGAACAAATGAATATTAATTGCTTTTGGAGCAGATTTTCAGCCAAATCACATCATGGTCGGCAGATTCCAGTGCTTCTTCTCGTTGACAGGACAGGTCGCTTCGCGAAAAGCACAAATTCCCCTCTTGTGTCGAAATTTTGTGTGCAAGCCGTAGTTAGGGCAAAGCAAATAGACTGTATTGATGGATGGGGAGACTTGGATTTCTGTGAGAAGCAGCACATGGGGTCTTTCATTTTGAAGGTGTTGATGAACCGAGTTAGGATTTGAGTTTAGACCCTGAATATTAAAATTTTCCATCGATATTAGTTTCCCTCGTACACCCTCCACCCGGACATCCAAATGGGACGGTAGTTTACGTCCGGAATTTTTTGCACGAAGAGAATCCATCATCTTTGTCGTTTAACGTGCTTGAGACACTTCAAAAGCATCTTTTGTTTACAAAGTTTAGCTAGGAAAAAAATCCACAAGCTACAAATTCATAGTTATTTGTTATACAAGACGGTAAAATTATTTTTTATCGACGAGTGAAAATATTTAATTAATGAGCGACGAAGGAGCGAATTAATTAAATTTCACGAGTCGACAATGAAATTTTACCGTCGTGTGTAACATTGTATTTTTTTTTATTGCGAAGGTTAAAGAAAAATCGAGAGAAAAACTCAATAATTTTGCAGACAGAAATAAGAAAAGCAGTCAAAAATTAAATCGCAGTTGGTTCGTTTGGTATGTTGGTACCAAATAAATAATTGTTTCACATCAACTTTTCAATTTTGATCCGTATGAATCTCAAGATCTCAAGAATGTGTGAAAACGAGGTAGAGCAGGAAAACATTCCGGTATGTGTGAAGAAAGAAGCGTTAGAGGCAGTAGCTAAATTATTGCCTCAAAAATCGCGATTAATATATGAAAAAGAGTACACATGCTTTCAAAGGTGGAAAATGGAAAAGAAGATTAATAGTTTAAGTGAAACGGTATTTCTGGCATATTTTTCTGAAAAAGCAAAGAAGGTGAGGCCATCAACATTGTGGTCTTATTATTCGATGCTGAAGTCTACAATTTTGGTCAACGAAAACTGTGACATTTCAAAGTAAGTAACGTCAAATTTGGTGTATAATTTTTTTGCTAATACGAATTATTGTTTACAGATACAGTAAACTAATTGCATTATTGAAGAAACTATGTGATGGTTATAAACCTAAGAAATCGAACATTTTTGAGCCTGATGATATCATTCGATTTATAAAAGAAGCTCCCGATGATGATTATTTGTTTATGAAGGTTGTGGCGGTAATGGGTTTATATGGGGCATGCCGGTCCGATGAATTGTATAAATTAGAGATGTCTAATATTGATGATAGAACATCAGTAATGATCGTTCAACTGATTGATACTAAAACCAAAAAAGATCGGCCTTTTTGTATAACTGACCAGGAAGTGGGTGTTTTGGACATCATAAGAAAATATATCGGCTTACGTCCTAAACACGTTCCTCATAATAAGTTTTTTATTAACTATAGACAAAAAAAGTGTACTATCCAGCCTGTAGGCATAAACACTTTATATAAAGTCCCAAGAAAAATTGCCGATTTCCTAAATTTACCGGATTCAGAAAAATACAGTGGTCATTGTTTTAGACGATCTGCAGCCACAATGATGGCAAACTCAGGGGCTGACATGGTGACAATAAAGCGCGCAGGGGGATGGAAGTCATCATCAGTAGCTGAAACTTATATAGAAAATTCAGTACGAAGTAAAATTGAAGTTTCAAAGAAGATACTAGTTTGGTCAACGAGTGGGATCGTTAGTAGTCAGTTCCTTTTGCATATTTTAATTAATTATAACCAATGATTAGTATATAAATAATTGTTTAGCATTTAATTTCTGTAGTTTTTGTGTTTTGTAGCCTCTTTATACTAAGAATATGCAATAAATTATTATTATTATTATTATTATTATTATTATTAATACTATATCTTCTGTATGCCCGTCTGTTCACCATTCTGAACACCGTTCTGTTCCGGACATCCATGTTTCGGGAAATGTGAATGGTACGATCCAAGTTATTATCAATGAAAGCACTAAAGATAATTAAGTTGTATCTAATAATAATTATTATTTCAAATAAAAATAGATTCCTACTTAATTAAAGTATTTTATCTATCCTTGCTGTTAAAGTTCCATTTTATCTACCCTTACGGTTAAAATGGTACTTTAATCTGGTGTTTTGAGTTGAATAAAGTATACTTTAACCTTCGCAATAAAAAAAAATATTAATTTTATCCACTACCAAAATAAAGCTCGGATTATCCGGAGAGTCGCACCATGTGAGTTCCAAACCAAAGGAGTTCTACTGTATTTACAATATCGAGTTCAGCAGGATCATGATATGCGCCCTATTTTTTATCTATTTATAAAGATAGGATTTTCAAACCTGCTATACTTGATGTACTTACGAAATGTCAATTTTTGACATAAAAATGACATTCCTACTGCTGTCACTTTCGCTAAAACTGATACCAATTTTGATTTTTAAATGGAACACCTGAATATTATTTACATTAATGGAATCTGGACAATTTTCTAAATATAGTAGTGCACGTGAAATAAGTGATTTTTGAAGCATTGAAAAATTAGTTGTTCCCATTTTATTCGTGTGTGTGATTTTAACCTACTATATTAACGCTGCAAGAAATTAAATGACGAAAGTTTAGGAAGCGTCAATTTTTTTAATTTTTTTTCCACAGATAGCTTATATATTTATTGAATAAATCTTAAAATGAATTAAAACGAATTTTTTTACATTCTTTTGACTATAACTTCAGTTCTATTGATTTCACAATAAAAGTAAAAATATGGTTAGATTCACCATTAATTATACCTTTTCGTGGAACTGCAGTACCATTATGGCGTCATTAAAGAAAATTAAGTTGTCATACAAAAACCATCACGTGATAAAAGTACGAAAGACTCATTTTTTAACGTGATTTGATTTTTGCATCGTTAAATGTGGTCCATTAGAATTAACTAGATTAAGTCATAGCCTTTTAAATTGAAAAATAAAATAGGACCCAAAAATTTTCTGATCCCTTAAAAATCACCTATTTTATGTTCAAAGTATTTAGAAAATGATGTACAAAAATGTAATAATAAACATGGTTTTCCATTTTAAAACGTTTTCAAGTTTGAAGATTGTAGCTTCATCAATAAAGAAAAAATAGCGGATGTACCATAATCCTGTTACACCCGATGTACTTATGTATAATATTGAATATTGTTTAATATATTAACAATCAAATTGGTAATTATTACTCCACGAAACTTTGGGTAAGAAATCATTAAACATTAGTTCTCTAAAGAATACATTGAAAGATGCCAAAAAGCGCGGATTACCCGGCACATTTCGCAAATCAGCGGCTCGCTATTTTCGCATCCATGATTAATGTGCTCTAGTATGAATTGATTCTTGACGATCTGTCTAATGCTGCCAATCCTTGTTAATAAACGACCCCTCGTTTGGGAATATGCTGATGAATTCGCGATTGTATCGACAAAAACGGGAAATTCCCAAATAACTCTAAAGGTTGTGGTAATATTCTTGGAATTTGGGGTATTAATTATATTATTACTGAACACAACAGTTACCACTTAATATTTCCCAATAATAATTCTACGCATTTAGGCATAATGTTAACTAGTAGCACAAATTGTCGTTTATTTTCATTCAAAATTTTTATTATCGGTAGTATGTATTTTCATTCATTTTTTTAAATCACTGTAAAGTCTCTTTTAATAGTTTTTTTTTTAATTGGGTATTGTCGATCGAAATAAAAGGTATACTTATAAATTCACTAATTTTCGACGACCCATAGCTCGCTGAAGAAGCTCTGCGTGATGAAAATCGTTGATTAACCCAAAAGTGCACACTCTGCAACTTAGTTTTATAGCTTAAAGCAAAATGTTCGGTTTGTTTTTAACGTTCTAAGCTTCAACTGGAAATCTAAGCCCCAAACCAAACTTCCAAAAAAACTGAAAGATCGTCTTTAAACTCAAGTTAATTTTTATGCATTACCGGTTTATACAATTTAACACTATGGATTTTCTATACTTTTATAAAACCACTTAAGAACTCATCCTTAATAGATAAAAACTTACTTCACAAATGTGGTAAGCACCTTACTCCAAGAACTGAAAGCCAGAATTGTCAGCCTGCAAGTCGGTGCGGTATGCAATTTGTGTACCCATGACAATTGCTACAATGAATCTAATTCCGATATCATAGATAATATATTCATGGTAAATTGTAGTCTCTAGAGCTTAGCCATCGCACATTACCTGAATATCAGGAATGATAATTATCTTGGGCGATGATCTGATGACAGTTAGAAACCACAATGAGTGACAATTAAAGATATTTTCACAGCTTTGGCAAGTAGAATACTTAACTAGAGACTGTAGCTTAGGGATAAATCCGAAGATGGTTTCTATCTCCGTCACCAATGAACAACAAAGAAATATCGAGTTAAATCCCAACATAGTTGAACTAGATGCTTTCTTCTGTTGCTAATCAATTAGATTCGCACGTTTGACAATAATAGTGGTGCTTGTGAAATACGTGAAACGTAATTATACATTAATTGCTGATGTGGTAAAGGGGTAAAACTTCTTCATTTTAAGACCAAGCAAAAGTTTTTTCTTATGTTTTTTATGCAATACTGGATGAAAATGCCCATTTCTAGCAACTGCGACAATTATTGTAGAGATTCTATAATTTTTTAATGGGTAATTTGGACCAAACATGGATGAAAACAGAAAACGAAATGCAAGTATTTCTGCTTGTGAAACCCTTGCCTACTTGTAAAATTGACAATTAACCTTGTAAAATTGACTGTAAAAATTTTACAAATTAGTAGCTTATAATACCGGATTAATACACCGTCCTGATACATTGATATTTACAAATGATAAAGTCTTTTGTTATGCAGTGCTGTTTTGTTTTTTTAAATTTCGATATTATTCGCGCCATTTTGGAATTTTTAAGTAAATTATTATAAACTTTTTCCAAATTTTTACTTTGTTTCTGCATATTCAGAACTTTCAGATTCAAACAGGTCTTTACCTAAAATTCGAGTTTAAACTTGAAATGTTAGTTAACCTTTCCTTGAATAATCTATCTAATTCCGAATTATCGAGTCTATTTTCCCAAATCATTTTTTGTATTCCGGTTTTTGTCGAAATTGCGAGTTTAGAAACTAAGAAGAATTTTGAATTGTAAAATGTAAGAAAAAATTAAAATTTCAAAATTGATAAAAAAATAGTCTATTATTTTTCATGTTTTCTTTTCAAAATTTTGTCTTTTTCTCAAAATTTTGGCTTTTACGTTTTCGGCTGTTTATTTTTTTGGCATTAAATACAAATTTCGACCTTTTATTTTCTTCTTATATCGCCGAAGTTAAAATTAATTGTCCACTTTTTCACTCGAAATTTCGAGAATAGGGGAAACCCGGGTAAAGTGAATACCTTAAACTGTTTTTGATTATTTTGATTTTGTTATGACTGGGGAAATTGAAACATTTATTTATAAACAGTCTTTATTAAATTAACTTACAGTATAGTATAATATTTGCCATTAATATTAATTAAATTTTTAGTTATAAGTCAAGTTTACAACAGTGACTTACTATCCACTTTGCCCGAGGCACCGGATAAAGTGAATATGATACCTGGGCAAAGCGAATAACAACATTATTTGGCCTGAGATTAAACTTACAAACAGAATAAACATTGAAAATTAAAAGAACATATTTAAAATATTTGTTTTCTGTTACACGTCTAATAATTGCAATTATCACAAACAAAATTATCACTGCCTTCGAAGGCTGAACACTCTTCATAACAGCACTGAGTACAAATACTACATTGTATCCAGTTTTCACCACAGAAAATGCACCTGATATCATCAAATTTCTTTATTTTCTTCTGCTTTTTATTATCTTTTGCACTCTTTTTCGTTTTTTACCAGAAATTATTAATTTAGCAGTCTTTTTGTCAGCAGTCTTCTTTACAGTCTTCTTTGCGTTTTCAAATTTCTGTTTCTCCTCTTCCTTTGCTGGACTACTTGTCAGTATTGTAGATCTTTGTAACGTCCGTTTACGTAATGTTGTTGATTTAGCAGGCTGAGGAATAGGTTTTAAAACTAAAGGACTATAGTAGGTCTTAGAACATCCAGGTTCGGGTGAAGTGAGGGGAACATCATTGCCTTGAGTTGCTTTTGTAGTTGCAGATCCCGTAGGAACGCAAAGACATTCTTTAATGTTAACGTCATCTTGAGACTGAGACTGACCTAGAACTTCATCTGACGAAGAAACAGGTAAAGGATTCCTGGATACTAAAATCTGTGAATTTTTTCCTTAAATAGGATTTATGACTGAATCAGATTGTTGAGTGGCATTTGCCATTGAAGGTGGTATGGGTTGATCGTGAGATTCAATTGAAGGTGACGCTTGAACAGAAATAGGCAAATCAATTATTTCCAGTGGGGGCAAAGTTTCAGCCTGAGTATTCAAATTTGATGTGCCTGCAAGTACCTCGGCTGGTGCAAAATGCTCATCACCAAAAGCGTGCTTGTTTACAGGGCAAATTCCAGGTCGTTCAAATCCATGCACTGCATTGATGGCCACAGCAGCTTTGAGAAACGCTGGTGCTAGCAATCTAGATACATCGTACTGGTTAATGATGCGGACGGGGTGAGATTTTTGAAAAATGTTCACTTCCCTTTCAAAATGCGTTTTCAGTGGGCGGTACACAGCAACATCCATAGGTTGCATTTTGTGAGTATTATGCGGTGCTAAGGATAATATCACCACGTTATTTTTGGTAGCGTACTCAAGTGCAGGAAAGTATTTGTGGCTTTCATGGTTATCTAATAATAATAGGACCTTTTTGTCTGCTGTTGGTCTCACTTGGTCTACAAAGAAATACATCCAGTTCAAGAAAACTTCGCCTGATGTCCAACCATTAGGGGTACACGTTCTTTGAGGCCCTGGTGGACTTCCATCAAGAAGTCTTGGTTGCATATTTTTTCTTGCAAAAATTAGAAAAGGTGGAAGAAAACTACCAGCTGCATTACAACACTCGACAACGGTGGTTAATTGGCCGCGTTCTGCACATACAATCATGCCTACTTGCTTTTTCCCTTTTGCGGAAAGAACCTTTGGGGGCTTATTTGAGGTCGTTGATATCCCAGTTTTGTCCATATTGTATAGTCTGGAGGCTTCGATGTTATTTTTCTCAATGGCAGATTCAAGATTTTTATAAAAATGGCTCACTTCGCGGCGATTAAATCCTTTCGCTCTCGCCACAGATGTTGATTCTGGAGTTCTTAGCGTCAAGTTGGTATGACGGGATAAAAATCTTCGGAGCCATTCTTCTCCAGCTTTTTTATTGTTATTCCAACTCTCAGGGTATTGCAAATTGTTACGTTGTGCATACTCAAATGCTAAACTCATAAATTCATCCCGAGTGAGGCCGAAAAACACTGCGTCCATATTTTGTAGGTAAGTCACCATTTCAATTTCTTGGTCCTCCGTGAATATAGGACGGAATCGACCGAGCTGTGGAGAAGCAATCCCACTTTTGACATGTCTGTATGGGGTGGCATATGCAAGTCCGTATTTTTTGGCTGTCCCTTTGATAGATTCTCCCATAAATTTATTGCAGTCTGCATGGAATCTTTACTCCAAGCACCCTGCGCTGTCTTTCTTTTATATCTATTAACCATCTGCAAAAAACATAATAAAATACCTAATTCCATAAAATTATATTACTCGTGATGGCCGGGCAAAGAGAATAGGGTATCCACTTTGCCCGATTCACTTTGCCTTTTGCCTTTCGGGTACATTTTTGAGGTTATCCCAAATCATTAAAAAACCAGTGCATTTAAACTCGTCATTTACATATATTTGAAAGCTATATAATCATGCATTAAATCCTCCTCATAACTAACAACATCTCACAAATAATATTATAGTTATAAACGAATAGCTTACCTCTTTAAATGAATATTTTTCGCACAAAAACACACTTGGTCCACTCACTGGCGCCGCGCGGGGTAAACACGTGCCGGAGTACTTGCCGCGCACGAAGAGGCAACAGACGACCATTACAGTGACAACGCAGTTGCCAGCTAACGAACAATTTGGGAGTAGTGGGCACTATTCGCTTTGCACGGGGTATCCACTTTGAACGGGGTTCCCCTACTTTTTGATTTTAGTAGTGTTTTTAAATTATATTACAATCTTTCTCTGTTTATGATTCTCTTATTGTTTCGAAATTAAATTTCTCAAAGTTTGTAATTTTAATACTTAAATACCTTTAAAAAAATCCGTTTTAACTTTCAAATGTTAATTTATATTCTTAAAATTTTGAGGTCGTGTTTTCTATAGATTTCGAGTTTGTTTTTAACTTCGGAATTAATTTCGAAATTTTGAATTTTTCAAATTATAGGTTTATTTCAAAACTTGAATTTTAATTTGAAACTTTTAGTTTAAACTTTAAATTTTTACGTGTCTTTCCAAAATTTTCTATTGTTATATAAAATTGGGTTTTTTCTACAAGTACAAAGTTACTTTCGAAATGTAAACTTTTTTCTGAAATAATAACTTTAACGTCGCCATCTCGAGATCTTTTTAAGGTTCCGTACCTTAAAAGAAAAAAACGAAACCCCACAATACCACTCTCGTCTCCGTCCGTCAGTCCGTCTGTCACAAAGAAATCTTCCTCGAAAACTATGTAAAATAGAAATTTGAAATTTTGTACAGCGTTAGTTCTCGATGATCCACGCAAATATCACCAGCCACAGATTAGAAAAAGAAATATTTTATAAAAAAATAGGGGGTTAATTTGGTCTCCAAAAAATCAAATTTTAGTTAATATATCGGGTGTGACAGGATCATGGTACATCCCATATTTTTTCTTGATTTTTGAAGATAAAATTTTGAAAATTGCCGCACTTGATGTATTTATGAAATGTCAAATTTTGACATGAAATTGACATTCCTACTGCTGTCACTTTCGCTAAAACTAATACCAACTTTTGATCTTTAAATGGAACAGCCTGTATATTATTATATTTTTTGAACCTGTAGCGCTGCAAAAAAATTAAATTAGGAAAACTTAGGAAGCATCTTTTATTTAAAATTGTTTTCCACAGCTATCTTATGTTCTTATTGAATAAATCTTCAAATAAATTGAAACCAAATATTTTTAATTCTTTTAGCTGTAGCTTCAGTTCTATTGATTTCACAGCAAAAATGAAAATTGCTTAGGTTGGCCATTAATTATACTTTTTGGTGGTTCCACAGTACCAATATGGTGCCATTTAAGGAAATGAAGATATGACATAAAAACCATTTTTGTTAGCTTTATCATCTGACAAAAGAATGAAATAGTCCTTTGTTTACATGATTTGATTTTTTTAGCGTTAATGTGGTCCATTAAAATTAATTAGAATAAGTCACAGCCTTCTAGTTGAAAAATAAAATGGGACCAAAAAATTTTTCGATCCTTTAAAAATCACTTATTTTAGATGCATTATATTCAGAAAATTATGTGGATTCCAAAAATGTAATAATATACAGACTGTTCCATTTAAACATCAAAAGTTAGTATCAATTTTAGCGAAAGTGACAGCAGTAGGAATGTCATTTTTATGTCAAAATTTGACATTTCATAAGTACACCCGATATAGTGTGAGTTATCACAAAGGTATCATAAGTGCTTGCATCCCAAGGCCTTTTGACGCATATAGTAATATTTTTTTTAATAAAAAAACTAGATTTAGTTGTAGGATAGAATGCACATCAAATTTGTCTTTTACATTATTTCACTTGGATAAATATCTTTGGAGTTAGCACTAGCTTATTAAATTGCACACAACGCAGTCATTGCGGTTGCAATCGAATATCTTAGGGCCATCTGAAGCGATCTCATAAACTGTGTTAGTCATCGACTTATTGCGAATAAATGTTTTTTTTATGTAAGTCATTATCAACACAGAGTGTCTATCTAAAAATAAATATTTTGTTATTTTTCAAGAAAGTTTGGATAAAATTTCAAATTCATACATAAGTAGAAATGATTTAATTTGGTCTATGGACAGTTCATTGTAATAATTGATACGGAATCCGGAGGTTCAAAGGAAATGCATAAGTTCATTATTTACGGACGTATTTTACAATCTATAAGTAAAATCCTGAAACAGGTCGATTGCTAATTCCAAATGGCTATGTTTAAGCATAATTTTATCCCTCGCCCTTTAACCCCTTAGAGTGACAAGCTACCTCGTTCAAATTTTTATATCGACTGATCGTAGGTGTGATAAACTCATTTGAAAGGGTTTTTAATTTTTTGTCCAACAGTATAAGGTTTTTTGAATTTCGTCAAGAAAATTAAAGTTGAAAATTTTATGTCAAATCTGACTTATCTATTAATTGATTTTTGTAGCACTAAACGTGTTAAAGGCAGAAAACCAGAATAAATTACCGGATCTTTTTATTATTTTCACAAACTTTTTTGTTAACTATATAATAATATTAATAATAATAATAATAATAATAATAATAATAATAATAATAATTTAACTATACAACTGAAAACTTATATTTATAAATAAAGAATAAAATTTTAACTAACGTTCGACCATGTAAAAGTATCTGAATTCAAAAGCCACTGACGGAAGTCTTAAAATAAATAAGATATAAAATGGAAAGCTTACGAGGCAGTAAACAAGAACCGTATAAGATTTTGATCTCTTAAATTGCTTGTGATGTGAGTTCATGTATCCTCACCGAAATGTTTGACATAGAAAATAAAGGGGCAACATAAATTCGTTAGAATTGGAAATTTTATAGCAAAATAAATTTCAATATTTCCAATAAAATTGCAATAAAGAGATAAATTGCTTCTAACTTACTGGCAGAACCGGTGAAATTTCACGTAACGGTTTTACATCGCCCCCAATAAATCTCGACCAATTTAATTCTGGAAGATATGCAAATCGGAGAGCAACACCTGTGCCCCTAAAAAACCAATTACTCCGTTATTTGAGGTTTCAATTGGGATCCGAAGATATTTAACAGCCGTTCTGAATGGCGACACAGTCAACCAGAAAATTGCCTCGCAGATAGGTCAGATATCAGGGAAATGGAACGTTAATAACGGGCGGGGGTGAACACAAATAACGATAATGGTTGTATCCCAAACAAAATTAAGCGAATCTAAACGCCAAAAAATTTTATTTCAAATATTTTAGATAAATTAATTAAGCACGACATTTATAAATTATTTTAACCAATTCCCAAAGTAAAAACTGGTATAATCACGATATATCAAGTGTAAGAGATTCATGGTGCGCCCCACATTTTTATTTCATTAATTAAGGTAAAATTTTCAAACTTGATACACATAATATAATTATCAAACGTCACATTTCAGCAAAAGTAATAAGAATTTTAGCTTTTCAATTGAAACCTGACTACAAATAGATAAATTTTATTTTTGAAATCTGCAATTTTTTAAAGATTGGATCTAAAAGTACATGTCCTACCCTAATGAATTCAAATCGGTCACATGGACGCTAGAAATTATTTATCAATCACGTTAAAAAAGTATTTTATTTGTTTTCCTACTTGTGTTTATCAGTAGAACGGCCACTCTGACAAAGCTCAGAGAAATTTAATACATACTCTAAGCACGGAATGATAGGCTGGGGTGTTTATTAGATTTAGATTTCAGGAACCAGTGACCGGTTTCGATCTTGTTCGGTCTCATTAGTCTGATATACATAACTCAAATTCAATTAATGCATCACTGGCAGCAAACTTTCCCTCAGTAAAGTTTCTTTTTTTTGATCTTCGATCTTTATACAGGGTGTTACAAAAGTCCGGGCCGCTACTTCAGGAGCATATTCTACACATTAAAATATGAAAAATGTTGAAATACATTTTTTTCTTTAAATTGCCTCCTAACGGAGATATGACCATTTAAAGATGGCGCCCCTAAAGTGGTTTTTTACTACAAAAAGTTAACGGTTAGTAGCAAAGTCATGAAATTGGGCAAGCAGTTAAAGAATTGGATTAGGCATATTCTCATGTAACATATGTTTTAAATAAGCAGTAGCGTGGTGTGTAAGGGGTTGCCCGCGATTATTTTTTACCGTAACTTTTTTGTATTGCAATATTTCGACACAAAAGTGCCATAATCGTAAAAAGCAACATTTTTTATACAAAAAAGGCACTCTTTCTCAAAGTCGCTAAAAGTAACCGTTTCCGAGAAAAAGGCGTTTAAACAAAATTGTTGCATTTTTCTAATTTATCCACTACTAACTGCATTGATATAAAAATAGTACAAAATTAAGAAAGAAAAAAATCAAAGCAAGTGTTCGAAATTACTGCCCCCTGCAGCAATACATTGCTCGGCTCGTCTTCTAAGGGAACTCCTTACTCTTTCGCAAATGCCTGGTGTATTGTGAATCTGGTTGAACTCATTTTCAATTCGTTCACGAAGATCATTGATATTGTCAACTGGTGTGGAGTAGACGATCTGCTTTAGATGTCCCCATAAGTAGAAATCGAGTGGGTTGAGGTCAGGAGACCTAGCTGGCCATGGTATCGGACCTCCTCGACCTATCCATCGTTGATGATAGTTGTTATTCAAAAATTCCCTAGCAACTGCACTAAAATGGGCAGGTGCCCCATCGTGCATTATCCACATTCGCTGTCTTGTTATGAGTGGAACATTTTCAAGTAACACGGGTAACTCTGTTTGCAAAAAATGTCTATATGATGCTCCTGTTAACCTATGAGGTAAAAAAAACGGTCCAATTATAGAGTCCCCTATTATTCCTCCCCAAATGTTAAGTGAAAAATGTTACTGATGTCTCGACTGAATAACTGCATTGGGATTTTCAATTTGCCACTGATGCATGTTGTGAAAGTTAAGTATCCCGTTTCTGGTAAAACCCGCTTCGTCCGTAAATAATATGAGCGATGGAAAGTTCTCATTTTCAGCGATCTTATGCAATAGCCAGTTGCAAAATTCTATTCTTGGAGGATAATCAGCAGCAAGTAACCCTTGCACTCTTTGAAAATGATAGGGGTAAAATTGGTAAAATTTCAAAATTCGCCAGATAGTTACGTGATTTACTCCTTCGGCTAAAGCAAGTTGTCTAGTGCTGACACATGGATCTTCTTCAACTCGCTGAAGCACACGCTCCTCTAAATTAGCAACTTCTGTGTTTGGCCTTCCAACACGTTCGCCTTTGAAAACAAAATTTCCTGTTTCACATAAACGAGCATGAATTTTCTGGAACAATTTTTCTCCTGGTAGGTGTCTATTAGGAAAACGTTCAGCATAAAGCCGTCTTGCTTCAGCACGATTACAATTTGCAAGCCCGTACATTAAATGCATATCGGCCATTTCTTGATTTGAATAGTCCATTTTATCAAAATAATGAAAAGTTAAAAAACTACTAAACTTACTATTGACAACAAAAACTGCCAAAGTTTACAGCTTAAGACCAAATTTTATCAGTGACACAACGTCAATCTCTGGCAGATATTGACAAGTACAATTGTTTTCTTTACGATCAGTTTGCATGACCAACTTATTTTTTCTTATACAAATTAGTTAGAATTTCGAAGACGGGATAGGATTATTTAAACGCCTTTTTCTCGGAAACGGTTACTTTTAACGACTTTGAGAAAGAGTGCCTTTTTTGTATAAAAAATGTTGCTTTTTACGATTATGGCACTTTTGTGTCGAAATATTGCAATACAAAAAAGTTACGGTAAAAAATAATCGCGGGCAACCCCTTACACACCACGCTACTGCTTATTTAAAACATATGTTACATGAGAATATGCCTAATCCAATTCTTTAACTGCTTGCCCAATTTCATGACTTTGCTACTAACCGTTAACTTTTTGTAGTAAAAAACCACTTTAGGGGCGCCATCTTTAAATGGTCATATCTCCGTTAGGAGGCAATTTAAAGAAAAAAATGTATTTCAACATTTTTCATATTTTAATGTGTAGAATATGCTCCTGAAGTAGCGGCCCGGACTTTTGTAACACCCTGTATATCAAATGTTTACAGTATTTTTACCTACACGAAAACAAAATTTATGGTTAATCAACGTTAAATTAGAAGGGTGGTTTTAGCTCGAAACTGAGGCGCGGGCCGCAAGGAAAACAAAACAATGTCAAATCATTAATTCAATTTGACGGACACGACCTCTATTTTATTTTCTTATTGTTGCTTTAGCTACAGACTAAGGTGTATCTTTTCACTCGCTTTCGTTACTTAACTCCAAAAGGAAAAACAATTCATCTTTTAATTACACCTTTTGAGCTCCCTCTCTGAGTCTGAAAAATAGAGAAAAAAAAAAGGGAAAATGTTGGCGCCTTTGTTTACAGAATTAGTGAGCGGCTTGCCAACAGTATATAAATTTGGCAAGAAGCCTGGTGGTTAAATAAGTGATTCTTGGAATTAAAGACGACTGAGAGAAAATCTTCCAAGTTTCATTGTAGCGAGATTAAGAGTTCAAATATCAATTAAGAAAACAAAGGATCTTCGTGGCTTATCGCTATATAATACAACTTGAATTTCAGACAAAACCGACATTTTCAATATGTAATTAAAACTTTGTTTTAACTGTTAATGGTCCTTCTTTGTACGCGCCCCGAAAACCAGATTAGCTTTTCCTCACCAGTTACGAGCGACCCAGCTCGCATTAAATAGTTCTTAAACTCACTCTCTTAACATTTAAAACTGGCAAGATGTAAACTACACTCCATTGCCGCTTGAGTTTAGGGCACTAAAACTAAACGAGTTAAAGAACTTTTTCAAACTGAAGATAAATGGTTGAGTATGTTACCCTAATGTGTACTTAAGTGAAGCTCTAACTATTTCTAATTTCTTTTCAGGAGTTGTTTGCAAAGTTTCTTAGCACTCGATAAAGGAATGCCTATGGAATGAGGCATTCAATTTGTCGAAGTAAATGCCACTGCGTCGTACAGCACAGCAACAGAGTGTGAAGGAATTTCAGGATAGTTTGATAATAAAATCTGTCAGCAATCTATCAATAATTAATTAAATTGCAAAATGCGTATTGTGCATGATCGGCTTAAACATGAAAACAAATACATACAGTAATGGAACCAATTATTCAGACGCCATACGAAACATTTTCTGTTACAAACAAGTTAAATAACTGAATATTTTTATCGTCCGAACGTAGCTTTTAGGAATAGTATTACAATGCATAAAGTGATATGGTGAATAGAAGCAAATAAAAACATTGGTCCATATATTGGCATCATTTAGTTTCCGACTCCATGACGATAATTCGTCAATTACTTTCAGGCAAAGAGAATGCAGATTCTCTAGCGGATTTAGCTGAAAAAATAAATCAATGTGAGGCACGACTGATCTTTCTTTCAATGGCAGCTTCTATAAACAAGTCTCCGGCACCCCAATAGGTTTCTTCTTATCCCCAGTCGTAGCAAATATTTTTATGGAATCTTTTGAAAACACTGCGTTGGAAACTGCGGATTTAAAACCCAAGGTTTGGCTTTGTTATGTAGATGACACATGTATTTTATGGCCATATGGCAAGGATTCACTAAATTTATTTTTGGAACACCTAAACAGTTTACATTCTTCAATTAGCTTCACTATCGAAAACAACGGTTCTCTTCTTTTTCTTGACGTACTGGAACCCGTTTACCAAACGGTCGCGTTTCTCATTCCGTTTATCAAAAACCCACCCATACTAATCGTTATTTGCATGCAGAGTCTCATCATCACCCTTCCCAAAAACTGTCATAAATTCACTGGTTTCACGAGTTGTAGCAATTTCACAACCGATAAATCTTTCAGAGGAGTTGAACAAAATTCGTTTCAACCTCCGCATCAATGGTTACAAATCGCACGACATTGGAACTGTCATTAAACGACATCTTCACCCTACCTCTCGTCCTTCAGAATATTCAATAATTTCTTCTAAAGCGTTTCTTCCTTATGTTCACGCAGTAACAGATCAAATCGGAAAGTTATTGAAAAAACATAAGATCAAACCCATTTTTTCATCATTCTCAAAGATCCAACAGCTCCTCCCATCTCCCAAAAATAAAATTTCATCTTTTTGTTCTAATGGTGTGTACAGGGTTCCTTCCTCTTGTGGTTCATATCGGAGAACCGGGGTGATCATTTAAGACGCGGATATCCGAGCACCAAAGATGTCTTAGGTCTGGTTTATTTTCGGAGTTAGCCTTTGCGGAACATCAACAGGAGACCGGACATAAGATTCTCTTTGATAATATATCAATTGTATCCAATATTCCCAATTACTACAATAGGAAGATACGCGAGGTCATTGAAATCCAAAAATTCCCCAAAAACTTCAACACAGACGACGGTTACATGCTTTCCTCCATCGGAAATCTTCGGGAGTGATCGCGCAAACGAACGGTATATAAAGTTTCCCTCTTTCCTCTCAGAAGAATTTCGCCACTGGTATGGTGAACGTACTGAGTTATCGTGCTCTTCTGTCTAAACCTTCTTGTCCTTTGTACCAATTTTCAATTCAGAAGAGTTTCGCCTCTGGTATGGGAGACATACTGAGTTGCCGTGCTCTGATGTTTTGAAATTGACCTTCTCATTCTTTCATTTTTGCATATTCCCCTATATTTCGCTTTTCATTTATTGTTTCTTTTCTTTGTTCCTGAAGAAGCCCCCTACGATGGTGGGCGAAACGTCGAACACTTGTAGTAGTTCTTTGACAAGGTCCAATCCCGGAAGAAGTATCATTTAGGTTACTACAGGCTATTCCATTTTCGAATCTTTTTGACTGTACTGGAGTTATTATTAAAGATTAGGTATTGCAATTTTGGCTAGTTTCCTACTTTTTCCTAAAATGAAAGATTTGGGTGTCAAATTTACTACAGCTCTCTTACAAAGGGATGCATTTTTTACACACAAAATATATATTTGAGTGTCCAGTACTATAAAAGCGTGCTAGCCAGCCAATTCTGAGAAACAAGCCTTCAAAGTTTCGGTCTTCGTTTATACAGTCTGTCCCACTGAAAGTGGAACCACGGGGCTAACTTCGTTATGAGTGGAAATAAAAGTCGGTTATATAGGCAAGGTAGTACGGTAGTACGGAATTTTATGTACAACTAACATGTCATTAATAAAACACCTAAATATCGTCTTGTTTAGATTTTATTAAGAAAAAAGTGAAAAACGTCATTTTATAAAATCTTATCTAGGGCGAGGTCAAAATAAACCCAAAATTCATAATTCCCACACACAAAAAAAACACGAAATTACCAAATATTAGATTTATAGAATCTAAACTGTCTTAGTGATTGAGACATTTTAGAATAAAATTTAAACTTTAAACGCATTGTTTCTCTTAAACCAGCGACATTGGTATAAGGCGCCTTTAGCTTAATCGTAATATTTTGGTCTCTAGTATCTCCAGTTTAGCATTGGCCCATTCTTTCTGACTCCTGTATAAGTGAGGACTGAAACTTTGAAGACTTGTTTCTCGGACTTGGATAGCTGGTTGGCTAATGTGCTTTTATATTCTGAAAACTGTATATTTTAATGGTATACTATATGTACTAGTTGCGCGTTATCGGTTCAAATGATTAATACGCCGTGAATTGTAATCACTTTATTTAAAACTGAACTCGGAACACTACACTGTTTAATTAACTAATTTATTCATTGACTTCTAACTAACTTACTCACACATGAGGAAAAAATGACCGCCTTATAGTAGGTCCCGGTCCGGGTTCTAGAAGAATTTGGCAGATAAGGCCGAAATTTCTGGAGCGCTTATCTGCCGTTTAATTTATTATCGCGGCCTGCTTTCCCTTATCAAATTTTCTAAAAAATTCCCAGCTAAATTTTATAATTACTTTTTGTTACAGTATAAAACATTTCGTTCCGAAAATTATTGTTCGCTTTCCTCAGTATGAGCGCTTCATGGATCTTTAGTTTGTCTTAAATCGATTCTATCTTAGGAATTTCTGTACCCATCGGATTTGCTTTATATCGTATAAATTATACTCTAGTTGAAAAGAATCAAATATTAGTGAAAGGAAAATCATTGAATTGGTACAAATGTTTGATGCAAAACGCAACTGCGTAGATAAAATACATTGTGACTAGATTTTCAAGAAATTAGCTAGTGGTTGCGGCCCCACACCTACCTCCCCCTCCACGTGCTTACTGGTTTGTGGAAAAAATTTGGTTTAAATATACAGAAATTTATATTTTGCCCATACTTTGCAGATAAAAATGTATTAGAAACATTCTGCTTAATAGATATTTGTGGTTGTAAAAAAAACCGATTTTGCTGGTACTATAATGATACAGGTCTTCCTTCATTGCTGAGCAGTCCGAGATAAGCATTTTGTCAACTACAATAAAAAAAAAAACTAAATCATTGGCAAAACCAAAGGTGCACACCACGGGAATTAGTTTTATAGTATACAGGGTGATGTCTCAGCTCTACTGTAAGAAGAGAGAAAATGATATAAGAGATCTGAAAATAGGTTCTTAATTAGGGTTGAGTAAGGTCCACTTTAAGCCAAATCTGTATATTTTCCCACATTTTGAAACCGAAGTAATGACATCATCAATTTTTTTTCCACAAACATACCTCTATTTTTGCACATTTAAAAAGAGCTCATTTTTCTAAACAAATTTTGCAAATAAAAAAATTTAGTATTTTTTCCGTTAAAAAGTTATAACATTTAATGTAAAAATAATACTATTAAAAATTCGCAATCGTTGCGTTTAGAATTACCGTTCAGAATTTAATGAAATTATGCATATTGGTAAATTATAGTAAGACAACGATCTAGTTAAAATTTTGAAGAGCTACAGAAGAGTAGTTAAACATTATTGACATTTGAAATTTGATATTTTTAACATTAAGTCCTATCAGAAACCACAGGTTTTACCATATTTTACAAAAAGTACCGTTCAAATTTTAGTAAAAAGCGAGAAAACGATGGAACATAACATATAACACATTTAAGGCACTTGGAAGTACACCTTCAGAGCGTGTGGTAGAAGTAATTAGCAATTAAATTGTTACAGTATTTTTCCCCAAAAAAAGGATTCGTGGCTTAATCACCCACTCACTCACTCACTCACTCACTCACTCACTCACTCACTCACTCACTCACTCACTCACTCACTCACTCACTCACTCACTCACTCACGTCACTCACTCACTCACTCACTCACTCACTCACTCACTCACATCACTCACTCACTCACTCCTCACATCACTCACTCACGTCACTCACTCACTCACTCACTCACTCACTCACTCACTCACTCACTCACTCACTCACTCACTCACTCACTCACTCACTCACTCACTCACTCACTCACTCACTCACTCACTCACTCACTCACTCACTCACTCACTCACTCACTCACTCACTCACTCACTCACTCACTCACTCACTCACTCACTCACTCACTCACTCACTCACTCACTCACTCACTCACTCACTCACTCACTCACTCACCCTCACTCACTCACTCACTCACTCACTCACTCACTCACTCACTCACTCACTCACTCACTCACTCACTCACTCACTCACTCACTCACTCACTCACTCACTCACTCACTCACTCACTCACTCACTCACTCACTCACTCACTCACTCACTCACTCACTCACTCACTCACTCACTCACTCACTCACTCACTCACTCACTCACTCACTCACTCACTCACTCACTCACTCACTCACTCACTCACTCACTCACTCACTCACTCACTCACTCACTCACTCACTCACTCACTCACTCACTCACTCACTCACTCACTCACTCACTCACTCACTCACTCACTCACTCACTCACTCACTCACTCACTCACTCACTCACTCACTCACTCACTCACTCACTCACTCACTCACTCACTCACTCACTCACTCACTCACTCACTCACTCACTCACTCACTCACTCACTCACTCACTCACTCACTCACTCACTCACTCACTCACTCACTCACTCACTCACTCACTCACTCACTCACTCACTCACTCACTCACTCACTCACTCACTCACTCACTCACTCACTCAGCTACAGACCAATAACTCTCCTTAAGCAGCACATATAAACTACTCGAGCGCTTAATATATAACAGGACCCATCTTGGAGCATATCCCAGCTGAGCAAGCTGGATTCAGGCCCGGCATGTTGGTCAAGTCATGTTTAGGGTTCGAGTAACTGATACGACGATTCGATCAATACTAAATTTATTAAAAGTAAAATGTAAGAACTATGACAAATTAAAAATGTAATGTTAAACAAGTTTGCAGTAAATAATGTAATAATTCTACTACATGCATATGTGAACAAATGCACTGGTTGGCGGTCGCTAGTTTAACCGTCCGTCGTTAATTCTGTTGAGCCTTGCAATAATTTTTATAAACTTGATTAATGAAAATTTGTTAAATTTTAAATAATTACATAAAGAAATCAAAACAATTGAGGAATTTGGAAAACAATTAGGTGTCTCAGGTTGAATGACATCTTACAAATAAAGATACAAATTATTAAAAAATCTGTTTAATAGAAGATTAAACATCTGTGATATACTGGGTGTTAAGAAACATCTAACTTATTTGCGTTACCTGTACATTTATAACGTTACTGCTGAAATAAAATACAAATGAAAAAACAACATTTTAATTTTTTGAATCTGTGAAAGGATAAAGATAATAATGGAGATATCCATGAAGAAAACGAACCCTGTACATACGATTTAATGGTCCTAAAAAATTAACTTCTGTGATGAGGTCTTAGATATACATTAACTTATTATTTAATTTATATTAAGTTGGCGAGGCATCCGCTTATTTGATCGAAGCGAAACTTGGATTGAATCTCTCACTAAAGAGCCTGACATCAAAAAGATGAAACGCCAAAGTTGCTTTTCAATATTGGATACAGTAATAAATAAGCTTTAAAATTGATTACAAACTTAATTCGCAAAAAAGACGAATAAACACGGAAATTATTTATGTGCAATATATCTACGATTTTCTTACTAAATTCCTACTGAGCATAAGAGATTTATAAAAACGTAAAGATTTATTTAAAACTTAAAAAGTTTCTTTTCCTGGAATGATTTAGTTTTCTAATTTTTATATTGAGTAATGTCCGATTTAATAACATTAGTGGTAACGTTAAAATGAATCAAACAATTGTTGACATGTTTACTTGTTTTTCTTGCTTTTTTTATCAATTTGTTTGCTCTTTAAGTGATGCTATATAATATGGATCTGTGGAGATAATACCTTAACAGTTAAACCAGGACCTCACTCTCTCCCATATTGGATAGCATAGCATCACTCAAGAACAAGCGCATTGTTTATATTCAGAGTCTTTTTACAATTAGCATCTCTCCCTAAAACACAGAAAACAACACTGGTCTGCATTTTTTAATCTCCTTTGAATTATTATGTACAATTATGACAGATTCGATGGAACTAAATCGAACTCTAACAATAAAAAATATGTTTATGTTTATTTTTTAATAAAATCCTATAGTCCAGTCAAATTGCCGCTTTTCCCTTTGCTGAGATAAGACAAATGACCAATCCAATGTTCTGTAATGTTCTGTAATTAAACAGTTAAACGTGCTTAAAATTGAAAATATGTACAACCCTTTGTTAAGCTTGCAAATGCTACATCAGCCATATTTTGAAGACTTGTTGCAGAATTATTGGAAGGTATTTTGCTAAGTTATTGGTATTGAAAAATGCGCCACCGGTGGTTTTATTTAAATAACTCGACAACTGTTCAAGCCTGAATAAAATTTCAAAAAAACCATTTTAAAGACTTTAAAAATACTACAATTTATTTATAACCACTTTTATTATACGACGAATGGTTTTTTTTAGTTATTTCATGGCGAACCTAATTTCTTTTCGACTTATTTAATTTTTTTCTTGTAAGCAAACTTGTTTACAAGAAAAAGACAAGGCAACTTGTAGCTCTTAAAAATACCTACAGTACGATATATTTTTGTTTATCTTGCGTGAATAATTTACGCTGGTGGTACATATTTTTTTTTGTTATATTTCGATTCAGCAGCACCAAATTTATTATAGTTGTGCATAAAAATACAAAGGAGTTTTTTTTGCAGACCAGGGTAATAAAAGCACACATAAAAATTCGTAACTGGCACCCAAATTAAGCTTTTAAGTTTTAAGGAGCAAATAGATGTAAACATCATTTTAGTTGAGGATCACACTGAAATTGTGTTATATTTTTGAGCACGAACTATGAATGCTACAGCGGTCGTAAATACCATGTAATATTCTCTGATGTATGCTTGAAAATCAAATCTTCGTAGATCCCTACACAACGGTTATTGTCCACGAAATGCATACAAGAAAATTGAAAGATTACATTAAAACGCTGGAAAACATGACGATGGCATCTTTCTATCCCAAGGCTACATCTCATAAGGATGTATGGTCCTTAACAAAAAAACAGCTATTTGTTACATAAAATCAGTACATGGAAAAAATAGATTTTACCATTGGTGTTTAGATAATATTTTTACCTGAAATGCTAAGACAAAATATTTGCCGTTTATTTAAGGTGTGTTTATTTTTTCTTTATCAAACAACGGAGGAAAATAACTCCGGGACCTCGGTAAAATATATCATTTCTGAAGTGCCTTCCACAATTACCATTAATTCTAATTTAAAACCAGAGTGATATAAGTTTATAAAGCATTAAGGTATTTACCCCGCAGAGGAAAAGTTGCAAAGGATGAAAACGAATTTCCCTTGTTTACTCGGAAAGTTCCATATTGTTTCTGTTAAATTTATTACTTGTAGCTGTAGCATAATACCTTACTTTAGGCTGTTATTCCTAAGTTTTAAGTAAATTTAATTTGTTCGTAACAGAGCACTTAACATAATGTCTTCAACATGAATAATTAGAAAAATCTGTCATAAGGGTAATTGATCAGTGAAAGTTCTGGACATCGATGTATAAGCATGTAAAATTTGAAAAACAAGTAAAATATTGATTGGCAATGGAGAAGTTTCATGATGTTAATACTATGTTTAATGTAATAAGATTAAAATACAGATCCAATCATCAATTACCAGCCAATCATCAGCAACAATTAGTAACTCAAGTAGACAATTAACTGCTTTTGACTACATGAGCGGCAATAACAAAAAAGAAATCCTCATAGCAAATAAAAATATGTCACAAGATAATAGCTGCAAACATTCGTACTTGTCAATAGCCAAATCAGTTCCTAAACCTGCTTTCCCGAAAAGGGACCAAGCAATTATTTTCCATGCAGAAGATAACCTTAAATTGTTCGACTATGTAGAAGCTGTCGGAGACCTAATGGGAGCCAAAAACATCTCTGTTGCCTCTTGAATATCGAATAATAGAATCTGCATATACCTGACTAGTACTGAGCTTGTGAATAAATTGATCACAGCACATACCACTATTGCCATAGGAAACTTAAATTTAAATATACGCAGACTTATGTCGCCTACTAAAAGAATAGTTATCTTAAACATAAGCCCTACAATACCGCACAATGTTGTTGAAAACGCGCTGGCCAGTCTCGGATTACATCTAGCCTCCCCGATTTCCTTCCTAAAGGCAGGAACCTCTGAGGAGGAGTACAACCATATATTCAGCTTCCGAAGACATGTTTATGTCTTTTCATCCACAGAAAATTTTGATGTACAATCTTTCCTAGTAATTCCCTATTATGAAAATAAATATCGAATTTTCCTCTCTACAGATAAAATAGAATGCTTTATCTGTAAACAAACAGGGCACATTGCAAGCAATTGCACGAGACCTCCCTCAACGACCCGTATCATCACCAATGCATATCCCAACAAAATCCTCTACTACTACAGAATCGTCCCAAGCGGCCATAGAAAGAAGCCAAAATTATGATCCTCCCACAGCGTTAACTACTTCTCCAAAACGAGGCCTTTCGGAAATGTTGACACCAAGTGAGCAGGGTAGTATTCCAAGTAACTCTTCTTCTACTATACCACCTGGCATATCCAAAATGCCTCCCTCTTAATAACAGTAGTAACACTCGAAAGAATGTGAAACCTGCTAATAAAAGACGGCAAAACAGATATATCCTCAGAACTTGCACTAACAGAATCCACAAAATTCTCCATTCAGGAACTATATCAAAAGAACCCGGAAGATTTTACAATTCCTATTGATAATCTCTTTGCTTTTCTAGAAAACTCCTACGGCAGTAAGAACCCTTACATGGAAGCTTTAAAATTTACTACGGATATTAAATCCCTTCTGTCAGATATGCATAAAATATATCCTGCCCTTAAAGAAAGGCATATTAAAAGCCATTTTACTTGATTGACCTAAAAAAATCAAAGCATACCTCACATCGAATGAACTTGAAATCCATAGCACATCCAGCATATTATCTCAACACTCTCTATATTTAAGCGATGAAGGCTTTAACTCTGATGACTCCAAACAGTCAATAAAATCAACATTTTAAAATTACTGACAAAATTCACTCTCCTACAATAAATTGCGACGGATTTTATCCTCGCCTTGAACGTATACAACACCTTGTCTCAGATACCCTACCTGATATCATCTGCTTCCAAGAAACAAATTTTAAAGAAACTCATAAGCCTTACCTCAAAAATTATGAGGGTTATCACTATTTGAGGACTGAATGTTCGAGAGATAGTGGTGAAACTTCTATATTTGCATCACACGATCTACTTGCTCAAAAATTTCCGATCAACAACCCTAGAAGCAGTAGCCATCAATGTCTGGTGTCCGCAAAGGATTACAATATGTAACGTGTATATATCACAGAACTATAATCTAACAGAAGCTTACATCTATGATCTTGTAGCCCAGTTATCAACCCCGTTCATCCTTGTCCGTGACTTCAATACTCACAACGTGATCTGGGGATCCGAATACTCATTTGGACGAAGAAAAAAGATCGAAAATGCAATAAATACCACCAATTTAAGTCTTCTAAATACTGGATGCAGCATACATACGGGAAAACTCTCATCTATTGGTCTTAGCTTTTGTGAACCAAGGACATTTCCATTAATAAGGTGGCGCACCTTAGACAGTCTATACGATAGTGATCACTACCCCATAATTATTTCAGATAATGCATTTAAGCCTGCAGACTCTGTTACCAAATGGAGAATAAGGTAAGCAGATTAGAACGGTTTTCGTTCGTATATAGTCACAAACTGATATACTTCAATTTTCTGATGATATCGACCAAGTTACAAACCAGTTTATCAACTGTATCGTTTCGTCAGCAGAAAAATATATTGGAAGGTATGAAATAAATGTCAGACAAAAAAGAGTTCCATGGTGGAATGACGCTTGTAGAGTCGCAACGCGAGAGTGCAAAAGAGCTTTAAATAAATACCGCAGACCTCAGTATTAAGATGACCTTATTACTTACAAAAAATTAAAAGCAAAATCCAAGCAAATCTTAAAAGAAAGCAAAAGGCAGTCATGGAATAAATACACGAGTGAAATAACAGGTGAGACCCCCCCCTAGCCAAGTATGGAAGAAAATAAAGCAAATGAAAGGTCATAATACAGTTTATAAGATACCTGCAATAGAATTTAATGGTCGAATCATCACAAATGGTCAGGATATTGTCAACACACTAGCAGATTATTTTAAAGCAAAAGCAAAAAATAAAGATATTCCACAACCACCACATATTGCAACACCAATAACATTTCAAGATTCTGCACCACCGAATCACGTTTTCTGACTTCAAGAACTTAAGCACGCCTTCTCCTCCTGCAAAAACTCTGCAGCAGGACCAGATAATATTCCTTTCATTTTTTTTAAAAACCTTTCTACACCTAGTTTAAAACAGCTCCTGGAATTATACAACCTGATTTGGCAAAGACAAAAGTTTCCATCTCAGTGGCGGCAGTCCATAATATTACCTTTCATAAAAAATGATACCACCTCAGTCGACCCTAAATGCTATCGACCTATTGCGTTAACTTGCACGATGTGTAAACTATTAGAAAAGATGATCAACGAGCGTCTGACGTGGTACCTTGAAAGACATAAGCTTCTTCGTCAAGAACAATCTGGATTTAGGCCACATCGTAGTACCATAGATAACCTTGTAGCTCTTGAAACAGAGATTTCTGATGCTTTTAGTGCCAAGGAAGATGTTGTAGCAGTGATATTTGATATAGAAAGTGCGTTTGACACTACTTTAAGCTCGGTCATTTACTACAAATTAAAGGAAGTTAATCTGACAGGAAACATATTAGCTTTCCTTAAAATTTTTTAACCTATAGAAAATCTAAGGTGGTGGCTAATAAAAAAGTATCATACCCGTTCACGCTTGGAGTGCCTCAAGGCTCCGTATTAAGCAGTACGTTATTTATTTTAGCCATAAATGATATATGTTCCTCCGTAAAAGATCTAGTCAAATACTCTCTATATGCAGACGATCTCATCCTCTACTGTTCAGGAAAAGTTATCCCAGCTACATGTAATTTGTTGCAAAATGCTGTAGATAATCTATACAGTTGGTCTAAAATGTCAGGTTTTAATTTCTCTGCTTCCAAGTCTAAAGCTATTCAATTTAGCCGAAAGGAGAGGAACCCATGAGCCAAGTATAATATTAAATAATCAACTTTTACAAGTGGTAGATCGACACAAATTTCTTGGACTAACTTTTGATAGTCGTCTTACCTGGAAACAACACATTCAAGAAGTTACAGGACACTGTTCAAAACGTATACACATCTTAAAAACGTTATCACACCACCACTGGGGAGCAGAAGAGGATGCCCTCCTCAGGATATATAGAGCCTTAATAGCCTTAATACCTTCCAATCTATAGTATATTCAACTCCTTCCACACGCCGGAACTGAGTCGTCCAAGAAGTTTACTTTCTGTCTGTCAAATATTGAAATCTTTGCTAGGAGACATTCATCTTTTCAAGAAAACTGTAAATTCTACTTCGTCTGTACCCCCTAGGTTTTTAGCATTACCTTCCATCAATACATGTCCTTGTGTAAATATAGAAAACGAGAAACTTCTAATGCCCTTCTCAGGCAAGCTTTCTTGGAATTAATTAATTCAGAACAACTTTCTGCAGCAAACAGCATCCTGTACAACGATGCCTCAAAAAACGAAAATGATGTTAGTTGTTCAGTTACTACATCCAACACTACCATAGCAAAGTATCAGCTTCCTACCCACTGCAGTGTTCATACTGGGGAATTATATGGTATTCTTATGGCACTCAAATCGATCATTAAAAACATCTATACCCAAAATCCTCTGGCCCAAAAGATTCAAAAAAATGCCCACTATTTATATTCCCAGGGTATTAATACAAGTAATTGTCTGGGTACCATCTCACGTTGGCGTCAGTGGAAATGAAAATGCTGATCAAACAGCCAAAGAAGCTATAGACTCTAATTTGCCCATAGTACAGGAAGATCTCCAACATGATGTAAAGAATTTGCTAAAACAAACAATAGTACACAAGTGGCAAACGCACTGGAATCGATCAAATACTAAATTGGCTTCAGTTCAACCTATAATTGAAAACCCCGAAGATGATACCAATGAAAAGAAAAGACAAAATTATTTTCAGAAGATTAAGAATTGGCCATACCAAAATTACACACAATTACTTAATGGAATCTGGTAATCCTCCTTATTGTGATTATTGTAACTGTGGCCTTACAGTTAGGCACATCCTGGCCTGAATGTCCACAACATGCTGAGGCTCGACAATGCTTCAACCTAACCGGTGACCTCAAAGAACATCTCACCTTCAGTAATTATAATAATATACTCGAATTCCTACACTGTATTAAAATGTACAATCGTATTTAAACCACTGTATATAATTGTAAGTAAATAAATAAATAAAATATTTTTGCGCAAACATCTCCGTGTGTGACGTCATTTGACCCGTCCGAGATCGTCGCATCACATCTCACTGAACAAGAAGAAAAACTTGTGGATTTGCTAATTGTTGGATATGTTTTAGAGGACCGAAATCTAAGAGACACGTATTTTTTTATCAACTGATAAAGGGTTCTAAGGGTAGTTAGTTAGAAGTTAATGAATAAGTTGGTTAATTAAACAGCGTTAGTGTATTACGATTGTTGTGTTCCGAAATCAGTTGGAAATAAAGTGGTTACAATTCACCAAGTGTTAATCATTCGAACCGATAACGCGCAACAATATTTTATGCTTTTTTCCAATTCTACTCATCATTTTAGTAGCTGTTGCATCAATTTTTGCTATACCTAAACCTAGTATGTTGCAAGATATTTGGTTTTTTTTAGAAATAAAATGTTTTCATGTTTCAGGAAAAATGTAATACTTTTCAGGTTTAAATGAGTAAAGCTATGTTTTTTTCTCTTTAATTAGTCGAATTGTTAGGCTATCCAAAAACACTTAGAACAGTTCAAAATTATTAAACAGGATGTTCAAAATAAATTTTACATTTTGCTAACTTCAAACGAAGAAAACTCATTTTTTTAAATAGAACACCCTATATTTTATTACACCACAGGAAGCATCAAAGGAAGTCACATTGATTTCCTTGAATTTTCCCTATAGCTAAACTCAATACTTTTTTGGAAAATTTAGATTTTTTGGAAAATATATTTTCTATGGCTTAATTGATATTAAAAACATAGTTAGCATTTTTTTAAATAACAGAACAATTTAGTCGATATGTTGTATACCACAGGCGAAGGTCGTGATAACTGATTGTTAGTTTCACCTATTTACAAGAACAAATCACCCTAATAACAAAGATTTCCCCGTTTTAACTCTTCGAAGACAAAAAAACCAGATTTTTCAAACGATAGTTATTTAAAAAAGGTTAAATTTTGAAGAACCTAATTAATAGATCCTTAATTAAGAATAAGTTTCACCCTTATCACTTCCCTTATAATCAGATATCAAGATACCAAGATTTTCAAAAGGGCCAGCAATTTTGCCATTTTGCTGTGGCAAAATTTCTCTTAAATCCATTCTTTTTTGTAAAATGTTTTTGCCGTTTGAAGGTTAGCAAAATTTAAAATTAACTTTGTACGCCCTGTACAAAAATGTTGAGGTGTTCTAAGTATTTTTAGGTAGCCCAGCAATTTTACTAATTACCATGCAAAAACCAGAACGTTCTTTCAAATTTAAAAAAATATTAAATTTTTGCTGAAAGGTGAAAAAAAAATATTTTCTACAAAAAATCAAAATATCTCGGAAAGTAAGAGGTATATAGGAATGTTAATAAAATCCCCACAAAATGATTTTCAGAATTCGAAAAGAGCATAAAGTACAAAGATTGTAATTTAAAAAAACAAAGTTATCATCTGCCCAGATAATACAGTACACCCTGTATAATCAAAATTAGTTTTGGTTTGTAGAACCAAAGTAGTTTGGCAACATTGCAAAAAAATGAAAACGATGTCTTCCTTCTTAGCAGAGATATTATATCTCCGCGCACTAGTGGGACACACTCTATAACAAAAGGCTACTGTACCGGGTGGCCAACTAAGAGAGCACGTCGACTATCTCTAGCAACGAATCACATAGCCTTGAGGAAAAAATTTCAAAGTGGCCCTGGCAAATCGCTAAAAAATATTTTTGATGTGCTAAAATGACCGCTAGGTGGCGTAATACGTAAGACTAAATAGAAAATTAGGATTTTCTCGAAATGTCGCTTCAATTAAGACAAATCGAAAATACCCGCATTGTAATCTTGAAGTAATTTCGACTTGTTTTTGTTTTACACTTTTTGTTGTTTCTCTAAAAATAAAGTGGTGGGGAGACGTCGAATTTTTTTTTAATATAATTTCCCATTCTTTCTGACTCACCCTGTATATTTTTTATGATTAAACTAAATTTACCACGGATTTGATGACACACTTCCATAACCAAGTAAAAAAGCTAACAATGTGATACAGTTTTTAAATTAAAAATCCTATTTTCTTATAAAAAAACGCGATTAGGAGGTTAGAAAACATTTAATTCTTATCAATAGAATTATGTTTTTTCAAAAAGAAGTGAAGTGTAGTCGAAGCCATATAAGATTTATAATTTTTCACAATATATTTCTAATTGGTTTTTGAGATATTTATTACTAACTGCAACTTTTACCATTTCGCTAGAATGATCCTCATAATAAAATTTTGAGTCGTAAAACGTTTTTTTTTTTTTTTTCATACCGAATGTGATACCTTCTTGCCAGCCAAATATTGGGTTGTCCAAAAAATTTGCTCGGACTTTAATTTCGGAATTGCATTCAGTTAACTGATTGAGCGTGGCAAAGTGTCACATTGATGTTTATTTAATCTAACGTTAATAGGGCGTTTAGTTATCTTAATATTAAACAATTTTAACGAATGTGAGTCAAATTAAAAATTTCATGCTTTAGAAATTACATAAATGGACGTAGGTTATTGAAATTCATAAGGAATTTTCAAAACATAAAAACTGAATTAAAGGATAACAAAAAATGAATGCCAGCTTCTAAATTTAAGTATTTTGAAAAGCACGTATTTTTCAATGGAGAAAGAAGCGTTTATTTCAGAGTGATAGGATTTACAGTCCAACTGCCAACGGTGCTCGTTAAAGCATAAGCGTGAGATTTTGTTTTATTGCCAATTTCTAGCACACACTGTCGATGTTTTGTTTTTATTTAAATAGAAAACCATTTCCACCTCGCAAACGGAATATACAACATTTTTCCATTAGCGAAATAAAATATAACAGCGTCCAATTTGTCTGTCACATGCCACACTACAAAAACATGTAATTAAATACAATCGCTTTATAGAAATTATTTTATGCCGTTTCCATTAAACAAATTTGTTAGTGGTATATGATTATAGCGGAACAACACAATTCTATTACATTCAAGAGCATCTGTGCCGGAGAAATGCCGGGATTAAATTGTTTCCTATTAAATTGATTCTCTACCATGTTTAATTAAAACAAACCTTAGAAAACAAACTCTGTGAATAAAGCCTAATAGTAAATTAGACACATTTAGATAACATCTTGAACAAAGTTCAAAAGGTAAATGGATGAACTTTAGGATACCACTTGGATAATTAGTATCTAATATTGATAAGTGATTATAAGAAACGAATTTGAGAAATTAAATGTCCACAATTTCGAACTTCAATTGAATCAAATCTGTTGTTTTTGTCAGATCAAAATCCGAAGTTGAACCTAAGAAAGAAAAACCATTTATTTAGATTCACGTCAATCGTGCCGGCTGTCATAATTAAATTCGATAAAAATCAGTTTACTGGCACCTGTATGTAATGTAAAATCTTTATCAATTTTGTATCTCCATTTTTATTTTTATACATTATAACTTTCTCAAAATTTCAACATACTTATTTATAGTGCTTCCTAAACGTAACTTGGTATAAATTCTATAAAATTGTTAAGAAATATATTTTATAAAAATGTTCCCACAAGTCGATTGTTATTTCTAAATTGCCACTTAAACATGTTCTTTTCAACACCCACCACTTCGCCGCTAAGAAGTAGCAAACCCCAACTTTAAAAATTCAAATAGCAAAGAACCCCTATTAAAGGTCTTTTTATACCAAATGCAACAGAAAAATGTTTTTCATAATCAGTTAATAATAAAACGTCGAAATTCTTCGCTTGCCATTTTACAAACTACGTCAATACTATCGCTTAGAATTTAATGAAATTTGGTAATAATGTTTGGAAATCTTGGGGAATTCGGGTTTTGGAAGCAGATTTTTGATTTTTGTCTAGTATTCCCACAAATGAGTGTACAATTTGTCTCTTTTTTGCCTGTTTTCAGAAGCGAATATCTCGAAAACTAAACGGAATTTGAAATAAGTACTTCCAAATCGGGAATTCGACATCCTTACTTCATAAGTTCTCCAAATTTGAAAACAAAATGTTGCAAAATAAAGGCACCATTTGTAAAATCGAAGAGCGGTGTTTGGCATAAAAATTGCGCTTAGATTTGGGTTGCCCTCACTCAGATCATGCAGGGTACGAAGACGGACGTGATGCGGAGCAGAGAAATTTTTCCCCTTCCCCAATACTTCATCAACGAACGAAGTATCTTCGGCTTTGAAGCTCATATTTCCTTATCTAAGCACGGCGGATATATCATAATAATAATAAAGAATATTAAAACATTTGTTCTGCCAGATTTGAGAGTAAAATGAATTTAGTATTTGTAGCTTAAAATCATTTACTGAATATTTGGTGGTTTTTGTTTCGATATGTTTAGAAGAATTTTTTTCTCTCCTATTTAACATTTGTATATTACTCTTTGGAAAAATATAAATTGTTTAGATAAATAAATGCTATGACAGATTTAAGCAAAAAAAAAAGAAAAATTGATCTTATATCATTTAAATTGGAAATGTTATATTCTACTAGCATCATTTGTAGTCGAAAATCGACCAATTATATCTGCAAATAACGAAATTGTTTTCACATAATTAAGTAATAGGTATTTATATGCATTTCAGCTTTTTGAAAATTTCCAATTCTTCGAAAATGTTGTCTTTTTTCAAAATTTGGATAGTTTTTTGAAAATCTACTTTTTTTGAAAATTTTAACTTTTTTCATAATTTCGACATCTTGAAACTTTGGACTGTTTTTGAAAATTATGAATTTTTTTGAGGAATATGATTTTTATGATAATTTCGACTTTTCCTTATTTAGTTTTGAAAATTTCGACCACTCACTAAATATTTCGACTTTTCTTGATAATTCCTATTTTTTGATACATATTTTCAACTTTTTTTCAAAATCTCTAGTTTTTCTTGAATTTAATATTTTTAATTTCTACTTATTTAATGATTTCGACATGGATATTTTAAAATTTCCACTTATTTCAAATTCCCATTTAAAAAAAAAACAAAATTTTGACTTAATTAGAAAATTGTAACCATTTCAAAATTTTCCCTTTTTCTAAAACAGTGCTATTTTTGGGAACTTCCTAATTTTTCAAAATTTCAACTCTTTCAGGAAATTTGTATTTTGTTGTAGATCTCGACTTTCTTTAAACAATCCTGCTTTTTTGGACAATTTCGACATTTTAAAAAGGTAAACAAACGAATAATTCCGACCAGGTTAACATTTTCGAAAATTTGAATTGTTAGAAAAAAAGTCGAAATTATTAGAAAACCGAAATTTACAAAAATGACAACATTGCAAAAGGCACGAATTAAAAGAAAGAAGATAAAAATTTTGTGGAAATTTAGAAAAAAGTTGTCTCGAAGTCTAATTTTTCTAAAAAAGTTAAATTTTGAGAGTAAATTTGAAGTGCCAACAAAAAAGAATTTGCAGAGAAAATTCATAATGTCGAGAAAAGACTGTACTTCCGTATCTTTGTAGAAAAGTATATGTTCATTTGAAAGGAATTAACACGAAACAAAAATGGTAAAAGGAAGCATTTTTAAGTCACCTATTTCAAACTATGTACTTTACCTGCTTAGAGAACTGAAAGAAGGAATACGTGTCAAAGGATTTTTTTTTATAAGTTTGCAATTCGTTAGCCCAATTTCAAGCTTTTCTCTCGAAATTTTGAATTTAAAGTTTAAACTATTCGAATTTACCTA
The DNA here is from genome assembly GCA_028583605.1 of Dastarcus helophoroides. NCBI lineage: Eukaryota > Metazoa > Arthropoda > Insecta > Coleoptera > Bothrideridae > Dastarcus > Dastarcus helophoroides. Next base: position 9,903,577 of record CM053326.1, read on the forward strand.
AATATTTTAAAATTTCATGGAAAACGTCGACAAGAACATTTTTTTAAAAATGTGTTGCTATTTTTCAAAAATTTCAGTTCAACTATAAAATCGTTTTTTTTTTTTTCATAATTCAAGGTGCAATTCTAAAGAGAACAATTAGAATTTTTCAAAAATTTTGGCTATTTTTTTAAATTTCTAATATAAATCTGAAATTGTTTTTTTCGATTAGGAATTGCAAGTCTAGAAAGAAAAACTTATTTTTTAAATGTTAAAGTAAACTAACATTTCAGGTAAAAAAGTCGAAAAAATATTGTTTGCAAAAAATTCAAGCAACGTTTTCTTTAATTTCAAAATTCCGTCAAATCCGCTTCTTTTTAAATTTTCGATTTTTTTTACTGTTATTCAACGTATCGAACAGTTCACCTTGTTGAAAAATTTGACTTTTCAAACATTTCAATTTTTTTTATTTAAAATCTCTGAAATTTCAATTTCTCTGGAAAAATCAAAATGTCAAGTTTCTTTAATGAATTTTTCTATAATTCAGATTTTATTTCCAAATTTTGAACTTTTTATCAAAATTTTAACTTTTTCGAAACTTTCGCTTAAAATTTTTTTTTTTCATACAATTTTCAACTATGCAAAATATCAACTCTTTTCAAAATGTTACTTTTTTGAATATTTCGACTTTGTTTTAAATATTTCTCTTTCAAAAATTCTAGATTTTTTTGGATAACTTGTTTGTTACCGGAGATGTTTTAAAATGTCCATTTTTTTAAAATTGTATTTTTTTAAAACCTCGACTTCTGGTCAAAATTTGGAGTTTTAAGACTTTCGACTTCTCTCTCTTTTTTTTTAAATTTTGGATTTTAAAAATGTAGATATTGTTTTCGAAAATATTGACACCTTTTGAAAACCTTGACTTTCTGACATTTTTTCCAAATTTCCAATTTATATTTTAAAATTTTCAATTTTTTAAAACTTTTTAGAAAATTTCTTCCTTTTATCAAATTTCTTGAATTTTTTAAAAAGGTCGACCTTTAATAATAGTATCTTTTCAAAATGTTGACATAATTCTTCAAAAATTTGATTTTTCTTAAATCCTAATTTTCTAAGGAAATTTTGTAATTTTTTAAAATTTCGTCATTTTTCAAAATTTTAATTTTTAAAAATTTCTACTTTCTTTAAAATTTCGCCCTTATCTGAAAATATCGATATTTTTTTAATCGACTCTTGTTAAAATTTTGGATTATTTTGCAAAAATTTCGTTGCAATTTAAAGTTTTGGTGTTATTTCACAAATTTGAACTTTTTTCAAAATGTCGATATTTTTCAACATTCTGGCCTTCTTGGAAATCATACCTTTTTTGAAAACTTCGACATTTTTTTAAAATTGATTTTCTTTTTAAGATTTGCGACTTCTTAACTTTTTTCTCAGTTTTAATCAACAATTTCAATTTTTGATAATTTTTTACCTTTTTTCGGAATTTGGGCTTTCCGAAAATTTGGGTGTTTAGGAGATTTCACTAAAAATTCTTCATTTTTTTTAAATCTCGACATTTCTGCACAAATTCGAATATTTTTTAATTTTCAGATTATTTTTTTTTAATTTCAACTTATTTTTCGAAATTTGGCCATTTTTTAAATATTGGTGTTTTTTGTAATACTGAATTTTTTTTGGAAGTTTTAACTTTCTGTGAAAGCTTCTGACATTTTTCGAAATTTTGACTTCTTTGGAAATTTTGACAGTGTGGAGCGTTTCCACTTTCTTTAAAAAAGACGCAATTTAAAAATATCTGAATTTTCAAAAAAAAAAACCGGAAAAATTTTCTACATTTTAAAATACAGATGAATTTCTAAAAAATTTCGACAATTTTTAAGAAAGCCAAATTTTCCAAAAAAGTTACAATTTGAAAAAGAAAATAAATTTTGAAGAAAAATTTTGAAAAATGTCGAAAATAATATAAAAAATAAAAATTTTCAAAAAAAAATCAGTCGAAATTATTATGAAAATTCTTAAAAATTTTAAAAAATCAAAATATTAAAACTGGTCAAAAATTCAAAAAACGCGATTTTCGAAATAAGTATCTCTCTGAAGATGTGTGAGGGCTTTCGAAACGCGTTAGAGCAGCGTTTGTTGTGTTTTTAATCTTTCTTGGTTTCAGGGGTCAAGTTCTGTATTTCAATTTTTAAATAAGTCAAAATTTTCAAAAAAACCTGAAAAACTGAATAAATCAGGGAATTTTCAAAAATATTCAAAATTAAAAAAATGTTTTAAAAAACATTTTGAAAAAAAGTTTTCAATCTTTGAAGAAGTCAACATTTGGAAAAAAGAATAAATTTTAAAAAAGGGTTAAAATTTGTAAAAGGCAATTTCAAAAAAATATTTAAAATTTCGGAAAAAAGTGCGAAAATTTAAAAACAAGTCAAAGTTTTGAAAAATTTCAAAATTTTAATAGCAACATTTAAAATTTTCAAAAAGAATGAAGGTTTTCAAAAAAAAAGTAGTAAGTTTCAAGAATAGTCGAAACAGAGTTTAAAAAAAATCGAAATTTGCCAAAAAAGTTGACATTTATTTTAAAGTTTAATCAAAAAATGGAATACTGAAAAATCAGGATTTCCAAAGAAATTCGAAACTTTGAAAAAAGTCGGGAATAAAAATAAGCAAATAACAAAAATGTTGAAATTATCAATAAAGCTGATATTTTCAACAAAAAATCGAAATTATTAAAAAAATTTAATTTTCGAAATTTCAAAAATCAAAGTTGACATTTTAAAAAAGTAAAAATTTTGAAAAACATCGAAATTTGAGGAACAGTAAAAAATCTTGAAAAAGTGCAAATTTTGGAATTATCAAATAAAACCGTAGAAAATTTCAGTCTTTCAAAAAACTCGACATTTTCAAAAAAATTTAAAACTGCAATGTTTATAAATAGTTGCAATTTTGGAAGTTTAAAAAAAAATCTAGGTTTTAAATAGAAGCAGAATTTTTTTAAAAAATGTCGAATTTTAATAGTCAAAATTAAAAAAAAAGTAAATTTTAAATAAGTAAAAATTTGTTTTAAAAACAAAAAGGGTTATGTACTCAAAAATTGCAAACTGTCAACGTACTGACAAAAATCTTAATTTGCTGTCTGCCCGCTCGAATTTGGACACCGAAATTCGTCACACTAACAGAGCGTAATTTTAATGCCCCTGTAGATCCCCTTACAGAGAGAGTTTCCAAAAATCCCTTCTTAGTGTGTGCTTACATTACAAAAAGAACCTCTATGCACAATTTCGAGTTCCTAGAGTTTGCGGTTTGATATGTACGTTGATATAAATATCAGTCAGTTTCCATAAAGATTAAAAACTGGATTTTAAATTGGTTGGTTTCATAATTAACCAAAATCCTTTGCAATGTTATAAGTCATAATGAGAAAGACAAAACGCAATTTTTTCAACCACTCATTGTTACGTCCACTTTAAGAAGACCCGGTGAAAAACTGGCACTTATTTAAACACTTTTGGCAAATATCTCCGTTATTTATCAACCGAGAATAAAAAACTTTTTTCTATTGCATTCGATATAAAAAGATCTATTAATCGAGGTATCCTTTAAAGTTGGGGTTGATAGCCCTCAGGGGTTAAAAAGTGAGAGGATGAAAATTAAACGCCAAAATAGAATTTAAAAACAAAAATAATCGTCTATTTTTCTGAAATATGTTTTTTTGCATGCATCCAACTTTTGTCCCCTTTTTTACAGGAAAACACTATGTTAACTCTTTGTAATACCTTTGGTTATTTTTCCAAATTTTAATTTTACTCTTTCGATTTTATACCTGAGATATCGATAATATGGAATAACTGAAAATTGCTTAAAATCTCAAATTTTTCGTCTCATCTTAATCCTAAATTTTCGACTTACTACTTGTTTATTTCAACTACAAACTCTGAACCTGAATTCTCTTCCTGCTTTAATCCTAGATTTTTTCTAGGTCGCTACTTTTTTTCTCAATATCGATACTTCCGATTTGTATTTGTAGCAGAAATTTTCACTTAAATTCGAAATTTAGATGTTTTAATAGAGATTTTGATTTTTCTTCAATTTGTCGAAGTTTCGAGTGTAAACCCGAAACGTAAATGAGATTTTAAATTTTAAAAATAATTCTTAAAGTTGACTGTTTTTTTTAATTTCCAATATATTAAATTTGTACGTACATTCTACTTCTAATTTATTTCCTAAAATTAAGACTTTCTTCAACATCTCGTTTTTTGTAAAACACCAGTTTTTTTTTACACATCTAAAATTACACTTTCATGTTTTACTATTTTCTAGAGCATGGATTGTAACTTTATTGCTCTATTGCAAATCTGCACTTTAAAGAATACTATTTTTTTAAAAAATAATTTTTTAACTTCGACCATTGGCAACAGTTACGTATTTACTAGGCCGAAGAAATGTTAAATAAATTGAAAAAAACATAATATTTCCGGTCAATAAGGTTCTACCATGAAGAATAAACAGTTACGTACTTATATTTGTAATTTTTTTAAATAATTGTTCATGAATATTCATTTAGCATTTTAAAATTTCAAGTTTTACAATAAAGATCGACTTTATTTTCGAAATTGCAACCTTTTGCTTAAAATTTCGATATCAGGCAATAGCATATTTTTTTGCTGTAAATTTAGTTTTTCCAAAATTGGACGTATTTCACAATTTCTAACATACAATTCCAATGTTTATGTTCTTTCTGAAATTTAAATTGCAAACACGAATTATATTTACAAATTTTAAACTGAAGACTTTATGTCAAGGGGTCGATTATTTCTCCAATTTCGAAATTAAACTGGAGTTTTTATATAATTACAGTTTTTTTTTATTTATCGGCTTGTAACCGTAAATTTTGACACTTTTCGTACATTTTGAATTGGTTTTTCATAATCTGAACTCTTCTCAATACTTTTTTTATAATTTGGAGCATTTTTGATATTTGGACTAACTCGAAATCTTAAATTTAATTTCAAATTTCGCAATTGTTTAATTCTGAAATTTCGACTTGTTTATCGAAATGTTACTGTTCTCAGGACTCAAGAAGTAGTCCAGACTTTTCGTATGCGAATTTTTGGATCCATTTCTGTGTTTATGCAATAAACTTTAGTACGAAAATTGATCGAAATATGTATATACAATATACAGTGACAATTTGGACAGGAGCAAGCGGGAATATCTCTTAGACAAAAGATACTATCAGGAAGAACTGAAATACATCTCTGGGAATTTGAGGGGGAACCAAAATTAGTACTTTTTGATCGCCTCCTCCCTTAGGGGGTAGCGACCCCAACTTATTTGTTTTTAATACGAACCTATCTTGTGCGCCACATCGTTGGAAAGTTCGTTGATTTCTCTCCACAGTTTTGTAGCAAAATATTAAATCGTATAATTAGTTTTTGGGATGTCGGTGTTTAAGGTAAACAACATTATTAAAAAGTAGTATTTTTTCTGGAACGGACTGGTTCTTGGTTATCTTCAAAAATTGATATACAAATCTTGTCCCCTGAAACCAATAAAGAGCAAGTGTTGTTGTATTTTTTAATCTTTCTTGAATTCAAAGGACAAGATTTGTTATAAATTTCTGAAGATAACAAGGACCAGTCCATTCCACCAAAATTAGATATCTTGTTAATCAATCAGGTTAGTGCCCTTGATGCAAATTCAATCCATGTTGATTTGGTAATGAATGAATAAGTTTTTTTGACTTTATCTAAAAAAGCCTGAGTTTTTAATTTAGAAATTTATTGTTGAACAAGGAACAACGCAAATCATTCTTGTTAATATAATGTGCTTTTAACGTCACAATTCCTCTCATTAAAAATTTACAAGTTGCTTTCATTACTTCTCAAGACAATTACGTCTAGTATTGATCATTATAATGCTTTTTTATTAAAATCAATGCGTGCAGAGAAATTGGGGTTGGCAACTTAGATCATTAATATTGAAAGTAGTTAAATTAATAATCCATTAACCCTATTAAATCCCTAATGGGAAATTATTAAAATTAAACGAAGGATTTCAAACTTTCTTGTACAAAATGTAAATCCAGATATAGTGGATTGTTAAAGTAGAACACAATTTTATCTCGAGGCATTTTATTTAAAATACAGAAAATGTAGTCGAATAACAATGTACCATACAGACGTTTACAGATCAGTTGTAAGTACAGGGTCAGTCAGGGTATTATTGGTCTGTAGTATGTAAATGAATAAATATACAGATATGCAGGGTTTGTTCTAATTCACGTCTCACCATTAGAATCTCTTTGTAAAAGAGATTTAAAATATCTCACCCTGGTTTCTGAAACATTTTGATAAAGCTAAAAACTGCTAATTTTTATTTTTTGAAATATCTCATTTGTTTATAAAGATAATTTTATGAAATTTGTTATTTGGAAATGAATCATCTATTGTATTTCAATGATAAAGTTAGATTTTATTCAAGTCTCTTAGTTTTAAATAGGCGATATAGGAGCCATATTTGAATTTTAGACGACTGAATGGACCAGTTAAAGTTTTTGAAGAGCTGCAGAGGAACCAATAAAAAGTTATGGACATTTGAAATTTCAGGCTTCTAACATTGAGCCTTATGAGAAACCAAAGATTTTATCATATTTTGCAAAATTTACCGTTCAAATTTCAGTAAAAAGGGAGGCAACGTTGGAAAATAACATATAAAACATTTTAGATACTTTGAATTCCAGCTTTAGAGGATGTGATAGAAGTAATTGGCGAATAAATATCAAAGAAAATATTTTTTTTCATTAATTTTCCCGTGATTTATTACATGTGACATCTTGGTTTTTATATAAACAATTAGACGACCATCGACGACCCTCCATAGAATGAATCACCATTGTTGACTTGCGTTTTAAGGTTATGCGACAAACTTTTCAGGATTACCCGTTAATTAATTTGCCAATTCAGTCTACTGTAACTTATTCTCAAATGTTTTTAAGTAAACTCTTACTTTTCTAGTAAAATGTGTTTATTAAGACAGAATGATTTTGACGATGACATTGTTCGGCTATAGAAATTTCTTTGTGTTTTACTTCATCGCGACGTTGTTTAGTCTAAATACTACGTATGTTAATCAAGCAAGACAATGACTACTTTTGATGTGGTTTTGACTCTAGCAGTATCGACAACACTACTTTAAGGACTCCGAGATAGGGTAGAGGTACCAACAATAAAAGAACACTGAAGAAAAATATAAACTTTGAAATAATAGTATTACTAGCCCATTTCGTTTTATTTCCCGTATGATTTTTCTACTTGATCCTTATACATATAACTTTGAATTCCCATTATAAGGACGTTTCTAATATTTGAATCTTGTTTAAAATAACAAAAGGCGTCGAATACTGCAAAAAATCCCAGTAATTAAACATTCGATACCAGTGGATGAAAGACCCTGTTCTAATAAATAAACCAAATAAGTAAAAGATAAATTAAAGTTGCTAAATAAAAGAAATATTTAATATAAAAAAAATATTTATAAGATGTGAGTATATTTTTAGTTAAATATGGACAAAATTATTTAAATATATTTATACATTTCTGGTCACTCATAACAGCCACGCTTTATTAGTTTGGGCGCTTCTATTGCTTCCTTAACAGCCCCCTTCTTATACCATATTTGGTCGGGTGGATTGGGCCACTTAAAATAATTTGAACCTGATGGACCCATGGCTGGAATTTCATATTCTTACCCTCAATTCGCTCCACAATTCCAGGAAAATACTGCAGCTCATATTTAACTATAACATTAGATCCTACAGAGATCGAAAGTTCTTTGGATTGTTTTGGTATCCCACTTTTATGCATAGGCATTTCTACTAGATTCTTTCCTTTTTGTATCGTGTTTTTAGGTTTGGGCACTTCTGGTGTCTTCGAGTCTACTGTAGCCATTTCATCTGCTGCTTTAGGTTTACCCTTCTGCACGTTTTTTTCCCTTTCTTTCGTTCTTATTCTTTTCTTGGCGTTTTTGGTCCCTGACATGTTTTTTTTGCATTTTCGAGTCTTATTTTTCTTTTTTTCAGACTTCTATATCATCTGCATATTTGTTCCATTTGTTAGACATAATTGCAAATGGCATAGGTGTCGTAGATTTCTTCTTGACTACTTTTTCTTCAATTTTTGGCCAGATAAGGTGATCTGGCCAAGCCTTTGGGATGGTTATATTGCTGTGAACTATTATTTTTTGACGACTTTCTAGTTCCCTTGCTTCAACTTCCTGATGTACAGAATGAATAATTATCTCTAATATTTGTTTACAGACATTTTGGGATTCTTCTTGATTTAAAACTTTTATCTCAGTTGATTCCATTTTTTGCTCTTTTTTATCTGATTTATCAAAGGCTGAATTGCAGTTTACATTAAAGAATGGTGGATCATTGTTAGAGTCGCCATTCTCATAAATAACACCATCTATTTCTACTGAAAAGCGCAGAAGTTTTTCAGGTGGAAAAATTTCATTCGATAAATTTTCCATTTCAGTGTTAATGAAACTATTTCCCTGAATGTTATTAGAAGCGATCTGATTAGCATTATGCGCAATTTCAATAGCAGCTTCTTGACTACAGCCTTCTTGAACGATCTTCCAGATTTTGAAAAGTGGACTTTTGGTGATTTCACTTCCTATTCTTAAGTTTTGAAACTCTACTAATAACTCTGGATCCATACGATATTCCGTCACATTTAGCGCAGTCAGGTATTCGCTAGCGGTAATAATAATTTGTTTATCAGGTATAGTTTTTGTTCTTCTCTTCTTTTCGAAATGCATCGAGAGTAATCTACGGCATCTTCATCAAACGGGAAAATGCCGCACTTTCTGAATCGATATTTAATGATACTTGGTTGCACTGCTTTCTCATATGCGATTTTAAATAGAGGAATAAATGTGTTTTTCGTAACTGATTTCGTAGTTTTTTGTTTGTGTCTTCTAACTATGTATTTCCATTGCACTTTGAGGGATTTAAAAACAGACACATCACATGGTTGCAATATATGCGTTGCATTTGGCAATAAACAAGACAACATAATGCCCTTCTGAGTACACAAGTTGTATAGATCCATATCTATATGAGATTTATGACCATCTAGCAATATGTAATGCTTCAAAACCCATGACAAGAAAATGTTGGCTATATACTCGTAGAAGGTTGCGCTTGTCATCCAACCATTCTCAGATCGTCCAATACCCCAATCATCTAGAAAGGTGACTGTTATGTCTCTTGAAATGCGCTTGTACGGAAAAACAACCATGGGGGGTGCAGAATCACCCACCGCAGAGAATGTGCAAAGTACTGTTATGCATTCTTTTTCAGGACCACTGGCAATTTCGTAAAAATTTCTATAATTTTTCGGACCCAGAAGTTTACCCGTTTTTTGGGACAAGTTTGTAGTCCAGTTTTATCCCTGTTAAATATTCTGCTAGGATCATTTAAAATGTCTGCACAATTTTCGTTTTGCAAATACTCATTTAATTCCTGAAACCAATTGCGTATACATGTTTCTGAAACTAAGGTTCTTGCTTTAGATATTATTTCAGCACTACGTTGGGTGATTTTCGGATGTCGGTTTAAGAACAACTTTAAGCATTTTCGCCCTGGTCTATCGTCTGTAAAGGGATTCGGGCGAGTTAATGTCTTTAACACACGCTGAACAGTATCTTTTAACTCATCGGGGTGCATGGGAAAACCTAATCACGCCTTTTCAATTACCCACTTTTCTAACTGCGCTTCCTCAGCAGCAGTTAAAATTGTGTCAGAGCGCATCCTTCTTATTAAAGGTAGTTTTCCTTTAATTTTATTACAGAAAGTACCCTTAGGTATTCCATATTTTTTGATGACTGCTGAAAGTGACAATTTTTTTGCCTTATCTCCTCTAAGGCATTTTGTAGAACCTCGTCCGAATATTTAAATCTTTTATAGCTCCTAACGCCTTTTTCCATTTTATATCTACAGTAAAAAATAAATCCAAGTATTACAATTAAGTTGTTGAATTTTCGTTTAGTATTTTCGTTCATTTGCGGGTCCAATGAATAAACAGAAAGTAATCAGCCGTTCATTTATTGGATAGTGGCGCTTCCTAAACAGTGTAAGCTGAAAATTTTGAACCTTCTGCAAATGACATGCATTTAGGACTCAAAATAATGCATTCTACAAATTCAAATGAATTCCAATAAATGAACGTACTTGTTCATTCATTGAGGCTAACACATGACCTAGTAAATGATCACATTAAATTGCTAATTTTCCCGCCAATTCTTGACATTTTGAGGCTATATAGATTATCAAACGGCTTAAAATATAGCAATAAATATATATTACAAGTTAAGACAAAGCAATAATACGTGTTATTCTTATTATAAAGTATTTTTACTTACATTGCTCCTTACAAGATATCTGGAGAATGTTGGAACTCCAAAATGGACACATTAAAACAACACTTCTGCTTTCAATTTTTGGATCAGAACTAATAACCGCTTAATCCAATGAGAAAAGAGAATTTGAAGTTTGCGTACGTATTAATCTTTAAGGGGAGGAACGGATACAACTAGTTCTTATAAACGTTACATTAAGGATCAATTGTTCATTCGCTGGTACTGTTTAATCACTGGTACTTCTACCCTATTTTGTATTTTGTCAAAATGTAGTAAGAATTTTAGCCTTTGAATTGTTAACACTTATTTGAACTATCAAAACCAAATTAATGTAAGCGCGTACATATCTCTCAGTGTGTAGTCAATATCTGCCTAAAATATTTGTGGAAGATGTTTGTGGAAGATCGCTGCCTGAATTTTTGTACGCGCGAACATAGACTTGCGTACATATCTCAACGTGTGGAAGGAAAGCACCTTTACATACATAAGATATTTTCAGTATGGTCGTCCGTTTTCCTACTACATATTTAGCACTATCCAAATATTATCCAAAAAGGTTTTTAACAGAGTTTATCTAACTTTATAAGTCGTTCGTGATAGTCGTCTTTTAATTAACGGATTTTTTCTTCTTTATTATACAAACACTCGCCACTGCTAACAAATTTAACTCACTGTCACTCATCGTCGACATGTCAAACAACAAAATGACATAAAAGATAATCTCTCGGTGTGTAGGCAAAATTGATGTATCCAACATGTATGTACACGCGTACAAATCTCAAGCGATATACGTGCACCTGCAGCCGGCTATAAACAGCATATTGAAGGGAAAACATTTGATAATCATCACTTAAAATTTTTAATATTATTGACTAATCTGAGGGAAGAAAATAAAAGAATGTTTCAAATACAATAAACAAGACTGATCTGTTATGTGTTTAAAATTAAAATGACGACCCTCTGACTCTAAACGAAAACATAACCTCTTTTCAAGACCTTCACCAACATTTGTCAACATTTCTGCGCATTTATGTCATGAAACTCCTCCGATGCGTTTCCTCATATTACCTAATTTTTATTGGAGATGTTCACAAAAATTGATATACAACTGAAACCAAGAAAGATTAAAAAACACAACAACAGTTGCTCTAGCCAACCTATCATCTTGAGAGATACTAAGATAACAGTTTGGCTGTAGAAAGGCGTTAGAGCAACTATTGTGTTTTTAATCTTTCTTGGTTTCAGGGGATAAGATTTGTATATCAATTTTTGAAGGTAACAAAGGATCAGTCCGTTCCACCAAAATTAAGAGGTTCCTTAAAAAAAAAACAGGTAAATACAAATTAGACGATCCCTATTATGCGAAAAATTTAAATGGAACACTTTTTATAATGTATGATAAATCATGTAAAGTTTCTATTTCTGAACACACATATCCAGTTCGTGAAGCAGAAAATTTTGCTCGTTTAGTATCACAACAAAAATAATCATATTTACGTAAGAAACAAACAATATGATACTCGTAATAAACTTACTAACAATAACCTTATTTAATTGAATTTGTATATGTTTTCCTCTCTAGAAAACCAACAGCAATGTTGACTAGAGGAGAACTTTTTTATATTTTACAATTAATACCCGGAGAAACGCGCAATATTCAAACTGAACTTCTATTTGTCTATGTAGTTCGATATTTTCGATTAGGGGAGTATGAAGAGCGACGTCTTCAGAAGGAATACAGTTGTTTTTGTACTAAAATGTTTGTGAAGTTTTACAACTGTTCGGGAACTGTAAATCGAATTTTAATCAAAAATGATAGGGTCAAGTGGGGTAATTGTAAAAGCGAGGTATATGCAAGCAACCTATTAATTTTTAAAACATCCAACTCTAGAAACTTTAAACTAATGGAAATTATAGACTGTAATATCTAGTTTAGATAGTAAAACTTTTAGCGCACTAACCAGCAGAATAAAAGTATCACGATATTTTATGTGAAAAGGTGCAAAAATTTCTAGAAATCAGTTAAGTATTATTTTAATGAAAATTGTAAAATATAATTATAGGTAAATTATAATGATAAATACTCTCACTTTACATAATATAAGTCGACCAATTGCATTTGAAGTTGTAAAAGCTCAGAGATGATCTTAGCACTTACAATGGCCCCAGGAAATGCACTCAATAGGAGAAATTGGAAACAAAATAATGGGGTAATTGTAAACATTAATTAATACACAGGTAATCAGACTTTTTTCAAAAGTCAAAACTTTCTAAACTGTTTATTAAACAACGTTTGAATGTCGGGAATTACTCCCGCCAATGCCATCTGAGAATTTGCATCTACTGGAATTTGTCCTGTAGATGCTACACATTTTCCAGGGCTTCAATTAGACCCTATTGATCTATCAAAATAGAGAACCAAAAAATGATATCTACTCCACTACCCAAAGAGAAGATAATAAGAGTGCATTATATGAGTAAAGTTCATCTGAAACAGTAAAGGCAATTGCCCCATTTAAAACTATTATAAATTAGAGCACCTCCAAAGTGACTGTTCTCAATTACCCTAATATCTTCGATTGTCATTAAAAGCGAGGGGGTAATTGTAAACTAAATTTTTGACAAAAAATTCAGCAAAATTTGCATATTTAACAATATAAATTGGCATAAAACTTAAATAATTGTATCAATCATATAAATGCCCCGATTTAATGTTCATTAAGAATACATGGAGCTTTAAACTTTAAACTTCCAAAACCCTACTTGATCCTGGTTGGATAAAAGGGTATTTGGCTATGAAAGATTGCATAGTGGAGAGACAGTGGAACCCTTGCCAAAGACAAATAGAAAAACAATTGCAACCCAGTAGATCATATAGTCGTCCAAAACAGCCATTCTTCGAAATAGCAGATAGGACAAAGGGAAACAGAGCAACAGATTTAGCCTTTGCATATGAAGTTTAAGAATCAACTTAGGCTGGGAAAAGAGGCCTAAAAGAACAAGGCCAACACGCAGCTTCAAAACTGATATCAGAAGCCGTATTCACAACCGCCACTAGTGCCAGAAAAATCAGAACATCATGGGTCCAAAGAAAGAAATTGATTAATGTTGTTGCAGCTAGTGATACAAAACCGTTTTACTTATTGTAGAAGAAAACTTTTAAAACATCAGTATTTGCTAATAAGAAGAGAATCGAAGAAGAGAAACGCTAATGTCTATCCACTTATCATAAGGTTTTGAGAGCTAAAGAAATGTGCTTTCCTCCAAAGGGAAACACTTATTATCACGGATAAATTGCCAGAAATTGAAATGCAAGCTCTTTTGTACCACACTGTATCTCGTTTGCTTCTACTACTGACAGAGGTCCTATTCAGTTTGGCAGAATAGCAAACAAAAATCTGATTTTTTTAATAAAGTGGGACTGCTTGGGTGCCTCTAGTGCCTCTCCAAATGTATTCTCAACAACCTGACCAAGAAAAAGTGATTGTTGCTAAAATCCTAGACCATCCTCTACCCGAATTTGTCGCCCTATTCGATTTAAATTCCAGAAGGAAACCAAGCAACTTTCTCTGGCAGAAATGCATTAGGCTAAGGGTCAAATTGAGAAACTGCTAGCAACCAATTATCGATTTCAAGATCGTGATATATCAGGCAGTTAACTTTGCATATTGTCAATGATGACGCTCAGCTCAAACTTGCTATACCGGGTGTAGCAGGATCATGGTACACCCCCTATTTTTTCTTTAGTTATGAAGATAAAATGTTCAAAACTGTTGCACTTGATGTGTTTATAAAATGTAAAATTTTGACATAAAATTTACATTCCTACTGTTGTCACTTTCGTTAAAACTGATACCAACTTTTGATTTTTAAATGGAACAATCTGTATATGATTACATTTTTGGAATCTGCACAATTTTCTGGATACAATACACATAAAATGAGTAATTTTTAAATATTCAACATTTTTTTGGATCCATTTTATATTTCGGTCTAGAAGGTAATGACTCCTAATTAACGCTAACTGACCACATAAGCGCTGCAATAAAATTAAATTAGGAAAACTTAGCAAGTGTCTTTTTTCTAAATTTGTTTTCCACAGCTATCTTATGTCCTTATTGAATAAATCTTCAAATAAATTGAAACCGAATATTTTGAATTCCTTTGACTAGAACTTCAATTATATTGATATCACAGAAAACACGAAAATTTGGTTAGATTGGTCATTAATTATACCTTTTGGTGGTACCACAGTACCAATATGGTGCCACTTAAGAAAATGAAGTTATGACATCAAAACCATTTTTATTAACTTTATACCGTGATAAAAGAATGAAATACTTTCTTTTTCACGCGGTTTGATTGTTTTAGCATTAATCTGGTCCATTAGAATTAATTAGAATGAGTCATAGCCTTCTAGGTCGAAAAATAAAATCGGACCAAAACAATATTCGATCCTTTAAAGATCGCTTTCTTTAGGTACACTCTATTCAAAAAATAGTGCAGATTCCAAAAATGATCATGTATCTAAAGCCGCCCCGACTGAAATAAATAATATTTACGAAATATTACAAACTGAACTTAATGAAGAATCTTTCTGATTCGGTTTATCCACTTTGCATGTCTGGATTCGATGTTTCGAATATCTTTTACATGTTTCCTTCAGATTAGACATTAAAAAGTGACAGATACGCGGAAAAAATAAACCAATTTTTGCAGAAGGAAATTGCAAGAAGAATTGGGATTAATGGTAGAGTTTCGGAAAGTTGAAGGAAGTGGAACATCAAACGACGGAAACATAGCCGAACTTTTTTTTTAAAAGATCCTGTCCAATCTGATTCCATAACTGGCATAGACAAAAAATAATTAAAAGATTCGGCTTCCTACTGTCTACAATATACATATTGTGGTTATGAAGTTATCTACGAAGCTTTTGACGTATATGAAGTACAACCAGCGGGGCCGTTTGTAGAAAAGTATCATGGTATAACATGTCTAACTGTTCACAAAATTTTGCTCCATGGAAAATCTGCACCGTTGTCAATCGGGAAACTATCCGAGGAAGTTCAGGAAACATGAAATAAAGATTCTAAAAAAACTTGAGGAGTTTCATACTAGAAAGACCTCAAGGATATCTGTAAATGAGGATTTATTAAAGAGGTTGTTGATCTACTCTGATCATCTTTAAGACAACTTCCACACAACGTTTTGAGCTTATTGACCTATTGAAAGGGCCGAAAATCACAATGCAAGAATCAGAATCTACAGCTGCTGTTGAGACTGGGTTCGATACGGCTCGAAGGACCAAAATGTTGATATTGAATTGATTTCGATCCGGCTCGAAGGACCAAAATGTTGAGGGTGGTTGGTTTCAATCAGGCTCGAAGAATCAAAATGTTGGGGTTGGGTTGTTTTATTTTAAATTGAGTTGTAAGGCCAACTTGTGTAACGAATTTCCTATCACTATTCGGGGATTGTATTGTTTATTAAACGTTGTTTTTGCTTTTTCGAAGGACCACTACACTCGCGGTAGATAAAATAAAAAAAGAGGTTGGTTTATTAACAAGGTTTATTACTTGTTCACTCTTCGGAGGTTGCTTGGTTACTCTCATTGTACTTGTTGGCTACTGCCCTATGATCACCTGTGATAGGGCCAAGCAAGAAAACTGGAGTAGGGTTACCGACAGTTATATACAAAGACATCGGAAGAGCGGCGATAAAAAAAAAGATGGAAATGAAACCATCTTAGCAGATGAAGCAGTTTCAGATCAGGAGTGACATAGACAGTCAATAAAACATTATATTGTAATCGATTATCCATGAATAAAACTTACCTAAAGGTGAGTTTAGATTAGATACTTTATTTGATATATTTCTCTCTAACAAAAAATATATTTTCTCTCTGACATATGTGTCAACTATCCTGACGATGCTTTTACACTAAACACTTTTTTTCCGTATATTTCTCTCTGACATGAGTGTCAACTACCCTGAGGGTGCGTTTAGACTAGACACTTTATTCCGTACACTTCTCTCTGAGATAAGTGTCAACTATCCTGAGAGAAGCTATCTCCTCTCAGCTCGGATAGTTTCTCTCAGTTGATAGTTGATAAAGAGAAACTATCCGAGACTTATCTACAAAGCTGGAAGGAGATAGCTTCTCTCAGATAGTTGGCGCTTATATCAGAGAGCAAATACATTTTATGCCAGAAAGAAATATACGGAAAAAAGTGTCTAGTGTAAACGCACCGTGAGAGAAGTTATCTCCTCCCAGCTGTGTAGACAAGTTTCGGATAGCTTCTCTCAGGATAGTTGACACTTATGTCGGAGAGAAATATACGGAATAAAGTATCTAATCTAAACAAACCCTGAGTATGTATAAGTAAATGTTCATAGAAAAGTGAATCTGTGTTCCTGTTTTGACAATTAGAGTAATTTAGTTATGCTTAACTAGGCTATAGATTACCTCATAAAACCTGCCCAGGAATGGGGGTGGGGCTTGGGTGTGCATGGTGGAGAGAGTAAAATGTTCATATTTAATTTCTTACTTGATTTCGTAACACCTAGATAATAAATAAACACGAAAAACCTTGCTTTGGTTTAGAAGTGCGTATAGAAACATCCATCCAACCCCACTAAAACCACCCCGCTAAACCAAGACTTTCTTACGTATTTTTCCCTTAGTTGTTGAGTATTCCGCAAATATTTTCGAACCACTGTGCAATCTACCGGCTGAAATCATAAAATTGCTGTTCGATTAGGTTTCAAAAATGTTATGTTACTATAGAAATGGATCAGTAGATGAGGTAATGACAATAAAGCATACATTTCTGACGTAGGAATACACATATTAATTATCTTGGTTTGGCAAAGACCTTATATAAAGGGAAAATTTTAGGTTCATATTTTGAAGCGTATAAATGAAATTCAACCTAAATAAACATTACCTGGCAACGCGCTAATTATCGCTTGTTTCTGAAGCATTTGTCAACAAAATTTATTGTTAGATTAGGGGGCGAAACGCCAGAAGGTTGTTAGTAAACACGGCCCGTTTTAGCATCCTTAATGAAAAAATGAATACATCACCGCACCGCACAAAACGGGTAAATGTTTTGTTAGTACATCGATTTTCAGCATCACAACAAAATGTGGATGTAAACGAGTTCATTATGAGATGTGTATACACAAACTTGCATCTATGAAAAAGCATCTTTCATAAAGCCCCTATGAATATTAATGCAGACTATTAAGAACCTGACCACCTGGGGCACGCAGCTCCAATATATTTCGCGTATAAGCCTCTCCGCTCGGAGATAAATTCTCTATGACGAGCCAATTTATTGTCCCATATATTCCCAGGGACAAAGTATTTTACATTTGACTGAAATAAAAGCCGCTTTTAGTAATTTTAGGTTGCTTCTATTCGCCCTTCAGAATAAAAAGGAATCTCCGACAGTCAAAAACTCTCACGAAAACAGAGCAGATAGAGCCCAATACATGTATGGTCGTTTCAACAAGAAACCCTCGAATTTTCAAAAATAAAAACGATTTGGCTTTTACTTACTTTTTGGCGGAAAAGTGCATTCGATTGCCACGTTGCGGATGCCAAATTGTTTAACGACCGCCTGAACTGTCAAGACTACAGACATAAAGAAAATGAGTGCTGGGCATGCTAAGCGTTTCGGAGCTGCATTTTTGTATCTTTATCCAAAAGGTCCACGCATGTGCGGCTGCTAAATATTTTGAAAAAATCGAAGACATTCGTGAAGAGTTGGATTGAAGGCTATAAAGCCAAGAAAACTGTGGACGACCTTCCCGATAGAAGCAAATCGCGAGTGACAACAAAACCGCGGACTAAAAACTAACGGTTCATTTACCCTAGATACTTATTCCGTACATTTGTCTCTGACCTAAAATATACTAAGGGTCAACTATCCTGACAGAAGCTATCCGAGACTCTCAGCTGTGTAAATATAAATAAGTCTCGAATAGCTTCTCTCAAGGTGCATTTAGATTAGACACTTTACTCCGTACATTTCTCTCTGACCTAAGCGTCAACTACCCTGAGAGAAGCTATCCGAGACTTATCTACACAGCTGGAAGAAGATAGCTTCTCTCAGAATAGTTGACAATATATTTCATGTCAGAGAGAAATGTACGAAATAAAGTGTCTAGCATATACGAACCATCAGTATAGTTGACACTTATCTCAGAGAAAAATGTGCGGAATAAAGTGTCTATACTGTAAACGCGCCGTAAGCTCGCGCCAAGAGAAGAGTTGACTCAGCATAAATACCTTCAGAGAGCATTTGGCTAAGGAAAGCATACAATAACGGAGCATGAGGCCCACGGTAAAAAAAAAACAAATTCCTGGTCTGTCCAGCATCTCAACCGCTATTGGTTCCACTTAATTTTTTCTGCCGAAAGCGTCGTTCTGGGTATGGACTGCCATAAACTATGCTTGGTATACCGCTGATCTTTACCCAGAACTTAGATGCTCAGAAAATGGACAATATTTATAAGCTTGTTCTTCTAAAGTCTGCCGAGAAGATGTTTGGTGCCCAAGGCGCAGACTAGATTTTACAGCAGGACAACGATTCAAAACATAGGAGTGGTCTCAGCACCTCCTAGAAAGCAGAAACTAGCATCATAACTTTAAATTCGCCTTTACAGTATCTCGATGCAAATGCAATGGAAAATGTTAGCTCATTGTGAAGAGGAGGCTTGCAGAAACACGTATGTTCACCCTCAAGCAGCTTTCACGAAAAATCAGGAAGATATGGCGTTCATTACCCAAGGAATATGTTGAAAAACTGGTAGAAAGTATGCCCAAAAGATGCCAGGCTATTTTGGAAAGCGATGGGATTTGGACGATTTATTAGGTAGCTGCGCGTAGGCTTTTTAATGTACTTTAATTTAAAAAAATAAAAATCAAAAAATGTTCAATAGTTTTTCTAAAATCGAGGAACGTTTCCTGTTAAACAGACTGTTTAGGTACAAATGTCTCAAAGGTTTCTGAAATTCGACATTTTTGTATTTCTAATAACGTGTGTATCAAAAATTTCAGCAACAAATATTTAACCACATTATTCTGTATTAAATAAAGTTATTTAAACTGATATTACTTACTTATTGTTAGTATTATTAACAACTTAGTAAATAACAAAATTATTGGCCTAAACCAAATGAAAGAACCCATGTTATTCAACGCGGCGTAATTTTGTACGAACCCCAACCATCAGATTTTAGGAGGCCCGAACATCAATTTGACGTACCTTTTTGAAAATGTTACACGGTACAATTAGTTGTTCTTTGTTTTTTGCTTGCTGCTCTTCATCACAAACTTTGAGAAATTTAAGTGCTCAAAAATTGTCAATTTGGTGAGCTTGTGGTATTATTAAGGGGATCGTCGTTTGATAGAACAAGAGGCGAAGCTCAAAATATAAAAACGTTTTTGATGTACCACCTACATAAGTATTCAGCGGTGACTTGTCTATAGGAGCCCAGGAGCACGTGACACCCTGGCCCCTGACAACAGAAAAAAATATATATTTTTACTTTTTTCATTACTATCGATTTATCACTACCATTGCGCTAATGCAAAAGCGTACGCTAAACCTACATTATAATCTGCTGATGTATTATCCGCGCTGTGGGCTTTGTGAGCCATGGCTCCGGCGAAGCAATGAAAAATAATTTGATAACATCACGACGCAGAGTTATTTCTGTTTCTATTGAATAGCTTAAGCAGGAGCACACTCGCTCAGTACCAACAAATTTGCAGAGCTTGTATAATTTGTGTAAGCGCTAGCAACACCCATCTACAATTCAGTGATACGGATTTGTTCATGAAATCAATATTGAATTTTATGGCGCCTAGTTTCTTGACTATCGGATTTGATTTCCTTTTGTTTTTATTATTGTTTATTGTATAATCGTTACAATGGATCAGTCTGCACTTCCTGGTTGCAGTAAGAATCGAGAAAACCCTGTTTCGGTCGAACATTTGAAACGATGCTTTCCTCGGCTTCCGTTTGAAGAAAAAGTAAAAATTAAATAAAAACCGAATCTTTCGGAAAACCATGAAAACTATCGAAATTTCAAAGATTTCAAAAAATAACGATTTGTGTAAAATATCGTCGAAGTGTCGAGAAAAAGGCTGAAATATTTTAAAGAAAAGTGAACATTTTCAAGAGAAAATTTAATTTTGAGAGACGAATTCAGAGGAAAAACGAATTTTTGGAAAAAGTTGGAATGTTAAAAAATCGTGTTTAAAATAAAATCCTATCATTTCGAAAGATCTCAAAAAATGTTGAAAATTCGAAAAAATTATATTTTTGAGGGTGGAATTTTGTGAAAAAAAGACGTAATTTTCAGAAAAAGTTGGAACTTTGGGAAACATTTTTTACTGTAAGTGGAGATTTCCAGAAGCATAAAACATCCCTATTTGAAGTACGAGTCAAAATTTCCAGAATAAGGCAAGTATTGAGAAACATGAAATTTTCGGAAATTTAAATTTAAAAAAAATTCAGAAAAAACCGAATATTAAAAAAGTGAAAGTTCAATTTTGAGAGAAAAATGTAGAATAAAGTTGTAATTTTGAAAGCGACGAATTTTGAGAAAAAAACCCTATTTTGGAAAAGGATTTGAATTGAATAAAAACCCAACCTTACGGAAGAACTCGAAAAATGCTGAAAATTTTAAATATGCCAAAATATTTCCAAAAGACAAATATTGTCAAAAAATTTACAATTTCCAAAAACACCTTTGTCGAAATTTTTACTTTTTTATTCTAATTTTGTCATAATATTTAAATGTATTAAATGTACAAGAAATCTCTTTCTCGAAATTATCCAAAAATATTTTTCTCAACATTTTTAATTTTCGATAATATGCCGATCTAATTTAGAGAAAACAGATGAATTTCGAGAAAACTGAAATTTTAAGGAAAAGCCAATTTCGAGGAAGTCCACAAAGTTCCGGAAACTAAAACATCGCATTTTGAAATAAAACTCAAAATTTCGAAAATAAGGCGAAATAATGAAGTTGAAATTCCTGGAGTCAAATTTAAAAAAGTCAAAATTTTAAAAAAGACAAATATTCAGAAAAGTGGCAGAATTTTGGTAGAAAAAATGATTTCCGAAAGAAGAGTCCAAAAAGTAGAATTTTGAGAATAAAGTCGAAATTTTTAAAAAGACGAATTTAAACTAATTTTAGGAGAAAAATTCAAAATGTTTAACAAAGTTGAATATCGAATTTTGATATAAAAATATCGAGAAAAAGGCAAATTTCAAGAAACCTGTCAAAATTTCTGAAAAATCAAATTCTAAAAGTTCAAAATCTTTAGAAAAACCTGATGTTGATAAAAATAAAGCAATTAAAAAAACGATATCTCTGAAAAACAATCGACATTTCTAGAAAAACTACCAAATGGAGCATCAAAGATCGAAATTTTCCAGAAAAAAATTCATACTTTAGGAAAAAGTACAATTTTGAGAATAGACGTTTCTGAAAAAACCAATCTAAAAAAAGTCAAAATTTTAAGAAAGAAATCAATTTCAAGGAAAAATATTCAGATTTCCGGGAACATACAGGATGAGATTTTAGGATAAATTTCAAATTTGCGATAAAAGATGTATTTTGGAAAAATATCCAAGTTTCGATTTTTTAAATTCGTTTTTTTCTGGAAATTTCATTTTTTCCTGGAGAAACAAAAAAAAAGATCGAAATTTTGAGAAAAAAGTCGAAATTTAGTAAACACTCGAAATTCTTCAGAAAGAGTCAAATTTTGTCGAAATTTTGGAAAAAGGGGAAATTTTAAGAAAAATGTAATTTTTAGAATTTTCTCTTGACCCCACCCCAAGTCAGAAAATGTCCAATATTGAGATAAACGTCGAAATTTTGAGAAACAAGTTGTATTTCAGCTTTAAACCATTCCAGGGAAAATTTTCTCGGGATTTTTGTCTTTTTACAAAATTTCTAAAAAAGTCATTTTAAAAATTTCCAGATAAATATTTTCATCGAAAAATCCATCAAATTTTGAGGAAAAAGGTAAATCTTGATAAACAAGTGAAAATTTTCATAAAATCCAAATTCCAAGAAAAACGGAAGTTTCCGGAAAAAACGAATTTTGAGAAATGGTAGAATTTCGAAAAATAAGACGATAAATTTGAGATAAAAACTCGAAATTTTGACTTAGGTCGGATTCTGATGAAAGAAATCGAATTTTAGGAATAAATGTAAAATTTCGAAAGAAATTTATGAAAAAAAAAACGAATTTTGGGAAATAAGTCGAAATTTCGAGAAAATGTCAATAGCTTAAAGAAGAATGAATTTTGCCAAATGGAAATTTTGTAGAGAAAGTCTCCTCAGTTAAATATAAATTTTCGTTTAGCCAGGAGGGGGCAAGCGCCCTATGCTGCCCTATTCTAGTTACGTCTATGTTAAAACTAATTCCACAAAAACAAGGGCCTCGCAAAGATCTACCCGCCCGGAGCCTCGCAACGGCTAAGGCCGCCCCTGCTTAGAAATATAAGTTTACTTTTTAATCTAAGCTGCTAAGTTTTCAGTGTAAAAATACCGAACAATCGAATATCCGAAGATATACCTCAACTAAAAAACTTTGTTGAAAAAATGCAATGGTAGATTCGAAAACAAGAGAGGATTTTACATATAAAAATGACACATTTTGATACTTTGGGTATCCTGAACATAACGAAGGGGGTTGCCAAGAACAGCTAAACTAGCAGATTGGACTCGTCATCTTTACAAAATAAAAACTATGCTCAACTTAAAATTTTTGCTTACTTTAAGCCATCGCCATAAGCTATTATTTAAACCACTTTTGGATCGAATTCGTGAGGACCCCAAAAGGGACAAAAAAAGGGCTCTTTGAAATAGAAATTTCAATTGAAATATGTTAATTTTCGCTTTAATGTGCGAATGCAGTCTTTGATCTTGACGTTCGACTTTCAATTTCAAATCTCACATTTTTCGACTTAAAAATGGAAATGTCAAAAATATCGATATTTATGTCAACATTTTATTTTAAATTTAAAATTATTATTATTTAATGGCAAATATTCTAATGCACAGACCAATAGGTTTGAACATTTATTAGATCCGAAGTTTGGAAACCAAAGACTGGTTTCGATCTTGTTAGATCTCATCAGTTTGGCACATGCTAACAAATGTTCCGACAAGTAAGTACTAAAGAATCAACGAACGTCAAGCGTGTGACTCTCAGACTACCGCCACCTATTGGTCCATAGAGAAAACTATGGCCATCGCCAACAATGTCGTATGCACGGGGGTTCTACTTTGGCACGAAATTCAAATATACAGTTTGTAGCGCCCTCCCACGCAGTAACCGAAACTACCGCCCATTTATACATATATATGTAAAATAAATATATGTGTATAGTTCCTAAATTTGTGTGCGATGGCGCCTGAGAACGTAAACAAATTTAACTGTCATTGGATTTGAATGGAATGGTGGACAACAATATCAACCATCTTCCAGCAAAACTTAAAATAGTGTTAAAAGTAAGGTAAGTGATCTCTGCGAGAATTACTGGTAAGTAGAAAGTATTATTTATTTTTGAAAGTAAAGTATCAATCAGAATGACATCCCTGACTTCAGGAAAAAAACTATGCTGCATCCCAAGCTGTCGGAATGTTTATAGAAATGACGCTTATAACAATAAACATTTTTTTAATTTTCCAACTCAAGAATCGCGAGCTAATGAATGGGTAGCAAAAATAAGAACATATTTTCCAAATTTCATGCCGATAAAATCTGTAAGAATTTGCGAGGACCATTTTAGTAATTCTAATTTTACAAGTTCATTGAAAAATCACCTATCTAAATTTGCAATACCAGACCTTCTGTCTGAAAGTTATAATGAACCTGATAGTCACATTGGTTGCATGCCTTCCTTTTCGAATAATTTTTTTTTTAAACTTCCTGCAGGAGAAGATTAAATTTCAGCCCGAGTTCAAGTCATTTGAAAGAGTGTATTAGTGTTAGTGATAATATGGTCGATGTTCATACAACAGTGGAAGTTTCAGATTGCAATATTCCTGTGAGTTCATGTTCAACTAATTTATTAAGAAGAATTGGTGCTACTCGTCAGAATCAACTCACTCCCAGGAAAAAGTATATTTATGATATTTCAAAGCACCAACAAAGACAACTTTTAAGACATAAAAATTTGCTTCAAAAGTCTAAACATAAATTGCAAACTGCAGCTACCATTGCTGGATCAAAACTTTTCAAACAACTTGAACAAAGTATGAATAATTGTGGTGTAAATTTTATAAAGTCTCAATTTAAAAATTGCAACATTAAGCCACATGGGCAACGTTGGTCTCCTCAAGACAAATCCTTTGCACTTGCATTTTATAAAAGAGGTCCTCGTAGTTATAGGTTTCTACAAAGGTGTCTAAAATTGCCCAGCATATCAACTTTAAGGTCAGTTCTTCGATCTGTGCCATTTGATGTTGGAATTAATTCCCACATTTTCAATAAATTAAAACAAAGAGTTCGCAAGATGTCCAAATTGGATAAATACTGCTGTTTAATGTTCGATGAGATGGCTTTATCTCAAGACTTAGTTTATGACCATGGTCTGTGTAAAGTAATTGGCTATGTAGATTTAGGACCTTCAAGACGTTCATGCGAATTAGCTAATCATGCTTTAGTTTTTATGGTTTCGGGGTTAAGAAAAAAATGGAAACAACCAGTAGCTTATTATTTTACAAAGGATCAGGTAAAGACATCTCAGTTAAAGATAGTTTTAAAAGAAGTAATTAGTTCTTTACAAAATATAGGCCTTAACGTTATATGCTGTGTTTCTGACCAGGGAACTACAAATGCAGCAGCAGTAAAACAACTGATGGAGGAATGTCGTACTGATAGACCAGGCACTTTTTTCACGATGAATTCTAAGAAAATCGTTGTTTTACATGATGTTCCGCATTTATTGAAAAATACGAGAACTGCTTTAAAAAATCATGACATTCAGTTTGATGGTAATAATGATGCGAAATAGAAACATATCGTTCAGTGCTTTGAATTAGACTGTAAAACAAGGTTTCAGATGTTGCACAAGCTTAAGAAAGAACATTTAGATCTGCCACAGTCTCATCTTAAGATGAAGGTATCTATTGCTGCCAAAACTATGAGTCACACGGTTGCGACAACACTGGATAGCTTCGCTTACCATTCAATTTTACCATCAGAAGTGTCTCATACAGTTCAATTTGTGAAAGATATAGATTCATTGTTTGATTCATTAAATGGCGTAATGTGCAGTAATAGTGTGAAATTTTTAAAATGTGCTGTCAATAGAAAGAGTGCTTATGTGAAATGTTGGCAAGATATGTTGAAAAAAATTGAAAATTGGGTGTTTTTAGATCCTACAAATGGACATGTAGTGAGGCCTCCGCAATGTAAGAAAGGATGGATTCAAACCATCAAGGGTGTGCTCATGATTTGGGATATTTGTCAAAAAGCTGGATTTGAATGTCTTAAAACTAGATGTTTAAATCAAGATCCTCTAGAAAACCTGTTCAGTTTGATTAGGCAGCATGGAAGAGCACATTCAAATCCATCTCCATATCAGTTTGAAGTGCTCTGAAAACTAGCATTTTAAATGGTCTTATTGCTCCTCAAAGTCGCGGAAAAAATTGTGAAGATGACGATTTTGACCTTATAGAGGATCTAACAGCCTTTTTGACAACCACTTCTGTGGAGTCTCCTTTGGGGAATGATTCCTTAAAACCAGACACACTTGTTGAGTCTTTAGCACATGTCCCTGCTTCAATTTTAGATCTTATTGACTATCAAGCACTGACATATGTTTGCGGTTTTTTCATGAAAAAGATTTGCAGTTACACTTGTACTGATTGTCGAGCAAATCTTTGAACTGAAGAAATTTTGCAACATCGCACATTCACCTGGTTTAAAGAGCTTGATCATAAAAAGCGATTAAATTATGTATCAAAACAATTGTCATATTACGTTGCTCATGTACATGATTTAATTATTGCATGTTTTAAAAACCATGGTCATAGTTATAACATTTACAAAAGACTTCATTGTTATTTATCTGAAAATGTAAATTTTACTTGGTTTACATGTCAGCTGCATAAAGCTGCTATAAAGGACTTCTTACTTTCTACCATAATTAACACTGTTATGAAAAAATATTTTCAAGAATTTAAGAGCAAAAATGTAAAGCACCGAAAAACAATGAAGTTTCTTCATGTAACCAAATAATGTTTTGCATTGTTTTTGATTATTTTGTAATGGTTTTATTTTCAGAATTTTAGATTTGTTTTGTGTTTCTTTTGTTGCTATATTATTTTATATCAAGTTTATTGCTTTTGATTATGCTTTGATGGCTTTTTTATTTTCAGGATTCTAGTTTCTTCTACAAGAGAAGAAATAACATATTTATTTTTTGTTGTTGTTTTTGTTTTTATATACAGGGTGTTACAAAAGTCCGGGCCGCTACTTCAGGAGCATATTCTACATATTAAAATATGAAAAATGTTGAAATACATTTTTTTCTTTAAATTGCCTCCTAACGGAGATATGACCATTTAAAGATGGCGCCTCTAAAGTGGTTTTTTTTTACTACAAAAAGTTAACGGTTAGTAGCAAAGTCATGAAATTGGGCAAGCAGTTAAAGAATTGGATTAGACATATTCTCATGTAACATATTTTTTAAATAAGCAGTAGCGTGGTGTGTAGGGGGTTGCCGCGATTATTTTTTGCCGTAACTTTTTTGTATTGCAATATTTCGACACAAAAGTGCCATAATCGTAAAAAGCAACATTTTTTATACAAAAAAGGTACTCTTTCTCAAAGTCGCTAAAAGTAACCGTTTCCGAGAAAAAGGCGGTTGGTTAATCTTTAAAAACAGTAGTGCAATCCAACTGAATGGACATTTCAAAACAATTTAAAATTGATTTCGGATTTAATTTTGAATTTAAATTTATAAGTCGGTAATGCAGGGTAACTGCAACGTGACTACAGTCGATAATACAGGTTCCTCATTTTATGGCAATAGTTCCGGTCCCTGCGTGGGATGGCCGTTTTCAAAATAAAAAGCACAGAGTTGACACTCTTAACCTTTCTCTATGGTCGTATGCAAGTAGAATACAACCTAGACTGCAAATTCATGCAGCCCTCCAGGCTTGTATAGTGAATCATAGGTAGCTGCAGGCACGTAGCCAGGGTAGGGGTCCAAGGGGTCCGGACTCCCCCGAAATGAATATTCGCCAAAAAATTTACGGTGATACGAACTGAAATATATATATATATATATATATATATATATATATATATATATATAAATATTGAAATACAATACAAATCATGATTATGGTACGAGTTAAGAATTAGTAGACAAGTCAACCCTTGATCGGTGATAAGTTAAATACGTGAACTTAAAATGGATATTAGGAAATTTTTCTTTGGTAAGTTTCACATTTTTATTTGCCAAATTTATATAATGTAAGGTCACTAGATTTTATTGTTTATTTTTACTAATTACCAAAATGAAAAAAAAAATAAAAGAGACGAATACGTAAAAATAATTAAGGTGTCTTCTTATATTTTCTGAAGAATATTTTTCAGCAATTTTGATAATTTAATAAAATTCCAAGTTTAAATTGAAAATTCTAAATTATTTTCTACAATTTTACGTCTCTGTAAGCACATAATTGATTTCATTAATTTATTTTTTGAAATTCCAAGGACGTATAAATAATTTTTTGCCAAATTCTGGTGTTTTTTCCCAAATATGTTTTACTTTTGATTCATAAATTTTCTATATATTGCAACGTTTTTCTAAATTTCGATTATTTTTAGAAATTTTCGAAATAAAATTCTTTCAACTTTCTTTTAATTTTTGATTCCAATTCAACATTTCAACTTCTTCAGAGATTTCTCTCTTTTGATAAACATATTTATACGCATTTTTCAAAATATTCGTTTTAGTTTAAAAATATAAACTCTTTTTAATTCAAGTTTGGACTTTTAATTTTCCTTTTATTTAAACGAAATTTTCATTTGAAATTCCAACTTTTGATGTTTTTACGACTTAATTTTTATTTAACATTTTGAAATAATTTAGAAATATCAACATTTTTATTTTTCCATTTCGACTTTAAAATCGAAATTTCTAAATAAATGATATTATAAATTTCGTTTTTCTTAAAATTTTCAGTGTAGCTAGAAATATTTTTTATAATGTTTGCGTTTTTTTTTGTTTAAAATTTTAATTTTTTCTAAAGATCTTTATTTTACAATTTCAGTTTTTTTTAATCTCTATTCTAAATTTTTCGCTTTACCCTAAAAATTGTGTGCTTTAATTTTTTCAAATTTTAATTCTAGTCACGAAATTCCTACTTTTTAAAAAAATCTAGTTTAATCCCAAAATTTTTGCTTCATCAGAAAATGTTCTGTTTTTCTCAATATTTAAATTTTTTCTAAATATTTCGGTAAACTCAACATTTTTAGTTAAAAAAAAATTGACTTTAACTTTGAAGTTCCTGGATTTTGTTTGATAAAGTTCTTTTCTTTTTTCATCCTTTTAATTTTTCGTCCAAATTTCTGCTTTTCCTAAAGATTTTTAGATTCACCGTTTTCCTTTCTAAAATAAATTTAAAGTTTCGACAAAAATCGAAATTACAAATTAAAATGGAAGCTTCTATTGAAATTTTTTTATTTCATCTTTAATATCTAATATTCCTAATTTCTTCTTTGATCTGAAATTTGAAGCTGTTCTAAAAAGTTCAAAAATCACGTATTTTAAAAAAAATACTGGGTAATTCTAATTTTTTTTTTCAAAATGTCGAGATAGACTAGATTTGAAAGATTTAAATATCGAGACTGAAGTCGAACTTGAGAGTTTCAAATTATAGTTCAAATTTCGAAGTTAAGATTGGACATTTTAGGCAAAAGTAAAAATTGAGCACTAAGTAAAAGACCAAGACGTTTATTGATTTAACAACTCAACTTTTTCTTTAAGTTTTGCAATATTGCTTATTTCGAAGAAGTTTATGTCTCTAACATAAAAAAGGGGGGGAGTTGGACCCTCCCCGAACGAAAATCCTGGCTACGTGCCTGGGTAGCTGAACTACCAACAGTTGAAACACTGACACCTAGCATTTTGAAGAGTTCCATCATATTTAGAAAATTTACGGCACGGCCCTAATGTGCACTAAATAAAAAATAAATAAAAATATCTTTTTTTAACTTTTTCCTGAAAGGTATTCATATTTACATTTACTTATTATTTATCAGTAAGGTAACTTTGCCATGAAAATTAGCCAATATCATAGCTTGAAGTAAGCAAAATAAAATGGAGAAGTTCAAAAAGGGAGCAACCTGTTTGTATTATTAATATACATATTTATTAGAAATTAAAAAACTGGCCTTTTTCAGGGAAATGAACATCGAACCTTGTAAAAAAATGCTCCAAAACTTTGAATCTGCAAAATTTATCAAACCACATTTTTCATACATACAGGGACGTATTAAGATTATTCGGGGCCCTGTACAATTCACCGGTAGGGGCCCCTATGAAAATATGCCTTGTCGGGTCTCCAAATGACTAAAAAAAAGGAAATCATCCACTTCAGTGGCTCACCGCTAACTACTTTTATGCGATAATGTTTTATACGATACTGACATATTTTACGTTTATATCCTATACAGTATACAGTTAAAAAAAAAAACATAAATATTCAACTAGAAAAAATGTCTCTCTTAAATTCACACGAAGTAGTGACATAATGTGAATAAAAAAAGTAAAGTGTACTGTTATCCCCCAATAATATTACTACAACACTTGAAAAAAATTGCTAATAAATCCTAAAAATTCAAAAAACATGAAACATTCGAACAGGAATCCTTTTAACAGTTAAGGTTATGGCACATGTTTTTCGTCTTACCTGATTTCTGACGTTAATAATCAGCTGTGTGTCAGTAAAATGCAAAACTACACCAACAAACACTAATAATACACGCGTAAAAAGTGCATTGTTCGATTGCGGTAACATTTTCGCGTAAATTTGACAACTGTGACAGTTCAATAGTAAACAACATACATCGCGTCAGCTGAGTTGCAGGCGATGCGACGAACTGAAACAAGTTGGAAGCTGGCGCCGGCACGATAGGCAGGCAACACACGTTTCATTTCGTATCGCAACGCAGGCGCCAGTACATGTGGATGGTTATTGATTCGGACTAATCCGTGAAATTTCGGAATTTCCTCGGGCTGAATTGGACCAATTTTTTATCTTTGAACAAAATCCAGGACCCTCATTTTTTATAGAATAAAAAGCAGTTTTATAACAAAAGATTTATTTTTGAAATCTTTATCATGCAAAGTAGACTCACAATCAGATAACAAATAAGATATTAAATCTGGAAAAATTTCTTGAAACCAGTGGTGAACCGCCACCGCCGCGCTGGGCACACTGAAAAAAAGGGAGCGTTTCCTTCTGCTAATAAAAAAATAAAAATTTAAAGTAATTGGAGATGTTAGGTAAAATAGTTTTGAAGATTTCGACCTTTTTTTCAAAGTTTTCTTTTTTCATAACTTAGATATATTCTCAACTTTAACTTTTTTCCAAAACTACATTTTTTCGACTTGATTCCAAATTGCGACTTTTTTCTAGAACTTTCTGCATTCTTTTTAAAATTCGTCCTTTTACCAAATTTAGACATTTTGCACAAATATTGGCTTTTACAAAACATTTAAACTTTTATTTATTTTCTACAAATGTGGACCTGTTTGGCAAAATTCGGTTTTTTTTTCGAAATTGCGACTTTTAAAATTTGACATTTTATTGTTCTTGCAAACTGCAATTTTTTCGACGAAATTTAAAAATTTAACTTTTTCTAGAAAATTTTGACCTTCGACACTTTCAACACTTTTCTCGAAATTCCTCTATTCTTTATAAAATTCCTCCTTTTTCCAAATGTAGTCATTTTGCTCAAATATTAACTTTTACTAATGATTTAAACTTTTTACAAATTTGAATTTGTTTCGCAAAATTCGGTTTTTTTCGAAACTGCGACTTTTAAAACTCGACGTTTTATTGTTCCTGCAAGCTGCGATTTTTTCTACGAAATTCGTCAATTTTCAAAATGTTTGACAATCTCAAAATTTAATTTTTTTTAAATTTGAACTTTGTTTAAAGTTCAACAGTTTTCGCGAAACTGGAAATTGTATCACCATTGTCGTTTCTTTTGAAATTATTTTACCAATTCTGTCAAAATTCGAATTTATATGAACATTTGGAATTTTTTTAATTCGTCTTAATCTCAAAATTTTAAATTTATTCTCAAAATTTAACAGTCTCTGGAAAAGTGCAATTTTTTTATTTTCTCCTTCTCTGAAAAACTTCAGTTTTTTAAGAGTTCAGCGATTTTGTCTAAGTTTTCAATTTTTAGAATTTCTCTTGGAACAATTTTTCACAAAATTTAAATTTGTCCAAAAGTTTCAGGTTTTAAATTTGTTCTGGGTTTCAATCTATTGTCGAAAATCGACGTTTATTTTTACTTTTATTTTTTTTGAGCAATTTTGCCAAATTCATTTTTTTCGAAATCTCTTTTTTCAAATTTCGTTTTTTTCTGGAAATTTCAACTTTTATTTCTAACTAAATTCATCTATTTTTAAGTCTCAAAAATTGATTTTTTCTTAAAATTTGAATTTCTCTGGGAAATTTTGACCTTCTTTTAAAATTCAATATTTTTCTCTCTCGAAACTGGAAGCTTTATCGACATTTTCTTCTCTTTCGAAATTGTTTTACCAATTTTATCAAAATTCAATTTAACTAAAAATGTGGAGTTTTTTTTAATTCGTCTTGTTCTTGAAATTTTAATTCAAAATTGAATTTTCGCTGGAAATTTGCAAATTTTTTATTTTCCTTTTCTCTGAAAAACTTCGACTTCTAAACTTTTATTTATTTTCTACAAATTTGGACTTGTTTGGCAAAATTCGATTTTTTCGAAATTGCGACTTTTAAAATTTGACATTTTATTATTCCTGCAAAATGCAATTTTTTCGACAAAATTTAAAAATTTAACTTTCTCTGGAAAATTTTGACCCTCAACACTTCCAACACTTATCTCGAAATTCCTCTATTCCTTCTAAAATTCGTCCTTTTTCCAAATGTAGTCATTTTGCTCAAATATTGACTTTTACTAATGATTTAAACTTTTATTTATTTTCTACAAATTTGGACTTGTTTGGCAAAATTCGATTTTTTCGAAATTGCGACTTTTAAAATTTGACAATTTATTGTTCCTGCAAACTGCAATTTTTTCGACGAAAAAAAAAATTTAACTTTCTCTGGAAAATTTTGACCCTCAACACTTCCAACACTTTTCTCGAAATTCCTCTATTCTTTATAAAATTCGTCCTTTTTCCAAATGTAGTCATTTTGCTCAAATATTGACTTTTACTAATGATTTAAACTTTTATTTATTTTCTACAAATTTGAATTTGTTTCGCAAAATTCGGTTTTTTGCGACTTTTAAAACTCGACATTTTCTTGTTCCTGCAAGCTGCGATTTTTTCGTCAATTTTCAAAATGTTTGACTTAATTTAAAAATTTAATTTTTTTTTTAATTTGAACTTTGTTTAAAGTTCAACATATTTAGCAAAACTGGAAGTTGTATCAACATTGTCTTTTCTTTTAAAATTATTCTACCAATTCTGTCAAAATTCGAATTTATCTGAACATTTGGATTTTTTTTAATTCGTCCTAATCTAGAAATTTTGAATTTATTCTCAAAATTTAACGGTCTCTGGAAAAGTGCAATTTTTTTAATTTCTCCTTCTCTGAAAAAAGCGATTTTTTCCAAGTTTTCAATTTTTACAATTTCTCTTGGAACAATTTTTCACAAAATTTAAATTTGTCCAAAAGTTTCAGGTTTTAAATTTGTTCTGGGTTTCAATCTATTGTCGAAAATCGACATTTTAGTTTTACTTTTATCTTTTTTGAGCAATTTTGACAAATTCATTTTTTTCGGAATCTCTTTTTTCAAAATTCGGTTTTTTCTGGAAATTTTAACTTTTATTTCTAACTAAATTTGTTTTTTTCTTAAAATTTGACTTTCTCTGGGAAATTTTAACCCTCTTTTAAAATTCAATATTTTTCTCTCTCGAAACTGGAACCTTTATCGACATTTTCTTCTCCTTCGAAATTATTTCACCAATTTTATCAAAATTCGATTTAACTGAAAATGTGGAGTTTTTTTTAATTCGTCTTTTTCTTGAAATTTTAATTCATTCTCAAAATTGAATTTTCACAGGAAAATTGCAAATTTTTTATTTTCTTTTTCTCTGAAAAACTTCGACTTCTGAAAAGGTTCGACAGTTTGTTTAAGCTTTTAATTTTTTACAATTTCTCTTTTCAAAAGTTTACAATTTTTCACAAAATTTAAATTTGTCTAAATATTTCAGGTTTTTAAATTTGTACTGGGTTTCAAACTATGGTCGAAATTCGACGTTTTTCTTTAAATTTTATCTTTTTTGACAACTTTTGCCAAATTCATTTTTTCGAAAATTTTTTTTTCCAATTTCGGTATTTTCTGAAAATTTCAACTTTTATTTCGAACTAAATTTATCTATTTTCAAATCTCGAAATTTGATATTTTCTTAAAATTTGACTTTCTCTAATATATCTTGACCTTTTTTTAGAATTCAATACTTTGCTTTAAACTGGAAGTTTTATCGACATTCACTTTTCTTTCGAAATTATTTTACTAATTTTCTCAAAATTCAAATTTATCAGAAAATTTGGATTTTCTTCGAGATTTTAAATTTCTTCTGAAAATTTAAATTTCTTTGGAAAATTGCAAAATTTTTTGTCGAAATTTCGAGCTCTGCGTAAAATTTTGACTTTTTCCTTGAAATTTTTGCTAAAATTTGGCTTTTTTGGAGTACGACAATTTTTTTAGGCTTCCCGTTTATTTTTTCAATTTTTGTTTTTGTTATTTTACAGTTTTTCAAAAAATTCAAATTTGTCCAAAAATTTTAGGTTTTTAATTTGTTCTGTGTTTCAATCTATTGTCGAAAATCGATGTTTTTTTTTTAATTCTACCCTTTTTGAGAGCTTTTGATAAATTCATTTTTTTTCGAAATTCGGCTTTTTTGGAAATTCCAGCTTTTATTTCAAACTTTGTTATTTGCTGCTTCTGTGGATTTAGCGTTTTTTCTCACAAAAATAATTACACTTTTTTCGCGAAATTTCAATTTTTTCGAAGTCTCTTTATTTTTCTCAATTTTTTCGAAATCTCTTCATTTTTCCCAAAATTCGGCTTTTTCTGGAAATTTTGGACCTTGATATTTGCTGTTTCTGTAAATTGAGATTTTTTTCTGACAAAAGTAATTCAACTTTTCTCACAAATTTCAAGGCAATGTACAAATAAAAAAGTAAAAATCATGAGAAAAATATTTTTTAGAAATTTCGGCTCCCCAAATTGGTCTTTTTCTAGAAATTTCAAATGTCATGTGTTTTTTCAAAATGTTAATACAAATCAATCAAAAATTTCGGAAAATTACTTCTTGACATCATAAATTTTTTGTGAAAATTTAAGAAAAACGTTAAAATTCCTAGAAAAGTATTTTTGGAAATTTCGACTTCTGTTGGACACTTGTTTTATAAATACTCTTTTTCTGTGTGTCTATCCTCTGTAGCTTTTATTTAATTATTTTTTCAGGGAAATTTAAAGAGCCACAATTGTCTTTCGAAAGAGCCGCATGCGGCTCGCGAGCCTCGGTTTGCCGACCCCTGGTCTATGCCCAGATTCCCCTACTTCCCTCCGATAGTAACATTTCCTAAATTATTACCTTATTTACGAAAAAAGAAGATATTTTTTAGCTTCGACTTTTTTTTGGAAAATTTCCACCTTTATCAACGTCCTACAAAATTTTTTAAAAATGTCGAAATCGCGAAAGTAATATGGAAATTTAAAAAAAATTCTTCATATTTATTTGTAAAGAAGAAACATTCAGGAAATTTGGAATTAAATTAATTTATCTCTTTATAAATTAAATATTTTCAGTTTAAAGCGAGTACACTGAAGAAGAAGAAGTCAAAATTACAAGATTAATGACAGATTTTGAAAACAAAAAAAAATTAAAATAAACTAAGTTTATTAAAAGAAAGTTTTCAAAATTTTGAGCTGAAATCTATTATTTTGTCTTTTTCTAAAAATGTTGGAGTAGTTTCGAGACTACACAGCCAACAGATTTCGATTTTAACATTTCTAAAACAAAATCGAACATTCGCATTTAATTTCGAGATTTTTTTCACCTTTGTAGCGAAATTTAGACATGTTACCTTTACAAAATTTTTAATTTCGGAATTTTAAGTCTGAGCTTGTAATTTTTTCGTTCTTCATTAAATGTCGATTTCAACCTAAAAATCTAGATTTTTTTCTAGTAATTTCAAATTTGGAGCCATAGTCACGATACCTAGACAAAGGTCGAATAATGTTATCAATGTCGAAATTTCGCTAATAGAGATGAAATTTTGAGAGGAAACTCAAAATTTGGAAGATTTTTTGTCGCCATATCTATTCATCACACATTTCAGGGTATTTTTTTAAAAAATTAATATTTTTCTCTGAATTTTGGGTTAGAATTTGCAACTTTTATTTCTTTGCTAAAATTGTAGCCTTCATTTAAAAATCTCAAGTTTTTTCATTCAAAATTTTTTTAAAAATTTTAATTTTTGCAATTTTTTTTCTGATTCAAAATTTTGTAATTTTTTACATTGCTCTTAAATTTTAAACTTGAAAATTGGGGAATTTTTTATACAAATTTAGTAATGTTTTAATGATGATTATTTTCGTAACACCGATATTTTGTAGATAAGTGGAAATTTCTGCTATTGTTTTCAAAATCTTAACTTTTTCTTAAAATTTAAGTTTTGCTTAGTCAAGAAATATGGACTTTCTAGATATTTTTAATTTTTGAGCGAAATTGGAAAAAAAGTCGAAATTTTCATATTTAAAATCGAAAGCCTTAGATAAATTTATAGTTTATAGTTCAATTCGAAATTTTTTGTATACAGGTTGAACCAAATTTTTTTCCACTACAGGGATCTCGTAAACTATTAGAGATACAAGGGAGCTTAAATAGGCAAAGTAGTGCAGAATTTAATTCTTAATAATATTCCGTTGAGAAAACAGTTGAATTCTAACTCGTCTTGATTTTATTTGGAAAAAAAGTGAAAAAAATCAGCTGTAACGTGTTTTATGCAAGTAGAATGCAACCTAGACTACAAATTCATGCAGCCCTCCAGGCGTGTATAGTGAATCATAGGTAGCTGAATTACCAACAGTTGAAACACTGACACCTAGCATTTCGAAGAGTTGCATCATATTTACGGCAGGGCCTTAATGTGCACTAAATAAAAAATAAATCAAAATATTTTTTTTACATTTTTTCCTGAAAGGTATTCATATTTACATTTACTTATTATTTGCCATGAAAATTGACCAATATTATAGCTAGAAATAAGCGAGATAAAATTAAGAAGTTCAAAAAGGGAGCAACCTGTTTGTATTATTAATATACATATTTATTAGAAATTAAAAAACTGGCCTTTTTTCAGGAAATTGAACATCGAACCTTTTAAAAAAATGCTCCAAAACTATGAATCAGCAAAATTTATTAAACCACATTTTCATACATACAGGGACGTATTAAGATTACTCGGGGCCCTGTACAACTCACCGGCAGGGGCCCCTATGAAAATGTGCCTTGTCGGGTCTCCAAACGACTAAAAAAAAAGGAAATCATCCACTTCGGTGGCTCAGCGCTAACTACTTTTATGCGATAATGTTTTATACGATACTGACATATTTTACGTTTATATCCTATACAGTATACAGTTTAAAAAAACCATAAATATTCAACTAGAAAAAATGTCTCTCTTAAATTCGCACGAAGTAGTGACATAATGTGAATAAAAAAAGTAAAGTGTACTGTTATCCCCCAATAATATTACTACAACACTTGAATAAAATTGCTAATAAATCCTAAAAATTCAAAAAACATGAAACATTCGAACAGGAATCCTTTTAACAGTTAAGGTTATGGCACATGTTTTTCGTCAGTTGACAGTTGAAACACTGCCACCTAGCAAAGCGGTTGCTCTCTAGGAAAGTCCCCAAAAGACCAGGATTTTAATGCACAGACCAATAGGTTTGAACATTAATTAGATTTAAAGTTTGGAAATCAAAGACCGGTTTCGATCTTGTTAGATCTCGTCAGTTTAGTATATCCAGTTATCGAAACGCGTTACAGCAACCTTTCTTGTGTTTTTTAATCTTTTTTGGTTCCAGGGGACCAGATTTGTATTTTAATTTTTGATGATAACCAAGGATCAGTCCGCTCCACCAAAATTGTTTTTGAAAATTTCGACCTTTTCGCTTAATATACACTTTTTGTAAAAGTTTTGTTCTCTTTCAATACTTCAGTAGTGGAAATTTAAACCTTTTCCAATATTTCGACTTTTTTTAAAAATTTCGGACTTTTCTGAAGAATTCGATTATTTTTTAAATTTGAATTTTCTACAGAATATTGACTGTATTGAAAATTTTTAGTTTGTTTTTAGTAAAAATATTTCTACTTTTTTTGACCTTTCGACATTTCAATTTCCACTTTCTTAAAATGTCCACTTATTCCAGATTTTCTTATTTTACTCGAAATATCAACTTTTTGTCAAAATTTTACTTATTTGAAAATGCCTATTATTCTTTTAAAATGTTGTTTTTCTGGAAATGTTAACTTATTCTGACAATTTTCACATCTTTTAAAATTTCGGTTTTTTCAAGATTTTGACTATTTTCAAATGCATTCATTTTTTTGCACAATTGGAGTTTTTTTTTCAAATTTATCATTATTTCTCGAAATTTTTACTTTTTTGCTACTTTTGAAAAATTCGATTATTCCTGACAATTTTGACTTTTTGAAAAGTTGGTCTTTTTATTGTTTCGACTCTTTTTCCAAATATTAACTTTCTAAGGAATTAGTTTAACTTTTTCTGAAGAATTCCACTTTTTTTGAGAATATGGCCCTTTTGAAAATTTCAAATTTTTGAAATCCTTTAACTATATACCATTTTGACTTTTTTTATTTTGGCCTTTAAAGATTACCACTATTGCTGAATGTTAACATTTTTGTGAACATTTCCACTTAAATACTTCAATTTTTTTTCGAAATTTAGAATATTTATGAAACTCGAACTTTTTTTTGTATAAATCACATTTCAAAATATTCATGTTTTCCAAATTTCCACTTTTATCAACATTTAAACATTTTTCACAAAATTTTGAGTT
Source organism: Dastarcus helophoroides (assembly GCA_028583605.1). NCBI lineage: Eukaryota > Metazoa > Arthropoda > Insecta > Coleoptera > Bothrideridae > Dastarcus > Dastarcus helophoroides. The sequence goes on from CM053326.1 coordinate 9,942,359, forward strand.
TTTTTTGATATTCCAGTTTTTTTTAAATTCCTATTTTTTTCTAGATTGACTTATTTTAAACAATGTTTCTATTTTTTATGTACCTGGACCTTTTTTGAAAATATTGACTTTTTTTGAAAAATTCATCCTTTTGTTTGAAATTGTCATTTTTTAAAATTGTTACTCTTTTCAAATTTTGATTTTTTTGTCCACTTTTTCAAAATTATATACCTCAAAGTTTTAACTTACCTTAAAAATTTCGATTATTTATCAAAACTTTTCGTTTTTACATGAAATTTTAACTTTTTTTGCAATTTTGTCTTCTATTTGAAAATTTTACCGTTTTTTTAATTTTTCAAATATATTTCATTTTTTCAAAATTTTGTGTTTTGAGTATTTTAACTTTTTTTAAATTATAAAATGTTGTCATTTGAAAGTTCGAATTCTTTTCTAAATCTGACTTTTTCTGCAAAAATTCAGCTTTCTTTGATAGATTTCATTCTTTTTTTTAATTTGGATTTTAAGGAAATTTCAGCTTGTTTCAAATTTCGATCTTTTTTAAATATTTGAACATTTCGACTCTTTTATTGAATTTTCCACTTTTTTTGAATTTTTCACACTTTAAAGATTTTTAGTTGCCAAACGTCTTTTACTGTCCACGGAGTCACGTGTTTATACGAAATTAGGTAATGTAGACTTTTGTTAATTAGCCAGGTGAAAAAAATTGATGATCGTCATCAGTAGAAAATATTGGCGATGCACCAAATCGAAAAATATTTACAAAAATTGATGTACCACCAATAATGGCACGTGTTGCAACCGTACGTCAACACTACTGGCTTTACCAAAGATATTTTATACTATTTTTGTAAAGTCAACATTAAAAATAAAACATTATTTTTTAATTTGTTTTAGTTTGGCACTTTACATCAGGGCTTCGAACCTTTATTTTTTTCGTTTTCGTTCCAGCAAAAAATTTATATCGGTTCAGTTCCGGTTTTTGTTTTGGCAAAAATAACGGTTTTTTTTCCGGTCTTCGGTTAAGTTCCAGGCGACTCATTTTTTTTTTCTGAAACATTACCATTATTGATTTTATTTAATATTTTCTGTTAAATATTTCCAAACTGGGTCGCAGAATTGTTACATTTAAATTTAAACTCGGAAAAAATCTTAAATTATATACTTAAGACTTAACAAGCCCTAAAATATACAAAATTTGAAGATTTAAATCGGAAATTTGAGAGACTTTTCTTTCATAATTTTGGTTTTCTAGCACAGTTTTGATATTAAATTTTTGCTGTTTTAACTTTGTTTTCTTGAACTTTGGATTAAAAAGATCAAATGAAAAAAATGAATGAAAATGAAAAATACCAAAAAATATAAAATGAAAAGTTTTAAATTGAGATTTTGATGGAACAGTCAAAATTTCAAGAAAAGAACTTCACAATTTAATAGAAAAATTTTCAGAATTTATATTTTAATTTAAAAATATTGACCTTAAACCCAAATAATCGATTTTTTTTGGAAATGTTGCTGAAAACTTAAAAATTTCTAGAAAAAAAGTAAAATTTTCCAGTAAGTTTTGATTAGTGTATTTACCTTCTTTCGATATTTCACCTATTTTTTTTTGAAGTTTTAAATTTAAATTTTCATGTACTTTTTATTATTATTTTTTTTCTCTAAAATTTCGACTTTAAATGAAATTTAATCTTTTTCTAGCAAGTATAACCCTTTTTATCGACATGTTGACTTTTATTTTTTCATTCTAGACATTTTTTTCGAAATTTTGAGTTAAGACTCGGACTATAAGTTTAAGTTTGGAAGTTTCGAGTTTTATCTCGAAAACTCGAAAATTTTCAGGACCTGAAATTGTGAGATTAATTTTGAAAAATTGTTAATCATAAATTTAGTTAGTTTTTCCTCAAAATTTAAACTTTTTCCAATAATGTTATTTTTTTTTTTCTTGAAATTTGGATATTCTTTCGAGATTTTAAATTAAGATTCAGCAAAAAAAAATATAAAAATATTCAAATTAAAATTAGCCTTTTCCCATTTGAAATTTCATTTCTGCCAATATTTTTAGCAAAAATTCTAAATTTTCATTTTAAATGTATATTTTAAGCGTAAAAATAAAAAATCCACGAAAAAATTTAATTTCAATTATTTCTAAACTTTAATTTTCCACAGAAAAATTGAAATTTCAAGATCAACGACAAATTTTCTGGAAAAAAACGCGAATTTCAATTTAAAAGACGAAATTATAGGAAAAACTCTAGCTGTAGGTAAAAATTTTGTAAAGAGATTTAACATTCTGAGAATCGATTTTTGATACAAAATTTTAAGGAGCAAAGGACCGAACTTTTGAGTTTGTACCAGAAGTTTCACAAAACAATTGATATTTAAAAAAACACATAATTTTGACGTATAAATTCTAAACAGTCTGAAAAAAATATTTCAATTTCGAGGCTAGAGTCAAAATCTTGAGGAAAGAAACCAAAGTTGGAAGTTTAAATTAGACATTTTCTAAAATGTCACTATTTAAAGATCCAATTTCACCCAATTGCTTTAAATTGAAATATAATATTGTATTTTTTCCCTGAAATTAGGATTCAAAATTTAAAAATTTTAAGGTTAATTTTAAAATAGCGAGATTTCAGCGATAATTTTAAGAAAAAAATCATATCTTAGACTTTTAGGAAGTTTTAGGAAGTCATAAGAATTTAAATTTGAGATTTTGAAAAAAATTAAATACTAGAAAAAGTGGAATTTGAAAGAATAAATAGACCAAAAATTGAAAAATTAACTAATAACTTTAAAAAAGAGAGATATCAAATTAGGAAATGAAAATCGAATTTTAGGGAAAGAAGTAAATTTGGAGTTTTCTACAAAAAGTTCAAATTTTCAGAAAAACTCCAACTTGGAAATAAAATCGTAAGGAAAGCTGATTTTGAAAAATGTTCAAGTTAAATTTAAACAGAAATGATAGACTAAAATTAAACTCTTAATTTTGAGATCAATGTTGCACGGATTTGTGTAAAATTTTGAAAAAGAAATTGAAATTTCGAAGACAAAATTCTTCACTTAAGGATAAAATAAAAACTGTTTTAAGTAATAAATTCAACGAACCGAAATAAACCGATATTTTTTTCCGGTTTCGCTTCGGTTTTCGTTCCGACGAAAATAACGGTTTTTTCGGTTTCCGGTTTTCAGTTCAGTTCCGGTTCGAAGACCTGCTTTAAATAGCCAACATCCAAACGTAACAACTTTCACTAACGAGAAAAAATTAAATATTCTTGTGATATGCAAGCTTAATTTTTGACTGCGAACATGTCTATATTTTTTCACAAATAAAGGTAATGAGGTTAATTTTCATAAATGTGTATTAAAAACTTCTTACTACGTTTATCGACAAAGACAGGGAATGTTGAACTAACATGTCTCTGTAAAAGGAAATAAAAAAATAATTATAGGCGAAATGTTTATTACACAATCAACTTCGCGCTGCCCTACATTTATGTTTTAATTTAATGAGAATGATGTGAATGTCCATTACATTAGTGCCAGTATGACCAACTTTAATTAAATTTTTTCCTCCATTATACTTGGTAAAAAAAGTGTAACAGTCGTTGGAAGCTAAATACTCGTCGGGGTCTAGTTCTTGCTGAAGACAATTATAAACTAAATCTGAAGTTGCAATTGCTCCAGCAGCGTCTGTCGGCCCATCAATTCCATCTGTTCCGCAACTAAGAAATGAAATATCAACGTCCTCCAACTTGACTTTATTAAGTTCAACGGCAAACGCTAAAGCTAATTGTTGGTTTCGTCCTCCTTTACCATTGCCTTTGACCACCACTGTCGGCTCGCCTGCCATAATCAGACAAATTCCCTTCGCCAAGTGAAATTCACTAATCCGCTGGATACAATTAGAGTCTGAAAGAGGCAAATCCGATTTTAAACTTTGGAGAAAAGCGGAGAAACTTTCTTTTGTGGATGAATTACTAACGAGACTGCAAACTTCAGCAACTAGTTTGGAATATATTCGGCTTATTTTGCTTACTTCACCTGCTATTTTTGTAGATATTATGGCAGCCTGAAAATAAAATTTGCTTTAAGATTGTTGTGAAATGCCAAATCAATATTTGAATTATTACTTTCTTTAGGTTGGAATTGAAGGTTGTTTAGGTTCTATGTTTGCTAAATATCAATGTTAATTAAGAATTAATAAAAAGTTAGTCATGCAATAAAAAGTCTCTCTGTGCAATATTTTAAAAGAATCCAGCATCCTGCCTAAAATCTATTCCACTAATCAAACTTAACAACAGGTTATGGGCCCAGATTAGTTGGGAGTAGCTAAAATCTACGTAAGTCAGTGGCGGCTGGTGACTTTTTGACAGGGGGTGCGCAGATGCAAAAAATATTAATAGTTAAAGTTTAGGTGACTTCAATGCCGTAGCAAGGTATTAAATTTAGAAGAAACAAACGCTTTTTGTAAGGCGTGGTATTGAATAGTATTTTATTTATTTTTCACATTTTTATTCCAATTTTAACACTGGCAAACGCCTACCTAGTTCTTTTATTTTCACTTTCTTTTTTATTGGAAGTATACCAAAATCATTTTTTAATATAAAAATGCTGTTTATTTTAAAAACACAATTAAATCTTCTGAAGAAGAATACTGACACTGACAAACATACACTTCAAATTTTCACGCATATTGACAATGTCATAATTAGTGGTGGGTGTTTATTGAACGAACTATTTTTCTTATAATTTAGAACCAAATACCGAATCAACAAATTAATTATTAGGCCCTAGAATGGGCGCTGCTATCTTTTTGTGAATAGCGGTACTATTAGCAGTTAGGCCTGTAAGTAGTGTTGGGTTGCTACATAGCAATCTGCTACTTTGACACTGCTACTTATTGAGTAGCAGTTGGAACAGTTATCAGTTCCTAAAAGTAACTGCTACTTTTGGAACATATAGATCCTTCAGTCGCAGTTGTTACACTTTACGTTACCCAAGCTACCTGCTACTTTACTTACTTGACTCGATTAATTCCGTGTACTTTCGGTTCGTTTGCTTAGGGAATTGTAGGCTTTATCATTGTTTCTTTCCTATAGTCGGAAGCATGTTAGAATTCTAGTGATATTTCAAAATGAACATTTTGCTCGTATTCGGCGTATTTCTTGTAAAAAATAATAAGTGGTGTTGATAATCATGAAGCTTATTTTTATGTTTTTATCCTTCTTTGCCTTTAATTAGTTACTATTAGAAGATTATGTCAAATTAAAACAGCTCAATTATACTTTATATTTTATTTTAAGATTAATTGTATTAAAAAAATGCCAAGAAAATATTAGTACATAATACATATATAAATTAAACCATAACTCAAATGATGCACTTCTATTCCTATATTATGCCAAATTAATATATTATAACTAACCTAACTTAAAAAGGGGGATCTGCAAATATAAAATAAATTTAAATATTTGTCTATTTCTTATTACAAACCACACTATCATTTACATGTAAAATCATAATTTTTTTCACTTTTTTTAAACTTAACCTATTTCTTCTTTCAATTAACAATTGTCCTGTCTTAGAAAACACAAGTTCACAAGGCACCGAAGTGGCAACAGTTCCAAATATTACTTTTACTACTTTTGCTCAATCTGGAAAAGTGAAGGCATTATTTTTCCACCATTTTAATGGATCATCTTCTCGGTGCAACAATGGTTCTTCTAAATATTTTTGAATCTCTACTACGGCTCGTGACTTTTTATTGATAGAAGAGGCTGTTTTACTACAAATTCGTTTATCGAAAACATTCTAAATAAAAAATTCGTCTTGAGATTCTTGAGAGGTAGATGACCCAATTGTTTCTGGATCAATTGTCTCATCTGTTTCTTGTAAAATTTCAAGTAGATAATAAAGAACTAGTTCTTTTGCCCTTTGAGCAGTATTTTCTGACTGAAAGCCAATATCTTTAAATTTTGGGTCCAAAAATGTAGCAACTATTAATGTGCTATTTTGCTCCAAATCAGGGAATCTTTCATTTAGGGAAGTTTGAAGACTGACGATAGCTTCTTTTGATGTATTACTGAAATTGTTACTGGCTGACATTTTTTCGTAGACCTCCCTCAAACCTTTTGTTAAAATAATAATCAAAGAAAGTGTTAGGTATTTTTCCCCTGACATCATTTTAGTAACGTATTCCAACGGTTTCAAAATTTTGCTTAATTCGGAAATGAAGCTCCACTCGTCTAAGCTAATTACTGGAAAACTTAGATTTAATAATGCTAGGCTGCTTCGGATGGCCTCTTCTAATTCCACAAATCTTTGTAGCATGTAGTATGTTGAGTTCCATCTTGTAGCAACATCCAAAATAAGTTTTTTCTCCTCTTTATCTTGTTGCCTAAGGGTTTCTTTTAATTTTAAGGTTGCCTTTAAACTTCGCTTAAAATGAACAATTGTTTCCCTAACTTTGGTAACAGTACCTTGTATATTTGCGATTTTCAAGATATCACGCACTACTAAATTGATTGTGTGAGCATAACAACCTAAATGATTTATTTTTAAAACACCTTTTATTGCTTTAACAACGTTTGCAGCATTGTCCGAAATGAATAAAATTATATTATTTTTTTCAATTTTTCATTCCACCAATATTTTTTCTATTTCTCTTGCCAAATTTTCACTGGTATGAGAATCTTCGAACCCTCTACATTCTAACATTACCTATGTGGGCTCAAAATCATTGATGAAATGTGCTGTTACCGCAATTACACTTTCGGTATTTCTGGAGGTCCAACAATCTGTAGTTAATGTAAATGATTTTGACTGCTGAATTAACGATTTTGTTTTTGTGCACACTTTTTCATAAGCAGCTGGAAGCAGCACATTTGAAAGTGTTTTTCGGCTTGGCATGTTGTAGGAAGGATTTAGTCCTTGCAAAAACGCCCGAAATCCTTTATCCTCTGAAATTGATAGTGGTTGAAAATCGTTTACAATCAATTGAATTAAAAGTTTATCAAGTCTTTTTTGGCTAGAAACACAAATATTGCGAGGCACAAAGGTTAAAATAGATGACTGCGTTGATTTTTTTACTAGTTATTCTACGCCTGTTTCCTCATCCTCAGTTGACTTTGAAGTTGAAGGTTGCGGATCCTTGAAACCTGTTAACGTTTCATCTGAAGTCTGCGAAAAAGTAGGTGTTAATCGGAGTCTCTCAATTTTTTCAAACTGTACTGTGGGATGCCTTCTTTCTAGGTGTTTTTTTAGATTTGTAGTGGTAGATTTGCAGGAAAAGACATAATTACACATATTGCACTTGGGTTTGCCCGCACTGTCTTCTTTAAAGAAATTCCAAATTTCGGACTTCTTTCTTTTGTAACTCATTTTAGTTTGATATATATGAATTGAAATACGAAGAAAAATGTCCGTAACGCAAACTAAAACCAAATGTGTGAATGTTAGGTATACATACTGATCACGAAAACGAACCGAACTTAAACAGCTGAACAAGTAAACTAGATTCATTTAAAAGAATGAACTATATTAAAAGCTTAAAAACAAACCACTTTATTTTTTCCCATAAGTGTGGTGGATGATATCTATATTACAATTAAAAACAAATATTTTTCTTACTATTTTTCCATCATTAAAATAGCATCGCTTTATCACCACTTAAAACATTTGTAGCAAGTGCATCTTTTCAGCTTATTCTGTCATTAATGTGTGCAGGACATTGGGATGCTTTCAAATAACGTGCACTTTTTTTAAACTTAAATAGAAGAAATTTTGCCTAATCGAAAATAATATGCAAGTAATCTACCAATTACGTATTATATCTAATTAGAAAATTAATTTCTTTTTATGTGTTGAAAGAGTATTGGGATTGTTAAGAAATTAAGTGGGTACCCCGGTTTAAAAATCAAGTCTATAGATAGCATTAAAATCATATGATGTTATTTTAGGATTATGGGAATCGCCTGAGAACTAGAAAGCCACGACAAACAGCATAACATAAATTTTATCCTAATTTATCTAAACTGCCGGGTTAAAAATATAGTTAACTGATTTCTCAATAGCCAATATCATTTTTAAGGTATTTTTTGGCATTACTGTTTAAATAGGGAAATCAGGGTGTGTATTGAGGTACCTTTTATCTCCGAACGTAACCTGATACCTGATCGACCCTTTATCTTGTCGATTTCGAGTGTGTCATACTTTTATCGAAAGCGTAACTGCGATCTGTGCCTGTGATCACTTAGGCTTATTCCCAATACAATAATAGCAGTGACAAAAGTAGCAGTAGCAGTGTAGCAGAGTACAGTAGCAGATATTCCTTGTCCGTTACTCGTTGCTCCATTTGATTCCAACTGCGACTGCGATCGTTTAACACGTATTCAGATAAGTAACAGTGACAAAAGTAGCAGCTATTTAAAACTGTTACTTGATTGTAGCAGGAGCAACTTGTAACTGCTACTTGTAAGTAGCAGTTTTGCCCATCACTACCTGTAAGCGGCACAATTAGCAAACGCAATCGGTCAGCCGACACGTACGCATTTAGTATTTATCATTTCACAGTTAAGTACTTGTTTTTAGGCATGCAACATCGTTCATAAAAGCATCGATGTTTGAACATCGATATTTTTTTCAATAAAACATCGATGTCTTAAACATCAGTATTCGGTATCGATACATCGATGTTTTTCTGATGTTTTTTAAATATTTAATTGCGAGTTTAAGAAGTCAAAATTCTGAAAGTGTAGAAAAGGACATTAGTTTAAAAAGAACTTTTTTTAATTCCTATTTTAATTGGAATTTCCACTTTTCTCTCGAAATTTCGTCAAAATTTTGACTCTAATGTCGAAATTTTGTCTTTTTTTCTCGAAATTGAAATTTCAGCTGTTTTCTATAAATTCTAAGTCAAAATTTCGACTTGAATCTTGAACATTCGACATAAATATAAACGAAAATTAGGTTAGGCATACAATATTGACAGATGATGGTAGTTACTTCAATTTTTAATAACCAAAGTTTTGACTTTTTCCTTGAAATTGTCAGGTTAAAGTCGAAATTTGAGCTTAAAGTCGAAATTTTGACTTTACTCCTGGAATTTCAAGAAGAAAATTGATATTTCGAGGTTGAAGTCGAAATTTCGAGAAAAACTCGACAATTCGCCTTTAAACTCGAAGTTTCTAACACTGTTTATTGGTTGATGGTCTTTCCTCGCCTAACTTCTTTAATTATTTTTTATGAAATGTCAAAAAAAAACTCAAATTTCGGGAAAAAACTAAAATTTATAAAAATAAAATCTGGTTTATTACAAATTTTGGAATTTTGAAAAATAAACGAATTTTAAAAATGTCAAAATTTTTAAAATACCCAAAATTTTGAAAAAGAACTTTAAATTTTAAAGAACTTCGGAAATTTAAAAAAAAAGGCTAAATTTTGAAACGTTAAAATTTTCATAAAAAATTCAGGTTTTTCAAAAAAAGTCTAAATTTCGATAAAACTTTTTAAAACGTCAGGCAAAATTTTGTAAAAATGCCAAACTTTATAAAAGTCGGAATTTAAAAAAGCGAAGTTTTGAGAAAATATCAAATTTTGAAAATTTTTGAGTCGCACTAATTAAAAAATAGTAAAATTTCGAAAATTTTTAAAAAACGAAATATTTGAAAACTTTTCAAATTTTCGAGAAAGTCGGAATTTTAACAGACGAATTTTGAATCGAAATTTCAAGTTAAAATTTAGAAAAATGTCGACATTTTCATAAAAGTCGAAATTTCCAAAAATGTGGAAATCCTGAAAGAAATAGTAAAAAAGTTTAAGACAACATTTAAAAAAAAAATTGAAAACATCCGATTTTCGAAAAAAAAAGGGAATTTTTTTTTTACTAATTTTATTTGAAGATAAATTATAATTTTGACCAAAGTAAAGATTTTCAAAAAAGGTCGAAATGTTGTAAAATAGTCAAAATTTCAAAGAGGACAAAATTTTTAAATACTGTTGAAAATTGAAAAATATCGAAATGTTTAAAAAGAAAATCGAAACTTTGAAGACAACTGGAAAATTTCAAAAGATGCCTTTCAAGAAAATTTCAATTTTTTTTATGAAATTTTTTTTTTTTTTATGAAAAAATGAAATTTTCAGAAATGCCCAACTTTTTTAAAAGTGGTTCTAATTTAACTTAAAAAAATGTAATTTCGAAAAAGTAAAGATTTAACGAAAAATTCGAAATTTTGAAAAATAGCCAAAAATTTTAAAAATAGGTAACATTTTGTAAAAATATGACTTGAAAAAATCTCTTTCTTTTTCTCAAAATTCGGCTTTTCTGGAAATTTTAAACTTTGATATTTGCCGTTTCCCTAAATTTAGGTTTTTTTTTCTTATAAAAGAAATTCAAGTTTTTTCACAAATAAAGCTGTAGACAATTTACAAATAAAAAATAAAAATCACCAGAAAAATATTTTTTAGAAGTTTTGTCTTCTCAAATTGGTGTTTTTCTAGAAATTTCAAATTTCATGCGTTTTTTAAAAATGTTAATGCAAATCAATCAAAAATTTCGGATAACTACTTCTTAAAATCATAACTTTGTTGTCAAAATTTAAAAAAAGACGTAAAAATTCCTAGAAAATTATTTTTTGGAAATGTCGACTTCTGTAGGTCACTTTTTTAATGAGTACTTATTATTACACATGAGTTAGACACCCTGTATATACAGATGTTTTATTTAAAATAGGTTTGTTTCGATATAACCGCAAGTGGCATCATCTTGAAAATGTTTTAGATCAGTTCTTCATCGCGAGAAAATCTGTATAATTAGTGACCTTACATGGAAAATGTATACCTTATAAGAATTTTAATTTTATCTGAATAATATTATTCCTACCTGAAACCCAAGTTAGCGTTGGTCATTCTTTCTGACTCACCCTGTATAACTTGAGGATCTTTTTTTGGTTAAAAATAAGGCCACTTGTCACTTATGGGTGTTGAGAGGGTCGCGACACTGTTTATTACGTTATAATGAAAATAAACAAAAATATCTCAAGTGATAATCAGCTTCCTCACTTACAAAAGTACTACACGTCATTAGAATGCACCCTTCAAAATTAGAAAATTTGTATCATTTTCCGAAAGTACTGGAAATGCCACAAAATAAACTTTCTTTTCTTTGTCAAGATCATGTTTAAAAATGGCTAATTCATCTATACCAGGGATCGGCAAGACTTTAAGCCGAAAGAGCCAGCCGCAATAAAAAAATTGATTTCGCGAATTTCAAAGAGCAAACAATTGTTATTTTTGATTTTACAGTTTTATTTCAAACTTAAATCAGATAAATCAGACAAAATTTGGGACAAAGAGAGACCCCTCTGACTCATGTAGTCAAACGAAAATATATTCAGCCCAAAAGACCTTTTATTTCTCAAAATTTAGACCTTTACTTCAAAATTTGCCTTTTTTTCGCAATTTCGACTTTTTTTAACGGTTCTCTATATTAGACTTCTTTTTCAATATCTATTTTGTTCCTAAATATAAAACTTTTATCCAGATCTTTCTTTCTTCTCAAAACTAGGCAATTTGTGAAAACGTTTATTTTTTTTATAATTCAGCTTACTGAAAGACTTGTTTTATTGCTCAAAAATTCATCTTTTGTCGATTTAAAAAAAAAAAGTAAAAATTTGAAGTATGTAATTGGAGATGTTAAGTAAAATAGTTTTTGAACATTTCGACCTTCTTTCTAAGATTTCTTTTTTCGAAATTTAGGCCTATTCTCAAATTTTTCCAATTTGTTCTACGAGAACTTGCTACATTCTTTTTAAAATTCGTCCTTGACTTTTACTAAACATTTAAACTTTTATTTATTTTCTACAAATTTGGACTTGTTACGCAAAATTCGGTTTTTTTTCGAAAATTCGACTTTTAACATTCGACATTTTGTTGTTTCTGCAAAGTGCCATTCTTACGATAAAATTTATCTACATATTTTCAAAATGTTTGACTTAATCTCAAAATTTGACTTTCTCAACACTTCAACATTTTGCTCGAAATGTCTATACTTTTTGAAATTCGCCCTTTTTCCTAAATTTGGCCATTTTGCCCAAATATTGACTTTTACTAAATATTTAAACTTATTTATTTTCTACAAATTTGGACTTGTTTCGCAAAATTCAGTTTTTTCCGAAATTTTGAATTTTATAATTCCACGTTTTATTGTTTCTAGAAACTGCGATTTTTTCGACGAAATTAGTCAATTTTCAAAATGTTTGACTTAATCTCAAAAGTTGATTTTTTTTTCTTAAAATTGGACCTTTCATTAAAGTTCAACATTTACTGGAAGTTGTATCAACATTGTCTTTTTTTTAGAAATTATCTTACCAATTCTATCAAAATTCGAATTTATTTGAAGTTTTTTTATAATTCGTCTTGTTCTCGACATTTCAAATTTATTTTTAAAATTTAACTTTCTCTGGAAAAATGCAAATTTATTATTTTCTTCTCCTCTGAAAAACTTCGGCTTTTTAAAAGTTCGAAGATTTTCTCTAAACTTTCACACAATTTCCCTTTTCGAAATTTTACAATTTTCTACAGAATTTAAATTTTAAAATTTCACGTATTAAATTTGTTCTGGGTTTCAATCTATTGTCGAAAATCGACGTTTATTTTTAATTTTATCTTTTTGAGCAATTTTGACAAATTCATTTTTTTCGAAATTTTTTGTTTTCAACATTCGGTTTTTTCTGGAAATTTCAACTTTTATTTCAAACTAAATTCATCTAATTGCAAATCTCAAATTTGATTTTTTTCTTAAAATTTGACTTTTTCTGGGAAATTTGACCTTCTTTTAAAATTCAATACTTTTCTCGAAATTGGAACTTTTATCGACATTTTCTTTTTCTTTCGAGATTATTTTACCAATTTTCTCAAAATTCGACTTATCTAAAAAATTTGGAGTTTTGTTTTTAATTCGTCTTATTCTCAAAATTTAACTATCTCTGGAAAATTGCAATTTATTTTTTTCTTCTTCGCTGAAAAACTTGGACTTTTAAAAAGGTTCGACAATTTTTTTAAACTTTTAATTTTTTACAATTTTCTCAAAATTGAAATTTGTCTAAACAGTTCAGGTTTTTAAATTTGTTCTGCGAATTTCAATCTATTGTCAGAATTAGAAGTTTTTTTTTAAGTTTAATCCACTCGCAAAGGGTAACCCCATTACGCTTTTCAAAGTACTGCGAGTAGGATGCGGAAACAAGGATAAATAAATGTTACTTGTTTTGAGAACTTTTGACAAATTCATTTTTTTCGAAAACTCTTTTCTTCAAAATTAAGCTTTTTCTGGAAAATTCAACTTTTATTTCGAACGAAATTTATCTATTTTTAAATCTCAAAATTTGATTTTTTTCTTAAAATTTTGACCTTCTCTGCAAAATGTTGCCCTTTTTTAAAAATTCAGTACTTTTTTTTAACTGGAAATGTTATCGACATTCTCTTTTTTTTCGAAATTATTTTACTAATTTTCTCAAAATCGAATTTATAAGAAAATTTGGATTTTTTAAAGTCGTCCTTGTCCAAATTTCAAATATTTTCTCATAATTTAAGTTTCAGTGGAAAATTGCAAATTTTGTGTCGAAATTTCGAGCTTTTCTTAAAATTTACATTTTCCTTGAAATTTTTCATAAAATTTGATTATTTTTTTCTTCCCTGAAAAACTTCGACCTTTTTTTTAAGCTTTCAGTTCATTTTTACAATTATTCTTTTTGATATTTTACAATATTGAAAAACATTCAAATTTGTCTAAAAATTGCAGGTCTTTAATTTGTTCTGGGTTTTAATCTATTGTCGAAATTCGACCTTTTTTTGGGAACTTTTGATAAATTAATTTTTTTTGGAATCTCTTCCGTTTTCTCAATTTTTTTAAAGTCTCCTTTTTTTCTCAATTTTTTCGAAATCTCTTCCTTTTTCTCAAAATTCGGCTTTTTCTGGAAATTTCGAACTTTAGTATTTTGCCGTTTCTGTAAATTTAGGTTTTTTTTTCTCATAAAAGTAATTTGTTTTTCCACAAATTTTAAAGCTGTAGAAAATTTACAAATAAAAAATAAAAATTACGAGAAAAATATTTTTTAGAAGTTTCGTCTTCCCAAATTGGTGTTTTTCTAGAAATTTCAAATTTCATGCTTTTTTTAAAAATGTTAATACAAATCAATCAAAAATTTCGGATAAATACTTCTTGAAATCATAATTTTTTTGTCAAAATTTAAGAAAAACGTAAAAATTCCTAGAAAATTATTTTTGGAAATTTCGACTTCTGTAGGTCACTTTTTTAATGAGTGCTCATTTTCTGCGTGACTTCCACTCTAGCTTTTAATTATTTATTTTTTTAGAGGAATTTCAAGAGCAATTTAATACACGTGCGTTAGACACCCTGTATATACAGATGTTTTATTTAAAATAGGTTTGTTTCGATATAACCGCAAGTGGCACCATCTTGAAAATGTTTTAGATGAGTTCTTCATCGAGAGACAATCTGTATAATTAGTGACCTTACATGGAAAATGTATACCTTAAAAGAATTTTATTTTTATCTGAATAATATTATTCCTACCTGAAACCCAAGTCTTTGAGCTTCCTTCAGCGCTCCGAATGCGGCAATCTCGTTATTTCCAATTATGTAATTATCCACATTTTCGTATTTTCCATCAATAATGAATTCATTATTTGTTCTTTGCACTGGACTTTCAAGTATCATTTTTATTGAGTCGCTCAAGTGGGAATACAATGAGTATTTTTTTAAAATGCTAATTGCATCATTTGGATTGTCGTTATTAGGAACGGTGGGGCCACTAGCAATAAAATCCAGAGGATCTCCAATAACATCGGACAGAATTAGTGAAATAACTCTCGCCGGATGGCATAATTTAGCTAATCCACCTCCCTTTAATTCGGAAATTTGCTTACGGACACAATTTAATTCTATTATATCAGCGCCAGCTTTACTTAATTTGGTGATTAAATCCAACTTTTCCTCTAAATTAATAGGGTCCTTCGGCAAGGGTAAAAGCGCAGATCCTCCGCCAGATATCAAGACGACAACAGTATCGTCCTCTCCGAGTTGTTCAGCTAACGATTTAATTTTTCTTGCACCCTTCAGGGCGTTAATGTCAGGGAGATTATTCTCAGCACCTTCAATGAATTCAATTTTCCCAGATAATTGAGGTTTCTCCTTTAAAGTATTGAAAATTCCCTCGGGTATGTTAACTACTCCCCTCTGCAGGTTATCACCCAAAACTCTCTCCAAAGTTATGGACATTTCGAATACAGCTTTCCCAAAGCCGATAATATAACATGGTTTGCGGAGAAGATACCTTTGACCGGCAACCGTAAGATGTCGCCCGTTGACTTGGATGGCAGCTTCGATTAATGTACGTGGTTGTACGGACGACACTGAGATTTTAAATAGATGTTTTAAATTTTCAATAGAACACATTCTGTTAAACTGAAAAAAATTTTGCCGTTCTAGTTTTAAATGTCTATTAATGTCAGAAAACTTCATACCTTCATCCTTTATTATGAATTTTCACAAGCTACATATCTTATCACGGTTTTACGCTTAGTGGCACCTTGTGAAGTCTTACCGAACTAAGAGAATTTCGCGCAGTAACGTTAGTTGATTTGTCCGTTTACAGGTGGCCAAGAGGCAGAGATACAGAACATTCCGATTTAATTTACCCATGGATTATAGAATAAGGATAGTGCACGGTAGTGTTGGAATAATCCAACGATTTTCAGAATCGAATACATTGAATTCGAAGACTTTTGAGAATCGAATAAGTATTCGAATACAAAGAATCGAATTATGGAATAATAAAATACCTACTAGAAAAATTGTCTCGGCGGCCTATTCGATGTATGTGGTGGCGAGATATGACTTTCGATTTCAGTACTTCTGTACCTATGCCCATAATTGGTAATTCCCTAATTGAATATATACAAATTTCCTAATATAAATAAATCTTGAAGCTTTAGAATTCACATACGTATCTTTAACTTTCATTGGATTCGCATATTCGTCACCCTAATATTACAAGGTCTTATGTGACAATTATGTCATTTTGAGAAAAATTTGTTTAAAAAAATGACCCCAGGTCCAAGTCAGTCAGTTTGGTATTTTTTAAAATTTTCTTTCAAAGGGTGTTTTATTCGGGGCAATCAAGGTGCTTTTAATACAAACATCCCAAAAAATGCAAAACTCTGAAAAAAAACATGTATTTAAAAAAACATAGAACTCTGATATTCTTAAACCTTTTTTTTTTTCAATAGAGGTAACATAGAACTTTGGAACTGAATAATATTTCCTAAAAACAAAATAAACAAAGCTTAATTTTTTTTTTGATTCAAAATTGAATCATAATATTGCCTATCTATTTCAGGAATCCACTTATACATGGATTTTATTGCATCCACCTTAACTTGTGGCAGTGCAACAATTTTATCACACTTTTTTTAATTGCAAAGGAATGGTCGGTTCTGTTTCGGCCGTAACGTGAGCCTTTCGCAAATTTCGTTGATACAAGTTTACGGTCTTAAATACCTCAGATTCTCCTGTCGGTTCAAAAGATTCCTTATACTTGAGCTCATAAAAGTTTTTTGAAAATTGTAAAGATACAATTTTTGAGAATGGGACAGTGTTGTAGTTCAACTGACTTGAGTAGGACTGAAATTATATGAAGTCTTGTTTTTTCATTTGAATTATTGTGTAGGGTTTTTGTCGGTTTACTTTCAGTAGGAAGCGAAGAAGTGATACCGGGGAATAATATTCTACTTTGTTTCGTGACCTTTCTATAGAGCTGTGGATGGCATCTAGTTCTTGAATACAAGAATGTCCTAGAACAGAAAATTTCATTGTAATATTTTGTAGATTTTTGTGGATTTGAATAAGGTGAGAGAGAGCATAGCTCATAAGACTGTTTCTGTTTTGAGGAACGCAGCTATCGCTCCACAAAATTATTTCTTTAAATTCTGGATGGTCTTCCAGTATTTTATCCAATATTTTATAGACTGCGCTTGCCATGTCATTTCCTGTTCTCCCATGTAAAGCCTTGGTCCATATCGCACAATAAACTTTTTTTCCGACAGATAGGTGACCAGTCTTATTGTAAACATACAATTTGCTCTTATAAAAAATTTTTTTATATCTGCCTTTGGGCAAGTTAACACGTTTTCGAAATATAATATGGGCTTTTCACGTTCCTTATCTTTTTGTTTCTGTTCCCTCATGTATTCTTTTTCTTTCAAATCATCTATATGCTTTCTTTCTGAATTTTCATCCAGCGTATTCTCTTCTTTCTTCACTTTCATTTCTTCGCAAGTATCGCATCTATCTTTTCGTGGTTTATGAAAGGCTATGTTAAAAGAATTGCAAAATATTTTTCTATATACGCAAAATGAAGCCGGAGTTTTTTGATGATCATTTGCATATTCTAAATACAATTCATACAACTTTTTAATGCTCATTTCGCTTTCGAAATATTCTTTGTTGTTTTTTTGCGGCAATAATGTGATTCCACTCGCGGAGTCAAGTTAATATGCAGCTTGACGAAATCACTATCTTCAGGTGATGTTACCCGTTTTTGATGTTTCCCTTGCTTACTTTCACGTAATGTATTGGTCAAGGTTTTATTTGCATGAACTGTATAAATTGGTTTCTGGCTAATACATAACGTCCCAGTGTAAAAAGCTTTGCATACTTGAATTTTATGTCCATTCAACTTAAAGTAAAACCTAAAGGTTCTGCTCTTTATAGAATTTTCATTATTATTGCCTTTTCTTCTTCTCCAAGGAACGTCAACTTTGGTGGTGTTTAAAATATAATTTTTCTTTTCAGTAGCAGAAAGCAAAAAATAATTCTTAAAAATGTCCTTTCTTTGATCGTCTCTTATTTTGCGAGAGCACTTAAATAAGCATTTCTGGATACAATCTTTTGTATTTTTAATTTCTTTTGCCGGAATGCTTTTTTTCGGGAAGAAATATAGTCAAGGCCCCGATCAAATCTTGCTTTTCTTGCATTACATGCCCATTCTGAAGTATTACTCTTCCGTTTTCGTGTCAATAGTTTTTTTGTTTCATCGATTATATCTTCTCTAGAGCCAGTAATTGGATTTTGAGGATTTTCTGCGATATGGTCACCCTCAGAATCCTGGGGACGAGGTTCTTCTTCAGATGCTTCTTTGATCTCTGCGATATGGTCACCCCCAGAATCCTGGGGACGGGGTTCTTCTTCAGATGCTTCTTCGATCTGAATTTTATTGTTTACTGAAACTTGTTTTCTCGTTGGAGTCCCTAGTACTGGGATCATAGAACAACCAAGCCGACTCCTAAAAAAAATTTAAATGAAAAATATCCCCAACATCAAAATTAGGCTATAACCGAGGCCATTACCTGCTGGAATCAGTTTGTGAATTTGAAGAAGCATCTTTACTTGCATTAGATTGCATTTCCAGATTTTTGGATTTTAAATCATGTCTATTATTTAAGGCTCGATTTATGGTTAATTTCTTAATCTCAGAGCAGCCAGGTTTATTTCTAAAAAATACAAAAACAACCGTTGTTGTGTTTTTTAGAAATAGAATTTTAGAATCTGATTTAAGAAGGTATAATATTGTATATTTTTCGTACCAAAAATATACAATATTATACCTTCTTAAATCAGATTCTAAAATAGAATGATCACTTTTACTGCTACTGCTACTTGAAGATTGGGAAGCCTTAGGAATGTCGTAATAGCGGCCGCGAATTTTTATTCTAAAAAAAAATATTGCTTCAAGCCCCCTAACCTAATTTACAAAATAATCTTTTACCTGACTACTTTTTTTGATGTTTTTTGATGTGGTAGGAATACCCCATCATTATTAAAGTCATAGCCGTGGCCATCACTTGAATCACTATCACTCATTTTGATATTTTAAAACAAAACACTGCCAGAAACCGTTAGTTACATCTTCCCACAATTTAGAACTAAACAATGTAACACAACCTAGAATTTGTAGAAAATGGAATAACAAAGTTGTATGTTGCAACATAGGACTAAGTAATTGTATTTTTATTAAAAATAAATAAATTACGAAGTCCTATGTTTAACATACACCCCTGGTATACACATGACTTATTATTTTTAACATACACCTTTGATTTCCACAGGATTAACAGAGTTCTATGAGAGCTAAAGTGTTCGTTCGATAATTGTAACATAATTTATGTCACATAGGACAATGTTACACCGAGAACTTGAAATATTCAAAAATGTTACATAAGACCTTGTAATATTGCGGTGACGTATTGGCACTGTATTTCCTGATAGTGTTAAATTTCATTATTAAAATTGAGAGCCAGATTTTAAAAAGTACTTAAGCATTTCGTTATTTAATAATTTTATGAGAAGGATGAAGCAATAAATTAGAAATAGCTACATATTCGAATGCAGGAGTGTGCGAGCATAATGCGTAACCAACCATCCCGGATAAAAATGATATCGAATACAATACGCATTCAATAATGCATGTCTAAGATCTCGAATACAAGAATCGGGTACAGTATTGAACATCCGAGAAGTTAAGAATCGGAGATGTAGCCTAGTTAGGAGACCGATTTATTCACTACTCAGCATTTCAATGTTTTGTTGTATCGGAGTACCACAATCTCGAATACATATTTTGTATTCGAATTCATATTTTGTATTCGAATACAAGCAAGTACCCGAGAACTTATGAATCATGCAATGATGAGATGTGCTTGCGCGAGGCGAGAACCGATTCTATTCATATTCTCACTTCAACTTACGGAGTCTGGGAGTATTCGAATACTTCAGTTGAGAATCGGATGTATTCGAGATCTTGGTAGAATCGAATACATCTCACAACTTGTATTCGAATAGCCCAACACTAGTGCACGGCCTATATTGGTCATGTATAAAAATTTGACCGAAATGCGTCTAGAAAGTGGAGTTGCTCCGATTATTTCATTTTTCTCTCCTCAACAGCTGTCGATTAGCCATATTCATTAACTTGGTTCCTCATTGGTAGAAGAAATCATCGAATCACTATTTTTTTCGTTCCGCTTTTCGGTTTTCGTTCCAGAAAAGAATCATATCGGTTCCGTTCCGGTTTTCGTTCCGTCAAAAATAGCGGTTTTTTCCGGTTTTCGGTGTAGCTCCGGGTGACTCATCTTTTAATTTTTTAAAAGTTTTTATTTCATTAAAAATTGATTTTCTAACATAATTTATGAAATTTTCTCTCTTTTTTAAATTTACACCATGTAACTACTCTCGTAATGCTTAAAATTTGAAGCAAGTATTTCTCGATTTTTCGAGTTTAAAAATTTCACGCTGCAACTCTGAATTCTGGGTTCATTTTGAGTTCAAACTTCAAAAAAACCCCGAACCTTATAAACAAAATTAGCTTAGGCTTTTGCCTAAGTGAAAAAAGATAAGGGATCCTTTAGTTATATATTTTTTTACTTTTTTGAAAGTTTCAACTTTTCTGAAGAATTCAATTTTTATTGAAAATTTGGACTTATTTCAAAAATTTCCACAATAAAAACCCACTTTTTCACAAAATTGATCTTTTCTCGTTCTACTTCCAAAATATCGAAATTTTAACTTGATTTTAAAAATTTCGACTTTTTTAAAAATTTTGGTTTTTTGAATGTTCCAAATTTCTCAAAATTCTCATTATTTGGTTGGTTTTGATTTTTTTGAACATTTTACTCTTTTTTATAATTTTTGTTCTTGTTAAACTTTTATTTTTTGAAAATTTTAAGTTTTTTTGAATATTTCGAATTAATCTCGAAGTTTGAATGTTTGACCTTATTTTTGTAAATATTGACCATTTCTGAAACTTCAGCCTCGAAATTTCATTTATTTTTGCAAATCTAACTAGTTTTAAATTTGATTGATTTTTTCAAAACATTTCAATTCTTTTTAAAAATTTGAATTTTTTTCAAAGTTTTACTTTTGGCAAATATCGACTCTCTCGAGTGTTTGTTTTTTTTGATTCAACTTTTTTCAATTTTCACTTTTTCCCGAAATTCAGACTTTCTAAAAATGTTTATTTTTGAAAAAGTCTGCCTTCGATTTTTGTTGAAAATTCTTAAACATTTTTCCACTTCAGCATTTCGTCTTTATATTTTGAAAATTTTGAAATTCAGCAGTTCTTTTTTCTAGTTGCCACTATTTTGAAATGTTTATCTATTGTATAAATCGCAAGACTTTTTTTTTTCAATTTGACCTTTCTTTAGGATTTTAATTTATTTTCCAAATTCTGAATTTTTTGAATTATATATAATTGCGATCTTTTCTCAAAATAGTTTTTTTTTTCAAAATTTTGATTTTTTCTGTATGCTTAATGATGTTGAAAAACTGACTCTTAGAAACTTCTACTCTGTTTTTTAAATGTTCACCTTGGTCCAACTTTTGACAATTTCTTAAAGTTTTGATCTTTTTTGAAAACTAAGATTTTTAAAATTTTGAATTTTCTCGAGGTTTCGGCTTTTATGTAAACTGAACTTCTATTTGAAAAATTAGATTTTCCTTTAATTCTTGATTTTTTGAAAAATTAAATTTTTCTCAAAATTTCGACATTTCCAATATTATCGAACCTTTTTCACAATTTAGAGTTTCTTTAAAAAGTTCGACATTTTATCATCCAGATTTCTACTTTTTTTCGAAGCTGCAACTTTTTCAAAATTTAAATTTTTTGGAAATTTCCTATCTCTTTCAAAATTTTGGCTTCTTGTAAAAAATTTGACCCAAGGTTTTTCTTCTCAAAATTTTGATTTTTTACAAAATTTTGGTTTTTATAATATGACAAGCCATTCAGATGTCAATATCGAAGCAGTGCATGAGATTGTTACTGAAAACCCAGGAATATCAATTCGGCGTTTGCTATTTAATTCAAACCTTGCTTTAATTTTGGGACACTCTTTAGTTCCAAGTTTTCACTTTTACTTTCAAGTTGTATATTTTTTACCAATACACAATTCATATTCAGAATTTCAGTTCTTTTTTATAAAATTCGGTATTATTTAAAATTTACTCCAATTTTCGAGTTTAAACCTAAATTTTTGTGATTTTTTTAATATAAATTCCATCTTTTTGTGGAAACTTTACACTTTAAATTTTATTTTTTTCTCTGTTACAGTTCCAAACACAAAATTTCCACTCCTAACAGAAATTTTGGATTATCAAAAATTTTGATATTTTTTTTTAAATCAAAATTTAGTTCAATTCCTTTATTTTTTGGGGGGAAATTTTAGACGCTTTTACTCGAAATCTTAAATTTTTCGATTTTTTTTTTTAATTTTACTAACCTCGAAATGTAGTTTTTTTTAAATATAGAGAAAGGTGTTTTTTTAAATGTCCACTTCAATAACAAAATTCTGATATTTTTCTCATAGCTTTAATTTTTTGTCTCAAGTTCGAGTTGACATTTTCCTAGGAGCAAATTTAGGACGCCAAAGGCTATTGCAATCGAAAAAAAAAAAAAATTTATGCATCAAAATTTGTTTAATCTTGAAATCGAAAATTAACCAGCGGCAATTTTCTCTTTCTTCCTCTTTACCTAAAAAAGGGACGCCCCGCCACTGATAGTTGTAGTTGATAGTTGTAGGGAAGCGAATGATACATTTATATTTTGAAAATATCGATCTACTCTTTATAGACATCGATGTTTTAACCTATTGTATCTAGCTTCAAGAAATTAACATTTTCGAAAATTTCAAGTTTAAAAAAAAACAACATTTATTAAAATTTTTAATATTAAAAAAATCAAACTTTAACAATAACATTGTTGAAAAAAAAATCCGGTTTAAAGTCGAAATTTTTGATTTTGAATGAGATAAAGATTAAAATTTTAAAGTTTTTGAAAAAACAGAAATTGCATGGAAAATCTCAATGTTGATTTGAAAAAAAAATCAAATTCTTTGGCTTTCAAATTTTGAAATTAAAGACGAAACTTCGCAAAAAAGGTTATACTTTGGAGAAAATCTGAAAATTTTTATAAAATAAGTTACGTTTTTTTTTTATTCCAAATTTTAGACTAACTAATATCAGCACTGCGAAAAAGTACGTCGATCCCTCTTTCGAAGCGAACGCTGTGTATGGTGAGGATACTGCAAGCACGATTTAATACGTTATGTTGCCATTTTACGTTGGAATGTAGCTACTATGATTTATTTAACTTTTTTATAATTATGTACATATGCAGGATGTTTTATATAATATTATTTCTCCTTTTTATATTATTCAATTTTTATTAAATAAAAAGTTTGAAAATACCAAATGACATAGAATTTGTTCTTCAATATGATGAAAAATTTCCATACTTTTCGAAACAATTTTAAAAAATTTACAGACATAATCTTTAAACTAGAAGATTAAGAACATATTTAATTAGGTATATGTCAGTTTATAAATTGACATCTTTAGAGTTTTTATTCGTGTTTATTGCAACATTATATTCTGAAGGATTTTTTTTTGAAAATTTTGTCAATACCTCAGTCTTTTCGAGGAATTTTAATGTAATGTAAACAATATTTAGAAATAATTACAATAGCAATAGTCCTTTGGCCTGCGGGGATTCTGATGGTCATAAACAATTAGAGTATAAAAACAAATCTGTTGTGAATCATTAGAGGTTATCATTTTTAGAGAGAAATTTTGTCTTGCAAAACAACATACTTTATACGTTCATGAGACAGATTTTTAGTTTTCAGCTACGTTGCCAATTAAAAAAACATCATCACCAAAAATGATTTTTGCCGATAAAAATATAACCAAAAAACTATATATACGTACATATATATATATATATATATATATATATATATATATATATATATATATATATATATATATATATATATATATATATATATGTGTATGTATATAACACCCTAAAATAAAACCTTGTCTACTAAAATAAAGAAAAATACGTTCTCTAAAAATAATTTTTGTCAACTAAAAGTGAAGTGACACGGGTCCCAAAATTTCTTTGTCGACTAAAAATAAAACAACAAATAAATATAGTTTGTGACAACTAAAAAAATTATAGAAAATTAGAACAATGCAGCTCAAATCCTGACAATTTTACAGCCCTAGTCTCGGCCGACGTACTCTACTGCAACGCTTTTCTTACTTTACATCAATGTTGAACTTCAAGGCGACCGTTCTGTCCGCGACCGCTGCATGGCATAATGGCGGTCAAATAACGGCCGTTCTTTTACGTTGCCGTTTTGTAGGAAACCCTAGCTTAAAGGATCCAGCAGACCAACACGGAAAAGTCGCAGCACTTGCGAAATTTCGGTTCGCTTACGATTCGCTTCATGTTCTTTCCACTGCGGCAAATAAATGACTTCAGACTGGCACATTTTTTTTTTCGTTTAAACTGCGAATTGTTTGCGAATTTATTTGCACCGAATTTAATTCGAAGCTGACTGCGTTTTTTGTCGAATTCGCAGTGTCTATAAATAAGAAAGTATTTAAAATAGAAAAGTTATTGAATAATTTCCTAAACTTTTGTCATGGCCCAGTATATGTTTATGCTTCCCTTTCGTAACCTACTAAAAGATTTTTAAATTGTCTGAAAACTTCGTTTTTATTTTCACGATTCCGACCACTTTTTGAGGTTACAGATCAAAATTTCATCTTTTCCTTCTACAATTTTTAATTTTCTTTTCACAAAATTTACCCTATCTTAACAATTTGCCTCGAAATCCTAAGTTATAATTTTAAACTTAGACCTATTTCTCTTTAAACTTAAAACTGAATTTTTCACCATGCTGAGTTACTTTTAAAATTTCGATACATTTCTGAATATTTTTCGAAAGATTTATTTGTTTAAAAATTTGATGTTAAATAGACTTTATTTTTTCAAAATTTCTGTTGAAGTTTTGAAAATTAGGTCAAACTTTTGAGAGGAATCATGAAATGATAAAACTTTTCTAAGAAATTTGAATTTAAAGTTCTAATCTTTGATGTTTAACTTCTTCTCTTCCTTTTTATTTCGACTTTTTTCTTAAGATGTTCACTTTAGAAATCGTATGGTTTTTCTTTTTATGTTTTCCAACACAAGTGATAATTTTTTTCCGAAACTTCTGGTCAGTAAATTCATCTTTTTCCGAAAGCAAATTATAGGTAGAATTTTTCTCAACCTTGAAACAGACATTAATTTTTTACTATTTTTTAGTGAAAATTGAAACTTTTTTAAACTTACGATATCGATTTTACATAGAAATGTGGACTTTTTTTATTAAATTTAGAAGGTAGAAATTATAATTGGGTTTTTCTAGATTTTATACTATTTCTCTTAAAATCTCCATTTTAACGAAATAATTCGATCTCTGGTTAAAAGTAGAAACTTTAAAATATGAGTTTAAACCTCGACTTTTAACTTTTTTGTCGTGAATCCATATTCCAATGTTTCAATTCTTTTCAGTACTACAAATTTAGATTTTTAGTTCTCAGTTTCTGTGAGTTTAAGCCAGCAAATTTTATCAAGATATCGACATTCGAAATTTGAAAAAATTTAAAATAATCTACTTTTTAAAGGAAGTCAAAATTTTGAAACAAAAAGTGGAAATAATCAGTATAAACAAACTTTTTTTAAAAAATCGAAATTTTGATAAAATATCATAATTTTCAAAAAGAGAAATTTTAAAGAAAGCAGAAAATTTGAAAATAAAATTAGATATTTTGAAATTCCGAAATTTTTAGAGTCCAAATGTTCAGAAAACGTTGAAATTTAAGAAATGCTTAAATTCTGAGAGCCAAACTTTACCAACAGCGCCGAATTTTCCAAAAAAAAGTTAATAATGTACAAAAAAGTCGAAATGGAAAAAATAGAGTTTTTTGAAGTCAACAATTGCAAGAAATAAATTTCGGCAAAATTAAAATGTACAAAAAAAGTCTAAATTCTCTGTCTAAATATTCATAAAACTCAAAAGTTTGAAATGGCCAAAGTTTAATTTACAAAAAAAATTGAAGAAAATTAGAAAATTTGAAGTCAAAATCTTAAGAAAAATTTGATAAAAATGGGAACTTGACGAACGTGGAAATTTTGGATTTTGAATGTTGAACTTTATATCAAATGTCAAAATTCTGATAAAAAGGCAAAAATTTCAAATCGAAACTTTTACAACCAAAATTATATAGAAATAATGTAAATTTTGAAATGTCGAAATATCAAAAAGTGAAAGTTTTCAGGAAATAGAAATTTTCCAAAAAAAGTCGTAATTTTCGTCAACATGCCTTCTTCAGAAAAGAGTAAAAATAGTGTCAGAAAGTTAATATTTCAAGAAAAATTAGAATTTTTTAAAAAAAAGTCCGCTTGTTACTAAAGTAGAAATTTTCATTAGAAAAATTTTAAAAAGTTTTCAGAAGGTACAATAAAAGTCGAAACTTCAGAACAAAGTACGAAATTTATAGAATAAGTATAATTTTTCAAAAATAAAGTGAAATCTTCGAAAAAAACTAAAATTTTGAACAAGGTAGACATTTTTAAAATGAGTCAAAAAATGCTAAAAAGTCAAAATTTTGAGGTAATTATAGAAAGTCCCAAAATAAGTGAAGCTGTCTTTTAAAAAAACCATTTTGAAAAAAAAAATGGAAATTTTAAAAAAGTGCAAATGATGACATATTAATTGAGCAAATTCACGAATTTCCTTGTTTATATGATCACGAAAACAAGGACTTTCTTAATTAGTTAGTTATCTTCAGTGGCGGCTGGCGTATAAGCACTGTGGAACTGCAGCACCCCCTATTTCGCTTAAGAGTTTTTTTCTCAAAATTTTCTGAACACTTTTCATTACACAATTTTTTTTAGAAATTTTAATTTTTTTCTGATTTCTTTTTATAGACATTTTAGGTTTCTTTTACAAAATCTCGACATTTAAAAACCTATTTTATTTTTAATTTTGATCAAAATCACAAAATTTTAAGGAAAAAATCAATATTTTGAGTAGGAATTAAATTGGTAAAAAAAAACTCAAATCTCTTTGAAAATGTCAATATTTTGAGGAAATAATTATAATTTCAAGAAAAAATCTAAATCCAACTCATCTCGCATTTTACTATTTCTCTAAAAAATAAGTTGGTATCTTTGAATTTTTACCTCAAATCTCATTTTGAATAAAAATTTTGGATTTATTTTAGATATTTCGATTTTTTTAGGAAATTTTAATTTTTTTTGCAAATTTTTCATTTTTCCTAAATATTTTATATAAAGAAATTTTCCCGCAATTTTCATTTTTTCTGAAAATGTTTTTCCTAAAATTTCGTCTAGAAATTCCAACTTCTCTAGATTTTTCTTTATGTTCCTCTAATTTGCTTTAAAAATGTCAATTTTTTTCACGACTCTGACAATTTAAAGTTCATTTTATTTTGTGGTTTTGACAAAAACTGTGTGGAAAAAACCCTGAAAGCTCTCTGAAAATTTCAATATTTTGGGAAAAACAACAGTCTCGACTTTTTTATAAAGATATTTCAAATTCTTTTTTCAAATTTCGCTTTTATCTCTAAAAAATTTTGCTTTTTTTTAGTATGAAATTTGTGTTTTTCTCTAAACATTTTATGCAAAAATCTTTTTTTTGAAATTCCGATTTTTCCCGGAGATTTTGTCTTTAAAATATTTTTTTTTGTAGAAATTTTGATTCCTCTCCAATTTGTTTTGGAAATTAAAAAGTTTTTTAAGGAAATTTTAATATTTTAAAGTTCATTTAATTTTGTAATTTCGATAAGTAACTGAAAATTATTAAGTATAAATTTAGGGAAAATAAAGTTCAAATCTGCATAAAAATAAAAAAACTTTGGGAAAAATATTGAAATTTCAAGAAAAAATATACCTTGTAAATTTCAACCCTTTTTAAAATTTGATATTTCTTTAAAAAATTACTACTGCTGTAGGACCAAAGAAAATTGTGAATCGTAATTTTCAATTTTTCTAGAAATGTTAAATTTATTCTTGAAATCTCAAGTTCGAAATTAAATTTCAAATTTCGATAAAAAAAAGGTCGAAATTCAGAGATTAAACTCAAAATTTCAAGGGAAAGCAGATCATATTTCTAAAAAAAGTTAAAATTTCTTATGTATAAACAACATCTTTCAATATAAAATAGCATTTTCGGAATTAAAGATAAAAATTTTTTTTAAGTAAATTAATTGTCAAAAATATTCTTATAATTTTGACTTTTAAAGTGGGAATTATTGAAATTTTTGAGAAAAAGAGTCAACATTGCTTGAAGAGTCTTAAATTTTCGAAATAAAAATTAATCAAAATTTTGCAAAAAATTCATTAACAATTTACTGTCAATTTAATATTTTTCTAGTAATTTTGAAGTTCCAGATAAATTTCAAAAATCAAATATTCCAGCTTGAAGCCATTTTTTTGTGATTAAAATTCAAACTTTGACAATTTATTTGTACATAAAATGGAAGTTTTGCTTGAAAATGTGTTTCAAAACTTTGCACAATTTTAAAAATAGAAAATTTTGTTATTATTCTTTTTTAAATTTGAGTGTTATTTCGACATTTTTCCCAAAAAATGTAAATTTAAAAAGAAAAACAGTACCACTTAAAAAAAATACAACTAAAGTTATCAGAAAAGTCGAATTTAAAAAAAAAGTCAAATCTTGAAAATTTTGAAATTTCCATAGAAAGTCCAATTTTCAAAAGAAAATAAGGATTTCGAAAAAAAATTTTAATTTTTGAAATGGTCAACATTTTCAATAATCCTGGGAATGTGAATAATAAATAATAAATAGAAGCTGAATTTTTTGAATATTGGAGAAAACTCAAAATTATCAAAAAATTCGTAATTATCAAAAAAGTTGAAATTTTGAAAAGGTAAAATTTGCAAAAAAGTCGAAATTTTCAGTAGTTCTGGTTTAAAAAAGAATCTTTTCTTTTTTTAAATAAAAGTAGTCGAAGTTTTGAAATGGAGTCGAAATTTTCAACAAAAGGTCTGGAGAAATGTTTGACTTAAAAAAAAATCACAATTTTCAAATAAAGGATCGATAGTTCGCAAAAAATGTGAAAATTTTGAAATTATTTGAAATTAAAAAAGAGGTTAACATTTTTAAATTGAAAATTCCGGCCTTTTTCAAATGTTCAAATTTTTCAAAATTTTAGTCATTTTCCAAACAGTTTAAATTTTGGAAAATTGGAAGATTTGAAAAGGGCCGGAATTTTCAACAAAGTGAGAATTAAAATATAAAGTCAAAATTTTCAAAAAAGTGCAGATTTAAGAAAAGGTTAAAATTTTCAATAAAGAAAGTCAAAATTTGTTGACAAGGCAAAAATGTTCAAAAAAGTCAACATTTTGCAAAAGAAGAAATTTTTAAAAAGAAAGGACGAAATTTTATAGTCGAAATTAAAAAATATCAAAATTTGCAAAAGATTTGAGAATTTTTATCGAATTTACGAAATAATTCGAAATTTTAAGAAAGTTTAAATTTTGAATAGTTGGGAAATTTGCACTCAACTTTTCAATAAAAACCAAAATGTCGAAACCTGAATATTAAAAACAAGTGAAAATTATTCGATAGATCGAGGTTTTCAAAAGTCACAATATTGAGAAATTAAAATTTTGGAAGAAGTTTAAATTTTTGGTAGTTACAATTTTGAATCAAAGTGGAACATTCTTTTAGGTCAAAAAAAATAAAATTTTTAAAAAATGTCAAACATTTCATAAAATTTCAAAATATTTAAAAAAATCGAAATTTTGAAAGAATTTCGAAAGCTAAGAAGTAGCGAAATTTTCAGCAAAAAAAAATTAAAAAATAATCGAAACTTTGCAAAAGAGTAGAAATTTTGAAAAATAGTTGACATTTAAATAAAAATCAGTCGAAATTATTAAGAACCGAAAGTTTCATTAAAAAAATCTTAATTTTCCAAAAAAACTATAAACAAAGACGAAATTTAGAAAACAGTCGAAAATTTAAAAAGTCAAATGTCCAGTTTTGAAAAAATTTACATTTACAGAAAAAGTAAGAATTTTCAAATGGTAAAAATTAAAAAAAATGTAATAATTAACTTTCAAAAAAAATTGCAAAAAAAAACAGAACACCGAAAAGTCTAAATATTTACAAAGGTATGAAAATTTTTAAAAGATTAAACACAGTTTTTCAGAAAAGTCAATACTTAAAAATAAAATAAGGTCGAGATTAAAAGAAAAAAATCTAAATTTTGGGATACAATCGAAATTTGGAAAAAATCCAACGTCTCAAAAAACGCGACATTATCAAAAATTTTAATTGTCAAGTTCTCAAAGAAATCTAAAATTTTCGAAAAGTAACGTCCTGAAAATGTCGAAATTTTCAGTCGAAATCTTAAAAATTTTAAAACACTAAACATTGTGGTAGTACCCCCATTAATTTTGGCCACGAGCCGCCACTGGTTATATTATAAGCGATAATTCATTGAATTCAAAATTAACTGGAGGGCTTTAATCCTAAAATAATATTCAAATTTTCATAATGCGCCTCCAAACAATTTATTGTACCTCCCATTAAGTCTTTGAAAGTTCTTTCATCTCTGACAATAAAGTAATAATTAAAACACATTTATCCACTATGATCTTGTTTAGCAGCTCCATTCTTTTAATCATTCTTAAAACCATGCTATTTAGGTAATTTAACAGGAAAAATTCCCTAATTGCGATTAGTTGCTAAATAGTTAATT
The DNA here is from genome assembly GCA_028583605.1 of Dastarcus helophoroides. Lineage (NCBI taxonomy): Eukaryota > Metazoa > Arthropoda > Insecta > Coleoptera > Bothrideridae > Dastarcus > Dastarcus helophoroides. The sequence goes on from CM053326.1 coordinate 9,973,071, forward strand.
TTACCATCCACAAATTCTTCTCTAATCAAATGATTCACGTTTAGATTTACAGGACTACCATATGAAAAACAGGTTTAATATTTTATGAAAGATTTATTGAAACTGGACATTTGATCAAAGTTTTCCTAAAATGGACTCTATATTCAATAAAAAAACTTTAAAATATCCTACCCGTAATAGTAACATTTATGACTAAATTAAAGGTGTTTTTTTCGTTGTATCTACTCAAAGAAAGAAAACGGTGGATATTCTAGAAAATTAATTTTTAAAACTTTCATTATCGGTGCACATCGATTGGGGACCATGATCAGTTTAAACTTAATCTACTATCTCTCTGAAGATGATAGCTTGGCTGTCGAAATGCGTTAGAGGTACCTTTGTTGTGTTTTTTAATTTTTCTAGGTTTCAGGGGAAAAGCTTTGTATTTCAATTTTTAAAGATAACCAAGAACCCGTCCGTTCCACCAAATAAAAAATACATACTATTACGTGGAAGTGTGTTCTTCAATTTTTAGCAATTTTAGCAATTATAATTTTATATTTCAAATATTTGGCTCTTTCAAACAGAAGGCCCCGATGTTTACATTTTTTTGCCTATATAGAAATTTGGGCGCTGGTCTTCGTCCATGTTGATTTTTAAAAAAAGACTGCATAACGACGAATTAAAATGGTACCAAACACATTAATGCGCGAAACGTGATAGGATAAAAATATAACATAAAAGGCTAGTATGCAAAAAGAATGTATAAACTAAAAAAGGATAAAACGAAACTTTTAAACGAAAAAATTAACCTACTAAGTTTAAACTGAAAATCTAAAATAAAAAGTTGAAATCGAAATTTATTTTTAAAATGGTGAAAAAATTTAATCTTAAACGCAGATTTTTAAGAAAGTATGGGAAATCATTGAGCTTTAACAAGAAATTTGAAAAAAAAGTTGGAAACTTCTAATTTGAATTCAAAATTTGGAAAACAAAAAACACAAACATTTTTATTAAAAAAGCTTATAAAGAAAAATAAATAGCTTTTGAGGAATAATTCTAATTTAAAATTCATCAAGAGTTTGCAAACATGTTATTTTGAAAGAAAATTCGATTTTTTTTTAAACTAGAACTTACGAGAAAGAATTTTTCCAAAAAGTTTCTGAAAAAACAAACTGGAAATTTCTATAACAGTTTTTTCAAGTCAAACTGTTTTTAAATTAGTTAAAAAATTCACAAGTATCCAAGTTTCAAAATTTTGTATAAATTCAGAAATTTGGTAAAAAGTATAATTCGACTTTTTGCCCAAGCTGTATGTACTTTTTCATCCTGGAGGGAAAGCTGCGCTACCTAATTTTCATAAGGGAACATGCCACTGTTGCATATATAAAAACTTAATTTTATTGAGATAATAATTTCGACTTTTCTCAAATTTGCAGTTCACCTTGTTTATTACAATTTATATCTTTTTTCTCAAAATCTGGTCGGTCTTCTGATAAAAAAGTAGTGGTAAGAGTACTATTTGTGGAAATTTAAAATTTTGGGAAAAAGACAAAAATTACGAAAAAATTTTCTTTGAAAATTTAAACTGTTCTTTTGATCCAAATTTCTGGAAATTGCAACTTTTTAACAAAATTTCAATATGTATCACAATATTGGACATTTTCTGACGCCACAATGGGGCAAGGTAAGAAGCCTGTCTTCGTCTGATTCGAGTAGTCAGGAGAAAATAAATATTCACCCAAGAAATTTTAATTTTTTTCTTAAAATTTTTATCCCTTTCTTAAAATTTGTTTTTTTCTAAATTTTGATCAAATCTGACTCTTTCTAGGAAATTTTGAATTTTCACCAAGATTAAATGCATTTTCTCAAAATTTAGATTCTTTTCGCAAAATTTCGATCATTTTTTCGTAGTTTCATCTTTTTCTCGGAGTTTCGACCATTTTTTTTAAATTTCAACTTGTTTTCTTAAAATTTGACCTACTTTTGAAAATTTTGCATTTTTGTCGAATTTGAAGATTTCCCGAAAATTCGTTACTTTCCAAATTCCAATATTTTTCTGAACATTTGGCATTTTCTAAAAATTTTGATCATTCAGAATCTGATTTTTTAGAAATTTTGACTGGTTTTTTAAAGCTTGCCTTTCTCGGGCAATTTTGATTTTTATTTCAATATCCGATATTAAATATTTCTAGAAATTTTATCTTTTTTCTGGTAAATTTGTCCTTTTTCTCAACATCTTGACTTTTTTTTTTAAATAGTCTTTGTTTTAATTATTCTTTTCCTCAAAATTCGTCTTTTTAGAAATTCCAATTTTATTTTTAAAATTTTACCTTTTGGTCCCTTGTTTTAAAAATTGTTTATTTATTTCAACATTCTGCCATTTTTATAAATTTTAATTGTCTTTTTCAACAAATTACGGCTTTTATCTTAAAATATGATATTTAATGGTTCTGAAAATGTTCACTTTTCTGTCTAAATTACATTGGAATATTGATAAAAATGTTGAGAAAAATATTTTTGAGAATTTCGAGAAAAAGATTTCTTGTAAATTCAATGCCTTTACTGATTTTTAAATTTTAAAAACAATGTTTTTGAAAATTGCGATTTATCTTTCTCAAAATTCGAATTTTTCTGAAAATTCGCAAAATTAGATCTTTCAACATTTTGACTTATTTGAATTTTGGACACTTTTCCGATTTTTAGGAAAGGTTAGGTTTTTATTTTTAAATATGGTTTACTAAAAATTCCAAGTGTTTCAAAAATTTTTCTTTCGAAATACGTCTTTCGAAATTACTATCTATTTTATTCTTAAAATTCCAATTTTGCTCTTAAAATTGGACTCTTGAAAATTTGGAATATTTTCTATTTTTGGGGATTTCGAGAAAAAGATTTCTTGTAAATTCAATGCCTTTGCTGAACTTTAAAATTTGAGAACAATGTTTTTGGAAATTGCGATTTTTTTTTCCCAAAATTCGATTTTTTTTCGAAAATTGCGTCTTTTCACAAATTCAGATCTTTCAACATTTTGACTCATTTGAATTTTGGACATTTTTCCAGATTTAAAGAAAGTTTAGGTTTTTATTTTAAAATATGGTTTACTGAAAGTTTCAACATTTCCAAAACTTTTTTTCTCGAAATGCGTCTTTCGATATTACTATTTTATTCTTAAAATTCCAATTTTGCTCTTAAAACTGGACTTTCTCTTGAAAATTTGGAATATTTTCTAGAGAGTTCGATCTTTTTCTCGAAATTGCAACGTATTTTTCAATAATCGTGAATTTTTTTAAAGCCCATTTTGCTAATTATTGGTTTTTTTTAAAATGTGATTCTTGGTAATGTCAGCTTGTCCGAAATTCATCTTATTCTCCAAACTTTGACTTTTATCTCAAAATTTTATATTTTCTGTTTCTGGACATTTCCATTTAAAATTGATTTTTTCTGAAGATTTCGACTTTTTCACAAATTTAGATTTTTCTAAAACTGAATCAAAATTTTAATAGCGGTCCAAAAATCTGAGAATAATATTTTTAAGAAATATTGAAAAATTTAAATAAAGTAAAAATTCTAAGAAACATAATTATGAAAATTACAATTTTTCCGACTTGTTCTGGAAATTATCATTTTTTTCACAAACACTGACTTGGAAATTTCATCCTTTTTTTTGGCATTTTCAAAATTTCTACATTTCTTGAAGTCCTCCGAAAGGTTATTTGTAAAAGTTTGGCTCTTTTTTCAAAATTTCGATTTTAATTTGGATAATCGATCTTCCATCGTCCCATTGTCCATGAATTTTTCAGAATTGCTTGCCCCCCTTGAAAGAAATCCTGCCTACGACCATGCAAATCCCCCTCCTATCGCAAAAAACTATCTACTTCACTGAAGTGTTCAGACAATATTCTTAGAGCAATTACACTCTAATGAAATCCAAGGTGTTTACCACAAAATTAATTATATTTATCTCAGATGGAATTGTCGAACAAAGAGCGCAAATATTCTCAGTGGGAGATATAATTAGTAAGAAAACACTTAAGAAGCCGAGCCGCAATTATGTCCCACTGGGAAGATTCTACTGAATTGAAATGGGATTCATTATGATGTTTAATGCACTTCTGATGATTAACATAATGAGACGCATAAAAGGGCTTGCTCCTTTGAAGCAAAGAACAGTCTCTAGTCTTTGGCAAAACGAGGTACCACAACAATACAAATAGAGTATATTTTGTGTACAGTCTTAGTGTATAAAATCAAAACATTTTTCGTGGAGTAAAGTCTGTAGCATCTGTTATAGTGTAATCCCAATTTACCAAAATGGGTAAAGGATTTAACAATTACATGTGTAAGAAGTTCTTCCATCCCGCTTCGAGAAATAATCTGAAGAGGGTAAGTATTATAAAATCATTCTAAATAAATAGCTGATCCCAACTGCTTTAAAATACTGGTTTTAATTTTTGTCATAATTTTTGTATTTTTTTGGAAGTTTCAAATTTTTTGAAAATTTTCTCTTCAATATTTTAATTTATTTTAAATATTTTGACAAAGTTCTGAAGTTTTTGGAAAATTTAGACTCTTTTACATCTTTGACTTTTGAAATGTTAAATAGGAATTTTACCTTTTTTTGATTTTATTATTCGATAGTTTTTTTAAATGTTGGCTTTTTCCAAAAAGTTTGACTACGCAAACTTTTAATTCTAAATTATCTAATTTATTTTAATTTCCACAATTTTCAACAGTTAACTTATTTTATAAGATTTTGATTTGTTTTTTGAATGTTTTGATCTTTTCCCAAAATTGCAACTTTTTGATTTTTTTTCTATTAATTTGTTTATATTAAAATATTGATTTTTGGAAACATTACATTTCTGGAAACTTGACAAATTTTGGAACTTTCGACTTTTTTCAAAACTTTCTACTTACGTTTTTTTTCGAAGTTTTAAATGTAGTAAACTTTCCAAAAATTTTCGAATATTTTGAATTTTCCCGTTCTTTCGAACATTTTGACCGTTTATAATAAACTTTTGACTTTTTCTGGAAGATACATATTTTTTTTCAAAATGTCTACTTATTTTTAAAAATTCGACTATTTTGGAAATCATTTTTTCAAATATTTTCGCCGTTTGACCATTTCAAATACTCATCTATTACCGACAATTTTTAATTTTTTGTTGAAGACTATATCTGAATTTTTAAATTTTGAAGAGATTGCATAAAACGAATTTGAGACTTAACTAAATTTCGATTTAAAAACATTTTAAAAAGGGGTATTTCACAAGTTTAAGCTGAAAAGTTTCAAAAAAAAGTTGAAATTTGGAAAAATGTTTTTGAGAAAAAAATAGCACAAAATGAAATATCTCATAAAATATAGATCAGAACTAATAAATCACCGAAATCTACTTTTTAAATATCGCGTTAGTCCCTTCAATAGTTTCGACTCTACGTTGATGATTAGGTTTTTCAGCCGAACAAAATTCTCTCTCTGTAAAATATATTTTGACCAATGATTTTGTTTAAAGGTGTGGATGGCAGAACAGAAAACCGAAGCAAACAAGAAGAAACAAGAAGAGCTTAGAGAGCAGTACGAAAAGGAGCAAGATTTGTACGATAACAAGGCTGTGCTAAGCAAAGACAGCAAGGATAAATTGAGCCTCAGTTTCATGTACCAACCCCCGCCTGGCATGACAAAAGAGTCCGAAAAGGAAGATAACCAGCCAGAGTTTAAATTCGAATGGCAACGCAAATACAACGCCCCCAGAGAGAGCTACTGCAAAGGCGACCAAGACATCCGAGACCAGCCTTTTGGTATCCAAGTCAGAAACGTGAGATGCATTAAATGCCATAAATGGGGGCATATAAATACAGGTAAGTTGCGGTTTGAAGGTTGTAAACCTATACTAACAGTTTGAATTTCCAGATAAAGAATGTTCGATGTACAGAGCTGCTCGATCACCGGAGTCAAACACAATTATGGATCAGAGCACATTAGTGCAACAAATGAAAGAAGATGGTCTTACCATCAAAAATCAGTATTTAGCCACCGCTGAAACTTCCCGATATCAACTATTAATCAACGAGGATGATGGTCAGGATTCCGAAAGTTCCTTCTTAAAATCTTTGACCAAGAAGCAGAAGAAAGCGCTTCTGAAGTAAGTTATTAATAGGATCTGTGAAATACGAGTTCTAATTTGTTCTATTTTAGGAAGTTAGAAATAAAAGAGATAAAACTGAAAAATAAGAAGTCCTCTAAAGCTGAAAGTAGTAATGAAAGTTCCGAGGATGAAAGCTACTTCATACGCAAGCGGACACATAGAAGAAGGTCATCTAGTTCAAACGTGGAAAAACATAGGATGAGACACAAAAATAAGTACACCGATCACGGCAGTAGTAAGGCAGATAGAAGATATATGAGTCAGAAAACTGAAAGTAGTTACGAAAGTTCGGACGATGAAAAGCACTCCAAACGCAAAAGCAAACAGAGAAGGCGGTCATCTAGTTCAGACCAAGACGAATATAGGAAAAGACACAAAAATAAATTCAGCGATCACGGGAGTAGTGAGGAGGATATGAGTTACAAAGCTAAAAATAGTTATGAAAATTCGAACGATGAAAAGCACTCCAAACGCAAGAGGAAACATAGAAGGCGGTCGTCTAGTTCACACCAGGATGAAGATCAGAAAAGACACAAAAATAAGTACACAGATAACAGCAGTCGTGAGAAAGATAGAAGATATAGAACTCACAAAGCTGAAAGTTGTGATGAAAGTTCGGATGATGAAAGCACTTCAAACGCAAGGGGAAACAAAAGGCGGTCATCTAGTTTAAACCAGGACAAAGATCGGAAAAGACACTGATCACAGCAGTAGTGAGGAAAATCAGCAAGATATAAGTCACAAAAACGACGACATTCTTTATATAAGAGAAGATAATTTTATTACTGTTAAATGTGATGTAATTCCCAAATGAAATGTGCTAGTTTTAGTTGAAATAAATTATTTAAAGCAGTATTGAGTTTGTACAATTCATAAACAAGGAACTTGATTTGGATAAAAATAATATATGTGATTTTGCCATTGGAAATGTTTATGTTGAGATATGGGGTGAAGTTTCGGGTTTTCGTTCAAGCTTGAGAGAACACGGTGTCGCCCGCTCTGACGTCGAGAGGCCGGCGTGAAAACTATGGGAGAATGTTAAGTGTACAGTTCACCGCAGTGCACCATGTTTGTTTAATCCAGTGACGTTTCATTGGATAAGGCTATCAGCTATGGATATTAAGAGTATGAAAAATAGCGAAAAGTGTAAGACATATCGAGAGCGTAAAAAACGTTTACGAGAGATTGAAAATAGAGAATCTAGTGAGTTAAGTACGAAAACACCGCTAACAAAAACTGAACACAATGGGCGGTATCATGAGCATGATGCGCAAACTTAAAGGTTCTGAAGTTTACACGGGCTACCCAAGTCAGCGGCCCTTAACTGAGGGGTTATAATTCCATTATTATGGTGTAAACTCTTACCCTAAATCCAATTCACGAACTGTCTTGAAAACCTTAAAGTACTCAGTGAACGAATGTGGTAAAATATCTGCACTTATAATTTATAGGGCTCAAATAAATGTAAATTACTTTTACCATAAAGTTGACAAATTTTTGCTTGTAGATTAAATATATTTTAATATTTCATTGTTTTCGCTTTGTACTAAAATATTTCTTTGAAGAGCCATGAGCATAGATGCCTTATTATTATTTTGATTTAAATTATTTCGTAGTCTATTTGGTTATACCAGTATATTTCAATTTAAAAAATAATCTTTCAGAAGAAACTTGGCTAATGGAAACTGTAAATTTGGAAAAGATAAACATTGCAGAAATAACCTTAAAAATAGAAAAAAGTCGAAAGAAAAATATTTGAATATTCAAGTTTTCACTCGAAATCTCAAGTCGAATACTTCGACATTAAGGTCGAAAATAAAAAAAAATAGCTAAATAAGGCCAAAATTTTGAATTCAGAAAAGTTGCGAGAAAAACAGTTAAAAAAAGACAACTTTAATTTTTATCAAAGCCATTTATGATTTTTTATCTTGTATCTTAGTGTCCAAAGAGACATATGTAATAATCCGACGAATATCTGCTTAACCGTTAAAAATTTCGAAATATTTGTGGGTACAAAAAATGTTCATTTTTTAATTTTGTATCTCATAGAAAAAAATATACAGGGTGTTCCATTTGAAACAACGAAGAAAAATTGCTTTATATTTTAGCCAATTTGGCATTGAATTTTGGACACCCTGTACAAGTTAGGCTTAAGATATTTATAGCAAAGTAACTAGAGACCTACTACAGTAAACACCTAGCGTAATTTTGATTTTGGGGCGTTTTTATATTTTTAATGAATTTTTAAAGAGAACGTTGCAAAATATTTTTTTTTCTCTTTATTTATTTATTACTCTGAAACTATCTAATCAAATTTAACAATATCTTAGGTAAAGTTGTCAGAAAGAAACCCAAAAATTTAAAAAAAAACAGGGGGTTCCATTTATAAAAATTCACCCTCAGCGGCTCACACTTTTTGGAGATACCCTATACATGTGACTATATTTTCCTGAAATACATTCTTGTACAGAGTTAAGAACTGCATGTGAACGGAATTCCTAACTTTAACTTTATTATAGGACCTATAGATGCCCGACGCACTATTGCAGGACCCTGTATATATATATATATATATATATATATATATATATATATATATATATATATATATATATATATATATATATATATATATATAACATTTAGACCAAAAACATATTATTTACGTTAAAAGCAAGAAAATCCTTGCCGCAGCGTAATCTAGAACGCCGCAACTCCACAAGTGTTACCGATGTTATAAAAGAAGCAAGAAATAGTTTGTTAGTTAGTCTGATTGTTTTTTCTTGTACCATAAAAATAGTTGATACACGTAAAAACCTCTCTGTACAATTTTAAAGTTAAAATAAATTTGTTGAAAACTAATTTCATCAAGTGAAATTAATAACCTGTACAATAGTTTTTTTATTTTATTTTTAATTTATCAAAAGTAACATGTCTACTAACATTTTACATTTTTGTGGGTTTTTTCTCTCATTTAAAATAAAACTTTGTACATATTGTATAATAAAAAAGTCAACATTTCTAAAACATATCATACATCACTCATTTTAAGATAAAAAATAAAATTTCCAAAATAAGGCGAATTTTGAGACCCAACTTTAAATTTCCGAATACATCTTTCAGAAAAAGACGAATATTTAGAAAAATGATGGAATTCCGCAAAAAGACGATTTAGGTAGAAGAAACCAAAATGTAGAATTTTGAGAATAAAGTCTAAATTACAAAAAAAAAATTTTTTTTGAGGAAAAGGTTAATTCTAGGAAAAATACTAAAAATTAAGGGAAACAACAAAATGAACAAAAAATCGAACAAAAAATGAAATTTCGAACAAAAAATGAACTTTGAGAAAAAAGTCGACATTTCTAAGCATAGCATATTGTAGGGGTGGAAAACCCGCCGTCCGCCTAGAGCATTTTTGCGCCCCGCGGAATTCATAACATTTACAAATTTCTATTTTTCGAACTACTCTGGCTAAACATTCCTTTTTGACAAAAAAGGTCCCAAGTTTGTAATTCTTTTAATACTTACATCCAGCATGTCTTGCTCCGTTTTTTTTATTTCTGACTTTAATAAAGTTTGGCATTTTTACAAAATTTTACTTGACTTTTTTGAAGAGAATTGTATCAAAAATTTTCAATTTTTTTAAAAAATAACTTTAGTTTTTTGTGTTTATTTTTGAGTTTAACTTTTCAGTGTTCAGGTTGGGCTGTAATCTCGAAATGTCTACTTTTTCAAAAAATATTAGTGCTTGGCTCAAGAAACGTAGATTTTGAGTTTTACGAAATTTCGAGGAAAGAAAAATACAGTTTTAAATTCGGAAGGAAAATAATTGTCTTTTCATAACAAATAATTTGAAAAATTAGGCGCAGTTAATTATTAATTATCAATTAAAAAAATGTTTTAGAAGCTTAGTTCAAAGGCACAATTACGATTTTTTTCTCGGAATTATAAAATTAACATCAAAATTTTCATTTTTTTCCTCCGAGTTTCAAAAAATAATTCTAAATTTCGAGATTCGAGGCGACATTTTGAGAAAAAAGTCGAAATTTTTGACCTTAAAATTTCGAAAAAAAGTCAACATTTTAACGTTATACTTGAAATTTCTAAAAAAATTCTTTTTAAATTGATGACCTTTCTACACTTTCGTAATTTTGACTTCTTAAATCCATAATTAAATATTTAAAAAACATCGAAAAAGTATCAATGTTTCGTTAGCGAATACCGATGTTTGAGACGTCGATGTTCCATTAGAAAATTATCGGTGTTTAAAAATCGTTGCTTTTTTAAACGATGTTGCATCCTTGGTTACTCTGTGTTCTCTTAGTAAAGAAATCTCGAGGTTAACTTTGAATTCCAACATTTTTTTCGAAATGTTAATTTTTAAAGTTGAAATCCGCTAATTTCTGGTGATGTATGAGGATCACTTATTAAAAACCACTGATTTAAAAAAACATAAGGAATAGATTAGATAATATTTAAAAATTTTAATTTAAACATTTAGAGTTTTCTACAGCTTTTTCTCGGTATAATACAGTTTTTCTTCATGAAAGAGTTCGCACTAAGTGGGAACAGCTAGAACTAGTAATATTTAGATATGATGGTATGGCATATGCTTACTTAATAAGTATATTGCTATGACACTTCTAAATCTTGTTCAGGGTTCCTAACCTAAATATCATTAAATATTTTGCTTTGTTGTAGGTTGTTTTAAGAGTGAGTTTTTTCATATTTTATGTTAATGTCTGCTAAAATTTATTAAGTTGTTAATAATGGCGATAGAAATAATGCATAAAACATGTAGTCTGATTATTTCTGCCAAACCCCTGAACTATAAGCAACTCATTAATCATTAAAATGTTTACTCGTGAAGCCAGCTTTAGTTCTGGTGATTTATTAGTAACTTATCTAAAGGTTGATTTACTGTTTACTCTTGGGCACATTTATCTGAAATGAACAAGGGACGTTACGAATGTTGGTTTTCCCACATTCGCGAATGCACATATTCATTTTTGTAAAACTGTTATTAAAAGTGACATTTTTAGTTCATTGATAAGTGAACTAAAAATTGACTTTTATAATGACACGTGACAAAAACACTTTTTTGTAAAACTGTTATTAAAAGTGACATTTTTAGTTCATTGATAAGTGAACTAAAAATTGACTTTTATAATGACACGTGACAAAAACACTTTTAACACTAGTGCGAAAAAGTTTTTTCGCACTAGTGTTAAAAGTAAATATAGCAGTGTTTCCCAAACTTTTTTTGCCCTAACCCGGTTGTTTTTAATATTTTCCCTTCGCCACCCACTAAAAGATGTTTTAATTATATCTTAATGCTGGAAAGAACTAATCATTTGTGAGTATGAAGACAATTCTGCAGCCTGGTATTTTATTTTTGTGGTCCGCTGCCGGGCTGTGACCCACTGTTTAGGAAACACTGATATATAGCAATATGCAATATAAAATAGAAAGCTGTACTGGTAAAATTAGAAAGATATTTTTTTTGGTTAAACGGACTGGTCCAACAATATTGTGTTTCCAAACATTAAAACATTCAAAATAGTTATAAATTATTTATTTATAATATTAATATTACTATTACAATCTGAACGGTTACTTATTTTAGTTTTCCTGAGAAGTAATTGCAGAGGTATTTATGCAAAGTAATCCGTGCAAAAACCAGGACGGATGTTGCTTTTAGTCTTCATAATATAAAACAAAGATTTTTCAATATCATCCAGTGTTAATTTACAAAATTCTTGAGAGCGATAGACTTCAAATAATCCAAAAACTGACGCAACTTTTACTGCATATTTGGTGTCTGGAGCTTCATTCAAAAAAATCTTGTACGCTGGTTTTAATACTTGCTTATATCCTAGTTTGATTTAAAAACTAGCTTTTATCATAGAGAGATTCCATAACTTAGAATTTCCTTCGGCGTAAACCAAAAATATATTTTTAGTGAAGTTATCCGCTAGATTCTTTATTTCATACCATCATATTTTTGTCCCGATTTCTGGAGCAATAAATCTCAGTTGATGTATTTGCTGTTTCTTCAACATCAGATGGAATAATAAAATTGCTTTAATTTCCAATCTTTTCTTCAAAATTCATGTTTATTAGCCATAAAATCTACAATATTTTAGGACAGGTTCAATTGTGGTTACTAATTAACATTAAACAACTTACAATTGTTTTACTTAGTTACACTCTATCCAATACCTGACTCGATTGTCAGATGTAAATGTCAAATATGTAATTCAACACGCAAACAATAAATCTAAAATTCAACCCTAGGGACAGCATTTTCTCTTTTAATTTAACAGTTTTACAAAAAATATTGTATGATACACTTGTTAAAAGTGATTTTATTTTGTTCGTGGGGTTGCTCCACTCGCTACGCTCGTTCCGCAATATTCCCCACTCACAAAATAAAATGTCACTTTTAACACTTGTATCATAAATAACTATTAACACTAGTGCGAAAAAGTTTTTTCGCACTAGTGTTAAAAGTAAATATATAAGTGTTTCCCAAACTTTTTTTGCCCTAACCCGGTTGTTTTTAATATTTTCCCTTCGCCACCCAGTAAAAGATGTTTTAATTATATCTTAATGCTGGAAAGAACTAATCATTTGTGAGTATGAAGACAATTCTGCAGCCTGGTATTTTATTTTTGTGGTCCGCTGCCGGGTTGTGACCCACTGTTTAGGAAACACTGATATATAGCAATATGCAATATAAAATAGAAAGCTGTACTGGTAAAATTAGAAAGATATTTTTTTTGGTTGAACGGACTGGTCCAACAATATTGTGTTTCCAAACATTAAAACATTCAAAATAGTTATAAATTATTTATTTATAATATTAATATTACTATTACAATCTGAACGGTTACTTATTTTAGTTTTCCTGAGAAGTAATTGCAGAGGTATTTATGCAAAGTAATCCGTGCAAAAACCAGGACGGATGTTGCTTTTAGTCTTTATAATATAAAACAAAGATTTTTCAATATCATCCAGTGTTAATTTACAAAATTCTTGAGAGCGACCGACTCCAAATAATCCAAAAACTGACGCAACTTTTTACTGCATATTTGGTGTCTGGAGCTTCATTCAAAAAAATCTTGTACGCTGGTTTTAATACTTGCTTATATCCTAGTTTGATTTAAAAACTAGCTTTTATCATAGAGAGATTCCATAACTTAGCATTTCCTTCGGCGTAAACCAAAAATATATTTTTAGTGAAGTTATCCGCTAGATTCTTTATTTCATACCATCATATTTTTGCCCCGATTTCTGGAGCAATAAATCTCAGTTGATGTATTTGCTGTTTCTTCAACATCAGATGGAATAATAAAATTGCTTTAATTTCCAATCTTTTCTTCAAAATTCATGTTTATTAGCCATAAAATCTACAATATTTTAGGACAGGTTCAATTGTGGTTACTAATCAACATTAAACAACTTACAATTGTTTTACTTAGTTACACTCTATCCAATACCTGACTTGATTGTCAGATGTAAATGTCAAATATGTAATTCAACACGCAAACAATAAATCTAAAATTCAACCCTAGGGACAGCATTTTCTCTTTTAATTTAACAGTTTTACAAAAAATATTGTATGATACACTTGTTAAAAGTGATTTTATTTTGTTCGTGGGGTACTCCCCACTCACAAAATAAAATGTCACTTTTAACACTTGTATCATAAATAACATTCGCATTCGCGAATGTTGACTTTTTCACTAGCACTTTGAGAATTTTGTGAAAAAAGTAGCAATTTCCAGAATAAATCAAGTTTGGGGAAAAAATTCAATTTTTAAAAATATTTCTCTTGTAATTTTTATTTTGTTGTAAAATTTTGACATAATCTCCAAATTTACAAGAAATATTTTTCTCTAAACTTCGTAAACTTATTATTCTTAAAATTTTTATATTCTCGTTTGAATTTTAATCCAATTTTAGAAAAATAAACGAATGTTGAGAAAAACTCGAATTTTGGATAAAAAAAGTTCAATTTGAAACTTCTAAATATTCAAAATTTTCAATACAGTTTAATTTTGATAGAAAAACGTAGAATTTTGGGTACAAAGTCGTAATTTAGAAAAAGATAAATTATAAAAAACAAAGTTTTGGAATAAAGTCGAAATTTTTAGGAAATGAAATTTATTATAAAAACCTGACATTTTTTAAAAACTTGAAAAATATCGAAATTTTGAGAAAACAGATTTTTGAGGTAAAAATCAAAAAATTTGAAAACCCAAATAATGAAAAAAATCAAAATATTTAGGAAAAGATCTACATTTTGAGAAAGAGATTGCAATTTCGGGAAAAAAGTTGAAATTTAGTAAATATTTGAAATTTTTCAGAAAAGAGTTAAATTTTGTCAACATTTTGAAAAGGGGGCAAATTTTGAGAAAAATTTCAGGAAAAAAGTCCAAAATTTCAAAAAAAATGTCGAATTTTTTCGATCCCCCCCCCCTCTGCCCCACTGTGACGACAAAAAGTATCCACTGGATTGAGATAAACATCGAAATTTTGTATTTTTGACTTTTTACAAAAATTCAAAGTTGGAAAAAATATTTTTCAAAATTTCCAGATAACTATTATTTTGTTGGCAAAAAGCAACCCAATTATGCCTTTAAAGTACTGCGAATAGGATGCGGAAACAAGGATAGATGGCGGTACAGCGCCTTCTCAAACACGGATAGGTTGTAATTTTTGGGGAAAATTCCTTTCGGTAACGAGTTCCACAGCTTGGAAGTTCTATAGAAAAAAGAGTCTTCGTAGACAGAAGTCCTCACTGTGTCAAGCTGGACCGCACAGGAATTTTCTGTCTACGACTGTCTTGTATGCCTCAAGAATCTTGCCCTTGGGAGGATCAATCCTATTAGTTGCGGCGAGCATCTTTCATGATAGTACTTGTAGAAACGAGACGAGTAGTACGCCTGTGCTCTAGTGTTTGGAGAAAATCGGTCAAACTCTTGTCATCAATTAGGCGAACAGCTCCTCTTTGAATTGAATCCAAGAGAGCTAAAGTATGCTTTGGGGTTGAACTCCAAACATAAGAACAGTATTCTAATGTTGGCCTAACTTGAACTTTGTATTGTAACTGATGAGATGTGAAATATTTTTTAGCTCTAAAAAGACAGCTTAGCCTAAAAATTTTTACTTTTTTATCAAAAGATTCACCAATTTCGAGAAAATGGCTAAGTTTGATAAACAAGTCGAAAATGGCAGAAATATTAATTAAAAAAAAAGTACAGATTTTTAAGAGTCGAATTTTTAGAAATAACGAAATTAGAAAAAAACTACGAATTTTGAGATAAAAATTAGAAGTTTTTAGTAAGTCGATTTTGAAAAAAGAAGTTTTATTTAAAAATTTTTGAAAAAAGGCGCATTTTAGATTTCGTGTGTTTGGTGTACCCAACTTCAACCTAACAAATGCTTCGCTTAAAAGTATAGACCAAAAAATTACAAATGCTCCCAAATGTAATTTGTGGCGATACTGAATCTTCTGTGCTGTTTGGAGAGAAAAAAAAGATGGATGACTGTGATAGGAATTAAAAAAAATCATCTTGGTGATAAGACCTCGTCGGCTTAGTATTACAAGATTACATATAACATTTTTTGGGATTTTGCGTTTTAACAATTACAAAGTAGTGTGTTAACGAAGGTATCTTTAGCTGCTTTCAAAAAGATGCCAGCACACATCAAATCAGATCTATAGACAATAAAACTTGGGTGCAAGTAAAATTTTACAAGAGTTGAGTTACATAGTACTGTTTCACATGAAACTTTAAGTTATGACGCTGACTGCGCTTATCTTTGAATGCACATGCAACTTTGTGTTTTTCTGATATTAGCAATTCATTTTTGATCTGTTCAGTAATTGTAATTAAAACAAAGAAACATTGCAATATACTATCAAGAAAAACATGGATAGTGATTTTGAAGAAAATAGTGACGATTCCGTCAAAGATCGTGACTTTGTTCCCGCAGAGCATCATTTAAATCGCGGAAGGTATGTACAGGTTTGGTTACATTGAAAAAAAAATATTTGAAAATTCTAGGTACTTTCAATTGTTTGAAGGACCTTTTTGCAAGCAAATAGATCAAAGAAATGAAACAGACAGTAGTACTAAAAGTGTCAACCCTTATAAGATTAAACAATAATGCAGAAATAAACAATAAGACTAAGACATGTAGTACTGGTAGTAAGGGACGCACCCTAGTTGCGTCCGGAGATAAGGAAATGTCCGAGTTGCGTCCCATTACCTGACCGTCCATGTCCTAGTGTTTCTAATATATGTATAATCACAAAATTGTTAAATTCTATCATCGTTCGGTTGAACTGACATCAAATCTTCAAAAAACCATTCACCGATCTCTTCAGGTTTTAAAAACGGCAAACCAAAAAACAGTTTCAAAAATCTTCCTATTTCTGAATCGCGACTTTGATACTCGACACTCAAACCTAGTTGCAGGTTAGTTACGGTGCCAACTCTGCCCTAAATAAAATCTACAACCCTGCACTTCAGAATGCGGCAGTATCTTGTCAATAGCTAAATGAATCGCTTCTTCAAAATCGACAAAAAAATTTTCAGGGGAAAATAAAATATTAATTTTGTTGCATTCTGAGATTAAATGCTGAAAAGCCAATTCATAGGTGGCCTGTGACTTATTGGGTAGTAAAAAAAATACAAGAGGGATGTACAGGGTCTTTGGTTATAAATGCACCCCCATTTATCTTTCGAAATATGATAGATACAAAAAATTTTCAGTACAACAGTTTCTAGACCCTTCCTAAATTTTTATTTAAAGTAAGTTTACGATATACAGGGTGTTACGTTTTATCAGAATCAAAGTCAAATTTATCTAAATTCAATATATCTAAATTCAATTGTTTCCGAAATATTCATAGTTATAAACCGTCAATATGATCTTGATTTTTCGTAAATAATATATATTTATAAGAAATGTCAAATATAAAAGTTTATAGAAATGGTTTAAGTATTATTTTCAAATAAGTTTGCTATATACAGGGTGTTTAGCTTTCCAGGATCCAAATCAATTTTGGTTTTTTAAATAGAACATCCGAATTATGTGGTTATATTTGAACTACTTTGATAATCTTACAAGTATTTCATAACACATAGCTTATTCTTAGATTTAGCAGTTTTAAAAATGTTGTTACTTAAAAAACTGACAATTTTCTAAACTTAAAACCAAAACCTATAAGTATAACTCTGAAACGTTTTTATTTGTGATATATTTTGAAATAGGCCAGCTTTTTATGTTACTTCATTTTTTTTATTAAAGTTTTAATCGAAATAAACTTAGGATCCTATTGAGGATTTAGAACCATCAATATTTTTAAAGCAGTTAAATTTAGATATGGGGCATCGGACTGTTCCACTTATAAAAACCAAATTAAGTTTGGATTTTGGAAAACAAAACACCTTGTATATCGCTAAATTATTTCAAACAAAAATTTAGAAAATTCTCGGAAACTTTAACATTTAATATTTCTTGTAGATACATAATTATTGGTACCAATTCAAGTTCATATTGGCGATTTATAACTATCAATATTTCGGAAACAACTAAATTTAGATATAGGAAAGTTATATAAAACATATGTGAGATTTTTAGGAAAATTCGAATATGAAAAAAAAATGGGGTGTTCCGTTTAAAAAACCAACGTTGACTTTGATTTTGAAAAAACGTAGCACCCTGTATATCGCAAACTTATTTCAAATAAAAATTTAAGAGGTATCTGGAAACTGTTTTATTCAAAATTTTTTGTATTTATCATAACTCGAAAGATAAATGGAGGGTGCATTTATAACCAAACAGCCTGTACATTTGGTTTTGAAAACCACGAACTGTGAAAAGTTGCGTAAAATGTTTTGAGCTGCTATAAAAAGTTCCATCCGCGAAAATAGTTTTCGAATTGCATAAAAATTTCAAATTTGTTTTTGTAGAAAATGCATCTATTTTATTAATATGGTCGTTCACTAGCAAAAAATTTTCCGCGTTGTTTGTTAAAATTTTGATTTTGTCTAAACTTTCTTGAAAATCACTTACCGTTTTTGGAAGTTTTGGGAATTTTGAGAATTTAGCGCGACTAATGCTCTTACCAATCAAACGAATGTCATTAATATTGAGGGTGTTTATGTTTGAATCGCAAACTTCTTTACAATTTATTTTTTGTTGACGTATGCTTATTTCGTCTACAGCTTTTCTTTTCGCGGAGTTACTTACTTGTTGCCGATTTAAAATATTTTGATTTAATGGTAGGTGGTCATTGTGACAAAGATTGTTTTCAAAAATATTATTATGTGAGTCCCTTTTGAAAAACCCGTGACATTTTTTTTCCGTACATGTAAACCTTTCAACCCTATTAGGTAATGCTTTATGAAATCGGAATTTAAACCTATCTATTACTTCCAAAAGCTTACCTTTCTCGGTCCACAACCGCGTAATTGCTTCAATCTCCGTTGTCATCGTCAAAATCGCAGTGAAAATAACAGAATAACAACACAATTCAAAGCGGTAACAATAGTAAGAAAAACCAAAACCCATGGTTCGACTATTTATATGCAGTTTTCCTTCCCTCAGTTAATACCGTTAACAACACCAATCAAGTTTTCCCTAGAATCTATAATGAGCTATTAGGACTTTTTGCTGATGAAATATTATTATACTGTAACGCAATGTAAATAGATGTAATAGAATTTAGAATAGAATTGTATAATTTAGTAAATAAAAAAAGTTTCTAGAAGGATCTGATATGGGGAAAGCGGCCGCGATAACGAAACAAATGGCAGATAAGCGTTCCAGAAACTTCGGCAAACGATAAGCCTTATCTGCCCAAAAGTTTTGGAAGCCGGGGGCCAAAACTATAAAAAGGCGGTCAGCTTTCCCTCGACTCAGTCAGTTAGAAGTCAGTGTAGTTAGTGGGTTAGCAATTAGTAAATAAGTAGTGAGTTACTGTTCAGTTGAAGTGTGCCGAGTTAATTTGGTAATAAAGTGGTGTAATTCACACGTGTAATCAATCGAACCGATAAGCCCGTAACAATATTATGATGGGCCTGGACGAAACTCGGACATCAATGGCAGCAATTAAGAGGACGGGACGCTACTAGGATATACTGGTAGTAAGTGTACCCCCTTATTTGATAATTTTCATCCAGCTATTTTTTAAAATAAAGAGAAAAGGAAAGGAAAATGATACCTCATGATAAAAGGTAGAGGGGCTGAAATTATGAAAACTTGGAATCCAACAAAAGAAAAAAACTGTATGACAAAGGTCTTGAGTACATGTCTTCCAGACACAAAAGATTGCCTGGATAAGTGTTTGGTGGAACGGACTGGTCCTTAGTTATTTTCAAAAATTGAAATACAAGGCAGAGCAACCTCTTTTGTGTTTTTTAATCTTTTTTGTTTCAGGGGACAAGATTTGCATTTCAATTTTTAGATCAGTGTTTGTGGAACTGAGCTAGGAAAATTACACAGGAAGAAAGACAAAATATATTCAATAAATTTTATAAATTATCTAGAGCTGAAAAACGTCTTTTTATACTCACGCCAGAAACTTCACAATGAACTGCAACATATCATTATTTTTTTAATATCAACTCAACTGGAATTCAGGTTTGTAAAAAATATTACAGGGAAACGCTTGCTTTAAGTCAAAAACCGATTTATACTGCTCATAACGGCAAAACATAATTCAGCAAACACACTTAGAAAGGGTACAATGGGCAAGCACTAAAAAAATATACTTCGGAAGAAATTTCTATGAATCTTGTGAAAGAGCATATAAATCTGTTACCGCGCGTTGAGTCGCACTATTGCCGAAAAAAATCAAAACGGGAATGTTTATAGTCACTGAGTCTTCAGCTAGTAAGGATTGATCATCTAAAAAATGGAGTGTGAATAGTTTTTCATTTGCAATATGTATATCCATATTGTAACATTTCTTTCGCCATGATGTTAAGGTTTCATTCAAAAATATTGTTACGGGCTTATCGGTTCGAATTGATTACACTTATCGAATAAGACCCACTTTATTACTGAATTAACTCGGCACACTTCAACTGAACAGTAACTCACTACTTATTTACCAATTACTAAGCCACTAACTACACTGACTTCTAACTGACTGACTCAAGGGAAAGCTGACCGCCTTTTTATAGTTTTGGCCGCCAGCTTCCAGAATTTTCAGCAGATAAGGCTTATCGAATGCCGAAATTTCTGGAACGCTTATCTGGCGTTTGTTTCGTTATCGCGGCCGCTTTCCAATTATCAGAACCTTCTAGAAACTTTTTTAATTTACTAAATTCTACAATTCTATTTTAAATCCTATTTCATCTATTTACATTGCGTTACACTGCCTCCCCCTTAGCAATGATCGTCCCGATCAGTTCCAATCAGTCACTTCGCCACTAAACTTGCATAGTCTGTTCAGGTGCACCACTTTCATTTTACTCCTGGAGTTACGCTGGATCCTGTATACCAAGTCGTTGATCCTCTTCAGCACTTTGTACGGCCCTTCCCAAGATGGCGTAAACTTTGGCGAAACTCCTTTCTTTCGCTGAGGGTTGTGTAGCCATACCAATTCGCCCTCACTGAAACCACCATAATTGGCATTCACGTCATACCTGGCCTTCATCCAGTACGTCGCCAGGTTGATCTTCGTCCGCACCAGGGCATGCGTCTCCAATATCGCTTCCCTCAAGTCATCTACGAAATCCATCGTTTTCCTGGGGATCTCCCTTGGTGATCCAAACACCAAGTCACACGGAAGCCGCAGTTCCCTCTCGAAGATCACTTTTGCCGGAGTCTGACTTGTAGTTTCATGAGTTGCCGCGCGATAGGCCATCAGAAACAGTGGTAGATGTCGGTCCCAGTCGGTCTGATGCTTGGAAACGACCTTCGAAAGATGTTCCTCTAAGGTCCTGTTAAATCTCTCCACCATTCCATCAGACTGTGGATGAAGAGGTGTTGTTCGAGTTTTCCTTATTCCAAGAAGACGACACACCTCTTGGAAAACTCCCGATTTAAAGTTCCTTCCCTGGTCCGAGTGTAGTTCCAAGGGAACACCAAATCGACAGATGAAGTTGTCCACAAGAACCCTTGCGACTGTGGTGGCTTCCTGGTTCGGGATGGCATAAGCTTCAGGCCATTTACTGAAATAATCCATGGCCACCAGGATGTACTTGTTTCCATCGTCTGAAGCTGGGAATGGTCCTGCCACATCGATTGCAATGTTTTCAAATGGAGCTCCCGCATTATATTGCTTCAGGGCCCCTTTGGTTCCCGTACGGGGACCCTTGGATGCAGCACAGGTGACACATTTCCGACACCACCGCTCGACGTCCTTACTGCAGTTAACCCAATAGAAACGTTTTCGAACCTTCTCCAGGGTCTTGTTCATCCCTAGGTGTCCACCAGAGGTCCCATTGTGCACCTCCCACAAGACTTGTGGAATCTTCTCCTGAGGCACCACCAACTGCAAGTTGACACGCTTTCCATCCGCGCTTTCCCATGCTCTCTTCAGCACCCCGTCCTCGACCTGGAGGGATTTCCATTGGGCCCACAAATTCTTAAGAGCTGGACTTCTGTCGGAAACCTCTTGTCATTCAGGTCTATCTCCAGCTTCTTTCCATTCCAATATGGGTCCGATATCAGCGTCGCTCTTCTGTAGCTCCCGAAGACCTTCAACAGTCCATTCGTCTTCTGGCTGAACAGACGTTACCCTTTTATTCACCATGTCCTCATGGTCCTCAACTCGTCTGCAGTGTTTGCAAGCCCCACAAGGTCTTCTGGACAAAGCGTCAGCGTTGTTATGCTGTCGTCCCGGTCGATGATGCACCTTAAAGTGATACTGCTGAAGCGTTTCTAACCATCTAGCCGTCTGTCCCTCCGCGTTCTTCATTCGGAGTAACCAAGAAAGTGCCGAATGGTCTGTTCTGATGAGGAATTCTTGCCCGTACAAATACTTGTGAAAGTGTTCCACGGCCTTCACTATCGCAAGTAGTTCCTTCCTGGTGGTGCAATAGTTCCTCTCCGGCTTCGTCAGGATCTTGCTGTAATACTCGATTACTCTTTCTTCACCGCCTTGAACTTGGGACAGCACAGCCCCAATGCCAACATTGCTGGCATCAGTGTCTAACACAAACTTCCCATTCTGCTGAGGAATCGCCAAGATAGGGCTTGTACACAAGGCGGACTTCAGTTTTCGGAAAGCGGTATCACAATCGGGAGTCCAGACGTACGGCGTTGTTCCTTCCGTAAGTCGGTGCAACGGCGCAGCGATGATGGCGAAACCTTTCACAAATCTTTTGTTATAGGTGCATAACCCAAGGAACTTTTTCAACTCCTGTTTATCTTTGGGTCTTGGCCAGTCACGGATTGTTTGAGTATCGCGTGCTACAGTAACCTTGACTCCTGTGTCCACCGTTGCCTGCACATTTCTTCCATTCCCGCTGGCTTCCCCCACCAAACTCTCTTTGGTCCTTTTTATCTGTTTGATGGGAAGAATTCTGGGGACTGGTTTCTTCACATTAGTTAGTGAGTTCTCTTTCTCGCCATGTTGTCTTCTTACTGTGGGGCTTGTCGACTTCTTGGGGGTTGACCTGCAATCCTTCTTGTAGTGCCCCGGTCTGCCACAGCTGTAACATGTTATGCATTTGCTGGATCGACCTTTAAGATCTCCAAGCAGTTCTTTGATGCTCGCGTTCACATCCTTCATGCTAGCGTTCATGTTCGCCTTTATTTCCTCCATGTTAGCACTTATGTTCGCGTTCGTCTCCTTTATGTTAGCGCTCATGTTCGCAAGATCAGGGTTATTCGCAACCTCCTTGATGTTGGCCTTTCTTATTCTCCGTGACGCCTCTGGTTCCGAAACCTTGTAAGCAGCTTCTACCTCCAAAGCTCTAATCAGTGCCTCCCTTGATGTTCGGAAGTTTGACAAGCGCATCACTCCCTGAACTTCTGAATCTCGTATTCCTTCTATAAAAATTCTAGCTGTGTAAAGTTCCAAAAATTCAGTGGGTGCTGTTGGATAAGCGGCATGAGCCAGTCTTTTTACGTCGGCCTCGAATTCTTGCAGCGTTTCATCACTTTTCTGTTTCATTACTAGTAGTTGCTACTGGGCCACTTGTGGCAAATGATGGTCTCCAAATCTCAGCTCGAAAGCCCTAACTAAATCTTCATAGTTAGCTAGTTCGTGGTCAGATAGAGCTCGGAGTAGTTCCAGAGCTTCTCCGCGCAGAAAAACCACCAATGAGGTCGCCTTTTCGTTTTCCGTCCATTGATTGGCTCTAGCAGCAGCTTCGAACTGTATTCTGTAGCCCTGGAACGATGTTTTTCCATCATATGTCGGAGGTTTCACCTTTTGGGAAGAAATGGCAGATACACTTTCGGATTCATGTTGTGTGCTTTGTCCACTTAGCAACTTTTTCATGTTGCTGATCTCCCTCTTTGTTGCATTTTCCAAATCAAGAAGCTTGCTGTTGAATTTTTCTTTTACTTCCCCAATTTTTTCCCTGACTTCGCCAATCTCTTCTTGCATTTCTTCTCGCATTCCTGTAATTTGTTCTTTCACTTCTTCTTTCATTTTTTCAACGTCTACTCCCATTTTTTCAGTAATATTTGCTAGTAGACTATGCAATTCTTGTTTTTCTGCATTCCTTTTCTGATCTTCTTCTTTTTCTTGTCATCTTCGTTCCTCCTCTTGTCGTCCTCGTGCTTCCTCTTGTCGTCTTCGTTCTTCCTCTTGTCGTCTTCGTTCTTCCTCTTGTCGTCTTCGTTCTTCCTCTTGTCGTCTTCGTTCTTCCTCCTGTTCTTTTTCTTGTCGTCTTTCTTCTTTGTCTTGTCGTCTTCGTTCTTCCTCCTGTTCTTTTTCTTGTCGTCTTCGTTCCTCCTCTTGTTCTTTTTCTTGTCGTCTTCGTTCCTCCTCTTGTTCTTTTTCTTGTCGTCTTCGTTCTTCCTCTTGTTCTTTTTCTCATCGTCTTTCTTCTGCTTGGTCTTTAAACATTGCTAACAACGCTTGCATTTGTTGTTCCATTTTGGCCGATTTTAATCTCGTATCCATAAAGCGTATCTGAATGTTCAGGATTTTACTTGACGCGCCTCGTATAACTATTTAACAGGTTAAATTGTCCGAGATAAAGTCAACTACGGCACCTGGCACGAATTTTTTTTCGAGTAATAAAGCACAATCTACGAATAATTCCGCTTCTGGCACCAGATGTTACGGGCTTATCGGTTCGATTGATTACACTTATCTAATAAGACCCACTTTATTACTGAATTAACTTGGCACCCTTCAACTAAACAGTAACTCACTACTTATTTACCAATTACTAAGCCACTAACTGACTGACTCGAGGGAAAGCTGACCGCCTTTTATAGTTTTGGCCGCCGGCTTCCAGAATTTTCAGCAGATAAGGCTTATCGAATGCCGAAATTTCTGGAACGCTTATCTGGCGTTTGTTTCGTTATCGCGGCCGCTTTCCCCTTATCAGAACCTTTTAGAAACTTTTTTTATTTACTAAATTCTACAATTCTATTCTAAATCCTATTTCATCTATTTACATTGCGTTACAATATTTTAAATGGTGTTGGGGCTATACAGCAGCCGTGTTTTAGGCCTTTAGAAATTCTAATTTCTGTCGAAAGCATTTTTCCAACTTTGATGTGGGCGGTCATGGTCGGCTATATTTTTCAAATTTCCTAATTCGAAATATTAAGTTTCGTTTTAAAACTAAAAATCTGAATTACTTTTAATTTTTATGTCGACATTTTCTTGAAACGAGTAACTCTATTTTATAAATTGTAGCTTGTTTGGAAACTTCCATTTTTTTTCTAAGTGGGCAATATCCATTTTTCCTTCGATAGTATAGCTCTTTTCCGAAATTTCGTGCTTAATCAGCAAAGATTTTTTTCTTTCAAAATTTAGCTTCCATTTTCTGTTAAAATTAAAATTTTCAGATTTTAATTTTTTCCTAATATTTTAATGTGAAGTGCAAATTTAGACTTTTTTTATAGATTTGGTCGTTTTTTCGAAACCTCGACCCTAATATCGAAGCTTCAACCTAAAAAACTTGGCCTTCTTTTTATAAATCAAAATAAAATTTTATTTTTGATTTTTTATTGAAGTGAAATCTTCTTTAGGTGTGTTGAGAGGCTTTTGATAGCGAAAAAGTCTATGGTTTAGTTAATTTGCGTTACCACTATGGTAATTATCGCTAGTATGCTCTAATGTTAACAGTATTATGCAGCTATGAGTAAGACAAGTTGAATTAAAAAATAGTGTGATCGGCAGCGGAGTTTGAACTCGCAAGAAGAAATCGTCCTAAACATTGCACCACTCCTTGTTAATTTAATAACTTAAATCGGTTGATTACCCATCCGTACCCCTACAATACAGATATAAGTTAAAAGCTAACTATATCAGAAGAGAAAAAACGCTGGCAAATTTTGGGCGGACGTCACAATGCGGCGTGCGAGATAAAAACAGAAATCTCGGTTCCACAATGTCTCACAGCCAACAGAAAAAGGACAAAAGTATAATAAAGACAAAAGACGGTTTGTTAGCTTGTTTAACGCTTTACACGCACATCTGCACATCGTCTGCCTTACGAACATCGAAGACAGTGGCAACAACAATAATTAGTATCGTTTGGCATGATTTGACAAGTGCAAAAATTTGTCGGTAAGCTCACCTACTCAGATCGTGCAAACTCAGATTACTCATATTTAAATCAAATAAAGGCACTTAAACATTTTTCAGCTTTCTCCAAATTATTTCACTAAAAGCCTCATTTTGATTTTAATTTGACTGGCCTACATGTAACGCTATTTCAAAAAATGACAAAATAGTACTGTAAAATAGCGACAGCAGTTTGCCTGTTAAACTCTTATTGATCTAATTTCTAAATAGAGAAGCACTTGACGATACGCAATGTTATATTAATGGGACTGATTTGAAATTAATGACACCACAACTAAGCACATAGTTCCAGAACGTTTATTTGACTTTTGTTTTGACGAGGTTTATAAAGGAAGTTACCATTAATGCATTAGGTAACAGCTACCGTAAAATAATAATTTGTTATTATAATTACATAATTCTGGAATGTGTATACCAGGGCAGTTTCATTCTATTCTGTTTAGTCGGTCGTCAATACCGTGTTAACTTTACATAACAATGATATTCTATTTTTATACTTGAGAAGTGAAAATGAACAAAGGATTTTCTTTACAATTACCGTTCGAAAAGTATGTGATAAGTATGCAATTTACACAAGGAAACAAGCTTTTTTATCGAATTTGATACCTAAAAATCATGCTTCCTGCATCACTAAGTTACGACAAGTTACGAAGGTATTACATATTTAGGTAATCTCTATTGTCACTAATTAGCATAGATTATAAGAGACTAAAGATATATACATATCAAAGAAGCAGTTTAGTTAGAGGGAAGTAAATAAATACATATTTTATAATGTATTTGTACCGATCCTGTACAATATTTTTGAGCAACATTGCCCCCTTAATTAAATAAATTTATTAAACCTTTCAAAATAAAACCTTTATCTTGGTCTGCAAACCAGCCTCCACATAACTTCTTCGTTCTAAGAAAACTTACGCCCTTTTATACTTTTTTCAGGTGAGGAATGAGATGATATTGAGACGGGGCCAGATACAGGGAATAAAGAGGTTGTCCCAGTAATTCTAGCTTCCAATCATAAATTGTTGCAGTTTATGTGCAAAGGCATTGTGCTGCAAAAACAAAACTCTTTTGGACAACTTCTCGCGTCTTTCCTCCTTCATTTCTTTCTCGTAGAATGGTCAGTAATGTCAAATAGCAGCCTCCAGTTATTGCTCTACCTTTCTCCAACTGAAGCACTGAAGCAAGAACTTTTCCAGCAGATCCCGAAAGATAAAATTCTTAGGCCTTTGAGAACCAGAGTGTCTCAATTACATCGATTGCTGTTTTATTTCTGGGTCACAGAAATGTACCCAAGTTTCATCCGTAGTAACAAGACGACCTAAAAATCTTTTTCAAACCGAGCACAGATCAAACACGATGGGATACATTTCGTAAAAAAACTCTCATATCCAAGTTGGCCTGAACTATATTAGTCCAAGAAAGATAGATGAAAAATCACCCCTGTTTTAAAGAAATTAAATACTAAATTTTTATTTTTAAAATACCTTTACTTCGATGTGCGGAACGGCCGTCATATTGATTTAAAAATAGAAAATTTGGTTTTTTGCCAATAATTTGCACAATTTTAGTCTAACAAAAAAATGTTTTCTGTAAAAGTGAGACTAATTAAAATTAGCTACAAAAAAGTTATTTGCCATTTTTTTGTAGACTTGGCTGTTAGTGAGAAAATGTCTTGTGAATTCGGACAGTCGCATTCATTTCTGAACTACCCAAAAGGTACAGATCTTGGCACATATTTTTTAAGCGATATCCCCAGAATACCTAATGGTATTTTACCTCTTCCGTTTAATTTGCGATATTTGGGCGAGAGGGCTCTTTTTGTTGGACTCAATCAGTGTTACACTTCTGAGTTAATTCAACTTCATTGTTTGTTTCAAAATATGCTTAGACGGGATCTAAATAATCAAATGACGAAAACTGAGTCAGATTACTCTTTGCAAAGTCGGTCGTTCGATGATGTGTATTATATATATTTTTACCTATTTTAGGATCAACAAAATGGGTAAAAAAGTACGTAATTAAGAGATGCAAATAATACTACAAGATATATTGGTGTTCTGATAAAATCATGTCATGAAATGGTTCGATATTTTCAGGGACGGACACAGAATATGGCCTTTCCGATGGCTGTTTTTCTTTTGAAAAAATTACCTTTTTTGAAACTTGCAATTTAATTTTTGACAGTCTTATGAGAAGGACATTGATTGTCCAAAGTGTTAGGCATATCTTCGTAAATGTGTTTACCTCTAAGTACAGGTAGGATCAAGTGATAAACAGTGAACCATTGGTACACGGTAAATTACTTTTCTAATTATGTGGAGAAAAATTGACAAAAAACTCCATTTTTCACTTCTTTTCGCATCTTTTGTAGATGACAAGCTCACAATGAGAACGCCCGTGCAATGAGCTAATTTGTAATAATAATAAAAAACAAAATAAAACAGAGATTAATTTAGTTCAATAAGGCAAGAAACAGAAGGATTGAAAATGAATGGGTCATCTTTAGAAACCCGCAGAAAGAATATAACAAGGCTATAAACACGTCTAAAAATAAAAGTTGGAAAGAGTACTGCCACGAAATAGCAAACCTCAGTGAGGCTTCTAGACTGGCCAGGATTCTATCCACAAATAAAGCAGCTCAATCAAGCTGTTTAAAAACCCCCACGGAACAATATACTGAAACAGTGGAGGATATATTGAAGCTTTTACTGGAAACACACTTCTTTGGCTTCAAGAAGACGCCTCTATCAGATCGCAGCGAGGAGTCCAGCCCTAGGGAAGAATTTTGACCTAGAGACTGGAAGCTAGCCTCGGAAATTGTCACTCCAATAGGGATCGAATGGGCAATAAGGACCTTTGAAACATATAAAGCTTCAGGACCAGACGGAATTTTCCCCGTCCTATTGTAAAAGGGACTAGATATTAAAACAGGACCACTTATACGAGTTTTTAGACCAAGTATTGACAGCACTGCCTATGGAGCCATGGTGAGAGCTATGACCACTCGAGGGGTACACCAACACTGATAATATGGACGCACAACATGCTAATATCGAGAGAAAATCTTAGTTAAGCATGGAAATAAAACCATTCAAGATCGACAAGCTAAGAGATGCTCACGGGGTGGGGTTATTTCTTCTCTCCTGTGGAATCTAGTGGTAGACGAACGTCTATCACTAGATTCAGACTTAAAGACACTCAGAGAATTGGCTATTGGTAATGGTGTAGAGAAACGAGACTGACGGTAAACCGATCAAAGACTGTAGCCTTAATATTCACTAGGATGTATAAACCAACTCCCACAGAACCACTGTATCTATGGGGGCAGGCGATAACGTACTCCACCTCAGTAAAGTATCTTGGAGTGCACTTAGATACTAAACTCAAATGGAATTTACACCTAGAAACCCAAAGGAATAAACTACACGCCACTATGTGAGCCTGTAAAATAGCCATGGGCAGAACCTGGGGCTTAAAACCAGGTGTAGCGCTATGGCTCTACAAAATGGTATTGTTACCGCGTTAAACCTATGCTCCTGTGATATGGTGACGTAGGATAGAAACAGCACAGGCAAAGAGCCTGTTAATGAGCCTACAGGACACCTACCGAAGGGCTGCTGCAGGGCACTATTATGTATTATGCACTATGTGTGCTACTCCAACGAAAGCTCTACAGGTAACACTAAATACGCCTCCTCTAGATGAATTCATTAAGACACAGGCCAAATTAACGGCCTGCAGACTTAAGTGTCTAGGGGACTAGAGAAAAACAAGGGTAGGTCATACTACACTTGGAAACCTCAACAACAGACCTTTTATCCTAAGACAAGACCACACTACCAGGAAGCTCTGGTTGGGACAGAATTATAAGATTCTGATCCCGAATAGAAAAGATTGGGAAAAAACAGAAACCGTGGTTGGTCAAGGAAAAGACGTCTGATTTACAGATGGATCTGGCCTCTACGGAAGATATGGAGCTGGAATCTATAGATTAAGAAATAATACGGGAAAAGTATTCCAATGGGAGAACATGTTTCTGTTTTAGGACTGAAGTATAAGCCATTCAAGAATGCGCATAGTTACAAATCAACCTGACGCCTCGGCGCTCAATTTATATATGCACGACAAGAAGGCTATAATAAGGAGGGAAAACTTCATATGCTTCGCTGTATAAAAGTAAGAGACAAATTCCGTGGATATGTGTTAGGCGTGGCTATCTGTTGCGCTATGAAGCACTGCGCATTCTGGTGACAAATGTACAATCGAAAGTAACCAGACATCTAAGACAGATCCTTTGTTGGTTATCTTTTGATTTCATTCGGATTAAAGACAAAACAAAAGTTAGGTGAGTTTTCATCATACAGAAATATATTTTGATGAAATATTTTATTTTGGTAATTTTAATTTTCAGAAGAGAAAGAATTGGCTACACTCTTTATTGCCGAATACGAAAACAATTGCGAGTTAAAGTCCGAAATACAATTTTGTAAAAAGTAAAGACATTCAGCTGCCTCAAAATGTCGCTGCCACTTTTCTTGATACTGCAAATTTAAGTGTTGAAGTCAAGAAGTAAAATAAATGGGTTATGAACTTAATATTTTAACAAAATATGAAATCGATTGAGTGGAGGATGAGTATGAGAAATCTCTAAGCCGCACTAGTAGTGCTTTTGATTTAGTGCTCCTATTTGAGAAGACGAAGGAATAAAAAATGAAAAGTTAGTGAAATGAAGTTTTTGTTAATATTTTTTAATCCATTTTTCTCTTCCTAGTTATATGTCTCTAAGATGGCCCACTGATTTACCTTCTGAATATTGAATTTATGGCTAGTTATAATTAGATAAATCGAATTAAACAAACATCACCTAGGTGGTGTTGTAAAATAGCTGTTGCCCTGAAGTATATAGCTGATGATTGCCTAGATATTTAAGCGGGTAAGAGATACAGACTTCTTAATAACCATTACATTTACATGATTTTCAGTTTAATTGCAGACAAGTTATGCCAAATGAGAAATTCAAAGTAAATTAAGGGCTTTAAATGTTTAATAATGAACATAATATGCAATGTGAAGACCAAGATATAAAGATCACCTATCAATGTTTGTGTAAAAATTATTTAAATGTCAATATAATATGTTAATAGTTATATTTTCTTTTTAAACAGTAGGACATTTTGTATTTATAAGTTTATTTTTAATAAACTTCTTTAGTAAACATTTTAATCTCTCAAAGTTATCTTCAACCCTGTAATCATCTTACAATTAAGATCCTATATCTGTAATGTGGAGTTGTTTAGAAGCCGATTGGGAAATTCCGAATTAACTAGATTGTGAATTCTCCCCATATTAAAATTGTTATGATAGGGAAGTTTTGTATGGGGGCATTGCTTTAAAGATACTACCCTTGTGTTAATTCACTATCAGTTTGGGAGATAAATAAAAATAATGATCAAGTGTTATGTACAGAATTGTTTGAGCCAGTCTGGAAGAAATGAGAATTTATGAACACTTTTTCAGTTTCCAAATGTCGTAAGTTGTGCGGAGGTTGTCATTTTTTAATGGATGTCTTTTTAGAAATATTACTAGATTGTTATCTGTTATTCCCTCAATTCATCATTTATAGGGCTCCAGTGAATACAACCAATGGTTATCTGTTATCAGAAAAAATTTTCAAATGGGGAAAACAATTCATAAAAGGATGTATATTTGTGATTTACATTTCGACAGCAAATGCTTCCATTGCAACGACATAAAGATGCTGAAAGATGGAATTGAAATAAAAATTTATTTTTTATTTAAAAAACAGTTTATTTTCTTAACAAAAAATTTCGCAGATGTATTTTTAGCAACTAAGCCACCTAGTTATTACAAATTATTATAAAAAGTTTATTATATTATCACCAACCTCTGTCCATTCAGCAATTTAACTTAATTATAAACTTTATGATTGTGTCATTATAGGTACATTGGTGTGAAAAATGTTTCACTGATCATGTAGAATGCTAAGAATAATGACATCATTTTGTTCCCTCATCTGCAGGTCTGCTGAAAGTACTCTCTTATTTGGTCAGAGCAAGCTTGTTTCTTTATTTCATTTATTTACTAACAAATACGTAATAATAAGTTTTATTTCGACTCAGGTACTAAAAAATTGTAATTAAATTAAAAGAACATATGGATAACGCAAATCACAATAAAATTATGAGCTAGTAACAAAACACTTTATAAGCGTGATGTTGTACTGAAATGTCCACTGGCACTTATCGCCACTGCAAAATATCTCCTATCTGCCGTCAATTTCTATTCATTCCTACTTCATAAATAGCTCTGCATGCACATGTATCAATAAAAAAATAGTTTACCCACCAACATAAAAAAAGATGTATTAAACTTCTGCCACTAGAAATCTTGGAGGTGTTACTAATTTTTCACCCGTTGAAAACTCCACGTAATTTTAGGAAATCTTCTTCAAGCTTCAATTAAATAGAAATAAGCTTACAACATATCATTCTTAAAAACCGTCGCTATTGCCGATAGTTTTCTTGAAATTTCTGATTCATTAGGTTTAAAGTTCTTTATTCCAATAATCAAGGTCTTGCCCATCATCAAAGTTTGACCTCTTACCATCTTTAATTATGACAATAAACGGCTGCTGCTATATCAAGTAATGCTGTGGATCGTTTCTTTATTATTATCGCTTTTACGAGATACAAATCTCAAAAATTAAGCAAATTGATAGTCTTTTTGAACCCAAATAACCTCCAAAGTTGACAGATCAAGAATGAAGACAAAAACATTAACAGGTTGGCCACAAGCAAAAAAAGCCACTAGCAAGGATATGTGCAGAGGCGCTGAATTGTAGCTTTGCACAATTTCCAATCCCACCACTTCATCATTGCACCACGTTTTTGGGCCTACCCCTTCCATACAAGTTTTCCCTCCTTATTATAGTCTTCTTGATGCACGGATTGCCTTGAAGCGTTAAATGCCCTAGAGGGGCATACCATCAGTTCAATCGTACTGTGGGACTGTGTGAAAACCCTTAATAGAATGGGAGAAACCAACAGATCACAGTTGTTTGGGTGCCTGGGCACATATATGTAATAATTCTATATGGCCAGTTCCTCGTTTCTTATGGCAAAGATTTCTCTTTCTCGCTGACCTTCACACGCATTAATGAGTCGCAAAGCGCAGGTGTTACAAATCCTCTGTGCATGGCCAGTCAGCTGTGTACAGCCAAACATAAACACCCGTTTAACCCACGCGTAGCGATTGGTTCATTTCGTTCATTCATGCGCAATACTCGCCATTTATCTATGTTCCATCTTTATCGGATTTGGTCTGAACAAACTCGCGAAGAGAATAGGGAGCTGGTCATATAGAAGTATTACATATATGCCTGGGCATAGCAACATACGCGGCAATGAGGTCGCCAACGAGCTGGCAAAAAGGGGCTCTGTGAAACTTCTCACCGAACAGATCGTAGGCGTGCCCTGTGGTGTAGGCAAAAACATTATATTATTAAACCTCGAACGGGCTCATTTGAACCGATGGAGGGACATAACCACCTGTAGACAAGCAAGACTGCTGATGTATAAATTCTTGCATCAAGGGCTGACACACTTATTGCAATGAATAAAAGCAGACTAAGCAAAGCACTAGGTCTACTCATTGGCCATAGGCACTTTAAAGGACACCTGGTTAAACTAAACCTAGCAGAAAGCGACCGATGTCGACTGTGTGAGACTGAAAAGGAAACAAGTTTATGCATCGTGTGTGCTTATTCTAGCCTTACCAGATACATATATAATCTGACTGACAAAGAAACATTAAGACCAGAAAATTTAAAAGGAACGAGTGTAGATCAGATGTTGAGCCTGGCTGTAAAGGGCGGGATATATAATCCTGACTGAAACTCGAGCAAATTTGTGGAATGTACAAAGGATTTGGAATCTAGATGACAGAACTTATAACGGCGCCCACAAAATTAAAAAAAAATAAATTTAGTTGCTTAAAGATATTTTTTTGCTCTTCTTTTTTTTTACGTATCCTTAGTAACTAGTTTTCAGACATACCGTTACCACTTTAGTTGTTTTTGTCTGTTTTTAATATTACCAACAATATCGAAAGGTGCAGATAGTACACAGTGAAACGGAAAGGTGAGGCATACGGCGAACCGATTTTCTGTGTCTTACACCATGCTTTTCTGTGTAATTATCTTCTCACAAAGCGTCAAATGGGCTTTTCATACATATCTTCTAAATTTTTGTAGATGGGATTATGTCCGTTAATGCGTCTACCACTAGATTACATGTGTCAAGCCAAGTTTTCTGGTGTGATCATATACTAGTTCTCCTCACTTATTATTGAAACATTTGACTGTGAAATAACAGGTACATATTTAAATTTTGCTCATTCAACAGCTTATAAGAGGTTTACTGTAGACCTAACTTCCACTGGTTGAACCTAGGGTTTGACATAGTAAACCATTTTCCATATTTTGAAAAGCTTGTAATAATTGGGTATTGGACCAAAACTGATACAAAAAATAGGAATCAGACACATGACGCGTCATTTGGCAAAAATAATTCTTTTTTATACCTACATCCGAATGAATTATGAGGATCTGAGTTTTTGGTGATTCACTGTTGCCCACCTTACTCTAGTGATGATGGCTTCGTACTCCAATTTTTTGATTTTCACAATTTCGGTCGACATCCTTTTTTTTCTTCAAATTTATTGCGCAAAACTGATTTGACTCTTTGACATGAAACTTTACACTGACACTTTTACTAATAAGTTACTGTTCCTTGTTGTGGTATCGCAATATTTTGTTTATCTATGGAACCGATCTAGGCTAACTACATATCAATACATCCTCGTAGTTGTTTTCTCTTTGTATTAATAGTTTACAGCATTTTTAATATTGAATATTCTGACTTTCTCTCCTTCTGCATTATTAAGCAAAAATACAAGAATAATAGGGATGCAAATAATTTTCGCTAGCCCATTGTGTTTACTCATAGTACTATTACGGCTTGTAGTTTTTCATCGTTCATGATATAATTATGATAAAAATGTGTCATCACTTGGGATATCCGTTGAAAGT
This sequence comes from Dastarcus helophoroides, assembly GCA_028583605.1. NCBI lineage: Eukaryota > Metazoa > Arthropoda > Insecta > Coleoptera > Bothrideridae > Dastarcus > Dastarcus helophoroides. Next base: position 10,008,058 of record CM053326.1, read on the forward strand.
GAAAGTGAATTACATATAACCAACTGTTGTTTGTAGTTATCGATAAATTATAATATGAATTGTGCTTAACATAATCGAAAATAAACAAAATGTTCATCCAAGCACTTGCCTGTGCATAATTATAATTTGTGGTAATGCCTGGCCAACATACAATCATAGAGGTGTGGTTGAACATAATTTGAACATTTTAATAAGGGTTTAAAACCAAGGTGCAATTGGTATCTTTGGGTCTGAGTGTAAATTTAAAAGTGAAAGTAACTTCCAATGGCGCTTCTATTCAACAAATTTGATAAGGCAAGGGCAACCTTAACATTTTGAAATAATTATTAACTACTCAGATGTTTCATTCTTGTAAAGAAAGTTACGCCTCTTCTACATACTATACAACGTTGGATTAAATTGTATATCGAACCCTACAGCAAAGAATAGTAAAAATACGCTGCGAAGAAGTGTTTTAATTTAAAATTATAAAATATCACACTGAAAATTTTTATGGGAAATGTGTTTTGCTATTGGGGTTACTTCTTAGAAGGCCATTCTGAAAGTATTAGGTTATCTACACGTCCGCTGTTAGTGTGTGGACAAAGAATAGCTCTTAAGCCTGAAAAGATATCAAAATGAAATTTCGCCCAGTGGCGTACATCTATAGGTAGCACAATTTAAAATTATTTTCATTTTATTATACCAATCATATTCAGAGTATTGAGTACTTTTTTTTAAATAGAACACCCTCTCTTTTTTGCATGTTTGGATAGCCTTATAAAAATGCAGCAAAATAATCTAGGGTTTAATTAATCGTTTTCCTAATAGAGAATCATAAAACGGGAGACAGGACTCGGACGGAGTCATTTGTAAACACTCTGTATGATGTAGTATTAACCAATTTGCGACATAAACAATCATTTTAGTTTTTAGTTTCCATTACAATTTTATTTTTCAGCCTAAAAGGTCACGATTTGTTCTAATTAATTTTAACCACCCACATTAACGCTGCAAAAAATTGAATGAGGAAAACTTAAGAACTTATGTAAAGATTATGTTAAGAATCATATGTTTTTATTGAATAAATCCTTAAATAAATTGAAACTGAATATTTTAAATTCCTTTGACTATAATTTCAGCTCTATTGATTTCACAGCCAAAATGAAAATATGATTAGATTCGCCATTAATGTTATACTTTCTCATAGTACCACAGCATCATTATGGTGCCATTTAAGAAAATGAAGTAATGATATAAAAACCATTTTTGGTTAATTTGTCACGTGATAGGAGAATAAAATACTACTTTTTTGACCTGATTTGATTTTTGTAGGGTTAATATGGTATACTAGAATTAATTAGAATGAGTCATAGCCTTCTAGGTAAAAAAATAAAATAGCAGCAGAAACATTTTCGATCCTTGAAAAATTATTTAGTTTAGATGTATTGTATATAGAAAAGTGTGTAGATTTTAAAAATATTATAATATACAGGGTGTTGAATTTAAAAATCCAAAATTAGTGTTAGCTTTAGCAAAACAGCACCAGGAATGTCTTTTTATGTCAACATTTGACATTTTATAAATACGCCAAGTGTAGCAAATTTGAAAATTTTATTTTCATAATTAAACCAAGGGGGTGTACCATGATCCTGTTACACCCAAGATAATAATTTGGAATTTTTTCCAAATTTCGATTTTTATTTTATTTCGGGTGTTTTTTGCAAAATTTGAAATTTAAACTTGCAATATGTGCTTTTTAAGTATGTTCTTTAGGCTCGGACATTTTTACACACTGTGTCTTTTCTTCTCGAAGGTTATACATCTCTGGAAATCAGTGGCGGCTGACGTATAGGCACTTGCGGAACTGCAGCACCCCCAATTTCGCTTACGAAAAGATTTTCTGAACACTTTTTATTTCACAATTTGTAGAAATTTTAAATGTTCTCTGTTTTGTTTTTAAAGCAATTTTAGGTTTCTTTCACGAAGTTACGATATTTAAAGACCTATTTTATTTTTAATTTTGATCAAAATCACATTTCCATAAACTAATTTTTGTAAAAGTTTTGAGAAAGAAATCAATATTTCGAGCAGGAATTAAAATGTTAAGAAAAAACCTAAATTTCTTTGAAAATGTCAGCATTTTAGGAAAATAATTACAATTTTAAGAAAAAATCTAAATCCAACTCATCTCGCATTTTACTATTTCTCTAAAAAATACGTTAATGCGGTATCTTCAAATTTCATTTCGTATAAAAATGTTGAGTTGTTTTCAGATATTTGATTTTTTTAAGAACTGATTTTTTTTGCAAAGTTTTTATTTTTCCTAAAAATTTTATAAAAAGAAATTTTCTCCAAATTTCCATTTTTACTGAAAGTGTCATTCTTAAAATTTCTTCTAGAAATTATAACTTCTCCCGATTTTTCTTTGTGTTCCTCTAATTTGCTTCAAAAATGTCAGGTTTTTTCACGACACTCTAACAATTTACAGTTCATTTTATTTGTAGTTTTGACAACAAATGTTTGGAAAAAACCCTGAAAGCTCTGTAAAACGTTTAACATTTTGTAAAAAAGAGAAAAATCTCGACTTTTTTGCAAAGACATTTCAAATTTTTTTCCCTGGAGATTTTGTCTTTTGGACATTAAAAAATTTTTTAACAAAAATTTGATATTTTAAAATTCATTTTATTTTGTAATTTTGATAAAAAACTGAAAATTATTAGGTATACATTTAGGGAAAATAAACTTCAAATTTGCATAAAAATAAGAAAATTTTGGGAAAAATATTAAAATTTCAAGAAAAAATGAAGCCTGTACATTTGAACCTTTTTTACAATTTGATATTTCTCTAAAAAATTGCTACTTCTGTACGACCAAAGAGAATTATGAATCGGAATTTCCAATTTTCCTAAAAATGTTGAACTTATTCTTGAAATTCCCAAGTTCGAATTTAGAATTTAAATTTCGTTAAAAAAAAACGCAGATCACATTTCTAGAAAAAGTTGTTATGTGCAAACAATATTTTCAGAAAAAAAACATTTTAGAAATTAAATAAAAAAATTTATTTGCAATAAATTAACTGTCAAATATATATTTTTTTTAAGCTGGGAACTATTGAAATTTTTGTGAAATTGAGTTAACATTTCTAGAAGAGTCTCAAAATTTCAAAATTAAAATTAATCAAAATGTTGAAAAAAATTCATTAACAATTTACTGTCCTAATTTAATTTTGTTTTAGTAATTTTGAAGTTCCAGAGAAATTTGAAAAATCAAATATTCCAGCTTGAAGACAATTTTTTGTGATTAAAATTCAAATGTTGCCAATTTATTTGTATATAAAATGCAACTTTTTTGGAAATTTGTTTCAAAACTTTGCACAATTTTAAAAATTCAAAATTTTGTTATTATTTTTTCAAATTCGAGTGTTATTTCGAAATTTTTCTTAAAAAATGTAAATTTCAAAAAGAAAAATATCACCACTTAAAAAATAAAGCAAAACACATCAGGAAATGCAAAATTTTTTTAAAAAAAAGCAAATATTTTAAAATTTTCCTATATAAGTTAAATTTTCCAAACAAACCAAGGATTTATAAAACAATTTTAATTATTAAAATGGTCAACATTTTGAATAATTTTGGGAATGTGAATAAAAGACGAATTTTTGGAAAAATATGGACATTTAAAATCAATTGCAGAGTTTTTAATTCAATTTTTAAAAAAGCTGAATTTTTTGAATATTGGAAAATACTCAAAATTATCAAAAAAATTGTAATTATCGAAAAAGTTGCAAATTTTGAAAAGGTAAAATTTAAAAAAAATTGAAAATTTCAATAGTTCAAGTATGAAAACAATCGAAGAAGAATATTTAACTGAAAATGTTTAAACAAATGTATAAACAAAATTTAAAAAAACAAAACTTTTTAAAAAAAGTCAAGTTTTTGAAAAGAGTCGAAAATTTTGAAAAAAAAATCAAAGGTTTGAAATGGAATCGAAATTTTACGAAATATTAGTCGAAAATTTCAATAAAAGATTTTAAGAAATGTCTGACTTAAAAAAAATCACAATTTTTCAAATAAAGGATCGACAGTTTACAAAAAATGTCAAAATTTTGAAAATAGTGGAAAAAAATAGTCAAAATATTTGAATCAAAAATTTTAAATTTTGGAAAATGACTAAAATTTTGAAAAATTCAAACATTTACTAAAGGCTGAAATTTGCAACAAAGTAGGAATTAAAATAAAAGGTTGAAAATTTCCAAAAAGTGCAGATTTAAGAAAATGTTCAAAATCATTCAAATTTCCAAAAAGAAGTCAAAATTTTACAAAAGAAGAAATTTTCAAAAGAATAGGGTCGAAATTTATAGTCGTAATTAAAAAACTATCAAAATTTGCAAAAGATTTGGGAATTTTTATCGAATTTACGAAATTTTTAAAAAGTTTAGATTTTGAATAGTTGTGAAATTTGCACTCAAATTTTCAATAAAAACCAAATTTCTCGAAACCGGAATATTGAAAACAGGTGAAAATTATCAGGTAGATCGAGGTTTTCAAAACTCGAAATATTGAGAAATTAAAATTTTGGTAAAAGTTTAAATTTTTGGGAGTTATAATTTTGAATCAAAGTGGAAAATTTTTTAAAAAGTGGAAATTATAAATCAAAAACATTAAAATTTTGAAAAAATGTCAAACATTTCGTAAAATTTCAACATTTTCAAGAAATTCGAAATTTTGAAAGAATTTCTAAAATTAAGGAGTAACTAAATTTTTAACAAAAAATCAAAAAATAATCGAAACTTTGCAAAAAAGTCGAAATTTTGAAAAATAGTTAACCTTGAAATAAAAACCAGTCGAAATGATGAAAAATCGAAATTTTCAATAAAAAAATTATAAGTTTTCAAAAAGATTATTAACAAAGATGAAATAAGGAGGAAGTTAAATATTTAAAAAGCCAAAAGTCCAGTCCTAAAAAAATTTACATTTTCATAAAAAGTAGGAATTTTCAAATGGTAAAAATTAAACAAATGTAACAATTAATTTAAAAAAAAATACAAGAAGAAAGACAGAACATCGAAAAATCCAAATATTTGGGAAAATACGGAAATTTTTAAAGCAGTATTCACAGTTTTTCAAAAAAGTCAATACTTCAAAATAAAAAGGTCAATATTACAAGAAAAAATCTAAATTTTGCAATACAGTCAAAATTTGGAAAAACAATCCAATCTTTCAAAAAACGCGACATTATTAAAAGTTTTTACTGTCAAGTTTTTAAAGAAAACCAAAATTTTCGAAAAGTAACGTTTTGAAAATGTCGAAATCTTAAAAATGTTAAAACATTTAACATTGTCGCAGCACCCCCATTGGTTTTGGCTACGAGCCGCCACTGCTGGAAATGTTGTAGGACATTTTGACACATAATTTCAAATCAATAGTAAAGCTTAAAATTTTGGAATTTTAACTAAAGTTTTGACTTTTGAACTTAAACTCTTGACATAACATTTTTTTTAAATTCTGGACTTCAGATTTTAGAGTACAGAAATAGAGAGAAAGATTTTAAAGTCTATATTTCGAGAAATAAATAATTTATTGGTATATCTTTTTAAATTCAAAGTAACAACTATTAATTTTTAATTGTTTTTGAAATTTCATTTTGAATTTCCAAGTTTCGATTTCTAAAAATATATCCTCCAAACGATATTTTGACAAACAGACACAGATGTCAAAATTTAGACCTATATGTGTATCTGCCAAAATATTGTTTGAAGCATAAATAATTTTTAATTCATAACGTTGGGGTATTTTAAAGCCATTTAAATGTTTCTCAATTTTTCTCCTAAAATTTGATTTGCTTTATTTAATTTTTAAAATAAAAGATATTTCTAACCCTTACTATGTAGAATTCTTCAATATTCATAACTATTACCTTCATTAACGATTAAAACAACAACAGATATTAAAAATTTTACGATGTTTCTATAACTATTTGCTATGACCGGACCTCGTTTTTTTTTTCAGCATAATCTGGGGTTATACAAGCAATTTATTTAGCCATTGTTATACTAACAAGCTCCATGGATCACAGACTCCTACGCATATTTCGTCTAATCCGATTTATCGTCCATTCCAAATGTTTACTTTATTAAAAAAATCGTTTCAAATCTAAATTTTGTTTTCTCATTAAATTTTAATATATATTTTTTTTATATCGCAGTTTTAAGTTTTATTCTTTCGAATTGTATTTTCAAACTGTTTAAAAAAGTTTTAATTCCAGATTTTGAGAAGCACATGCTGATTTATGTATTAAAGTCAAAAAAATGGGGAAAAAACCAAAAAAAAGTTAAGAGTGGCTCGACTTCAAGTTCATAATGTAAATAAATTGGAAACGCTGACTTTTTCTATAAATGTATACTTTTTCTCAGAAAATTTTAATATTTTTTCTGGAGATATCCAATTTAAATTTTAAAGTAAGTTTTGACAAAAAAGGTAAACTTTAAGGTTAAAATTTTAAATCGGAAGCATAGAAGATTCTGGCTTTGGAAATTATGAGAACCAATCAGAAATTTTAACGTGATATTTCTAAAAAAAAATTGTTCCTAAATTAAGGTCCTCTTTAAAGCATCAAAAATGTTACCTACGCTACAAAATGAGCAATAAATTTATTATTTTAATAAATAATGGATTTTCATTATGATTTTAGAGCTTTAAATGAGATTATTTAATTTCCTAAAAATTCCAAAAATTAAAATTTAAATTTTTCATGCTTAAATGAACTCATCTAGGTTTCTATTAGTGATGTAAGGAATATTCGCATTCGCATTCTTGAATAGGTTTTTTAATATTCACATTCGCATTCGCAAGGAATCATGCGAATATATTGACAATAACACGGGATATTATTTATTAAAAAGCAATGCAACTGCTAAGCTTAGCCAGGTTTCTTAAACTTGAGTGATAAAGATTTATTTAGAAAATAACTAATGCAGTAATTTATCCAGTCCCACCTAATATTTCTAAATCCCCTTGTTTTCTCTTCCTCCTAGCTAGCAATAAGGCACGGTAGCACGATTGCTGCCAACCAAAAATTTGTACTCCCGACTACGAAAACCTTTTCGAGTTTCCATTTTTTATCTAAAAATTCGATATTTTCTCGAAATTTTGATTTTTTTCTCAAAATTCGTCTTTTTCTTAAAATCCACTATCTCAATATTCCAATTTTTTTTTGGTCAAAATTTGTCGTTTTTTTTTCCAAATTTCGTCATATCTTAAAATTTTACTTTTTCTGAAAATTTCTACTTTTTAAAAAATCGTCTTTCTGCATATTTCGACTTGTTTATTAAACTTCGCATTTTTCTTGTAATTTGGCGGCTCTTTTGATAAAACAATAAAAATTCTTAGAATAATATTTACCTGGAAATTTGAAAATTTTTTTTTGAAAATTTAAAGTTTTGTAAAGGCAAAAAATTCAAATTTTAACTTGTTTCTTAAAATTTTAATAGTGGATATTTTCTGATGCCACAGTGGAGCAGGAGGGGAGAGGCTTGTCCTTCACTGCGGCAGTCGTTAAAAAATAAATACAGATTCAAAAAATTTTGAATCTTCTTCTTAAGATTTCGAATTTTTCCTCAAATTTTCTTTAAAATTCGCCTTTTTTTTGAAATTGGGACAAAATTTGACTCTTCCTGGGAAATTTCGAATTTTCACTACATTTATACTTTTTTTCGATCCCTTTTTCAAAATGTCAGTCTTTTTCCCGAAATTTTGATTTTTTTTTCACAACTAATTTAGGTAATTGACATTTCCAACCTTTACTTCATGAAATTTTTGAATATTCATAACTAAACTTTATTAACAATTATAAAGCAACCGATATTCAAAATTTCATAATGTTTCGATAAATATTTGCTATGTTAGCTATTAAACTTTTTTAATGATTATAAAGCAACAGATATTAAAAATTCCACAATGTTTCGATAAATATTTGCTATGTTAGCAAATATTTATCGAAATATTGTGGAATTTCTAATATCTGTTGTTTTTTAATCGTTAATAAAGTTTAATAGTTATGACTAGCTTAGGTTTTCGATTCCTTTATTTTTATCTCGACGTTTTTCCCCGAAACTTCGATTCTTTTCAAATTTCTAAAAAAGGGATAGATTTTTATATTAAATTGGATTTCCTGAAAATTCTAACTTTATCCCAAAACTGTTTTTTTATTATAATTCGTCCTTTTCTAAATTACGACTTTTTCCTCTCCAAACTGGAATGTATTGGAAATTTAAATATGTTATAGAAATTTCGGCTTTTTTTTGACTTTCTGGAAATTTCAACCCGGTTTTCAAAATATGTCTTATTCTCAAAATTTAAAATTGAGCTTTTTTATCCAAAATTTGACTTTTTCTCAAAATTCGTCTATTTTTCTATAATTTTGACAAAAACATAGACATTTTGATAATAATGTTTTTACGAAATTTTGAGAAAAATATTTCTTGTAAATTGTAAATTTCAAGGTTATGTCAAAATTTAAATAAAAATAAAAATTGTCAGAGAAATATTCTTAAAAACCCGTTTTCTCTTCTTCCGCTGAGGTTTATTTTATTCTGGAAAGTGCTACTTATCACAACATTATCTAAGTAGGTTTCAGTGAACATTCGCATTTGCATTCGCGAATGCTAAAAATGAACATTCGTTACATTCCCAGTCTCTATACTCAAGAAACTAATACATTTTTAATATTCAAAAGAATTTTAAATTATTGTGTAAGCTCATTTAAACTATTAAAATCCCATCCATCTAAATCTATCTAAATTGACAAAATATAGATTTCTCAAATCCCAAGCAGACTCATTTAGAAAAGAAAATCTGACTGAAACACCAAATTTTCAAAGAAGCTTCGGTAAAATTTAAATTTTAAAATAGACTTAGAAGAGTCCTATTCAAATAAAATAATAAATTTAGACTTTGTTAGTAGATTCTATATAAAATCATAACATCAGAGTTTTGGTCTTACAGAAACCAAACCTAATCTAAGAATTAGAGTCTTTACTAAAAATGTTTCCCTCTGCTTAATTTTTTTAACTTTGATGTTACATTCTCTGAGGCCCACACTCTAACTTTAATTATTTCCTAATGTGTTGCATTCCTTTAAGTTTTAAAGCAAGTTATTACTTTTGTTAATGAAATTAGTGGCTTTAAATAAGTCTGATGGTGACTTTAGAGTTTTAAATTAGGTTGTTTTTGAAATAAGCTTGAGGGTGTATCTCCTTAAGAAATTAACATGTAGGATTCTGCATTTTCAGTTTTCCTTTTTTTGAGAGTTAATTATTTTTCTGCATAATGTTCTGGACGTGTTTTTTACAACTTTCGAACACCAGGTGCATTCCCTTGTAACTGACAAAACTCTAATGCAGATTTATGAAAAATATAAGCCTTTAAATTTTAGATAGTTATAAAGAAATTATGCGAATCCTTCATTGTAAAATCATTTTTACATTAATGTAACAGTAGATTCCTAATTTACACTTTTGCTTGTGTTAAAAATTGTTACTTTAATCTAGCATTCCTTAAAAGACCACCGTTTTCCAAAGTGTTTGCGGTGCCTTTGCACAAAACATATTTTTCATATCATTCAGTTTATATAATCATATGACTACAAAATAACTACTAATACGTAACGTTAAATTATAGCAAACACTTTGAGGTAAGTTTTTTACAAGACTAATATGATTGTTGTTTGATCTTCGTGACTTTAAATAATATTAGTTTAGTATACGCACGATCCGGTATCATGCAATCGCTGGAATATTTCCAGAATTTATCACCGAGCAAGTCGACTAGATGTGAAAGAAAGCACCTCACCTACAGAAGAAAGATTTGATCTTGAATTACCACGAAGCCATCCAGTCTTCAGTGAGAGTAAATTTGTAGCATGTCGAAGAGGTTAAAAAACGAACCAAAGGAGTTCTAAATCGCACACATAGACCATCGAAGCACCGCGTCGCATGTTACTTTCACTCTCGCGTACATTTTCTCGGATAACGTTTACAATCCGGTCAATGCTAAGATGCAAAACAGACACGAATCGTATGGATTAAGTGTAAAACGGGAAACAGTTGTATTTGTTTGTTATTATTTATTATTGTTTACCTTTGCCGGTATGTATTTTTTGTCTTTTTTTACTTTTATAATAGGCATTGCTTTAATCATGGTAAATGAAAACACCATGAGTTTTCTCTACCAAAATATGTTACGTTTCGAAGCGAATACATACTATTTAAAGAAATCGATTAGTTATTCATGTTATACTTTTAATTAGTATTATTTTAAAGATTTTCTTAACTACGTACCTTCCAGATTTTTAATAAAAAACAATACTTTTAATCTTTGAAGATAACACTGTCTAATATTTCGTCTATTTTACCAATTCAAAATTCTTTTCAAGATTTGAACTTAAGTAGTGTGTCGGCTTCCAATTTAGGCAATTTTCTTAGACTAAGTACCTTCTATTTTTTAGTAGCTGCCTGTACTGTTAGGCGCTATGTTATTAGGGTATTTATTCCACGCCAAATCAACTACTTTTAGACCCTATCCTTTTCGCCTTTCGCTGACATTTTTATATGTTATTCTACCCCACTAAAAACCTTTGTTTAATTTTTAAAATTTTTTCAACCTAATTAAAAAACGTTATGAATTAAAAAAGGAGTGCTTTTGTTTTTCAAAGGCTTGGAACTTTTCCGAAAACTCATTAATCAATTTTTTTAATTTGTTTGCTATGAAACGTACTTTTCAGAACAAAAGTACAAAAAAATATTTTATATAATACTTTTCAAAATTCATGTCTCGAAAAAACAAAAGTGATTTTTCTAAAATTTGCCAGCTTCTGATATGCGCATGACTTTTGAGACAAACGTGTTTTCAAAAAAATAATAATGATAATAAAAAGTAAAAAGAGAAATTGACTCACTTGAAGACTTATCGAATTAAATGCTGGATAAATTAAAGATTTTTTTGAAAAATAGAAACAAGGAATCAAAAATGGCAAACTTTGAAAAATTGATGATTCGTCCAAAAAGCTAAAAAATGACATGGAATTTTTTGTATTTTTTTTTCTTGAAAATCACCTTTATTAACCAAAGAACTAGAAAAAAATTCGTCTATTTTTTGAAAAGATTATGGGCCTTTGAAAATCAAAAGTATTTTTTTTTAATTGGGCGGAAAAAATTGAAAAAAATTACAGTAATGTTTCTAGTGAGGCAGTATAACATATAAAAATGTTACCCAAGTCGAAAGTGGTTGGGTTCAAAAGTGGTTGATTTGTCGTGGAATGCTGCTATACTGAAATGCATTTTTGAGCACATAATCTGAACTGAATGTAAGTTCATGGATGAAAATTTGTCTATTTGTAATAAAGTCAAAGTCGACATCGACAATAAGTGGAAATTGTTTTGTTGGGTTGTGTTGCCTTCTTTCCCAGCGTAATTGGAGTACTTGAGCATATTAATACAAATTTCATATATTCAAGATTAGAACTAGTTTTCTCGTGCATTTGGTGAACTTTTAACTTCTGTGGATTTACCATTCTGGTCAGCTAAAAACAGCCTAAAGTAAAGTAGATTGATCTTTGTCCCCATTTACCTTCTTTGGCAAAATCTTTTATCTAAGCTATTTGTCTTGCATATCTTAGTTCCTTTAATTTAATATTAAGGTCAGAAGATAATTAGAAACCATAGTCTATTGTTGCAGACTGTTCAGTATCTGCTATGAATGAAGTGAATTATTTTTTCTAATTGATTCTCATTTTTATTAATTAGAAGTGTTTAAAAAAACAAAAACTCGCAAAAAAATGTAGTATTCTGTTGTTTTTTTGGTCCTGATGTATCAAAGTTGTCTCGCCTCAACGTTCGAAAATCTCTGTGTCTCATCGTGAGAGAAATTATTAGTTGTGAATGATGGGTTTATTTGCTCCCCATTTAAAGGGTCAAGTAATAATTATTTTCCCGATGTTCTGCTTTTATTTATCTTTTAAATAGTTAATTAAATTTCATCAAATAATGACTGAGACTCCCTATGTATAGGATGATTAACATGAGAGTACGACTCTCGTGATATTTGTTGATGTCTTGATACAATAAAAGTAGTAAATTTTAACTTTGTCATCCATTACTTATTTACTTAGAAATGTGTCACAAACTTAGGTAAATCGAATTGAATTGACAACTTTATAAACAAGATTAAAATTATGCTAAAAGATGCTCAAATTGTCGTTCTTCACTTTGAAAACAGTCTTGAATCCTAGATTAAGCGAACTGGCTAAAAGGTAAGGAGTTATTTTAGCACATATTACAATTTATTACCACTTCTACTCATTAATATGTATATTGGGTTGCATTTTGGAGGTCACGAGAGTCATACGTTTATGTGAATCACTTCGTACAAAGGATGTTGCAAAAAAGTTAATTTTTTTATAAATTGTCCAAAATTCAGTAGTGGATGTTTCTCTAGTATGTCTAGGGAAGATTGGGGTATGATAATATTGAAGTCATTTCGACGCCATATCCTATAATCAATTCCGAAAAATCTTTTGAATTAGAAAATCTGAACCATAAGAAGAAATTCGAATCTCTAAGACCCAAGGTCAAAAGTTTAGTCTCAAAAACGGTGGTCAATTTCTCTTCCCGTCCACTGTCGGATAACGAACATACCATCTCATCTAAAGGACTGAATTTTGCTGTCGTCCCAAGAAAAATTCCACCTGAGGAAATAATTAGTGCAGTAGAATCTTCCATCAGAACTCTCCCCAAGGAGGTAGCAGATCCTATTCGTTTTCAAGCTACAAAAATACTAAAACATGCCAAAGTCACATTTCTAGAGAAGAAAAACGTGTTCTTAAAACTCTAAAAACAGATTCTTCAATCACTATTCTCTCGGCTGATAAAGATAATGCAACTGTCACCTTAGATAATTCCGAGTATGTATCCAAAATTAAAGCTCTGTTAAATGACTGATCCTATAATCCTCTTCCTCGGGACCCAACAAGCAAAATTGAACGCGAACTTAAGTCCAAGCTAAAATCCTCATATTTGTCCGTAGACACTCTCAGACATTTTGTTCCGAGAGAATCCAAACCACCTCGTCTTTATGGTCTCCCCAAAATTCACAAACCCAATATTTCTTTTAGGCCCATTGTCAACACGATAAATTCACCTACCTACAATGTCTCGAAATATTTATCTAACATCCTCAAGTCATATACCGGAAACACATCATCACACGTCCTAAATTCTAAACACTTTGTTGAATTGTTGTCCGAATTAACTCTAGACCCCAACGATATACTGGTAAGTTTTGACGTCACTTCACTATTCACTAATATTCCAGTTTCCGACTCCATGACGATAATTCGTGAATTACTTTCAGGTAATGAGAAGGCAGATTTTCTAGTTGATTTAACTGAAATGTGCCTCAGATCGACTTATTTTTCTTTCAACAAGTCTATATATATATATATAAGTTCTACAAACAAGTCTTCGGCACCCCAATAGGTTCCTCCTGATCCTCAGTAGTAGCAAATATTTTCATGGAATCTTTTGAAAACATTGCGTTGGAAACTGTCGGATTTAAAATCCAAGCTTTGGCTTCGTTATGTGGATGACACTTTTATTGTATGGCCACTTGGCAAGGATTCACTAAATTTATTTTTGGAACACCTGAACAATTTACATTCTTCCATTAGCGTCACTATGGAAATCGAAACCAACGGTTCTCTTCCTTTTCTCGACGTACTGGTCATCCGTTTACCAAACGATCGCGTCTCTCAGTTCCGTTTATCGAAAACCCACCCATACTAATTGTTATTTGCATGCAGAGCCCCATCATCATCCTTCCCAAAAACGTTCTGTTATAAATTCACTGGTTTCACGAATTGGTAGCATGAGCTGTACCAATTTTACAACCGATATATAAATCTTTCAGACGAGTTGAACAAAATTCGTTTCAACCTCAGCAACAATGGTTACAAGTCGACATTGAAACTGTCATTAAACGACATCTTCACCCTACACTTAGTCCTTCACAACATTCAATAATTTCTTTTAAAGCCTTTCTTCCTTATGTTCACGGAGTAATAGATCAAATCGGAAAATTATTGGGAAAAACACAACATTAAACCCATTTTTTCATCATCCGCAAAAATCCAACAGCTTCTCCCATCTCCCAAAGATGAAATTTTATCCTTATCCGAGCACCAAATATGTCTTAGGTCTGATTTATTTTCGCAGTCAGAGACCGGACATAAGATTCTCTTTGATAATATTTCAATTATATCCAATATCCCTAATTACTGGGATAGCAAGATACGCGAGGCCATTGAAATCCAAAAATTCCCCAAAAACATCAACAGAGACGAGGGTCACATGCTTTCCTTCAACTGGAAACCAACCATCGGAAATCTTCAGGAGTAATCGCGCAGACAAATGGTATATAAAGTTTTCCCTTTCCCTCTTTGCTCTCAGGAGAGTTTCGCCACTGGTATGGTGGACATATTGAGTTACCTGTGCTCTTCTGTCTAAACTTTCTTATTTTTTGTACCAATTTTCAACTCACTATGGAAATCGAAAACAACAGGTTCTCTTCCTTTTCTTGATGTACTGGTCATCCGTTTACCAAACGGTTCGCGTCTCTCATTCCGTTTATCGAAAACCCACCCATACTTAATTGTTATTTGCATGTAGAGGCCCCATCATCATCCTTCCCAAAAACGTTATGTTATAAATTCACTGGTTTCACGAGCTGTAGCAATTTCACAGCTAATAAATAGTTCAGACGAATTGAACAAAATGCGTTTTAACCTCCACAACAATGGTTACAAATCGCACGAATATTGAAACTGTCATTAAACTGACATCTTCACCCTACCCCTCGTCCTTCACAACATTCAATAGTTTCTTCTAAAGCCTTTCTTCCTTATGTTCACGGAAGTAACAGATCAAATCGGAAAATTATTGAGAAAACACAACATTAAACACATTTTTTCATCATCTTCAAAAATTCAACAGCTTCCTTCCATCTCCCAAAGACAAAATTTCATCCTTTCGTTCTAATGGTGTGTGCAGGGTTCCTTGTTCTTGTGGTTCAGTGTACATTAAAGAAACGGGGCTATCATTTAAGACGCGAATATCTGAGCACCAAAGATGTCTTTAGTCTGGTTTATGTTCGCAGTCAGCCATTGCGGAACATCAGCATGAGACCGGACATAAGATATTTTTTGATAATATTTCAATTATATCCAATATTTTCAATTACTATAATAGAAAGATACGCGAGGCCATCGAAATTCAAAAGTTTCCCCAAATACAGCAACAGAGCCGACATGCTTTCCTCCATCTGGAAACTAACCATCGGAAATCTTCAGGAGTGATCGCGCAGACGAATGGTATATAAAGTTTCCCTTTCTTTGTTTCCTCTCAGAAGAGTTTCGCCTCTGGTATGGTGGACATTACTGAGTTACTGTACTCTTCTGCCTAAACTTTCTTATCCTTTGTACCAATTTTCAATTCAGAAGAGTTTCGCCTTCTGGTATGGTGGACATACTAACTTAACCGTGCTCTGGTGTTTTGAAATTGGCCTCTTCATTCTTTCATTTTTGAATATTCCTTATAGTTCCTCTTTTTATTTATTGCTTCTTTTCTTTGTTCCTGAACTTTTAGTAGTTCTTTGACACGGTCCAATCCCGGAAGAAGTATATCATGTAGAGACTGTGGTATTGTAAACCGCCTTTTTATTTTGACTAAAAACTTGCAAAAATTATTTTTTTCAGAAAATATCAAAGTTTGCATTTATAGCTACTACTAATGACCTCTCTTTGGATCGCAGCAGTTTGATCAAATTCTGTTAAACTATATAACTTATATCAGATTGGCGCAAAACTTGTATATTTGCGATTTTCAGAAATGTCGGGGAATTATGGACCACTTTGTAAATCGATTCAGAGATGAAAAACTGTTTTGGAAAAACTTTATTTTTGATTCAAAATGACAGATGATATTATTTAAGAGAAAGTAAATTGAAATAAAGCCAAAAATGACAATGAAAATCAGTCCGGAACGCAATGTTCGCCAGTAACATGCAGTTATTACGGCACATGCCAAGTGAACAGCTCGACCACACACGTTCCAATCGATGATATTTGGTCTGTTGATATTTTTTGGCATATTTTTCTTACAAACTATGCAAACATCGATGTCTTCTTATGTCGTGTCTTTGAAGCGAAGTGATGTGACCTAATAATCTCCTGAACGTTCGAAATTATAAAATATTATTACCCGCGACTTCGCCTGCGGATTTAAGTAGATAATTGGAAATTTAACAGAAACACTATCCAAAATTAAAGAGAGTTTTTAAAATTTTTGAATTGATTGGATCAATTTATTTCTTTTAATGTTCTAATTTGTCCCTAATAGATGGTGCTGCCGATCAAATATACTTTCTCATTAATGAAACTGTCAAACCATTAAAATAAAAGAATGCTACATGCAAAGACGGTAAAGTTGCACCTCATTATTAGATGTCGCTGTCACATTTTGCATTCATGATCATATATGTAATACTTCATATATGGCTGTGGCGATTACATATAAAACTGTAAGACCTTTATATTTCTTATAAAAAAATCCTAGCTTACAAAGTTCTAAGTTTGGACCCTCATCGTTAGATGACGCCTTCATCGTATCGTCGTTGCCAAGTTTTGCATTTATTTACATAGAAAATGAATCTCGCCATATGCGCGATAGTAGAACATTGAGAAAGTGCGCGAGATCTGGCAACAACTGTGACGCAAACAAACAGACAGATAAACTGACTTTCGCATTTATATTGTAACGAAATGTAAATTATAGAATTTAGTATGTAAGAAAATTTTCTAGAAAGATCTGATAGGGTTAAAGCGGCCGCGATAACCAAGCAAACGGCAGATAAGCGTTCCAGAAATTTCTGCAAACGATAAGCCTTATCTGCGACATTTTTCTAGATGCAGGGAGCCAAAACTATGTAAGGCGGTCGTCTTTTCCTCAAGTCATTCAGTTAGAGTCAGTCAGTGTAGTTAATTAGTGAGTTAGAAGTTAGAAGTCAATAAGTAAGATAATTATTCAGTTGTTGTGTTCCCAGTTTAGTTTAGAAATAAAGTGGGTATTATTCAGCAACTGTTAATAATCATTTCGAACTGATAAGCCCGCAACAATATATTAGTACGGATATATAATATATAAATGAATACGAATTAAAAATGTAATTAAAATTCTCTACAGAAGAGAATCTAGCCTCAACATTGTATAATTACATTTAAAAAATTAGTGTTGTAGCAATATTAGAAATTATTGAAAAATTAATGTTGTGTTTACATTTTGCCTAAAGAATCACTTATATGCATCAAATACACGAAATTAGATTGTCAAGTGTACAGAATTGAAAGGACTCCGACAACAATAGTCCGCAAATCCCCGAAGGCCTTTTTTCACAATATAGATGCATATAGGTAACCAAATTGCAAAGCTTAAGGTACCGCCAGAAATATGAACCTGAATTGGTTCTCCAAAAATATGGTCAAATTAAATGAAACATAAAGTGAAAAAAATGTTCGAAGTATCATATTTCTATTTGCTATTGAAGCGAGGTAACAGTGAGTGTACACGAGTCAAGAACTCAAGGGAAAATGAGCTTAGCATAAGGTGATCTGTTGACAGTTATCTGCAGCTATTAACCATTACTAGGGAAAAAATATGGCGCTGGTCCGCAATTTCCCGTTAGTCCCCAGTTTCCCCTACTTACTACAGTACTGAACCACTTGTTATGCTTTGTTGCAAAATCAAATTTCATGTTTGATAAATATTCAGTTTTTTTAGACTTTTTTTATTTCTCTGGATTCGGTCATTAATTCGCTATATTGTTTTTTAATAATCTTCCTACATATATACGTACATTACAGATATATTGTCTATTGTTAATGTATAAGTAAGTTAAAAACTTTTTTCTTTTTCTTATGCCACTTTTAACCAACAATACATAACAGCTCCAATTTCAACAAAGTGACGTTAATTTTTAACAAATATTAGTTGTGAACAAGTTTAATTCGTATTTTTTTAAACGTTATTTACAGGCTGTACCAAATTTAATTTCCATTACAGGGAACTCGGAATTTATTAGATATACAAGAAAGCTTAAATAGGCAAATAGCCTAAGAATATTCAGCTAAAAAAACAATTGAATTTTAATTCGTCTGCATTTTATTTAGACAAAATTAAAAATCTTCATTTTTAAAAAAATAGCTATAACTTGTTTATTTGCCATCCAATATAAAAAAAGCAATAAGTGCATAAAAATAATAAATGATTTTATTTAATTCACTTTGCCACCTTTGAAGAGTGGTATGTCATACATCAAATTAACCAGAAAAATGTACCAAATTTGAAAATGGTGAAAGTGAATAATATGACGTTCATAAGAAATAATAAAGTAACTTTTAAAAAACAACTAAATACGGTTTTTGATTTTTTTCGATCGGATTTCAAATAAACAAGTAACAGCTGATTACTAAAAATGCGATATTCGGTTTTTTCTAAATAAAATCAAAACGAATTGGAATTCAATTGGCTTCTCAGCGGAATACTGTTAGACATTAAATTCTATAGTGTTTTGCCCTTGTAAGCTTTCTTGTATCTAACCGTTTCCGAGATCTGTGCAGTGGAAATCAAATTTGATTTAGCATGGAGTTCCAGTAGTGGTTATAAGTTGCACAGCAGTATCCGGCAAATATCGTCCTCTACGTGACATATAATTCGGTTTCAATTTAATTTAATTTAAGCTTCTGTATTGAAGCAGTCTGACAATTTAAAATACTGGGTTGTCCGGAAAATTCGTGCGGTTATTTTGGAAATAAATGAACTTTGCCACTTTTTTCTCGAATATTATAATTTTTACTAAATAATCGTAAGCTTTTATTCTGAAGATGCTGAACTATTTGGCTAATTCTCTTACCGTATGTCGAGAATTTTCAATACTCAATTTGAACTTTGCCATTTTTAATTTTTTTCAGCAGGTTTATGTAATGTATTCTAGTACACACAATCATCTTTCACTCCTCAGAGAATTTCTTAATTCCATTTACCCAAACTGTTTTTAATTTCTTGAAAAATAGTGCAATTTTTGTTCCCTCTACGTTATTAAATATTTTTTCAACGATAAAGTTCTACCATAAATAAAATAAATTAGAATCTGAGATTGTTATATAAGAAAGTGAGATGGGCAGGGCAGCATATCCCATCCAAAGTCCGTTAAAATTTTATTAATCTATAGAAAAATATGGAGTATTATCATGCTAAACTACTTTTTTCTCGAATATTACAATTTTTACTAAATAATTGTAAGCTTTTATTCTAAAAATGCTGAACTAGTTTACTAATTCTCCCACAGTATTTCGAGAATTTTCAATACTCAATTTTAACTTCATCAGTGATGGATGAACATCCAAAACGTTCATTATCATTCTCCTCATAAGCATCAGTGCTGATTGTGTACCGCCTCATTTTCAGTGACAAAAAATATCAATCAAGAGCGAGTCCGGCTTGCATAATTAGGGTTTCGTACTAAATACTCCAGTGAAAAGTCAATAAACCAAATTAAATTATTTTTACTTATGTACGAATTTAGAATTTTATCAAAATTTTCTTGTGGTATAATTGAAATATAAAAAAATATGTCTATTTTCAAATGCATACTATTTTCTACATTCATTCAGACTATTTATAAAACTGATGACTAGGCTGATGATGTCTCAGGTAATAAACATTTATTCGCAATTAGCAATGAGTCGATGACTAACACAGTTTACGAGATCTCCTCGGATAGCGCTAAAATATTCGATTCCAACCTCAATTACTGTGTTGCCTGCGATTTAATAAACCTGTGTTAACTCAGAAAATATTCACCTAAATAAAATAATGTAAAAGACAAATTTAATCTGCATTCTGTCCTTTACCTAAATTAAGTTTTTCATTTAAAAAAAATTACTACTCAGGCTCAAAAAGCCTACAAACACCTATTTTTCCATAAAATATTTTTTCTCTATTATCTATCACAATCTCGAAAAAACTGCAATTTTCCAATAATTTATTAATCAATATCTGGTAACTCTTTTAAAATATAAAAATGTTTATCTTTACAAACCTAGGAAGTCAGGAAGAAGGAACGGTAATTTATTTCGCATTTTGAGCTGTATCTTTAATACATTAAACCAAAAGTTACGAAAAAAAATATCACAGAATCCTTAGAGGCTGCTTTTTCAAATGATACCTCACACAATATATTAAGTAAAACTTGTTTTTTCGGTGACCAAACTAACCTTCCATTTTATTATAAAACATTTTCCTTTTTTAAACGTTAGCTGGCAATATTTGCCTTGGTCATTGAATTCCTACGTTACATAGTTTTCGAGGAAGACCTCTTTGTGACAGACGAACGGACACGGTGATGAGATTTTAAGCTATAGAACCCTAAAAACGCCAAAAATGCAATTTGTGTTCACTTGCACTTTTGGAATTAATTTATAAAAAAAAATAATCAAGATGACCCAACACCTTAACTTATGACTTTGACATTACTTTGGATATATGTATGTATGTCAATATGACACTTTATTAACACTCGGCCGATGAGTTAACTTAATGCAATTCCAAAATGATAAAATCCGAAGGAACTTTCCGGACAATCCATATTGATAGTCAACAACTACACCGGTTTCCCCTTTTCTTGACCATCATGAGTATTGTACACTCACTGTAAACACTTACAACTTATAGGCATTAGTCAGTCTTATAAGTACTCAAGAGATATGGTTGCCATTGAGTGACTTGGATCTGACTTTCGACTATCGACTCTATTTTACCAGCAACGTTAATTGATTATACATTTTTAAATTTAATATATTTATGTGACTATTTGCTTACCAGTTTAAAAGGTATGCCTTGTTTACTATATTTAAGCACAACTATAAGGCAAATGCGGCGATCGATATTTTATTTACTTCTTTTATTATTAGAATATAGAATGTATCAAGAAACTTGAAATTGCAAATTTAATTAACCACCTATTAAGCACCTAACACTAAAAGAAAAAAAAACAAAATGTTAAGACAAAAACATTGGACCAACTTTCATAATTCTTGTCTAATAAGTAATAATTATTACACATCAAATTATATCATAAGGAGATTGCAAATTAATATCTAAGTATATATACAACACTTTTTTTGCAACCTTGAACTATAATGTAGTTGTTAGGCGCAATCATTACATTGTCGAGGTAAATAGATTGCATTGAGCATTTTTATGTCAGACTAGAAATAGTGTATCTCAATTGTCAAATTAAATACATTTTTGTTAACTTTCAACTTAATGTTACATTTTGTTGTTAAAAATATTTCGCAAGGACTACATCATAATTTTGGCAATAGTTTTAGTTTAAACCCAAATACATACATTATACATGGTACAAGTGGTTCAAGTTATTATTTTCAGAAAGGAAGCAGATTGCGTTTTAACAAATTAACAAGCAATTGCAAGCAGCATTGCCTTCAAATCGAAAGTTATTGGAATTTATATGAATTACGGTCACAAAATTTATAATGGAATTATGTTTCAAACAGCACTATAATTATTGCAAAACGTGTTTGGCTATTGGCATTTTTGAGATTTCTATAAACGTTAATTGCGTATTAAATTGGTTCGCAAATTCTAGAAAACAAACCTTACAAATTGCCCAGTAAATGAGTTCACACATGAAGAAATTTTTAATTTAGAAAAACTTAGTCTTGTTTTAGATGATATCGATGTGTTATCCAACTTTTAGCACCAAATTCTTTGTTGCATAATTATATATAAGAATTTCACGTGCATATTTCTAGAACATTACAATATCCGACCAAACCATCTAAACATTTTAAGACTTAAGTATTACACCAACGCTGGTTGCCTCTGCCGCAAATATTTTTAATTAAAAGAGAGGAAAAGTATTTAGACTTAAAATGTCTAACTTGACGCCGCTATACTAGATAAACTTTGAAAGTTCTGTAAATTAATTAATTGATAACAATTAGGCTTCTCAATTAGTTAATCTAAATGAGAGAAAGTTTATAAAGATGTCGAGATATGACGTAATTGGCTGATATGTGTTAACTAAAATGCAAATGATAAACATTTTTAGAATTTTTGCCCAAAACCATTATATTACCTTTCAGTTTAAATTATATTTACGTTACAGTGAGTTCTTCATTTTGTATTTTAAATAAAACGTAACGCAATCTTGTATTGAACTAAAACCAAAGCTATAATAAGGTCCAGAAGAAAGTTTTGCCCTGTTACCGCGAAATAGGTAACAACCAGAAGGTTAACTCTCGTCTTATCTCTTTGTGGTCGATGCCGACAACCTGTAACCTTGAATTGTTATATGTACATGTATATGTTCAGTTATTGTGTTTTGATAATACTTAAGCGATTCTACGAATTTCTTTCAAGAATTAAATGCTACACTAACGTTGGTAGAACGAAATATAATACTTCAATTCTAAAAAAAAAATCTCCAAGAGTTGGATATATAAACGTACTCGATTCCTTTAAAATCTCGGACCTTGCCATCTCTACTGCACTGGCACTTTCAACATAGATTTTCAACATAGACGGGCTTAAAGGTCACGAAACTCAAACGGTCACCGGGTGAAAGTTAGCCTTCTGGTTGTTATTAATATTGTGCCTTTTATCATATCGGTAATTATGTCACCTAATTAATAGTAGCACCAGAATACGCTTGAGCGCACTAGTCTTAATTGTTCCTTTGTTCCTGAAGAAGCCGCCCATGATGGTGGGCGAAACGTCGAACACTTTTAGTACTTCTTTGACATGGTCCAATCCCGAAAGAAGTATATCCTGTACGTTATCGGAGTCCTAATTGTTTAACAAAATGTAATATTTATCAAGAAAAGCTACAGATATGATAAAATGGAAAGTTTTGGGATATATGTAATCACTAAGTCTAATAATTATGATTTAATGTGTATAAGCAAAGGAATATCCAGGTTCAAAACGCACATTGCTATTTTTGCATACGCCAAGAATCAAAAATTTAGTGCCGCCTAGTACAATATTAAATTATTAAAACGACACATGTGATGCTAAAATTGGTAAACAGACTTAGTTCTATCAAAATAGGAAAACCCTGGAACCAGCTAATAATCCATTGATGGCGATTGTTTTACTGGAGGTAGCTATTAGATCAGAATCTTTTTGCCATATTGACAATATTGGTTAGACAAAAACATCTACCATATACCAAGGGCAACGAATGCCAAGTCCTTGAGTAAAAAAAGCTTCTTATAACCAGATAGATCTTACAGGCCAGATATTCTACATACTTCCACGATGGTTGTTCTATCAATTTGAACTTGATGATCCCTTGAAGTATACGATTAGTTATGGATTCGCAATAATAAACTGGCAATCTATATGCTTTAATAATCCTGAAGAATCTACTCGCCCAGTTTCGCAAATATTTTGCAATCATTTATCGTTCCACGAAAATTTTATTCATCTTCCTGTTGAATCTTAAATGTACTCTAACATATCGATATGGTCAAGTAGAATATGCATTTTATCATTATAAATATCATACAGTTAATTAATTAATATAAATTAATTAGAGAAAATATACCTTGAGTCTACAGATTATATTAATCTGTAGAACAGGTTTAGTTCTCTCAAAAAAGCAAACACCCGGAATCAACTAAAAATCCATTGATGGCAATTATTTCACTGGAGGTAGCTGTTAGGTCAGAATCTTTTTACCATATTGACAAAATTCGTTAGACAACAACATCTGCCATACACCAAGGGCAACGAATGCTAAATCCTCGAGTAAAAAAAATCATGTTGACAATCTTACAGGCCAGATATTCTACATACTCCCACGATGGTTGTTCTATCAACTTGAACTTGACGATCCCTTGAAGTATACGATTAGTTATGGATTCGCAATAATAAACTGGCAATATATCTGCTTTAATAACCCCAAACAATCTACTCACCTAGTTTTGCAAAGATTTTGCAAACTTAAAACCGTTCCAATCATTTAGCGTTCCACGAAAATTGTATGTATCTTCTTGTTGCATCTTAAATGTAGTCTAACATATGGTCAAGTGAAATATGCATTTTATCATTATATCATACAGTTAAATTAATTAAAGAAAATATACATTGAGTCTACAGTTGGATTAAAGTGCAAGGTTTCTTCGATCCATTCGCTAATGATGTCATCTACATAAGATCGATGACCTAGGTAAGTTAAAGATAAAGAATTATATTTAATTATACTTTGCAATTAAACTGCATATTAATACATACATGTCTGCAGATCTTCTTTATCTCCTTGACAAGGACCTGACTATCGTGAAGAAATTACTAAGTATCAAAAACAAATTATTTTAATTAAAGTGATAAGTATTCGATAAAGT
This sequence comes from Dastarcus helophoroides, assembly GCA_028583605.1. Classification (NCBI taxonomy): domain Eukaryota; kingdom Metazoa; phylum Arthropoda; class Insecta; order Coleoptera; family Bothrideridae; genus Dastarcus; species Dastarcus helophoroides. The sequence continues at coordinate 10,032,577 of CM053326.1, forward strand.
ATTTACGTTAAAATATAATGCAATATATCCTTGAGTGTCTATTTTCAGGTGAAGGCAAGAAATAAAAATTCGAATTATTCTAAATGTGTTGCTCTTCAGCAGTTCATTACTTGAGATATAAAAATTAAAGTGGAAACATGTCTTTAACGCCTCAAATTTTTGAAAGTTTATTTTCCAAATGAAACAAAGATAGCTTAATACATAACATCGTGAACCACATATCAGACAAATTAGAAAAAATCATTAACTCTAATCTAGGCTTGAGAATGGATCATTTGTTTGCTTAAAACCTTTGCTGCTTATAAACCTTTGTTTCCGTTGCCTATGAAGCCATCTTACAAATTTATGTAAACTTAAATGCTTCCTATACAGGGTTCTGCAACAGTGCGTCGGGCATCTATAGGTCCTATAATAAAGAAGTTAGGAATTTTGTTCACATTCAGACCTTAACTGTGTACAAGAATGTATTTCAGAAATATATGGTCAGATGTACAGGGTATCTCCAAAAAGTGTGAACCGCTGAGGGTAAATTTTTTTAAATAGAACTTCCTGTATTTTTTTACATTTTTGGGTTTCTTTTGGACTACTTTACATATTCCTAACATATTGTTAAATTTGGTTAACTAGTTCCAGAGTAATAAATAAATAAAGAGAAAAAAAATATTTTGCAACATTTTCTTTAAAAATTCATTAAAAATACAAAAACGCTTCAAAATTAAAACTACGCTAGGTGTTTACTATAGTGAGTCTCTGGTTACTTTACTATAAATATCTTAAGCCTAACTTTTACAGGGGGCCCAAAATTCAATGCTAAATTGGCTAAGATATCAAGCAATTTTTCTTCGTTTTTTCTAATAGAACACCCTGTATATAATAAAAAATGAACATTTTTTGTACCTACAAATATTTTGAAATTTTTAACGGTTAAGCAGTTATTCGTCAGATTATTACATATGGCTCTTTCGACACTAAGAGACAAGACAAAATATCATAGATGGCTTTGATACAAATTAATTACGTTATTATTATTTTGTAACTTAACTGCCAAGCTCTCTTAGGACTACAAATAAATAACTAAATAACAAAACATCCGACCAATTCAAACCACTAAAGACACCCTGTACATGTGACTATATTTTCCTGAAATACATCCTTGAACACAGTTAAGGTCTGCATGTGAATGGAATTCCAAACTTCTTTATTATAGGACCTAGAAATGCCCGACGCACTGTTGCAGGACCCTGTATATGCAAGTAAAATGCAACCTAGACTACATAATCATGCAGCCCTTCAGGTGTGTATAGTGGAATTGTAGGTAGCTGAACTACCAACAGTTGAAATACTACCACCTAACGAAGCGGTTGCTCTCTAGGAAAAAGTTCCCAGAAGACAAGGATTCTAATGCACAGACCAATAGATTTGAACATTTATTAGATTCGAAGTTTGGAAACCAAATACCGGTTTCGATCTTGTTAGATCTCGTCAGTTTGGTATATTCAACTCGAATGCTAACAAATCTTCCAACAAGTAAATACTAAAGGATTCAAGGACGTCAAGCATGTCTCAGTATTACCACCTGTTGGTCCAAGAGAAACTATGGCCATCGCCAACAATGTCGTATGGAAGTAGTACTTACTTGTCGGAACATTTGTTAGCATTCGAGTTGGATATACCAAACTGACGAGATCTAACAAGATCGAAACCGGTATTTGGTTTCCAAACTTCAAATGTAATAAATGTTCAAACCTATTGGTCTGTGCATTAGCTTCCTATATAATTTATAAATTTACTAATTTTATGTCTTTCCTGCGACAGATGTGAACTCGGTAAAGTGTAAATCAGTAATTTTTTAGGAAACCAATAACTGTATCAAAAATATGTCAGACTCGAAATATTTGCTGCAGGTCAATCATTTGTTGGGTCAGTTAAGTATGTAATAGATATTTTCTCATAAATTAATACTGCCAAAAAATAATTAATTTTAAATACTAGCATTCTTCAATTCGAATAAATAAGATAGTTGAAATATAAATCTTGTCACCAAGAAAGATTAAAAAACAGAACAAATGTTGCTTTAACGCGTTTTGATAGCCAAGCTATCATCTTCTTCTAACACCTTATCCTAAAATTAACCGTTGGGTGTTAGTATCTCTCTGTAGATGATAGTTTGGTTATCAAAATGCGTTAGAGCAACCTTCGTTGTGTTTTGTAATCTTTCTTGATTTCGGGAGACATGATTTGTATTTCAATTTTTAAAGATAACTAAGAATTAGTCCGTTTCATCAAAATAAGATAGTAACAGCCTACATACATAAATTGGTTAACTTATACTTAGTGTAACCATATTTGGTCTGACAGTATACGTTATACATAGTAGTTAGAAAAAATAATTAATACAGTCAAATTAATTGCACTGACAAAATTCGATAGACATTACTCGTACACATAATTTCAGATCAATTGCTTTAACTGTAACATAGTTATAATTAATTTTATATTTTAGACAGGTAGTACATGATTTTTTTGTTATTATTACCAATTTCTTTAAGTTGTAAAATTTTACTTATCTATCATGGCATATTAACAAAGTTATTACGTCGTCACTTCCGTTCCAGAACTCTCCTGATCTATGTACTTTAGTTTATATGAAGGCTTTTGCATATAGCTACATAGAAGGCGCAAGTAACAAAATGCATAGTTACGAAATTAACCTCAACTTTACATTAATACGTGTTGACAATTTCGTCCAAATACAACAAGTGGTTTAGTCACAGTGAATTTTGAAAATAAGTAAACCGTTTAGAAACAAAATTGAATCCAGAACATTTTCGAACCATTATTTCTTACAACTTTCAAACAAGTTTATCGCAACAAGAATGTCTTGCCGAGTTGGTTGCTGATTTTGCTCATGAAGCACCACAGCAGTCGACAATTTCTGGCTGGAATTCTAACGTTGACGTATAAATCTTAGCGATGGTCGTAGGCAAGATCCATAAAAAACAGTAGTCATCCAGGAAAACATAAATGCTGTGAGTCAGAAGATTAATGATGATGATGATCGTCATGTAACTTATCGCGAGATGGAGAGTTTCTTGGGCATTTCTATGACTTCAATCCAAAAGATTTTACATGAAGAGTAAGGCGTGATAAGATTAGTTTCTCGTTCGATCCCCCATCTGCCGACCGAGGAGTAATTGACAATTAGTGCCGAAGAATTCTAAATCGTTTCAATAGGAGCCTTCCAAAAATGTGTACAGTATTGTCAGTGGCGACGAATCTTGAATGTATTTTTAGGAATCCGATAATAAACGTTTAAGTTTAATGTTTGGGTGTTTTAAGATGAATAAAAACCAGCCGAAGTCATCCGTCCCTGCAGTGATTCTAAAATGATGGCCGCAACCTTTGCGTCAAAATCCTAACATGTGGCTACAATTCCTTTAGAAAATCGAATAACGGCAAATGAGGAACCCTTCTCCTGGCGAGATCAACCCTAAGATCCCTATTTAACAAAGAAATTTATCGTAAACACAAGGCCATATGGGCATCAATAACAACTGGCCGACAAACTCACACATTCATTAGAATGCCATGCAGCGACAGCACAAAACTGTGCCTACAATTTTTAAGAAATAACCTCAGAAAACTTGTAGGGATTTGGACAGGCCACTGTCGATTAAACAAACAGCTCGACAGAATGGGAATTATAAACGACCCAAATTGTAGGGGGTGTTTAGAATAAAATGAAAGGTTGAGGGGGGCGCATCCAAGGAACGTCAGTTTCTCAACAAAATTGGATCGCCGAATGAATGTCCAAGGACACCTCAATCACTGGGATAGCACAATAGGCCCGGAAAGGTTGTCCTAAGTGTTGGCCTAACTTTAGGCAACCCACAACGAATTCAGAATCCATAAACGGTAAATGGTACACAACCGTTTGTTTGCTACAAATCATTTCTAAGCTACAAAAAAACAACCCACATGGTCAAATCATCATTCACCAAGACAATGCAACTGCCTACACCACTCGACAAGCAATTGCATTCTTGGAGCAACAAAACATCGAATTGCCTGATCATCCTCCGTATATCCCTGTCAAACGTTTTTTTACACCTCCAACCATCAAGAATTTATTGTGTGTAAAACAATTTCAAGTTCCCATTTAAAAAAAAGTTTTTTTTTGAATAAAACAAGAACAGCAAAGATTATAAAATTTTCATCACCCCGTATAATAAATGTAAAATCTGATTAGGTTATTTTAGTCTTTATAATATTTTGTGACCTTGGCCCAAATTTCATGTTTTTACTGCAAATAATAAAAAAGATAGAAATAGTCAAAATAACCCTCTTTTCTGTCATTTTTTTTCGAAAAATTGAAATATCTTTAAAACTATCAAAGATAGCAATTAACATGTTTACATAAACTCACCTTATTTTTCTACATAAAATCCAAACAAAATATAAAATATGGGGGTTGTTATTTAAAATAAGAAAGTTGATGCCTACTTCCGGTATAACCGGAAGTGGGAGGAAATTGAAAATATTTTTGGAAGGTAGTTTAGCTCCGATTAGCCCCATCGACAAAATCAGTTTGCCTTTACAATAAGTGATACTCCATATAAAGGTATATACTCCAACAAAAAAAACACCCGGTATATTGTGAGGTATCATTTGAAAAAGTTACCTCCAAGGATTCTAAAATTTGGTTTTTTTTTTAATTTTCAGCCCAATTGTCTTAAGGATACAGCTCAAAATTTGTCAGAAATTACTGTCCCCCCCTGTTTTCCTAAGTTTCTAAAGATAAAATTTAGATTTTAACAGCAGTAAATATTCGATCATCATTTGCAGATTTTTTCGATATCGTCATAGTATAGAAAAAAAAAAATTACTGAAAAATCAGTGCTTGCGTTTCAAGGCCTTTTGACCCATAGAGTAATAATTTTTTTCAAATAAAAAAAGTTGATTTAGTTGAAGTATAGAAGGCAAATCAAATTTATCTTGTATATTATTTCACTTAGATAAATATTTTCGAAGTTAGCACTATTTTTTCATCAAAATATATATGTGTTTAGTCGCAATAAAATAAAATCTCTTCGAAAACATTTCTTCGCCTATCGAATATCTCAGCTTCGTTACCGCCACGGGTTTTTTCGCAAGTGTTTAGGTTACACTGTTAGTAACATCTAACAAAAATTTAAAGGACTATATTGGTAAGCAGCTGACCGGTAAACTACTTTAAATTGCATGAAGGGCAGCCATTGCGGTTGGAATCGAGGACCATTGACCTGGGATCCGACCACATCCGAAAAATAAATTATTGTTACCAGAATTTTGTACTAATTTTGTACCTTTTTGTACCACTAAAAAAAAATTTGTATTACAACCCAAAAACAGAAAATGGCAATTTACAATTGGGATCCTAGGTCAACGTGAAAATCACGACTACCTTTATAATCGAATCTGATTATGCCAAATTTTTGTGCTATTTTTGTACCTTTTTGTACCATAAGTTTTAATTTTTGTATCCTTTTATTTTCCAAGAGAAGCGATATTACAAGTCACAGGTCAACGTGAAAATCACGACCACCTTAAAAATCAAATTTGATTATACCAAATTTTAGTACTATTTTTGTACCTTTTTATACCATCAACCAAAAATTTTGTACCACAACCCCAACTATAAAAAACAATATTTTAAATTTTTCGGAACTCAAGGGTACAAAAATAGTACAAAATTATGGTATGGTCAGATTTCATTTTTGATGCAGATATGTACTTGAGTTTGATACATTGACTTGAGTTCCGAAAGATTTAAAATATTGTTTTTCATAGTTGGGATGGTGGTACAAAATTTTTGATTGATGGTACAAAAAGGTACAAAAATAGTACTAAAATTTGGTATAATCAAATTTGATTTTTAAAGTGGTCGTGATTTTCACGTTAACCTGGGATCCGACTTGCAATATCGGTTTTCTTGGAAACTAAAAGGGTACAAAAATTAAAACTTATGGTACAAAAAGGTACAAAAATAGCACAAAAATGGCATATTCAGATTCGATCATGAAGGTGGTCGTGATTTTCACGTTGACCTAGAATCCGAATTGTAAATTGCCATTTTCTGTTTTTGGGTTGTGGTACAAAAAAATTTTTTAATGATACAAAAAGTTACAAAATCAATACAAAATTCTGGTAACAAGAATTAATTATTCGGATGTGGCCGGATCCCAGGTCAATGGACCTTTGGAATCGATCATTTTAGCGCGATTCGAGGCGATCTCATAAACTGTGTTAGTCATCAATTTATTGCGAATTGCCAATGAATGCTTTTTTCTGAGACATTATCAACACAGTTATCAGTTCCATAAATATTTGGATTGATTGTAGAAAAAAGTGTGTATATCTGAAAATAGAATTTTTTTTTATTTTTCAGTTATAACACAAGAAAATTTGGTTAACATTTCAAATTCATACATAGCTGAACTTTTTTTATAAAATTTTTAAATTTACGCGCTGTTCCATTCCAAAGTGATTAGTTATTTTAAAACAGCATTCAATTAGCTTTGAAAGGATATTATACTTGTTGCATCTGTTAAAGAAAACTGCAATTTAAATTAGTGCTACAAATGTATGGACCTTTTTACAATGTTTCAGTTTGAAAATACTAATGATATAATTTTATTTATTTATTTATTTATTCAATTTGAATATAATATGTATTTTGTTATTTTACAGGTATTTGTGGACAATTTATACAAGATACAGAGAAAAAGCCTGATTCAGTGAAAGATTTATTTAACACGAGTTCCTGCATTCCAAAGCCTTATATTTGTCCTCACAGACAGATCAACTTTTTTCTATATACAAGGTAAGACACTTAGTAGGCAAAAATGCATGCGTAATATACTCCTGCTCTTCAAAGAGTAATGCAAATATGTATTTCATTGTATATGATTTGCACATTTATTTTTGCTATACATTTTACGCTTTTTACATAAATGTAATTGTTAATAAGCGGCTTAAGTCTATAAGAGCAAATTATTTACAGCAACAGTTTTCATTTGAGAGCGTCTAAATTGTTTTTAATCCTACTTATTCCATCAGTCACATCTAGGTCGTTACAAGACGACCTTTATAAAGTCTTGCAATATTCTTTGAAATTATTCAAGGGCAAGGTTTAACCATTTTCGCAATTCTAAATATAAAAACGGATATTAAAATAGCATCAAATATTTGCAAATCGCCTATTTATTATTGCAATACCCTTCTACAGTAAAGGAGAACGATGTTACTAGTGCCTGGCGAAATAGAAAATATAAATGCTCGTTTTGCAAGGGAAAGTGTAAATAATAGATATATGTGACATTCTGCTAGATGTCATGGTTCAAAATATAGCTTTTTAATGTCCAATTACTGTAATCAATCACTTTATTATTAGGTACTTGCTGTCTTAATAAAATATGTAATAACATTTTTTTGTATGAGAGGATATCGTAATTGCTGTATGAGTGACATATTATTAAGCTGTTCGCGGCTATGTAAAAATTATTACTTTATTACATACAGTTTATAATAGTAAGCTTGTTGTGTATAAACAAACGAATAAACATATGCAAATTTTGGGATTAATAACCAAATTGCTGCCTCTTTTGAAAATATAGCTCCTTTGAAAATATAGCTCTCTTTAATTATGATAAAGTATGAAACAAGAATGAAACATATTCTTAACCAAGGATCTAGAGACTACGCTCTTCGAAATTCTGAGATTGTCACTAATTTTTCTTTCACTTATAGATGGATTTTAACGAACAAATACAAAAATGTTAATTTGATTTCTTTCACTGCAAGATTCATGTTCGGTTAAAATTTTTTTTCGTAATTAGTATTTTGTATTTATCTTTTAATTTTAGAAAACAGTCAGGACAAGGAAGTCTTTATAATTTGGTAATTTTGCCTTGTACATACGAGCAGTTAATAAAAAATTAGTGTGAGCATATTTAATAATTCTTTAATAAAATTTATGTTCTCTACTACTACTACTACTATTATATTCAATGTTTGAACTAGAAATTGTTATCTTTTAAATGCCGACTACATTTCTAATACCAGCTAAGCCACAGCAAACGGTGCATTTTTTATAAAACAGGGATTTTTCCCTCCAAAAATCGAATTTTGTCAGTTTAGTGGAAAAAATAAAACTAACAACTTTTGTAAAAACTTTTTTGTAAAACTGTTATTAAAAGTGACATTTTTAGTTCATTGATAAGTGAACTAAAAATTGACTTTTATAATGACACGTGACAAAAACACTTTTAACACTAGTGCGAAATAATATATTCTACAACAAGTTATGGAATGGCACATATTCCACACGAGCGAAAAGTTTGTAGCCCGAGCCGCAGGCGAGGGCTACGGTTTCGCGAGTGTGGAATATGCCATTCCAAACGTGTTGCAGACTATACTTTCTCTAACAAGATTATAGAAAAACCCCAAAATATTCATAAAAAACTTCAAAATAGATTACAATTTTGAAACACGACGCTTTAAATAAATACCTTAATTATTACATGTAACCATAGCAACAAAAACAAATTACTTGATATTCCTCCCCAAAATGAACCTAAACGGCTTCTGATTCGCCGAAAGCCGTGCAGAATATTAATATTCTAAACGACCTAAATGTTTTCGACCAATAAGAATAATTTAAAACTGTGTGTAGAATATATTCTGAACGGGTGCTGGAATGACATCTGTTCCATAACAATTTTTAGTGATAGAACGTGCATTTTCTATGATAGTGTTAGAGAATAGTATATTCTACAACAAGTTATGGAATGGCACATATTCCACACGAGCGAAAAGTTTGTAGCCCGAGCCGCAGGCGAGGGCTACGGTTTCGCGAGTGTGGAATATGTGCCATTCCAAACGTGTTGTAGACTATACTTTCTCTAACAAGATTATAAAAAAACCCCTAAATATTCATAAAAAACTTCAAAATAGATTACAATTTTGAAACACGACGTTTTAAATAAATACCTTAATTATTGCATGTAACCATAGCAACAAAAACAAATTACTTGATATTCCGCCCTAAAATGAACCTAAACGGCTTCTGATTCGCCGAAAGCCGTGTAGAATATTAATATTCTAAACGACCTAAATGTTTCCGACCAATAAGAATAATTTAAAACGGTGTGTAGAATATATTCTAAACGGGTGCTGGAATGACATCTGTTCCATAACAATTTTTAGTGACAGAACGTGCAGTTTCTATGATAGTGTTAGAGAAAAGTTTTTTCGCACTAGTGTTAAAAGTAAATATAGCAGTGTTTCCCAAACTTTTTTTGCCCTAACCCGGTTGTTTTTAATATTTTCCCTTCGCCACCCACTAAAAGATGTTTTAATTATATCTTAATTATATCTTAATGCAGAGTATGAAGACAATTCTGCAGCCTGGTATTTTATTTTTGTGGTCCGCTGCCGGGTTGTGACCCACTGTTTAGGAAACACTGATATATAGCAATATGCAATATAAAATAGAAACCTGTACTGGTAAAATTAGAAAGATATTTTTTTTGGTTGAACGTACTGGTCCAACAATATTGTGTTTCCAAACATTAAAACATTCGAAATAGTTATAAATTATTTATTTATAATATTAATATTACTATTACAATCTAAAAGGTTACTTATTTTAGTTTTCCTGAGAAGTAATTGCAGAGGTATTTATGCAAAGTAATCCGTGCAAAAACCAGGACGGATGTTGCTTTTAGTCTTCATAATATAAAACAAAGATTTTTCAATATCATCCAGTGTTAATTTACAAAATTCTTGAGAGCGACAGACTCGAAATAATCCAAAAACTGACGCAACTTTTTACTGCATATTTGGTGTCTGGAGCTTCATTCAATAAAATCTTGTACGCTGGTTTTAATACTTGCTTATATCCTAGTTTGATTTAAAAACTAGCTTTTAGCATAGAGAGATTCCATAACTTAGAATTTCCTTCGGCGTAAACCAAAAATATATTTTTAGTGAAGTTATCCGCTAGATTCTTTATTTCATACCATCATATTTTTGTCCCGATTTCTGGAGCAATAAATCTCAGTTGATGTATTTGCTGTTTCTTCAACATCAGATGGAATAATAAAATTGCTTTAATTTCCAATCTTTTCTTCAAAATTCATGTTTATTAGCCATAAAATCTACAATATTTTAGGACAGGTTCAATTGTGGTTACTAACTAACATTAAACAACTTACAATTGTTTTACTTAGTTACACTCTATCCAATACCTGACTTGATTGTCAGATGTAAATGTCAAATATGTAATTCAACACGCAAACAATAAATCTAAAATTCAACCCTAGGGACAGCATTTTCTCTTTTAATTTAACAGTTTTACAAAAAATATTGTATGATACACTTGTTAAAAGTGATTTTATTTTGTTCGTGGGGTTGTTCCACTCGCTTCGCTCGTTCCGCAATACTCCCCACTCACAAAATAAAATGTCACTTTTAACACTTGTATCATAAATAACTATTTCAAAAGAGTTAAGCACTTTTTTATACTTTTTACCCACTCAGAATAAGAAATTAAAAAATATATTAAAAATCTCTCACAACTATTTGAGTTATACAGGGTGATTCATTAAAAATGGGCAATATCTAAAATGGAAATACTACACATCAGAATATGCTGATTGAGCTTAACATGCTTTTTACAAATGTTTCAGGTTTACCAGGTAGAGGGTGTTCAAAGTTGGAATTTTAATTTGAAACTTGTTAATAATTTTGTGATTTTAAGCAGTATCGTCTAGAAAATTGGCAAATTTATGTTTTTTGACATGAGAATTACGAATATAATGCTGAATTTTGCACTATTTATACAGGGCGCTAGTTACACCTTGTTACTTAACTAAATTACAACATATCTTTTTTGCCTAATGAGTTACGGCTAAAATGACGAAAAAATCTAAAAGGCAGTTTAATTTTAAATAAAAAAGGTACTCTTTTTTATTTCATGTAACTCTATCGCTTTTTGAGTTATTTGCATTTCAAACATGGAATGAATTTGTTTGTTGTAAAATGAATTTATTCTTTTAAATTACTACTAAGCGAGGTAACAACAGTACAGGCAACAGATAACAATCAGTAACAGTAATAAAAGAAAACTTCAAATTAAATACTTAAAAGGACCGCCTTCCACTCCAATACACTTTGTAAGGCGTATTCTTAAAGATCCTTGAATATTAAATAACATTTATCGATTATTTTTAATAATATTAGCAGCTTCTTGAATTTTCTGTCGTAATTCTTTGATGGAATTAATTGTTTCTTTGTAAACCATGTCCTTCATTTGTGACCATCTTGAGAAGTCTGGAGGGTTTAAATCAGGACTTCTAGGTGGCCAAACAAATTCACTGCCACGCCCAACCCACCGGTGAGGAAAATGTTCATTTAGGTATTGGCGTACTGGTAGAGAAAAATGTGGCGGCGCCCCGTCTTGCATAAACCACATGTTTCAGTTTATAGCTAGTGGTACATCTTCTAGTAGTGTGTTTAAATTTTGTTCAAGGAAGTTTAAATAAGGGGGCCCGTTCAGATTAGGGGAAAGTTCAAAAGGACCAATAAAAAAACCAGATATTACACCACACCAAATATTTACCTTGAATTCATGCTGAAAATGTCCTTCTTTTTGGATTTGCGGATTCCCACAAATGATTGTTTTTTCAATTAAAAACACCTCGTCTAGTTTACGTCGCCTCATCGGTGAAAAGAAGGTTATTAGGAAAATCCTGGTTTTCGGTTTGTTTACCTAGCATAGATTGAGCAAACTGTAGGCGAACTGGTAAATCTTGAGGTAACAAATTTTGGACAAGAGTATAGTGGCATGGACGGAGATAATCTTTCTTTAAAATCCTCCAGATAGACGATTGACTTATTCCTGTTGCCGCACTTAACCGACGAGTACTGATATCTAAATTGTCCGAAATACGAACTTAAACCTCTTTTTCATCATCGACGTTCTAACACCATTTAAGCTTTTAGGACGAAAACACCCTGTTTCGCCTAGGCGTAAATACGTCCGAACAGTTTGTGATTGGGTTGTCTTCGATTTGGGTATAATTCTAAATACCTTCTGGCTGCACCAAGTCCACTATAATTTGACTGAGCAAAAACACAAACCATATCACGCATTTCATTGTTAGAAAATTCATTATGTCCTGGCATTTTCTTATTTTAGAATTTTTACTACAAATAATACTAAGTAAATTAGAAAAATACAATAAACACTCTTACTTAGTGACAGTAAAATTGTCAAATATTTCCTTACACGAAAAGTTGATGTGTTCACACAAGCCTATTTAAAAAAAGTCAAAGTAATAACGGTGAATGTTTAAAATGCAAATAACTCAAAAACTGATAGAGTTACATGAAATAAGCAGGAGTACTTTTTTATTCAAAATTAAACAACCTTTAAGATTTTCTAGTCATTTTAGCCATACCTTATTAGGCAAAAAAGTTATGTTGTAATTTACTTAAGTAACAGGGTGTAAATAACGCCCTGTATAAATTGTGCAAAATTTAGCATTTAATTCGTTATTCTCATGCCAAAGAACCTAAAGTTGCCAATTTTTTAGACAATACTTCTTAAAATCACAAAATTATTAAGAAGTTTCAAATTAAAATTCCAACTTTGAACACCCTGAACCTCGTAACCTGCAACATTTGTATAAGGCATGTTAAGCTCAATCACCATGTTTTGGTGTGTAGTATCTCCAGTTCAGAGATTGCCCATTCTTAATGAATCACCCTGTATATAGGAAAAACCAAATGAGTAAACCGTTCAAACTTACTCCCTCAACGGCAACCAATCCAATTAAATAATAGTATACAGAAATATTTTACTTATTATTTTATGATACGTTAGCTAGAAGCTCTCAAAAGATAATTTTCAATGGTATCTTACAAATCTACAATTGGTCAAATAATTTAAGGGAAACCTAAAAAATGTTCAAAATTGTGTTAGCAAATATAAAAAACTCTCTTCTATATATTTATAAAATAAATATCTTGGAGTTATATGTACTTAAACACTAATACTGAAATAAAAAGGTAATTTACTATTTTACATTATGACTAGGTTAGACTCTTACCAATTATAATTAATTAATTTAGATCCATATGTCAATAGTACAAATGAATAAGGAAACTTGGTAAATTAAATGTCATTTTTATTTCACCAGCTAGAAATAGTTTGACTGGATATGCCTAACGACTCTTCACTAATCACAGTGTTGAAAAATTTTAGATTCTCTCTTAAAGTAAAGCAGTTCCTCCTCTAAATTTTTAAATAAAAAAAAATAGGCAGTCATGAGAATTGCCGATGGATGTGAAAATTTAAAACTAGAAAATATCACTTTAGTTATACATACACATAATAATATCTAGTTTTCATTTTACTTAAATGAATAGAGGGTTTCCTAAAAGAATGCTTCAAAAGCGAAGATTAGTCAATGTACTCACAAAAAGTAAAGTAGTTTCTTTAAAGTAAAGTTAACAGGTTAACACCTTGATTAGTAAACATGCCATGGCGTTAAGGTTGATTATAAATTCCCCGTTCATCTCATGGATTGAACAATTTTTATTACAATATGGTTAATCGCATAAGTTTGACATTAATAAAGAACTACGCTTTATGTAACTCTTTTCTTTTAATCGTACAACTATCTTTTTAGTGCACTTTATACGGTAAAGAGCAGTTAAAATGTCCCAAGGTTTGCTATTGATAGCAAAATCTGACAGATTGTTGGAATCTATAGGGTGAATGATTAATACGGTAAAGCCTTGTAGCTCCTACAATTTGTTTGCTAATAAAAATCTTTTTGTTAAAACGATACACTAGTATCAGAATCATATACTGAAATTATTTTTTGCTACGTAGGTTAAACATATACAGAGAGGTGGATTTCTTTAATGAAAGGCCCCGTATATTAGTGCATATTTACATGGACCATAAAATGCTGAATAAAATGATATCAAACATTGTGGGTCTGATTTTAATAGTTTCTGAGATAGAAAAGAACATGAAAATAGAGCCTAATTTAAAAGCTTGTTTAAAAAGAACAAACTCCCAAATAATTTAATTGTTCGTGTAGAATATTTCAATAAAATATTTGCTTACAGAAAGCTGTAATTTTATTTAAATAATAGTTGATGTTATACAGGCTAAAAGCAAACGCCAAATGATATTTTTCTCAAAAAATTCAAACGCCACACCATGTATATTATGTTTTATTTTTGTTAATTTATAGCTAAGCTTTGTTTTAATGTAAACACTAGGTTTGATTTCTCTAGTTCTGGAGATATTTAATTTTATAATTAAAAAAAGCAGATCTTTTAATTATTTACGAATTTCTTTAAAATGTACTAATTTAATGCAAGGTACTTATTTTAACCATATAAATTATATATTTTTAACAATATAAACTCTCAATTAGAAAACTTATTGGCTTGGATGCCCTTTATCATCTACTCCAAATTCTATGCGTCTACATTTTATGGTTTCTGCACACTTTACATTGTTTAAGAGTATAAGTGTAAAAATAGTAAATTGTACAAAATTTTAGATTTTAGTCAATTTGATTTTGTTTTGATTAAAAAAATTAATAAACCAAACACATTCAACCTGATGAGAGCGATGAAAAACACTAAAAAATAAATTTTGTAGGACACATTTCCGAACAGAGTATAAAACTGCATGTCGATTTTTTTTATGTTCAATCCACTCGCAAAGGATAACCCTATTATGCCTTCAAAGCACACCGAGTAGGATGCGGAAACAAGAATAGATTGCGATGAACCGCCTTCTTAAGCAAGGATAGGTTGTAATTTTTGGAGAAAATTCCGTTCGGTAACGAGTTCCATAGCTTGGAAGTTCTATAGAAAAAAGAACCTTCGTAAACAGAAGTCCTCATTGTGTCAAGCTAGACCGCACAGAAATTTGCTGCCTCCGACTGTCTTGTATACCTCAAAAATCTTGCTCCTGAGGGGATCAATCCTATTAGTTCCTGTGAGCATGTTTTATGAAAGTACTCACAAGAAAAAGATAAATCACCAACCATCTGTCTGTGCTCTGTGCTCTACTTTTTGAGAGAATCTGTCAAACTCTCGTCATCAATTAGGCGAATTGATGACGAGAATCCAAAAGAGCTAAAGTATGCTCTGTGGCTAAACTCCAAACATGAGCACAGTATTCTAGTGTTGGCTCAATTTGAGCTTTGTACAGTACGAGTAGCTGTGTGAAGTACTTTTTAGCTCTGAAAAGAAATCCTATCTTCTGAGAGGCGGATTTGGCAATGGCGCGCACATAATCGTCCCAAGAAAAGTTAGTGCTCGCATTCACTCCTAAGATAGACAGGTTTGATCTCATTGCGAGGATTTTACTGCTCATTAGTATGTTTGTTGCATTATCCCTTGATGTTTTCTTAGAGAAAACCGCGGCCTGAGTTTTTGAAGCGTTGAAGTCGACAAGATTTTTTTTACCCCATTTCAGAATAATTTTGAGATCCCGATTAAATATCTGTACCTGCTGTTTTCTTAGTCGATCTAAAGCAGCGACGAATAATGGTTTGTCGGAGAAAAAAATATGACACTGGACTACTAACATCTGCGTAGCTGTATATCGGAATGAAAGTTGAAGCTAAGAGATCGTTTATTAACAAAGTAGGAGACAGGACAGACCTCTGAGATACCTCCGCATTAATCCCAAATGTCTCGGATGAGATGTCATCAACGACGACCTGAAGAGATCTGTCAGCGAGAAAACTGGATATCAAATGACAGAATCTAGAAGAAAGACCATGGGATATTAATTTTGCGAGAAAAGATCGAGGCTAGACCATGTTTTTCCATAGCTGAGTTACAGACATGAGTAACATATGCCAGTGGATCGCCAGTTGAGTGTTGTTGTCTAAAACTGTATTGCCTGTCCGAGATGATTCTATTCTCCTCCAGATATTTGAGAATCTCGATGTTGATAACCTTTTCCATTACTTTAGATACAACGGGCAACAAAGATATAGGGCGATAGTTTTTAGCTAAATTCCTTTTTTCCTTTTTGGGGACAGCCTGCACCCTAGCAGATTTGCAGATGCTAAGGAATACACTTTTGTTGTAAGAGCATGTAAACAATTTGCTTAGAATAGGAGTCAGCTCTGGAGCGCCCTTCTTAAGAACAACAGCAAGGATACCGTCAAGGACAGAAGCTTTCGATGTGTCAAGCTCCAGAAGAATTTTCGTGACTATGTGTTGTCTGAAAACAACTTTAGGCATCGAAGTACCAACCTTAGAAAAAATAGGAGGTTCTGCGTTTCAAGAATTAAGGTTGGAATTTTCCGTAAAAGTTAAAGCTAGCAGGTCAGCTTTTTCCTTGAAAGTAGTCGCAATATTGTTTTTGTCATCGAGCGAAGGTGGAAAATTTAAAGATATAAAATTCCTTTTAATGGACTTTGCAAATCCCCAAAAGGACTTAGAACCGTTCGGACAGTTGATAAGCCTCTGGCGCATTTCATGGTCGAAATAATTCTTTGCTTCGTCAATAACCTGTTTACAAAAATTTCGTGCGTTTACAAAGGGGGTCCGAGTCTCGACTGAGGGATTATTTCTCCAACGAAGAATATGCGATTTTTGCAGTAGACAACCCGAGCACATTTTTTGCTGAATCCAGGTTTACTGAAGGTAGACTTCTTTTGGAAATGGGGAATTGAGCATTCCATACAAATCAGGATACTTTAAATGATTGATTCGGCGACTGAGGAAGGATTGTTTAAGTTAAAGCAGATTGCTTGACATGGAAAAAATGCAAAGAAGTCTCTTAATTATTTCCAGGCTGCAGAGTTAAAGTGCCAAACCCTACGGGACTGTGTCTTGATTTTATACAAATTTGGAGAATTTGTAAGGAAAAGATCGAGTAGATTAGGTTGATGGGTATCTACATTAGGAATTCTTGTGGGTTTCTCAACCGATTGCGATAGTCCACAAGTGATGGAAAAAACCCCTGCCACCCTTCCCGCGTCGTCAGTTTGGAAAGAAAACCTTAACCACGGAATGTTGTGTACGTTGAAGTCACCGAGAAAGACAACCTTAACGTTTGGTTAGTTCGTCTGTAGGTGATCGAAGATTACGGGGAGATAAGAGAAGAGCTGTCTGTATGAGGGGTTGTTTGGAAACAGATAAAGTGAACAAGTGAATAATACTTCGCTTTTGGAGCAGAATTTCAGCAAAATCACATCATGATCATCAGATTCCAGTGTTTCGTCACGTTGACAGGACAAGCCGCTTAACGTAAAAGCAAATTCCCCTCTTGTGTCGAAATTTTTCGTGTAAGTCGTAATTAGGACAAAGCAAGTGGATCGTATTGATGGATGGGGAGACTTGGGTTTCTATCAGAGACAACACATGGAAACTTTCATTTTGAAATTTGTTATTTTGTAAACTTTTTTCTGGAAATATGCACTATAAATTTTATTTATTTATTCATTTGTCTACTTTTGGCAAGATTAGCAGTTCTATAAATTTTTGAATATTAAAGTTGTAATTAATTCATCAATTAATAATACCTAATAGTAATGATAGTGCCATATATTTCTGTGTAAAAGGTATAATAGGGTAACTTTATTTTACCTCTAAATCTGGACACATGTTTCTCTGAAATACCATTAGGCGCATCCAAACATTTTTTTAGTGCAAACTTTCAGAACCACTGCTCTACTTAAACATATCCATTGAGTTCACGTTGTCTCCTTTTATAGGAAATATTCAGTTAGTATTACAATTAGTAAATTATATTAGTTTCATGTTTTTATGGAGTTTATCTAATTTTATTTTTAAATTGGTTTTCAATAATTCCATCAGTTAAACTATAATGGAGCAGTGGAACGCACTGCAATTGAAAATCTTTAGAATCAACAACCATAGATTCTTTATGACTTTGTTCATCAGTATGATAAGGTAAAAACATTTCCATGGCATATATATAGTAATAAAAATGTTCATCATAAGATACAGTCGAAACAAATCGCTCAATGGAATCTAGATCTCTTGAGTATTTGAGTGGTTGACTAATGACTATAGCCACTTATACGTTGAAAATGTTTACAGCGACCGTACTACACTACTGAGGCCAAGCATTTATTTAACTGCGAACATAATTGTGTTTAAAAAAATGTTATTAATACTTCGGACGATTGATCCATTATCAAAAATATATTATTTTTATACACTGGTCAATAAAATTAAAGTTTTGCCATACCACATGAACTTCTTTTGTATTTTTTAATAGTGTTGTTGTCATTTAAAATAAGCAGTTTTGAAATTTTCATTACCCACGACATTTGTTTGTTAAATGTTAGAAAAATGATAAATCTCCAAAAATATGGTATAACATAAAAAAGGTACATTAGGAACTTATAATTTTTGTTTTTTTTCTAAATTATTTAGCTTGTAATCGGTCCTTCTTGATCAAGCAGTAGTAGTCAATCAATCAATCTTGAGTTTACTCTGCCCTGAAAAATGTGTCCATCATTTGAATGTTCGCATGAAACTTTTATCAGTTCTTATCACTTAGGGCCCTTCAGAGCCCCCTAATTCATAGAAATAAAGTTAAGATATATATTTAAGAAATAAAACTTGATCCCTATATTGTAACCCAAAGTTTTATATTCCAACACAAAGTTTTATATTCCAAAAAAAGTTTTTTAACCAAATATCTTTAGATGTCTTTAGATTCTTATGGTAAACCAAAAAATTTCCACTGAAATTTTTGAAGCATCTTTATGCTGATTTTTTTCAAAACCTTTAATCTTTCTTTAAACAACGAGTCTTTTATTAATTAATTAATTTTCTTAATTTGAGTTTTACTACTACTACTACTTCATTCATTCGGGGGAATTTCTCTTTGAAATAAAAAAAATTATTTTTATTGGGACCCATCCTATCTAGAAAATTTTTTTGTAAGCTTAATTTGATATGAATTTGTTGTAGAAATATACCAGAGAGCTTTACAAGTGTAAATGCTTTAAAGTTTTCTATTTACAAATTAAAGATCTACGTGTAGGACAAACCTTTTCCTAATTGTGATTTTTTAGATATCTGGTATTCCATTTCCTTAAAAAAGAACCCAAATTTTAATGATAAAAAAGACTTTAAATAGAGATTTAACATAATTATGATATGTTTTATTTCTGATAAAATTTTTGAAGATGTAAATAATATATGGACCTCAATAAAAGCAAACAGTATTTGGGAAGACTACACTTCCAAAAATTATTTTTACCTTGTCACAAGAAAACTGGGGGTGATGGAAAAAAATAAATAGGGTCTTGTGATGAGGGTAGGTAGCCCAAAAATAATTATCTATCAGAGTTCGTGTGACAAAATCAGTGTTGACCAGGGTTATTATTGTTTTTGATATCAAACCAATCGTCCAAAATCCGCCAGGCATTGTGAAACCAAGCGAAGCGTAAATTTTTTAAATTAATATATTATATATTAAAATTATTATTTTTTCTTCAAATTAAAATAAACTAATAGAAATCTACATAAAACAACTGTTTTCCCATAGAGCCAAATCCGTCCAAGCGGAATCCTCCATAAGACAATGTCTATGATGGACTATTTTAAAAGTCCCGTTTGCTTTTCATCTATGTTCTTGTACGAGCCGGAAGACTTTCTAAACCGAAATAAAATTTCGAACCGTCGTTTTCCGGCTTGGACAGTTTTTAATGTAATTATTTAGTAAATTAATTTAATTTTGTTGTGTTTTATTTTAGTTTTGCTTCAATTTACAAATAACGAATGTATTCATAATTTCAGACGAACGCAAAATAATCCAGAGTTATTGGACACAACCAAACAAGAATCCCTTTACAACTCCCAATTTAACAGAGCTTATCCAACGAAAATAGTGGTCCATGGATTCGGCGGTGGAAGAAATTTATCTCCTAGCACTGACATGAGGGCTGCCTATTTTTATAGGGGAAATTACAACATTATTATTGTTGACTACGGTACTTTGGTGAGAGAACCTTGTCTGAAGGTTGGTAAAATTTACCATTTCTTCTCGAATTTTTTTTAAAGCGAGATGCTTTCAGCAAATGGAATGGGCTCCACGCTTTTGCGCCAAATGCATCGCACAACTTGTGAGATATTTAACTCAGCATCCAAGAGGAGTAAGAGCGGATGATTTACATTTAGTCGGATACAGTGTTGGTGCCCATATATCTGGTTTGGTAGCAAATTTTATTGATCCGATTTTGGATGGGAAACTTGGCAGGATAACAGGTTTGTAGCTTTCGTATTATTTATTTGCATTTTAGCACGATGAGTCTTTCTGTATTTCAAATAAAACGAGTCGACTTTAAAATCTTGCAGCAGAAGTGTTAAAAATATTACAGAAAGTAACAAATTATTCAAAACAGGTATTGCTCGCCGAATGGTTTAAACTCGTTAATAATCGAGTTTCTTTCAAAGCTTTATCCTATCATTGATAACGATTGCGTAAAACCATCAACAACGATTTGAACGTACCATAAAAAATAATTCGATAAACCTTGGCGAAATTATGGTGGATATTGTTATTATGTTATTCCTGAAAATATACTTGCAGCTGCTAACATTGTAAGATTAGCTTGGTAAATTAAGCATCCATTACGAAAAAGAATACCTTCACTTTTGTGAGTGGAGAGATACAGAACGGGTTCAAGATGCTAGAGAGACAGTAAAACTTATTTTGTGAAACTCTCAAATCAGTAAGTCACCTTTGTGACTTTTTGGTGGTTGCGTATCGAGCAAAAGGGTATTTAGAAAAAAAACTTGGCTAAAAAGGTTTTCAATTTAACGAAAAATTGAAATTGGAGACGTTTTTGTAAACACTATCATGTACGCAAAAGAAACCATTGAATTGGAAAATAATGTTTTCAGGCAAGATTCAGTGGATTATTTTAGACAAAAATGGTGTATCAGGGACATGTATTAAATTTGATGACTGTCGAAATTGACAGCAAAGTCAAGCGAGAATTAAACACAATATTTTATTACAATAAATAACGAAACTGGTCCTTTTAAATATCCTTTAATAAAAGAGGGTTTAATTTGTTCAAATTTTCTAGGTGCAAGTCCCAGAGAAACACTTATTTAGAAAAATAGGAAAAAAATCTTTTTTTGAATTTTATCTAAAATAATCTGCCTTTTTTATTTTCCCTTTTCGTTTTTTTATGTTATCAATTTCCAAAAATCATTTTAGTTCTAATAATTGCAAGACATTTCTTTGTCAGATTAGTTTTCACTTAAACATTTTTAACTAATTTAATTTTTGTATGTTAAATAGTAAGTTTTTGTTAATTGGTTTGCAATCAGACGTTCTCAAATTAATTTGAGGTAACTAAATTTTTTCCTAATTAATATGTGTGTTTTAACATTCTATCTCAAGCAATATAACATACAGTTTTCTGTGCTGAAAGCTTTGAACTGTCAAAATCCAAAAGATAAAAATAAAGGCAAAGGGAAGCTTGAAGTTACAACTCAAACCAGGGTATTTAACCCAATTAGAAAATTTATTGATTGGTAGAAACTTTCTGAATCGAATATTTTCCCCAGATCTACATGCATTCTTCTACAGCTACTGATATAATTGAATGGACAATTCTTTTCAAGAAGGCTGCTAGGCGGCAGTAGGAGTAAAAAATTTGGCAATAATTCTTCATTTTGTTCACCAGTATAATACCCTAACTACTAACTTGAACTGATGCTGATACAGTTCCTTCTCCTACGTTATATCTTTGGATTGAAGCAATCTATGAACAGAGATCTGCAAAGGAGATAGGTCTAGGTAAATACACCTAATCAAAAATCTGTCGAGAACTTTTTATGGACTTTGTAGTTAGGATGTTAAGATGTACAATTTCTACGTTTCTGGAACTTACTCCACCTCATCAGACAAATCCAATTATATGTGTCTGATGCAAATTAGCAAACCATTGTGACGATCGGTATTGATTTATTTGTAAACCTCTGGACTCGCAGTTTCCGACAGCAGATGTATATTTTTAGAGGAAGTAAATATAAAACACAGTAAGACCCTGTTTAAAGCGGGAGTTTCATTTTATTAAAGTTGAGCATTAAACGAAACAGAACAATGCGAAACCATAAATTACAGCTATAAAAAATACAAGCAAATAGAGGAAAATTGGGATTAAAATTAAAAATTTTATGTTAAAACGTCAATCAAAAAATTTTCAAAGAGGAATTCCTGAAAATTCTAGAAAAAGTCTTTGTTTTAAAAGAGCCCTTTAAACGGAATCAGAATTAAATGAAATAGCATTAAACGGAAGCGATGTCTTACTATATTGCAATTTTTCTTTTTTTTTCGGTTTTTTTTTCTTCTTTTAAGAGATTGGTGCTTGCACCAGTAAGTTGTAGGGTTTTTGCTCCTGTAATAATTTCCTGACAAAGACTATTCTCTTTTATTTGTGTTTGTTGGTTGCTCATCCCAAATTCAACATTTTCTCTGGCAACTTCTGATAAACTGGGAAACAAATGTTTTTTCTCTTGAGTTTATTTGCCTGGATTAGCACAGATTTACATTGTCTTTAACTAGAGCTTTAATCTGAGAACTGGGAACTGGGAATGCTAATAAATGTTCCGACAAGTAAGTAACTTACTTGTCGGAACATTTATTAGCATTCGAGTTGGATATACCAAACTGACGAGATCTAACAAGATCGAAACCGGTATTTGGTTTCCAAACTTCGAATCTAATAAATGTTCAAACCTATTGGTCTGTGCATTATAGAATCCTTGTCTTCTGGGAACTCTCCTAGAGAGCAACCGCTTCGCTAGGTGGCAGTGTTTCAACTGTTGGTAGTTCAGCTACCTATGATTCACTATACACGCCTGGAGGGCTGCATGAATTTGTAGTCTAGGTTGCATTCTTCTTGCATACGACATTGTTGGCGATGGCCATAGTTTCTCTATGGACCGATAGGTGGTAGTACTAAAAAGTCACTCGCTCGACGCCTGTGAGTGTTTTAGTACTTACTTGTCGGAACATTTATTAGCATTCGAGTTGGATATACCAAACTGACGAGATCTAACAAGATCGAAACCGGTATTTGGTTTCCAAACTTCGAATCTAATAAATGTTCAAACCTATTGGTCTGTGCATTATATAATAAGTTGTTCTTAATATGTTAAAAAATATTGTGATACAATGTATGTTTGTTCAGTATAACAAGGAAGAACCTTAACATTATTCCACTAATTTTCTGTCATCATCATTGTACATCTGCTTCCTGCTTCCCTACTATTCCAATTATCCCCTTTTTATATTCTTCCTTGTTATTTCTGCTCCTTAATGTTCGATTTTTTTAGGAATATATTCTTGTGTCCACTGTTATTTATTGTCTTATCCACCTACTTTACATTGGTCAATTTGCAGTGGGTATTTTTGATCTGATGACGTCGTTACTGCTTTATGTCTTTTAGTTTAGAATGTTTGACCGTTGCACAATATGCCTTCTTGTCAGTAGATCAATAATTTAAGACAATTGTTATTTGTTTTAGTATATATTGTGTACTTTCTTCATAGGCTTTCTAAGTATTTCATCTTTCCTATTTCAGCATTAAATTGTCTAGCATTATTTACATCTCCTTGTTTTATCTTTTTTTTGTGGCATCATGCAATATTTAAAGTAGGCAAATAAATACAATTCAGCGTTGTTAGCGTATCTCCTGAATATTTAACAAATCAATTACAATTTTTTATTTAGCATACGCCTTTGGTATGAGCTAGGTCGTAATTAACCATCTATTGAACAACTTGATAAAATTATTTTTAAGAATAGCAACAATTCATCTGTTTTGTTCTCAATTTATAAAACAAAACAATGAGGATAGGTTTAACGATGTTATTATTTTCCAATTCTCTTAACCTTAATTCCACTAAATAATTTGTAAATTAGATTGATGAAGCAAAAATTTGCATTAGATTTCTCTAAATTCCTAATTTTTTACAATACAATGGTTACGCCATCTTACTTTGCATGCTAAGATGTGATGAAATCAAATTAATGCGAATTAATGCATCACTTTCACTAGCAATAATTCCCCGTTATTCACACAATTGAGATGAATATGCTAATGGTACCATCCGTGCTAAAATATCTAAATGTTTCTCATAACCATAGAAATGAAGATAATTTTATTCCAAAGTCATTTTATAACTTTTACAAAATTTAAAATGATTTCTCATTATAGGAATAAATACTGTTGAAGAATTTCTTAATATTTACCAACACCAAATTAATTATATATAATTGTTGTAGGATTGGATCCCACGATAGTATTTTACATGGGTAAAAATAGATCTCGAGATTTGGATCACACGGACGCACATTTTGTCGATATTTTACACACTGGAGCAGGTATTTTGGGGCAATGGGGCCCAAACGGGCATGCGGATTTTTATATTAATGGTGGTTCTAGTCAGCCGGGGTGTGCCAGTGATACAGTATTTAGTAAGTAATATCTATCAAAATATTTCCGTATGTGACTTTCCCCAATTGGTTTTGAATCTTTTAAGAAAGTAGTAATTTACATTTTTGGGACTAAAAGAAAGTATGTCAAATATATGTGCGTAGATGATGTTATTTTATTGAAATGAATTTGTTTGAGATTTAAAAGATCTTTTGTGAAATTATTGTTCTTGAATGAAATATAATTTGATGTTTTATAAATTTTGTTGCAAAATCAAATCATATAAATTAAAATTATATTAAATATTTGCATTTACCTTCAGAAAAATATTTATATTGAGCATCTACTATTTTATTTTCGTTTTTACAAGGCTTGCTAATTTAAAAAAAATATACATGGCTTTTACGCTGCTACGTCTATATTTTACTCTGGACATATATCATATAAGACGAGGGCTATCCTAGTTTTGCATTTTTAACAAACAACAATATTTTAGATTTCAAATATTTATTTTTTTCAAAGTATTTGCCATTACTCTCGATGCACTTTTGCATTCGCTCAATTCAATTGTTAAAGCACTTATACCGCTCTTCAGTGGATATGTTCGAAATTTTCATTTGAAAAACATTGACAGCATCTTCAGGTGATTGAAATCGTTTTCCACGCAATGCATTCTTGGTGGTTGGAGAGGCAGAAAACCGTTGGGCCCTAGGTCAGGGCTATATGGAAAATGACCAAGCAATTCGATGTTTTGCTGCTCCAAATACTCAATTATTTGTTGAAGATTGTGGGCACTCGCATTGTCTTGATAAATGATTACTCGACGATGTGGGTTGTTTCTTCGTAGCATAGAAATGATTTGTGTCAAACATTTTTGTGTCAATCAGAATTAACCGTCCTTCTATCTTCTAAAGGAATTGTAGCCCCATGTCCGGCTTTTATTGGTTTTTTCTCATCCTGAAACACCGATACACTAGACTGATGTTTATTCCCGGGTTCATAAGAATAAATTCAAGAATCGTTGCCACTTACAATACTATGCACATTTTTGGAACGGCATCTATTGAAACGATTTAGAATTCTTCTGCACCAATTGTCACACTTGCCAATTGCTCCTCGGTCAACAAAAGCAGGAGAAACTAATTTTCTCACTCCTAATTCTTTGTGTAAAATCTTCTGGATTGAGATCTTAGAAATGCTCAAGAAACTCTGCATCTCCCGGTAAGTTACATTACATCATTAATTATCTCACGCACTGCATTTATTTCCTGGGTGACGGCTGGTATTGGTGGAACTGGTCTAGGATAAGTGCAGAGATTTTTGCGTCTACGTTTGAATTTAGAATACCAGAGTCTTTGTCTTCCAATCTCCATGTGGGGTCAGGAATTGTTTCCTCTTACCCCTTCATCTCTCTGTTCTTTCTATTAAGAACTTTGTCTTTTTTTGTTGTTTCTGTTTGCTTTTTTGCCTCTCTAGAGATTCAAACCTTCCATGTCTGCCTTTCTTTTTTCTGCAGATTTTACATATCTGTTTGCTTTTTTTGCCTCTCTAGAGATTGCAACCTTCCATGTCTGCCTCTCTTTTTTCTACAGATTTTACATATCTGCCCTTTTTGTGCCAATCACTGTAAACACCAAAACTTCACGCATATAAAGCGCCTTGTTTTTCTTTCGCCTACTAGTCATTTGACCGAGCCCCCGGGAAAACATACAAAAATCCGGGGTTAGTAGACTGCTTCCTCTCTTCTTGATTTACTCGACTATCTTCGGCAGTTCCTGCATCTTCTCTATGAAGTTGTTAACTTCCTCCAGAGAGAAATTTTCGACTGATGTGATGCTTCATTACCAAAAAACAACGACCAACTGGGCATGACATTCTTGTTGTCATAAACTGCTTCGAAAGTTGTGAAAAATTATCGCTCGGAAAGGCTCTCGATTCAATTCCATGTTTCTGAACGGCTTACTAACTTTCAAAATTCACTATGACTAAACAAATCACTTGTATTTTGACAAAATCTTCAACACGTATTAAAATAATGTTCGGGTTCATTTCGTAACTATGCATTCTGTTACTTGCGCCCTCTATGTGGCTATATACAAAACCAAAAAGACGGCCCCCGTTTATCGAACTAGTCATAAAATGTTTTTTAATTCCAAAATCAAAAATGCAACATTAGATCAATACAAAAAAGCAAAGCTGCTATAATTTTCTCAGAAATTGTTTAATTAGAAAAATTTGTATTTTCATATCAACATGCAAGTATCAGCATCAGTAAATTTAATTGCTTAACTTTCACTAGCTTTCTTAAACTGAAGTAACTTTTTTTTAAATATGAAAAATCTTTTCTTTTACAATTTTGAATTAGTGTAGTTTTCTTAAACTTAAATAATTTTTTTTTCTGAATACTAAAAATCTTTTCTTTTACAATTTTGAATTAGGATCAGTAGTTCCACGATTAAGATATTCAATCATATTAGATAGGAATGGTACCATCTAAGATTAACTATTTATGTAAATAATTAACAAAATTCTCAATTGAAATCCATTATAATATATTATGGATTGATTAAAAATCTACTTCGAAACTGAACTTCATGAATGGGATTTAATAGTAGTCGTATTACTAATAAACAAAAGGAAATTAAAAAAATTAAATAAATTAGTAACATTTTGCAGTGTTATGCAGAAAATTTTATTCAGATAACGGCATAAACATATATCATAATACGATAATTATTCAATTTTGCAGTGTCATGCTGCAAAAACAGATTATCATATTAGGCACACCTTTTAGTTACTATCTAAACATTTCATTTTACATATGTCTTCAAACAACAAGTTTTTATTCCATTATTACACAATCCAATAAATAAAAATTCCACGGTATTATACGAGATGGCAACTATACCTAATTACAATATAAAAAATCAATGAAATTTCATTCTGACTATAATAAAATAAATTATACACTCTATTATATTAAACAGTAGTTTGGCAAAAATTTTAAGTATATCCAAGTAGAAAATGATGGAAATTCAACAGTTATAGGGATATCTGTGTCCTGCTTAGTCAAAAATACAGGGTGTTACAAAAGTCCGGGCCGCTACTTCAGAAGCATATTCTACACATTAAAATATAAAAAATGTTGAAATACATTTTTTTCTTTAAATTGCCTCCTAACGGAGATATGACCATTTAAAGATGGCGCCCCTAAAGTGGTTTTTTTACTACAAAAAGTATAAAAAATGTTGAAATACATTTTTTTCTTTAAATCGCCTCCTAACGGAGATATGACCATTTAAAGATGGCGCCCCTAAAGTGGTTTTTTTACTACAAAAAGTTAACGGTTAGTAGCAAAGTCATGAAATTGGGCAAGCAATTAAAGAATTGGATTAGGCATATTCTCATGTAACATATTTTTTAAATAAACAGTAGCGTGGTGTGTAGGGGGTTGCCCGCAATTATTTTTTGCCGTAACTTTTTTGTATTGCAATATTTCGACACAAAAGTGCCATAATCGTAAAAAGCAACATTTTTTATACAAAAAAGGTACTCTTTCTTAAAGTCGCTAAAAGTAACCGTTTCCGAGAAAAAAGCGTTTAAACAAAATTGTTGCATTTATTAGAATTCGTTTTGCAAATTTCTAATTTATCCACTACTAACTGCATTGATATAAAAATAGTACAAAATTAAGAAAAAAAAAATCAAAGCAAGTGTTCGAAATTACTGCCCCCTGTAGCAATACATTGCTCGGCTCGTCTTCTAAGGGAACTCCTTACTCTTTCGCAAATGCCTGGTGTATTGTGAATTTGGTTGAACCCATT
Source organism: Dastarcus helophoroides (assembly GCA_028583605.1). Taxonomy (NCBI): domain Eukaryota; kingdom Metazoa; phylum Arthropoda; class Insecta; order Coleoptera; family Bothrideridae; genus Dastarcus; species Dastarcus helophoroides. The sequence goes on from CM053326.1 coordinate 10,060,932, forward strand.
TTCAATTCGTTCACGAAGATCATTGATATTGTCAACTGGTGTGGAGTAGACGATCTGCTTTAGATGTCCCCATAAGTAGAAATCGAGTGGGTTGAGGTCAGGAGACCTAGCTGGCCATGATATCGGACCTCCTCGACCTATCCATCGTTGATGATAGTTGTTATTCAAAAATTCCCTAGCAACTGCACTAAAATGGGCAGGTGCCCCATCGTGCATTATCCACATTCGCTGTCTTGTTATGAGTGGAACATTTTCAAGTAACACGGGTAACTCTGTTTGCAAAAAATGTCTATATGATGCTCCTGTTAACCTATGAGGTAAAAAAAACGGTCCAATTATAGAGTCCCCTATTATTCCTCCCCAAATGTTAAGTGAAAAATGTTGCTGATGTCTCGACTGAATAACTGCATTGGGATTTTCAACTTGCCACTGATGCATGTTGTGAAAGTTAAGTATCCCGTTTCTGGTAAAACCCGCTTCGTCCGTAAATAATATGAGCGATGGAAAGTTCTCATTTTCAGCGATCTTATGCAATAGCCAGTTGCAAAATTCTATTCTTGGAGGATAATCGGCAGCAAGTAACCCTTGCACTCTTTGAAAATGATAGGGGTAAAATTGGTAAAATTTCAAAATTCGCCAGATAGTTACGTGATTTACTCCTTCGGCTAAAGCAAGTTGTCTAGTGCTGACACATGGATCTTCTTCAATTCGCTGAAGCACACGCTCCTCTAAATTAGCAACTTCTGCGTTTGGCCTTCCAACACGTTCGCCTTTGAAAACAAAATTTCCTGTTTCACATAAACGAGCATGAATTTTCTGGAACAATTTTTCTCCTGGTAGGTGTCTATTAGGAAAACGTTCAGCATAAAGCCGTCTTGCTTCAGCACGATTACAATTTGCAAGCCCGTACATTAAATGCATATCGGCCATTTCTTGATTTGAATAGTCCATTTTATCAAAATAATGAAAAGTTAAAAAACTACTACACTTACTATTGACAACAAAAACTGCTAAAGTTTACAGCTTACGACCAAATTTTATCAGTGACACAACGTCAATCTCTGGCAGATATTGTCAAGTACAATTGTTTTCTTTACGATCAGTTTGCATGACCAACTTATTTTTTCTTATACAAATTAGTTAGAATTTCGAAGACGGGATAGGATTATTTAAACGCCTTTTTCTCGGAAACGGTTACTTTAAGCGACTTTGAGAAAGAGTACCTTTTTTGTATAAAAAATGTTGCTTTTTACGATTATGGCCCTTTTGTGTCGAAATATTGCAATACAAAAAAGTTACGGCAAAAAATAATCGCGGGCAACCCCCTACACACCACGCTACTGCTTATTTAAAAAATATGTTACATGAGAATATGCCTAATCCAATTCTTTAACTGCTTGCCCAATTTCATGACTTTGCTACTAACCGTTAACTTTTTGTAGTAAAAACACCACTTTAGGGGCGCCATCTTTAAATGGTCATATCTCCGTTAGGAGGCAATTTAAAGAAAAAAATGTATTTCAACATTTTTCATGTTTTAATGTGTAGAATATGCTCCTGAAGTAGCGGCCCGGACTTTTGTAACACCCTGTATAAGACATTTCGATCTCAGTTCTTGTATTATTTAAATCAATTTGTATAATAAGAGCTCATATATATTTTTTTAATTTGTAGTTTTGATTAATGTAATATGCACACAAATTTAATCTGCTTAAACTTAAAATAAGTTTATGTTTTCATCTAAATTTTATAAAATGCTTTTTGGTTAAGATATAGATAGATCCTAACTATAAACAAATATGAAATTCATATTTGTAATTATTTTAGAAACCCTAGCATGTGACCACACCAAAGTCACGCCGTACTTCATCGAATCCATTGTAACTAAAGAGGTTTCTGGGCATACCCTTGCCCGTCATTACTCAGCTATATGACAGGATGGTGCGATCCAAAAGAGGAAGAATTTGTATTAATGGGAGAACACGTAAACAGAAAGTAAGTTTAGTAGTATAAAACGAATAGTTATTTATTGACATAAATTTCAGAGCTAGAGGAATATATTATGTGACCACTAATCCGGATACTCCTTATGCGCAAGGTTACCCTAAAAAAAGAACAAGAAGGAGACCCTCTTTACTATTAGGAAGGCGTTGATAGAGTGTAGGCGATTTAATCCAATAAATCATGACTGATACGTGTACAATTTTTGTATTAATAACGATAATAACTAGCTAAAATAACAAAGCTTGATGTGTTGACTTAAACTCTAACCTGTTAGTCTTATAAATACTTTTCAATAGGTATGTAATGTTTAATACCTCGTTTTGCAAGAAATAATTTTTAAAATGGATCATAAAATGTTGGTGGTTGAGATTTCAGCATACAGTTGGACTTAATCTTAAAAAATAAATTATTTAATTTAATGAAAATATTATTAATACAATAAAGATGATTCTTTGAAAAAATTGAATAATTTAAGAATATGAACTCTTATTTTAAGAGTTTACGCATAGGAGTACGCCTGGTTAGCATTGATGTGGTGAAATAGAATATATTGAATAACTTTGTAAATTATTTGTTTTATGTTAAGATCATCATCTTTCAATTCATCATGTTGTAACGTAAAGTATACAATAAATTCACAGTAAAAAGATCTTAATTTGTGTTTTAGTGTATAATTTCCTATCAACCTCCAAGATCTAGGGTAAACATGTAAAACCATGGCGAAGCTGAAACCGCAACAGAAGCGGAAAAATAATAACGGTTTATTTTGTTTCGCTGAATTGATACATATCCTTAAAATAATTTTTACTTTACCCTAAAGTTAGAATTTTTAAAAAACAATTTCGATTCCTTTTTGGAAATTTTACACAAATTCATGCAACAATTATCTCAAAATTACGAGATTATTATCAATCTTCCATTTTTTTTTTTGAATTGAAAAATTTTTTAGGCGTGTTAAGCTACTAAAGATAGGGTACAAACGAATGGTTTCGCATTACCAAAAAAAGCCACTTTGAACTACTTGTCAGATAATCTACCCCTACTTCTGAATTTAAATTGAATATGTGAAAACATGTATACTATAATTCTTTAAACTGTGTTTTAATTTGATTATTATTATTCATTATTCATATTCTTTCCGTAAGCGAAAATTGCTTATATAAGAAAAAAAAAGCTGGCAAAATTCTGGTAGGTCGACAGGCGTTAATTCGAAATGCGCCGTGCGAAATAAGCGAGACAACGGTAATAAAAACACGCCTCACGCGAATCGCTGTCAATTTTGGAGGTTATTTGTTTTATTATGAAATTAATTTATCTTTGAGATTGGAATCTCGTAGAGGTGACAATTACAAAGAAACGATAAGTAGCTTTTTATTATATAGCAGTAGCTGTCTATATAAATAGACGTTAGTGAGCGAGACCTTGATTAAAGAGCAGGCAGTTGAAATTTAGCGAATTAGCAACTTTAAGAAGGCAATTGTGGGGTCATTGTGAACGTTTTTAACAATGGACGAAAACTGCTTTGAACATTTACTCTTACTCTTACTCTTACTTTTTTCGGAGGGAGGGGCTGCGATCCCTCTGCTAAACCTAAACTACTGTGGTGAGTCGAGTTCTACTAAACTGTTCTATTTCCTCGTTTGTTTTATTTAATTGAATTTTATTCAATATTTTCTTGGAAATATTAAATCTACAAATATTGTATTATAAAAAATTCTTTGTAACATAACGTTTTGCGTGAGAAACAGATTTCTTAGCGTTCACAAATTAGATAAGGGCTATTTGTTAGGCCTGGTTTGTTTCAAGCACAGATACCTAAACTGAGTAAAATAACATGTTAGTTTTGAAGGACCGCTGAAAAGTAGAGTAATAAATAAGGGTAACATGCCAATAACGGAGACCGTAGCAAATATCTCGGCAAGACCATGTGGTGGTATACTGGAGGAATTTGACGTTCAAAAAAACGCCCTTATAAACACGTACAATTGTAAGTTATTTAAATTTCAATTATCGAAGTAGAACTTGCAAGATAAAGGGACGACATTATTCAAAAGGGGTTTGCAGTTTGATAGGCACTTTAAGAATCCTTTTCAAAATTTATTTAAGTGTTAATTTGGATTAGAAATATTTAAATTAGTAGAAATTTGGCATCCTCATGCCCTCTAGCAAGATGCAGAGAATGTCTTTCGGTCCCCAGAAGTTAAGGGTAGGGGAAGAAAAACATAAAGCACCGTAAAGAAATTAAAAGTAGTCAAACACGGAACTTCGATGAAACTAGTTATGCAAACGAGTACGAAATACGGGAGTTTAAAAAAAAAGACTGCTTCTGTTTGTGCTAATTAACGAGAATAAACAAAAAAAAACAATTTCTGTTCAACGTGAAGTTCTTGTGCCATTTATGTGATGTTTGCTACGGGATAAATAGGTAAGTAAAGTTTGAATTGTCCGATGATTTTATTTGAGGGTTTTTCGCTCTTATATGATTTAATTAACTTTTCCTAAAATTTGAGAAATACTTGTTTCTAATTTTGATCAATATGGGGTTGGGGGGCGCACACAAAAAAAAAGAGAAAGGACTTTAAAACTTCCACAACAAACCGAATGAATGAGAAAGTCGTTGTTAGAAAATTATTATAGGGCCAAGAACCCTATCGTTGACTGGTGCAACTACCAGTCTCAGTTTCAAAAAGGGAAACAGAAATAAAACAAAATAAAATAGAAAGACAAGAAAAGGAAATAAAGCGCATTCGCTTCATACAAACATTTTCATTTCCTTAAGGTCGATCTTAGTGTTCTGCTGTTGGAAGTTGAGTTTCCAGGGGTTCCAAAATAATTTATACCCATCACCACAAAGGACCGGCAACTGGCAGTAGACACATATATTTAGGTTTTACTGATGATGTTCTGCAAGTTCTAGAAACGTGGACATTGTACATCTTAACATCCTAGAAGCATAAGCCACAATGAGCCCTTACCTAGTTCTTGTTTTGGTGTATTTACCTAGTGCTACCTCATTCGCAGATTCTCCTTCGTAGGTTGCTTGAATCCCAAAAATATAGGACAAGACAACCTGGCCCAAAGAGAGCCTTATAGATCTGTTGACAAATGGGGAGTACTAACGTAGATGAACGAGCAGTATCAGCATCAGCTCTCGTTAGGGAAATGTTTTGATGAAAGAAATGAGAACTTCTTGCCAGTTTCTAACTTTAATTTAAACGTTTTTTTTTGTGCTAAGTCAAGCTTAGCCACTTTCTAAGCCAGAAAACGCCCCTTCTATTAGAACAGTAGCCGTAGAAGTAGATGTAGTGTTGGAAAAGCAAATTCTGCTCAGAAAGTTTGTACGAAATCTGAACAATATTTCTAGCCTATTTTATGACACTGGTTTAAGTTCGAGTGATTGAGTTTGGTATGAGAAAAACAGAAAAAAAAACAAAGGAACAAGTTAACAAACGAAAGAAAGAAAGAGTGAATGAACGAGAGATCTGTAAGATTGAATCAACATTTATAAATTTGATTTATTACGATAAATCACAACTTCATTTCCAAGCTTGAGCTCCATTTTCTCGTAGCATTATCCTTTGGATATTGTTAGCTTAAAGCTTTAACAGGAAACTGTATGCTATGTGAACTATGCTTGAATTAAGAAGCGACAAAAACACAAAAGAATTGGGAAATAAAAATAGACACCTGAAAATAGTTTGAGAACCTCTGTGTACAAACTTACCAGCGAACACCCACCGATAATCAGGTACAAAGTTAGCTGCATTTGGTTTGAAAACCTTCGAGTACAAACTAAATGGCTCAGCTGGGGAAAGCATTGCACTTATTAGGGTTAAAATAAACTTTGGGAAATTAATACCTGACCTACCATATATGAGCGAAAGAGTTAAACAAAGAATATCAGATTATTTGTGCTTAATAAATTCTCTTAATTTTCTAAAGAAATATTTCTCTCAGATCTGTGTCCAGCAAATTTAAACAAGTTGAAACAAACAGGTTCACTTTATTTTGTTGTATTATGTTTAAGAACACTTGAAAATCACAAACTTGAAATTCTGTTGATTTATTTGTTGACCTATTGTAATAAAACGTTGAGGTCAATTGTTGTTTGAATTTGATAACACTTCCCTGTCGACTCTACGAGATGGGGTTACAATTTATTGAAATAAAATAATTTTAAACACAACGTAGACAAATTGGGTCCGAAAATCGAAAGTAAATTATTCTTCGAAAATTTTTAAAAATGAGCAAAATTCGACAATTTTGAAAAATTATATACAATCACTGGTTTTGGTCGCGCATCACATTTAATCGACTTGACCTGGATTTAATCAGGACGGCTGCTCATCACACTACCTAGTCTTTGTTTGCCTTTAGGTTAGAGCCAAGAAGCCACGGTCCAATACTACTTTACTATCAATATTATTATTGTATACAAGTATAATAAAATATAAAAAAATGCACGAAAAACATCTGTTCTAACATTCTGACAAAGTAATTTAACAACAATGTTGGATATTTATCCTTAATTTAATTTCTAAATAAAAACATATGTGTGGGTAAGATGATTAAATTACTCGAAAGATATTCCTTTTCTATAATTTATCTTTGGACTGTCTTCTATAACCTGCACTTGTGTATAAAAAATGCCTCTAGAAAGTGCTCTATTTAAAGTCAGCTGGAAAAAAATCATTTTTTAAATTTTTTTTGCAAATTTGGATTAAATTCATAATTTTAACTTTTATCTCAAATTTAAAGTTTGCACCCGAACATTTAGAATTAAGATATTCTTTCTAAATTCTGGAAGATAAGATATTTTTTTTAAGTTCAAGTTTTCTCTTAGCGTCCTTAGCGTCCAACTCTTTTTCCAACTGGCAAGAACTTCAATTCCTACGGTTTTTATTTTGGGCAGTTTTGGAAATTATTGTGGCTATTTGAATTTGATATGTCGAAATGCATTTTACCTTTAATCTCAAAATTTCGAAGCTTAAAATTTTGGTATTTACTTCAAACTCACAAATATTTTTTTAAACTTTGATTCTTTCTATAAACCTGGAAATTTTTCCAAAACTTTTATGAAAAATGTCAGATCTCGAAATTCTGAATTTAATCTTGAGTTTTTTGAATTTGAAATTTTAATTCGAAATGTCTAGAAAATTTTACATTTAGAGTGGACAAACTCCTTCTAGAAAAGGTTTAATTACGACCGTATCTATACTTAAAAATAACCAGAATTCATTAGCAAACTTTTCTGAAAATATTAACTTTTTTAGAAATTTTGAATTTCCGAACAGAAATTAGGATATGTTAATTCTTAACAAATTTACCTATTTGAAGTCAAAAGTTTTAGTTTTTTAAGTTCAAAATTTTAGAAATAAGTTGACATTTACTCTCCGAAGAAAAAAGAAGCTATAATTTTGAAAAAAAAGGTTTGAAGTCAAAATTTTCCAAAAAAATCTCTAATTTCCAAAAGAAAAAATCTATGGACAAAAACTAATGACACTCAACATTTTATCTTAAAACAAAATTCAAAAAATAAACTTTGATATATCCTAAAACTTTTAGTGTTTTCTCAAAACGGCCAGGGGATTATTTAAAAATAAATGTTGAAAAAAAATCAAAATATTTTAAAGATGTCTGAATTTTGAACCAGTGCTAGTGTAAAAATTTTGAAAAATAAACCAAAGTTGTTAAGCTCATGTTTTTTTTCAAAATTTCGACTTTAATCTTGACATTTTTAAACTCGTCGTTAAAAAGTTGTAAAAATTTTATAAATCAAGTTGTTCTAAAAATATGATTTTAGAGTTAAAAATCTCGTGATTAAAAGTAAAAAATTTCTTAATTAAAGTTGAAATATGATAACTAATATAGAAATTTCAATATTTTTTTGAAAGTTTTTACTTGGAAGTGGAATTTTGGAGAAAAAAGTCGAAATTTTGAAATCGTAATCGAAATATAAACAAATCATCTTCATAATAAAAAATTTCATAATTTTTTATTACTTGCAAAACTGAACATTTTTTTAATAAAATTCAAAACGTAAGATAGAAATTTCAAATAAAGAAAAAAGTTCGAGAAAACAAAAAAAAAAATTCGAATGGGTGTAAGGTAAAAATTTTAAGATTCAGGGTGAAAATTCGAGAATGAAACCAAAATTTTGAAAACTTCTGAATATCCTGAGTAATTTAAGCCAATCTAAAATTATAAATTTTATAATTTGAGCATTTTTTCTCAAATTTTCCGGTTTCTTCATGAAATTTGGACTTTGTCTTGAAATTAGTTAAAATCTTACTTTACTTTTCATAAAATTTCCACTTTCAAATGAAAATTTTAGGCTCTATTGAATATTTGAAATAAAGCAGTGGCGTCTTTTTTATTGAAGCTATGAAAACAGCTTTCTTTGCAGTTTATTTGCAAATTCGGATTTTTCTGGAGATTTCAACTCTTTTGAGAAAACTCCATCTGATATCCCCTTTTTTTTTAAGTTTCTAATCAAAATCTGGATATTTCTTGAATTTTGTTTTCAAATTTCACTTTACTTCAATATTCCAACTTTTCTGTAGAAGTTCCAAATTTAAATTCTAATAAATTTTTACGATGCTGACTTAGTAAAATTTTCTAGAAGTTCACTTTTACTCAACATTTTCGCCAAAATCTCGCTATTTTCGCCATAATATCAATTTTAAAATGTTTCCTAAAGTGAAATTTCAGTCAAAATTTTAAAAATATACAACATTATATTTCAATTTAAAGCCAGGATCTGGAAATTGAAGTCCAAATTTTCAGAGTAAATTTGATATGGTAACAATGTCTAATTGAAACTTTTAATTTTTTACGTGGTTTTGTTCAGGTTAAAATACTTATTTTTTCTTATGATTTTAATCCTTTTTTAACACTTTTTTTGATGGAACGGACTGGTCCTTGGTTATCTTCAAAAATTGAAACACAGAACTTGTTCCCTGAAACCAAGAAAAATTAAAAAACACAACAAAGGTTGCTCTAACGCGTTTCGACAGCCAAGCTGTCATCTTCAGAGTTTTTTTCTCTCTGAAGATGACAGCTTGGCTGTCGAAACGCGTTAGAGCAACCTTTGTTGTGTTTTTTAATTTTTCTTGGTTTCAGGGGACAAGTTCTGTGTTTCAACACTTTTTTGTTTTTAAAATTAATATTTTGCGTTTATTTTTCACATAGAATTTGATAATTGAAATTACATTTTTGTAAAATTTTTGCTTTTCACTATTTTTTACATTTACGTTGGAAATTTTGAATTTTTGCTAAAAATATTAGCAAAAATTATATTTCGAATGCAAAAAAGTAGGCATACCAGGCATACTGATATCCATGTAAAAAGGCAGAAGTGTTATAGTCATCTCGTCAGACAGTAGCAAAAACAATTCTTAGTGTCACAAAGTAGTAATTGTGAAAATGGTGAACTCTTCAGCAAGCCATGAAACGTTTCACTGTAAATGAGAATTGGCCAGACTTTTGTAGTGGCTTCAAAAATTTCATTAATTTTATTTGTGGCTTCAGTTTATTAAAGAATAAAAAAGCAACTTTTTGTCCTAACAAGATCAACAAAGAAATATTTTTTTTATTAAACTAACTTTTTTTTCTAAATAAATTACATTGTTTTTTATGATAACTTTAAATATAAACATATTTATTTTGCTCTAAAATTATTTTTTTTGTTCGTTCTATTATGGCCAACTCTTTTCGATATAATGATATAATATTTATTAAATGAGCAATGATTTCATTAAAGTTGTTAAATAGTGTACAACCCTCAAATATACATTTACATAAAATCGTAGTTATTTATTTAAGAAATTCGAGGGCAAACTATGACCATCTATCCTTAATTTACCATAATACTTTCTAGACTATATTTTGTTTGAAATCAATACTTTAGAAAAAAATATATTGAAAAAAAAGTACAAGCTTAAATTTAGAACTTCAAAGGAAAAAAATTTAAATTATCGGAAAGCTAAATCCATTAACAAAAACTTTTTGAAAAGTATTACTTTTTATGGAAAGTTTTCAGCAACATTTTCAGAAAAAAAATGGATATTTGGGTTTATAGTATAGGTTAACATTTTTAAATTGAGGTAGACATTTTAAGAACTCTTAAAAAAATGTAAAGTCCTCTTTTTAGGAATTTTGACTGATTTCTTAAAACCTTAATTTAAATCTTGAAATTTTATTTTAATTTTACTCCAAAGTTCTAGTAAACAAAGTCAAAAGAGTAAAAAACAATCTGTATTACATAATTAAAATAAGAAAATTATTTAGATACGTTGATTCTATAACAATTTGCGATGTAGCAAAGTTTAAGGGGTAACACCACTGTAACAGCCCAAAAAAACGTGTTTTTTTGGGTGGAAGGAAAGGTAGTAAAATTATAATATTGAAGAAAGTTATTAGGCGTATATTTAAGTAACAAAATAGAAAAGTATTATAAAAAAATATTCAAAAATGACGGCACCACGGCCATTTTCGCGAGGCACGTAGAAATTGAGGCGCTCTGCGGCACGCAGTGTAGCTGCTGCAAATTTGGATTTAGAAAAAAAAAATAATAACACTTATTGTACATGCTTATAGCTAGAGAAATACGTAGGGGATTTTAAAAATATTGATTTTTGTGTGATTGGCGAGTATTTGAATTAAATCGTTAAATTTTCAACAAAAAAAAAGATAATCATTTGTTAATAAATGATGATTAAATTAACTTATCAAAAATCCCCTACGTATTTCTCTTCAAAATCTTATTTTAAGGATATTTTAACAAATTCGAATAAAAAGAATGAAAATTGTTGGAGTTATGGTGCGTGCCGTTTTGAAAAATTGTGTTTCGAGAAAAACGCATTTAAAGTTTTGAAATGCATTATAGACATAAAAAAATGTAAAATTTGACAGTTTAATTTTTTTTACTATTAATCTGCTATCCCAGGACCATACAGCTGCCCTTCTTCCAGTTACACCAAGACTCTGAGCACTTCTCGTGCTGCGGATTTTCGTCGGTTGATAACTCATGAAATAAGGTTGTCCAGATTTCATTTTTCATATTTTCCAAGGAATCCGGATTCCGACGTATAGCCAGGCCATAATAAATTGTTAAATGATCAATTAATTTTGCAGTTAATTTACCTTTTCCTCCGAGGCCTTTAACTTTTTTTTTTCAGATTTCCCAATCGAGTGCCCATTCTCTTTTGTACATGATCAATGCACTCTTTCTTTTGTGCTTAAAAATTTTCGTACGGATTTTTATCCATTATTCCTTTGAAGGTTTTGCTGTCACCATCACCGATGTAGTTTCCGTATTTGAGACCGTGCAAAGTTTAGGATCGTTGGAAAATCTCGACGACAGAGTCTACCTCCATTTTACCAGCTGAGCCTTCATGGTTCGCTTGACATTCATCAACGTATTTTTTGTACCATTCTTCATACTCACTTGTTTCCAATTTATTCTTCCAGTGCTCGCAAGACTTACAGTACTTTGACTTCACTTCAACATCGACGATTTTGCCTGTAAACCATCCAATCAATGAGGTGATTCCAAAAAGCGAAGAAAATTCGCGTTTCCTCCACGAGCCATCACCGGAAACAGTTATCCCTTCAAGTTGTCCATCTTCTTCACTTTTCTTTTTCTCTTCTAGTGCTGCTTTCTTTATACTAGCCTCTCGCACGGTTGCTGTTGCGATCGAAATCATATCCACTAATTTGTCATAAAAAGATTGAAATATCGGTCGTGGCAATTCCATAAAAGCACAAAACTTTATTATTCCATTTAGTCCTATTCCTAGTAGTCGCATTGCTAACACGATTCGACGGTTACTTTCATATGCATTTCGTATGAATTTACTACTTGGAATAACAGCATCTGGACATTTCGGACAAACGATAACTATTTTGAAGCCTAAGCCCCGAGGACTTCTTTCATGAAACGTGATGTCTGAATCACACAGTTTTACACTTCACGTGTTGTGAAATGACAGAGAAAACGGCAACAAAATTTATAATTCTATAGCTTAATTCATAATTAATATCAAAATCTTCATCACTAACTTCTAATTTTTGCCGCAGAAGCACTGACTCCTTTCGAATCACTCTCAGTCCCATATCTATTCAACGTTCGTCTCGATGACGCGTTGCTCCTACGCCGCGTTGAATACGATTTTTTCGTACCTTTCTTGCCCTGTTACACTTTTGCATTACTCATTGTAACTTACAAGCACTCTGAGATTACAAATAAACTGTTAAAAATCAGCACTACACACAAAAATCGTGATTTCATCCGACGAAATTATGTCCTTTTTGTACACGTGTTGACTCTACACTAACGTACTATTGATAAGAAATGCTTCTACCTGAATATAAATGCTTTATAATGACATCTGTTGGTGTATTTAAGAATATAGAAATCAAAGGGTAGGACATTAGGCTGTACCTTCCCAGCAGGTATTCATCTGACGCAGGTGTCGTTTCAGAGCAATTCGACGCGCTTGGGAAAGAGCTCGAAATTACAAGAAAAAAAAATACTTTGAGGTATGAAATATTTTTCCCCATATTTTAAAAGGTTCAAAGTATTTTTTAAGCCTAAAAAAAATAATCGATTTTTTGAAAAATTTACAGTGGTGTTACCCCTTAATTTAATATATTTTTTAAAACCAAAAGAACCAAAATAAAGCCAGCATTAGAAAAAAAATGGAAGAATAAAAATAGCATTAACACACTGCATCAAAAACTACAGTTTATTGTAGAATTACTTTTCTCGCATTTATTATACTCCAAATATCGGTATTTCAGAAACGTACTCAACTCATAAATGTGTTTTGTTATACAATATACCTGAGCACGCTTAGAAAAGTTCTAATTTACCTTAGACACGTTCAGTTCTCTTGATGTTCTCAGATTAGTAATAAGTACAAAAAAGTATAATATTTCTACTATTCCAGGAACATCCAAATGACCATTGATTATGTTCACACCACAGCATAAGGTCTGAAAATTCCTTCAATCAGCAAATTTTTTACAACCTGTGTATTCATGTGCTTTTCCCTATTAGGTCAGTGAAATTAATCTCAAAATGAGGCGTTTGGTGAAATAATTTGAAAAAAGCTGGAAATCATTTTATTTGCACGGTCTCAGGAGGTGGGCTTAAATTTTCAGACCAAAAAAACCGCGAAATTTTTGTACTTTTTCCGATTGTTTAGTGATAACTCTTGAACGGTGCTTCTTACAAAAAAAATAGCTATTACAAGAATTGCAGAGCATTAAAATCTGGTTAAAACGTATACCCGAAACCTAAAATTCGGTGCAGTGGTGCAGCAGCAATTGAGAACCGATGAGGGCACTTTTTTGCCCCTTGTATGAAATTTGTACAAACTCACTAAACATGCATACGTAATATTGAAATTTCTATTTTAACTTAAAAAAGTTGTGAAATAAAAGTTGTAGAGTATTAAATGAAAAATGTTTTTTTTAATTTATTTAACATTTCTTCGGCCCAGTTTGGAAATATTTAAATTTTCATGATTTGTTGACAATTTTCTAAACAGTTTTTGAAATACGACTACGTGATATTTAAATTTATTGAAAACGTCACTTTCATGACAGTTCACAAATTAAGAGGTTAGTTTATTTTACATAGAATAGGAATAATGAAAAATAGGAAACCAAAAATTAGATATGGAAAAAAAATAAAAATTTGTTTTTTTGATAAATTAGGAAAATATAAAAAAAAAATACATAAAAAGGTTGTAACACTGGACATCGATGTTTCGCTCTGATTTGAGCTCGTCAGCAGTGCATAACATGGAAAGGGAACAATGAGGAAGAAATACTTAAAATTAATTTTTTTTTAAATATAAAAAAGGAAAAATAAAGAAATTTTAACATGCATAGACGTTTCATCATCAATTTATTGTGTTAAAAATTTTACTGTGTTAAAAATTTAAATATTTGAAGCCCGATCCACAAGAAAAAACGATTCCGAGGGCTAATACCCCTTCCGGCATTGAACTACACTTGTAGGTCGAACTTACATGCTCTTGGTGACTACTGTTCCTAACCGCTGAAATCTGTTCAGCTTGGTAGTTAGAAGCACTCACCATTTGCAGAATAGTACCGAAATATTTAAATTGGAGTAATTTTACGTATAAATATGCACATAAATCCAATATGGCTACCTAATTAGTTGTTCCCTAGTACGCATGCTCTCCTATAATTACCAGTTAAAAAATAATTTTTCAGTTTAATAACAATTTTTTATTTCTTATAAAAGTCGAAGGACAGAAAAAATAGTAAAGATATAATCACACCCTTTTATGAGTGTAGGCCGCATTTCTGCCTTCAAATCATCGAGTTTTAGCATTTATGCATTTCATTCACCGAAAAAAATGATCAAAACATAATCATTAACACGTAGACAGGCGGGCATACTTTTATTTCATTTCTCACTTTACGCACTAATAGTTGGATAAGTTTCAGGTGTGTTGGTGAAATTATGCTATTAGGCATCGAGTACTTTCCTCTGATTTTTTTTAATTTGGAAAATATTTACTTTATTTCCCCAGCTCCCAGAAGTTTTAGGTACTCATCTATTGTAAAGAAGAATATATTATTTTGCAGGTTTTGAGCAAATGCAGCATCACATCGGCATTCTTTTCCTAAGGAAACTTTAGTTTTTGAAGTTACTGGAAATTATATTATGTCTGAGGAAATCATGGCAATGCAAGTTTTTAAAGATAAAGACATTAGTGTAGATGGCATGGTGTCATCGGTTAAATACATCAAGTTGGCAAAAAAATACTTAGTAAGAGACCGTTTTTTCCCTAATTATTAACTGCAGCTGTCATCATTGATGATGGAGATGGTAAACAGACAATTTCCAGTTTAGCGAATTGTTCTCTTAACAATATCACCTTTGAATTTGGTGGCGTGCCTGCAGAGAATACTGATATGCTGCTGCTTTAGTTCGGGGCAGCAAGGCAAAGTTGAGAACCCAAAGAGTTTTAGTTTCCTTGGACCGATATAGGACAATGCAGGATTGATACGAAGGTTTTAATTGTAAACACTAAATAACCTACACTAGTGCCTTTATTTTTATAAACTTGCACTGCCTCGACTCTCTCAAAGATAGATTCGCTTACAATAACCTCGAGAACTTAAATTTTCTTTGGCCAAGGAATACTAATGTGATATTGCATCTGCTTAAAGTGCGTAAAATAGGATTTTCACCTTTACAATTGCGGAGTAGCTGAAGTTTATTAGGAGAATAAAATATGTATATGCTTACCAGTTTAAAAAAATATCAGAAGCACAAGAACACCTAATACTAACAATTTCATTAACAGATCTACGTCTTAGTCAACTAATAGAGCTATAGGTTTTAGCACAGGACGAAAAAAAAAATGTCCGTCTATTTTGCTGATAATTATGTTTTAATATTCTTTTTCGGTGAGAAAACTGGATGAAAAGAACTCGATGATTTCGGGGAAGAAAAGTGTACACACATAAAACTATGTCAATCTTGTTAACCAACTTTTTCTGTTCTTTGACGTTTACAAGGAATAAAAAAATATATTAAATTAAAAAAGTAATTTTTAATTGTATGATACAATTAAATTGTGTTTAAATTTAATTTACAATGAAGCCAAAGATAATTTATACGTACCAAACATGAACGTATTGCAAACTACAGAACATCTAATTAGGTAGCCATTTTGGATTTATGTGCATATTTATACGTAAAATTACCTCAATTTAAATATTTTGGTACCTTTTAGATGCAAAATTTAATGCTCTGCAATTTTTATTCTATAAGATTTTTAAGCTGGAATAACAGTTTCAAAATTACGTATGCATGTTTAGTGAGTTTGTAAATTTCATAATACAAGGGGCCATAAAGTGCCCTTTTTTGGCTCTCAATTGCTGCTATACCACTGCACGGAATTTCAAATTTCGAGTATTCATTTTAACCAGAAGTTAATGCTCTACAATTCTTATAAAAGCTATTTTTTTCCGCACCGTTTAAGAGTTATTACCGGAAGTAAGATAAAAGTGCAAAAAATTCACAGTTTTTTTTGGCCTGGAAAGTTAAGCTCACCTCCTGAGACCGTGCAAATTCAGATTACTGATACTTAACATTGAATTAAGGCATAAAAATGATTTCAAGCTTTATTCGAATTATTTCAACAAAAAAAATCCTAATTTCACTGGTCTATACCCATAATTATAAATGTAATATTTTTAAATTGTTTTATATATGTTTTGCTGTCGTTATTGAGTGGCTCATTATTATTTGTAGATTGTTTTCTAATATATACTGGAGGTCTAAAATTTAGACATTTAGGCAGGTCCGTCTTCCATTTTTCTTTTCAATAAGGAAAAATTAGGTCTACAAACCTAATTAAACCATAATGGTTAAATTGAAAATAATACACGGTGTCATTAGTATGGTAACGCCCTGTAACTCCTACAATTATTTAGATAACATAAATCTTTTTTGTACAAAGGCACATTACTAAAAGGCGCACAATTCAAAATTATTATTTATTATACAGGATGAGTATATACACGGTGGTGCACTAAAGTTCCCATTTTTTAAATAGAATACCCTATATATTTTTACATATTTAAATGTTATATAAAAAGCTAATTAAAATGATATCAAACAATATAATAATAATTTCGAGAAAAAAAGTCAATATTACGAGACTAAAGTTTAAATTTTGAGAAGAAACCTGAAATTTTGTCTCTAAACACGAAGTTTCTAAGCCATTTTTTTTAATTAATGGCCTTTCTTCGCCTAATTTCTTTACTTATTTGTTATGAAGTGACCCTCCAAGTTGAAACTAATATTTTTTTTATTTATTGTTTCTTCCAAATTTTAACTTAAAACTCAGTATCTACGTTTTTTGAGCCGAAGATTAAAATTTTCAAAAAAGGTAGACATGTCAAGATTGCATGCTGGAATTTTTGACAAAAATTCAAGGTTAAATTGGGGATTCGAAGAAAAGAGTTCTTAAGAAAATCTTATGGATTAAATTTTGAAAAATGTTGAAGTTTTTACAAAAAAATTAAATTTTCAAAAAAATTTAAATTTTCAAAAAAATTCTTGTTTTCCAAAATAATTCTTGTTTTTCAAAAAAATTCTTCATTTTCAAAATATTTCGAAATTTTGATAAAATTCTTTTTAAAAGAATGATTTTATAAAAATCGAAATTTTCAAAAAGAGCGAAGTTTTGAGAAAATATCAAATTTTAAAAATTTTATCAGGTGAATTCAACAACGAAATATTCAAAAAAATTCAAATTTCCGCAAAAGTCTAAATTTTACCAGACGAATTTTAAATTAAAATTTTAATGGGCGAAATTTAAAAAATAACGATATTTTCATAAAAAAGTTAAAATGTTCAATAAAAATATTTCCAAAAATGTGGAAACTCTGAAAAATTCGATATTTTAAAAAGAGATGCAACTTTGAAAAATGGTTAAGAACTTGAAGATAACATTTTAAAAAGATTTTAAAAATCGTAATTTTCAAAAAAAAAACGGAATATCTAGTCATAGTAATTTTATTTGAAAATAAATTATAATTTTGAACAAAATACAGATTTTTAAAAAAGGTAGAAATTTTGAAAAATAGCAAAAACTTCAAAAAGAAATATTGGGATGTCAAAAATTAAAAACGTTAAAATTTTCAAGAAAATTGGACAATTTCAAAAAATACTGAAATTTTCAATAAAATTCAATTTTTTTTATTAAAAAATAAAATTTTGAAAAAGGTTAACATTTCTGGCAAAAATGTAAGTCTGAAAGTTGAAATTTTCAAAGAAAAAAAATCGAAATTAAAAAAAAATGTGATTTGAAAAGATTTGAATTTTCAAAAAAGTTAAAATTGTGAAATAAAGTAAAAAAAGGAAAAAGATATTAACATTTTCAAGAAATTTAACGTCAAAATTTTAAAACTGTGAAAAAATTTTAAAAAATTTAAATTTTCAATAAACAGCATTCAAAATTCTCAAAAAAGGGTTGAAATGTTGAAAAAAATCGAGCTTTTTAAAAAAGTCAAAGTAGATTTTAAAATGCCAAACGTTAAACAAAGTCGGAATTTTAAAAGAAGTGAAGTTTTGGAAAAATATAGAAAATTGAACATTTTTGGAATCCTACTTATTTTTAAAAAGGTGAAAATTTTCAAATTAAAACGAATTTTTTCAAAAAATTCAAAATTTTTTAAAAAGAAGGTATTAAAATTTTTTATCTTAAAATTGATAATTTCTTAAATATCCCAAATTTGGAAGTTTGATTCGAAATTTTGAGAATTGTGTTTTGGTTTTTATTTATAAACTTTTACTTTTCAAATTCAAAAATTAGACTTTTTAAAAATTATAATCTTTTTTTTGGGAAGGTCGACTTTTTTGTAGAGACAAAAATAAACCAAAATTAAAAAAAAAAAGTCGAACACATTTTTCTTAAACTGAAAATTTAATCTTTGAACTAAAAATTTTAATATAAACTGGATGTTTTTTTCTTTTTGACTGAAAATTTAAAATAGCAACTACTAGATAAATAATAAATAATTGTGAATTTAGAATCGAAATTTTAACAAATGCATTTAAAGTTTTCCAGTTTTTAAAGTTAATACTCGAAAAACTATTATTAAACTTTTAATTTTTCTTTTAAAATTTAGGCCGCCTGCGGGTGTCTGGTATGGACTTTTGTCCCATCAATTCTATGCAACAGATGACGCTAATTCTGTCGCGATGCCATACATCGATTTTTTAAAATCGATGTTTTTTATGTTTTACCATCGATGTTGAAACAACATAATTTCAAAACGATCGTTTGCATCCCTACCAGTGTTTTCCAACCATGCACAATAAATTTCTGAAAAAAAAGTCCTCATGGCTGCTTCTCAAATAATTTTGATGACTAAAAAAAGTTACTTTTATTCATTTTTGAATTATTATCTCATATTTTGGCGACACACCTGGAATTTTCCAACGACGCACTATCGATGCATCGTATGAAAATACATCGATATTTCCGATATTTCTTTGCTTTGCAAAACATCAAATACTATTCGATGTTTTTAATGAAAAGATCAAATAATTTCGAAACATCTATGTATATCGAATATTCCCACTAGTTTTATCCTTCTTTTCTTAAATAATGTTAATTGTGCATCCAAACAAAAATACAAATATGTAAAAATTTATAGGTTGTTTTATTTAAAAAAATGCAACTTTAGTGCACCACTCTGTATATGTTCACCCTGTAAAAAAAAATAATTTTAGAATGTGCGCCTTATGCTAATGTACTTTCGTACAAAGTATATTTTTGTTAACGAACAATCTGTAGGAGCTACAGAGCTTTATCGTACTAATGACTCATCCTGTATATTTTAAAATTTACTATAAAAGGCAGCACCATATAAAAAAAATGAATTTGATGATGGTTCCTCGGAGACGTAATGTAGAATCAAAAAACCGATGACACTGTTTAAGTAGCATAATAAAGTTTTATGAGATTTGTTTTATTATTAGTATTAACACTCAGCAGCGGCCTTAGGGGGTGGCGAACAGGGCAATCGCCCGGTGCCTCGCTCTTGCAGGGGCCTCGCGTAAAGCAAATTAAAAAAAATACAGATTTTTTTTAAGTATATTTTTTTTTATTTAAAACTTTTGACTTTGATTCTTAATTATTTATTAAGGGTATAACATAACGTAAATTAAAATAAAGTTAGTTAACTCAAATCATAATTGATAAATTCATTTTGTAGTACTTGAATATCGCGCCTTGAAACACTTGAAGATCGATTTTTAAACGCATAGCTCTCGGGACTAGTATAGTATTATATAGTCTGTGACTCGGGAGTCGGGACATAATGTTCTGCTCGTCTATCGCTTGTTTCATTTCGTTCGTCAACTTTTGTCACCTTGGAATTATTTTGCTTGCAGTATGAATGACAAAGTCGTTGCTGTACCGTACATATCTTTCAATTATATTTAATATTACGTTCTTATAGTGTTTTAGGTATTGAGTGAGCTGGAAAAGTGTAAATTATAGTATTTTAAGTATTAAGTAAGCTGATAAAGTATAAAAAAAACTGTGTGACACCTACTTAAAAATTATTTCTGACTATTTGTGCGAAACAAAACAAGATTTACGAAATGAATTCCCGTGATCGTGATGCCGGTAGAAAATTTGAGTCACGTAGTTCAAAAAGGAAACGAGCTATCAAAAGAAAGCAGGTACAAGAAAATCTACGTGGATCTTTATATAAATATATAAAACGTGATGATCAAGAAACCTGTACGAAACATTTATTGACTGAAAGTGACTTTAATCCTGATTCAGCTGAAAACATTCCTTCCACATCATCATGGGGCTGCCGCGGCCATCAAGTAAAAACAGCGAGGATGATGATGAATTAACTACATCATTGTCTGTTAGGTCACCGGTGGCGCCGTCAACGCTATCCAGTCAAGAACTCGAATCTGAGCCCGAGTCTATGTCTACATCCACGACTGCTAGAATGGAAAATCTGAATCCTCAAAATGACTCCGGTTTGTGGCCCATAACAATTACTGATGTAGACCGAACTGAGATTGTATTAAGAGGTCCAATCCGGATTAAAGTTGAGTTATTTCTCGTAAATGATAATGAACGGCGATTCAGTGAATATCATTATAATAAGATATTAGTTAACGGTGAAAAGCTTGACAAGCGCTGGATGATTTATTCACAAACAAAGGATTCCGTTTACTGCTTTCCGTGTCGAATATTCGGGCTAAAAAATACAAAGATTGGATTTGGATCAAGTGAAGGAGTGTGTGATTGGAAATACTTAGGTGATTACCTAAAGTCTCACGAATCTAGTCGACAGCACAAAAATTGTATGCTGAAATGGATTAATTTAGAGAATGGTTTAAAAAGCTGTTCCACTATTGACTCCTCGGCTCAGTCACAAATTGAACAAGAAAGGCAATGTTGGAGAGATATTTTAGAACGATTGCCCGCAATTGTAAATTTTTTGGCATCTCACAATTCTCACAGGGATCATAGAGAGAAGTTAACATCTGACTCAGGTTCGAGTGAGACAAGCGGCAACTTTATAGATTTAGTAAAGTTAATAGTCCGATTTGATCCCGTGCTGAGACTTCACTTAAAACAAGTAAAACATAAAACGATTAATGACCACTATATCGGAAAAAAATATTCAAAATGAGCTCATACTATTAATGGCAAGTCACGTGAAAACTGAAATTGTTGAAAAAATAATTAATAATAAATATTACCCTATTATTCTTGATTGTAGTCCCGACGTTTCTCGTGTTTAGCCACTATCAATTATTATAAGATTTTTTAATACAAAAACAGCTGAAATTGAAGAACATTTTATTGGTTTCATAGCGGTCGAAAAAACCACAGCTGAGAGTTTGACTAATTATGTAATCACAGAATTAGAACAGTTAGTTGCAAAACTGCAGAGGCCAAGGATATGACAATGGTGCCAATATGCGTGGTGAAAAAGGCGGTGTCCAAAATTGTATTATTGAAATTAATCCACTTGCTTATTTTTTACCTTGTGGGAGTCATAACTGGAATCTCATCCTAGGAGATGCAGCATCGTCTTGTGTCCAAGCAAAATCTTTTTTTGGTTTGCTACAAAGGTTGTACACTCTGCTTGCCGGCTCAAGTCAGAGGTGGACTGTTTTAAATGCTCATGTAAAATCCTTATCGCTAAAAGCACTTTCTGAAACTAGATGGGAGTGCAGGGTAGCATCGGTGAAGGCCTTTAAATACCAACTAAGCGATATATGTGATGCTTTAAAGGATTTAGCAGAAAATACAACAGATTGTCAGTTGGTCAGTGAATGCCATTCTATACAGGCACGTAGCCAGGATTTTTGTTCGGGGAGGGTCCAACTCCCCCTTTTTTTATCTTAGAGACATAAACTTCTTCGAAATGAGCAATATTGAAAAATTTAAAGAAAAGTTGACTTTTTAAATCAATTGGTTTTTTACTTAGTGCTCATTTTATACTTTTGCGTAAAATTTCCAATATTAACTTCGACATTTGAACTATAATTTGAAACTCAAGTTCGACTTCAGTCTCGATATTTAAATCTTTCAAATCTAGTCTATCTCGACATTAAAAAAAAAAATTAGAATTATCCAGTATTTTTTTCAAAATACGTGATTTTTAAACTTTTCAGAACAGCTTCAAATTTTAGATCAAAGACGAAATTAGGAATATTAGATATTAAAGATGAAATAAAAAAATTTCAATAGAAGCTTCCATTTTAATTTGTAATTTCGATTTTTGTCGAAACTTTAAATTTATTTTAGAAAGGAAAAGGGTGAATCTAAAAATCTTCAAGAAAAGTAGAAATTTGGACGAAAAATTAAAAGGATGAAAAAAGAAAAGAACTTTATCAAACAAAATCCAGAAGCGTCGAAGTTAAAATCAATTTTTTTTTAAACTGAAAATGTTGAGTTTACCGAAATATTTAGAAAAAATTTAAATATTGAGAAAAAACCGAAAATTTTCTAATAAGTCAAAAATTTTGGTTTTAAACTAGAGTTTTTTTTAAAAGTAGAAATTTCATGACTAGAATTAAAATTTGAAAAAATTAAGGCACACAATTTTTAGTGCAAAGCGAAAAATTTAGAAAAGAAATAAAAAAAACTGAAATTTTAAAATAAAGATCTTTAGAAAAACTTAAAATTTTAAACAAAAAAAATGCGAACATCATAAAAAATATTTCTAGTTAAACTGAAAATTTTAAGAAAAACGAAATTTATACAATCATTTTTTTAGAAATTTCGATTTTAAAGTCGAAATGGATAAATAAAAATGTTGATATTTCTAAATTATTTCAAAATGTCTTAAAAACATCAAAAGTTGGAATTTCAAATGAAAATTTCGTTCAAATAAAAGGAAAATTAAAAGTCCAAACTTGAATTTAAAAAAGTTTATATTTTAAAACTAAAATGGATATTTTGAAAATAATGTCAAAATGTGTATAATTATGTTTATCAAAAGAGAGAAATCTTTGAAAAAGTTGAAATGTTGAATTTGAATAAAAAATTAGAAGAAAGTTGAAAGAATTTTACAAAAGCAGTTGATATTTCGAAAATTTCTAAAAATAATCGAAATTTATAAAAACGTTGCAATATATAGAAAATTTATGAATCAAAAGTAAAACATTTTTGAGAAAAAACACCAGAATTCGGCAAAAAGATATTTATACGTCCTTGGAATTAAAAAAACTAAATTAATGAAATCGATTATGTGCTTACAGAGACGTAAAATTGAAGAAAAGAATTTAGAATTTTCGATTTCAACTCGGAATTTTGTTAAATTATCAAAATTTCTAGAAAATATTCTTCAGAAAATATAAGAACATACATTAATTATTTTTACGCATTTCTTTTATTTTTTTTCCATTTTCATTTTGGTAATTAGTAAAAATGAAGAATAAAATCTAGTGACCTTAACATTATATAAATTTGACAAATAAAAACGTGAAACTTACCAAAGAAAAATTTCTTAATATCCATTTTAAGTTCACGTATTTAACTTATCACCGATCAAGGGCCGACTTGTCGACTAATTCTTAACTCGTACTATAATCATGATTTCTATTGTATTTCCTATGGCAATTTGGCAATATGAAATATGAGCTAATATAATAAACGAGATTAGGTATAAGAATATGTCCTTTGACTGCAATGCCGCTGCTGCACGTACGTGACGATTGAAGCATATATTGGGAAGCCTTGAGGTCATTGCCAATTTTTTTTAAAATACCTACATGGCGATTTTGCTTATCATAAACTTGGTAGTTGGCAATTTCGGAAATTATTTACATGCTTAAATATACAATCAACCATTTTTCTATTGATATATCAATTTGTATCATTGTAAATTTTTTGGCGAATATTCATTTCGGGGGGGGGGGGACCCCCCCCTGGCTAAGTGCTTGATTCTATAGAAAAGGAAATAAGTACCTACGAATTTGTAGTTTCACTTAGCATATGATATGACATTCTTACAAAGATAAATGCGGCAAAGCGAAAACATGCACTTAGATGTGGCTATACAACACCTAGATGCATTCACAAATTGGCTCGATAATGATCAAGAAAATGGTTTTCAGTCATCCCTTGTAACAGCGAGAGAAATAGCTGATGAAAATGATATTGACAGACAGTTTAAAGAAGTCAGAAGACGACGTAAAAAAAAAGGCATTTTGATTATGAAGGGGAAGATGAAGCTTATGAATTGAATGCGGAAGAGATTTTCAAAATAAACTATTTTTATGTTATTGTCGACAATGTGCGCGCAAGCTGCCATCCTAGGTTTGAGGCACTTAAACACCATGAGAGCATATTTGGTTTCATGTATAATATAAAAAGATTAAAGAAAATTAGTGATAGTGAACTTTTGAAGCAATGCAGCGACTTGCAAATATCTATGACAGTAGGAGAATCATGTGATATTTATGGACATGAATTGTACGAAGAACTGAATATGTTTATCCGTGTGTATGAAGGAAAAGATGACATTATCTCGGTGCTGAAATGCATAATAGAAAAAAAAATAACTGAAGTTTACCCCACTATCGAAATAGTTCTGAGAATTATTGCCATATTTGAGGAATTCGATGACACAGGATCGGCTTTCAGCCCTTGCTATTCTTTCAATCAAAAATGACGTAGCTCATTCGTAAGATTATTGTGCTTTAATTAAAGATTTTAGTCTTAGTAAAAGCCGCAAACATAAATTTTAAAATTTATCATCTCTGTATTTGTTAATTTTGTAAATCTTTCAATGTAAGTAAAATATTTTAAAACTCAACTTTTATTTATTTGTATAACTTTAGCATTTCTCGTCAAATATAACGAATACCTACCAAACAACCAGACCTACTTTCGCATCACATAGGTACTTTTCCGTAGGACAAAGGGCCTCGCAAAGACCTGCCGCCCGGAGCCTCGCAATGGGTAAGGCCGCCGCTGTTAACACTAGAAAAATACAAAATATAAAATGTGCCTGATATGACGTATTCTGAGCATCCATCTATTAATTTTGTACCTTTTTTTCTCCATTTAACCGAATTTATAGTATAAGTATTAGCAGATTGAATAAGTGAATGTTGGGAACAACAAGAACAAAATACTTGTATGTAACAGAATTATTTATTACACATTGTATTATTCAAACTAGTTTTGTGTAATAGTTTCTTACTATAATTCCTCAAAATTTCCACATAAGAAAACTTTTAATGCAGTTACATATCTTACATATTTTTTTATCATGACATATATAAATAAATGGTAAAACAAGTTATTTTCAGTTAATACATTATATCATTTCATTTCACTGCTTCAAAAAAAGTAAGCTTAATTGAGTCTAGCTGCAAAAATGTGAAATAAAAAATATATTCCACATAAGCATTTTTAACACATAATTTCAGATATGCAAATTTTTTTGGATATACAATATTATTGCCTCTACAATACTAGCTCTAAAAATAAGGTTTTATCAAAAATATGGTGTCCACATTGACATAAAGAATGTTTATTCAACTTTCCATTATTTTGGTAATTAACGCAAATACTTATTCGTATCCCATATTGCAATTTATTACTTATCCTTTGTTTAAAGGAGGACAGATTTATAAACTTTCTTCATCTCTAATGCCACTAGATGTCATTAATCAATGACACTGAAGTGACATTATTAATAAAAATAATATCTAGCATTTTCTAGTTAGGTAATCCTTTTTGATAAAACATTATCTACTCAGAGCTATTACTAATGATAAAGAAAAATGCCTAGCAGTTAACATATTGCTTTTACTTTTCTCATACACCATCTTTAGTATAACAATTTTTAGTGTTTTCATAAATATGATAGTATATGAAAAAATTTCACATATATATGCACTTTATTGACAAGTTAGAGAGAAAGAAGTACATAAAACATCTAACACTTATTCATAACAATCTGAGAAATTCGAATGTACGGATTCTGAATTGAAAATAATTTTTTACAATCTTTAACTAATCTACTATTAGATAAATCTGCACAATATAATCTTTACATTGATATTTTTAATTATTAACTAGAAATTTCCTCTAATACTAAACTATATGGTCCAAAAGGACCAGTATCGTCAAAGATATTTAACAAATAATCTAATGTAAAACTCAAAACAATTTGAATGCTCACAATTTCTTCCATTACTTAAACTAACGTGTTAAACGAAGTAAAATTACTTAACTGTTAAATATCCTTGGAGATTTGTCACAAAAAAGTTATAATTAACTAACATTTACCGAAGTGAAACTATTAGGTCACCCTTTATAATTTGCAGTCATTTTACCTATTTACTTTACTGTAAAATTATCTCAAAATATAAAAAATGTTTTATTGTCATCTTTAAAGTGACCTAAGAATTTGACTCTTTCATAAAATTCGCGCCCTCCTACCTTATTTGTACTATCCATCGACTCTTTTGTTTATTATCCTTTCATACTATTACTCAATACAGTAAATTAATGTCTCAATTATTATCAACGATTTTAGGTAAAGATATTTCGCTTTACCTTTTATTGTCAGCACAGCCTTGAGGAATAGTCCTCAATATCCTAACATTCTAAGTAAAATAACGACAAACGGAACGATAATTTAAAACTTAACTATAACGAATACCCACGTTAGAAATAATTTCCATCAATCAAGAATTCGTACAAGCCGGCCAAGTTACAATCATTTATAATTAGAAGTAGAACTTCTGAATATTTGTGCAATATTGATTGCATACTTTGTCTAATTTTATTAGTCAGTAAAAAGTTTAGTTTTAAAAATTTCTAGTGGTAATAATGGTAATATTTGCTAAGTTATTCCCTTGCTTAGTTGAGTAGTAAAAAAATATAATTCGTTGTAATATACTTTAAGGCTACACATAGACCGGCGGAATAAAACTACTTACAAAATAAATAAATCGTAAGAACTAGTCCCAGTCAAAATGAATCTGAAGTGATTTTTTTACAAAATTAGACAATATTTGAAATATTATTAGACAAATATAATCATTGACACATCAGATACACATAATGCATGAGATTATAAGCCTTGTATATACGAATATACACAAGTTTATTACGATGCAATTGAAATCTAATTTCATTAGAATCTAATGAAAATTAGACTGCAATTGCAAAGTTCACGTAGATGAGGCAAAGCTTGTATCACGGGTTGCATCGCAACATCCACAGATACAAACGTCCTCGGCGTGACTTTACTTTCATCTAGTTTTGACAAATGACCAATTAAATGTTCTGTAATTAAACAGTTAAACGTGCTTAAAATTGAAAATATGTACAACCGCAACCATAGACTAGTTTCGGCCTTCCTTGGCCTCGTCAGCATGGTACGGTGGTTGTATACACTTCCAATTTAAAGCCGTTAGTCAGTCGTATAAGTACCCAAGAGTGAACTTTGCAATTGCAGTCTAATTTTCATTAGATTCTAATGAAATTAGATTTCAATTGCATCGTAATAAACTTGTATATATTCGTATATACAAGGCTTATTTTCTCAGCAGAGAGTAATGCTTCAATTAGCATGTAGCGAAAATGTTTGCGTGATAAACAGTTAAAAGTCAGTTACAAGTCACCCAATGGAGGTTTGCTCTCTTGGATACTTATACGACTGACTAACGGCTTTAAATTGGAAGTGTATACAACCACCGTACCATGATGACGAGGCCAAGGAAGGCCGAAACTAGTCTATGGTTGCGGTTGTACATATTTTCAATTTTAAGCACGTTTAACTGTTTAATTAGAGAACATTTAATTGGCCAGTTGTCATATAATGCATGTTCATGTTCCGGCAGAATAGTATAGTACACCATGCTATACTTTTTGAACCATCAGTTTTAACATTTTAACATTGATTGCGTAAATAAGTCAGGGCAGAAGTTTCGATTTAAGGGCGCGTTTTCACGGGCAAATCTGAGATGAATGATTTGGGTCGTTCGACAATAACTCGACCTGTATTGAAAGCAAAAAGGTTTACATAATAGGCGATTTATGTTGAATAATAATTGTAGTACAAAATGGTGTTGCGTGAAATTTTTGATGAAGATGTGCAATTAATTTGTTGTGCAATTCGAGATGAAATAACGGCTGAATAAAAAAAAAAGAGAGAAATAAGCGAAGGTGTTGAACAATGCTGCCCATCTCTTTTATTGATTACGAAAATTTGCGGTTTCCATAATACATCATAGTTTTGATCGGCATCCAAAAATCTCGCCATGTCCGCATGTGACTATTTTTCATATATTTTTGCACAAAATTATAGCGTGTCGCACTTAAAACAAATATTTCTAATAACGCCATTCGGCATTTGACACTGTTTTTCGTACGACGAGTTGTTTCCACATTCCAGTCGTTGGACATAGATTTTCCGACAATCGTCGATTAAAAATAGACAATCTTTCTACTTCGGTCGAATCGACTAGCTTCGTCGATTAGTCAAGCCGAAAGATGGTTTTCATATTCAATTTGTTTTCGAATCAATAATCGACCCAAATCCGTTCTAGTCAGATTGACCCGTGAAAACGCGCCATAATGGAGAAACTATTTCAATAATATGTGATAATCTTCAAAGCATATAAATAATGCTTTCCGTCGTTTGTTTATGAAGTAAGACCACGCTAGTTTAGATTTTTTTTGCTTTTTAAAAATAAAGAAAAGCAAAATGTACGACTAATTTGATTAAGTTCCAAGTGTACTCAACCATTATAATATTTTTTCCTAATTATCCTCTAAAATTTAGTTCATATACGTAATGGTTTTGGTCGTTCTTGCATGATTACACCAGATTTTTAAAAGAAAAAGTTATATGTATACGACAAATTAAATCTTTTGCATGAACTGAATGAGGTTTGATAAACTCAAAAAAGAAAGCTTTGAGCACGGGTCAATAAACTATGACCCGCTAGGTGACCCATTTAATTTTAGCTGTAAAAATAACAGGTCCACCCACATAGGATTTAATGCTATAGAAGAAAAGAAGCCAGGAACTTAGGTAACCTCTTTTTTAGTTTTCAAAAACTTTTTGCTATTTTTATTATCGAAAATACATTCGGGTGTCACGTGTTTTTTAGCCATCAAAAGGCATTAATATTTTTTCCGAATAATGGTTATTGTTTTAAAACCATTGACATGGAACATTTTAATCATTTTGAAATTTTGAATATTTTAATCCGCATCCAAAAAAAGATTTGCGACCCTTACGTCAGTCTATTCGCTTCAACTTTATGCAATTATTCTCCTCATGATGACGCTGAACGTTAAAACTGGTATTTTTGGCCAACAATGCCAGTAGCATCTAACTTACGACATCAGTTTTACTTTTACGAGATTTTCATGGAATTCGTAGAGATGTACTAAGATTTTTTTACACATGTAGTTCAATGTATTGTAACAAACGAAAATAGTCAATCTGACGAAAACACAGGTAGCAGCACCAATATCTTGTTGCTGCAGTTGTCGCAGTAGTTTCAAATGGAGGCATTTCTATCTCTTTAGTAATCCGCCACAGTGTAGATTTTTAAAATTTTTGGTAAAATATTGTAATCCATTTCTAACTCTGTTATGCTCTCGAGTTGTGCGAGTAAAAGGTGACAATTAATGAAGATAAAATCATCGTTAAGAGTTGCCAAGTTGTATTGTTCTGACAAAATTCCGCTCCCCAACTAATTCCAGAGTTTGTTAACTTTATAAATAAAAAAAGATTATCTATAGAACTTCTTGGCGTGCCAAACTGCACTGTGTAGAAATCAACTGTCTCCGGCTGTCTTGTATGCCTTGCAAATTTCTTTTGCCCTAATTAGAGTTTTCAATTATTCTGGCAAACACATTCCATCGAAAGAACCATTTACCAGTGTTGTAGTTGTTGTAGTTGGCATTGTCGTAAATTGTAGATGTTCCGATGTCTTTGTATATACCTGTCGGTCGCCCTACTCCAGTTTTCTTGCTTGGCCCTGTCACAAGGGATCGTACATTTTATTGAAGGGCAGCAGTCAGCAAGTACAATGAGAGAAACCAAGCAACCTTCGAAGAGTGAACAAGTAATAAATCGTGTTAATAAACCAACATCTTTTTTTATTTCATCTATCACAAGTGTGGTGGTCTTTCGAAAAAGCAAAAACAAGGTTTAATAAACAATACAATCCTCGAATAGTGATAGGAAACCCAGATTTCTGGCCCAACGTTTGGAACACTTGTTACACAAGTCGGCCTTACAACTCGACTTAAAATAAAAACAACCAAGACTACAACAGTAGAATTGGCTTTCCTTTCAATAGAATCTAAAAAAACTGGTATGTAAACCTTTGGTCCGAGCTCCACACATAAGAATAGAATTCTGGAGGTTATTATCGTCACTAGCACTTCCTTATATTGACCACTAGCTGATCCCCGCGACTTCGTCAGCATAAAAACGTTACATTATTTCATATGACCTTTTCTGAGTTGCAAAATGTTAATAAGATATTCATTTTTCAAGACCTCCCTGTAAACAATATTTCTAGGCTTTTTTTTTCTGATTGAAGAATGAACAGGCTCTCAGGTGAACTAACCTTGTGAGCACGCCACCTACAGTTGCCCACGGGAGAAACAGTCTCTCCTAAAATCTACACCAGTTTCCTTCAAATTCTGTCCCTGTACCTTATTGACAGTCATGCCATAGTAAACCTTAACAGGAAATTGCAATCGTTTGAAGCCAAAGTGGTAGTATATGGAAAATTCCCCGCATCTCGACTTTAAGAAACTTAACTCTGAAGGGAGAACGGCTAGAAACTGCGCCTCACCTTGCATGCGATTTTTATGGAGCGAGTACGCGTATCGAGGTAAATAAACGAATTTGAATTAGCAAATGTTAATTTCGGAGAAAGGTCAAGTTTCCCAAACTCTCAATTAGGCAGGCGTTCTGTGTCACGTCGCGACGAATTCTATATGCGACAAATCCTTTACTCGAACGGCGTTTTATGACGAAATTTTGCATGCGTTTGCTCCCTTGGGGGTTGAATTTTGGAAAATTCTTTCTTAGTGAATCTTTACACCATAAAAGAAACCTACCTGCAAAATTTCAGGTCTGTAGGTTTAATAGTTTCAGAGATTTCGTGATGAGTCAATAGCAGATATATCATAGCGATTCTAGACCACTTAATGTGACGTCACGCTTCGGAGTGGTATTTGCCTTATATATGTAGATGTTAGCGTAGTAGGAGGAGTATTTTCCCCAATTAAAGCACATTATTAAATTAAATTAGTCTATCAATCTCTCATTGCAAAATATTCACTGAGACTTGTCGATTCGGGCTCATTCACGGTACTTTTCTCGAAGATTGCTTGCCTACCCCCTTTGCCGAGTCGCTCTTCTAACATGGCTAAGTTTCCACCACGTAACGATTATACGGGGCATCACAGAGGATACCGCTAACACGGCCATTCTGTAAAGGACGTCCTCGCACCTTAGGTTCGTTTTTTTTTCTGGAACTGTAAAATTCAGAGGCACTATTTTTGTCTTGACAATTATATTATAATCAGGATTAAAGAGAATGTTTTTTCTTGGTTATTTTGTGTGTGAGTGTTTTGACTTGTTCGAGTGGGAATGCCACTCGTTTAGCATGGTGGGATCGCCACCATACGTAATTCAGGTGTTAAGTGTTTCATCGAGTGGGATCGCCACTCCTTTAGCACGGTGGAATCGCTACTGGCCATCTTTTTGGTGTTAGTATTTAATCGAATGGGATTGCCATTTTTTTTAGCACAGTGGGATCGCCACTGGCCTTTTTTCTGGTGTTAGTATTTCATCGAGTGGGATCTCCATTTGTTTAGCACAGTGGGATCGCCAGTGGTCGTTTTTCTGGTGTTAGTATTTCATCGAGTGGGATCGCCACTCATTTACCATAGTGAGATCGCCACTAGCCGTCTTTCGGGTGTTAGTGATGTGTAACATTCTGACATTGTGGAAACAACTTCAATAAAAATTACTTCTATCTTTTTTTTTCACTTTTTTAGTAATTGTTTTGAATCAAGCAATGAATTGTGCTAGAAATATAACTTCTACTCACATTTGTTTATTATCCTGTAAAGGGCCAGAGTCTTAATTGATTGTTCTTCTTTTGAAAGTATGAATCTTTCGTAGGGTAGTAGATTAGGAAGAGTATGTGGCGTAGACTAGAAGTTCCTGGTTCCAGGTATACGGCTCTTGATATTTGACTTTCAAGTTTCTTTGGCTAACTAGCAGAAAATTTTCGACTTCGAGAAGGTCTCCTGTTTTAAATAAACCCATGCGGTAACTTGTAAGGCAGAAATTTTAGTCTGGTTCATGAGTGATTTGTGATTTTAACTCGGGCTTCGACAACGGCCTTCTCAGGGTAATTAAAGTTGTCATCTGGTGGTGTATTCCTTGAATTTAATTTATTTTAATAAATTAAATAATGTTCGCATTTAACTCGTTTGATTTGGTCATCTTCACGATGGATTTGAATCGCAATATGAAGTAATTAAACTCTTTTTTTTTGGCTTGCCCATTCCTGACATTTCCATTAGATTTGCAACTCTTTTTATTGGAATTGCTAGTAGAGCCCTTACATTCAGGTGTTTCTTTGGTAAGTGAATCTGTTACAATAGGTGGATAAGTTGCATCTTCTATGTCACTTTTTCATTTAAGCTGTTTTGTTCAAGAAAAGTCTGATGATGTTCCAATTTCGGCTGGATTTTATAATACCTTAGCATGTCCCTATTCCATTAAAGTATCTTTTAAGTAGTTAAACCATAAACGTGCATCGGCGTGTAGCAGGTAGCAGGCGTTCCTTGTTCAGGAAAAGCCACTTCAAAGTCCCAACGAAATGAAACTCAATCGCGCACGACAGGCTTCCAGTGTTTATGAAATCTCGCCGCTCACTATCAGAAGGCATCTTCCGTTATTAAAACACGATCAGGTATCGGAGATCACAGGTTCCAGCTGTATTCTGATGACGTCATCCAACCCTTCAAGCGTCGTAAACATATATGTAATACTTCTATATGGCCAGCTCCGCGTTGTGGGAAAGACTTCTCTTTCTCGCCAACCTTCATACGGGGTGATGAGTCGCAATGCGCATGTGTTAGAAATTAGCTGTGCACGGCCAAACATAAACACCGGTTTAGCCCACGCGTAGCGGTTCGTTTATTTCGTTCATTTCGTTCATTCATGCGCAATACTCGCCAATCACCCATGTTCCATATTTATCGGATTTGGTCAGAATAAACTCGTGAAGAGAATAGGGAGCTGGCCCTATATATAGAACTACATATATGGTGGTAAAGTGTCGTCAGGATCGAGTCGAATATGCGCTGAAGGAGCGTTGGTGACATCAAGAACAGTTGCGCTATTACAGTGCGCACGGGTTTGAATCCACTGTCTTGAAGCTCTGGACGTTTGGACGGTGGCCATTACTGATGAAATTTCGATCTTTTTTAAGTTTCTTTGTTGAAATTTCCACATCATTCACACTTTGTTGGTGGCAGAGTTTATTCTCGCAGTAACTGGTCACTATTTCCGATTCATGTACCTTAGGGCATTATTTCTTGATTATCGTCCTTTGTTTTACTCGAAATAAACGCACTAAAAATTACTTTTAAATGTTAGGTTCTTCCTCTTTATCTTGCAGAAGGAGATATCCCGGTTATGATGTTGGCGTAGAGAAATAAATGGGGAGTATTTTTCCCAATTAAAACACATTATTAAATTAAATCAGTCTATTAATCTCTCATGACAAAAGATTGACTGAGACATGTCGATTCGGGTTCATTCACGGTACTTCTCTCAAAGACTGCTTGCGTACTGCATTTCTCCTTCGTTCCTCAGCTCGTCCTTCTGACATGGCTAAGTTTCCACCAAGTAATGGTTATATAGCGCATTTTATAGGATACCGCTAACATAGATTTGGCAACGACTGAGCGAAAGATTGGACAAAATTTGTAATAAGTAGGCGCATAATTAGTTTCAATCTTGTTCGGCAGTTCTTCCACATCATGCAAGACTAACAACAAAACCCACAATATATTTCTAATATGTATGTCTTAAGGTGATAAATGCAGAGATAAAAGTATAATTATATTACGTACAAATAAGCCAAATATTGCAGCAACTATTTATCTATTAAAATCAGCGAAATCAAAGATATCAAAATCTAAACTAGTTGAAGCGTTCGTTCGTAGTTTCCTTTGCATTGTGTTCCAGTGGGTAATTTTGTAATCATACAGATAAGGAAATATTTTCATTGTCCATGTAAAACGCTGAGAATTGTCCCTTCATAGTTTTCTACGGCAGCTGAATGTATTCCCCTACTTTGACGTAGCATTCTCGTATCTTCCAGTTTAGATGTCAGAAAAAACTTGTCGAGAGTTTTACAACAGACAAAAATATTGTTTAGCACAGTCTAGCGGCCTATTTGAACTTCTTATATTGTTATGTTTAAAGAGTTATTATGTAATATTCTTCATAAAAATTATTATTAATTTTGTTTAAGAAATCTCGTTTATTTATTTTGGTTATCAAATAATATCAGTCTTATTTTACCTCAGACGTTGATTAAATCAACGGACTAAAAGAACAAACAACATGTGGTATGCAAATTTTAATAAAGTTGTTGTCTGCCAGTAGTAATCCCGTAACAAAACATGTTAGAAGCTAATATGTACTACTGAAATCTCCACCAGCACTGATCGCTGCGCTCTGCGTTGAATTGTTTACACCGGTGTAGGAGAATACAAGGCACCGCCCATCTATCCCACTATTAGCTCTCAATGTTAAACCTCTCATTAAGATTCTCCCTATGGACAGTGTTTGACTTTCCTGATGTGTATATCTAATCAAAACAGTACGATCAAATAATAACTACATCACGCACTAAGAAAATATTAATTTTGTTCACGCCACACAATCAAACACTTTTTTAAGGAAATTATTTCTAACGGATAAAAATTGTTAAGAGAACCAATAATTATAGCAAAATTATAAATTCTGCTTATATAAACATTCATATGTTACATCAGCCATAGTGATTTTACTATGAAAATAAATAACGAACAAATGGTAATAATATCATTTACTTTAATAAATTTTTAGTTTTTTAAAATAATATCCCACAGTTAATAAGTTTCCTTGAATAAAAAGTTAAATCGTAACCTATATCTTTAATAAATGAGCTTATTTCACAATCAAAACTAACCCTAGGCATATTTGGTAATGAGATAACTTAGAAAAAACCATCACTTTTGGTTACCCTGTGGAACTAATCGCAACATCTTAAAGACTTTAAAAACTGTACTTAGGCAATTACAATAGCCACCAACAGCAATATACGGAGTATTTACATTGTTAATGCTCTTAAAATGTTTTAAACAAATCGTTCTGAAGAATTATATGCAAGTCAAAATATTTTGTATTTTGTCGGTAAATTTAAATTTAATTTTTTTAAAATTGATACATATGCCTGGGCTAGATAGATTAATAATTTTAATTGAATAACAAATTCTGTACAAATTGACAGTATACCTATCTAAATATATTCCTGATAAATGTGCCATTTTGTTTAACAAATGCATCAATTCATAAAAAATATCAACATACTTAGGTTCTTCCATTGATTCAAAGTTTGTGCTAAATTATATTTGGAACAGGCACATTTTAGCTTTATATTAACAAAAAATTCGTTTAGATAATTAAAAATAACTTTACTTCTCGAAGCTAATTAGTCAAACACTCCGAATTTATAAATTTATAAATTAGATAATTTTATTTGTGTTTTAATCTTGAATATTTTGCACTAGCATGTAGGCAAAATAACGCAGATAAAATACATTAACGGAAAAAACTACATTAAGGTGATTCTAGTAAACAATTGAGTTACCAATTAGTATAGCAACGTCCAAATGAATGGTAACTCTGTTGCGTTTATCCAAGAAGAATATTATATAAATTTTAATTAATACATTTCTTAAAGTGTTGCTCGTGAATAAAAACCAACTACTTTGAAACTTTGACTATATCCAAAATTAGCTTTCTTTAAAAAGTATTTCCTTTTTTTGAATATATGATTAAGTGAAAATAATATCAACTTATTGCTAAAGGCATTACTAAGAATGTTTTATAATTTTTGATTTGAAACTATCGATAAATGCCTCCCTAAAATGCTTCATAAGCACTTATGAGTCACTTATATCTGATATCAAACTTCAATAACTCAGAAAATTTGCATTCAACTTTAGCAAATACCTGGATTATTTTAAATAACCAAATTTTCAGGTGCCCTATTGTTAATAAGTGCGATCTTCAACAGTTCCGTGTAGGTATGTGTCCTGAGCTTCTGGTTGGACAGCCTCTTGCTTAAATGGATTTGTAATATTACTTCTGAATGGATTTCCTCCAGGGACAGCAGGTTGTCCTGTTAGCGGACCAGAAGATAAAGCCGATGGGCGGAATGGATTCGCTCCGGAAGATTGCAAGTAAGGAGCGGCTGGTCGTGAAGGTGCTTCTAACGAAGGTGGCCGTGGCAATGTCCCTGATGATGGCGGCAAAGGTGTATCGACCGAACCATAATTAATTTTGCCACTTAATCGGCGTTGCAGTAATCCGTTGCTCTGGGTCTGAAATGAAAATATACATATATACCTACTAGTGCTTTGCGCTAAGATTTCTATTGAGTAACGAATTTGCAGTGATATCATAGACATTCCTGCTATCCATCTGAATTAATATCGGTAGATTAGAGAAAGAGACGGATTAAATTACTAATGTCTTCATTAGTGATGGGCAAAACTGCTATTTACAAGTAGCAGTTACGAGTTGCCCCTGTTACAACCAAGTAACAGTTTTAAATAGTTGCTACTTTTGTCATTGTTACTTATTAAGAATACGCGTTGGGCGATCACATATCGCAGTCGCAGAATACTGAAAGTCGGAACGGAATGGAACGGAGCAAGTAGCAACTTAAAGGAGTACCTGCTGCTGCTACTTTGCCACTGTTACGCGATCGCAAATCGAGCAAGGAGCAACCGACAGGAAATAGCTGCTACTCCACTAAACTGTTCCTGCTAATTAGTCACACTACTAAACTGTTCCCGTTACTTTGTCAGTATGAGTACACAATAACAGTACCTACGCTAAATCACTTCAAGTCGCAGTCACTTCGGACGATAGAATTGGCACATGGATATGTTTTTAATTCATTTGGCAGACAATCTTTTATAAACTCTGTTAATGTTTGAGGAACTCGAATGTAGGATATAACATTGATATTTTTTTCTGTTATGTGAATTTTAGGGGACGTTTGAATTTATCAGGTAAACATATGATTTAACTTTAAATTTAGCTGTTTTATTTGATATATTCTTCTAATAGTAACTAATTAAAGACAAAGAAGGGTAAAATTATAAAATTAAGCTCCATGATTATCAACATCACTTATTATTTATTACAAGAACGAAACGATATCATTAGAATTCCAAGATGCCAAACAAGAAGAGAAACACTACAAATCCTTAAGGAAACGGACCGAAAGTACACGAAGTTTATCGAGTAAAGTAGCAGGTAGCTTTGGTAACGTAATGTGTAACAATTGCGACTGAAAAATCTTATATGTTCCAAAAGTAACAGTTACTTTTAGGAACTGATAACTGTTCCAACTGCTACTCAATAAGTAGCAGTGACAAAGTAGCAGATTGCTACGTAGCAACCCAACATTAGTCTTCATAGTCTTCAATCAACTGAATGTACTATCAACAACATTCTTAGGTTAAATTCATATATTTAAGCTGGAACTTGGAACTTTTGAGAAAACGCTGGAAATTTTGAGTTTCCATTTAAAAAAATGGCAGTAGAAAAATTCCAAATAAAAATTTTTTTTTTATGTATTTAAGCTTTTTTGCAGAGGTCGAAAATTCAGGACCAAAGTCAGAACCACAAGAAACAAGTTAAAAATTTTAAAATTAAATTCCAGATTTGAAGTTTTGAGATCAAAAATTTGAAGTTTAAAGTCTAGATTTCCTCAAAATTATAAATTCGAGAGATTAATAAAAAGTCGAAACTTTGATAAAAAGAGTTCAAGTCAAAATTCAAAATTTTTAATTTATTTATTAAATTTCCACTTTAAAGCTAAAATTTCGAAAAAAGAGATAAAATCCTGTTTACAGATGACAATTATATATGTACAGAAAAAAATTTAATTTTGGAAAAAGCCGAAACATATTTAGACTGAGAATTTTATTTCCTTTTTTTTTCATTCTTAAACCTTTAACTTTTGAAATCAATGTTTCTAAAAGTATTTTAAAACTATTAAGATTTCCAAAAAAATGGTTTCGAATATTCCGTTTTTCCCCCCTAAATTTCAAGTTTAAACTTACAATTTCTAATTATTTTCTTAAAATTGCGTACTTTCAAATCAAAAATTTAGGATTAAACTCGATATTCCTAAAAATTTGGAAGGAAACTTTTGAAACTTGTTATAGATATTTAAACTTTAAAAATGACCTTTTACCTGTAAAATTAAAACTAAAATGTAGCAATTGAAGGCAAACAACTTCAAAATTTTTCTTTCAAATTTTTAGTTTAAAGTTGAAATTTCGTAGAGAAATTTCAAATTGTCCAAAAAAAAATGTGTTTAGATTTCTAATTAAACCTTACAGTTTGCAATTAAAAAATTCAAGGTAAAAATTCAAATCTGTATAGATTAAAGTGATAAGAATTTCAAAGCCTAAAAAATGTTTTCTAAAAATTTCGATTTTAAATAAAGTAAAAGTTTTGTAATTACAATGTGAAAATTTCAAATTTAAAGTTTAAATTTCAAAATTGTACTCAAAATTGAAATTTCTAATGCAGCATTTTGAAGATACATAACTTGAAATTTTGTAACATTTTCAAAGTTGCTTTAATTTTTTATGCAACATTTTAATTTTAATCCTAAAACCTACAAAAAATGATCGAATATTAGAGTTTAAACATTTGCAACATAAATTTTATAAATTCATAATATAAAAGTTTAAATGTAAATTCAAAATTTGTAAAAAGGAAATCCGAGTGTTAACCGGAAATTTTGAAAATTGGTTGAAATTACTTTCGGAAATCTGATCAATTTTTCGATATACAACTCTATGTTGAAAACTTCAAGTCTTCTAAAAAGAATTCAATATTTTACGATTACACTGGAAATTTTCTGGTTTTTTAACAAAAATTTAATTTTTTTTTTCCAGTTTTTATTTTGCTAGAAATTTGGGTTTCTTCTAAAAAGTAGTATTAATATTCAAAGTAAATAATTAAAACAATTTCAAGTTCAAATTTGGAACCCTGAGAAAATAATCAAAACTTCTGGGGAAAAGTGGAGCAATTTAAATTGCAAATGTTGGAAAATTTCGTCGAAATTTCGCTAAAAAATTAGAAACCTATAACAATAAAAATAAAAGCTAATACTATTCCATTTTAGCCACAGCAACGCCTTTAAGCAACCAGATCAAAATTATTTAGGTTTTCTTTTTTGAACTACTATTATTAATTAAGAGACTTTTTTGCATTTTTCCCATGGCAAGAAGTCTGCTTTAACTTAGACAACCCTTCCTTAGTAGCCAAATCTATCACTGAAACTATCCTGACTGGTATGGAATGCTCAATTCCTCACTTCCAAAAGAAGTCTGCCTCCAGTAAATCTTGGTTTAGCAAAAAATGTGCTCGGGCTGTCTCCTGCAAAAATCGCGCATATCTTCGTTAACGAAATAATCCCTCAGTCGAGATTCAGACCAACTTTGTGAATGCACAAAATTTTTGTAAACAGGTTATTGACGAGGCAAAAAGTGATTTCGATCGTAAAATGCGCCAGAGGCTTACAACTGTCCAAACTGTTCCAGGTGCTTTTGGGGATTTACAAAGTCGATTTGAAAGAATTTGACATATTCAAATTTTCCACCTTTACTCGATGACAATAACAATATTGCGACTATTTCCAAGGAAAAGGCTGACCTCCTAGCCTTACTGTTTTCTGAAAAATCCATCCTTGATTTTTGAAACGCAGAAACCTCATATTCTTCCTAAGGTTAGTACTTCGATGCCTGAAGTTGTTTTCAGACAACGTACAATCAGGAAGATTCTCCTCGAGCTCGACACCTCGAAAGCTTCTGGTTTTGATGGTATTCCTGCTATTGTTTTTAAAAACTGCTTCCCAGGGTTGACTCCAATCCTAAGCAAATTGTTCAAACCCTCTTTCAACAAAGGTGTATTCCCTAACATTTGGAAATCTGATAGGGTGCAGCTTGTCCCTGAAAAAGTAAAAAGGAATCTGGCTAACAACTATCGTCCTATACCTTTGCTACCCGTTATATCTAAAGTGATGGGAAAGGTTATCGATATTGAGATTCCTAAATATCTAAAGAAGAATAGAATCATCTCGGATAGGCAATATGGTTTCAGACAACAACGCTCAACTGGCGATCTACCGGCATATGTTACTCATAACTGTAACTCAGCTATGAAAAAACCTGGTGAGACTAAGATTGTGGCATTGGATATCTTAAAGACCTTCGACAGAGTCTGGCTACCAATCTTTTTTCACCAAATTAATATCTTATGGTCTTCCTCCTGGACTCTGTTGTTTGATATCCAATTTTCTCGCTGACAGATCTCTTCAGGTCGTCGTCGATGGCATCTCAATTGAGACATTTGCGATTAATGCAGAAGTACCTCAGGGGTCTGTCCTGTCTCCTACTCTGCTTCTGTTATCATACACATAAACTATCTATTAGCCTTAACTTCCAATCCGGTATATAGCTACGAAGATGATAGTAGCTTGGTGTCATTTTTTTTTTCAACAAACGATAATCAGTCGCTGCTTTAGATCGAGTAATGAAACAGCAGATACAGATAGATTAATCGAGATCTCGAAATCTTTCTGGAATGGGGTGAGAAAAATATAATCGACTTCAACGCTTCAAAGGCTCAGGCCGAGGTTTTCTCTAAGAAAATATCAAGGGATAATGCAACAAATATACTAATGAACGATAAACTCCTCTCCATCGAATCTGTCTATCCTAGGAGTGAATGCGAGCACTAACTTCTCTTGGGACGATCATGTGCGCGCCATTGCCAAATCCGCCTCTCGGAAGCTAGGTTTTTTTTTAGAGCTAGGAAGTACTTCACATCTCATCAGCTACTCACACTATTTAAAGCTCAAGTCAGGCCAACACTAAAATACTGTTCTTATGTTTGGAGTTCAGCACCAAAGTACACTTTAGCTCTTTTGGATTCAATTCAAAGAATAGCGATTTGCCTAATTTATGACGAGAGTTTAACCGATTCTCTCGAGACACTAGAGCACAGGCGGATGGTTGGTGACTAATCTCTTTTGTACAAGTACTATTAAGGGAGAATGCTTGCAGGAACTAATAGGATTGATCCCCCCAAGGGCTAGATTTTTGAGGCATACAAGACAGTCGGAGACAGCAAATTCCTGTACGGTCCAGCTTAACACAGTGAGTATTTCTGTTTAAGGAGACTCTTTTTTCTATAGAAGTTCAAAGCTATGGAACTCGTTACCGAAAGGAATTTTTTCCAAGAACTACAACCTATCCTCGTTTAAGAAAACGATTCATCGTCATCTATCCTTGTTTTCGCATTCTACTCGCAGTGCTATGGAGGCATAATGGGGTTGCCCTCGCGAGTGGATAAAACTTAAAAAAAAGGACTACAAATGAAGAGCTTACAGCAGATTTTATTAAGTGACATTTTTCACCTTTGTCTTATTAGTAAAATTTTTATAAACTGGTATTCAATTATATTCTCAATACTTTACCCATTTAATCGATTTTCTATCTTCATTAATAACGAAGACATCCGTGTTATGCTTGGTCCACTGGGACCAGAGATATATCTACTATATTTCGAAATTTCAGTTTCATTGTCAAATATTATCTTTTTTTCGTTGTTTCGCAAATCTTACAATTCTACACGATTACGCAGCAGGAAATATCAATTCGATATAATTTGTCTCTAAGGATTCATCATTGAGTATATTACTAATATAAGGTAAGAATAAAAATTAAAAATACTATGACTAATTAAAAAAATATTTATGTTACTTACTGAAGGGGATTTCTTGAGTGGCCCAGATTCAGTCATTTGATTCCAATGTTTTTCTTCTTCAACACTTGGATCTGCCCATGGTTGCAGCTCACCGGAAGCAAAGAGACCATAAAAAACAATACCGGCATAGTGGATACATGCCGATAATATAAATACCTTTCTCCAGCTTTCTTTTGTCTGAAAAAGAATATCGCGTGATCAATGAAAATCATCTTTTAAATATTTATTTGTCCAAGATTTACAGCCACTTTCAAAAGACTTATTATTTTAGTTGCTACCATAAAAGATATCGTTCATGATGTTGAAGGCGAAATACAAATTTCAATATTTAAATGAGTAACTCTAATATTTATTTTTAAATCGGTTCCTCCTGAGCCTATTCAAGATTGTATAATTTGAAATTTGCATTATGGAAAAATGTGTTACTAGATTTCCTTTTGTTTTGTGGACGCGCAAAAGTTGCGGCTATGCACGAACGCCCCCGAACAGAATGGACGGATTTGAACATTACAATAGACCCGTTTCCCAACTGTGAAGGGATGAAGGGCGGAACGATATGCATACAGTAAGTTCATTTCGCTGAATGAGATTGCTCAGTCGTGTGTAGAAATATGGGGTGGTTAGCAATGATATATGTAGCTGCGATAACTGCTTCTTAAGCGAAATGTTACAGTGGCCAGTGCAAATATTCATGCACCAATTTAAATGCAATATACATTACTTACCGCTTTTTCTCCATTAATAAGTGCAACCACAAATGGTACAACACACCCAGCTAACGTGCCAATGCCATTTGACATTCCCATTAATATACTTGCGTATCGAGGAGCAATATCCAGATGATTGACGTTGTATCCCGATATGGCAAATCCGCTAAAAGCTACACCCGCGGATAAAGCAATCACAGCCAATTCAACTTCTCCACAATAAGACATAATAATGAAAAATGTTGCTTCTAATCCAAAACCCCCACAATTAAATAATTTCCTTACTTGCGTTGTTGTCAAAGTACCCTTTTTCCGCAACTTATCTGCTAACATTCCCCCTGATGGTACAACTATCGTCATTAATAAGTGTGGTAAGGCGCCCAATAAACCATTCTGCAAAAAAAATGCGTTAGCAGATCTGATGACTTTTAGATTAATGAATTTACCTTTTCTAATGGTGTTCCGTAGCTATCTTCGAAAAATTCTGCTTGAAATAGTACGAGCAAATAAAAATTCCACGATCTACAGAAATTAGCAACAAATATGGCATAACAAGGCATTGATTTGAAAAACGTCAACCATGGCGTATTCGACAGATTCGGTGGAGCAAAATGATCGGATGTGCTTCCTAAAGAGTTTTCTATAAATATGAGCTCTTTGGTTGATATACTAGGATGATATGAGGGTTTTTCAAAGACCAGCCACAA
Source organism: Dastarcus helophoroides (assembly GCA_028583605.1). Classification (NCBI taxonomy): domain Eukaryota; kingdom Metazoa; phylum Arthropoda; class Insecta; order Coleoptera; family Bothrideridae; genus Dastarcus; species Dastarcus helophoroides. The sequence goes on from CM053326.1 coordinate 10,104,553, forward strand.
CCAAGCTATGTACCAAATAAAACCGGCAAAGCTATAGAAATAAAAAGGTGCCTTGTAATGTATCGATTCGGTAAGGAAGCCGGATATTGGTAAGGCGAACATCACTCCTGCGTAGCAACCACAAAAAGCAATAGTGGCCAAACGTGATCGTTCCAGTGGAGGCGCCCAGTACCTCATAATACCATGGCAAGCAGGATATGTCACGCCCTAAACATGAGTTCGATAAAATTTCTTAAGTAATCTAGATAAAGTCACTTACTTCGACTAATCCTTGCATAACTTTTATAACGATAAGTATTCTAGGGTAGGAATATATTAGAGGTACTAGAAAATTTAAAAAAGCCGATGATCCTATTGCAGCACCAAAAAGTTTATTTGCGGGATAGGCAGCTGCTATGAGACCTCCTGGGATCTGCGTGACAAAATATCCCCAAAAAATAGCAGAATCTACTGTATCTTGAACGTCTTCCCCCCATACACTGGTCTTGTTCTAAAAATATAAAAGATAATTAAAATTAAACTTAACCTATTTAATTATAAAAGATACTAATGCAAAACAATAAAAAAGGCTCATTTTTCAGAGTAACCTAAATTTATATTTAGAAAATCTTCCATATTTAAACACGCATTAAAGTGTATAACGTATAGCTGTATCATGAAAATTAGTTCATGTTCATCAAATTCAGGTCGAAACCAGCAAAGCCTACTTACAGAAGAAAATATACTAGTCACTTCATGATGCTGGTATCCGTGTCTATTTAAAATATTTTGCAGAGTTTGCGATTGCACACGATACAAGTATGCTGAACTGCGTCATGCATGTACTCTAAACTACAAAAATTTGCGCCGAAAATTTGAAATATTTCCGATTTTTCAGAGCACACTTAACAAATTTGTTCAAAACAATATAATTTTTCACGAAATTAATAAGCTATAAATAAATAACAGATTTTTTTAACGTGGATTGTCTACGGCTGTTGCCGCCTCTCCGTCCCCAGTTTTCAGTCTCTTCTGTCATGACACATATCTTCCCCTAAATTCCTTGATTCCATAGCTTCATTGACATTATTTCGCCAGGTCCTTCTTGGTCTTCCTCTTTTCTTTTTTTATGGAGGTTACTACTCTTACACTTTTCTTGGCCACATTGTTTCGTTCATTCTTTGTGTATGTTCGAACCAAGTCAATTGTTTTTTCTTTATGAAGTCAATAATATCTCTCTCGGCGTTTATATGCCTTTTAATTTCCACGTTTCTTATCGTTTTGAGTTTTGTTCTTCGACAACTTCTTCTTAAGAAGTCCACCTCCGTGGCCAGCAATTTTTTCTTATTAGTTTTATTTAGATCCCAGACTTCTGCACCATATGTTATAATACTTTTAACGATTGAGTTTTAAATGCGTATTTTGGTTTCTCGCTTAATATATTTCTTTCCAAAAGTATGCAATTGAGTGCTCCAATAGTTTTTCTACCCTTTGATATTCTTCTTTTAATTTTGTCTTTACTATTCTTCTGCTTATTGAAGGTAAATCCCAAGTAACTAGCTTTGTCGACATTTTTTATTGTTCCATGTTCCAAAGGTAGGTTGCTGTTATTATTACTGCCCACTGTAAGGTATTCACATTTGTTCAGGTTGATTGTAAGTCCAGCTTGAGTATACTCTTTGTTTAGCTTTCTAATCATTTAGCTCAAATCTTATTCGTCCTCTGCAATAACTATCTAGTCGTCTGCAAAATACAGGGTATGTAGAGTGTCGTCCCCCACCCGAAGTCTCATGTTTTTACATTTACTTGTCCACCCTTTCAAGGATTGTTCCAGGTATGTTTTAAACAATGTTGGAGATAAACAACATCCTTGTCCTAGTCCCTTTGTTGTGTTAAAGAACTCGTTCAGTGATGTTCCGATTTTGGTTGCCACATAGTTTTGTTTATAGTAAAGTTAAACGGACCAAATTAATGATGACCTTATATCGAGTTTTTTTATTGCTTCCCATAATTGGGATACTGGGACATCATAAGCTTTTTCTAGGTCAATAAAAACTATACGGCTGTCTCTATTTTGCTGAGTTTTATTTTCTAAAGTAATTTTTAGAGTAAAAGGCTTGTCTATCGTAGACCTTCTTGCTCAAAATCCTGCTTATTCATTCGGTTGTTTATCTTCAATATCCTCTTCTATTAGATTTCTAAGGATCTGGAAATATATTCTTCCTATAGTTAGGATAACTACTATTCCTCGATAGTTCTTGGGGTCGTTCTTTGAATCTTTTTTGTAGATCACTGGTATGTATAGAGTTCTTCAATCGGTCCGTGTTTTTTTCGCCATTTAGGCATTTTTCAAATAGAAATATAAGCAATCCTATAAGTTTTTTACGTCCATACTTTATGAATTACGGATATATCCTTCCCGGCCCAGGAAATTTTCTTAATTTTGTGCCTTTCACGGCCTGCGCTATTTGTTCCAATTGGAGCTCTATATGAGTTGAGTTATCTATTTGATGCTGTTTTCCTAGGAATTCGTCACGTTTCTTTTTCAACAGCTCTTTGAAGTGGTGTATCTAGTCATCATTTGTTAAACCTCTTAAGGTAAATCCATGCTTCTTTGATGTTCTTATCGACTTTATCGTCTTCCAAGCTTTTGAGCTACGGGTTCCTTTGTTGTTCTATGTACTCACATTTTTTTTTCTCTCAAGATTGGTTCTTTCTCTTAATAACTTCTCTTTTAACTTCCCTGTTTGCTTTTGTGTATTGTTCTCTTGTCTCAGCATCGTTCCTTTGGAGAAGTTTTTAGTAAAGTTGTTTCTTTTCTTTAATTTGTCGTTCGTCCGTCTCATCCCGCCATAAAGTTTTTTCCATTTGTACTATTCCAATAGCTTTGTTTGCAGCCCCTAGGATTCGGGCTTTTAGGGTTCATATTTTTTATTTGTTTGTTTGATTTTAATTAATTTTTGTTCTGGTCTTCTTCAAAGCTTCTCGGATTATATTTTTTCGTATGTAACCTTATTTTAGTAATAGTATTAGTCTTGAAGGGTAAATTGACTGTAACATAAGGAATATTTTTAATTCTAGTAATCGGTGATCAGATCCACATTTCGACCCCTTTTTATTCTTACATCCTGTATCTTGATTCTGGAATTTTGTCGGATAATGAGATAATTGATGATCGACTTAAGTTCTTTTGTTTGTTGGTACCAAGTATATTTATGTATATTCTTGTGCACAAAATATGTGTTAGCTATTTTCAGATCAAACTGATCACAAATATTTATTAATCTCTCACCGTTGGCGTTAACAGTTCCTTCTATGTGTCTGCCTACCACGCTACTATTTCTTTGTTGTCCTAGTCTGTAATTCAAATCTCCTCCCATGATAATTTCATGGCTATGTGGGATTTGATCTATTATACTTCTTAGGATCTCTTCGAAATTGTCCTTGTCTTGAGCATCGTTATTCGGCGCATATATACCGAGGATCGTTTTAACTCTTCCTCTAATTTGGATCGTCATTTTAATTATGCGTTCGTTTATTGGTTCTCAAGATTTAATGTACCTTTCTAGTTTTTTATAAATTATTATGGATATTTTAGCTTGTGCTCTTTCGTGTTTATCTACTCCTGTGTATAACTGAATATAGTCGTGATAACGAAGGCTTTCACGGCCAGAGTCAGTACAGGATATACTTCTTCCGGGATTGGACCATGTCAAAGAACTACTAAAAGTGTTCGACGTTTCGCCCACCATCGTAGGGGGCTTGTTCAGGAACAAAGAAAAGAAACAATAAATGAAAAGAGGAATATGAGGGAATATGCAAAAATGAAAGAATGAAATTTCAAAACATCAGAGCACGGTAACTCAGTATGTCCCCCATACCAGAGGCGAAACTCTTCTGAATTGAAAATTGGTACAAAGGCTAAAAAAGTTTAGACATAAGAGCACGGGTAACTCAGTATGTCCACGATACCACAGGTGAAACTCTTCAGAAGACTTTGTTCCTGAAGAAGCCCCCTACGATGGTGGGCGAACCCTCGAACACTTTTAGTAGTTCTTTGATACGGTCCAATCCCGGAAGAAGTATATCCTGTTCTGAATATAGTCATTAATTTTTTCTACTCCATTTCCTTTTTCTTTGTTTCTGAGATGAACGCTATGTCGATGTTATGTTGGATAGATTCTCAAATAACTTCTTTCTGTTTATTTCTTCTACCTTGTACATTCCGTATACCTAAATTAATAGTCCATTTTCGTTTTTGTTTTCATTTACCGTTATATCCGTTTAACATTTGAGGCGTGTTTTTAATGAAACTACTCAAAATAGATCAAGATATATATCAAATATATTATATTTCTGAAAAGTTCATTAAACATGTTTTTCTGTGGTGCAAAAAATGACATGTTTCATGAAAACAAAATATATATTGATATGTTGTGGTAATTCGAAATGAATCACCGTTTATATAAACGGATATATTCGATTTTTAGTCCATTGCATGGCCATAATTGTTTTTTTACAAAATCGTCTTTATAAGGCCGAAAAATAGGTGAGCACTTTTGGCAACGTGTACTGTTTGTCAACTTTCCGTTTTTAATTTCCAAACAATCCCCAAAAATAATTCACTACAACATTCGCAATAAAAATGACGTATTACAAGTAGGGTAGTAGGTATCAATGGCAACTCGCGTACTCTGGAACTGCAGCATCCCCAATTTCGCTAACGAGTTTTTTCTCAAAGTTTTCTGAAGACTTTTCCTTAAACAATTTTTTGTAGAGATTTTAAATTTTCTCTGATTTCTTTTTATAGAAATGTCAAATTTCTTTTACGAAGTTAAGGGATTTTAAACTCTATTTTCATTTTTTTTTCTAATTTTTTTTAAAAATTTTAAAATAAAATTAAAGTTTCAAAATAACATCCAAATTTAATTCTTCTTGCATTTTCATATTTCTTTAAAAAAAAAAAATTAATAGCGAATATTCCAGTCTTAACTGAAATCTCAATTTTAACCTTTTTGTACAAAAATTTTGAGTTTCTTCTAGATATTTCGATTTATTTAAGAAAATTCTAATTTTTTCTGCAAAGTTTCCATTTTTTCTAAATATTTTATAAAAAGTTTTCTTATAAATTCCTATTTTTATCTGAAATATTTGATCTTAAAATTTCTTCTGGAATTTCAAACTCTCCAGATTTTTTTATGTTCCTCCAATTTACTTTAAAAATGTCACGTTTTTTCACTACACTTTGACATTTCATAGTTCATTTTATTTTCTAATTTTGATAAAAATGTTTAGCATCCCCAAAATTTATTCTTAAAATTCTCAAGTTCGAATTTAAAGAATAAGAGCAAATTTTAAAGAAAAAGCAGGCAACATTTCTAGGAAAAATTAAAGTTTCTTATTTGTATACACAATTTTTGAAATAAAGAACAATTTAGGAGTCAAAGAAAAAAAAATTTTTTTAAATAAATTAATTGTCAAAAAAAATTCCTAAAATTTCGACTTTTTAAAGTGGGATTATTAAAATTTTCGAAAAAAAGTGTCAACATTTCAAGAAAAGTCTCAAAATTTAAAAAATAAAAACAATCAATATTTTGAGATTAAAATTGAAATTTTGACAATTTATTTGTACATAAACTGCAAGTTTCTTTTCGAAATTTATTTTAAAGCATCGAATAATTTTAAAGATCGAAATTTGTGTAACTAGGAGTAATATTTACTTAAATATACTAATAAGTAAATAATAAACATTATAATAATACCAAAAAAATTAAATTGAGAAAGAAAAAAATTACCAGTTATAACAAATAAAGCCAAAGTTATCAGAAAAGCCAAAATTTGGAAACAAGTGGAATTTTTTAAAATTTCTAAATTTTCATAGAAAGTCAAATTTCCAAAAAAAATAAGAATTTTGAAAAAAGTTAATATTTAAAAAAAAATTTGAATTTTTAAAATAGTGGACATTTTTAATAATTTTGCTAGCGGAAAAAGGCCAAAAATTTGGAAAAATATCGACATTTAAAATAAATTGCAGAATTTTTAAATAAATTTTCAAAGCTAAATTTTTCAATATTGGAGAATACTCAAAATAATCAAAAAATTCGTAATTATCAAAAAGGTAGAAATTTTGAAAAGGTAAACTTTTGGAAAATGTCGAAATTTTGAGTAGTTCAAATTTAAAACAAAAACTCATTTTTTTTAAGTTGAAGATTTAATTGGAAATGTTCAAAAAAATTATAAATAATATTTTGAAAAAAGTTCGAACCTTTAAAGAAAAATCAAGTTTTCATAGAGTCGAAATTTTCAAAATGGGTTTTTAAGAAATGTCTCACTTGAAAGAAAAATCCAAATTTTTAAATAAAGGATCGACAGTTTGCAAAGAATGTCGAAATTTTGAAAATAGTTGAAATTAAAAATATAGTCGAAATTTTTAAGTGTTCCAAAAATTTTTAATTTGCAAAAATAGCTAAAATTTTGAAAAATTTAAACATTTGAAAAAACCGAAATGTTCAACGAAGTGGGAATTAAAAAAAAGTCGAATATTCTAGAAAAGTTCAGATTTAAGAAAAGGTTAAAATTTTCAAAAAAAGTAGAAATTTTTTGACACTTTGATCTTTCCAAATTTTGAAAAATATACAAAATATATAAAAAATTTAAGGATAAGGCAAACATTTCCAAAAATTTTCAAATTTCCAAAAGAAGTCAAAATTTTAAAAATGGAGGAGTTTTCAAACAAATAGGTCGAAATGTTATAGTCCAAATTAAAAAAAATATATCAAAACTTTGAAAAAGTAGACATATTCAAAAGATCTGAGAATTATTATCGAGTTTTTGAAATAATTCGAAATTTTAAAAAAGTTTAAATTTTGAATAATTGAAAAATTTTCACTCAAATTATTAATAAAAACCAAAAGTTTTGAAGTCGGAATATTGAAAACAAGTCAAAAATTATCAGATAGATCAAGGTTTTCAAAAGTCGAAATATTGAGAAGTTAAAAGTTTAAATTTTTGGTAGTTAAAATTTTGAACCAAAGTTGAAGAATTTTTAAAAAAGATTGAAATTTTAGGTCAACAAAAATAAAATTTTGAAAAAATGTTAAACTGTTCATAAAAAGTCAAGATATAAAAAAAAGTCGTCGAGATTTTGAAAGAATTTCGTAAATTAAAAAGTAGCCAAATTTAAAAAAAAACAAAATTAGTCGAAAATGTGAAAAAAGTCAACATTTTATAAAAGGTTTCCATTTCAAAAAATCGAAAGTCGAAATTTTGAAAAATGATTGACATTAAAAACCAGTCGAAATTATTAAGAATCGAAATTTTCAATAAAAACATTAAAATTTTTCAAAAAATTAATAATGAAATTTGGAAAAAAAACGACAATTTAAAAAGTCAAAAGTCCAGCTTTAAAAAAATTACATTTTCGGAAAAAGTAAAATTTCAAAGGGTGAAAATTTTGAAAGAATGTACTTAATTTAAAAAAAAAAATTCAAAACACCGAATAGTCAAAATATTTTCAAAAATGGAGATATTTTTAAAAGAGTATACACAAATTTTCGAAAAAGTCAATACTTAAAAATAAAATAAAGTTGAAGTTACAAGAAAAAAGTCTAAATTTTGGAATACAATCGAAATTTGGAAAAAATCCACACGACATTATTCAAAAATTTTCATTGTCAAGCTTTCTAAGAAATCTAAAATTTTTAAAAAGTTACATTTAGAAAATGTCGAAATTTTTAGTCAACATTTTAAAAAGTTAAAATTTTGAAGAAATCGACATTTTGGATCAAACATAAAACGGCTAAACAGCACCCCCATTTGTTTTGACTACGAGCCGCCTCTGGTAGGTATATTTGAAGTTTTAAAGTGGGGGCTGCTAGGATTGGCTTGATCGTGAAAAATGCTATCCTCGAGAAAATATATTGACAGGTCTCTATCAACTTTTTGTTAAAAGATCCTATATAGCCAGGCATGAAATTCATGAAACATAAAATTAGACTAAGGATTCTCCAACGGTATATACCTTGAAATGTAGCCTGACGATCCCCATGCTCGCCCTCATTCCAAACATTATAATAAATCCGATGCAGCTCATTAATGCGACGGTTGCTCTGGTGGATATACACGGACATTCTGCTTTGATGTACTGATCGATGTGCCGAAGAGGAGGTCTTTCGTGGGATTTAATGCTTTCGGGGCTACTCAGATCGTCGATTGTTCCCTTCTTTTGGAGGCTTACTTGTGAATACTGTCTTTGTTTCCTGAAACAACAAAATTAATGTTATTTACTTTATCGATGGTAGGTTTATTAAATATATCAAGTGTACACCAGAAATGTTCGTTTTACCAGTTAAAGCATTTGCTAAAAAAAGAATAATTTTATTGTAAGTTTACGTGAATACATCATGGCAACCTATTTGTGTTTTTATACTTTTACAAAATATTTAATAATAAACACGTACGCACGCAAGACATTATAATTATTAGTGTCAATAATAAAAGAAAAATCGCGTGAATGATCTAATGGATAAAACACATCAGTGAATTTATACAAAACTAATGATTAGATTGTATACCGTTTAAAGCATTTTATGATAAATGTCCCCCTAAAAGTCTTGTATAATGCATTTTAACGCTGGCTTTCATAACATGTAATGACGAGCTCATCGCTGTAGAGGGAAGCATGTTAATGCATTTTAGTCATCAGCGAAAAGGGAGACGGAACGCGGCAGACGAAGCTGTTCCCTGATCGAAATGGCTACCCATTAATAATTGTGTCGTGACAATTTGACGAATGTTTCTCAGACCACCCTCCCCTTTCTGCTCTAATTACAATAGGATTAAAAATAATACAATACAATGCTCCAATAATGGCAGAATTAAAAATGACATTAAAAGACAAGTTGGCTACAACTTTAAAAATAAATAAATAAAACATATAATTTCAAAAAAAAAAATCTATATTGGTTTATGTTTATTCTTTACTATTTGAAAAATATACCTTTTTCATTTTTTATGCTTTTTTTGCTTTAAATTTCCTCATCAATGCTGGTCATGCCTTTGATTTTTCTATTTGCATATTTATATTAAATAAAAATATTTAATGTTTACTAAAACAAAGAACTTAAAGCAATTGCTTTAAAAGTTTGATTTTATTGTAAGAATACATCTATTGCTTCTATCCATTTCTGCATGGTAAATCAAATAAGTCCAATATGGTGATATTAATTCAGCAGATTGAGACTGTTAGCTATTCAAAAACTTGGCGTTTAAAACACGACCAAGAACACTGAAACAATTGAAAGATTATTAGGATTCAGAACTATTAAATAATTCAACAAAAAATGTTGAATCGAATGATGCTGTGTAAAATTTAATTTAGTCCCATGGTTTAAGCAATCGAATTTCCTTTACATCCTGTTATTACCTAAATTTTCTAAAAGTATATAAAGTATATCCCTTACTTCATGATAACACTATATTTATTAGTGCGATGGTTCCAGTTCCTTTAGAGTCTTTGTCAAGCTTATAATCCGAATTGAAAGGCAAACAATATTTTCTCAAAAATATAGAGAACTTTTTAAAAACCTCAAATAATTCCTTTTTAAAGACCAGATATCTTATGAAAAATACAAGAAAAAATGTGGGATCAAGTAAGGTAATTATAAACGATTTTGGAAGTTTGAAGTTTAAAGCTCCATACATTCTTAACGAAGATTAAATTGTGCATCTATATTATTGATAAAATTTGTTATTAAGTTTTATTCTAATGCACAGACCAGTAGGTTTGAACATTTATTAGATTCGAAGTTTGAAACCAAAGACCGGTTTCGATCTTGTTAGATCTCGTCACTAACAAATGTTCCGACAAGTAAGTACTAAAGAACTAGCGAACGTTAAGCGTTTTATGTCAAGTTATATTGTTAATTTACAAATTTTCCGGAAGTTTTTGCAAAAAGAGTCAGTTTACAATTACCCTCGCTTTTAATGACAGTCTAAAATATTAGGGTAATTGAGAATATTTATTTTGGATGTGCTATAATTTATAATAATATTTATTCATAATATATAATATTTTATGGAAATTAGGAGTGTTTATCAATAATTTACCTAAAATTATATTTTACAATTTTTATTAAAATAATGCTGAAGTAACTTTGAATTGATTACTCTAAATGTTTGCACCTTTTCACATAAAATAATGTGACACTTTTATTCTGCTGGCTAGTGCGCTAAAAGTTTTTCTGGCTGAACTAGATATTACACTCTATAACTTCCATTAGTTTGAAGTTTCTAGAGTTGGATGTTTTAAAAATAAATAGGCTGTTTCCATTAACCCCTGTTTTACAATTACCCCACTTAACTCTAATTGGTAAACAGTTTTTAGAATTATATGGATTCATCAAGGAGTTAATAGAATTCATTACTGATTCGTTTGCCATTTTTGGCAATATCCTCCAACTGTGTGTCTAATCGACATGATTCATATAAATTATATCAGCTTAAACAGCTCCAATCCTTTAATCATATTTTCCACCACATCGACCATTACACATTGAAGGTCTTCGGAAGCTACAGAGGAGCGACGCTGACATCGGAACCATATTGAATGGAAAGAAGCTGGAGACAGACCGGAATGGCAAGAGGTTTCCGACAGAAGTTCAGCTCTTAAGAATTTGTGGGCTCAATGGAAATCCTTCCAGGTCGAGGACGGGGTACTGAAGAGAGCATGAGAAAGCGCGGATGGAAAGCGTGCCAACTTGCAGTTGGTGGTGCCTCAGGAGAAGATTCCACAGGTCTTATGGGAGGTGCACAATGGGACCTCTGGTGGACATTTAGGGATGAACAAGACCCTGGAGAAGGCTCGAAAACAGTTCTATTAGGTTAACTGCAGGGAGGACGTCGAGGGGTGGTGTCGGAAATGTGTCACCTATGTTGCATCCAAGGGTCCTCGTTCAAGAACCAAAGAAGCCCTGAAGCAATATAATATGGGAGCTCCATTTGAAAGAATTGCAATCGATGTGGCAGGACCATTCCCAGCTTCAGACGATGGAAACAAGTACCTCCTGGTGGCAATGGATTATTTCAGTAAATGGCCTGAAGCTTATGCCATCCCGAACCAGGAAGCCACCACAGTTGCAAGGGTTCTTGTGGACAACTTCAACTTCATCTGTCGATTTGGTGTTCCCTTGGAACTACACTCGGACCAGGGAAGGAACTTTAAATCGGGGGTTTTCCAAGAGGTGTGTTGTCTTCTTGGAATAAGGAAAACTCGACCAACACCTCTTCATCCACAGTCTGACGGTATAGGGGAGAAATTTAACAGGACATTAGAGGAACATCTTTCGAAGGTCGTTTCCAAACATCAGACAGACTGATGGCCTATCGCGCGGCAACTCATGAAACTACAAGTCAGACTCCGGCAAAAGTGATCTTCGGGAGGGAACTGCGGCTTCCGTGTGACTTGGTGTTTGGATCACCAAGGGAGATCCCCAGGCAGACGATGGGTTTCGTAGACGACTTGAGGGAAGCGATATTGGAGACGCATGCCCTTGTGCGGACGAAGATCAACTTGGCGACGGACCGGATGAAGACAAGGTATGACATAAATGCCAACCATGGTGGTTTCAATGAAGGCGAACTGGTATGGCTATACAATCCTCAGCGAAAGAAAGGAGTTTCGCCGAAGTTTACGCCATCTTGGGAAGGGCCGTACAAAGTGCTGAAGAGGATCAACGACTTGGTATACAGGATCCAGCGAAGCTCCAGGAGTAAAATGAAAGTGGTACACCTGAACAGACTATGCAAATTTAGTGGCGAAGTGACTGATTGGAACTGATCGGGACGATCATTCCTAAGGGGGAGGCAGTGTAACGGAATGTAAATAGATGGAATAGAATTTAGAATAGAATTGTATAATTTAGTAAATAAAAAAAGTTTCTAGAAGGATCTGATAAGGGGAAAGCGGCCCCGATAACGAAACAAATGGCAGATAAGCCTTTCAGAAATTTCGGGAACGATAAGCCTTATCTGCCGAAAAGTTCTGGAATCCGGGGGCCAAAACTATAAAAGGCGGTCAGCTTTCCCTCGAGTCAGTCAGTTAGAGTCAGTGTAATTAGTGGGTTAGCAATTAGTAAATAAGTAGTGAGTTACTGTTCAGTTGAAGTGTGTCGAGTTAATTTAGTAATAAAGTGAGTCTTATTCGATAAGTGCAATCAATTCGAACCGATAAGCCCGTCACATTATATTTTCCCGTGATCGGCAGTTTCATTATTTACGGTTTTTCTGAAAGAGTGGCGAAGGTCTTTTAGTTTACACTTTTAGTTGGCACTTTTTGCCCCCTTTTTAATTCGATGACAATAAATTCGCAATAACAGGGAGGCAATCGCAAAACAGTAATGTTGTGTTCCTTTGCTATCTCATCAGTTACATTGCTTAGAATAACATTAACCTCATGAACAAGACGTAGGAGCTCAGCTCTAAATAAGTTTCCTTCATAATGAATTTCTTCCTGATAATATCCAGTTTTCTTTGAGACAAAACAGAAGAGATCACCTTCAACAACTCTCTCCTCTGAAGAATTATAAGATGACTTTCCTTACACGACGAATCCTTCAAGTCACCTGTTTTGTAACTAGATAGTACGAAAAATGAAACTTATTTGGTTATAATTGTCACTTTAAAAGTCATCGTTACTAATGACGTGACCAATCAAATTTATTTTAGTATGCATAATGTGGAATTTTCAAATACAGCCTATAGAATTAATTTATTCAAATATGGCGCTTAATTTATAGGAGGTGGTCCAAATATATCTGTTGGGTGAACAGAGTATAGCAAGTTTTGAAGCTGCTTATATAAGTTAAGTAAATCTTTTTATTGCATCAAGTGAAGCAGATACTGGAAGAAACCAACAAGGTCACACTTGTTTGGATGCCCAGGCATAGCAATATACACAGCAACAAGGTCGCCGACGAACTGGCAAGAGGGAGCTCTATCGAAGTTCCCACTGAACAGATCGTAGGTGTGTCTTATGCTGTAGGTAAAAACATCATATCACCAAACCTCGAACGGGCTCATCTGAACCGGTGGAGGAACATATGAAAATCACCCGCAGGCAAGCAAGACTCCTGATGGATAAACCCTTGCAATCAAGAACTGAAGTACTTATTGCAATAAATTAAAGCACACCAAGCAAAGCACTATGTCTGCTCATTGACCACGGGAAGTTTAAATGACACCTGGTTAAACTCAATCTAGCAGAAAGCGACCGATGTCGACTGTATGGGACTGAAAATGAAACAAATTTGTGTGTGCTTGCCCAAATTTTGCCAAATACAGATATAATCTGACCTCCAAAGAAACAGTAAGATCTGGAAGGAATGAGTGTAGGTCAGATATTGAGCCTGGCTGTAAAGGCCGCGATATATAATGAGACTCGAACAAACTTGTGGAAGTTGACAGGGCCTATAAAGGCCCCTACAAAATGTAAAAAAGGCGAGGCAGTTCTTTACCTACAATGCATATTATTTAACAGCTTAGTTTAGTTTATATATAAAAGACAATTATATATTTCATGGCTTTGCCTAGTGTATATTTCAGTTTCTATAAAATAGGCAACTACTATTTTAAAAAGATAATCTATCTAAAAACATCTGATCTTAAAATTCTATCTTAAAAACATAAAAGGAAAAAGCAGAATCCTTATAATCTCACTTTCGTATCTATCCGTTTGTCTGCCACAAACTTTATAACGTGGGAATTGAAATTGTGCACAGCGTTAACCCTTGATAACCCACGCAAATACCGCCAGCCAACGATTAGAGGAAAACTATATTTTATTAAAAAAATGGGAGGTTAATTTGGTCACCAAAATTAGTTAATATATCGTGTGAGGTATCATTTGAAATAGCCACTTCTAAGGACCGTAAAATATTTTTTCTATAATTTTCGGTCCAATGGACTTAAAAATAGAGCTAAGTATAAGAAATGACCCTCGTCTAATTTTATAGGTTTCTAAAGATAAAATTTAGATTTTAATAGGGTTATTATGTATTAGGCCATAGATTATCGGGAAATTTGCAAGTCTTTTCAATATCGTAGTAGTTGTTGAGAAAAAAAAAATATTTTCTGGAAAAAAGGTGCTTAAATTTCAACTCTTTTTAACCAATATAGAATTTTTATTATTATTATTACTGTTTTTCAAACAAAAATGTTGATTTAGCTGAAGGATAAAATTCAGATCAAATTGGTTTCTTACATTATTTCATTTAGATGAATATTTTCGAAGTTGACATAGGTTTATTAATTGCACGCAACACAATAATTGCAGTTGGAATCGAACATTTTAGCTCTATCCGATTAGATTCCATAAACCGTGCTAATCATCGACTGATTGCAAATTGTGGATGGATGTTTTTTACCTGAGATATTGTCAACACAGTCACCGGTTAAGATTGATTGTAGAAAAATGTGCCTTTGAATGCAGACAATCTATTTATTTTTCAATTATGACACAAGAAACTGTGAATAATATTTCAAAATTCATACATGATTAAAAATAATTTAAGTTGACCTATTAACTATTGAGTGTAGTAATTGGTACGAAACTCTTAATTGTGCGAGCCCCATTCGCTCTTGGTGATTTTTATTTTATAAAACCGACACTACGTGAGGTACACAAAATACAATTAATGCACAACTACTGAAAACAGAAACAAAATCCATCATCATTGAATAACTTTGAAGGGAGGCACAAATACAAATTCTCAGTGTTGCTTGAGGGATATAACATAAGAAGCTATATAGCACAGTAAGCACGTACGTCATATCAAACTGAAATACACCACTTATATTTAAACATTTTGCTGTCATCACCTTCATTTGATTTCAGATAGGATTTTCTACGGTATTCTTGAAATAAAATCAATCATCACTAAATGTTACGAAACCAAAAAATGTAATTTACGTTTGATTAAATAGTTATTTATGATACAAGTGTTAAAAGTGACATTTTATTTTGTGAGTGGGGAGTATCGCGGAACGAGCGTAGCGAGTGGAGCAACCCCACGAACAAAATAAAATCACTTTTAACAAGTGTATCATACAATATTTTTTGTAAAACTGTTAAATTAAAAAAGAAAATGCTGCCTCTAGGGTTGAATTTTCGATTTATTGTTTGCGTGTTGAATTACATAATTGACAATTACATCTGACAATCAAGTCAGGTGCTGGATAGAGTGTAACTAAGTAAAACAATTGTAAGTTGTTTAATGTTAATTAGTAACCACAATTGAACCTGTCCTAAAATATTGTAAATTTTATGGCTAATAAACATGAATTTTGAAGAAAAGATTGGAAATTAAAGCAATTTTATTATTCCATCTGATGTTAAAGAAACAGCAAATACATCAACTGACACTTATTGCCCCAGAAATCGGGACAAAAATATGATGGTATGAAATAAAGAATCTAGCGGATAACTTCACTCAAAATGTATTTTTGATTTACGTCGAAGGAAATTCTAAGTTTTGGAATCTCTCTATGATAAAAGCTAGTTTTCAAATCAAGAACAACTAGGATATAAGCAAGTATTAAAACAAGCGTACAAGATTTTTTTGAATGAAGCTCCAGACCAAATATGTAGTAAAAAGTTGCGTCGAACTAAAAGCAACATCTGTCCTAGTTTTTGCATGGATTACTAGCCTAAATATCTCTGCAATTACTTCTCAGGAAAACTAAAATAAGTAACCGTTCAGCTTGTAATGGTAATATTAATATTATAAATAAATAATTTATAACTATTTAAATATGTTTTAATGTTTGGAAACAATATTGTACAATAATCAAGGACCAGTTCGTTCAACCAAAAAAAGAAAATCTTTCTAATTTTTTCGGTACAGCTTTCTATTTAATAATATTGCATATTGCTATATATCAGCGTTTCCTAAATAGTGGGTCACAACCCGGCACCGGGCCATAAAAATAAAATACCAGGTTGCAAAATTGTCTTCATACTCACACATGATTAGTTCTTTTACATTAAAATGTAATTAAAACATCTTTTGGTGGATCGTGAAGGGGAAATATTAAAAACAACCGGTTCAGGGCAAAAAAAGTTTGGGAAACGCTGCTATATTTACTTTTAACACTAGTGCGAAAAAACTTTATCGCACTAGTGTTAAAAGTATTTTTGACACGTATCATTATAAAAGTCAATTTTTAGTTCACTTATCGATGAACTAAAAATGTCACTTTTAACGACAGTTTTACAAAAATAAGTTTTCGTAGTGTACCTAATGGACAGTGGAATATAATATTTTTCCAATAAGCAAGTTGACTGACTTTTTATTTTTTCATGAATAACGTATGCGATAAAATCGAATCGATAATTACTAAAACTACGAAAAAATTGGATGTGCTTTGTCTGAAATATTAAATCTGGCCTAAATTAAAATTTAAACTCTAATTGCGAATATAAGTATTTCAAGGGCAAAATTTTTACCCACTCGTAGCCAAAATTAAGTGAGGAATGTAGGTAATATACTTGCATACAACTTGATATATATGTAAGGGTTAATATTATATTGTTGGAAACTAATATCATATATGTAGAGGAATTTTCTTGTGGAATCTAACAAAGGACACGAATAATTTTCATTCGCAGGGGTGCCAAAACGAGCGCGAAACTGAGACGAAAATATATTCTACAAGATGCAGTAGTTTCTCGCCTTAGATGGAAGTGGTCGTTCGCTCGAAGAGAGGCAATATCTGAGGCCACTCAACGTCACTTGCCGGCTCCGCTCTGTATTCATAGTGAAAGCTGTGCAATCAGAGGAATCATATCACAATCCAAGTCCCTTCGCTGATCGATCTTTTGAATGAATAACCCACAATGCCCGGAAATTAAAAAGTAAAACACAAGCGGTTCACGCTCTAGCATTACCCTATTGATCTGATCCCTCTTATTATTTTTTCTTTTTTTTTTTAATTAGTGTATGAAGGAAGTTATTATTGAGAAGTTTAAAGTACATTTCTGTTGCTCTATTATCGATAAAAGCCAAAAAACAGACTCCTCTCCACAAAAATGATTATACTTCGATAATTTTGCATATAATAATAACATAATATAATATAAATATAATAAGTTGTAATAGGGCTGTTTGAACAGAGGAGAGCTTTCTGTAGACGATAATACTATTTGCTACATTTACAAATTGCGATTAACTTCTAAATTCGTCATTGAAAACCGACTGCCAGTCTGTGTGAATTTCTATTAACACACCACAGGTCGCAATTGTTAACCGACTTTTTTTATTGTTGTTTCTATCGATTCAAAATTTCTTGGAATAGAACTCTATTGATTCTGAAAATCATCGACCAAATCATAATCTCTAAAAAACATATTTTTTAAAAAACAATTAAATTTTGGACCCTCAAGTTTTTGTAACTTTTATACATATTATAGGCCAAGTTCTTCTTGAGTAAAGTTTAAAAGGAAAAGACGTAATTCGCTTTCGTTTTTGAGAAAAATTCATTCAGTAGAAACTGTTTGATTTTCCTTATTTAAATGATGACGAAATTATAACAAGCGTATATATCAAAGCTGCTACGTCAAATATATTTATTTATTTCAGAACTGTCAACGCTTGAGTAAGTTAATATTCAATGTGAGATAGCTTAAAACTAGCTAGCTATAGAATCTACACAACCATGAATATAAGATAGCGAAATGCACTGTAGTATATAATTGTCATGACAATAGAAGTTGTAAAAATTACGCACTGATTTTTTCCTGACAACAATTTGTCTGTAAATCATTACGAAAGCTTCTGGCCTTGATGGTATCCCCGCTATTATTCTTAAGAAGTGCGCTCCAGAGTTGACTCCTGTCCTAAGCAAATTGTTCACCTCTCTTACAACAAAGGTGCATTCCCTAACATCTGCAAATCTGCTAGGTTGCAGCCCATCCCTAACAAGGGAAAAATGAATCTGGCTAACAACCATCGCCCGATATCTTTGTTGCCCGTTATATCTAAAGTGATGAAAAAGCTTATCAACACCGAGATTCACAAATATCTGAAAAATAATAGAAGCATCTCGGTATCATATCTGTAACTCAGCTATAGAAAAACATGGTGAGGCTAGGATTTTGACATTAGATATCTCAAAGACTTTTGACAGAATCTGGCACCGATCTCTTCTCGCCAAATTACCATCTTATGGTCTTTCTCCTGGACTCTGTCATTTGATATTCAATTTTCTCGCTGACAGATCTCTTCAGGTCGTCGTCGATGGTATATCATCCAAGACATTTGCGATTGATGCAGGCCTCAGTGCCTCAGACGTCTGTCCTGTCTTGTATGATAACGAAGAGTTTTGCCTCTGGTATGGTGGACATACTAAGTACCGAGCTCTTCTGTCTAAACTTTCTTATCCTTTGTACCAAAATTTTCAATTCAGAAGTTTTTCGCCTCTAATATGGTGGACATACTGAGTTACCGTGCTCTAATGTTTTAAAATTGGTCCCTTTTTTATTTTTGTATATTTCCTTGTATTTTATTTCTTTGAAGAAGCCCCCTACGATGGTGGGCGAAACGTCGAACACTTTTAGTAGTGTTTTGGGCTTTATCGGTTCGAATTGATTACACTTGTCGAATAATACCCACTTTATTATCAAACTAAACTCGGATCACTAAAACTGAACAAATAACCCACTTTTTATTGACTTCCAGTAACTTACTGATTACACTGACTCTAACTGACTGACTCGAGGGAAAGCTGACCGCCTTATATAGTTTTGGCATCCAGGTTCTAGAACAATCCGGCAGATAAGGCTTATCGTTTGCCGAAATTTCGGGAACGCTTATCTGCCGTTTGCTTTGTTATCGCGGTCGCTTTCGCCTTTTTATCAGACCACTCTAGAAACTTTTCTTATGTACTAAATTCTATAATTCTATTCTAAATTCTATTCCATCTATTTATATTGCGTTACAGTAGTTATTTGACACGGTCCAATCCCGGAATAAGTATATCCTGTCCTGTCTCATGCTCTGTTTCTGTTACACATAAATGATCTCTTAGCTTCAACTTTCAATCCTATATACATATAGCTACGCAGATGATAGTAGCTTGATGTCACCTTTTTTCTTCGACAAATCATTATCTGTCGCTGCTTCAGATCGACTTAGGCAACAGCAAATATAGATGATCAATCGGAATCTCAAAATCATTCTGGAATGAAGTAAGACAAATCTGGTCGACCTTGACGCTTTAAAAACTCAGGCCAAGGCTTTCTCTAAGAAAACATCAAGGGCTAGTGCAACAAACATACTAATGAACGGTAAAATCCTCTCCCTGTCCATCCTAGGAGTAAATGCAAACACTAATTTCTCTTGCGCGCCATTGCCAGTCCGCCTCTCAGAAGCTAGGCTTTCTTTTTAGAGCCAAAAAGTACTTCACATCTCATCAGCTATTCACACTGTGCAACGCTCAAATTAAGCCAACACAAGTATACTGTTCTCATGTTTGGAGTTCAGCCCAAAGCTCACTTTAGCTTTTTTGGATTCAATTCAAAGAAGAGCGATTCGCCTAATTGATGACGAGGGTTTGACTGATTCTCCCGAAATACTAGAGCACAGGCGGATGGTTGGCGACTTGTTTCTTTTCTGCAAGTGCTCATGGGAGATGCTGGCAGGAACTAATAGGATTATTCCTCCTAAGGGCAAGATTTTCGAGGCATACAAGACCGTCGAAGACAGCAAATTCCTGTGCGGTTTATCTTGACACAGTGAGGACTTTTTCGACAAAATCTTTTTTTCTATAGAACTTCCTAGCTATGAAACTCGTTACCGCAAGGAATTTTCTTCAAAAATTACAACCTATCCTTGTTTAAGAAGGCGGTTCATCGCCATTTATCCTTGTCTCGGCATCCTACTCGTACTACTTTGAAAAAATAATGGGGTTGCCCTTTGGGAGTGGATTAAACTTAAAAAAGAAAACAAAGGCTTCTTACCGAACAAAATATTATAATTTGTAACCACTGCAACTGATCATATGGGAATGGCAATATAATGAGCATTTTTTTGTGAAACCTACTGGCATAAATTATGTTTACAAAAGTTTAATTTTTCCGTGTTGAGCCTGAAAACAGACCTTTTGCTTTTTTGCTAAAATTTAACTGTAAACTATAAAACCATTTCCCGTAGTGGGCACTTTTGCTCTTACCAACGATTTCGAATTTTGTTGAAATGATTTATAGCAGGAAATACGAATTTTCAAATCTGTTTTGGCGGAATTGTGATTTCAAAATTTAGGCATTAAGAAATATGTCAAAGTTCCTAATTTAAATTTGGAATATTTAAAACGTCTTAAATTTTATAGTTTCAACATCCTTCTTCTCGGAACATTTTGCACCTTGGATATGCATCACGTATGATTCATCTACGGAGAAGTTAAAAGATGAAATGTTAACCATTATATTACATTTGGATGTTTACTTTAAATGAAATGCAGATAAAACTACCATTACAATACATTTCAGTGGGCATGAGTCTTGCGAAGTAAATCAAAAGTGAAAAACTAAATTCTTTTTTTAGTTAACAAAATAATTATTCCACTATTTTTTCATTCATTTTTGCACATTTGCTCTAATTTAATTTGTTTTGAAGGAACGACTTGTGAAAAGCATTTATTAAATTTCTCGCCAAATTTTAATGTGAACAAATAAATACATGCTTCCAAAAGGTACTGATGCAGTTTATTGGCAGCTTCTCTGAAAGTCGAGGCAATAATACAATAAAGTCTCTGTCGAGCTATGAAATTGCGAAACAATGACCAGTGAAATCATTTACTCATTTCTAATAATTACTTTGGTGTTTAACCAGACTGTCGAAGTAAACTTTCTAATCCTGTATATAAGAAACAATATTGGTTGAAAAATTACCCCAGATTAAAGATTTTTCGATGCCAACGTAGTCAGTTTAAATAAATAGGGTTCGATACAAGAAACGCAACAAAAGCATATTTAATTAGACTTTTGCAGTGACCACAAGCTTAAATTCAGTTTATCTCATATGGATTAAGGATTCGCAGTAACACGTAAGTTCTTGACGAAGAGAGAACTAAATAATAAATACGTGCTGGCAACCTGTTGAATTGTATAGGGGAATGAATGCCTAGCTAGCAGGTGTCGAGAGAAAAAGTTAAAAATATAATTGAACCCCAGTAATCCCCAAACTGAGATAAAGTGCTGTAAGGCTGAACCACAAATTATTTAATTTGTGTTTATCTGAAGTTGTACCTTGTAATTTAATCTCAGTTTACTTAAGTTCGCGACAGTTAATCCCTCGATTGAGATTGGAGACACGTAGGATATTTGGGTAGAAGTTGAATAGATTTAATGCTTTTATTTGCCCTTATATTTCCTTATTTTCCTTTTATCCCAATAGCTGAGGTTTAGTTTGCTTTCGCTGGCAATGGGTAGAGTTTCCTAAAAAATTATCTACAAACCTCAAATCTTTTAAAAATGAAGCAGACTTGCTTTGAAAGCAAATCCAATATTTTTTTTTGAGACTGTATTTCAGAAATTTATATGTCTGACAGTTGTTTACCAGATGGTTTTAGTTGCACAACTACTTGTCTATTATTTGGTTTTAATTCTGAAACTATTTGTCTCATAGTTGGTTTTAGTTGTATAATACTTAGCCCTAGATGACAAATCATTCGTCCGCGCGACGACGCAGCTCCATGCGAATGTGAAATTCACAAACTTCGAAGTGCTTGTCATCCCTCGTTATTTTTCTAGCTTAATAATTTGAATAAACAGTGCAAGCAAAATGTGACGCAAGTGTGTTCACACGTCACTGAGGAATGGACTTACGGTCAACTTGTGGTGCGCTCGATGAAAGTTTAGTTACTACGTCACTTTTATGTAAAGTTATGTGCATTATACTTCGTTTTATTTCTGTTGTTTTATAGTTTGATTGTAGATTTCTCTTTTCTACTTCCATCTGTATAATTGCTGTTTTCTTTAGAACTTGGGAGTAGAATAGATGGCGTTATTAGTGTACTCAAGGCCGGTCTTAGGGTACAACGATGCCTACGGTTCCTCTAGGTGCCAGGTAGGAAAGGGTAATGGTTAATATGAGGCAGGGATAGGAAGTTAAATAAGCGTTAATTTGCAAGAGTAAATTAGAGGAGTTAAAGAGAGGAACAGAAAGTATATTGAGGAAGAGACGCTTGATTTAGTCGCCAAAATTTTTTAGGGGGACATATTGTAATATTAATGTAGTGTGGAAAGAACTTTTTTTTTGGTCGGTAAAAGTTATTTGGAATGCCTAATTTATCATAATGGGTCCAAAAAAAAAAGGAAAAACAATCTTAATCTTGCATCAGCTACCCCGATGAAGGTCTTAAAGGCCGCGATAAGTCTACTTAGATATAATTCATATTCACACTAGACATGAAATCGACCCAGCACTGCATGCAAACCAAAAAAAAAAGATTTCTCGGTTAAATTTTTTTATGAATATGGAAAAACAACTCGCAGGGACCTGGTTAAGGTAACGGTTACTAATGATGACTTTGAGGCTTGATATCAGATCGAAAATACAGGACATTCTAGGTAATGTACCCAGGGTAAAAGCTCCTATTCATTTTACGTCGAATCTGCCTAAAATATGCTATGTACTCGTATCTCCATCATTAACACGATGAATGACAAAACACCCACTGTATGAAATGCAACAGTGAAATTTGTGACCCTTAAAATAAGTACAGGGTGAGCGAAACTCGATTATAACAAAAGAAAAAGTGATGTAAAAAATCTAAAAAGAGGTTTTTAAATTGAATTAAATAAGGTTCATTTAAAGTCAAATTTGCATATTTTTTCAGATTTGAAAACCAAAGTAATGACCTCATTGACCTTTTTTTTACAGAAACATACAAGTGTTTCTGCGTATTTAAAAAGAGATAATTTTTCTAAACAAATTTTATAAAATAAAATTTTTTTATCTTTTTGGTTAAAAAGTTATAAGCAATTTTATTGTAAAAAAAGAATACTCTTAAAAATTCGTAATTACTACGATTTAAACAAATAGCCTTTGGAAAAGCAATATATTAAAAATCAAGGTATAGTTGCATCTATTAATAATTAAACTAATAATTGACAAACATTTTTTTTTGGCATTTGATTTTGAAAAATGTTCAGGGTGAGCGAAACTCGCTCACAGCTCTATTATAGGAAAGGGAAAATAATAGAAAAAGTCTGAATAGAAGTTCTTAAATGGAATTGAGTTAGAATCATTTTAAACAAAATTTGTATATTTTTTCATATTTGGAAACTGAAGTAATGACGTCATTGATTTCTTTTTCTTAGAAACAAACCTATATTTTAGCTTATTAAAAAATAACCAATTTTTCTGAACAAATTTTGTAAAAAAAAATCTGATATCTTCTTCCGGTAAAAAATATTAAAAACAAATTTGTAAAAAATAATTCAATAATTCACAATAGTCACGATTTAAACAAGTAGCCTTTGAAAACAAATATCAAATTTGCATGTGTCAATAATTCAACTAATGGTTGACCAATATCGTTTTATTGTAATTTAACTTTGAAAAATGTTTACGCACAAGGACGAAAAAATCGACATGCTATTAGTTTATGGGGAATCTCAAAAGAATCCTAGAGGAGTAGTTCAGTTATACTCTCAGCGATACCCCGAACGTATTGTTCCAAGCTTCAAAATATTTGCAAGATTGGAACGCAATTTACGTGCAAATAACGAGGCATTTTCTTCTCGAAAAGGAAGTAAAATTCTTAAAAGAGTCAATTCTGACAATACTGTTGCAACTGTTTTGCAATATTTTGAAGACCATCAGACGAACTCGATTCGGCAAGCCTGTCGTGAGTTACATTTAAAATATAATTTGGTACGAAAAATTCTAAAAGACAATGGCTATCACGATTTTGAAATTCACTACCTAGAATACTTGTCAAATGAACATCAAGAAAGAAGAATTAATTATGTTGCCCAAGTGATCGTAAACTTAGAGATCAATGACAATCGGTTTTTACAGCATGTTTCGTGGGCGGACGAAAGCCGTTTTGTTAGTAACGGTAAGCCCAATAAAAAAAATGAACATTTTTGGGCTACTGAAAATCCACATTTTATTAATCCCATTGAAAACCAGGGGCACTTCGGAATGAATGTTTGGTGTGGAATTATTAATGGGCATTTGATTGGTCCATATTTTTACAAAGGAACTTTAGATATTGAGCGATATTTACAATTTCTTCAAGAACAGCTTCCTGTGCTTCTCGAAAATGTGCCATTACAGCTACGAGCAAACATATGTTTCCAGCATGATGGAGCTCCACCGTATACATCAAGAATTGTCCAACAATATTTGAATGAAACTTATGGAGAAAATTGGATAGGTATAAATGGACCGATACAGTGAGTGCCTAAATCACCGGATTTGACCCCACTAGACTTATTTTTGTGAAGAAGTTTGAAAAATAAAGTCTACAGAACACCATCTATTAACTTGACCATTTAAATGAAAAAATCTTTAGTGAGAGAAGTAAGGCGGAGATTGTTTAAGTGTTTGGAGGTAGGAGGTGGTTACATTGAAAATTTGTTGTAGTCTTTGTCTATATAATTTTGTTTCCTAAGAGTAGCATATTATGTGTTTTGTAATGTTAAAGGAATAAATAATACTAATTATTACTGTTTAATTGTTGACAGATGCGACTTTGCTATTTGTCTCCAAAGGCTACTTGTTTAAATCTGCGAGCTTTTGTTAATGTTAAATGAATAGATAATTCTAATTAATACTATTTAATTGTTGACAGATGCGACTTTGCTATTTGTCTCCAAAGGCTACTTGTTTAAATCTGCGAGCTTTTGATAATCATATTTTCTACAAATTTGCTTATAAATTTTTAACAAACAAAGATGGCAATTTTTTTTACAAAATTTGTTCAAAAAAATTAGCCCTTTTAAAATATGTAAAAACATAGGTATATTTCTGGGAAAAAAATGTTGATGACGTCATTACTTTAGGTTCCAACTATGGAAAAATATGAAATTTAACTTAAAATAGACCCTCCTCAATCCCATTTAAGAACCTTGTTTCAGTTTTTTTAATCGTTTTTCCTTCTCTTATAAAAGAGCTAAGACATCGAGTTTCAGTCACCCTGTACATATGTAGCAATTATGTTTCATCTATATTTGGTAAATATTTTTTTCGATTAAGTTGACATTCAGTGTGTCCCAGTGGACATAGGATAACATGGGTAATTTCGTTATTGGTGGAGATAGAAAGTCAGTTAAATGGGTAAAGTAGTAGGGAATTTTTTGCCCATTAACATGCCATTAAGACAGCAATTAAATACCGGCTTGTTTAGATTTTATTCAGAAAAATTCGAAAAACGTTAGTTTTCTAAAATCTTCCTTATCTTCTTTATTTGTATTTCGACTGAAAAAAAACTTTTAATAACTTTTGCTTTGTTGTTCAAAAGCTTTACAGTAACGTGTTTAATTATTTCTCCTGTTGAATAACTTCTGAGAAAATTATGGCCACCTTGTCTTTTCTTATGGATGCCATATTGGATTATTTCATTTTCAGATTTGGCAAAATTTTCTGAGTAATTTGATATGTCACATGTCATAAGTTAAAAGCGAGACATAAGCATCGTTACAAAAGAATTATATTTGTGTTAGTTTTTTTATATAGTAGGCCATGTAAATGCAAATGCACCTTTGAAAATGTATAAAATGCAATATAACTATTGAAAATAAATAAATGTTCTTTCGGATGCGTATGTATAAGTTCATTTTAATAATGAACTAAATAAATGTAACCTTTACGGTTGGTGGATTTAATATATAATAAGCCGTTCAAACTGGTTTAAAAATTGATAATTTGCTGAATGTCGATAAATAATTATTTTTAATTTATTTCGGCCTTGTAAAAGAATTTGTCGATATCGAAAATTTTAATAATGGGGAAGATATAGAGAATTACAACCTGTTTCCTTTCCTTATTCAAGATTACCAGAAGCTTCACAAAATATGTACAAAATGTACTTCGAACTAAAAAATTAATAGTTTTCAACATTTTTTACGATATTGTGTTGTGTTAATTCCCTCAGTTTAGTTACGTTTATTTTCAATTTTATGTGCAAATTTTAATTATCACAATATAATGTATCACATTACTGCTTCTTTTGCTATCATAATTGTTTTTTCATTACCTACTAATTTAAAATAAAATTTATACTAATATATAAATTTGAGAGTCAGTTTGTCTCCCTCAGTGTTGTTGCCAGAATTCGCGCACTTTCTCGATGTTCCACTCTCCCGCATTTAGCACGACTCATTTTCTATGTAAATAAATGCAAAACTTGACAAAAACGATATGACGAACGCCTCATCTAACAATGAAAGTCCCAACTTAAAACTTTGCCGGTAGGATTCTTTTATAAGAAGTAAAAAGGTCTGATAGTTTGAGAGCGTTGTAACGTGATAGGACGCAGCTCCCTCTCTTCCATGTTCTACTTCTATATTTCGCATTCATATAATCGCCACAGCCATATACGAAGTGTTACATATATGGCCATAGCAAGAAATGCAAAATATGACAGCGACGATAGCGACATCTAATGATGTGGTGCAACTTTATCGTCTTTGCATGTAGAATTTTTTTATTTTAATAATTTGACATTTGATTGGCAGCACCATCTATTACAGAGACAAATTGTAACAATAAAACAAATAAATTGATCCTTTAATTCAAGAAATTTAAAAGCTCTCTTTATTCTTGAACAATTTTTCTGTTAAATTATAATTATCTCTTAAATCCGCAGACGAATTCGCGGGTAACAGCTAGTAATATAAGTATTGTTTTTTTTGTGAGGGCGCCTATGTTTCACTTTTAACATATAACTTGTAACATATCAAATTACTTAGAAATTTATGCTGCATTGGAAAATGAGAAAATCCAATATAGCGTCCATAAGAAAAAACAAAGTTGCTATAATTTTCTCAGAAACTATTAAACACATAAAACAATTTGCTACGGCATTGGAAAGCTTTTTGGAAGACAAACAAAAATGATTTTAGTTTTTCTCAGCGAATCTACAAATAAGGAAATTACAGCAGGTTACAAATAAGGAAATTACAACAAGTTTAAAAAAATGACGTTTTTCACTTTTTTCTTAATAAAATCTAAACAAGCCGGAATTTAGTTGTTTTCCTAATAGCATTTTAAGGGGCATAAAATTTCACACTACTTTATCCATTAATCGACTTTCTATCTCCACTTTCTATCTCCACTAAGTTACCCATGTTATCCCACGTCCACTAGGACACATTTTATACACTTACTATTCATTAAACGATTTTATTGATATTAGTGTTTTTTAATGGGTAGTTCGCTTAACGACTGTGTAGTATAATGTAACTCAAAATTAAGATTAATTGTCTAGGATTAGACAGATTAGAACAGATTAACAAAGATATTATACCACTTTAGTTTTAGAGCTGTCCTAATATATCTACATCAATTTATTTTTAGCGTTTTGCTTCGAAAACCTACTAAGTTAATTTCTCATTAATTTTCGATCTCTTATGATATATGTTTAGTTCATAACCCCGATATTATTCATTTTCGCAAAAAATTAGAAAAACTATTTTTATTTAAAATTTGGTTGTCTTTCATAAAACCATAAAATCGTTGGTAAAACCTAAAGTCCACACCACGAGAATTAGTTTAACTTACATTTTCGGAGAAAAGCAGAAAGTTCGTCTTAAAGTTCACCAAAAATATCTACTTTTGTCTCGAAAACTATACCAAACATAAACATACCTTAAGCAAAATGCATTTGACACAAAATATTCCTCATCACGTTGCAACTTCCATGTGACCAATTACAATGCTTGTAAATAAAAATGGTTTGTTCCATAATAAGCTTCTTGTTTAGTAAATTTACTGCGGATTTAAAGAGAAAGTTGTCAGCCAGAAGTCAATGAGTACTATATGAGTACAAGACAATTATATTTATCGTAATACATTTCATTTCGCTATATGTACCTTTTAATAAAAGCACATTCTCTGACTTCGATGGCGTCAGAGAATGTATTGCTTTTACCGATAGAGATACAAAAATAATTACTCTTGTATCCTGATACACAATATACACAATACTGCACAGGAATATAAGAAAAATGGTGAATCAAATTAAAATAAAATTTTATGCAATACATACATCACCAAGTGATCATTCTTTACATATAAACTATAAAATGTTCCATCAAGTGTAACTCAATTATATATAAACAACGAGATGAAGTTATTTGTAATAATTTAATTTTTATATTGAACTATGTACCTTTGTTGCATCTTAATGTATAAAGCACCACAGTTGTAAAGTTCAAAAAAAGCTGTTCGGAGTTCACATGATTCCCGTAGTAATAACTCGCGGTAGATAGTCCTAATTCTAGGAGACGCTGGATTACACTGCTGAAAGTCACGTGTCACGGGCAATTTTCCCACTTTTTCCATTTTCCGCTCTCCTTCTTGATTCCAAACCGTGAGAGTAATCTCTGAAGCAAGCTCTTTTTTCTAGTTGAATATAATAACTTTATCGCTCTATCGAAAATAAACATAGATGTTTCAAAATAATTGAGGTCAGAAGAATCAATCAAATTATGTAACTTAAAACTTTAAGTAACAGTTAAAGAAATATACATATGTAAGCAAAAAACTAAAATACAATGAATGCATATTTTATGCAGTGTGAAATTGTCATTATTCATTTTATAGGATTATATGCTTTATAATTTAACTTGCGAATTATGAACATTTCTACGAAGAAACAATGTTAATTTTAAACATAATGATAAGTAATAACGAAAAAAAATGATGTTTCATAAGTACCGGGTCTTCCATTTTCAGCATTTTTCAGAAGTATTACAGTTATTATTAAAGGACAATGTTTTTTCTTAGAATTAGTGCCCTACTTTTTGGCCAAAAGGAAGATTCCGATGTTACATTTATCATGGCTTAGTTTTTAAACTGCGGTGTAATTTTGAAAAGTGTTGCTTTTTAGACATGACTCTTTATTTTCCTTATACGTTTATATGTACAAATCAGAAAAGATGAACACATAGGAAGAAAACTAATGGGAGATTTATACAGTGCGTTTTAATGAAAACCTTAAAAAAAAGCAAAAACACATCAATGAATATATATAGGGGGACATGTTTTACCATTTTTATACTGGGTGTGACAACACCACATATTTTTTTGAAATTTTCGATTCCTCTTAACGAGCAGATTTCAAACATGTAAATGTTTGGGATCTAGAGGAAACGACTGAAGAGTTAGGGATAAATTCATTTCAAAATTATGTTAACAAAGGGTGCGTAGCATTAACAGTGTTATAACATTTTAATCCAGGTAATAAGCCGAGAAAATGCTAAAATAGATAAAAATATTATAGTGGGTTCGATTTTCAAAATTCTTTTTGCATTCGATTTCCGATGACCCAAGGATTATTCACTGCTAAGAAGAAGTAGCTTGATCCTCCTTTACCCCGTTAATCTTGAAAATAACCCCCCAAATGGGTTTTTTTGCTAAGAAATTTCCAAAGTCGGGAAAATAAAGGCAAATTGCCTCAGAAATGCATCCTAGGAGGTTATTTGGGTAGCTGATCACAAATCCGTGGTTGGTTTTTCCGGAAAGCTCATTGCTTTTAGGTAGTAACATTTTTACTTTAAAGGGCGTCGTAGGGGTTTTCGGGATCTCTGGTTAAGAATCCGAGATCTGTTTTTCCGAAAAACTCATTTCCGGGTCCGAAAATCATGAAGATTTTTTAATATCCTAATGGGTTTGTTAAGGTTCTGAGACGATATGAAGGACCTTTTTTCAGGAATTGTGTTTTAGAGTTTTTTGTAAGTCACTGATCAAGAATCTGAAACTGCTTTTCCAAAAAACTGATTTTGTGGTCGGAAAATCAAGACAATTCTCCATTTTAAGTGTTTTGAGACCAGATAGTAAAATTTTTACCTCAAACGGTGTCCTAGAGGTTCTTAGGGAAAATCTTCTTGATTTTCCGCCAGAAAAATAAGTTTTTCGAAAAAACAGACCTCAGATTTTTAATCAGCAACCCCGAAAACCCCTACGACATCATTACGAGTACTTTGTCTTACTACTTACTACATTGTCCCAAAACACTTAAAATGGATAATTTTCTTGATTTTCTGATCAGAAAATGAATTTTTCGGAAAAGCAAATCTTGAAATCTCGATCCCAACCCAAAAACCCCCCCGAGACACAATTTAAAAAAAAAGGTTCATCATATTGTCTCAAAACCCCAACAAGCCCGCAAGGATATTAAAAATGTGTAATGATTTTCCAAACGGGAAATGAGTTTCTCGGAAAACCAGATCTCAGATTCTTAATAAGCAACCACGAAAACCCCTAGTACACCGTTTCGAGTAAAAATTTTACTACATAAAAGCAATGAGTTTTCTGGAAAAACCAGCCACGAATTCTTGATCAGCGACTCAAATAACCTTCTAAGCTGCATTTCCGGGGCAATTTTCTTAACTTTGAAAAGTTCTTAGCAAAATGCCTTATTTGGAGGGTTGTTTTCAAGATTAAGGGGTAAAGGAGGGTCGAGCCACTTCGTCTTAGTAGCAGCGAATGATCCTTGGGTCATCAGAAATCGTATGCAAAAAGAATTTTGAAAATCTAACTCACTATATTATTTTTATCTATTTTCCGCCTTATTGCCTGAATTATTTGTAAACAATTTAACGTCCGTGTTTCACACATGCAGCAAACATTATCGCTATTAAGTAATTATTACAGTGTTACAAAGGTTTACACTATCCAAGGGTGGACTGAAACAATGCAAGACCTTAGATAAATTTTTTAATTTTGCTTTCCCTAGAAAAAGGCAACACAGGATGTATCAGCATTAAATTAATTCAAAAATTTATGAAAACAGGGTCTGTGGACCTGTGGATAAAAAAGTGCACAAACACGAAAGAGGAATCTAACTTGAAGCTAGGGAAGCGGCCATTTTAGGGCTAATTGCTTCCGTGAGCTAGAAGGCTAGAAATAACTATAATAGTAGAGAATGACGAAAATTTATCCCAAAATATATGTTTTTAAATGATAAGGCAAATTCACGTAAATATATAGAGGGAGAGAGGCAAAAGATGTACGACGATGGAATGGCCACCTAGGCCACCTAATTTTACCTGCATGGATTTCTTTGTGTTAGTTATGTTATTTAAAAACCATAATCTAAGCAACACAAACAAAATTTAAAGATGAATTGGAAAAAAGAATTATTTATGAATGTTGAAATTTGATCCCAAGTGTGCTACCATAAGTAATCTTAGGGATGCCTTTGAAGCTAGATTTTATTATTATATGTAGATCAGCTAAAGTCAGCTTACACACCTAATACTTTTTTCTTTTAAATTAAATTACTGAAGCCGCTGTGCGGTTTCATTCATTAGATTAATCCTTGCTTAATTTAAATGTCAGTAGCTTCAGAAATATTCAATTTAGAACCTAAGTACTATGAAATCGATTCATCAAGAAGAATTCAAAATTGAAGATGATATAGGGGCTTCTATTTAAAAAATAAAAGGGGTTAGCTTGGAGAGTTAGGAATGACAGTTACACTCGGTCTGTTCTGGATTCGTTGTGAGTTGCCTAAAGCTTAGGCCAGCACTAAGGTCATCCTTTCCGGGCCCATTGTGCTATCCCCGTGATTGAGGTATCCTTGGTCATTCATTCAGCCACCCAACCTTGTTGAGAAACTGAAGAACGTCCCTTGGATGCGCCTCTGTCAAACTGGCCACACTAGGCCAGAAGTCCCCCAGCGTGGATCCTCTGATTGATGCTAGTACCGGGCAGTGACACATCACGTGCTTGACACTCTCATCTTCTTCTAAACACCCTCTGCAGCTCGGGTCGTTTATAATTCCCATTCTGTGGAGGTGTTTGTTTAATCGGCAGTGACCTGTCCATATCCCTACAAGTTTCCTGAGATTATTCCCTGATAGTTGTAGGCATAGTTTTGCCCTTTCCATGCACGACATTCTAATGAATTCGTGAGTTTGTCGGCATGTTATTATTGATGCCCATAAGGCTATAGCTATAGCTATAGCTATAGCTTATAGCTGAAGTTAATGGATTCGATCCAAATATTATTTATAAAATTATTAATAAGAAAAAATTTAAATGTGAATTGGTGAATACTACAACTTTCCGAGCTGATGAAAATAAAAACTTTGAATTCGTCTCACTTCCATTTGAACCCTCGCTTACGCAAGGTTTGGGTGGAATTTTACGAAATCAGGGTTTTAGAGTTATTTATACTTCTAACGGAAAATTAAATTCGCTTTTGGGTAGTTTAAAAGATAAAGTAGAGCAAACAGATAAGTCTGGTATTTACCAAATTTCATGTAGGGATTGTCCTCAAAAGTATGTCGGATAAACTAGACGATCTCTTAAAATCCGACTGAAAGAACATTTGGCTCATTTGAGGTACGGAAGAACTGAGAAGTCAAGTGTGGCTCGACATGCTTTTGAATTAGATCATAGGATAGATAATAATATTAAATTGTTAAGAGTAGTTAATAAGAATTATATGTTAAATGCATGTGAGAGCTTAGCCATCCATAAGGCTGGAAACAACCTTATGAATGGTTGCGCTGGACCTTTAGGCCATTCATCTCTGTTAAAAATAGTTAAGGTTGATAGATAAGAAATTGTGACATAACGACGTGTTTGATTGGATGCGCGTTCGGGTGCGGCCGATCACGCACGAAGTGAATATTCTTAGTATATAAGGGTTAATTTTAAGATTAGATATTAGTTTCTCTCTGAAGATGACAGCTTGGCTGTCGAAACGCGTTAGAGCAACCTTTGTTGTGTTTTTTAATTTTTCTTGGTTTCAGGGGACAAGTTCTGTGTTTCAGTCCATATTAGATCAATTGCATTCTATTGTGATAGACGTTCTAGAGCTAGGTGGCAATTCCATACCAGCACTGAGTTTGTTTTCACATTCATCGGGCATTGGAACAGGAATCTTCTCGGAAGGCCTGAACCTAAATGTAAGTATTAAGCTAGATACATGCTCAACAATCTTTCAAGCGGAGATGTTGGGAATTTTATATAGCGCCGAACAAATGACGCAACGGAACATTACAGTTACACTCGGTATAAATATGATAAAATAGGTCCCCCCATATATATTCATTGACATGTTTTTCCCTTTTTCCCAGAAATCACTATCTAAAAAGTTATTTAGGGTGGATAGTTTTCATTGAAACGCACTGTATAAAGAGCGGTGGGATAGACTGGCGCACCTTGTATTCTCTTTCATCGACGAAGATATTGATAAGAGATATTCCATGGCGACAATCAGTGCCAGTGAAAATTTTAGTACTGAATCATCGCTCTTAGATGTGTTGCTACTGGGATTAGCACACAACAATTTTCTTACGATCTTCAGATTCTTTTAATCCCTTGACTTAATCACCGTTTGGTACATTCTGAAGCTAAATAATAACTGATATTCATTGATAAACAAATTAAACCAAACCAAACCGCTTGCTCCAGCAAACTAGGGGAGTACGTCCGAGCAACCTGCAGACGAAGAGAGAATTTAGGAAATGATTTTTCTTAACGTTATACATGGACAGTTAGTCACTTTCCTTATCTGTACATAGTATATATAAAAAGGATAGAACTGTGCAAGTGAAATGAGAACCTCTGTATTTGTACAAAAATCCTTACCGTTAGGCAAGTACTAGGAAAAAATGTTTGATAATTCATCCAGGGGGTATTACACGGAAGTTAGAAAAATTGAACTTCTTATTTTTAAAGTTAGGAACACGAAAATTAGTATTTAGGCTTTCGTTTATGAATAAAAATCTCTTGTATGTTGTTTCGGCTTTTTTGAAAATTGATCCTCAAAGGAATAAAGAAGCGACGAAAATTTGGATGGGAACGGCATCATATTTGAAGTTAGTTTCGGTGGTGGTTTAAAAAGCGTCGGATGGCTTCTAAGATTTTGTCGTTTTCTAATGAGAGTCGGGCATACGACTAGTAAGGTATATTGTATAAAATCAGTCTTGAATTTACGGGCTGAAAAGCAGACAGATAAAAATTGCAAACAGAATAATTATTGTACGAAGTTTTTTTTATTAATGTAATGTCAACATTACTTCCAATCTTACTTTTTAAGGAAGATACAGTTTTTTGTTTAAACTAGACACCTTTTTTAGTTTTAGATAAATGTACTACAGGGAATTCTGTGAGCTTAGCAGAACATGATCATATTTACGAACGTCAGCATAAAATTAATCATTCCAATTTGTGTGGGATGAAGTGTTTTATTTAAAGAACTCCTGCCGGTTACATAATAACAGTAATAAAGCATTTGGATCTGCTTTACAGGGGGCAGCTTGGATACAAGAGTTCCCTACCCGCCTGTATTACACATCAAATATGATACCGAGGGTTGTTTGATTTAAAACTCAATTGCTTTGTAAAACCGGCTTGATATGTTTCAAAGGCCTCAGTCCGAAACCGAGCAAACAACTATAATAAACTTTCTTCATGTATTTGAACATTGCATCCCATATTGAGAAATTTATGTGAATATAGTCACCAAAAACAAATCTGTTTCCTGTGTTTCTTTTTATAACTATATTTAGTCCTATTTTATATCTTGTTTACAATGACAATAAACAAAAACTCGATCACATTATCCTTATTTTATTTTTAACCCTCTTTCAATTCGGAACTCTTACTGAATTTATTATATTGAGAAAGCTTTACATATATTCGATACATAAAAGGGTGAACGCAATAAAAGAAACGTTTGGTAGAATGGCGAGCTTTAAAACGATTCACTTTGCTAAAAGCCACGCTCTTTCCTTGTAAGCCAGCAACGCTTTACTTTCTATGGCAATTCTATGCAAATGGAGTACAGTGCTGTTCAAAAACTGTCATTGTAGTTCTAAACTATATTAATTGCTTTATAGAAGGATCATACATCTTGGTCTTATTTCTTTTTCATTAATTGTGTAAATAACTAGATTAATTATTATTAAAATAACTAATTAGATAAATGTGTTATTTAACGAAACAAATCGGGAAAAGCAATACAAAGAATATTTTTATAAAAACTCTTTCTTCTTCTTTGCTTTGTTCATAATATTCATAACGTGTAATATATTGCGCTCAGTGTTATAGTTAATTAACTATTGAGTGTAATATTTTAAAAACCAAGCGTAGCGCAATAACGTATATAACAAAAGTTTTCGGAAAAAATAGTTGGCCGTGCAGTAATGCAAAATAAGTTAATAGGGAATTTTCCCTAAAAGCAAGTATGTAAAAATGTTTTAATTTAACGTTTCACACCACATTTATCATATAGTTTAGAAAATAGTTACGGTCTAGATATTGGAAATTCGAAAAAGCATATTTCATTTATTTGGACAAGCACCGAAACGTATTATTACAAAATGTAATTATTAAGTTTAGTTGGGAATTTTCTAGAAAATTTGCTAAGGGGAAGCGGCCTCGATAATAAATCAAACGGCAGATAAGCGCTTCAGAAATTTCGGCAAACGATAAACCTTTCTGTTGGACTTTTTTAGAATCTGAAAGGGGATCTATATATAGGGGGGGTCCGATCGGCTTTCCCTCAGTTAGTCAAGTTAGTTAGAAGTCCATGAATAAGTTAGTTAATTAAACAGTGTTGGTGAATTACAATTGTTGTGTTCCGGAATCAGTTGGAAATAAAGTGGTTACAATGCACGAAGTGTTAATCATTCGAACCGATAACGCGCAACAGTATTATTGCAAATATCAAAGATGTCTTTCAAAAATAACCGATTTTATCAATACGCACCATTTTAAGACCGAAAATATATTTCCCTTTAATTTTGCCTCGTCCATTATACAAGAATACACAGAGATTGGTTGGAGGCTTTTGTATCCAAAAGTGATAATCCTCCAAAGCTTCCATAGACACACCCCATTGAAAATTTTTGGACAATATTAACTAAAAAGGGCTATGACCAATGCTAGGTTTCGATGCAGATTCTCTCAAGAAATTTGGGAAATAGACAATCTAAGCGTCCAGTACACGGTGCAGCAAGTCAGACGAAAATTGCATGCCATCGAAGACCACGAAATTTTAGCTATAATCTGAATACTATTTCCAGTTATCTAGGTATTAAGAAAGAACATCTTTAATAAATGCCGCAAATATACTTTATTATTTATTAAATTGCGCGCAGAACTTTTTCCGAAAACTTTTGTTTACATATGTTATCCAAATATTCAAAATATGTATACGGTTACCGTTAATTTTACAAGGAAAAATGCTTAGTACCTCTGATTAATAAGATGGAAAATATTTTGGTATATCTGAATTTAAAAGTGGGCATATACTGACTTACATAGGGGATATCCAACACCTAACTAACATAGGAAATTATCCACAAAAAAAGGATCCGCCCTTACATGTTTGCAAATGTTGGATACTCAGGAAAAATGTACAGTTAAACCGATCTAAACTGGAACACGACAGATCCAAGATTTTATTCTGATTTTGACAGTTTTGCGGCTTGTACGTAGGCAGATAATAGATAATAGGCAAAACTTCGAACACTTTTAATAATCCTTCAGGATGCTCCAATAACAAAGAACTATATTATTTTACTGTCTCTGGCCTTGTAAGCAGTGGCGGCTGGCGTATAAGCACTGTGGAACTGCAGCATCCCCAATTTCGCTTACCAGTTTTTTTTTTCAAAATTTTTTGAACACTTTTCATTATACGATTTTTTGTAGAAATATAAATTTTCTCTGATTTCTTTTCATAGAAATTTTAGGTTTCTTTCAGGAAGTTACGACATTTAAAAACATATTTTATTTTCAATTTTGATCAAAATCACATTTTTAGAAACTAATTTTTGTAAAAGTACTGAGAAAGAAATTAATATTTGGAGCAGGAATTAAAATGTTAAGAAAAAAACTCAAATTTGTTTGAAAATGTCAACATTTTGAGAAAATAATTACAATTTCAAGAAAAATTTAAATCAAACCCATCTCGCATTTTACTATTTCACAAAAAAATAAGTTAATACAGTATCTTCGAAAGCTTACCTCAAATCTCATTTTGTATGAAAATTTTAAGTTTTTTCAGGTATTTCGATTTTTTAAGAAATTTTGATTTTTTCTGCAAAAGTTTCCATTTTCCTAAATATTTTATACAAAGAAATTTTCTCGAAATTTCCATTTTTCCTAAATTGTTGTTCTTAAAATTTCTTCTGCAAATTCCAACTTCTCCAGATTTTTCTTTATGTTCCTCTAATTTGCTTTAAAAATGTCAAGTTTTTTTACGACACTTTGACAATTTAAAGTTTATTTTATTTTGTAGTTTTGGCAAAAAATGTTTGGAAAAAACCTTGAAGGCTCTATAAAAATTTCAACATTTTTGGAAAAATAAAAAATTTCTACTTATTTGTAAAGATATATCAATTTTTTTTCAAATTTCGATTTTTTCTCTGAGAAATTCTGTTTTTTTTCCTATGAAATTTGTGTTTTTTTCTAAACATTTTATACAAAGAATTTTCTTAGAAATTTTTACTTTTTCTGGAGATATCCAGATTTTTCTTTATGTTCCTCTAATTTGCTTTAAAAATGTCAAGTTTTTTTACGACACTTTGACAATTTAAAGTTTATTTTATTTTGTAAATGTTTGGCAAAAACTTTAAAAGCTCTATAAAAATTTTAACATTTTGGGAAAAACAAAAAATTTCGACTTATTTGTAAAGATATATCAATTTTTTTTTCAAATTTTC
This sequence comes from Dastarcus helophoroides, assembly GCA_028583605.1. NCBI lineage: Eukaryota > Metazoa > Arthropoda > Insecta > Coleoptera > Bothrideridae > Dastarcus > Dastarcus helophoroides. The sequence goes on from CM053326.1 coordinate 10,142,444, forward strand.
ATTTTTTCTCTAAGAAATTCTACTTTTTTTCCTATAAAATTTGTATTCCTTTCTAAACATTTTATGCAAAGAATTTTTTTTAGAAATTTTGGCTTTTTCTGGAGATATTGTCTTTAAATTATTTTTTCTTGTAAAAATTTTGATTTCTCTCTGTTTGTTTTAAAAACTCAAAAGTTTTTTAACGAAGTTTTAATATTTTAAAGTTCATTTTATTTTGTAATTTTGTTAAGAAACTGAAAATTGTTAAGTTTAAATTAAGGGAAAATAAACTTCAAATCTGCCTAATAATAAGAAAACTTTGGGAAAAATATTGAAATTTCAAGAAAAAATGGACCTTGTAAATTTCATTTCTTTTACAATTTGATATTTCTCTAAAAAATTACAACTACTGTAGGACCAAAGAAAATTCTGAATCGGAATTTCCAATTTTTCTACAAATGTTAAATTTATTCTTGAAATTCTAAAGTTCGAATTTAAAATTCAAATTTCGAAAAAAAAAGATCGAAATTTAAAGATTAAACTCAAAATTTCGAGAGAAAGAAGATTATATTTCTAGAAAAAGTTGAAATTTCTTATTTGTAAACATTTTTCAAAAAAAAATAACATTTTCGGAATTAAAGAAAAAAGATTTTTTTTAAATGAATTAATTGTCAAAAATATTCTTATAATTTCGACCTTTAAAGTGGGAATTATTAAAATTTTTGATAAAAAGAGTCAACATTTCTAGAAGAGTCACAAAATTTCGAAATTAAAATGAATCAAAATGTTGAAAAAAATTCATTAACAATTTACTGCTCTAATTTAATTTTTTCCTAGTAATTTTGAATTTCCAGGGAAATTTCAAAAATCAAAATATTCCAGCTTAAAGCCAATTTTTTTGTGATTAAAATTCAAAATTTTGGCAATTTATTTGTACGTAAGTTGCAAGTTTATTTTTGAAAATTTGTTTCAAAACTTTGCACAATTTTAAAAATAGAAATTTTTGATATTAATTTTTTAAATTCAACTGTTATTTCAAAATTTTTCTGAACAAAATATAAATTTAAAAAGAAAATCATTACCACTTTTAAACAATAAAGCAAAAGTTATCAGAAAAGTCGAATTTAAAAAAAAAGTTAAATTTTAAAAAATCTTGAAATTTCCATAGAAAGTCAAATTTTCAATAGAAAATAAGTGTTTCGAAAAAAATTTTCAATTTTTAAAATGGTCGACATGTTCAATAATTTTGGAAATGTGAATAAAAGACAAAATTTTTGGAAAAATGTCGACAATTAAAATAATTTGCAGAGTTTTTAATTAAATTTTCAAACGAGCTGAATTTTTTTGAATATTGGGGAAAACTCAAAATTATCGAAAAATTCGTAATTATCAAAAAAGTTGAAAATTTGAAAAGGTAAAATTTTGAAAAAAGTCGAAATTTTCAATAGTTCAAGTTTAAAAAGAATCTTTTCTTCTAAGTCGAAGATTTAATTGGAAATATTTAAAAAAATGTATAAATAACATTTTTAAAAAAGTTCGGACTTCAAAAAAAAGTCAAATTTTCAAAAAGATTCGAAATTTTCAAAAAAATTCGAAGTTTTGAAATGGAGTCGAAATTTTGAAATGGAGTCGAAATTTTACGAAATATTAGTCGAAAATTTCAATAAAAGGTTCTAAGAAATGTCTGACTTCAAAAAAATCACAATTTTCAAATAAAGGATCGACAGTTTGTAAAAAACGTCAAAATTTTGAAAATAGTTGAAATAAAAGTAGTCAAAATTTTCCAAAAATTTTAAATTCCGGAAAATGACCAAATTTTTGAAAAATTCGAACATTTGCAAAATGCCAGAATTTTCAACAAAGTGGAAATTTAATTAAAAAGTCGAAAATTTCAAAAAAGTGCGGATTTAAGAAAAGGTTAATATTTTCAATAAAGAAAGTCGTTTGTTGACAAGGCAAAAATTTTCAAAATCTTTCAAATTTCCAAAAGAAGTCAAAATTTTGCGAAAAAAGAAATTTTCAAAAAGAAATGGTCGAAATTTTATAGTCGAAATTAAAAAATATTAAAATTTGCAAAAGATTTGAGAATTTTTATCGAATTTACGAAATAATTCGAAATTTTAAAAAGTTTAAATTTTGAATAGTTGGGAAATTTGCACTCAACTTTTCAATATAAACCAAAATTTTCGAAACCGAAATATTGAAAACAAGTGAAAATTATCAGTCAGATCGAGGTTTTCAAAAGTCGAAATATTAAGAAGTTAAAATTTTGGAAAAAGTTAAAATTTTTGGTAGTAAAATTTTGAATCAAAGTGGAACATATTTTTAAGAAGTTGAATAGTTGAAATTAAAATTTTGAAAAAATGTCGAACATTTCATAAAATTTTAAAACTTTCAAAAATATCGAAATTTTGAAAGAATTACGAAAATTAGAAAGTAGCGGAATTTTCAACAAGCAAAAATAAAAAAATAATCGAAACCTTGAAAAAAAGGCGAAATTTTTAAAAATGGTTGACATTTAAATAAAAAGCAGTCGAAATTATTAAGAATTGAAATTTTCAATAAAAAAATTATAATTTTCCAAAAAAAAAATATAAACGAGAATAAAATTTAGAAAAAAGTCGAAAATTTAAAAAGCCAAATGTCCAGTTTTCAAAAAAATTTACGTTTTCAGGAAAAGTAAGAATTTTTAAATGGTAAAAATTAAAAAAAATGTAATAATTAATTTTCAAAAAAAAAATTACAAAAAAAAACCAGAACACCGAAAAGTCTAAATATTTACGAAAATACGGAAATTTTTAAAAGAGTATTCATAGTTTTTTAGAAAAGTCAATACTTAAAATAAAATAAGGTCGAAATTACAAGAAAAAATCTAAATTTTGCAATACAGTCGAAATTTGGAAAGAAAATCCAACCTTTCAAAAAACGCGTCATTATCAAAAGTTTTCATTGTCAAGTTTTCAAGGAAATCTAAAATTGTCAAAAGGTAACGTTCTGAAAATTTCGAAATCTTAAATATTTTAAAACGCTAAGCAGCACCCCCATTAGTTTAGGCTACGAGCCGCCACTGCTTGTAAGCCTTCGTAAGCGTAAACGTGATTTTTGTAAAAATTGAAATTAAAAAATGATTTGTGTAATAAAAAAAATTCACGTAATATGCTGACCTACTGTAGTATATTATTATCATCATTAAGGTAGTAAAATAATAGCAAATACTAAAATAATGAGAATACAAAGCTTTTTTAAGCAAACCGATGCAATATGAAAAATTCCAATATTCTAGTGAGTAGGGGAAAGTGGAATAACCACGAACGCTGCATAATCCCGACCAATCTACATACTATGTTAGAAATATATGACATCTTTTGACTCAGCTCCATCCCATAAATCAGTTTACCTCTTTTATTATACCAAAAACGGAGAGAAGCAGTGTAGGTATTATGTTTTGTTTTTGTTTATGTAATTTTTTCATAGTTCAAACTTAATATAGCTTGGTTTCCGCAAGTAGTTCTAATACAAAATTTGCTCACCTAAATATATGCTATTCAAAGATCGTATTAAAAATATCATTAGTAGCAAAATGAAATCTGTCCCCAAATTAAAAATTTAATTTTAATTTTTCACTATAAAGGACAATGGCGAACGAACTAGTTTGTAGCAATCTGGAACACTAGGCATTACACAGGAAGAGCGTAAAATGTTTTAAGAAAAATCCAAATTATTTAAAATGTTTATAACAATGTGGAGTCAAATGGGGTAATTGTGAAACCAGAGTAAATGGCCTATGGCCTATTTATTTTTAAAACATCTAATTCTAGAAACTTTAAACTAATGGAAATTATAGACTGCAATATCTCGTTTAGTTAGTAAAACTTTTAACACACTAACCAGCAGAATAAAAGTGTCACGATATTTTATGTCAAAAGGTAAAAAAATTTTTAGAAATCAGTGCAGAAGTGCTTTAGCGTTATTTTACTAAAAATTTGTAAAAAAATTTAATTATAGGCAAATTATTAATAAATACCTTTAATTTACATAATATAAGTCGACAAATTGCAGGACCATTTGAAGTTATAAATGCTCACATATGATGTGAGTTAGTATTTACAATTACCCCAGGAGATTCACTGAATAGGAAAAATTAAAAACAAAAAAAGGGTGTAATTATTAACATTAATTAATGCACAGATAATGAGACTTTTTAAAGTCAAAATCTTCTGAACTATTCAACGACGTTTAAGTATCGGAAATTACTCCTGCCAATGGCATGTAAGGTTTTGCATCTATTGGAATTTGTCCTATAGATGCGACAAACTTTCCAGCTTTTTTTTATTTAGTTTAATCCACTCGCAAAGTGTAACCCCATTATGCTTTCAAAGCACTGCGAGTAGGATGTGGAAACAAGGATAGATGGCGAAAAACCGCCTTCTTAAACAAGGATAGGTTGTAATTTTTGGGGAAAATTTCTTTCGGTAACAAGTTCCATAACTTGGAAGTTCTATAGAAAAAAGGGTCTCCGTAGACAGAGTCCCCACTGCGTCAAGCTGGACCACACAGGAATTTGCTGTCTCCGACTGTCTAGTACGCCTCAAGAATCTTGGCCTTGGGGGGGATTTATCCTATTAGTTCCCGCGAGCATCTTCCATGATAGTACTTGTAGAAAAGAGACAAGTCACCAACCATACGCCTGTGCTCTAGTGTTTTGAGAGAATCGGTCAGACTCTCGTCATCAATTAGGCGAATCGCTCTTCTTTGAATTGAAAACAAGAGAGCTAAAATGTGTTTTGGGGCTGAACTCCAAATATGAGAATAGTATTCTAGTGTTGGCCTAACTTGAGCTTTGTATAGTGTTAATAGATGATAAGAAGTGAAGTACTTTTTAGCTCTAAAAAAAGCCTAGCTTCCGAGAGGCGGATTTGGCAATGGCGCGCACATGATCATCCCAAGAGAAGTTTGTGCTCGCATTCACTCCTAGGATAGATAGATTAGATCCCATCGGAAGGATTTTACCGTCCATTAGTATGTTTGTTGCATTATCCCTTGATGTTTTCTTAGAGAAAACCGCGGCCTGAGTTTTTGAAGCGTTGAGGTCGACCAAATTGTTCTTACCCCATTCCAGAATAATCTCGAGATCCCGATTAATCGTCTGTATCTGCTTAGTCGATCTAAAGCAGCGATAGATAATGATTTATCGATTTATCCTATGTAGGATTGGGAGTTGAAGCTAAGAGATTATTTACGTGTAACAGAAATAGAGTAGGAGACAGAACGGACCCCTGAGGCACCCCTGCGTTAATTGCAAATGTCTCGGATGAGATGCCATCGACGACGACCTGAAAAGATCTGTCAGCGAGAAAATTGGATATCAAATGACAGAGTTCAGGAGGAAGACCATGAGATGTTAATTTGGCGAGAAGAGATTGGTTCCAGACTCCGTCGAAAGCCTTTGACATATCCAATGCCACAATCCTAGCCTCACCATGTTTTTCCATAGCTGAATTACAGATATAAGTAACATATAGTAGTAGTAATAGTAGATCGCCAGTGGAAGCGTTGTTATCTAAAACCTTATTGCCCGTCGTAGATGATTCTATCTTCCTTCAGATATTTGAGAAATATCACCCTGTTTTTCTACCAAAATATAGAAAGGAAAAAACTGATATCTGACTCCACCACTCAAACAGAAGATAATAAGTCATTACATGAACAAAGTTTATCTGAAACAGTGAAGGCAATTGCCCTATTGAAAATTATTATAAATTACAGCACCTCCAAAATGATTGTTCTCAATTACCCCAATATTTTCGACTGTCATCGATAGCGAGGTGGTAATTGTAACTTCCGCAAAATTTGCATATTTAACAATATAAATTGACATAAAACTTGATAATTAATTGTATGAATCATATAGGTGCCCCAATTTAATTTTCATTAAGAATACCTGGAGCTCTTAACTTCAAACTTCAAAAATCGTTTACAATTACCCAACTTGACACTAAATAGAAAAAAAGGTCCAAAAATATAGTAAGAAAAACAGAAAAGCACTCCATTTTAAGATTGGATCTGTGTTAATAATGTAAAATCTGAACACCCAAGAAATGTTCAGGTGATCAATCATCATCGAGAGAGTAGCTATATGATATCGGGCTAATAACTGATAATTAAACTAGTTCGCCATTATCCCACCCACCAACGTCAGGTGAAACTGAACAGGTGGTGTTTTATTCTTGCTCTTAAATAAAATATTTATAAACAATATTTTATAAAGTTGGTTTTAAATATAGTTGGTAAAATAGTTGAACATTCTAAATAAGCATTGAAAAAGAGTCTATTTCAAAATTAAAAATTAAAATATCCTTTAGGTGTTCCTAATACCTTCACTTACCCCTAACTGAACACTAATATTTGTGCAACAAAACTTTTCTCCGAGAGCAACATTTATGACATAACAAGCTTTTAGAATTTAATCAATAGAGCTGATGTATTTCGCAGGATAAACTCATTTCTTATGGTTGCTGATAGAAAAATAGCAGATATATCTGTAATCTTACATCCCTTGGGGGAAACGACACTAACCTAATTCTTAAAAACTCAATAAAAAGGGGCATCCGTCCCATAACACGAATCACTGTAATTTAATGAAATATATTGCCTTTTCTACTTTCCTGTATATATTTCTAACAATAAAATGAAATGTTTCCTTAAATTGTACATAAAAATATACTTGGCTTTTTCTGTTTATATAACTGATATAATTAAACAGCTCATAAATACCAACCAATAAGAAAATGTGTGGTTTCTTCTGTAAAAGTAGGAGCTCCATTAACATGATTAAACTGGCACGAGTCTACCCTTTTGTGTTGTTCTCGCAGACAAGACGCCACAACAATACATGCTTCCTATTGTTTGGAATCTCATTCCATTGAAACCATATCACTTACACCAAATTAAAATTCATTCTCTGCATCCCTGGTTTTAAGTTAAATTTATTTTGAAATAACACTGAAATTTTATGACTTCTCTTAAAAATAAATCCGTGAATGCCCCGATGTTTTTATTCTGAATTTATAGCGCAGCTTGATTTCTGAGATATTATCAGTGCGTAACAATTGCGAGTGTTAAAAGAATAGAGAAGCTGAACGTTTAGATAAGTCTCCCCCTTAAATCCATTTCCGGATATGGCCTTTGACTTCCACAGTTTCAATTATCAAAAGCTCCATCTCCAAACGGATAATTAAAAATCCACTCTTTCATAGTCGTTCGAAATTCTGATTCACAAACTTTCCATTTTAGTCTTTTTATTATCTAAATTTCTTAGCATTTAAAAGTAAATAAGCAACAGCCCTTTCATGAGCCTAATAATTTGCATCAATTTCAAATTTTTAACACTATACAAAGACACATACCAGGTGTTAATTATCTAATAGATCATACTTCAGGTATATATTCCTGAAGTATGAGATTATTAAAAACAATAACTAAGTTATAGGAAAAAAATAATTCTTTTCAAATATTTGTTAGAGAAATATTCTTTGGGTAATATATACGAATATTTGCTTATTTTTTGAAAGCAAGTATGCAATATCCCGTTGTAAATTATTCAGATTTTTAAAATATGATTATCTAGTTATTTTGAAACAGCTGCATTTAGAAAGATATACTTATAGTATGTCGGTAAAATGCATCATTATAGATAAAACCGTATTTAAGACACACATTTGGAAACGATTAGTGATTTTTACATTCCTGATATTGTTTATTTTTTATATTTTAATTCTTATCTGTTTTATACCTTTTTAAGTTTAAATTGTTATAAGAACCACAGTATTAACTGCAATAGTTGTTGAAATGTAGAACTTGTCAAGTTCTGTATTTCAATTTTTGAAGATAACCAAGGACCAGTCCGTGCCACCAAAAAAAAATGCAATAGTGGTGTAACAAATATTCGCTTTTGCAAATATTTGCATGTGTTTTAATATTCGCATTTGCAAGAAATTATGGGAATATATTGCGAATGTATTTGGCAATAACACGGAACATTATTTATGAAATAGTAATGCAACTGCTAAGGCAGGGTTTCTTAAACTGGAATCCTTGAGGAATGAACACTTATTAAGATAATAACTAAGGCAGTAATTTATTCAGTCTCGCCTAATAAAAAGTAATTTTAAGTCCCCTTGTTTTCTTTTCCTAGTAGCTAGCTACAATAATGCAGCGTGGGACACTTGCTCTCGCCTGGTTTATGCAGCCAAATTAAAATGTATGCTCTCAACTGTAGGAACCTTTGCTAATTTCATTTTTTTCTGAAAACTAGGTCTTTCCTTGAAATTTTGATTTTTGAATTTTTTTTCGCAAAATTCGTCGTTTTGTTTTTCAAAATATTGTCATTTCTTAAAATTCGACTTTTTCTGAAAATTTCGATTTTTTTTTCTAATTTGTCTCTGCAAGTTTTGACTTGTTTATCAGATTTCGCCTCTTTTATTAAATTTGGTGAATCTTTTGACAAAAAGGTAAAAAAATTTTAGAATATTGTTTATCTGCAAATCTTTAATAATATTTTTTGAGAAAATTGTGTTTCTGTAAAGACAAAAATTCCAGAAAATTCAAATTTTAACTCGTTTCTCAAAATTTCGAAGACGTTTATCTCAATGGTGGATATTTTCTAATGTTGCACTATAGCAGAGGGCGGAAGGAACTTGTCCTTTACTTAAGTAGTCGTCAAAAAATAAATACAGAATTATGAAATGTCTTTTTCCTGAAATTGTTCGATTTTTTTCCAGAAGTTTTCATTAAAATCAGCCCTGTTCTTCGAAATTTTGATTTTTTTGAAAATTAGTTTGTGTTTTGAAAATTTGGATTTTTACCTCGAAAATCGTCTATTTTTTTCATAATGAAGATATATTTCAAATGTTTAAAAAAGGTCAGATTCTTACATCTAATTTAATGTCCTGAAAATTTCGACTTTATCCCGAAACTGTTTTTTTATTATAATTTGTCTCTTGCTAAATTACGATATTTTAGTCAAAGTTATACTGTTTTCTCTTAAAACTTGACTTCACTGGAAATTTTGAATATTTTATAGAAACTTTTGCCTTTTTCGCAAAGTTTTGACTGTCCAGAAATTTCAACTTGTTATTCTCGAAGTTTCAAATTAAGCTCAAAGTTTAATTATTTTTTAAAAATCTTAATAAAAGAATAGAAATTTAGGGAAAAATATTTTTCGTGAATTTCGTGATTATGTCAAAATTTAAATGAAAATAAAAATTTTCATTGAAATATTTTTGAAAAATTTTTTTTTTCCTCCAAATTCGATTTATTCTCGCATAAAATTCTTTAAGTTAGTCGCAGTGAAAAAGTCAATATTCGCATTCGCATTCGAGAAGGTTGAAAATGAATACTCGCAATTGCATTTTGTAATAATAAAATCTATGCATCATTGTCTGTCCCAAATTAAGCACCCGAGAGGCATACATACATTGCAGCACTAAATTTAAATGCACAGGTTAACCTTTTCTGACGCCAATTATACCGGGTGTTTTTTTTAGTTGGGAGGTTACCTTTATATGGAGTATCACTCATTATAAAGGTAAACTGATTTTGTGGATGTGGCTAATCGGAACTAAACCTCCTTTCAAAAATATTTTTAACTTCCTCCTACTTCCGGTTATGCCGGAAGTAGACATCAACTTTCTTATTTTGTATAGCAACCCCCAAATTTTATATTTTATTTGGATTCTACGTAGAAAAATAAGATGAGTTTATGTATACATGTTTATTGCTATCTTTGATAGTTTTTAAGATATTTCAATTTTTCGGAAAAAACTGACAGAAAAGAGGGTTATTTTGACTCTTTGTATCTTTTTTATTATTTGCAATAAAAACATTAAATTTGGGTTAAGGTCATGAAATATTATGGAGACTATAATAACGTAATCAAGTTTTACATTTATTACACAGGGTGATGGAAATTTTGTGATTTTTATTGTTTTTGTTTTATTTAAAAAAACTGTTTTTTAAATGGGAACTATGTGTTTTTTAAACATTATTGAATTCCTCACGTAAAAAGAAGAAAAAAGTTATATAACTAATTTTTTAAAATTCTGCATCGTTACAGAGATATAATGCAAAATGAAAAAGAAAAATACATCTTTTTTTTTAGTAGCAACTTGGTAGTAGTCAACAAAATTTTCAAAAAAAAACACAATCCCAAAGCTTAAAAATTTTAGGCTAAATAACATTTAAAAGATAACCGCACAAGACGAATAAGTTTTTGGCTAATTGTTAGAATACTTACTGAAAAATGTTTAGGTATCCACGAATGTAAGTTTCGTAAAAATTGTTTGTTAAACAGACTTCTCATTTTTGGAGTAATCAAAATCAACAACAAATGTTCAAGAAAATTCGTCCTTTAACTGTTATGTTGTTATATTAGAGCTCAGGATTTTTAAGCGTTAAATTTTACAATGAAAATCAAAATGAAAATTTTTTAGTAATTTTTTTTACGACTACTGCATGACAAGCATATTGCTAGGAACAATCGGATGTGCTTAAGAACGTTACTTAATTCGAAATCTTAAAATATGTCTTTAAATGTATTGAAAGAGAAGATCGCCCTTGTTGTTCTTGATGTAAATTTTTTGTCAATTATTTTTGTTTCCTATTACTTATTATGATTAATTCCTTAAGCTTTTATTGCCCACAGTTAATTTCCTACTTGAACAAACAAGAAATGTTTGATTTTTTTTATTTTGAGATTTATGTAAAATACCTCTGTAACGGCACAAAATTTTAAAAAATAAGTTATATAACTTTTTTCTCGTTTTTATGTGAAGAATTCAAAAATGATTAAAAAACATACAGTTCCCATTTAAAAAAACTCTGTTTTTTTGAATAAAACAAAAACAGCAAAGATTATAAATTTTCCATCACTCTGTATAATAAATGTAAAATCTGTTTACGTTGTTATAGTCCTTATAATATTTTCTGACTTCAACCCAAATTTCATGTTTTTACTGCAAATAATAAAAAAGATACAAAGAGTCAAAATAACCCTCTTTTCTGTCATTTTTTTTTGAAAAATTGAAATATCTTTAAAACAATCAAAGGTAGCGATAAACATGTATACATAAATTCACCTTATTTTTTTACGTAAAATCCAAATAAAACATAAAATTTGTGGGTTGCCATTTAAAATAAGAAAGTTGATGTCTACTTCCGGTATAATCGATAGTGGGGGGAAGTTGAAAATATTTTTAGAAGATAGTTTAACCCCGATTAGTTTCATCGACAAAATCAGTTTGCCTTTATAATAAGTAGTATTCCATATAAAGGTAACCTCCCAACTAAAAAAAACACCCGGTATAATGCTTTAAAATAACCAATCATTTTCTGAGAATCATTTTTATCTGAAGAAAATAATGAAGCGTCAGATTTGCAACTGCAACTATGACAGCCAGGCAATTTGTGAAGCATGATCCATTATATTGTGAACACCCTGTATGATTTTTAACAAACAAAAATACAACAACAAAAAATTTCAAGATTAAGATCAACATTTTAAAAATTATTTAAAAGATATCAAAAAATTATTGTGTCCACAATCAAAATTTTAAAAAATATACAGACTGAAACAAATTTGATTTCCACTACAGGGAACTAGGAAACTATTGGAAATTCAAGAAAAGTTAAATGGGCAGCAGTGCAGAATTTAATGCCTAACAATATTCCGGTGAGAAGATTGAATTCCAATTACTTTGATTTTATTTGGAAAAAACTGAAAATCATTATTTTTAATAATCAGATGCAAATTATTTATTGAAAGCTCTATTGAAAAAAAATCAAGAACCATTGCTAGCTATTTTATAAGCCCATTTATTAGTGTCAGTTAATTTTTATCTGAAATAAACTGTTTCCGAGAAATTGTGTGTCAATTTTATTATTTCTTGTTGACGTCATATTGGTATTTGTCATTTTCAAATTCAGTATATTTTTCTGATTAATTTGATGTATGTCATGGCATACTTCATATGTGATAGTGTGTCAAATAAAGTAATTTGTTATTTCAAAAAGAAAACAAATATTAGTAGGCGGTGCAATCGATACAACTCTTATTAATAAAAAATAGGACTTGATTTCGAGAAGAAGCAGAATTACAAAAAATTCCAATAAAAAATCAAAATGCTTAAATTAGTCTCAATCTCGAAAACAAAGTACAAATCTCTAAAATATATTAAAATTTTAGACATTTAAACATCTTATCTCATTTTTGTATTGAAAACTAAACAATTGAATCGGCGATTGTTGAAAAGGCATTAAGTCCACAATCGAAAGATTTGAATAAATTGAAAAAAATATGCTTAGAAACCATATATTTTTGTTTATTGGTATATGCAGTTAGTGTTACGAAAATGAATCGATTAGGATTGGTTAATTGTACAGAAATAATGGTAACTTTTTATTTTTGTATTTTTTGCTATTTTTTAAAAGTAAGGACTTAGTACCTTTCAACAATGACTAAAATAAAATTAAGTATTTAGGACCGAAACGACTATACTTTATTGAAGAATTAAGACACAAAAATAAATATTGTAATGCTGAAAAAACGATTAACTGAAAAACACGTTTGATGTACAAAATATATTTTGGTTATAACAACTAATTCATCTTCAACCTCTTATTCTGTTGTTGGTCGCTGTAAAATTTCATCGTAAAATTCTCGAGCTTCATTATCTTCAGCGGTGATATATTTAACAATCTGTCTAATATTGTCAAGATTTTTACTGTTAATAGGCACTTTTCCAGCAGTACATGCCTGAGGTATAGAAGAGAGGCAAATTCTGCGTTGTCACTCTGTGGTAAATCAAAAGTGTTCTTCATCATACCGTCAATAAAAGGCTTAGCAATAATTTTTCCAGGATACTTCGAGGAGTATACAAATTCATATAACTGTGATGGCGTAAAAAATACTTTCTGATCTTTAGGTATATTTTTGTCTTTATTATCATCCAACAAAGTTGTCTTTTTGTATAAAGAACGCCAACATTTACTGAAATTCAGTATATCATCTGTAGATACCATCTTAACTGTAACTTTTTCCTACTTTTTAAAGCTAAAGAGTACTTCGCAGGTCATCAGCTACTCACACTATACAAAGCTCAAGTTAGGCCAACACTAAAATACTGTTATCATATTTGGAGTTCAGCCCCAAAGCGAACCTTATCACTTTTGGATTCAATTCAAAGAAGAGCGATTTGCCTAATTGATGACGAGAGTTTGACCAATTCTCTCGAAACACTAGAGCACAGGCGGATGGTTAGTGACTTGTTCCTTTTCTACAAGTACTGTCATGGAAGATTTTCGCAGGAACTTATAGGATTGACCCCCAAGGGCAAGATTCTTGAGGCACAAAAGACAGTGCAGTATAGCTTGACACAATTAGGACTTCTCTCTACGGAGAAGCTATGAAACTCGTTACCCAAAGAAATTTTACCCAAAAATTACAACCTATCCTTGTTTAGGAAGACGGTTCATCGCCATCTATCCTTGTTCCCACATCCTACTCGCAGCGCCTTGAAGGCATAATGGGCTTACCCTTTGCGAGTGGATTAAACTTAAAAAAAAAACTACAAAAAATAACAATCATAGAGATATTATTTTCTAACCTAAAAAAGGTCACACTCATGAGTTAGATGTTTGACAAATACTTTTGCAGGAATTAACTTCCAACCGTTATTTGTGCATGCAGTTCCTTCTCTACTGGAGTTCTTAATCATGTTTCTTTTTTAGCTTTTAAGGTTTTTAGATCGTTTTCTACTACTTTTTTTCATAACACCTTCTGGACTCTCCATTTTAGCAGAAGTGGCGGTAACACAAGAAGTATGCATATGCACAAATCAGTGCAATCAAATTGGGAAAACATGAGTGAGAGCTGAATGGAATCAACTCCATGAATTAGTTTCATTCAACGCTCACTATAATCGAGTATGTAGGTACATATTATTAGCAATTCTGTTAATGGAATCGCACCAAACGGTTGTGGACATGATTTTGTATAGCAACCCATATCAAATATAATTTTATTGCTAAATGGACCTAGTACCCTTTCAACAATCACCGATTCAATTTTTTAAGTTTCCTGAATTAATTAACTTTATTTTTTGTCAAAGAATAAATACGTAAACTTAGTTTAGTGTTTTTCTTTAGATATGTACACGGTGAGCCAAAGAATGTCCACATTTTATTTGCTTAGTTTATTTTATTCTAAGTTGGGGGTTTTTTACTAAATTCTCAACAATAATGGATAAGCTTTTAGGCAATTCAATCAAAAGTGTTGCAGCTGAAATCAAACAGAATGTTTGAAATGTATTTGCAACTTTGAGTGTTGCGCACAAAACTAATAATTAATATAAAAATAATTGAATAGGTACATGTATAAGATATTAACATCTTTTAAATGTAATTTTTGTTTATTTTTTTATATAATGTGATTTTATTTGATTTTATGACTACGTTATTAACGTAATGCAAAAAAACAACATCTTACTGCAAATTTGGTGAACCCCTTTTGAATAGATAGGTCCAATTCCAGATCCCACTTAATCATAGGTCTTACTTTTTCTAATAATACGTGCAGTGACGTAGCTATAAGGGGGCAGTATTGTGCGGCGTACAAGGGCCCTTCTGCGCGAAAAGCTCACCTCACAGTTTTTTCTTAGACCCCATTTGGAATGTATTATTTAACAGCACTTTTTAAACGCCGCATAAATAATAAACTCCAAAGTTATGAGAAATCATTCGACTTAGTTCTACACATTTTCGAGAAAAAAGTCGTCTTTTAAAAGCAAATTGAAAGAAAAAAATAAAGGAGAGAAAAATAAATTGAAGATTTAAGAAAAAAATCGAAATGTCCATAGAAAACTGAAATGTTTTTAAACTATTTGCTCGAATCTTTGAGCTTAAAGCCAAAAACATACAAAAAAGTCTAACAAAATTGCGATTCATAAAACGCCCAGAGTATTTCAAAAGGTGAACCAATGTTATAGTCAGGAAATGTAATGTGCCATTTACAGGAGTAAGTGAAACTATCGCATGTGGATGCCTGAGAGTACTTCCAGCGAACTTGCGTAGTGTCAACAGTCTCTGAGAGTGCTCTCAGAGCAAGTCGTAAAACTTGCGCAAGTGCTTGCCGTAATAATTACATGCACGTGTAAACAACCGTAGGGAGTGCTACAGGCAAGTTCATGATTTATTTCCAATTTGTTGGAAGTTGTCTGCAAGTGCGTTGTGCAAGTCGTACATTTGGAGGTAGAAATAGTCGTGTATGATCAATAAATATATTCGCTTATTTATTTCCAATTTGTTGGAAGTTGTCTGCAAGTGGGCTGTGCAAGTCTTACATTTGGAGGTAAAAATAGTCGTGTATGGTCAATAAATATATTCGTTTATTTATTTCCAATTTGTTAGAAGTTGTCTGCAAGTGGGTTGTGCAAGTCGTACATTTGGAAGTAGAAATAGTCATGTATGGTCAATAAATATATTCGCTCTCCCAAGTGCTATCGCAAGTTACCATCCCGTGTAAAAGGCTTTTCAGTTCAATATATATAACTTCTTTGGAAATTTCTATTTTTTTGTCCAATAGCTGAACTAACAATAAGACATATTTTTAAAATATTCTGTATAAAAATTGATTTTAAATGTGATATTTTTTTCGTCAAAAGGTTACGAATCATTGTATAAGGTAAGGTGGGAAATAGTGAACCACCAAAAATTCAGACGCTCGTAATTCATGGGGATGCAGATATAAAAACTAATTATTTTTGCCAAATGACGCATTATGTATCTGATTTTAATTTTTTATATCAATTCCACGCCAACACCTAATAGGGTGGATATTATTACAAGCTTTTAAAAATATGAAAATACGTTTACTGTGTCTAACTCAAGGTACACAGTGAACCTATGGGGGTAGTTCTACGGTAAACCTTTCATGAACTTTTGAATAAACAAAATTTAACAATGTACCTATTATTACGCAGGGAAATGTTGCAATAATGATTGGGAACAATCTGTATGTGGTTACACTAGAAAACTTGCCTCGATCTAGGGATAGATGCATCAAGTGGCATAATCCCAAAAATATGTATGAAAAGCTCATTTAATACTGTGAGGAAGGTAAGTGTACAGAAAAGTATGGTGTAAGACAGAGAAAATAGGTTCACCGCGTGCCCTGTGCACTGTGTACCAACTACACCTTTTGATGTTTTAAGTAATATTCAAAATAAACAAAAGTAACTGAAGTGGTAACGATATGTCTAAACGATAAAAAACTAGTTAGGAAGTATAAAAAATTTGAGTGAGTAAAGAAAATATCAACGAAGTTTAAGCAACCTAAATTAATCTCTATGTTTTATTTTGTTTTTAATTGAAAAACATAAATTAGCTCATTGCATGGGTGTTTTTATTGGAAGCTTGTCATCTACTGGGGGTACGTCAAACACCAAAAAATTGAAAATTGGGTCTTTTTGTCTTCGCGGCATGTAACTTTTAATTTACATAATTTGTGTGGTGATACACTGTGTAGCACTGGTTCACTGTTTACCACTTGAGCCCGCGTGGTGAAAATTTGATAAAAAACTACCCATTACATAATAAGAATTCGTGGGAGTTGCAGTCGTGGGATTTGCGGTCAAGTGGATTTTTGATAACATGCAGTGGGACTTGCAGTCAGTTTTATTTTGGCCGCGGTACTTGCGGTCACCTCATTATACATGCAGGTATAATGATATTTTATTATTATTTACATGTATCTATTAATAAAAGTTAAAAAGAACATAGTTACAAACTTTTCTTCACAATTGTACTATTTACAAGTATACATATGTAGAAATAATATTTACAATTTATTTCTTATTAAATTTAGCATAAATGCTAAAGTTTATAGATATTTTGTTATGTAGTTTGCTTGTCTAAATATCTTCAAGCACTTCTTAATTCTTTTGGTCGATTTTTATATACACCTTGCGCCATTTTTTTGCTTGTAACTGTGAATCCCATCGTTTTATTAAAAATGAGCTATGTCTGGCTTCTGCTTTTAATATTTTGATTAATGTGTATGAATTTGGATGTGGTTTATTGACAAAAACATTTAACCTTCAATTCCATCCTTTAACGGCATTGTTTCTTATGTGTAAATTTTCGAAGCAGTGGGATTGTCGGATTTTCGAGCCACTGCTCAACAAAATAATCATAGAATAATGTGAATTTGTCGTCAATTGGTGTGCTTTCTTAAATTGTTATCTAACCTTTGTCAGTATTTGCAAGTGGTGTATATGCTAATTCTGAACACATCTTACAGCTTTGAACTAATCCCAATTATTGACTTTTTCGCCACAAAGTCTGGCTGTAATGCAAATTATATCCTCATAGCAGCTTACTCGAAATCTACTACTACGGTGTCCGGGTCCCAGCATGTCATATTTTTAATTATTTGGAATAATTTGGTGTATGTTGCATGAGCTATTTGCAGAGAAGTGCAAAAATTACTGGAACAATTTTCACTTTAGTCGATGAGCTTCCAAGATCGACGTGGACGGTATATAACTGTTTATAATGCTTGAAACAGCTTTTAAAAGTCCCATAACAATCGCTTATTTGATTTTAACGCATCTTTTGCTTCGGAATTGCAAGAAACTAAAAGCTTATCTTTCTCTTCTCTCTTTGATGACAGTAAGCTTATTCCATCCTCCAAGTGAAGCACTTTTTCCGTAAAAGCAATCCCGGTGGTGCCTTTGGATCCTGCATTTTGCCTTGTGCTTTTATTCTGGCTTGAAACAGGGATTCTGATTATGGGTCACATCACTCAGAAACTCATATCTCTTATTTATAACTGTCTTCATTTCTTCGCTGTATATTTTAACAATCGCTGTATCTTCTTCCCAACTCTTTCCTTTGCTTTACACATAATTATCTGTTGGAGGTCAAATAGCTTTGTATCATTACTACCTACATGTCTAATGACATTGACCGTAAGGCCCACCACCAAAATAAAGTCCCACTGCATGTCATCAAAAATCCTCTTGACCTTAAATCCCACGACCGCAACTCCCAATGCGAATAAGAAAATAAAAACAAATATCATGTGGAGATATTTTTGACCACCGTGCAATTTACACTTAATTGTAGAGTATAATTATCTCCTCCCAGTAGTACCATTTACGTTACCTTGAAACTAGATTAGATTTTCTTGTTTGTTTATATAGAATACTTTCCAAAGTTTTCGCAAAGATATTGAGGTACCTATATTTTAAACTAAAGGTAGCATGTTTGAAAATATCATTAGCTATTTATGTGACCTAATGTAAAACCCAAGCGATAAGATTTGAAAAATAGTGGAGAAAATGCAGTTTTTGTGTTTGTCAAGATTTTCTTAAAGGGAAGGTCGTTTACGGATTCCGGCGTCTGAGCTTGGAAAGAAAACAAATGTCGGTCGCTTGGTCACTCATCGCCGCCTCCCTCATCAATCAGAGGTGGTTAACGCGAGGGTGACCTTTCCAACGCTTGACATCTTCATTATTGCTTTTTTACCCCTCACTTTCGACACATGCTTTAAGCTGATTCTGGTGTGTGCGGCAAAGTAATTCTCTATTTTTTAAGGTAGACATTTTTACAGTCAGAATTTTAAAAATATTATAAATATTTTACAAAGATGATGATGCCCAAGTTGCTGTCGCAACCTTAAACAAAATTGCGATGTTTTCAATGTGACTTACGAAAAAGCTACAAACTGTATAAGCTATTAACAACAACAACGTCAAAATGCAAAAAGTATTTGAATATTGAATAATCTATCATATATCATACCCTCGTTTATTGGAATACAAATTTTCAAAGTTTTAACTGACTATAAATTAAGACCTTTTCTAAAATCTCTAATAATAAATAAATATACAAATAAATATTGCAAGCCGAAACTACAAATTTTGAACTTTTTTCCCAAATTCTTTGAATTTCCTAAAAATGTTAAGCTCCTAAGATAGTGACCAAAATGTTTAAAAATTTAAGTAGTAGGGGAGACCTAGGAGAGTTGAAACAAGGTTCGGCTTAAACTTCGTTTTATAGTTTTTTTTAATCGAATAACCGTTTTTATACTAAAAATGAATTCAGGGAATCATGTTAACCCTTAAAAATATAATTTAAACCAATATGACGTTTTGCGTCAACTCTCCTCATATCGAGGTAAGTTGAAACAGCTTACTAGGTGAGTTAAAACAGTGAACTAGGTGAATTGAAATAACTAAGAATTGTTACGAAATAAGAATAAAATAATGCTAAAACACATCGTCATTAAAACATTTTATTGAAAATTGACTTGAATGTTTTCATTCTATTCTGATAAACAATTGTGGCATATGTACGACATTTTTCTACCAACACAGACTTCGTGTGACCATGCTTTGCACTCTAGGCATTGCACCCACTTTTCGTTTACTTTGCTGCTTGAATATGCTTCTAAACAACACAGACAAAAACATTCATCTTCATCTTCACTTTCCATCTACCCTTTAAGCATAATCTTTTGCTTTCAAGCATTTTTGTTTTAAAGCGGGGTTTTGGACTTTTTTCTTCGGTCTATTAGCTTCGATGGCAGCTGGTTTATTTTTAACAGGAGAGTCCGTTAAGATAGCTGACTTTATTTTTCTTCTTTTTTGTTCAGTTCCTTTCCTTGGCGCAGTCTTGGAAGGGGATCTGACAGATTCCGGGGAAAAAATACTGTAGGCATTGAATCTACTCTCAGATGTCATACACTGATTTGTCATCATTCTCAGATAAAGTTGGGCTGCTAGGAGATACTAAGTTCTCTTTTTGTAGGGCTGAACTTGGTCCCGTGACAGTCAGATCAGCCATTATCTGTTTTTTAAGTAAAGCGTACTTGGAAGGTAAAGAGTGTTGGAATGTAGCAACAGGAAATTTTGCATTGGAAGGTGCCGATGTAGAAAGATGTGTGGTAGCGGGTGACACTAGAGAAACTTTGCCCATTGTTCTGTGTTCAGTTGATGGGCTGATTGATGATCAATGGACTGAACGCATCATTTCTAGAATTAATAACAGCTAACTCTGCAGAAGGCTTAGTTAATCGTCTCGATGTGTCTGTTGCGGGCAAAGGTCGATCCGTAACTTGACTTGAAAGAAATTCATGCTCTCCAAATGTTAGATGATTTAGTGGCCAAATTCCAGTGGATCGAAAGCCAGCTATGATATTTCTGGCTGTGGCCGCTATTTCAAAGAAAGTTTATTCTAGGTATATCACAAATAGTCATCACTTTAACTGGATTTGAGCGCATTTAACTGTCACAACTTGAATTTATAACCTTCTTTACCGGGCCAAAAACTGTTCGATCCATAGGCTGCAGTTTATGGGTGCAATGAGAGGCAAATGTTAATAAAATAATTCCATTTTTCCTGCAAAGCTCTATATTTTTTACTGCCTTATGCGACGAGTGGTTGTCGTCCAACAGGACCTTGTGCTCTTTACTTGGTCTGACTTGCTCAATAAAGTGCTCTAAATAGACGTCGAAATCATCTTCCTGCATCCATCCGGATCCATTTGCTGTTCCTATTAATCCAATTGGACCATCGCGTATAAAGTGGTCACTAAATCGTTTTCTCGGAAACACAAATATTGGTTGAACGTAGTTGCCTGTAGCATTTCCAGCCAGTGCTATCGTTACCAACGTTCCTCTTTCTGCCTGACATCACTGCTCTCACCTGCTTTTGTCCACGCCTTGGCGATCACTCGATCTGGTTTCTGGACTGTGGTAATGCCAGACTCGTCGATATTCCTAAATATCCTTGGCTTTCTAGCTTGTGTTTTTCAAGTACGGCGACATAATTTTGAAAAAACAATAGGTACATTACTTTTATTAAAACTCGTTGCACGTGCAATACGGGTGGGTTGCGGAATTCTTATGGCGATAATAGGAAATCGTTTACTTAAACTAGATTGAAGCACACTTCTCCAACACTCAGGAAACCATTTGTTGTATTTTACAACCAACTGATATGCCAGTGATATAGTATCTTTCGGAGTTAACCCAAAGTTGGCATCAGAGCAGAATAGAAGATACTCATACATCTTTTATTTCTTCAGCTTCGGAAAAAAACTGTTGGTTCAGAATATCCAACTGACGGTGGCTTAGGAAAATTAACCGATTTCAAATGCTCTTTTCTTCTGAATAAAACGGTAAAGGGAAGTGTAATTTAAATCATAATTCTTAGCAGCAATGCGTAGACCTTTGTTATGTAAGATTACTTCTTCAGCGGCGAACTCATTTATTTCTTGGTTTGTCATGCCTCTATCCGTTTTTCCTAATATAATTGTTTGGCATCTGAAATAATACAAATATAAATCTGCAGGCCACACCACAAAGTAAAAACTTGTCAATGCAAAAATACAACCAAGGTAAGTTGAAACGAGGTGTTTCAACTTACCTTGGTTGTCCTAGGTGTCAAAAATGCGATGTCACTTCATTCGGAAGTCATTATTGTCAAATAGCATTGCAAAAAGAAACAATTTTATATGACAAATCGAATGCTACCTTAGAAGGCTTCCAGATAATACATATGACATATCACCAAATAAATAAAGATTGTAATAAAAGTTTAATGAAAATATTCGGCAAATACTTACTTTTATCAATTTTTTTAGCGGCAATGCCTCTGTAACGGCATTAAACTTGCAACACTACCGAAGCGAACTGACATACGACACGCGTTGATTGAATGTCAGAATGACCGTTTCCTCAGTTGGCTTAAAATTCCTGATAACTGAAATATTAACACTGCTTTAACTTTCCTAGGTCTCCCCTAGCCCTTTGAAACCAATCCTAGAAGAATTATATCATTTAATAATTGTTTCTTTGACTGATGGTGATTAAAGTTAATTTACTTTAAGAGTGGTTGCTTAAGATTTATAAAAAAAATGAATTCATTTTTTTGCTGTAATCTTTTTCTAAAAGTGGACAACAATTACTTAAATAATAAAATAAATAAAAACATAAAATACGTACCATAAAAAACATTATCTCTGTCCTGTAATTTCTTAAACAACAATAAAGTTTGTACTAAGGATTAAGGTAAATGGACTTAAAACCCTGTATACCTTTAATTGAATTGTTTTAAGAAATTATGTATTTAAAACTTAAATCCTACGAATTCTACCTATTAGGCATATTGTTACAACTTACCCTATTTATCTGCACTTAAGGTAATATTAAAGCTGATAATTTAATGAAGACTAATGATAGAAGTTCTAAAGTAAGACAGCTCATCCAACTAATCCATTATTAGAGAGAGAGTGATCACATTTGATGCTCCTAATAACTCTTAACAGAAAGCGAGTCTCATAAATGGTTTTCAAATTGTGTGCTGGTGATTCAATGAAAACAGAAGTTAGCTTACTTTTAATCCATGAATAAACTTACGTTTATATCGTATAAAATCTATATTATTTTTTTGTAAATCCCTGAAAGTTACAAAATACATTTTGCCCATTTTCAAGTAATCCTCGTATTGTGTCCGGATTGCTTTTATTGTGTTTAGGCGGAAGTATGAAGATGGAAGTCTAAAGAGGAAAAAAGATAACTGGTGGGTCATCTGATTGTTGCCGATAACAGTATAAAATGTGCATCAGGGCTAAAGATAAGAAATCAGTTGACCCTTCTTTGTGAGAGTAAAAGGCATTTTCTTTTAAGGAAGGATATCTTTGTTTAAAGGATGTTCTATTAATAATAAAAAGTAAGAAGACTTAGTAGTATTAATGAATTTCTCGGAAATTATTATTAACACTGGTAAATTGGGTTCACTTTTTCTTTTACTTTATTACTTTATATTTGATAAATGTTACATAATATAAAGTCGAAAAGTACGGTACATAGAAATCGGGTATATTTCTTAAGATGTTAGAAAGCTTTCCGCGATTTATGCCATGTAAAAGGTATCGATATTGAACCTTATGGAGCGTGAAAGGAATAAAAATGAAGACGCCGGAAAAGGATACATTCTGTTCCACCCTCGCGAAGGATGTCATTAGTACAAATATCCTCAGGCGTCACAATACTCTATATATTACAGTCAAAATCGCACCGTAATGCCCCTTACAAAACGAATTCAGTGCTTTATTCATTTCATATTAATTGGGATTCTACAGTGGTTTTTAAATTCCAAAATTTAGCATCCGTCCACAAAATTTAAATTACTGGAATAGTAATAATAATAGTAGTAATAGTAGTATGTATTTTGTTTTAAAATTAATACGCTTATAGGAACACAAGGTCTTTTTCTTGGGATTATTAGACATAAAAAAATATATTTGAAACGGTTGTAAAGAAGTGGAGGCTTAAATAGAGACGTAAACTTAAAAAATTTCTTTGTCAAATCAAGCTTATTAAAGAATAGCCTAGGTTGTTTCAAGTTATTTTGTTTAAAGATTTTTTTAAATAAAGGTTTGAAAATTTATTTTCCCTTACCTTATTTCTAAAAATATTGCTCTCAAAATTTGAAAAAAAAATAAAAGTATGAATTAAACTATGAATTACATTAATTTTTTATCGTATCATTGAAAATTAAGTATCCTTAAAATTAAATCTTTATTGCTAATTATTAAGCTCATAATATTTAGTAATTTCATAATAACTTAGTAGCACATAATACGTTAATTACAATTATAATTCGTTAGTTACCTATGCTAATACCTTAAATAAAGATTTCGTTTTAAAAGTTTGTTGATTTTTTTATGTCATCGTTGTCAATGATACGGTAAAGCTTTGATGCAACTCGATTGCTAGCGATTTAATAAATAATAAATATAATCTCGTTACATTAATAGCTATTATTAAATTAAAATTAAAATGTAACCTTAATTGTTTTGTTTTTCATTAGTATTCTAAATTAACTATATGCCAAATCGCATTAGACACCTATGACTAAAATTAAGCAGATTTATTCTATTTACATCGAAAGACTATCGTACAAAATACAATTGATTTATTTAATTATCAAAATGTTTACTTAAAATGTAGTGCACAATTCCAATAAAAATTACAGATTTATGCAAACATTAATATAGAAATTTATTATAAATTAAACTCTAATTATTATAATAACGTAATGCTAATCATCAATGATACAGGAATGCCGCTTTTTGAAAACCGATGCGACCTGATTAATCTAATCCAGAACTTAGGGTTGCCTTTCCAGGTGGAACCCGGAGTCACACCGGTTGCGGTTTTAACCCATTATTTCTCCTGGTTGATTGGCTTGAGCTTTTTTATTTTTGCAGCGGCGAAACAAAATTTCTATGTGAAATATAAGACCCTCTTTTTGTCAACAATTTATGCTAAGCGACAAATATCTAAAATCTGTTTTCCATACACCAATTTGCTATACTTCTGGTGCTATAGCCGTGACATGTGGCAACCCTATGGAGAACATATTATTATTAATTTATTTATCTACATACGCAAAAGTATACTTGTAGTTTCAAATAATATGCCTCAATTAGGTATAACTGCAATCAACGAACATAAGCTCTGTTACTTCCTAGTTTTAAGTTTTCACTTCTATCGGCAGTCTCGTGATTACCTATTTTTTTTTTTTTAGTTCCGGGCAAACTTTTAGGAAGAAACACATTATCTGTTGATCGCAATAACAATCGAACTTTTAACAATACATTAACTTGAGCAAGAACACTGATATTATTGACGAATTTTTGAAATTTGTCACTTCTGTTCAACAAAGTGTCTTATGTATCATCTACTTGGTCTTGGGGAATATTTATGTGACTGCTGTCCTTCTGGACATAACTACAAAAGATTCTCAAAAGCTTGTTTATTATTTACAAGTGTTTGAAAAATCGAATCTTTTTAATAAAGAAATTACATGAAACTAGATTTAATCACAAAAAATAAATAACTTTCTATATTAGCGCAGAAAGAATACAAATCAAATATTTATCAATGTTATAATCCAAGGATATGGTACAAATATTATCCCGAAAAAATACTTGTTTGTTCTAAACTTTTTAGGCAATCTAAGGGAGCTGCATAAACTTTTAAAAGTAAACTTTCTCTTTTTTATGTAACTGTTTTCGTCCTTATTAAAAATAACTGCTAAGTACTCTTAGAAAATAATAAATGGTTAAAAAAAAAATAAAATATCAACTCGGTGCATCAGCAAGTAAACGAAATATGTTTTCTCGGTCATTAAATCCGTTGTTTCCATGTCACCCTTGCTAGCTCCCCTCATATGCTGTCAATGCACAACTCTTCACTCTACGGATTAGCGCTGCTTCGGGAACGTCATTTAGATCCCGGTTAGAATTTTCTCCGTTCGATCTGTCACATTGCCACCAACCACTAATGATTTAAAGCTGCAGAGCACAATACGACGAAAGCGAAATTTGATAATCTGAGCTTACTAAAAGGGCGAATTTTCTTAACGTCATCACATAATTCTTACATCCTTGCAAAAAAAAGATTATATTATTTACTATTTTCTTTTATTCTTTATCGTCATTGCAATAAGTCAAAAAAATGTAGCTTTTTTAATAAGAGAAATGTGGGTTGAGATTTTTATTTAAGTTAGAGGAGATAAACGGTATGACCCCAGGGTCGAGTAATATTGGCGCTAGCAAGAATCCGAACAAATATTTGAGTAGTCAACACGCGTATAGTAGAATCCATCTCCAGAGTCAACATGCTCTTCATATCCCTGTTTAATATCCCGTTTCTACTCCCACTTCATCAACTACTGTCTGATTCATTCTTTTAAGATATTTTCATTTGAAGTGTGACATCTAAATGAAAGTATCTAAACATTCCCTAGACTATCAAATAGTGAGAATTTCCTATTGCACGTTATTTATAAAAACGCTATCGCCTTATGAAAAAAGGAAAATTAAATTCCATTTCTTTCAATATAGCATTAGTGGCAAAAATTGTTCAATTAAATATGTAACAAAAATGTTCTAATTCATATTCTTAATGTTATTCATTTTTAATATTAACAAAATCATAATTTTTATTATAATTTGAAGCCAACTTGATTTAAAAACCATTAAATATAATTTTTATCACCGTTTCGATCAAAAAATTTCTTGTGGATGAATAATAAATATTTAAAACAAATGAAGACATATAGGCCGATAGGCTGGCATATTTATTAGAAGCAGAATTCCAATCTTATTAAATATCGTCTGTTTGGTACCCCCAATCCAAATCTGATAAGTGCACACCGTGCCAGCAAGTGTAACAGCTTGAAAAATGGAATGAGCCACTCATATAAACGCCATCTATCGATCGGACAATGTAAAATTGCGAATAGTTCAATAAGGTTGAGGTACAAATAAAATAGGGCCTAAACTGAAATAGTGCAGCCCCCTAAGAGAGAAGAATAATGATGCACAAGGCAAAATTTCTTATTTTGCTAGTTGTCTTGCTTAGCAAGACAAGCCTTTCTTTCCTTGTCAATTTCTTGCTGACTTCTTGGTTTTGTGCACGTTTTTTAGCAGTTCAAGATCTAAGGAAGATTACAAATATTGACTCCAATAACAAAATATTCTAAGGAAATATAATTATGGAATTTAAAATCTAAGGAAATTTTCCAGCAAGATCTAATAAGGGAAAGCGGCGGCTATTATGAAGCAAATGGCAGATAAGCGTTCCAGAATTTTCGGCAAACGATAAGTCTTATCTGCTGGAATCTTCTAGAACCCGAACCAGGAATCTATATAAAGGGGGGTTCGGCTTTCCCTCAGTCAATCAGTTAGTTAGTTGGTGGTTAGAAGTCTATGAATAAGTTAGTTAAACGGTGTTAGTGAATTGCATTTGTAGTGTTCGGAGTTCAGTTTAGAAATAAAGTGGTTAAAATTCACGGCGTATGAATCATTTGAAACGATAATGCGCAACAATATAAAGATGACTGTCGATGATAATGTGCAAGAACAATACAGATTTGTTTATTAGAATACCGTCTTTTATAAACGAATTTTATCATAAAAACCAGAAATTTGTTTTAAAAGAAAATAAGGAGTCTGAGCAGCAACAACAAGTCAGGTTCAGAATTTATAAAGTACGGCATGAGTTATTCTTAGGTCACAATAGTTTACGAGCAAGCTTGTCCTGTTTGATATTTCACGTCACTTCGTGCCAATTTTGAAATATCAATATATTCTGCCATAAGACTTATCATTATTTGTAAAAGAAAATACAAACTTTTTGTTTAGGCACAAACTATAGACTCCGAAATCGGAGATCAAATATTTTTTACTTTGGCTCATTTGACACTGAACACATTTTAGTCATTAGTTCCGCTTTTGAAATAACATTTGAAGATATTTAAAGAAAAATGACATATCTCGTTTAAAAAACATTTTTCGTTAAAGCTGATTAGGCTTTTTATTAATTATTAGAAGAGAATTCGAATATATATATATATATATATATATATATATACATTTATATAGGGTATAAGTCAGCCTCCGCAATGTAAAAATTGAATGTCAGTCAGCGTCCGGCGAAACTCGGCGTCCGATATACGGACGCTGAGTGACCAGCCCATTTAACAAGCTCAGAGGGGTCTACATGGGTCCTAGATGCGTTTGCAATAAAAAAACGGTGGAGCTTAACTTGCCGGTTTTTGGATAGCCGTATAAAATCAAGTTTACTAGTTTGCCGCTACGAGTCGCTTCGATCGATTCGTATATCCCCAAGGCGTATCTAAATTTCAAGCCAGCGGTTCACCCAGCCTCCAAAACATCGGCAACGTCGTATGCTTCTAATAAATGCATTTCTCTTGAACAAACCAATGAGAACTTCAGTACACTTAGCTCTAGGTTTACCCCTCCGCGCTGTTTCTTTCCTGCAAATGCCCGCGTAAATCGAACCGGCGCGGTGTAAAATTAATTCAAATTTACAATGAGACATAAGTTTGGGTTCTACACAAAGTGAAAAACGTGCAAATAACTTTTGTTAATTAGTAGAATATCATACAAAATAGCTGTTCATACTATAAATTTAGACATTTAGAAATTAACGCATTTTCATTTTATTGATTATTTTTAACTTTAGTTTAATTCGCGAAAAATAGTGAGCTTTAATTCAGAAATATCAAGGTCTTGAAGTGAAGAAAATTAGCTGGCAAACATACGTTTCTAAATTTTTAGTGTCATATAATAAATCTAAAGGTATTTAGTTTTTTTGCTATTTATTCATATAGAAAGAAAATTGAAAAGAGTAAGATAATTTTATTAATTATGACTACCTCTATTTTTTACCACTAAAATTATCCAGTTGGTCTTTTCTGGATTTTGACAAGTGTCGATAGAAATGTTATCTTACATATTTATTTACTTATTAATAATGTAATTTCATGAATATATATTCCAATCTGCACCTTTAAACCTAACTAATAAACTCTCATAATGACTTAAACGGTAAATGTGATATTCGTCCTGTTGTTTTATTACTGAATATTTAATTCATGTAACACGACTTATTTTTTTAAATATTTCTTTTATAAACTAGAAATTTTAATTTTATATTTGAAATTTTGATTTACCTCTAAATATTTTAAGTTATACTTGAAATTTAAAAAAAAAGCTAAGGCTTTGGAATAAAATTCAAAATTTTGATATTCCCTCAATATCTACAATACATTTAAAGTCAAAATCTTAACACTTTACTGAAAATAGGCGCACTAATCTTGAAATTTTAACATTATTAATTTACAATTTAGATATTTTTTGCCTAATTTACATTTCACACTTTTTTCAAACTTATGGTTAATTATAACTCAAATTTTTGAATATTTTGATCAAAGTTGCGTTTATAAAATAATTAAATTAAAATATTTCTCCAGAGAAAGTAAAAATTTTGTTGTAAAGTCGACATTTTGAAGTAAAGATCGTAATTAAAATAGCAGTTTCCAGAATAGGTATACATTCAAAATTCGAGAAAAAGTGCAACTTTTAAGTTTAGAGTTCAACTTTATTTTACACGAACTTAAAATTGGGATTTGGAACTTCAGTTGAAATTTAAATTTTAAAGTTGAGCTTTCCGGAGATTTTTGGACTGAATTTGAAATTTTGAGCAAAAACTCGAAATCTTAACATGTAGATGTAAAAATTTTAAATTTGGAAACAAACATTAAACTGTTTTTCTGAAATGTTGAAATAAAATTCGAAATTTTAGGTTTTAAAGTTTGATTTTCAAGCAAAAATTTTTAATTTAAAGTTCAGCATGGAAATTCTTGGAAGTTGTTAATAAATTTTATTTTTAACTTGATCGCTTTGTTTCGCATTTTGCTGCGGGAAAACTGACATCCGTGACATTGTTAGCCCTAATTTCTATCGACAAAAATACGAGCTGTACTTTATAGAATAAAAAAGTCCCCCCCCCTTTCCCAAAAATTTGATTATGTGTGTTTTACATGAATACCAGCTAGTGAAATCCCTATATAGTATAGAATTCAAAACTATTAGCTGTTAATTTTGGTGCAACGGACTGGTCCTTGGCTATCTTCAAAAATTGAAATGCAAAACTTGTCTCCTGAAATTAAGAAAGATTAAAAAACACAACAAAGGCTGCTCTAACGCTTTTCGGCAGCCGAGCTATCAGTAAGTATTTCTCAGAAGATGATAGCTTGGCTGTCGAAGCGCGTTAGAGCAACCTTTGTTTTGATTTTAAATCTTTCTTGGTTTCAGGGGACAAGATTTGTTTTTCAATTTTTAAATAGCTGTTAAGCCAATAATGAAAATTGAATCAAGTTTGTTATCCATATTAATATTTGGGAGGAGGAAAGGGTTATAAAATGTTTTTTGTTGTTGTTGTTATTTAAAAAAGTTTTATCAGGAGCCAGAAAAGTATATTCTTTTTATTTGAATTTCAACGTTTCATTACACGAGTATTAAAAATATCATTGATTCAACAACATTGCAACGATCAACTTTACCTAATTATTTTTCAATGATATGTTAATCTTGTCATATGAGAAAAATAGAATGAGGATGTTACCAGTTATGTAACTACCAAATTCGAAAAAAAAATTAGAAAAAATACTACATATAAAAAACTATCTAGGAAGCTCATAGCTTTAGTTATAATTTATAATCTACAAAAGAAAAATAAAATGCAATAATTAAAATAAATTTTTATTTATCTGTCCAATTTTAAAATAAAATTAACAACAAATAATAATTGAACATCTAATTAATAATGCAAATCGCAATTACATGCTAAATGTAACACTTGTGAAATACTGGATCATTTCTTCAAAACAAAATTAAGTCAGTCTATCAAGGTATACACCTAGGTACACTTACACCTAGCAAAGAACTATTTATAGAACATCTATTTCACAGATTTATACTTGTTTTTGAGCATGACATGTAAAATTTCCTTAAAAATGCATATAATATACACAAAGTGAAAATAAGTTTAATAACATGGATACTAAAATGAGCTGCAATGCATGTTCCCGAATTCTTAGGGTTAGAATTACAAATACACTTCATACACTTAGTTTAAGCACGAAATCATTAAACGATCAGCTTGAGATACAGTTTAACAACACTTGGGTTTGCATATGAAATTGCTTCGGATTTAAACACAGCACTAAATTTTTGCCACTTCCAGTTCTTTGAAGAAGATTTGTATTTAAATATTCTTTTAGTCATTCTTACTTGTTGAGTTAGGTTTTCCTTGCTCCACATTAAACTAATTCAAACTAAAAAAAAGATGGTTATTTGTTTTCAAGCAACATGTAAAATTCCCCCAAAAATGCATGTATAATGCATCGAGCGAAATTAAGGTCAATAACATGGAAAATAAAATCGGCTTCAATGCATGTTTTGCTGAATTCCTAAAGTTAGAGTTACAAATACACTTCATACCCTGAGTTTTTAAACGTGAATCATTAAAAGAGCAGCTCGAGATAAAGTTTAACATTACTTGAATTTGCACATGAAATTGCATCAGATTTAAACACAGCACTGAATTTTTGCCACTTTCAATTCCTTGAAGAAGATCTGTGTCTAATTATCCCTTTTGTCATTCTTGCTTGTTGAGTTTGGTTTTCCTTGTTTCACATTAAAAGAATTAAAACTAAAAAAGATGAGGGTACATTTGACGTAATTGTTAACTGACAAATATGTATGTGACTTTACACAAAATCCTATCAACCTTGTAAGGCAATATTAAATGGGGCCTAGTAAATATTATGTACTCCTTCGATCTTGTATTTGTCAATATCGGTCACGGCTCACTTTCACGTTATTGACATCACTGTTATTGATATACTTTTCAATCGATAAACTGTATTAACAATAAGTATGTACAATATTTCTACCATGTTTGGATAATATTGATATGACGAGCCAGGTTTCCCCTTTTCAGCATCGTCGACTTGTTGATTAAACAAATGCCCCATTTTGCCGTGGTTGACATTAATGTTGAATGACAGAGCACAGAGCGCGCAAGCAAAGAACACCGCGCGCAATTTGAAACACTAGGTTTTCCAGTTATTTGCTGCTTATTGTTGATTTCT
Source organism: Dastarcus helophoroides (assembly GCA_028583605.1). Classification (NCBI taxonomy): domain Eukaryota; kingdom Metazoa; phylum Arthropoda; class Insecta; order Coleoptera; family Bothrideridae; genus Dastarcus; species Dastarcus helophoroides. Next base: position 10,174,019 of record CM053326.1, read on the forward strand.
CATGTCAACTAGAAATTGTAATTCTGTATTTAAAATTTTGATTTTTTTTTCTGGACATTTAGAGATACAGTTGAAACGTAAATAAAAGAGCTGAAATTTCAGATTTAAATCCCAAATTTTGATGTTAAAGTTAAATATTGATTTTTTTCCATTATCTACTTTAAACTGTTGAAGCCCAAATAGATAAAATTTATAGTTATAACGTCGACATTTAGAATTTTGAATTGTTTTTTCCAAGTTTAATAAACACTTTTCGTTAGAACTAAAATGTTTAATTATTTCGATCACAGTTTCGTTTATAAATAACATTCCAATTTTAAATTTTCACACTGAAAAATTTGATGACAACTTATGAATTTCTAGAAAAAGTACTTTTTGAATGAAAATTGGAAATCGCTGTTGTTGTCATAAATTATATCAGATATTTATAGTTTTTTACACTTTACAGTTTTAGTCTTTCATGAAATTTTGCAACTTATAAAACGCTAGCTTAGTTGGTAAGGGATCGATTAAAACGCCAAAGGTTATACGTTCGAATCCGACGTGTGTCGCTTCCTTCTTTTTTGATTTTTTACAGATTTATTAACTTTTGATGTTTTTTATGAGTACCTAATTATTAATAGTATTGTAATGAATCTAAACAGCAGTATGCGTTGGCATAATCGTGCTAACTACTCCATGAATCACTCAGTATTATCCGAACATTTCAGGATTTCGTTTAATTTGAACTCCCATGTAAAGTTTCTCTTAAAGTATTAAAGAGGTGTTTATAAAGGTCTAGCTGTTTATTAATAAGTGTAACTTGTTGCTAACGTAATATCCATGAACTTCTACAGCTTCTAGAAAAGTGATCAACATTTAAGTTTCACACCAAGAGCTTAATCTTTTTTGCAAGCAATAAAACCTCACATATATTTACAGTTGCACAAATAAATGAGCAGCTGGACTTATTAATCACATCAAGTTTTAGATGACAGTTTGAACTAAAGAGTTAAAAGTATTAATTATTTCATACAATGCAGTCATTGTGACATTTTTTTGTGAGCAGACTGTTATTTGGATTTATTATATATTCATTAATTAAAAGGTAAGCATTCAAAAACATAAAAATTTAAAAAAAATCGATAAAAAAAAACAAAAAAAAATGGAACTCGTCGGACTTGAACGCATGACTTTCGGCGCCAAAACCAATCTCTTCATCACCTACTCCAAGATACTACTCAAAATAGTAATCTAAAGACCGGAATACTATTTATAATAACTTATTTAGAATTTTAAAAACCCTTTTTGTCTTTTGTAGTTTTCCTTTACAGAATAAGAACTATTCATTACGTAATGTACGCACAAAAACGTCATAAGAAACGTTGCTTGTGAGGTTTAAAAGTTGAAACTCCGTGACTAAAATTGAAAATTTGGTAATAACTTCGAGTCTTTAAAGTTTTATTGTATAAATCAAGAGTTTTTTCTCTGAATGATGCATTTCTTTTCAAAACTGCACATTTGAACTTTGAATTGGATGTTCCTCTCTTCATTTTAAAACCCGAAGTAAACGTTTAACTCTGTCTCCGAAATTTAAAGTGAAAGTCAAAAATTTGAGTTTGAAGTTTTGGTTTTCAAGTAACAAGTACATGAATTTAAAGTTTAGGTTGAACATTTTCATTGTTTTTAAATACTTCGATCTGAAAATTGACGTTTTTGTCCCAAGTTTTGCTGCTGGAAACTCCTAACCTCTAATAATTTCTATCGCCAAAAAAACGAGCTCTATTTTATGAACAAAATTGTCCTCAGCAATAAAAAAGAGAAAAAACATAACCCTTGAGAGAAACTTCTATTTAAATTTCAAATTTCAAAACAATCAACAAAAATTATATTATACAGAAAATAAAGTGCAAATAGCCAAAACTGTTTAATTGATTAAATTGAAGATATAAAATCGCAATTAAGTGTTTGTTAAACCTTATATAAATAAATAAATAAAGGTAGGAACATTTTTCAAATTTTAGTAGCAAAAACAAACATTAAACTTGTAATAACTAACACAAAACTACTTTTAATTGTAACAAGAAATCAAAAAATAAAAATTAACACAAGCAACTTCATTTATGAAAACGTCCAAATTATTTTTATTCGTCCAATGTAAAGTTCCCTGAAAAGTACATATCATCGAGTGCATCGAGTGAAATGAGGTGTAGTAAAATAAAAAACAAAATTAGCTGTCATGCATGTTTTATTAAATTCTTAAATTATAGTAATAAATACACGTATACTTAACCAAAATAAGTTTTAAAGTATGAAAACACTTTCCAGTATTCTTGTCTTTAGATTTACATGGAAGGTCGAAGGCACTAAAGGTATCCTTTTAGGGTAATTGTTGTTATGCCCATATACTTTAGATATTTGCACCAGTTTAAATTGGTTCAGGTTCTAAACACAGCAGCACAATACTTAATTTTTGCTCTTGAAGTTTTTTGAGAAAGTTTCGAAATGTTATTAATGTATTTGTTAACCGTGATTTTCGGCGATTTTCTTCTGTGTAATAATTTATGCACATAATTTATAATTAAACAGCGAAGTCACCACAACAAATCGAATTATTTAAATACTTAACAATATTCCAAGGGTTAAGCAAAATGTTTAATATATCCTAGTTGTAACAAGTTGAAATAGAATTGAAAATAAATTTTAGTATTAAAAATACACATTTAGAAAGATTCAGTGTTACTTTTGAAAGCTACCAGCTAACTACAACAGCTTCTCGGATATTTAATTTAGCGCAAGGTTATGTTTTCTGTGTATCTGTGCTATTAATCGATTCCTCTCCCGCATTAAGCATTTTATCGACACCAAAGATGTTAAAAAGCTTACATCATCGCAGTAAAGTCATTTCGGCAACACTGTTCGGAGGCTGGATGTGATCGTATAAAAATAAATGGAGGCTCAGTAACTGTAGATACACTAGGAGTCTGAGTAAACCGCTGGGCAGTGGAGGCTCAATGACTGACGAAATGTAACGCCTGTATAACGCGTGTATATAGGCCTGCGCCCAGTTGGAATGTGTATGGACCGGAGTCTGAGTTAGCCGCTGCAGCAGTATATATATATATATATATATTATTCAATGGCGATATATTGAAGGAGATTGCCGCACAGACGTTTTAAACTATATATTTTGTCCTTAATCTAACAAAAAAAGTCTTTTAAAATCCATATTTCAAAAGAGGAGAAAATTTTGTTCATAATCGATGTTACTGATGCAGCAGGATAAGACTCAACTGAGAGAGTAATGAAAGGGCCGCCGTATTCATCTCTTGCTCATCGCTAAGCAACGCTGTGTATCGCCAACGACTTTGCGGATTTACCGGGATCGGCACAGCAATAAAGGAGATTTTCTTGTTGAGAGCATTTTCAAGAGCCCTTTAGACTCATATACTGCTTGTCTCGGATTTATAAACTTGCTTGTCCGAAATATGAATCCGTTTATTATGCTTCGATTCAATTGTTCTGTAATACCACGTTACTGACAATCTACTACACTGGTGGAAGCAAAGATATTGTTGCGCGTTATGGGTTCGAAAATTAAAACTTCGTGAATTGTAACACTTTATTTTCAAACTGATTTCTAAACACTACAATTAGTTATAATTCATTTAAATATCAGACTATCTGGATAACTAACTAACCTGACTAACCAACTGACTAACTCTGAGGGAAAGACGACCGCGTATTTGTACGTACCGTTCCTGTTTCTAGAACGGAACTTCGTTCAGATAAGACTTGTCGCTTGCCAAAATATTTAGAGCGTTTATCTTCCCTATGATTCATTATCGCGGCCACTTCCCATTATCAAATGTTTCTAGAGAATTCCTTACACAGTCATTAATTCAAATTTTACTACTACATTTTGTTACGATATTTGGCAATATTAGTTTTAAATCATATAAGCAATTTAAAAAAAAATAGAAAAATATTTTTTGTTAGAAATATGTGGCTCTGGCAAGGTAAATTCTCGGACTTTGCTCAAATTGAGTAGTTCGCATTAGTTCTACTGGCACTGTCAAGCTAGTTATTCGGTTACTATTTTATAAGGTTAAAAAGTATTATACCTCGATTCTTGATAGTTAAAATGCAAAAAAATGCAAAAGTCTTACGACCTGTAGCGTGATAGCATACGTACCCGCAGACTGACAGTTGTTCTTCAATGACGAATTTTGAAGCTCATCCCTATTTAAAAATATAGCAAATAGTATTATTGTCTAGAGAAAGCTCTCCTCTATTTAAAACGCTATATTAAAACATAACTTTTTTGGTGGAACGGACTGGTTCTTGGTTATCTTCAAAAACTGAAATACAGAACTTGTCCCCTGAAACCAAGAAAGATTAAAAAACACAACAAACGTTGCTCTAACGCGTTTTGACAGCGATATTAGATACTAGTATCTAGTATCTCTCTTAAGATGACAGCTTGGCTGTCGAAATGAGTTAGAACAACATTTGTTGTATTTTTAATTCTTTCTTGGTTGCAAGGGACAAGTTCTGTATTTCAATTTTTAGAACATCATCTCATAAGTCTATAGTCTAACTAGGAAGAACAATTTTTTTCCATAATTCCACTTTAATCACCAACATACTCTCTTTTAAGGGTGATACATTCATTCTAACGCCCATCTAACTTTTCGATGCTCTTTATCTAAAAAGATTTGTCTTTGCTTTCAAAATAAGCCTTAGTTTCGGTAATAACTTTTTCTTTTGAGCCAATTTTTTTCCCTGGAGCTTTTCCTTATGTCTGCAAAAAGCCAGTAGGTGCAGGGGGCCAAATATAAAGAGTACGGTAGATGGGGAAGCAATTAAAAGCATAATTCATTCAATTTAAGCATTGTTTTTATCGACTTGTGACACGGGGAATTATCGTGGTGAAAGCACTTTACACGTGGAGGCATTTTTTTTTAAATTTCTGTACTCAGTCAATCCGATAATGCCGCGTAATATTCACTATTGATAGTTTTGCCTTCCCTAAGAGGATCGATGCACAAAATTTCCTGCGCATACCCAAATGCGAATGCCATAATCTTGCCAGCCGACTTTCGAATTTTTGCTCGCTTTGGATGACTTTCACCGGCTGCCGCCACTTAACTGACGATCCTTTTGATTTAAGTGTGTAGTGGTGAATCCACGTTTTATCTATTGCCACATACCGATGCAAAAAATCTTCTTTATTTCGCTTGAACAGCACCAAACAGCACTCTGAATCGTCGTTGCCTTGTTGTTTCTGGTCCGGTGTGAGCAAACGTTGCATCCACTTCGAAAACAATTTGTGCTTGCCCGAATTTGCATGTAAAATTGTAAAGACACTACCTTCTGACATTTTCAAGGTGTTAGCTATCTCACGCAACTTTATTTTATGACCTTTTAAAACTATTTTGTGAACATGTTTTATATTTTGTGCAATATCTGCCAATTTTGGGCCAGACCAGAACGATCATCAACATTGGTACTTATACGATTGCGTTTAAATTCGGCATAGCAGTCAATAATAGTTGATTTTCCTGATGCAAAATTCCCGTAATGCTTATCAAGTCATTGTATGGTTTCAAAAGTATTTTTTTCCATCAAAAAAGTGTTTCAAAAGTGTTTAATCAACACACGAAATTGCTTTCCATCCATTGTCTTGAAAATCACGAAATTGGAGTCACTAGAACCACTCTAATCCCTAAACTAACGGCCAGGTTGCCATGAAATTTTGGCACATACTGTTTGAAGGTTGGTACTACCCGGGAATCACGTGGGTCTGTCTACAATGTTGCCATATATGTGAGAACTCATTGAATGAGTGTTACAACTGATTTGGTGCAAAATTACCAGAGATATAGCCAACTTTATGGCAAAATGTCATTTTCTTTTATAATAGATCAAGGTATCACCGTTGGTAGCTGTGTGAAATTAATTGGTTTCATTTTTGGTTATTTGACTCCTTAAATGGTAACTATTTTATTACTGTTGGATAGTATTACGTACGTAAATCTCTTATATTTCCTTATTCTACATTTTCTATCCAAGCTAAAAAGCCAACAAGGTAAGTAAAGGACATTTATATAGTATGTATACAGTTGAGGAAAATGGTTTAAGTCAAGATTTTTCTTAAAGTAACTAGTTCACTGGCAGCAGTCATAGCCAAAAGTGCGGCACATTTCCACGACACAAGTTTGGTCAAAGGCATCTAGAAGAAATAATAGAGCTGCTATGTTGCCATAACTCCAAAAAGTTTCTCTAACGTGCGAAATGATGCATCGAATTTTCTTAGGATGTATAATTTCGGAATGCAATTACGTAAAAATGATATCACTAGAAATTCTTATACTTTACTAATCTTATTCACAATGTCAGTTTAAAAAACATTTAATTTTTTTTATCAAAATATATGAGACGGTTTGGCTGTAATAGAAAACTTTCTTTCTTCTCTCGTTTTGCTTAAGCCTCTTCTAAAAAGATATTTTGTAAGTTTTTTGTATTACATTTAGTCTTTTAGCAGAATAAGTATTAATTAGATAATTTGACAACAAGATAAAATTCTTATGAACTCATTCATATTATAAAGCGCTATGTATTGTAAAGTTTTGGTATAACTTAATGGAGGGTACACCGATTAATTGAAATATATAATTTGTAGGTTTCACGGCGGTAGAGAAAAGCCAAAATCAATTACATGGTTTTACTGTTGAGTGCATTTAGTCTCTTGATAAAAACCCCTTGATGTAAACACTGCATTGTACGAATGTAACTCAATTTGCGTGAGACTCAGTCGCTAGTTTGCTTCTTTAGGGGGCTTCACTTTCCATTAGCATATCTCCATTTCTCCGCCCCTTCGCAAATATATCAAATATTGCTTACGAAATCAAATTGAATTGAGCAGATGCCCTTTCATTTCAATCATCTATCATTTAATTTCATAGAATTAAAAATAAATTTGATTTTCTAAAATTAATGACATTTTCAACGAATTCTGGTTTTCCAAATTTAATTGTCGAGTAAATAAATATCAAACCTATTATATAATTTTAAATATATTTTCGCCCTCGATGTTTAGGTTTTACAACGAATCTTATTCTAGGTTCTGATAAATCAAGGAACATAGGAATATTGACTACGAAATCAGTATAAAATTAATGACTTTCTATGCTTCTTGTAAAAATATATAATTCGAAAAACCATTAGTTAAATCTAACAAAAATGCGAGTGTATCTATAGAACGAACATGAAGTAGAGGTTTAGCTGATTTCCCCAAGGACGAAGCTCAATGCCTATCGCGGTCACACTTCAATGGCTACGGAAAGCCCGTTCACATCATTTCCTGATGGATTACTGCAGATTCACTGCTCGATCCTGATTACAAACGGACCTCACATCATCACGTTATTTAGTTTCTTTAATATGACGGCCGTTTAAACCGATACGTTTGAATGAAACAAGAAAAGAACTCGAGTAATATTCAGTTAACAAATTGATTTATTACAATAAAGAACGAGTGCTCATTTTCAACCCTCACCATTGACTTCATTGGTATATGACTAGTTGCAAGGGTCGAAAAATAACTTTGAAATAGAGTGAATATTTTTTTAATTATTTGCAAAATAAAAAACTAAGAAGATTAGCTTTCTTTTTCAATTTTTCTAGGATATTACCAGGGGGAGAGGTTCTTAATAAATATATTATTAGAACACATTTTTATGGATAATTGAAAACTCCCATTTATTTTGATTTATTACTGAACGTCACCAATACAATAAATTGCATTTGGGGGGGGGGGGGGATTTTTGCACAGTTAAATAGTGTTTTCTTCCATTACCTCCACGTGTCATGTGACATGGGTTATTCTATTAATGTCACCATAAAATTAGAATTTTACTATTTAAATTTGTTTGGATGGTAATTGTCTTTGTCAATCATCCCTAGAAAATTACTGATAATGTCAGTTTTTTAGATTACTTTCAGTTTTAGATAGCAATACACTATACAGCACTACAATATGGAACTTTTGCTTTTGACAATATCTAGTAGCTGAGCATGCAAGGTGGCCATTTTCGACTGACTTGGTAATGTTCTCCCTTAGTTGAAGAGTATAAGCTCCTGGTGTTAATAATAAATTTGGGAAAGCGTTATCAGGTATTGATGGTCATGGATCTAAGGGTGACTCTTTTTATTTTAGAATATGGATAAACGAGAAACTCATCTTACCGACAATATTTGATGAAGTACACGCTAACTTGCTTACTTCAATCTCGGAAGTGATTTCGAGAAAATCATACAAATTATATTGAGTCTTTTGTCTTCCTTTCTGACAACATTAACTAAAATGCACCTTATTAATAACACTCGTCAACAAAATTGAAGTTTTGTCATGTCACATGAACTTCTTTTGTGTTTTTTAATACTGTTAGTTGTTGTCATTTAAAATAAGCAATTTTGAAATTTTCATCACCCACGAAATTTGTTTGTTAAATGTTTGAAAAATGATGGATCTTCAGAAATATAACATAAAAATTGTACATTAGGAACTTATAAATCTTTGTTTTTCTAGATTATTTAGCTTTTAATTGGTCCCTTTTGATCAAGCAGTAGTAGTCAGTCAACACCGTTGAGTTTAATCTGCCTTGATAAAATTTTTCCATCATTGTACTGTTTGCATGAAACTTTTATTAGTTCTTATTACTTAGAGCCCCCAGGGTCCCCTAACTCGTAGGAATAAAATCAAGATATGTGTCTAAAAATGGATCTTAATTTCCATATTGCAACGCAAATTTTTATACTCCAATAAAAGTTTTTTAACCAAAACTCTATAGATGTGACTCTTTTGGTAAAGCAAAAAATTTTCAATTAAATTCTTAAAGCATCTTCATGCTGATTTTTTCAAAGCATTTGATTTTTCTTTAAACAACGAGTCTTTTATTAATTTTCCTAATTTAATGTTTTACTACTACTATCACTTCACTCATTCTGGGGAATTTCTCTTTGAAAAAAAATCCATTTTTATTGAGACCCATCCCCTTCCGAAAATTTTTGGTAAGCCTAATTTTTATATGAAGTGGTGGTAGAAATATACCAGAGAGTGTAAATGCTTTACAGTTTTCCAATTACCAATTAAAGATTTACGTGTAGGACAAACTTTTCTCTAATTGTGATTTTTGCGATCCCTGGTGTCCCATTCACATATAAAGTACCCAAATTTTAATGATAAAAGATACTTCAAATGAAGAATTAATATGATCATGATATGTTTTATTTTTAATAAAATTTTTTAAGATGTATATACTATGTGGACCTAAATAAAAGGGTATTTGGGAAGACTAAATTTTCAAAAACAAATTTTACTTTGTTACAAGAAAACTGGAGGTGATGGAAAAAATAAGTACGGTTTCATGATGGGGGTAGGTAGCCCAAACACAATTACCTACCAGAGTTCGTGTGACAAAATCATGTTGACCAGTGTAATCAGTAGCGGCTCTTTACTTTTTGACAGGGAGGAGGCGCAAATTCAAAAAATAAAATCTTATCTTAATTAACGGTGGCTTAAAGGTTCGATTGTAGCAGAACTATACAGACCCACACAAAATGTCTTTCTTAAAATAAAATTATTTCTATTCTCACGAAAACAAACTGTTGTATTAATTTTTCATGAGAATCAGCTTTGGAGATCAAATAAATGGTTACAATATTTACTTGAACTACATAAAAACAAACTTAAATTTTTTAAATGAAATATGCGCTATGATCTGTTAAAGAAATAAAGTATTCTATTATTTTCTCGTTAAAATTGTCTATATCCTGTACCATATTTTTGTTGACAGACGTCATCGCTCAAGTTTCTAAATAACCATGTTTCATGGTATTGCATGAAAAACGGTGTAATGCTTTTAATGTCGAAAAACAGCGCTCTGATTCTGCAGTTGCCTTTGATGCTGTTAAAGATATATTTAGTGACTTTAATGTTCATAACTGTTTCAGTTGAATTAGTGTCTAATATAAATGACGCCTAATTTAGGGCAACAATAATATTCATATACATTTTTCTATTATTGGTCATCATCAACATCATTATTATTTATACTACAAGTGATCACTAAATATCGCTTTAGGTTTTCTATGCTAAAATTTTAGCGTTTGTCTAATTTAGAAAATGTTCTTTCTACCTCTACAGATGTAATAGCTTCATATTTAAAATATGCAGTTTTGTCGATTGGTACTTCATTCTAACAAAGAATTTATAAAATAGTTTTTAAAGTTTGGTATTGTAACGCAATGTAAATAGATGAAATAGAAATTAGAATAGAATTGTATAATTTAGTAAATAAAAAAAGTTTCTAGAAGGATCTGATAAGGGGAAAGCGACCGCGATAACGAAACAAACGATAAGCCTTATCTGCCGAAAAGTTCTAGAATCCGGGGGCCAAAACTATAAAAGGCGGTCAGCTTTCCCTCGAGTCAGTCAGTTAGAATCAGTGTAATTAGCGAGTTAGTGGAAGTCAATAATAAGTGAGTTAATTGTCAATTGTGCCGATCCAAGTTGAGTTCAGTAATAAAGTGGGTATAATCCATCACGTGTAATCAATTCGAACCGATGAGCCCGTAACAGTATTCAATATTCGCACCTATTACCTGTGGCAATTTTTGAAAAATCTTATTTCTTTTATCTCCAGGAATTCCAGAAATTTATTTTTTTATATATTCAACAACTTTAACTGAAGCTGTCATTTTTTTACCTTGTTTGTCCAAAGCTCTTATTGAATGTCACAAATCAGCGTAGCAATAAAACTGAGAGCATTCTTAACACTTTGTTGCTAAAGAAGTTCTTTTCGTCCACAATTTGCTTAAATGTGACAAAATTCTTAGAATAATATATCTCTGACTACATTAGCAATATATCTCCCCATTGCATCAGTAGTTTTGTCTATTGATACTCAGATATTACTGTTGCCAATGCCTTGACGTATTTGAACTAATTTTCCTTGATAGGCATTTTCCAAATCCTTTCTTAAAGAAGATTTACAGAGAAACTTTTCTTTAGTGTTTTTTTCAAACAAATCTTTTATTGATTAGTTTTGTACTTTCCATAAAGGAATGCCGGCTTCAACAAAGGAGTACATACATTCATGGAAAACTGATATTGGCGATTATTTATCTCCATAAACGGCTGCAGAAGGCCTTGTTTTTTATTGTTATTATTTGGAATTTTTCTTTTTAATTGCAGCCTTCCTATGAAATTTTCCATTTAAATGCTGAATGATATGGAACTTTTTACTCCATTAATACTTTTTTCACACACTTTACAAAAAAGAAGTTTACTGTCCGTTGACAAAATGTCTTCCGAATTCAGGAACGAATTTTTGTAATTTGCCTTTTAATGAAGACGCAACTTTATGCATTTTTTTTTAAATTGCGTACGAACGAATTTCCAAAGAACTTGAAGGAGTATACATTTACAAGGTAGTAAACACGAAATAATAATAATTAAATAAATATTTTTCGAGAATTTAAATATACCTGCAATTGCAATGACTGAGATATATTGCATTGTAAAGGGCTTGGGCTAATGAGTAAAAGATTTTTTAATTTTAATAAACATTCAGAAGCAAAGATAATTAGCATGCAATTAAGATATGATATTGTGAAAAAACCAATCATTATGTTTCTATAAGCAAATATTTTCTATTATAAGCTTTCTAAGCAGTTACCTCTCAAAATTAGCAAAAATAAGCATTTTAAGCATATTGCTTAAACTTCCGTGCTTTAGTTATTAATTGGCAGCGATTACATAAAAATATTTTTTTTGAAAGCAACATGACGTAGAGTTTTTATGCAGTTAATTTCTAAGCTTTGGATATTCTGCAAAGAGAATGCAACCTAGGCTACAATAATGCAGTCCTCTAAGCGTGTACAGTGGTGAATCATAGGTAGTCGAACTACCAACAGTTTAAACACAAACACTTTGAGAAGCGTTTACTCTGTAGGAATGTTTCAGAAGACAAGATTCTAAATCACAGACCAATAGGTTTGAACATTTATTAGACTCAGAATTTGGAAAGCAAAGACCGGTTTCGATCTTGTTAGATCTCATAAACAAACGTCGTCCATGTAATTCTTAAGTACCGCCCTTCGTTACCGAGCTAACAAGATCGAAACCGGTCTTTGCTTTCCCAAATTCTGAATCTAATAAATGTTTAAATTTATTGGTATGAGCACTATAATCTTGGGACTTTCCTAGAGAGCAACCGCTTCGTTAAGCGTGTGTTTCAAATGTTGGTAGTTCGGCTACCTATGATACACTCTATACGGTTAGAGGATTGCATTATTGTAGTGCAGATTGTTTCTATTTGCATACGACACTTGATGGAATTGTCCACAGTTTCTATTTGAACCAATAGGTGGCAGTACTAAAAAATCACACGGATGACGTCGGTTTATTCTATAGTATTTATTTCCCAAGACCTTTGTTAACATTGGTGTTGGCGAGATCTAACAGCATCGAAACCGGTCTTTGGTTTCCAAAATCTGAATCTGATAAATGTTCAAACCTATTGCTCTATGCATTGGAATTTGAATATTCTATCAATTCTGACTTGTAGCTTTGCAGATATTGTTCACCAAAGGGCCGACAGTTCACTAATATATCTGTCACCCACAGGTAAAATGGTATTGAATAACATTCAAGAATATGTTTTTTTTAGTCAGGTTAAACCGTTAACTTTGTATCTTAGCGGTTATTCGAGACCAACATTTTTAAATCTTCGAAACCTTTGATGTGATAATTGTTTACCTGAGAACAAATGTTTGGTTGTATCGAGTTCAGATAACTAATCACATCAATGATGGATAGATGTTACTATGTTCCATGTCCTGTTGCCAGATGGATTGCATGTTGATGGCACGTAAGAAACTATGTAATTTTGGTTATCTTCAAAAATTAAAATAAAAATCATGTCCCCTAAAACGAAGACAGATTTTAAAACACAGCAGAGCAACCTTTATTGCGTTTTTTAAACTTTCTTGGTTTCAGGGGACAAGATTTGTATTTCAATTTTTTAAAACTATGTAAGTCAATTGTATTAATAATCAAATAATCAAGATAATCCGATTGCTTAATTTTCTTCTAAAACATCCCATACAATAAGGAATTTCCCTACATTTATTCCATATGAAGTGTCAGTAAATTAAAATAATCATACAAGAGAACGCAACATACATAAAACGATAACTCGGGTGTTTATTTTTGGAGACTAGAAAGCGGAAAACAGGAAGAGATTCGGGCGCTATAAAATCGATATTTGCTGCCCCGTTTGTTTGCCAACCCTAATCTTAGACAATAATATCTGATAGTTTTTTGGAAGTTTTTCGGCGCCACAACGAGCAGACGAATCTCCTCGCTGAAATTCCAAGGGGAATCTGGCGCCGCTACCCGGCGCCTTCTGTCGGGACGTCATCGTTTCATTCGCGTTTTATAGATTCGTTAAATAACAAATTGCGCCCTTGTAGTGTCCAGTAAAACGAGAAAGCTTAAAAAAATAAATCCGAATAAGGTTCGTAAGCTCGTTACGGCTGAGTGAATTTGTGAAACAAAAAATGCTAAAAAAAACTGCTTGGCCTTTGAAATAGGATAGAGGGAGGAATGCTGCAGAAATTAATTACGCAGGAGAAAAGCTGCTTGAATAGATTGAATATCACATTCACCATTCACTAGGTAATGAAGTCTCCAAAGTCTCTCAATTACCACAAAAATGCTATATATTAATAAAGATAACTGAGAGTAATAACTCAAAGGAATATTTAATACCGTGCTGAAATCAATACGGGCTTGTTTAAAGGGGGAAACCAAGCCGAAACTTTTGTTTCTGCCGCTCGTCAGCCAGTTTCGAAATTAACTAAAAGAGTCTTTAACACAAAAGAACTTATACGGACTTTAAGTTAAAAAATTTTAGAAACAAAATCCCCACAGTCCTTTCAGTTAATTATAGTTTTAACCAACAAAACATTTCAGAAGAATTGAATTGACAGACACTAATGATTAATGAAATAATAATTTCAGCATAACACTCAGTTTATTGGAAAATCACTGACTTGTGAAAATGTGTGATGTTTTTTTTTTATAAAAGATGTAAATTCCAAACATTTAAAATCCTTAAACCCTAATCAAACCCTACATCGCGTATTTATAAAGAGAAGTTCTATCGAAATGTACAAAAATATGCTGCCTGTTCCATCCAAAAACACTAAATTTTATTTTGAACACCATTTTTCAATTGACAAAAAAAACAAAACAAAATCAACGGGTCCAAGCATACTTTTTCATTTATTTTTCTTCTGAAATTATGCATAACTTTATAGGGCGCACTGTATGTACTTAAAAAAAAGTAATAAATAACAATAATAATAAAGCACGTATATTTCTTGATTTTTCAAGCTGAAAACAAATGATATGTGTAATTGATCTCCAGCCACTAATAACATAGCCGTTGTAAAATTTTTGATTCCCAAAAATCGTATTGGGCAGCCAGTGTAAATTCACTGCTGCAAGTCAAAATGAAATATTTTCAAAATAGCGCAATAGCAAACACTAATGCCATATATGTTTTTTTTTGCAATGAAATTATTCCATTTGACCTTCAAAATTCTTTTTTTATTAAGTTGTTTAAAGTTTGACCGATAGTTTGCTTTGTTTCCGATTGGTTTAAAATACCAAACTACTGCGCCTGCTACAATTTTTCAAAAACAAAAATTTTGAAATCTTATTATTTTCAACTATAAACCTATAATCTAGCATTCTTGACATTAAACATGTATGAAAAGTGGAATGTTAGCATCACCTTTATTACGAGGGCTGTCTTTTTAGTTTTGCAAGCAGCCACACAGAGGGCGCAAGTAACAAAATTTATAATTCCGCAATTAACCCTTAACATTACATTAATACTTATTGAAAATTCCGTCAAAATAGACAGTGAATTTTAAAAGTTAGTCGTTTGTCAAGATATACTGTGACTAAATCACTTTTATTTTGACGAAATTTTCAACACGTATTAATGTAGTGTTGAGGTGATATGCATTTTGTTGCTTGCTGCCTGTATGTGGCTATATTTAAAACTAAAGACACAGCCTTCGTAACACTATATGCAGAGTGTTCCATTATTTTTATATAGGGCGATGTCTCGGTTAGTTGATTGAATAGGACATGAACCAAAAAAACGTTTGAATGGCGTCAACTAATCTATTACTAAAAGCCCCCAAACTTTAGTAGTTGCTGCCATCCTAAATATCCTACCATTTTTTTTTCAAATTGCACCCTTTACTTTTTTTAATAAGAAAAAACCTTCAGTTTATTCTGAATACACACATGCGGAATATTTTATCACTGAAGTGCCCTCGAACCTCTAAAGAAAAGAATAGCAGTTATATAGTTGTAGTAGTTCCTGTTTGTATAAAGTAAAGTTATCGTTTTATATTTACAAAAGCATAAGTAGGTAAGTAGGTAAGAGGGGTCAAAGGTTGGTAAAGAGTCTCAGGGGCTATGTAAGTTGCCGATACTTACACAGCACAAAAAAACTCTGAGAAATGCCCACTGATAAACAAGCTCCGCCAACAACCCCTACTTCCACGTCCACGAAGGCACGTGAATCCTGGGCAATGCGTAGCGTGCTATGGGTGTACGTTATGTAGCAGACGGAAGAGGATGAAAGGCAAGTTCCCAGGGCCTAAAAATCAGACCAGATCGGCTAAGGAAACAAACCCTAACAAAAAATGTCGGTCCTCCAGAAGTGGAGGTTGGGACGAAGGGCTAGTAACCCATTTCCTATAAAAATAAAATTCTACTTAAAATCTCAGCACAGAGCCTCGGAAAACATACGGAATATTGGATAAGCGAAGAAAGCAAAGGAAAAGGATTATGAACTGGGCAACTTGGACTGTACAAGGATTGGGTACTAAACGAAAAGAAGTGTTCGAAGAATTAGAAAGAATGGAGATTGACATAAGGGTGCTGACAGAAACAAAGAAGAAAAGGTCAGGAAATGAAGTAGTCGACCAATATCTCCATTTTGATAGTGGCGTAAATAGGAGTAAAAGAGCAAAAAGAGGAGTGTCGACAGTGGTTTATAAGAAATTGAAGAAGATGATTGAAAAGTGGCATGAAATAAATGAAAGGGTTATGGATTTTTTCCACATAGAAAAATGATCATTAATACACTCGGGGACAACCATCAAGAAAACTGTACTCAATTATTGACTATAACAACAAAATTTAGAACTAATAACGCAAGATGTCAGAATATGCAGAAGTGCAGAATGTGGATCAGACCACAGATTTTTTAATTTCATTCTTCTATCTTTTGAACTAACTGAGATATCGCTTTTTGAAAACTGCTTGTGACATCTTGCATATAGAAAATTATTATGTTTTTAGCACGATTTTGTCACTTCAATGATTAAATACTACATATGACTGTATTCAAAATGAACTAAATATTTATTCTTAGTGAAAAAAGTGGTAGGTGCAATTTGAAAAAAAAAGGAGGGAGCGTGGTTTCTTGAGGGTGGCTGCAACCACCAAAATTTTGAGGACTCATATAATAGATTAGTTGATACCATTTAAACATTTATTTTTTTGTTTCATGTCTATCTTATTAACTAACCGGTATATCGCCTAATATGGACATCGTAAGTCGCCCTGTATATCTATCTATAGCCATTGGGTTGTTTTTTACAGATTTAGAGCTTTTATGATTTAAATTTTTATTTTCACCCAGTGTTGGTGCAACAGACTTTTGTCACACCAGCGATAAGGTGGTACATGAGGCTACAGATACTGTGTACGGTAGAATATGAGGTTGGATGTGCTATGTATGATATTTATGGGCTGAAAGCACTGCTTTAATTAATTTGAGGGGAGAAATATGTCAGATTAGATCAGACTATATATGGGTCGTTTCGTGTTTCTTTTTGTCCACCCCGCACCTCGACCTGAGAAGATCTTTTGTGCATACCCTGATCTATGTAGATCCCAGGTTCAAACTCTTGTAGAAGTTTATTATGGACCTGGGATTGAGTTTTTCCACATCTGAGGGGTCTAAGGAAGTCTATCCGAGTAAGACGTGCCTTTGGATGCAAGCGCATGTTCTGCAGTCTCCGCAGCTTCTGCGCAAAGCGACATAAGTCTGTTTCAGCTTGACCCATTTTATTGAGGTGAGACCTCATAGGGCTGGTTAATATCGTCAATTAGGATTTGCTGAGTTTTAAGTAGACCTTTGTCTTTTCAAGTGTTCCAGATATGAATCTTTTCGCCTATCGTAGTCCCGGATATGATCTTCACTGAAAAATTCTTGACCTTGCTTCCCATTTTTTGACCTCATGGTTGATTTGATTTAGAAAAACCGAAGGTCGGTTCAGGTCCAAGAAATGACGATGCATATCCTTCTCTAGCGAGTTGGTCCGAAACTGCATTACCTTGTATTCCTTTGAGCCCTGCCATGTGGAATCATGTTGTGTTTAGCCAGCTGCTTTAGAATTAGTTGACAGTCCCAAACTGATTTGGATTTGACAATGTAGCTGCTGAGAGCTGTTATTGAACGCTTGGCTGTCAGAGTTAATGTAGATCCTTTGTTCCTTTCAGGTTTCTTCGAAGGACACTCGTAGGACGTAGAGTTCTATTCGCATGTATTTCAGTTTGAAAGACAGTTGAGTCTTTTCCCAAGGCTTTAGAGAACCTATAGTTAGGACAATAAATGCATATGCCACTGTAAGAAAACATCAGAAATGAGAAATATTACAGAAAATGAATTTGTGTGAAAAAAATAGTAGTAGTAATAGTTATATTATTCTATAAAAAAAGCCATCAAATGTATTCGGAAAGAATCACTTTTTCTATGTATGAAAGACAATAACCCTCTAGATTTAAAACTAAAATGACCAAAATTTTTTAATACTTCAAATCATTTATTTTATGTCAATAACATAGGGTGGGTTCTTACTAAAAATTAAAAATTGGTTTTACTTTTGTCGAAGCTAAATAGGATTATAATTATCAAGCCAAAATTTTACCTTTCAAAGACACATTGAGTGTAGATAATTTATATAGTTTCTATACATAAATAATTCAGCCAAGAGCGACTAGAGCTCGCCTAGTTAGGATTCCGTACCAATTACTACAGTGAACAGTCAATAAACCACATTAAATCATTTCTACTTACGTAGGAATTTGAAATTTAATCCAAATTTTCTTGTGTTATAATAAGTGGCGGCTCGTAGCCAAAACTAATGGGGGTTTTAAAATTTTTAAGATTTCGACATTTTCAAAACGTTACTTTTCGAAAATTTTAGATTTCTTTGAAAACTTGACAGTGAAAACTTTTGATAATGTCGCGTTTTTTGAAAGATTGGATTGTTTTTCCAAATTTCGACTGTATTGCAAAATTTACATTTTTTCTTGTAATCTTGACCTTTTTATTTTGAAGTATAGATTTTTTTGAAAAACTGTGAATACTCTTTTAAAAATTTGCGTATTTTCCTAAATATTTGAATTTTTCAATGTTCTATCTTTCTTCTTGTATTTTTTTAAATTAGTTATTACATTTTTTTAATCTTTACCATTTGAAAATTCCTACTTTTTATGAAAATGTAAATTTTAATAAAACTGTACTTTTGGCTTTTTAAATATTTGACCTTCTCCTAATTTCATCTTTGTTAATAATCTTTTTGAAAACATATAATTTTTTTATTGATTTTTAATCATTTCGACTGGTTTTTATTTCAAAATTTCGACTTTTTTGCAAAGTTTCGAATATTGTTTGATTTTTTTTTGAAAATTTCGTTGCTCCTTAATTTTCGAAATTCTTTCAAAATTTCGATTTTCTTGAAAATATTGAAATTTTAAGAAATGTTTGACATTTTTTCAAAATTTTAATGTTTTTGACCTATAATTTCAACTTTTTAAAATATTTTCCACTTTGATTTAAAATTATAACTACCAAAAATTTAAACTTTTTCCAAAATTTTAATTTCTCAATATTTCGAATATTGAAAACCTCGATCTACCTGATAATTTTCACCTGTTTTCAATATTTCTGTTTCAAGAAATTTGGTTTTTCTTGAAAATTTGGGCGCAAATTTCACAGTTATTCAAAATTTAAACTTTTTTAAAATTTCGTAAATTCGATAAAAATTCCCAAATCTTTTGCAAATTCTGATAGTTTTTTAAGTACGACTATAAATTTCGACCCTTTTCTTTTGAAAATTTCTTCTTTTGCAAAATTTTGACTTCTTTTTGGAAATTTGAATGATTTTGAAAATTTTTGCCTTAACAAATTCCGACTTTCTTTATTAAAGATTGTAACCTTTTCTTAAATCTGCACTTTTTGGAATTTTCAACCATTTATTTTAATTCCTACTTTGTTGCAAATTCCAGCCTTTATTAAATATTTGAATTTTTTAAAATTTTAGTCATTTTTCAAAATTTAAATTTTTTGACTCAAATATTTTGACTATTTTTTCCACTATTTTCAAAATTTTGACATTTTTTGTAAACCGTCGATTCTTTATTTAAAAATTGTGATTTTTTTAGGTCAGACATTTCTTAAAATCTTTTATTGAAATTTTCGACTAATATTTCGTAAAATTTCGATTCCATTTCAAAACTTCGATTTTTTTTTTCAAAATTTTTAACTCCAAAAACTTGACTTTTATTAAAAAGTTTTATTTTTTTTTAATTTTGTTTACTACATTTTTTTTAAACATTTTCAGTTAAATCTTCGACTTAAAAGAAAAGATTGTTTTCAAACTTGAACTATTGAAATTTTCAACTTTTTTAAAATTTTACCTTTTTAAAATTTCAACTTTTTCAATAATTACGAATTTTTTGATAATTTTGAGTATTCTTCAATATTCAAATAATTCAGCTTCTTTAAAAATTTAATTAAAAACTCTGCAATTTATTTTAAATCTCCATATTTTTCCAAAAATTCGTCTTTTGTTCACATTCCCAAAATTATTCAAAATGTCGACCATTTTAAAAATTAAAATTTTTTTTAGAAATCCTTGGTTAGTTTTGAAAATTTGACTTTCTATGAAAATTTCAAAATATTTGCTTTTTTTTAAAAAAATTCGCATTATCTGATAACTTTTGCTTTATTTTTTAAAAGTGGTAATATTTTTCTTTTTAAATTTACATTTTTCAAGAAAAATTTTGAAATAAAACTCTAATTTGAAAAAAATATTAACAAACTTTTGTATTTTTAAAATTGTGCAAAGTTTTGAAACAAATTTCCAAAAAAAGTTGCATTTTATATACAAATAAATTGGCAAAATTTGAATTTTAGTCATAAAAAATTGGCTTTAAGCTGGAATATTTGATTTTTGAAATTTCTCTGGAACTTCAAAATTACTAAAACAAAATTAAATTAGGACAGTCAATTGTTAATGAAATTTTTTCAACATTTTGATTAATTTTAATATCGAAATTTTGAGACTCTTCTAAAAATGTTGACTCAATTTCTCAAAAATTTCAATAGTTCTTACCTTAAAAGTCAAAATTATAAAATATTTTTGACAATTAATTTATTGCAAATAAATTTTTTTATTTTATTTCTAAAATGTTTTTTTTTCGGAAAATATTGTTTACAGATAACAACTTTTTCTAGAAATGTGATCTGATTTTTCTTGAAAATTTGGGTTAGGTTTTTAAATTTCGTTTTTTTTATCGAAATATAAATTCTTAATTCAAACTTGGGAATTTCAAGAATAAATTTAACATTTTTAGGAAAATTAGAAATTCCGATTCAGAATTCTCTTTGGTCGTACAGCAGTAGCAATGTTTTAGAGAAATATCAAATTGTAAAAAAGGTTAAAATGTACAGGCTTCATTTTTTCTTGAAATTTTAATATTTTTCCCCAAGTATTCTTTATTTTTATGCAAACTTGAAGTTTATTTTCCCTAAATGTATACCTAATAATTTCCAGTTTTTTATCAAAATTACAAAATAAAATAAATTTTAAAATATCAAAATTTTGGTAAAAAATTTTTTAATGTCCAAAACAAATTAGAGAGAAATTAAAATTTCTACAAGAAAAAATATTTTAAAGACAAAATCTCCAGGGAAAGTTGAAATTTCAAAAAAAAAATTCTTTGTATAAAATGTTTAGAGAAAAACACAAATTTCATAGGAAAAAAAGCAAAATTTCTTAGAAAAAAAATCAAAACTGGAGAAAAAATTTGAAATGTCTTTGCAAAAAAGTCGAAATTTTTTTTCTTTTTTACAAAATGTTAAAAGTTTTATAGAGCTTTCAGGGTTTTTTCCAAACATTTGTTGTCAAAACTGCAAAATGAAATGAACTATAAGTTGTTAGATTGTCGTGAAAACACCTGACATTTTTGAAGCAAATTAGAGGAACACAAAGAAAAATCGGGAGAAGTTATAATTTCAAGAAGAAATTTTAAGAATGAGACGTTTAGTAAAAATGGAAATTTGGAGAAAATTTTTTTTATAAAATTTTTAGGAAAAAATCGAAATATCTGAAAACAACTCAACATTTTTATACGAAATGAAATTTGAGGT
This sequence comes from Dastarcus helophoroides, assembly GCA_028583605.1. Lineage (NCBI taxonomy): Eukaryota > Metazoa > Arthropoda > Insecta > Coleoptera > Bothrideridae > Dastarcus > Dastarcus helophoroides. Next base: position 10,195,600 of record CM053326.1, read on the forward strand.
AAAAATTTGAAGATACCACATTAACGCATTTTTTAGAGAAATAGTAAAATGCGAGATGAGTTGGATTTAGATTTTTTCTTAAAATTGTAACTATTTTCCTAAAATGCTGACATTTTTAAAGAAATTTGAGTTTTTTCTTAACATTTTAATTCCTGCTCGAAATATTGAATTCTTTCTTAAAACTTTTACAAAAATTAGTTTATGGCAATGTAATTTTGATCAAAATTAAAAATAAAATAGGTTTTTAAATATCGTAACTTTGTGAAAGAAACCTAAAATTTCTTTAAAAACAAAACAGAGAAAATTTAAAATTTCTACAAATTGTGAAATAAAAAGTGTTCAGAAAATCTTGCCGTAAGCGAAATTGGGGATGCTGCAGTTCCACAGTGCCTATACGTCAGACGCCACTGGTTATAATTGAAAAATACAAAAATATCTATTTTCAGACATACACACTTTTTTTCTGCAATTAATACCAAATATTTATGAAACTGATAACTCTGTTCGATAATGTCTCAGATAAAAAAGATTCGCAATAAGTCGATGACTACTAACACAGTTTATGAGATTGCCTCGGATCGCGCTAAAATTTCCAATAGCAATTTCTGCGTTGCCCGTAATTTAATAAACCTGTGCTAACTCCAAAAATACTAAATGAAATAATAGAAGAAATATGAGAGACGAATTTGATCTGCATTCTATTCTTTAGCTAAATCAATTTTTTATTCGAAAAAAATTATTAGCTATATGAATCAAAAAGCCTTGGAACACAAACACTTATTTTTCCATAAAATATATTTTTTCCTTAGTAACTATTACGATATCAAACAAGCCTAAAATTTTCCGATAATCTAAAGCCCAATATCTACTCACCCTATTCAAATTTAAATTTTATCTTTAGAAACCTAGGATAACAGGGGGGTGGTCATTTCTAACACATTTTGAGCGCATCTTTAGGACAATTAAAGCACAAATTTAATTTAAAAAAATATGTGTAGATTTTTCGGGAGAATTCTAAAATGAGAAAATAATTGGAGTGTTCTATTTAAAAAACTAAACTTTGATTCTGAAAAAAACCTAATACCCTGTATATCGCAGACTTATTTCAAATAAAAACTTAAGAGGGATCTAGAAACTTTTGTATTTAATATTTTTGTATCTATCATATTTCGAAAGATAAATGGGGGATGCATTTGTAACCAAAGACCCTATACCATCAGTTGTTACACGTAGTTATGTGTAAAAAGTGACATCAGCACGATAGGTATAAGATGTATGGCATACTCTGCAATAATTAGAATAAGGCAAACGTTTGCGGACTCGATAAATAATTTCATCAAGATTTTTGTCTTGGAATGTTATAGAGAACTTGCGATTACCATTACGAGATCCTTCCGTAATTTCGGGACACTTGTACTTCAATAATTAAGTTTTAAAAACCGTTACTATTTATATTTAACATATTGAATTTATTACAAAATAAAAAAGTGCTATAAAAAGTGCGTTTGCATTAGGATATACAAAATTTAAGCTTAAATTTAGCGCATCATATTTTGAGAGCAGTAGACGTAGTCGCCTCTGTAAAGGGGAGTCCATTAGTTTGTCACAATCTCTTAATCAGGCCATTAGCAGGGATCCGGTTCGGTAAGCAGTCTCACGGAAAGCCTATTATAATATTAGACAGCCCTTTCCGCTCGTTGATACCCGACACTTCAAACGTTTGCCAAAATGTCCGTAGTAACGGCTCATCAGTTATTTTTTCTTATTCTCCGACAAAAGAAACAAAAAAAAAATTAGTCATTTTATATATTTCTCATATTTTAAGCAAATCCTTACTTTTTATTATAAAATCATTTAATCTAAAAGAAAATGAGTTACTGTTTTAACATTAACACAGATGATTACAAGTACTATCTCAGGTTAAATTTCACTGACCAATTTACCAATACATTTTGTTCATTTTACATTACTGATAACTATGAGTGGTTATAAGAACGAAATATTGATGTATAATAGCTACGCCTTACTTCCAATTTCCGTTTCATATATTTTGTGTTATTGTTTTTAAAGTATATCTAGATATCTCATTTAATTAAATGTTTACCAGTGTGATGACTTTTGGTACAAGAAGATACCAGGAGACCGTGGATGCGCCCTCTGAAATTTTTAGCAAGATATGCAAACTTTATTGAAAATTAAGTAGATAAAAAAAATGATGGAAATTTTTTACGCCCACAATGCCAGATGTCGTGTAAGAGGGTACACCGACAACTTTAAGAGCAAAGAAGACGGTTAAAACTTTCATCTGATAACTTTACTAAATCCAGGGTTCGGCGTATGTATGGAACTGTGACTCTAACTTCAAAAAAATTTGGAAAAAATGTTTAAAACATATTTTTTTAAATTGACACATAAATCTTGTTCCCTGAAACCAAGAAAGATTAAAAAACACAACAAAGGTTGCTCTAACGGCGTTTCGATAGCCAAGCTATCATCTTCAGAGATTAGTATCTTTCTGAGGAATTACAGTAACCTTTGTTGTGTTTTTTAATCTTTCTTTGTTTCAGGGGACAAGATTTGTATTTCAGTTTTTAAAGATAACCAAAGACTAGTTCGTTCCACCAAAAAAAAAACTTTTTTTGATTAACTCTTGCCACTTTCCAGTCAGATTCATTATTTACAGCCTTTGTTTCGTTGCTATGTTAACTAACTTTGGATTTTCAAAGGACACCCGTATTTATTGTTTGCTTTTTTGGAATCAGCATGTCTTTCTGCATTTGATAACATCTTTTAAAAAGTCGATACCAAAAACGTTAAACAATAGAGAAAATAAATCCAAACTCCCAGGGTTTCTACTACAGTTTCCATAATTCTAAATGCGTCCAGACCTATTCAATTGAAAGAATTTCTGGATAGCCATTATCACGCTCTGTCCTATCTACGTAATGAAGAGTAAACTTTTAAAAAGCTGTCACATGAATGAAAATATCAAGATGCACAGATAGCTGATAGCTTTAATCTCGTTGAATAAAAAGCTACTTCATTGTGAAGCGCCGGTCTGGTGTGTAGCCACAAAGTCTGGCGCTTTTCCGATATCGAGTCCTCCGGGAGTTTGATTCTCGACACGTTTCCGGAGAGCCGCTAATACGCGTTTCATTGAGTAATTCGGTCACGTGATGCATTCTTTCACCCTACAACTCCACTTACAGCCCTGTGCTGTTATTATGTATAGAGCAGTAAGTGGGTCTTGGACGTGCTTTTAAAAATGTCGCTAAATGCCATCGGGCTACGACAACAGTTAATGTGATAAAGATAGGCGTTTATCGACCGACAAAAGAGAAGAGATAATAGCATTTTGGACTTTAAAAGATAATTTGTTACGTCCGCATTTCTTCAATTCCTGATGTTATTTGCATTCCGCTTTTAGTTATTTCACAACTAAAGAGCAAATTTGCTGACAATGGGGAGAAGGGGATTTGATGTGTTTCTATTTGTCTCCATAAATATCATTATCCATTTGTGCAAAAATAAGTATACAACAATTATTTTGCCGCCATTATTGCTTATTAAAATTATATTTATAACCCGAGCTTGAAATCGGAACTGAACCAAAAATCGAAATTTAGGTTTTAAGGATTTTTTCCCCATAATTACAAGTTTAAACTTGAAATATTTACTTCTTTTATAAAATTCTGTCTATTCAAAATTTTGGTTTGAAAGTCGATTTTTTTTGACATTTTCGTAAAATTCTAATTTTAAACTTGACGTTTTTCATATTCCTTCCAACATTTTCGAAAATATTAACTTTTTATTAAAACTTCGATTTTTATTTTTCAAAATTTTTACTTCGGCTTCTCGATTTTTAATTAAAATATGAAAGATATTGAAAAATGTTTGAATTTTGACCTTTTTCTTAAAAATGTGTTTTTATACTTCATATGTTTACATTTTTAATAAAATATTGTATTCAAACTAGACATTTCCACTTTTAGAGATTTTGCACTTCAATCTCGAAATTTTTGAATATTTTTCGGAAAATTTGGAGATAAGTTTTTTGCGTAATTGCAGCCTTAATTCAATATTTCGAGTTTTTCACAAAATTATTGTAAAGATCCATAAAAACATTAGTCTAAATCCGATATTTCCGCAAAAATTCGAATTTCTCAAAAAACTTTCAGATTTATAAAAAATGTTTGCTTTTTATCTATTTTTCTACAAATCTCAAAATTATCCCAACTTTCGATTTTAAACTTACAATTTTTTTTCTACAATACCGAATTTAAACTCAAAGTTTGTGCTTTATATAAAATTTTTTATTTTTTTCTTGAAATTATAACTATTACCTTGAATTGGAACTATTATTAAATGATTTTTTTTAATATTGATTTTTTTAAGCTTGACTTCAATCTCGACTTTGAGATCTGTTCCTGAACAGTTTGAGTTTACAAAAAAAAATGTTCCTGAAAAAGAATTCTTTTATTCACAGTAATCCCGACATTTCGTAAAATTTGCGTGAAGTATTTTTGTTTTATGGAGTTTTATTTAATTATTTTCACAAATCCCCGAGTTTACATGTTTTTATTGTTATTGCTCAAACCTCGAAAATTTAAAAAATTTTTTTATTTTAATTTACTCTTTCTTTCAAAATTTCTATTTTAAAATCTTTCTCAAAATGTTGCTTATTTCTACACTTACTTCAAAATTTACTTTTTTCAGTTTTTTTTACCGTCCAGAAAATTTTAATTTTTTCCAAAATTTTTCATTTTATTTCCAAAATTATTATTATTTTTTAAACTTCATACTTTGTTATAAAATTTCGATCCTTTTTTGTAGCTTTTTAAAATTTTTGGAATTTTTTTTTATAAAAATTTCGCTTTTTTTAGCACGTGGACTTTTTTGTAAACAATTATGCTTTTTCTTAAAATGATGACCTTCTGACGTTATTTTTATTCCTTTCTGAAGAATTTGATTTTTATGAATATTATGATTTTTTAAATTTCGACATTTGAAAATTTCTATTATTTCTATAAATTTATTCTATTTATTTTGTAATTTTTTTTAAATTTTCGCCTAATCAAAATTTTAACATTTTTAGAAATAAAGGTTTATTTAAAAAAATCGACTTTCCAAATTTTCTTCTTTTTTCAAGTTTCCATTTTTATTAACTTTTCAATTTTTTTTTTCAAAATTTTGACTTTTAATTTTCTACTGTTGCTCAAAATTTTTTTTGTTCTTTTTTGTTAAATTTTAGAAAATTGACATTTCTACCGGGTGTTTTTTTTAGTTGGGAGGTTACCTTTATCTGGAGTACTACTTATTAAAAAGACAAACTGATTTTGTCGATGGGGCTAATTGGAGCTAAACTATCTTCTAAAAATATTTTCAACTTCCCCCCACTACCTGTTATACCGGAAGTAGACATGAACTTGCTTATTTTAAATAGCAACCCCCAAATTTTATATTTTATTTAGATTCTACGTAAAAAAATAAGGTGAGTTTATGTATACATGTTTATTGCTACCTTTGATAGTTTTAAAGATATTTCAATTTTTCGAAAAAAAATATGACAGAAAAGAGGGTTATTTTGACTCTTTGTATCTTTTTTATTATTTCAGTAAAAACATGAAATTTGGGTCAAAAGTGACGAAATATTATAAAGACTATAATAAGGTAATCAGATTTTACATTTATTATACAGGGTGATGGAAATGTTATAATCTTTGCTGTTTTTGGTTTATTCAAAAAAACTCTGTATTTTTAAATGGGAACTATATGTTTTTTATTAATCATTTTTGGATTCTTCACATAAAAAGAAGAAAAAAGTTATTTTTTAAAATTTTGTGCCGTTACAGGGGTATTTTACATAAATCTCAAAATAAAAAAAATCAAGCATGTCTTTTTTGCTCAAGTAGGAAATTAACCGTAGGCGATAATTAATTAATCATATTAAGTAATACGAAAAAAAAAATAATTGATAAAAAATTTACATTAAGAACAACAAGGACTATCTTCTCTTTCAATACATTTTAAGATTTCGAATTGAGTAACGTTTTTAAGCACATCCGATTGTTCCTAGCATTATGCTTGTCATGCAGTAGTCGTAAAAAAATCACTAAAAAATTTCCATTTCGATTTTCATTATAAAATTTAACGCTTACAAATCCTGAATTCTAATCTAACAGCATAACAGTTAAAGGACGAATTTTCTTGAACATTTTGTTGATTTTCATTACTCCAAAAATGAGAAGTCTGTTTAACAAACCATTTTTACGAAACTTACATTCGTGGCTCCCTAAACATATTTCAATAAGTATTCTAACAATTAGTCAAAAATTATTCGTCTTGTACGGTTATCTTTTAAATGTTATTTAGAATAAAATTTTTAGGCCTTGTTGTTATGTTTTTTTTTGAACATTTTGTTTTCTGCTACCAAGTTGTTACTAGAGGCAAAAAAATATTTTTCTTTTTAATTTTGAATTATATCCCTGTAACGGTGCAGAATTTTAAAAAATTAGTCATATACCTTTTTTCTTCTTTTTACGTGAAGAATCCAAAAATGATTAAAAAACGCATAGTTTCCATTTAAAAAAACAGAGTTTTTTTGAATAAAACAAAAACAATAAAGATCATAAAATTTCCATCACCCTGTGCAATAAATGTAAAGATTACGTTATTATAGTCTCCATAATATTCCATGACTTCAACCCAAATTTTATGTTCTTATTGCAAACAATAAAAAAGATACAAAGAGTTAAAATAACCCTCTTTTCTGTCTTTTTTTTTGAGAAATTGAATATATCTTTAAAACTATCAAAGATAGCAATAAACATGTATACATAAACTCACCTTATTTTTCTACGTAAAATCCAAATAAAGTATAAAATTTGGGGGTTGTCATTTAAAATAAGAAAGTTGATACCTACTTCAGGTATAACCGGAAGTGGGAGGAAGTTGAAAATATTTTTGGAAGGTAGTTTAGCTCCGATTAGCCCCATCGACAAAATCAGTTTTCCTTTATAATAAGTGATACTCCATATAAAGGTAACCTCCCAACTAAAAAAAAACACCCGGTATTTCGAAGGTTTTGCATTTTTTTTTTAAATTTTAATTTTTATCAAAATTTGACTTTTTCAAAATTATGAGTTGTAAATTTACCCAGAAAAATTCGACTCTTTTGTACATTTTAGCTTTCTCTAAATTAATATTTGGCAACCTTTTGACCTGATTTAGACTTTTTGTACATTATTGACTTTCTCTTTTGGAAATTTCGGCCCTTTTTTTAAAAGTTCGACTCTTTCAGAATTTCAACGTTTTCCAAATTTTATCTATTTCTGAAAATGTAAAAATTTTGACACTTCAAAATATTTTTTTTTCAGAATTTTCAGTTTTTTTTTAAATTTTTACTCTTTTCCAAAATTTTGACTAATTTTCAAAAACTTCGATTTTTTTTTAATTAAAATTAATATTTTTTTAAGGACTTTCACTTTTTTAGAAATTTTGTCTTCCTTTAAAAGGTATTATTTTTTTGGAAACTTTATATTTTAAATTTTCTTCAAAATGGCTGGCTTAAACTTAGAGGAATAAAAAATTAAATATTTGAATTTAAAGCATAGATATGAATTGAAATATTGGACTCAAAATAAAAATGTTAAAATTCACGTTTTAAACTCCTATTTTAAAATTTGCTTTTTTAATGAAAATTTTAAGAGAAATGATGAAAGTGATTATTAATTTTATTTAGCATTTCTACGACCCAGTTTGGAAATATTTAATTTTTTAGGTAGCTAAAACGTTAGATAAGACTAATAGTAATAATATTCCTAAATTTCAAGAAAAAAATCCCAATCCCTATTTTAAAATAGATATCTTAGTTTTAAAAAGGTTTCAATACACACAAAAGTTTATAGAAAACCAATGTCAATCAATTTCGACATTGAGAAAAATTTTAGCTAAAATTAACATAAGGAAAAAGACAAGTTTGAGTTTAGAGAAGTTTCGCAAAAAAAATTAAACGTGTGTGTTCGAGAAACATAAAAAGAAAATGATTTTTTTACTTTAAATAACAAAAAATCTGTAAAAGAACTTTACGATTTTTAAAGTCGAAATCTTTAAAAAAAATAATCTAACTAAAAATAAATGAAAATTTTAGGTTAAGCATCAAAAATTGGAAGGTTAAATTGGGAAATTTTTGAAAAACTTTACCATTTCATGTTTTTAAGCAATAATATTAGAATATTCTACACTTTTTAAAATTTTGGCTTTGAAATTTAAGATTTTAATCTAAATTTTGAGAAAAAGTATCTCCATTTTAACATCAACTTTTTGGCAAAATATAAAGAATTAAATATATTCGAAAAAGTTTCGGAAAGAACGAAAATTTTAAAAGAAACTCAGCTTGGAGAAAAAATCCAGTTTTCAGATCGATCAAATTCGGTATTTCAAGACAAAATTTTGGGATGATTAAAGTCAAAATTTTGGGGAAAGAAAATTAAAAAGTCCTAGAAAAGAAAGGCGAAATTTTGACTTCGTACCTCAAAATAGGGTAAACATTTTTGAAGGAAAAACGAAGTTTTAAAATGGTTAAAAAATCTTTTAGTGGGTCACAAAGAAGAAGCATAAAAATTACCGGGCCATGACAAAAAAAAATTGGAAAACGCAGATATAGAAAAAAATGTTTAATTTACTACTAAAAAGTTGCCCAAATTGTACAACGGAAAATATTGGGAAATTCTTAATTTGCAATTCGAAAAAAAAAGTAATGTTCACAATTGTCAATAAATGTTTTTCTTGTTAATTGTGGTTTTGACCTTTTAATGCCTTTTTAGAGTATTTTGCCTTTTAATTGCCTTTTTTAACTGTTTGTTTTTGCCAAATTTAACATTTTTTCACCTTTTTAACTTATTTGATTGTGCCTAAAATCCGGTCTCTAACCATTACACATATTTTTTAAATTTTTAAAGCATATTTAAACGAAATACCAAAACTAAATTTATTTTCAAAAATAAGTATGACAGAAATGACCTTTGTCATGTAAAGAGATTATAAGTAATTAAAAATTTGACTGCCTCTTAGAATTCATATCCAAATATCTGATTCAATCACAGAGATCATATCTTACGTCTCTATGTTAGAAAATAAATTATGTCTTACTTTTTTCCATTTTCTTTACTAAGATTTTCAAAATTTAGGTAATACTATTAGTAGCAAAGTAATATTTAAGATAAATTACTTTGAAAACTGTCTTATTATTACTTTTATTTTAAGCCTACTTCGAAAATTTAATATCTTGTAATTTAAAACGAAGGCACTTCAAACTTTAAAGGCAAAGATCTTGAAAACGGTTGCTCATATCAGCTTTCAGAAGATATGCCTTTTTTTAAGTAAAAAAATATGGGGAAAAACTACCTGTTTAAAATGAACATACGTGGGTACACAAAAAAGTTATGATCATTTAGACTCATGGAGGATAGCGGAGGTAGCGCCTCCTATCAGCTATTGGTAATATGTTAGCAAATTAGAGTTTGTTGACTTAGGAACCCCCTTGTTCCAAATTTCGTGCTTATATTACAGTTTATTCAATAGTTATAAGATAAAACCGAAAATTGTTTTTGAACTTTGATGTCCTGTATCTTTGTTAATATCAACTTTTGATGTAAGGTAAATATAGCTAAATCACATTATTTTTATACGAAAAATCCACTCTTGCTCTGTGTACCATTACTTATGGTCCAACCTGTAGATATGAAATCTCTTCAGTTTTTTTTCTGCTTCTCTTACTTTCCCTGTGAACTAAAGATTTGGTGTCTGACAACAAACAGCAAATGTTTTGTCTGTGCTCTCCGACATCTCAAAGATACTTACTATTAACAGTGACCATTAAAAATTAAAATTTTTTTTCGACTGCAAATACATTTTCCTAAATTTTGACAAAAATGCAAGAATTGTCCTTCTTGGGACATTAGTATTTTATTAAAGAGTCGAATATTAGTGCGTTTTAAAATATTGCTAATGTTTAAAAAATCTGACTTAGGACTTTTTGAAGCAGCGCAATTCCAAGATATCTTAACTAAATGGTGTCATCGACTTTATAATAAGCCGGTAATTGATAAATTTAATCTGGTCTATCAAGATAAGCGTTATGAACAAAGCAGAACATTTAAACGTAGCTTCGGCTTCTACAAATGGAGGGAAAGGGAAATGAATATATTATCATCCGTTAACACTCACTGTAATTGTTCTGGTGTTCAGTTCAACCCTAGACGTTTCAATTAACTAAATGTTCCACGATTTACCTCCAATGTATGCGACCATTTGTCCCTGCTATCAGCGTTTTAAAGGGAATTTAACTCGAAATGGTAATTTAGAATCAAGGCCGCACCGAAAGTTTTAAAATCGTTCCTTTAAAAAGAGTCCATTTGGTACAAATATATACAGGATGACCATTTTTCTAACCAGTCCTAAGCTGTTAATAGAGGTTGGATATTGGTTAAATTATTACAAATTTTAGCAATAAAATAAGCAACTGTGCCATCATTTAATCAACATCCTAGCTCTTCTCAAATATTTACTGTTTTAACTATTTTAAACGCTGACGTCGACTCTTAAATTTAAACTTTGATGATGATCTCTCGAAATTTCGATTTTTGTTTCATGAAGTTGTTTTTTTAAGAAAAAACTGGAAGACTGTAAAAGAAATTTCACAAATTCATTTTCGTATTTAAAAATTTTTTTTGACCAAAAACTCGAATGGCCGATTTGTTGCTCAAAACTTTAACCAAAGTCGAAATATATAATCTAGAATTGGATGAAAATCGAAATTTTAATATTAATTTTTTTTTAGTTGCTTTCACCTTGACTTAAAATTTACGGTTTTTCTAAAAATTTTGATCTTAAGATTTCGATTTTTTCTCAAAATTTTAGTAAAAAGTAGTTAATTTAGACGGTACATTTAAGTTCAGTAATTTGAGATTACTGTCCTAACAAAAATAAACTTCATTGTTTCAAAGAAGTAAAAATTTTGAAATGAAAGTCAATATTGAGATACAGGATATACTTCTTCCGGGATTGGACCGTGTCAAAGAACTACTAAAAGTGTTCGACGTTTCGCCCGCCATCGTAGGGGGCTTCTTCAGGAACAAAGAAAGAAAAATAGATGAAAAGAGGAATATGAGGGAATATGCAAAAAAGAAAAAGGCCAATTTCAAAACATCAGAGCACGGTTGAAATTGGCCCTTTTTCTTTTTTGCATATTCCCTCATATTCCTCTTTTCATCTATTTTTCTTTCTTTGTTCCTGAAGAAGCCCCCTACGATGGTGGGCGAAACGTCGAACACTTTTAGTGATTCTTTGACACGGTCCAATCCCGGAAGAAGTATATCCTGTACTGACTCTGGCCCTGGAAGCCTTCGTTACAATATTGAGATATTTGGTAAAAAGTTAAAATTTGGAAATAAAAGTCAAAATAATGACAGAAATATTTTGTAAATAACTTTACATTCTGAAGGTAGCTTGAGATGTAGACATTTTTTTTAAGAATTTTGACTTTTATACTAAAATGTATTTTTTTTCGAATTTTGTTTTAAAAAATAAATAAATGGATAAAAATGACAAGTGTAAAGCTTAATTTCCAAATTCTGACTCTTTACTTGAGCATTTCGCGTATTTCTGAAAATGTTGAGAATTGCTCTTAATGGTTTTAATTTCCCTTTTTTAAACATAAATTCCAGCCTGGATACGATATTTAAAAAAAAAACTGAAAAATTATAAAAAACTTCACAAAATTGTGACGTTTATAAGAATGTCAAGATTAAAAATTTGAAATTTTGACACAAATTAATTAGCTGATTCGACTTTAAACATGAAATTTTAGGAAAAGTCAAAATTTCGAGATAAATAGAACTTCTAATAAATTTTCCTTTAATAATTTTAAACTATAACTAAAAACAAATGGCAGAAATTTCCACAATACATTGGTATTCTAAAATAATAAATTCATTTCATAACTTTATTAACAAACTGCATAAGATTTTCAAAATTTCCTTCAAAAATAACTTTAATTATTTGCTGAATATGCTAAACGTTGAAGCTTTAGGTTGAGTAAAAAGAAATCCATTATTTTTGTGACAGATGGTTTTACTAACCTATATCTCGTTATGTATGTGTCGCTTACACTCGTTGGAAAGAGAAATTCATGTACTAGCTAAAACAAGTTTTGTCATTGTTGTGATCAAACAATACAGTTGTCAATTAAAGTGTCAAATATGGAAGTGAACAAAGAAAAAATTCGGTATGTTTTACAATTTTGCTTTGATAAAGGGGAAAATGTAAGTCAGGCGGCTGCAAGTGTAAATGAGGTTTATGGTCCCAATACTGTAACAGCCAATTACGCGCAATTTTGGTTTCGTCGATTCCGTTTCGGTAATTTTGATGCAAAAGATGCACTACGCACTGGGAGGCCTATAGTCGAGAATGTCGATAAAATCATGGAAATGATCGAACTAGACCGGCATGAGAGCTGTCGTAGCATTGCTCAGGAGCTGAGGATCAACCACAAAACAGTTTTGAACCATTTGCATAAGGCTGGATTCAAAAAGAAGCTTGATGTTTGGGTGCCGCACGAGCTGACGGAAAAAAATTTGATGGACCGTGTTTCCATCTGCGATTCCTTGGCCAAACGGAACGAAATCGAGCCATTTTTGAAGAGACTGGTGACTGGGGATGAGAAATGGGTCACATACGATAATGTCAGGCGAAAACGTTCATGGTCGAAGAACGGCGAAGCCGCCCAAACGGTGGCCAAACAAGGATTGACGTCCCGGAAAGTTTTGCTATGTATTTGGTGGGATTGGAAAGGTATCCTCTACCATAAGCTATTGCCTAATGGTCAGACGCTTAATTCGGATCTCTATTGCCAGCAATTAGACCGATTGAAAGAAGCAATCGATAAAAAGAGACCAGAATTGTCCAATAGGAGAGGTGTCGTATTCCACCAGGACAACGCCAGGCCGCACACGTCTATGATGACCCGCCAGAAGCTCCGGGAACTTGGTTGGGAGGTTCTTATGCATCCACCTTATAGTCCGGATCTGGCACCAAGCGATTACCATCTGTTTCTGTCAATGTCAAATGCTCTTCGTGGTGTGAAGTTGTCCTCAAGAGAGGCGTGTGAAGACTGGCTAACGCAGTTTTTTGCCAATAGGGACAAGACGTTCTGGGAACGGGGCATAATGAAATTACCTTCTAAATGGCAACAAGTAACTGAAAAAATGGGCGCATATTTGAGCCAAAACGAATAATTGTAACTATGTTAAATAAATCTATAAAATGAAAGTAAAAATCATGGATTTCTTTTCCCCAATATTTACAACCTCAACATAGGCTGGTTTCGGCCCTCCGTGGCCTCATCACTGTAGTGTCTCGACGCAGACGCCTACACCTCAACCGCATAAATAGTTAGCGGATGTGGCCTCCACTGAATCAACTGTATCTTACAAAGAACATTTTTGGTACAAGCTAATTGAATGAATTACTGCCGAGAATACAACTAGAAGTACGATGCAACCCTAAAGAGTTGCAAATGTCATTGTATGAACTAACTTTTAATTATTGCAATATGGATACATCATAGCCAATTTCATTAAATAAAAGCGCCTTCGGCGTGACATGCATTTAGGTATGTTAAACTTAACAAATAAATTCAATGTTCCGTAATGAAACATGGAAGTGTTTGCAACGACCAAGGACCAGGAAAGCCAAAACAAATCTATGGTTGAAACTAAATAGTTTTAACATTTCGTTGGTTCGTACTCTTTCATTACAGAACATTTAATAAACATTATTTGTTAAGTTTAACATATCTAAATGCATGTCACGCCAAGGGCGCTTGTATTTAATTGAATTTGCTATGATGGAAATCCATAAACAAAAATAAAGTTTCCTCACACGGTGACTTTTGTTGCGTTGTGCTTTTAATTATAATAACTGTTTTTGCAATAACATTCACATTTGAGACAAACTGATTTTTCACACCACGACTGTTCGCTGTGGTTTTCTCTATTATCGAAAAATGCCACAAAGCAGAGATTTTACCATATAAAACTAGAGTAATTTTGCACTCGCTACATTTTTAAATTGCAATAAACTTCAAAATTAGCCACTGAAAATCAATTGTCATGCTGTATGTACGTATTTTATCACGCTAAGGGTTTCAATTCTTAATATTTTTGATCAATTTCTGGCACTTTTGTTTCTGGTTGGTCAAATAATGTTTGTTAAAGAAAAAAGTATTTTATTAGAAAAGGGTTCAAATTTAGGAATTTACTTCCTTATAACATTTATACACAAGCTGTTACGAAGCGAAAGAGGGGGCACAGCCCCCCCTCGGAATGTTGCACGGTCTAATTTTTTACAAGTTGATTTCAATTGCATTTACTTTTTCACATCGGCAAAAATCCAACAGGCTCACGCCAATACTCGTAAAACAAACTAGCTACCTTTTAAAATAGGACCTTAGGATTGAAAACTATAAAATGTGAGGTGTTTTCCAGAATTACAAAATTTATGGTACTGTCTCTACCATTCTCCGAATCTAGGGCAAGTTGGGATGATCTTCGTGTCCTATGAAATTCAGTAAATCATCGGTCAACTTACTCTTTTTTAGCTTTAGGATTTCGAGAGTGTTATGGTAGCCATAAATTATTATTGGAAGTCCCTCACCCCAGTGGGAAACAAGAAGGTTTTAAATACACCTCTGATTCCCAAAGTTAGTTCCTATAAAGATCTTGTTTCATCGAAATCTTATAGTGAGTTTCTGATATCGCCATACCGTTCGTTAACAATGTCTAAGCGACTTGCAATAACCCCAATTACCAATTTTTTTTCTAAAAAATCAAAAATCGACGTAGAAAATTCGGAGCCGATTACAAGTACCACAGAAGTGAATAAAGTGAGTTTTAATGAGGAAGACCTTACAAATCAGAAAACGATGAAAGTTTTATTAAAATCTTCGTCTTGTTTCGAAACCTTAATTTTCCAAGCGGATACGTTTGACATCTCTATCATGTCAATCGCCGATACAAGTTTTTTAAATAAACTTGTATCGGTTTTGCTACCAAGTGAAACGTTCTCGTGTCCGTTCACCGAATCCCAAGGTAAGAAGCGTAGGTGGCTAAAATCATTTCCCTGGATAGCATATTCGCCGAAAGAAGACGGAGTATATTGTAAGATTTGTGTGCTTTTTTGTAGAGAAGTGGAAGGTATTGGTAAGGGACACCACCAAAAGCCAGGTGTTTTAGTTCCCAGTGGATTTAAAAATTAGAAAACAACTCTGGAAAAATTTCGCAAACATAGTAAGTTTGATTATCATAAGAAACGTGTAGTTATAGCTAAGCATTTTGAAAAAACCGGGCTTGGAAAACTCGCCGATATTGCGACTCAATTAGATTCTCAGAGAGAAATAGAAAAAGCTAAGAATAGAGCAGCCCTTATTCCAATTATAAAAACTGTTTTGTTTTGTGCTGAGCAAGAGCTTCCATTGCGAGGAGATCACGATAGTGGACGACCGACTCTTGAAAAGCCGCTCACTCGGGGTGGAAAATTTCGGGCATGTCTTCGTTTTTGCGCAAATGGTGGGGACGAAGTTTTAAAGAAACATGTTCTCGAAAGTAAAAAAATGCATATCAGCCCTAACATTCAAAACAAGATTCTAGAGATAAGTGCTAATTTATTAACTGCAAAGCTCGTTCGTGACATCAACAGTACCTGAGTGTTTCGCGATCTTGTATGATGAAACAATAGACATTTCAAGCATAGAACAAATGTCTTTGTGCATATGTTATGTTGTTCAGAATGATAATGAAAAAAAGTGTTTACGAGAAGACTTTTTAGGGTTTGTTCCCTTATACAATCAAAGTGCGGAAAACATTTACAATGAAATTTTAAAAGCCTCGGACTTTATATGCAGAAGTGCGTTGGCCGGGGGTATGATGGTGCAGCTAATATGGCAGGCTGTGTCTCCGGCGTGCAAAAACGCATCAGCGACAATTTTCAAAAGTCAGATACGTCCACTGCGTGACTCACCGTCTTAACCTTGCAATTTCTAAGGCAATGCGGTCCCTCTTTTGAAGAATACGCTTTCGATACTCGAGGAGGTAACAAGATTCTTCAATAAAAATGCTTGTGCTGAAAAACTTTTAAAAGATACAATTTCACTGTATGCGCCTGAGAAAAGTAAGAGGCGGTTAGTGCATCTGTGTCAAACCAGATTAGTCGAGAGACATGCTAGTGTCAATGGGTTTGTTGAACTTTTTCCTGACATATGTACTGCATTGGCAGAAATACCTTCGGACACTTCAAGAATCGCTTCTGCAAAAGCTTCTTCCTTCCTGGCTGCACTAGAGAAAAGTGAGTTCACTGTTTGTATGCTTGTTAGTGAAAAGCTCTTGAACTTGACAGTAAAGCTATCCAAATATGCATATAATGGGCGCAATGAGAATTAGATTTATAATCACAGCTCTGGATAGCATGAGACGCAATAGCGAAAATACTTTCAAAGTCCTTTTTGCACGAGCGTTTCCAGTTATGTTAGAAAATTTTGATGCTGTTCTGAAACTTCCAAGAATAATTGGGAGACACGGACATCGAGACCGATTTCAGACGGAAACTCTGGAAGATTATAATCGAGTAAGCTGTTTTCTTACATGCCTAGATGAAATGAGAACAAACTTGGAAAGAAAATTCATGGAAAACGCAGTCTTTCTAAAGGCTTTCCAGGTAACTCTACCTTGATTTGCTAGTTTGGAGAATTCAGGACGGCTTAAAGATTTAGCAATCTACTACCAAGGTATTTGTTCCGATTCTACTATTGAGGCTGAATATACACTCTGGTGTAATAAAGTCAAAGATCTTCAAAAAGACATGGAGATATTAGATATTTTGGAAAATGCTGATAAAAAGTATTTACTTAATCTACATAGACTTTTGAAAATACTGACAACACTCCCAGCGTCTACATCTAGTGTAGAAAGGTCATTTTCAACGATGAAGCGAGTAAAAACAGTCACTAGAAATCGAACATCCAACGAAAGACTCTCTGCCTTGGTCATCCTCGCAGTTCATTGGAATATTTCTCTATGTCCTCAAGAAATTCTCGAAGTTATGGTGCGAAGGAAAAACCGTCGCCTACTTCTTTAACTTGATTATTATTCCCGAGCGCAGGACCGTCTTTGAAAAAAAAGACGATGATGAAAACATCAGTAGGTTTGTACTTTTACTTAAGGTTTTAATTGGTTATTATAATTGATTGTACTACATTACCTAGTAAGATAGAGTTAACAAAAAAATAAATTTCAAAGTTATTAAACTATTTGTATGGAATACATATTTTGTAGAATTAATTCAGAAATTCGACATTAATCACTTATATACATATAAAAACAATTGTTAGTAAAATTGCACTAAAATTAAGCTTTTATATATATAAATATATAAAAAAGATGGAGTAGCCCGCCCCACCTTGAAATTAATTCCTGGCTACGTGGCTGTACAAACGTAATTGACTTTCATTTGAGAGAACAATTAATTTAAGGAAAATTTTTTTCTTTTCATTTCATAAAAATAATCTTAGGTTCTTTGTTCAAATATTCTTTGTACATCAACGATTAAGAATTGTGACAATAATATCAAAACTTGCTTATCAAATTTATTTTAGAACTTTTATTGTCCAAGAACAATAACTACTGCTGACATTCAATAATGATAAAAATAATAGAAGAAACTTTAGAAGGTACAGAAAACTACAGTTAATTCAAGATACGAAATAAAATATACTAAGTGTAATGCAGAAGTAACACTGACTTTTAAATAGCAATTTTGTCTTTAGATCCTTGCAGAAGATCACTAAACAAGATGTTTACTACCGAACAAAACATTTTTATTTGCAATCACTATGGTCATATGGAGAACACAATATGCTGATGAATATTTTTTTTTCAAAAATATAAAGAACGTTTTCGTTAGTAATAGTTTTGAGCATATATTTGTATGTTGGGCTTGAAGATGAACATTGTGTTTTTTTTTCTGGAAGTTTGAACTTTAAAGTAGAAATGTTCATGCTAATTTTAGTGTCTAAAAATTTCGAAAATTTAACTGTAAGCTATAAAACCACTTATCGTGGTGTGCACTTTTGGTTCTACCAACGATTTTATACTTTAGCTTCTGCAGGGTTAGCACTGTTCAGTTTTAGAGATAAAGCTTAAAACTTCCTCAAGAAAGTACTCTATCATCTAAAATTTATAACTAACCACATGAGCTTATAAAAATATAGTTATTTTAAAACCAAAAACAATGTTGATAAAAAATAACAAACTACTAATTTTTAAAATTAAAATTTCTAAATTATTTTGCCTTAGCTTATGTGACGAAACATTTTAAAAAGTATAACGAATTACTTAGTCATAGATTTTGTTTCAAAACCATAAAGCTTACTAATACGATAAAACTTTTTTATCTTCTACCATCCTGAAAGTTGCTATTTAGTACATTCTTCTCAATTGCACCCGAATATGCGAGAAGGATGAAGAAATCAAGCAGATTTATTAAAGTGGAAAGACGACGGAGTTGCTTCCCGGCGAGGCGATGTTTGTCGTACAATCTCGTTTGTGGTAATAGAGTGTTTACGGGCAGGCTGAGCCCCTGAAATTGCTCCACAGGGATTTGAATTAAATCCAAGATTTCCTCACTTCATTC
Organism: Dastarcus helophoroides; assembly: GCA_028583605.1. Classification (NCBI taxonomy): domain Eukaryota; kingdom Metazoa; phylum Arthropoda; class Insecta; order Coleoptera; family Bothrideridae; genus Dastarcus; species Dastarcus helophoroides. The sequence goes on from CM053326.1 coordinate 10,214,344, forward strand.
GAAAACGAAGCATGCCTCGCATTGCCGTATCATTTTCTAATAATTTCCTTCACCAAAGCGATATACATTATAAACGATTTGATGAGACAAGTGCCCTCATTTTATTTTGTCTTGCGTTAGTAAGTTAATCAATATCCTTTTTATAAAATATTATTGATTAATTTCATTGGTTATGAAAATGAATCACAGCAAATTTGGTTCTAATCATTTTATATACCGTCCATATCGATCAACGAAAACAATTATACGATACGTACATCGCTAGGAAAAACTGACATTTTCAACATTGCTTTACTTTTAATTAACAGGAGTATCGTTCAATTTAATCCTGTATGTATTTAAATGACGCCATAGAGCAGATAAATACTTCTTTTGAAGTTTAAACTACAGTATTTGTTATGTTCTTTAGTATCACCGCGACCAATTACTTATGTTGATGTTGTGTTTAAAAATCTTCTTATAAAGTTCACTGTAACGACACGATAAACAAGTTAAAGAGATATTCCGCATTAAATATAACGTAATAAGGCCGAAAAGAATACAAAAGAACGAGTCTTTGTGATACCCTCTTGCGCTATTCATTTTCCAAATCCCCTTAACAAGTTGCTCGCTTTCAAAACTTTTCAAATACATTAATAAGCTGAATACCGTACGTGATCTGGGCATTGATAAGGCTTTTTACGTTCAAAGTAGACAATTTGGTTTTTTTGTACAAAATTCTCGGAATATTGGCTTTATGCTTTACTTATTTTGAAATTTAAAATTTCTACGTATTTGTGGTAAACACGTTCAAAGAAATGTGACTAGTTTCAAATCTTCGATTTCTACGGTAAATTGAAAATGATGAAATTGTGGGCGGTGGTTGCGATCCCATTTACGAGGCTTACTAAAGCTAGGAATAACATAAATCTGGGATTAAGCGCTTTATCGTCCAAAACCAGTGAACAGTAAAGCGAATAAAATGGTGTAGCTTTTATGCCTCACCCCATCTATCCGGTCTTGCATGATCGTTATATTTATAATTTAGAGGAAACAAATTCAGCAAAAAAATATGTCTGAAATATTTCCTAAAAATACCAGACGATTCCCGGTAGAAACAACTGAAACAGCCATATTACTTTAAATACAAATTAATTGCCTATTTTTGCAAAAATATTGATGATGGGGTGGTTTCTGAGCTTTAACTAGTATCGTCCAATTTTCGGATACAAGTAGGAGTGCAGAAAAAGAAGATAACGGTTCTAAAATATGTGATAAAAATGCGTAATCAATGAGCATATTTCAACATTAATGCACACACAATTATAGCAGAAGAAATATAAGTTTTTCTTTTACAATTTGATTAAAAAAGTAGTCTAAAAAATCGTTCCATGTATTAAAGTTCTGCGATTTTTGTTTGAAATAGGGTAATGGCACAGTAATTATCATTATTAGACGTGCCTCTAACTTATTACTGATGTCGAAAGAACTGGATGCATTTTTTTAATATCACGAATTCCTAAAAGGAAAATTAGTTTCTTGTTTGTTTTTGTCAAACAATGTTATTATTTTTATTAACCATTTTTAGTGTCATTTTACCAGTAATTGTCATATGTGAGTTTTGCAATAACCAATAATTGTCATCAACTTTTCCAGTAATTGTCATCAAATTTAAATCGTTAAGTTGCTTTGGAAAAAAAACGTTGAACAATATGGAGGTTTATTTTTATTGATTGAAATTACATGAAAATATTCCTAAGATAATGCAGAGTTAGTACTATCTTAGGTCTCATCATTATGATGCTGTAAACTATTGCAGATACGGAATCGGTTAAATTACAAAAAAGTTGCCTTATTTTAATAATAATATTTTTATGAAAACAAATTCGAAATATCTCACGTTATTCCTGAAATATTAAAAAAAAACGAAAATCATCAATTTCTATTGTTATGTCAATTCTGACCAGTCCTAAAATTGTCATTTCAGTAGCCATCTAAGATTTTTTATAGGAGGTGTAAGTATGTAAAATTGAAATAATAATATTAATAATAAATAACCCATCGATGATGCTTGGAGATTACATTTTTGCCACTTATTGGTGGAAAAATAAATAATAAATTTTCATTATATACAGGGTGTTTTTTTTTTTTAGTTGGGAGGTTACTTTTATATGGAGTACCACTTATTATAAAAACAAACTGATTTTGTTGATGGAGTTAATCGGGGTAAAACTTTCTTCTAAAAATATTTTCAACTTCTTTCCCACTTCCGCTTATACCGGAAATAAAGATCAACTTTCTTATTTTCTGTAGCAGCCTCCATATTTTATATTTTATTGGATTTTACCTAAAGAAATAAGATGAGTTTATGTATATAGGTTTATTGTTATTATTAGTAGTATTTAAAAAAAATCAATTTTAAAAAAAAATTACAGAAAAGAGGATTATTTAAACTCATTGTATCTTTTTATTATTAGCAGAAAAAAATGAAATTTGGGTTAGTCTCGTAGGGGGTTATTTAGGAGTGTGTTCCGCCATCGGGCGGCGTCCCCAGGTGGTGGATAGGGGAATGCCTTCCAGATATAAGAGGGAAGGGGCCCCCGCGGATCAAAACAAAACACTCCAAATCCAAAAACCCATGGAGCGCCTGTTCCATAGTAGGCGGCTCCATGGTCGGAGTCTGGCCTGGATCGGGCGGCCGTGAAACCTGTCTTTAGGGCCAAACCATTCCCTCATCCCACATCCAAATTCCAATGGAGAATAACCCCAATAAATCTACACCGGAGCAGAAGGACGAAACCTTGCTCCCGCTTGGGACCGGTGGTTGTCAAGCGGGCCCCATCCGACTGTCATCCAGCGACCGCGGGACACCCTTAGCAAGCAGCCAGTCTGAGGAGTCTACAAGAGCTACTGGCGAAACAGCACCCCACGATCCATTCCAAATCCCCAGATTCCGGAAAAGAATTTCCGGGGCTCAACAAAGGAAAAGGCAGAGAAAGACGCAGGCAGCAAAAACTATTGCCACCTGCAGCACCTCTGCCAAACAAAACAAACCCGGCCCTTCAGGACGTGCCGGCGACCATGCCCGGTATGAAGAGAGCACGATCAAAATCGTCTCCTGACCCTCTCCTGAAAATGTTCCCAAGAAGGGAGCGGGTTAGCAGAGGCCGGTCGCAGGTTCTTTTAGAACTGCATACAGCGAAATGGTGACCTAAGGGTGGCTCATCATCATTAGCAAAAAAGATTGGAACTCTAGTTCACTTGGCAGGCTTACAGCCCACAAACCTAAACTGGTAAAGGAATGGTTGGCCGAGCTCCTGGACATTGAACTAACCCGGCATCCGGCGAACCCTTTTACGTTTTCAAATTTGTATTTACTTACAGTAAATACTTAAATTTTCCTGCGACAACGAGAGCTCCCTAGCCTGGCCAGGGACTACAGTCGGGGGGCTCTCCTTTTTATGGGAGGATGCAAATCCGGACCTTCTTTCAGTGGACCAGTTACCGAAGTTGACCAAGGCCACCTTATGGGTTCCAGAATCAACCGGGGATCCGCAGCTGAATCGGCTGACGGCTCAAAATTCCCTGGGCCAAGGTCCACGATTGGGTCGTTTTCCGCAGCGCCAGCAGGGAATGAAGCTAAGAGTACCATCCTTATTTTTGGAGTTAAGTAAAGCACCCGTAAAACTGTACATGGTGAGGATAGGACTGTGGCATTGGATATCTTAAAGGCTTTCGACAGAGTCTGGCAACGATCTCTTCTCGCCAAATTAACATCTTATGGTCTTCCTCCTGGACTCTGTCATTTGATAACCAATTTTCTCGCTAACAGATCTCTTCAGATCGCCGTCGATGGCATCTCATCCGAAACATTTGCGATTAACGCAGGGAGTGCCTCAGAAGCCTATTCTGTCTCCTACTCTATCTCTGTTACACATAAACGATCTCTTAGCTTCAACTTCCAATGCCTATATACAGCTACGCAGATGATAGTACCCTTGTGTTACCTTTTTTTCTCCGACAAACCATTATCTATCGCTACTTTAGATCGACTAAGGGAACAGCAGATACAGACGATTAATCGGGATCTCGAAATTATTCCTGGAATGAAAGTAAGAGTAATTTGGTCGACTTCAACGCTTCAAAAACTCAGGCCGCTGTTTTCTTAAGAAAACATTAAGGGATAATGCAACAAACATACTAATGGACGGTAAAATCCTTCTGATGGGATCTAATCTATCTATCCTAGGAGTGAATGCGAGCACTAACTTCTCTTGGGACGATCATATGCGCGTCATTCCCAAATCCGCCTCTCAGAAGCTAGGCTTTCTTTTTAGAACTAAAACGTACTTCACATCTCATCAGCTATTAACACTATACAAAGCTCAAGTTAGGCCAACACTAGAATATGGTTCTTATGTTTGGATTTCAGCCCCAAAACACACTTTATCTCTCTTGGATTCAATTCAAAGAAAAGCAATTCGCCTAATTGATGACGAGAGTCTGACCGATTCTCTCAAAGCTCTAGAACACAGGCGTATGGTTGGTAACTTGTTTCTTTTCTACAAGTACTATCATGGAAGCTGCTCGCAGGAACTAATACGATTGATTCCCCCAAGGGCAAGATTCTTGAGGCATACTAGACAGGGAAAGACAGCAAATTTCTGGGCGGTCCAGCTTGACACAGTGAGGTATTTGGTCTACGAAGACAACACACAAGAACGCCAGGGGAGGTTGAGTTACCTCTTATCTTCCCTAAGGATAAAACTTCATAACTCACCCTTGTCACTGAGTCGGGAGGGGCTCCATTCTCTATGGACAAAGAGGAGATGTCGCCCCCTGACACAGGGACTGAGGTAACACAGCCACCCCCAGATCCAGACAATTAGAACACTCAGGAAACCAGGCGTTCGTTGCTTGAAACTGGAGGGGCAGAAACCAAGTGTTCATGCCATTCTGGTAGCCATGGCTTTTGGGAATGGTATAGGCTTAATACAAATAAACCACTAACACTGCCGAGCGGCGACTGCTAACCTATGTCGTTTTCTTGACAGAAATAGGGAAATTGTAGCCCTCATACTAGAACCGTGGATATATAACAATATAGTCTGCGGTTTAGGCAAACTAAGTGAAACAATTTTTTACCCCAAAAATGAGGACAAACCAAGAGCTGTCATATGTGTCCTGAAACTACTTCAAGCGAATATCCTATCCCAATTCTGCTCCGGAGATTAAACAGCTCTCCGAGTGGAACTTGCGCGTCAAGAAGGAAAAATATCACTTGTAATAGCATCGACCTACCTACCAATAGATTCGAAAGGATCAGAAATGGCAGGACTGATCGACTTTTGCGGGACAGGTAATGTAGATCTCATAACTAGGATGTGATACGAGCGCCCACCATACAGCTTGGGGGAGCAAAACAAACAACCCTCGAGGTATATCATTACTACAAAACCTAAGTAGTACCAAATTAGATATACTCAATAGAGGCAAGTAAAGCTAGATTTGCTACTTCCAGATGCCAGAGTGTTATTGACATCACCCTGGCATCTATGAGCATTACTAAAATTATAAATTTCTGGCTATCTAAAGACGCAACAATGTCTGACCATCAATATATAAAATTAATATTTTATGTTGTACTTTGGAACCCAAACCGTACAGAAATCCTAAAAACATTAACAGAAAGGATTATAATAACGACCTGGAAAAGATTCCTAGGGACTGCAGAAACCCCACAGAGAATCGGAACAGTTGAGCTGATCAAAAAATACGTAACTTTGGTGCGAAAAAATATTATTACAGCATATAAGAAAGCTTGTCCAATGAGAACTAAACTTTGAAGAACCCGGGCAACCCCTTGGTGAAACACGCAACTTGAAAAATTCAGATCCGAGGCAAACAAGCTCTTCAATAAAGCGAAGAAAACAAAACTGGTATGTGGCTGAGAGGTTAACACAATCACCGAAGAAAAAACGAGAAACTTCGCAGGAGACAAAGGGTGTGGAGAGAATTCTGTAGTGACATAGAGTTTACTACATCAGTTTCCAGCTGAAAAAGATAATTTCGAAAGATCCAAACCAACAGGTTAGCATGATAAAGCGGGCCGACGGTACATATTCCAGTACACCCGCACAAACAGCTTCAGAGCTACCAAACACGCAGTTTCCAGGATGCCGTGTTATGCCAGGCCATAAGTGGCATGAGCACTCACCCTCTTAGCCTAGAAATAGGGACTGGGAGCCGACTGTTCAGATGGTAAATGACACAAAAGTAAACTGGGCCATACAATCCTTTGCTCCCTTCAAATTGCCGAGTTGGACAGTATCTACCCTACCCTGCTTCAGTGGGGAATGGTGCGGATACAAAAATAGCTGCTGGAAATTTTCTGGGTGTGTATTGCTTTTAAATACATGCTTTTAAATACATACTCCAAGAATGGAGGGAAGTCAAAGTAATTTTTATTTTAAAACCGGGTAATCCTCAAGGTGGGCGAAATCATGTCGCCCAATCAGTTTAACATGATTCCTACTGAAGACGTTGGAGAGGTTGTGCGACAGATATATAAGGGATAGCCTCGATATATATTACCCCTTTCATTTAAATCAACATGCCTTTACTTCCGGCAGATCTACCGAAACTGCTCTACATTCGGTAGTTAGCAGAATCGAGAGATCGCTAGAAGTAAAAGAACATACCCTGGACATTCCTGGACATGGAATGTGCTTTTGATAGAAATAACTTCGATTTCTCTGACACCTGAGCGAAGCGGTATTGAACCCGACATATTCTTGAGTGGCGAGCAATACAAGTTACAGTAGGAGACTGATACGATCAAAGGAATCGTAAGTAAGGGATATCCGCAAGAGGGTGTATTATCCTGCCTTATATGTCGTATGCAAGTAGAATACAACCTTTACTGCAAATTCATGCAGCCCTCCAGGCGTGTATAGTGAATCATAGGTAGCTGAACTACCAACACTGCCACCTAGCGAAGCGGTTGCTATCTAGAAAAGTTCCCAGAAGACAAGGATTCTAATGCACAGACCAATAGGTTTGAACATTTATTATATTTCAAGTTTGGAAAACAAAGACCGGTTTCGATCGAAAATTACAGGTCCGTATTTAAATCAAGGAACTTGATTATGATAGCGAAAAGATGAAACGTCTAATATAAAAACTTCTTATACTATCTTGTAAAGGATAAAAAAACGCCAATAAAAATTTTCTTTTAGTTTTTCGATTATTCTCCAAATAACGCCAAGAAATATTAAAAACAAAAATTCCAAATTTTCCTTTTTTTTTCAAAAATCTCAAGAACAGCAAGAAATATTTTTGATTTCTTAACGGTATATTTCTGATCGCCAAATTGTGCAACTTTGCCCGAATTTAACCGATGCTGTATCTCTTAACGTTTTCGAAATCCCTGTAATGAGAGGCAAATTTGTTACAACCTGTATAACTTTTAAACTTGGAAATTTAAGAACAAACTCAAAACACAAAATAAAAACACTCGTAATTTGTTTAAAATAAATTTTGTATTTAAATGTCATATTTAATCATCGATTTTTAACTTTAATCTTACGACTTTTAAAATGCAGTTTTTCCTTAAAGATTAAAATTTTCTTAAAGAAGTAAAAATCCTTGGATAAAATCTAAATATTTCAATTTGAAATTTAACGAAAGGGTAAACAATCTGAATTCAAAATATTCGGCTTCAATTTCTTTAATATTTAGTTATACGATATTACAGATATCTGTGGAAAAGAAATGAAAAAAAAAATTGCGCTTCTAAAGTTTTCCTAATTTACTTTTTTACAACTTTAAATGTGATCCGTTAGAACTAGTTAAGATAAGTCATTACCTTCTAGACTAACAAATAAACTTTATTCAAAAAAATATCACTACTTCAAAAATCACTTATTTTCATCCATTACAAAACTTTGCAGATTTCAAAAATGTAATAAGATACTGAGTGTTCTATTTAAAAACAACATTTTTATTCAGTTTTAGCGAAACTGAGAGCAGTAAAAATGTCATTTATATGTCAAAATTTGACGTCTCATAAGTGTATTAAGTGTAGCAAGTTTAAATATTTTATTATCATAAATAAAGAAAAACTATTGGGTGGACGGTAAATCTATTAACCGGACATTTTAGAAATAAGACATCTAGATTATATTTTTCAGGATTTATCATGTTTCCGACCAGAACAACTTTGTAACCGCGTAGCTCAAATGAATTAATAAATATATTCATAAATTAACCTGCCACGTCACATTTTTGGCTAATGAACAAAGTGCCTCAGTGGAAAGTATTCTGTTACATCCAATAAAAAGTAATAAAAGGACGGCAATCATAAAATATTGCAGAGATAAATCAATGGGTCTATAAAAGTAAGAAAGTGGCAGTTAGTTTCAGTTATGAACCAGACGTGAGGGGTTGAGAATTTGTAAGATTAGGGGAGAGAATCCCTCAAAAAAAAACGAGGACACATAAGGAAGATAAAGCACTACAAAATAAAATACGAGAATGACAAAATGCTCTCTCTGATTTATTTCTCTTTTATGTATTTTTCTTTATTAAGTTGTTTTCGAGGCGGCCTATTGATTTCACCGTTAAAACAAATTTAATGCAGTAAGACCCTACATGCACAAAACCCATCCTCATTAGATTCTTACTACCTAATAATTTTAAGGTCTGTGTCTTTTGTAGGTAAATCTGCACCAATATTATCTATACTAATATTATAACGAGAGAATTTCTGATCGACTGAAAAACATAATCATCAACACTGCTCAGCCCGGAGCCAGAGGGGGCTGGGGGGCAGTAGCTCCCCATGAAATTTCTTGGCTTCACACTAGATAGAACTAAGCTTTCCAGACATGCGACTCGATGTCTTTAAATAAAGCACTTTCTAGAGGCATTTTTCATATACAAATGCAGGTTGCAGAACACAGTTCAAAGATAAATTTTAAAAAAGGAATATTTTTCGAGTAATTTTATCATTCTACCCACACATTTGTTATTATTTCGAAATGAAATTAAGATAAATATGCAACATGATTCAATCGTCCTGCGTTACAATAGAAGGCAAAACTTAAATGGGACTGGGTGGGCCATAAAAGTAATTGTTGTTAAATTACTTTGTCAGAAAGAAAAGTCAGACTCTAGAATTGGTTTTGGTGTATTTTTTTATATGTTAGTATACTTGTATATAACAATAATATTAATAGTAAAGTAGTATTGGACCGTGGCTTCTTAGCTCTAACTTATACGCAAAGACTAGGTAGTTTTAGCAGAAGAATCGCAGCCCCCCCAAAAAAATCCTGGTTTCGGGCCTGACAGCTACTAGAGTAACTACGAAGATGACCTTCTTTCATGGTATAGATACTTAGAAGATTTTTGGAATTTCATCCTCTAAGAAACTAAAAAGAGAGGAAAATGGAGTTCCGAAATTAATATGAAACAGTGTAAATAACACATTTTAAAATTTAGACTTTCGTTTAAATAATCTACAAAAAAAATTATTAGACCCACATTTGGCCAACTTTAACCGTTCAACTTTTAAAAGCGTAAAAGGTGGGTGAAGTTCCAATTTTGAATTTAGTATGGAGCGAAGTTCATAATGCCTCTTATAAAATGAAAATTTGTGTAGGGATAATGAAAGCGTGTTTTGCCGGTTTTATTAAAGTTCGAGAGAGATATCAAGGTTGGTGAGGAAACAATTTAAAAAAATCATTTTAAAACCCAACATTTTGTATAAAGAATGAAATAAATAATTGAGCATATATTTGGGCGTTTTTAATATTCAACATATAGGTGGACGAAAGGCGTTTCAAAGTTTAAGTACAAAAACATTTAAAAAAGTGTTTTATATATCAAACCTCTTAACAAATAATCTATGAAAAAAATATAGGAACACTTATTTGGGCGATTTTAAGAAATAAGCCCCTAACGGAGCATATATGGGTATCAGAATTGATATGGAAAAAATTAAAAAATCGTTTTATAACCCAAAATTTTGTATAAAGATTTAAATTAATATTTAAGCATATATTTGGCCGTTTTTAATATTCAACACATAAAGGGGGCAAAGACGTATCAAAATTTAGATGCGAAAAAATTTAAAAAAGTGTTTCATAAATCAAAACTCTTAGCAAATAATCTATAAAAAAAATACATAAACACGTATTTAGCCAATTTTAACAATTCAGTTCGTGAGGGGAAAAATGGGTATGGAACTCTGTATGCAAAAAATAATAAACTAGAGATGTACTTGCTCGATTTTGAAATTCCATGCCAATAAGGTGTAAATCGTATAAATTTATAAAGAGAGAGGCCCTGATTGACTGACTATCTAACCTATCTAATTATATAAACCTGCGGCACAAAATTTAAACGAGATGGAAATCAATAAGAAAGAATTTTTGAAATTTTTTTAAATTTGCTTTCTGTGGAAGTTTCAAAGGGAATGAAATGGAGTTTCAAATAAGCCTGGAACACAGGTAACAATGCATTTGATAATCTAGAATTGATAACACACATATTTGGATTATGTTGAAAATTCAACCCTTAAAAGTACAAAAAGCAATATCAGAGTTTATGTGGGAAAAAAATAAATAATTTATGTCATAACCTCAAGCTGAATGTGAAGAATATTTATGTAAGTCTATATCTTTACTTCTATACTAAAAGAAAAACCTAATCATCAATCCACTGCTGAAACTCAGAAATACGAGATATCGACAGTAGTAGTGTTTCACGAATTTCTGTTCTTGTCTTTCTGCAAGAACATGATAAATTAGCAAGGAAGAACAAGAGAAAACAAAAAGTTTCTTTAACAAGGGCAAGACTTCTTGTCAGGAAATTAGTGAGAAGCAAGATTTCTTGCTTTGTTCATTTTCTTAAAATAAGCGATCCTCTAGAACTGTGTTTTTAAAACTTTTTTGAACAACCCACTTACAAGTACACTAATCTGGCGGCTTTTTCAAATTTCGTAAAAAAAAATGAAATCAAAATTCAAAACAAACCAGTGTTGTGTTTTTCCACAAAATAACACCATTTAAGTAGATATCCCGAATTTTCAAAAAATCTATTTTTTCCCCAAATTTTAATTTTCTCCAAAAATTTTGAGGATCTTCTAAACTTTTAATTTTATTTTCAAAATTTCAATTTTTATCTGGAAATTTCGACCTTTATTTCAAGATTATATTGTAATTTTAACAACAAAATTTTAACTTTGATTATAAAATTTTGAATTTCTATTCTAAATTTCTACTTTTCCTTAAAATTTGAAATCTATATTATTTTAAACATTTTAACTTTAATCGCAAATTTTTTTAAGGAATTTCAGAAAATTAGCAATGTCGCAAGTGAATTTAAAATTAACTTTGAAATGAAAAATATAAGTATTACATGTTAGAAATTTGAAAAAAAATTATTTTTTTTAAACCCTGTTGAAATCTTCAGTTTTAACTCAAAAAATGTGATTTAACAATTTTAATTATTTCAAACCATATTAGAACATTTTTTTCCAGAAATCTCGAGTTTTTGTCCAATTTTTCTATTTCGATTTTTTGTCGAAATTTAAAAATGTGCATTTTCACTTTATTCTTGAATACAAAATTTAAAATTTGAATTTAAGATCAAAAATTTTGATATTCAAAATCAAATTATAAATGAAAAATTAATTCTTAAATATTAGTTATTAATTTTCGAGAAAGAATTAGAAACTCCAGAGTTTTAAAACCGCTTAACAAATCTCTAAGCATGAACTGACAGACAACGCACGGTCTAAGAGGCAGGGTTTAGAAGCATGAAAATTTCACGCGAGTATTTTCCTGTAATACTTATAAGGAAAGGTCGCGAAGTGTCCGGCGCCGATTTTGCTAATTTTTGGATATGTTTTAAAGGATCAAAATCTAAGAGATACGTATTTTTTTTTATCGGCTGATAAACGGTTTTAAGGGTAGTTTTACCCCCTCAAAGTTGGGGCAAAAAATGCAGATTTTGCTGTTTCTCACATACCAAAAATGATATTCGAGTCGTTTCTTTTTTCAAAAGTTTTGTTTCGACGAAAAATATAAGAAAAAAAATGTTTCAAAATTTTCCCACCCCCCTCATGGGGGCAAACTACCCCATTTAGAAGTTTTTTAATCATAAAAATGGTAATTACCACAGCAAAAACACCACTTACACGAATACGTATATGATAGGATGTATTTTTATGATTTTTGTTTTATTTTTTTTTCTGAAGTGAGTATATAATTTTTTAAGATTTTCTCGGTGACCCCTTATCCCCAACCTCCACCCTTCCCTTATAAGAGGCTGAGCTATTTACCTAAAAAACCGGAAAATTCGAGATTATTATGATCCATCTACTACCTATATACACCGAAAAAAAGTTTACCAAATTTGTTTACCCCCACCCCTCCTGATAGCGGTAAATTACCCCCTTATAAAATTTTTAATTAACAAGGAAATAGTCATTATAACAGGTCAATTTTGAAAAATAAATATTATTTTATACATCAAAATTAATTTTACTTGTATTTGGGTTTGGGTGAAGGAAAATATTTTGGGGGTGAACACCCTTAACGCAAAAATTTATATACAATAGGAGATACATTTGTATAATTTTCGGCTCGTTATTTTTGAAACGAAGTATTTTAAAGAAGGTAGAAAAATATTATTTTTAAATTTTGGTTCTACCGTTCCCACCCTTCGTGTTGGCATACCAGTAGAATGAGCCAGTTAGCTATCTACTTGAAAAACTGGAAATTCGAGATCATGGCTGTCTCTCTAGATACCACGAAACAGAGCTTAGAAGGGTTTTAAATTTTTGCATTTCCCATCCCAGGTGACTTATCCTTCTGATAGAAATAGGACGCGAGGTGTGGCTGGAAAAATTCGGAAAAATTATTTTTATTGTTTCTTGTTGACATATTTCGTTCCAGGAAAAAAGAAACGAATATCTTTATCGCCATAATAATATGCACTTAAATGTTTTGGTAAATTCCCATATTTCTTGTGTAGGTATATCTAATATACAAAACTTCTAAATTTTTATAAAGTTCAAACAACTGACCGCAGTTTTTATATAGATATCTTATACACATATTTGCTCTAAAGGGTGTTTACCCCCAAAAATTTTTCTTCGACAAACCCCAAAAAAATTCAATAAAATAAGTTTTGGTTATAAAATATAGTGTTTTTTCTTTCAAAATTTTACTGTTATAATGACATTTTTTTAAATACTTAAAAACCTCAGAAAAGAGTAGTTTATCCCCTTACGAAAGTGCAAAAATTTAGAATTTTTTTCGGTGTATAAAAAGAGATCGTAATGATCTCGAATTTTCCGATTTTTTAAGTAGATGACTCAACCTCTGGTAAGATAAAGTGGAGAGAGAGGAAGAGAGGTGACTGGAAAAGTTCAAAAAAAATTAATTTTATAATTCCTTGTTGAAATACTTCGCTTCAGATAAAAAACGAATTAAAAATCATAGAAATACATCCTATTATATACGTGCTTGACCTAAAGGGTGTTTACCCCTAAAATATTTTCCTTTACCAAAACCCAAATAAGAGCAAAATTAATTTTGATGTATAAAATAACATTTATTTTTCAAAATTTAGCTGTTATAATGACTATTTTCTTGTTAATTAAAAATTTCATAAGGGGTAATTTACCCCTATCAGGAGGGGTGGAATTAAAAAAATTTGGTAAACCTTTCTTTTGGTGTATATAGATCATAAAAATCTCGAATTTTCCACTTTTTTAAGTAGGTAGCTCACCCTGCTATAAGGGAAAGGTGGAGGGTGGGGATGAGCGGTCACCGAAAGAATCTTAAAAAAAATATTTTTTTAGTTTCTCGTCGAAATACTTCGCTTCAGAAATAAAATAAAACAAAAATTATAAAAATACTTCCTATCATATACGTATTCGTTTAAGTGATGTTTACCCCCCAAAAAAATTTTTTTCAACAAAATCCAACAACAGGTAAAATTATTTTTGGTGTATAAAATAACATATATTTTTTTCAGAATTTTGCTGACGTAATTACCATTTTTATGATTAAAAAACTTCTAAGTGGGGTAGTTTGCCCCCATGAGGGGGTGCGAAAATTAAAAAAAAATTTTTTCTTTCATTTCTCGTTAAATCAAAACTTTTGGAAAAAAAAACGACTCGAATATCATTTGTGGTATTCGAGAAACAGCAAAATCTGCATTTTTTGCCTCAACTTTGAGGGGGTAAAACTACCCTTAAAACCGTTTATCAGCCGATAAAAAAAATATGTGTCTCTTAGATTTTGGTCCTTTAAAACATATCAAAAAATTAGCAAAATCGGCGCCGGACACTTCGCGACCTTTCCTTGTTAGATAAACACTAAGAGAAGATTTTTCAAAATTTAGCCTCTAACGGGGTAAAAATGGTCATTATAGGCTACGCAATTTTATGTAATGAATAATACACAAGATTGTATTTAAAATTGTGTACAGAGGTTAACTCATTATTACTTTGAATGTGTTACATTATAACATTATTATTATATGATATTATCCCCGGCACGGGGCACAGGACTAAATTATTTTAGTATTCAAATAAAATACTTAAATGTTGAATATTTTCTCTAAATTAATAATTTTTCCAATTCTTGATAAAAATTTTTTCAATTTTTGGCACTAACACTAGAATATTGAGCAAGAACTAAAATTTTGCATATAAATATCAGATTTTACGAATAAGATAGTAGTGGAGTGTCTAAGATTTCAGTTACAGTGAGTGAAATTATACAAAAATATATAGTGTTACGGGCTTTTCGGTTTGAATTGATTAACCACGTGTGAATTACACCACTTTATTACCAAACTTAACTTGGATCACCACAATTGAACAATTAACTCACTTATTATTAACTTCTACTAACTCACTAATTACACTGACTCTAACTGACTGACTTGAGGGAAAGCTGGCCGCCTTTTATAGTTTTGGCCCCCGGCTTCTAGAACTTTTCGGCAGATAAGACTTATCGTTCCCGAAATTTCTGGAACGCTTATCTGCCATTTGTTTCGTTATCGCGGCCGCTTTTCCCCTTATCAGATCCTTCTAGAAACTTTTTTTATTTACTAAATTATACAATTCTATTCTAGATTCTATTGCATCTATTTACATTGCGTTACAATAGAATGTTTAGCTAAAAGTATTTGTAAAAAAGTTAACCTATTAAAAAATTGTGATCTTTATTAGAAATAATAATAATAATAATAATAATAAGAATAATAATAATAATAATCCGGGTGTTTCAAAATAAGATGCTTATTCTTAAGGAGCATAATCTTCGAGCAATTTTAAGGAAAAAGTTTATATCAACATAGGTCCGGAACTGCTTTATTTTTAAGTTACGGGGTCTTGAAAATTAGAAAAAAATTTGGTTTTTTCTTAAATACTATGAAACTGCTCAAAATATTATTTTCAAGTTTTGATAGTTACTAACTAGAATTAAAGACGCACCTTTTGCTGGTAAAATATTTGCCTTTCTTTCATCAGTGGCGTTCATGCTAATTTGTCTTTGACTATTCTTAACAAAAGAACTGGTACGTCATCTGTGTTTTTACAAATTAAGTACCAATTTCATAAGCAACCTTTATTTCTTAGTAAAATGCTTCCTAGAATTTTTTCGTCTAACGAAGGGTTTTCGGTTAAAACAATTATTTAACTTTAAAAACTATGTTAACTTATTTCGTAGTATGGATTTTTTAATTATTAAAAATAGTTATATCCCAAAAACATATAAATCTAACTTACATATTAACATAAATTTTGATACGAAAACACTAATAAACAAAGTTGTCTTAAAATAAGGCATTAAATTTGTGGAAAAGAATATAAAACGCCCATCGAAATGCAAAGAAATGCATTTTATTTTTTTACTTAGAAACCGTTGGTCGGGTGAAAAGAGTTAAAGGGAACTTTTTACCAAAAATAAACAGTTTTACTGAAACCCATATTTATTTTGAATTAAAAAAAACAGTGGCGCGATTTTTCTTTAATTAAAAGTATTCAAAGATATGTTAATCGAAAACCGTCGTCACACAAAAAAAAATTTGAGGGGGCATTTTTATCAACAAGTGAAGGATGTTTATGGAATTGATGCTCATTTTAAAAATGAACGGTGGCGTAACATTTTAATTGCTTTTTTTAACTATTTTATACAGATAGAAGAGTTTAAGAATTTGGGTAAGATAGCCCAAACTGTTCCACTTCCTAAATTCTAACCCTGGTGGCAGTAAACGTGGGAGGAAAGCGAAGGGCATGTGGAGCTGCAATATAGGGTTTGGTAGCCTGAAGTAAACCACCTACTAAGTTGAACCGCTTAATTTTGTCTATTTTCTTAAATTTTTAGATTTTTAGAAACATTTGAATTTTTAGAAACATTTAAGAGGTTTAATTTAAGCTAACTTACTCCACTAGGTGTACCTTACCCAACCTTTTTACCAAGAAATAAAGGTTGTTCATGGTATTGGTACTTAATTTGAGAAAAAGCAGTGACGCACCATTTTTTTCGTTAAGAATACTTGATGACATATTAGCACGGACGCCACTGATGGAAGAATAGCAAAATAATTTCCAGTAAAATGTGCGTCTTTGTGCCTAGTTAGCATCTACCAAAATTGAAAAAAATATTTTGAGTGGTTTCATAGCATTTAAGGAAAACCCAATTTTTTTCTTTTTTTTTCAAGAGCCTGTAACTTAAAAATAAAGCAGTTCCGCACCTATCTTGATCAACACTTTTTTTCTTAAAATTGTTTGAGGATTATGCTTCTTAAGTATGAGCACCTTATTTTAAATCGCCCGGATGATTATTATTATTATTATTACTATTGTTTATAAAAATTACAATTTTTTAATAGGTAAACTTTTTTACAAATACTCTTAGCTAAACATTTCATATATCTTTGTTTAATTTCACTCACTGCTACTGAAATCCGAGGTTTTTAGATTTTTAATGCTTCAGGCACCACACTATAGATATTCCACAAAAAAAAAACCTGTTCTTAATTTTGAATGTTTTCTCTTAGTCTCAAAGATTTTCTTCAAAACTACCAATATAGATTTAAAATTTACATTTCAAAAATAGTTCTTAATTGTAATTTTTTCCCGAAAGAATTTTTGTATTTCAAATTTTGGAATTTTATTTATAAATTCTGGATAGATTTCAGAAAGCTCACGTCTCCAATTTTTCAGTTTATTTTGTCTCTTCATCTTTTACAAATGAAGCGGATTTTAAACTCATTGTGTCGCAATCAATTCTGAACCTGTTTTGTTACTGCTTATGCATAAAATAAACCAACAAGACCAAGAAAAAGCAAAATTTCCGCTAACAAGACCAGAATCGAACCAACAAGAAGTTAGGCAAGACAAGAAGTAAAACAACAAGACAAGATGTTAGCAAGCAAAACAAGGAATCTTGCTTTGTGCACCACTAGACAGTCGATTCCCTTTATGCTACAGGTAAGCAATAAAAAGCATATAATTAAGCTTAGCTAAAATTTTGTCTAAAGCATTTTTAGAAGAAAAATTAAACCCTATATTTGGTCGATTTTAAAAACTCAACCCATAATGGTGGGAAAAGGGGAAAGGTGTAAGGGAATTTGAAAATTAGTGCATACCAAAGTTAGAAGTGCGCATTTAATTTAGAATTTTATGAGCGAAATAATTAAACTCTTATTTGGCGGATTTTGACGATTAAACTCCAAAGAGAGTAAAGAAATGTGCCAACAGAAACAAAAAATGTGTCTTATGACCCAAAAATGTCTATGAATAAAGCATGAAATAGATGATTAAGCATGTATTTGGCCGAATTAATTTTCTAATTAACTATATTTTCTGACTGCTTCAGCAAAATTATAATCATTGTCAATAAAAATCAGATTAAGATTAGGTCAACACTGGGGTACGTTCTTGATTTTATTCAATGAAAAGCCATTTGCTTCATTAACGGTAACGCTTTGACTGGGTCTCTTCAGATACTGGAGTACAGACAAATAAATATTCGCTTATCTTTTCCCAATGAGTACTTTCATAAAAGCAATAAGATATTGGTAACTAAGATTCATTGCATTCTAGTGCACGTTTAGTTTCATTCACGAGATGTAGTCTTTGATAATGCAGTGTATTGAAGCATCCAAAAGTATTTTTCCAAAATTTGAAATTCTAAATCAAAGATTTGAAATTGCTGTTCATGTTTCTTTTTTGGGTAGATTATTAAATACGACTAAGAAGGAAGTTTTTCTAAGTTAATTTATCCAATAATGATCATCCCAACATTAGTTGAAGGTCAGTACTGAAAGTATAATCGTCTAGGGGAATTTTAATTGAATTTTATTTTAAATGAAAGTAAAAAAAGACTTGGAAAATTTCCTGAAAGGGCAAATATAAAATCTGCGAAACTTTCAAAACAGGCGAAAAAAACCGTTATTATTCACAAAAATGAAAAGGTTAACGAATTTTTTAGTTCCAGTGAATGAAGAGGAAGTTTCATATTTCGAAAATTGAAGATTATTTTAGTCAAAAGGTTGGGAAAATATTTGTATATATTTTTTGTTATGAATGCATACATATATCACAAATCAAATGCCCAAGGTTTTTGGGGTGGGGGGGTTGTCAGCGATTTATAAGGCAATATTTCCTGTTTATCTAATGACTAATGACCCTTAATAGCAACTTAATTTCTTAATTTCAGGTTGACAATTAAAAACCATTAATTTTTTCATTTTCTGTCATTAATTATAAAGGTTGTAAATATCTTATTATAAAAGCTATTTAATTATATAGAGTGGTCTAGGCTTTTTGTATTTTTGACGTTGTAAATGTTTCAGTCGAACCTAACTTGTAAAATAATGGAGTCGTGTTCTATTTTAGGGATGCGAGGGGGAGACTAGACCTCCCCCCCCCTTTCCTTCTTGCTCCGTAACTGTACAACACATATATATTAATCTTTAGAGCTCAACAAGCTTCTAGCAATAATGTGATATTAAAATAACAATCAAATATCAATTTTCTTATAAAAAAGTTTTTTCCTTTTTTTTCAGGTTACTATTACTTTCTTCGCTTTATAATAATTAAATATAATCTTTTTGATACGTATTTTCTACTTGTTTACATATTTATTGCTTTCTTTTATTTTTGACGCTGAAAACTGATTTTCAGTTCATTCATATACATTTGGCGCCATTTGCATTTTAAATTTTGTAATGGCAATAAGCAACCATATTGGATTAATAATCTTTAATGTGATCACATTAAACAGTAGATAATCGTTTGCCTTCCAATTAAAAGTAAGGTGGAATATCGAACATGGTGCTAAACAAAGGTAACAAACGAAAACTTACCATCCCACAGCATCATTTTTGACACCGGCGTAACCGGACATTTTGGCTCACTAACACTACACACTCAGTATATGGTTGCCCATGCGGGGGGCCATCTGCAAAACAACAGAATTATCCCATGTCACTTTACACCAAAAAAACAACGCAATCAAAAGTTCTCCTTACCATCAGCAGCATCGTCAGGCTTGCAGATCGGGACTCTCTCCGGATGCCCGGAATGCTCGAAAACGTGGAAGAAGCGCCGTCTCGGGACCCCTTCACCCATTGGAGAGCTGCCACAGTAACAGCCTGCCGCTACTGTATGCGCCACGACGCCGCCAACCAATGTTCGGGGGCGGCGCCTTCTCATAGATTACACATTGTTTCACTAGCTACCAAAAAATACTTGTCCCGACGGCCATTTTGGAAATCATGGGCAATTGTTTTCAAGATCTTATTAACTGATTCTGCTGACTTTCCCGGCCTACGCTCCGCTTAAGCTATCTCGTCTAAGTTTGGTGCAATTTGTAAGAAATATGGATAAAATTAGGTTGTCTGACTCCACCTGAGGCTGTAATAAAACTAACAAATCGTTAACAACCGCCACTGTTCAAGTGAGTTTTATTTATAAAGAATAAGAATCGTTGAAGAAAATGTGCCTCTGTTATGGTTTTATGTTTTTTTTTTATTCAAAACCAGAATTTATAATTGTTAGCTTATTAATTTTTATTCAGCATCATTAAATCTTCTGGTCGTTAGGAAAATATTTCTTAGAAAGGAAACATAATGTTAATTGATTAAGATTGATTTGCAACTGCATATAAAATATGGTATATAAAATATGGTATAATTAATAATAGTAGTTGTTCACCAAAGAGAGAATTTTACGAATGGCAATGCAATTAGAAAGATGAAGATCGAAAAAACTGCACGTGCATCAGTTCCAATAAATCATTAAAAATCAATACATTACCCCAGTTTGTTTTAACTTGTGCTTAAAGATTTATCGTTAAACAATCTACATAAAAATAAATATAGCCACCTAGTGATGCACAAAGCAAGATTTTTTGTCTTGCTAGTAAGAGTATTGCTCTTTCTTGTTCTTGCTAGTTTGTTTGTTATGCCCCTGATCAACTACAAAACAAGTTCAGAATTGATTGCTCCAATTTTCGATGAACTGCCTGAAAATGCTTTTTAACAAATTGTAGGAAATGGCAATTAAGAAATTGGAATAAATTTATAAAGAGAATTATTTTTTTACAAAAAGTAATGATGCCTCTTTATCTGATTTAAATTCCATGACCGAAAAGAGGACTGTTAATATCTTCAATGAAGTTGAAGATGGATGATGGAAGATATTAGTGAGACGTTAAATCAGGTAAAACATGAAGCATCGTTTCCAACATCTAACTAGACATGATAGTTATTTTAATACCGACAAACGGAAGAGCCCGTGAATATTATGGACCGATAGGCTAAAATCGAAAATTCATATTCAGTATCAAAAATGGTTAAGTATATTACATACGACCAGAGACAGTCCCATCAGAGACTATTTTCTTAAGCATTGCTCATTATAAGAAAATATTGAAAAAAGCAACAAATCTTGCCTCTTGTTAATTTTTTGAAAAGAAATCCTGCTCTTGCTAAGAAGACTTCTTGAAGCAAGACAAGAAAAAGAAAAAACAAGAACAAAAAATTCAGCAAACACTAATACCGCCAAACAAATTATTTTTAATATTTAAATGGCAAAAAGCGTACGTGGTTTTGTAAACCAGGCGAGACAGAAATTTGTAGTACATAGGTAGTCAAGTCTGCCCAAGAGGAGCCTCTCAAGACAAATCGAATTTCTCTCTATGACGAAATAGTTTGAGAGTGTCGTTTGCTTTCCATCGTGTACAAGTTCTTTCTCAAGTAGAAAAACTGTCCAAGTCGAAAGGAAATTTTGGACCAGTTCTGTTCCGACTTAGGTTTAATCTTATTTAGACCTCTACATGATACAAGGTCAACGAGTATTCGACCGACTGTAGTAGGTAGTTCAAATATTTTGCTAAACCATCACCACTTTACTTTTTTAACAGGCGTGTAAAAATTAGTAGTAGCACCACGACGGTTGTATGAGTAACCAAACTACCTTTGATATGAGAAGGAACATGAAGATGTTTTTAAATGATACTTAAACAAAAACATTATTGTGATCAAGAGGATATACAATTAGAAATTTACTCGTTTACATCGTGTGGACCAATGTTTCAATGAGGAAGTTAGATTTCAAAGTTTCATAAGACACTGATATATCAAGCTAAGCATTCTAAATAATGCCAAATACGTTACCCCACTTTTTAACTAGGTTTTAACATTTCTTGACTTCTAATAGTCTAATTTTGTTATTGTGGAAGATGATTCTCTTGTGCTTTGTCCTATGTTAAATTAGTCTTTTTTATTTGATAGCTTCCTCCGGTGTATTAAGTTATTGCTCGAAATGTTTGAATTAATCGTTTTCCTTCTTGGAAATAACGTAAAATCCAAAACATTTTTATCATTCAACCAAAGTAACCGAATAATCTGTATTTCATGCAACTCTGTTTTAAGTAAAATTTCTTTCCAATTCTATAAATAATGAAGCTTCTCTAAACTTTACAATTCCATACATACAATTCCATGTAAACATACATATTACATAGGTATATTATTATGGGATAGCTTTTATAAATGCTGTATGTAATTGCTCTGATATAAATTTAATGATGCTATTAATGTAGAACTGTATAAACATCTAATTCCACGTCACTAGTTTTTTTTAATAAGTTTGCTGCAGGGCTTCTGATTATATTTATTGTTATATTTATTGCTCTAATTTTCCTCAAGTCTATCAAATCTATCAGTGTTTCAAACGTATACTCTAAACTCTAAAGGCTTATCTAAATTAACTGCCGACCATGGGTAACTTTGTTATTTTTAAAGATGCAAAATTGTTTAAATTAGCACGCTAAAAGTATTTCTAAATTCTTTAAAAGCGAGTATTCATCGGGAACCGAAAGCATTTGTTATTTAGAAGTTCAAAAACGTGCATACGTGGTACGAGCGTTACAGTGTCCACTTTTTAATAATACATTTTCGAGCATTGCAACGGGCCTAACGTTACATTAGTAGCCCTTGCTCGAAAACGAGCGTTCACGTAGCTGCCAGCAACAATTACTCCATCTTCGTGCTTCGTTCCGACCATAAAATACTGCAGCTTCGACAAACGTCAGATCTAAAATTCAAAATTATCTAACCTTAAGATGCATCCATAAAAAGCTCATAATGAATTTTCTCCTAAAGTCAAAAATAACGCTGGTATTTCAATATCTAAATAGCAAGAGTAATGAATCGTTGATAAAACCAAGAGCGCACACCACAGAAATTGGTTTTTATATAAACTTTTAAAATAGAACAGAATATTAGTCTTCAAGCTAAACCCGCAAATGTACTTTACTCTCAGAATTATTCCCAACATCAAACATAAATCACAACACAGAAAAGTCAGCACCATAATGCATTTCTCATAATGACCAGTTACAGTGGTTGCAAATAAAAATGATTTGTTAGGCAATTAGTATCTTGTTTAGTGAACTTACTGCATATTAGGACTTAAAGACAAAATTGTTCGGTGAGTCAGTATCCAATTTGGACAGCTTCTATTTCTATGACAATTACTAATAGTACATTATACTACAAGGAAGAGAAATGTGTTATTTTGGCAGAGATGCAATTTGAAGCCCGATGGCGAAGCCCGAGGGTTACAATGCACCGAGGACAAAATAGCATCTCTCCCGAATGGTATATACTATTTTTTCCACGGTCTCATTAACTTAAAAACACATATTTTGTCATTATGAAGTAAGTAGCACCAGAATTATTGTATTCGGATTTGAGCATTTATTTAGTAGTCGTTGAGTTATTGTCATAACTACAAAATAAACAAACAAAAAGAATTGTTAAATTAAGGTGCTAGTTTGGTTTAGTTTAAGGTTGGTTTAGTGCACAATGAATAATTGTGAGTCGGAAGAGATTGTGGAGGCTGCAAATATTGCAATAAGCAATTTGCTGCCTACGAAGTCAAGATCTTTATACGACATAGTCTATAATAGATTCAAAAAGTTGTGCGCCGAGAAAAATGTTCAAGTATACAGCGAGAATGTTTTGTTGGCATACTTCAGTGAAAATGCAAAGAATTACAAGTCTTCCACATTATGGGCGCAATATTCTATGGTTAAGTCATACTTGATAATTTACGACAACATAGATATAAGCAAATTCCCCAAGCTGATCGCATTTTTGAAAAGAACCGGTGACGGATATCAAGCGAAAAAATCGAAAATATTGACAAAGGGTAAAATCGACCGTTCTCTATCAAGTGCAGATGACAAAGAATTCTTAATGATTAAGGTAAGATTACTTTTGTTGTTAGGTATTTCAATTATTAAGTATTTTAATTTTTTATAGGTTGGATTAATTCTGGGGATTGCCGGAGCTTGTCGAACTGATGAACTAGTTAATTTTACTGTAGATGATATTGAGGATGTAGGCTCTTCCTTGATTGTAAAAATTCCAAACACTAAGACAAAGATTCCACGAACCTTTCTGGTTACCGATGTGGGAAATATGCTTGAATTGTTTCGAAAATACCTGTCCCTTCGTCCTCCCCACGTCAAGCATAAGCGCCTTTTTTTTGTACTACAAAGCAGGAAAATGTAGTTCGCAGCCAGTTGGCAAGAATACCACGGGAAAAATTTCTAGTGTAGTAGCTTCGTATTTAAAATTACCTGATGCTGCATGTTATACTGGTCACTGCTTACGAAGATCTTCAGCAACATTACTGGCAGATGCTGGTGTGGATATCACTACAATAAAGCGTCATGCTGGTTGGAAATCAACGACAGCCGCTGAGGGTTATGTAGAGAACTCCATTGAAAATAAGACCAAAATTGCTAATCAGGTTTTAGTAGATATTACTACTAGCGCAATCACAAAAACTGTAAATGTAAGCGAAAGTAATATTCCTTGTAATATTAATTTTGAAAATTGTACAAATGTAACATTTAATTTAAATGTCAATAAATAATTTGAATGTTATCTTTTTTTTGCATGAAAAACGTTCTCCATAATGTAAACTCCCTTAGGAGCATTATACTCCCTTGGGAATAATCGACTACTTCTGTTTTAATTTTGATGTCATAGAAACTGATTTCTACTCCCGACCGTGGAAAGAATATTTTTCAATTCGTATCAGCTTTGACATACTTGTCTTAATTTCTCCATTATTCGAATATGTATATTTTGCTTAAACAAAGAGCACAAAACAATTTCTATGAAATGAAAAGAAAAACCTTTTTTTGTTAAATTATTTTTTTTGGAAAATGAAAGCAAACTACATATTATTCTTTTACAATGTAATTAAGAGGAACTTGACCTACAATCTACAATATGTATAAAGGTTATAGAGATCTAATAAGTAGGATTCCTAAGTTTAATTTTTATCTAATAAACTACGTTTATCTTTAATAACATTAAAACGATCCACCAATCATTTCCAAAATCAATAGGGTTTTATTCTGAAAAATTCCGAATCGATAAAAAAAGAATGATAAAAATCTATTGGGAATTGCGACCTGTGCTGTGTATGTCATACGTATAAACACACTGACAATTGTTTTTCAATGAGGAATTTTGTAATTAATCGCGATTTAAAAATGTAGCAAATAGTATTGTTGGCTAGGAAAAGCTATCCTCTATCAAAAAGCTATATTAGAACTAATTTGGAGCAAAATTACCTGAGATGTAATCATTTTTATGACAAAGTATCGTGTTTTTTGGCATTTTTCGATAATAGAGTAAACCAAGACCAACGCTCGTGGTGCGCAAAATAGCAAATATTTGATAGCACTAGAATAAAGATAAATTACAGAACTGTAAAAACATTGCATACAATGTGTCCCAAGATAGAGTACTGAATATGGGTTTCCTTTTTATTTGTGAATTTGCGAGAAAAAAATCATTCTTTATAAAAACTCCTCCTTGATCTTAAATCACGAAAAAGAGCTCATTTTTTATACTGGGTGTTCAATTACTTGAAAATTCTAGAAAATGACAAGGAGTAAACTGCTGTTATTTTTGGTAATATCAAAAAATATTATTTAAAAATATGGTTGGAACTACAAAAAGCATGAATTTCAGATTTTAATTTATTTTTAGAAGTTTTTGCACATAGAATGGAACTGGACTGCAAGAACGCAGCTTTCTAAACATGGGCAATATTGCTCTCTGGTGACAGTTGTTAAAGCTATTGCATAGTTTCTTTTACAGACCACTAGGTGGTCTTTTACCTAACAATTTTTGCTTACTTGAGAAAAGACCACTAAGAATGATTCAAAATAAATAAAATTTATTTTTAATCAAACTTGACAAGAAAAATGAAAACATAAGTTAATTCCTTATTATTGACAAATCAACAATAATATTTGTTTTGATAGGTATCATCACCAAGATGATTTTTTTCAATGCCTATCAGAGTCAATATATTTTCTCTTCAGATAGCACAAAAGATTCAGTGTCGCTGCAAATTACATTTGGAAACATTTCTAATTTTTTAGTGTATACCTTCAAACGGAGCATTCCTTAGGTTGAAGTTGAGTATGACAAACTGACGATATCTAACAAAATCGAAACCGCTATTTGTTTTCCAAACTCTTGAATTTAATAAATGTTAAAACCTATTGTTCTGTACATCACAATTCAGAAAATAAAACTGAAAAAAAAATTTAAAAAGGGTAAAAATTTGCACATAGGCGATTAGTAACATCTTCGAATGATAATGTTTTAATGTAATCACTAGAGCTGGGATTATATGCATCAAAAAAAGTAAACAATATGCATGCAATATGCAGTAAAATACTTGCAAAATATGCACTATAAAATATTTCATATGCATTTATTTCCATTACAAATTTTAAACAATAGAGGTGTTAAGGATAAAATAAACAGGAAAAATATGAATACATTTACGTAAATAAAACAAGATATGTGGATCCAACACAATTTTATCTCAAATTAAGGCTAAAATTATTACCATAGCAGTATAAGGATTAATAAACAGTCAAAATAAGGGTACATTTATGCAAGTATAACAAAAATATACTAAACATAACTTTATTTCAAATTCTACCTGAAATTATAGCAAATTAAGTGCTTTTCTAAATTTTCCATAGTAGAATTTGTCGCCTTGTAGCAGGAAAATGTACGTTCAACATCACGAGACGTTATTGGGGCATATTTTGTATGCACACAAACTGTTAGGATTTAAACGAATATCTTTACAATCTTTACCGTTTAATTTTTTTTAACTCCAAGTACCCTTTGTTTTTATTAAGCACAGAAGTCAGTTTATCTAATACTATTTTAACTACATTTCCACTACAGTTGTAAATTTCAAATCTTCAACAAGGGCGGAGCTAACATTTAAAGGTAAACCACGTGTATCAAGCTTATCAATAATTTCCGCAATGTAATCAAAGTTGAACTTAATAAAAGCAAACTGGTTTCTAACTTTAGGATTGTTAAAGAAGTCTATACATTTCTTGACTGCTTCAGAACCATCAGGATCAAACTGATAAATAACATCTTTAAGCTTTAAATAATTTGCAGCTAGAAAGTCGACTTTTTTAACCAAGTACCCCTCTGGTTAAAATTGGCTCTGGTGGTAAAGGTAGTTCTGCTAGATTTTCCTTATACATTTTCACTCTAGGCGAAGCTTTGACGAAAATTTTCTTAGCATTAGATACTAATTTATTAACTAAGTTATACTGTAGTCTTATTGTTTTAGCGACCCTGTGTAATACGTGTGCTAAACATGTACAATGTATTAAGGCGGGATAAAAAATGTTTAAATGTTCAGATGCTTTCGCCCCATATGGTATCTTATTCGGGAGATAAAAATTATTTAAAGATGCATTTATAAATCTAGATAT
Organism: Dastarcus helophoroides; assembly: GCA_028583605.1. NCBI lineage: Eukaryota > Metazoa > Arthropoda > Insecta > Coleoptera > Bothrideridae > Dastarcus > Dastarcus helophoroides. The sequence goes on from CM053326.1 coordinate 10,241,709, forward strand.
TGCCTCACTATTAGTTTTTTCTAAGCATTTCACACTAACTAGATGTCCGTTGCCATGTTCGTTATTTTTCAGTAAACCAATAACTAAATTTACGATGTATCTTTCTTTAACATCTGTAGTTTCGTCCACAGAAACCTGTTTTGCTTAATTGTTGGAAAAATGTCATTGTTTAGCATTTTTTATTATAACGAACTACAATTCTTAATAATAATTTACTCGTGGCCATTTTTTTTTAAATTTTTAAATACTAATTCAACTTCCTGTACACAAAATCTTAAAAAAGATGTAATTTTCGAAGATTTAAGATCAAGCAAGAGTTTTTATTAGAAATGACCTTTTCTCATAAAAACACAAATATAAAAAAAATCCCTTCAGTATTCTATTTTGGGACACATTGTATATAAAGAAGGCAACTATATATTTTTCTGTCAAGTAGTGTCACGATTAGTATTATTTTATTCGATTTTCAATACTTGTCAGTTATTAATTTTTAAGGAAAATGGTTTTTGCCCGCAAAAAATGTGTGATACGGTACTAATCAGTGGCCTCCATGATCATTAGACCTAACCTCGCTTGATTTTTTTTAGGGTTATTTGAAAAACCAAATTTACATGGAAATGTACGTTGGGATAACGTTGAAGTCTCAGACTGCAGCAATTAGAGTAATGTAGAAGTAAAAAAAAATGTTTTAGGAAACCACATGGTTCTTTTGAGCATCTGCTAACGATAAATTAGTGGTTTTTTATTTTATTTTGTTATAAGGTGTGTAGGTATCATAAAATTGGCAAATGCTCGAATGTTGTAGTTTGGGCATCATAACCTTATCTATTGTTATTCTAGGAGAAATTTCGTTAGAAGCGTTTTTATTTAACATTAAAAGCTCTAACAGAAAAAAGAATAATACATATTAGGTTCCTCTAAAACAATAGTATTTTGCCATAAACTAAGTTAAAAATTCGATTGTTGTTTTTTTTTATTCTTCTCTCCTAAAGAACTTAAAAAATCCTACAAGTTTGCTAATGTAAACAATTTTTTATCTTTAATATTAACAAGGTTACCAATGATTGACACTTAATTTGGATGTATATTACTGTACCACGCATTTAAATTTAGATTAACCTAACAAATTTTGTTTAAAACCTTTTATTTAATAAAAAAGTATGTAATCTACTTAATAAACCTCTAAGCACTGACTATCATGGCACGATCTAAACAGGGGAGTTTGGAAGGATAAAATTTTGCCCAGGTGTGGTCTACATGATATAATGGATCACTAAGAGATGATTTTTCAAAATTTAGCCTCTAAGGGTGTAAAAACGGCTATTAAAATTTGTCCGAGTCAGTGGCGGCTGGTGCTAAAAAAAATTGGGGGTTGCAAAGAGACACCTACCAAAATGTGCCGAAATTGGAAATTTTAAATTAATCTGGAATTAAGAGATATTTAGGATTTTAAATGATATTTGTTATACATGTATAGTATATTATTAAAATTTCCCTTTTATAATATGCACAAAAATCAGACATTCACTTATTGGAAGCGGAAGTCCATACGATGATCTTTGGCAGATGCAAATTTATTAATAATTTTTGATTGCGGTCGGGTATTTCTTGGATTAAGTCCTTTTCTTTGGAAAGCATCGTTAATGCGGACAATTTTTCCTGGCATAATGTATTTCTTAAAGGTTTTTAATTATTTTCAGGGTGGAGAAGCACCCTCTGCTTCAGGAGAAGCCATTGAGATAGTTATAAAGATTTTTGAGAGCATTTAGAGTTCCACTAAAAATTTACTAAGCTCACTGTTTTCTGAAATAATGTTATAGAGTACAAGTAAACCAGAAGCCGATTTCAATCCAAAAATGGATAAATCTTAGTGGTTTTTTAAACACTTTTCGGGAAAAGTGGTTCTATACTGATTAAATTTTTCAGAAAAAAATAAGGTTGCTGCAATTAACTAAACATCGTCTGCAGAATATTTAAGTCTGGAATAGATCGTCCAAGTTGCTTAATTTCCAGTTTTTCCGACACAGATCGGTTACAGAATGGTTGTGCAATTAAACTTTGCACTGAATTCATTTTTATTTGTGTTTCACGGCTCACAACATTGGCGGACAACAAATTAAAATTAGCGAGTTGATATTTGGTTTGCATCCACAAGTGCAACCTAATGCTTACTTATGGGCAACTATTTAAACGAACAAAATATGAGTTAAGGCGCAGGTGCATATGTGGAAAGCAAAGTTTGCAGTCTAGCCTGCAAACTCTGCAAACCATGGACCCAACAACCTCGCCAAATTCTAACGAACCGGGGTAATCCGTTATAGTTATGTTTGGTAACGATAAATCTGTTTTATTAATAAATAAAATAGACAACAATTACTTTATTTTTTATCCCGGCACATTTTTTTGGAGGTTGCGCAAACTTGCAAACCTTAGCACTAGCCGCCACTGGTCCGAGTTGTATGCAATGAGCATAACAAATCAGTGTACTAAAAATTGGATCTTCACATTTAGTCATTAAGCAGGCACATAAGAACCTGTGTTACTCTGAATAATTAGGACACAGGGTGGCTCAAAGTTCGAATAATAGATTTGTTTCAATAAGAAATTTTACATCAAACAGGAAAATATACAAGCATAAGCTGATTTAATCAGTTACATAGCGAGTATATAAGGCCATAAGAGAAAAGAGTATTTATTGTTCATTTTTACCACTCAGGTTCTTTGGAGTGAACAATAATAGGTTATTTATACTTATTTAGGAACGTATATTTAAATAAATTTTATATGTTTTCGATATTTTGAGAAAAAAGAAAGTGCTTTTCAAAAAGTAAGACTATTAATCTCTTTTTAAATACCATCGATCAAAAGAAATGAAAATTATGAAATGTAAGCGAAAAATTTAGAAACAAAAAACTCAGAATTTCGAAAAAAATCACCTTTTAGAGATTCAGAAGTGAAATTTAAAAACCCGAATTTAAAAAGCTGTTGTCAAATTAGTAGAATAAAAATAGACAATGCAAAACTAAAATGAAAATTTACCTAAGAAAAAATATAATTAAAATTTCCGAAAATGGCTAAATTTGTAAATTTTAACATAAATTTTAAAATTCGGTATTTGAGAAGGACAGTGGAAGTTTGGAAAAGAAATCAATAAATTTATTTATTAAAAGAAATTGGGTAGTTATCGGGACTGCCAACAGAAGTGAAAACTTAAAACTATGACATAACAGTGTTTTTTTTTTAATTTTTAAGTTGCAATATTAAAAATGAAAATTTTATAATTTGTAAATTAAACTTATTATTTTAGTTTTTATATCTTAAAAGAAATAAAAGATTTTTTTCGTTTTCTTTATGATCGAAGTTTAATGTATCCTTTTTATGTTGCTGATACTTGATACAAGTTGCGTAAAAAGCTGCCTCTGAAGCATTTAGCTGATAGATATCCAAAAGTAAAATTATTTTAATACATATATTTGAAATTTTAAATTTAAGTAATTCTACATATTTTAAATATCGACTCATCCAACGAACATTATTGGCAGTATTAAGGTAATTCAATTTAAAGTGCTTATATAATCACGAAAAATCAGTACATTGAAAACATATTTTTTGTAAATATCTTGAAATTTGCTGTGCAAATATAAAATTTAGATAGTGTGACAGGTTTATAATATGCAAAAACTTATAATAGGCAAGATCAAAGACTAGTTCGTATACAGATATTAATATTTGTATACTAAATATACTGTCAATAATACTGCCAATAATGAGTTACTGCAATGTTCGTTGGATGAGTCGATATTTAAAATATGTAGAATTACTTAAATTTAAAATTTCAAATATATTAAAATGATTTTACTTTTGTTGATCTATCAGCAAGTGCTTCATAGGCAGCTTTTTACGCAATTTGTATAAATAAAGGAATAGTTTACTCAGCAACTATAAAAAGGATACATTAAACTTCGACCATAAAAAAAACGAAAAAAATCTTCAAGTTGTTATTAATTCCCCTTGAAACTCCATGTAATTTTAGAATATCTTATGCTGGCTTCAATTCAACTGAGTAAATGTTCAAAACATCTTTGTCCATTTTTAAAAACGTTCACAACGGCCCCACAATTACCTTATTGAAGTTCTTAATTCATTAGATTTCAATTAGCCTCCTTTATAATCGATATCTCGCTCACCAAAATCTGTCTAGATCGTTTCTTTGTAATTCTCATCTGTACGAGATTCCAATCTCAAAGATAAACCAATTTTATAACAAAAAAAAATAATCCTCCAAAACTGACAGATCAAAAATGTAAACAAAAACATTAATGTTTTGATAGGTAAAAAGCATAGGGCGGCAACTAAATGTTAAATAATTGTTCTGTCAAAGCAAAGGTAAACCTTTTGTAAAATGGCCCTTGAGTAGTCATATAGGAATGGGTGCAGGAAATTTAAAATACAAAAATAAAAAAAAATATATAAAAGATTATTTTTATTTTTTAACTATTTATAAGGATACTGGCACAATACTATATACAGAGATAAACAGAATAAACACTAAAAAAGAATTTTTCTCTCTTGAGTAAAAAGTAAAATATTCGAGGCCAAAATTCTAATAAAAACCAAATTTTGCACTACATATCATAGGCTCTGCACCTTTGGCAGGGAATAAGGATACAGTTGTACGGCTGCTGAATGTGGTATAAAGTCGTTTGTGTTCAGGCGTGGTCCCTGATATCAAGAAATTTTGCGTTTCATTGATAAGTTGATGAAACTGATGAAAAATATTCAGAAATTAGAAATAATAATAATCAAATTAAAACACAATTTAAACAATTATAGTATACACATGTTGGCATATTCAATTTAAATTCAGTGGCGCACTGCCACGACTAGTAGTTCAACCAGCATTTCTTGGTAACGCAATACCGATATATGTGATTACATATATGGCAATACCACAAAATATGTAAAAACCTAGAAAGCTAACTCTCATCACATGACCGTTTGAATCCCGTGACCTTCAAGCCCGTCTATGTTGAAAATCTATGTTAAAAGTGTCAGTGCAGTAGAGATGGCGAGGTCCGAGATTTTAAACAATCGAGTCCGATTATATATCCAACTCTTGGACCCATTTCTTTAGAATTGAAGTATCATATTTCGATTCTACCAATGTTAGTGTAGGATTTAATTCTTAAATAAATTTCTAAAATTACTCAAATATTACCAAAACACAATAATTGAAATAATGTGCGGTACGCCTATGTAAAAGAGGTGTTTATAACAATTCGAGGTTAAAATTTACCCTTATATTCTAAGAATATTCACTTCGTGCATGATCGACCGCACCCGAACGCGCATTGCGCATCCAATCATACACGTCGTAGTGTCACAATTCCTTATCTATCGACCTTAACTATTTTTAACAGAGATGAATGGCCTAAAGGCCAAGCGCAACCATTCATATGGTTGTTTCCAGCCTTATGGATGGCTAAGCTTTCACATGCATTTAACATATAACTCTTATTTACTAACTCTTAAGAATTTAATATTATTATCTATCCTATGATCTTATTCAAAGGTATGTCGAGCCACACTTGACTTCTCAGTTCTTCCGTACCTCAAATGAGCCAAATGTTCCTTTAGTTCGGATTTTAAGAGATCGTCTAGTTTGCCTGACATACTTTTGAGGACAATCCCTACCTGAAATTTGGTAAATACCGGACTTATCCGTTTGCTCTACTTTATCCTCTAAACTACCCAAAAGCGAATTTGATTTTCCGTTAGAAGTATAAACCAAATTTCATGTAGGGATTGTCCTCAAAAGTATGTCGGGCAAACTAGACGATCTCTTAAAATCCCGCTAAAGGAACATTTGGCTCATTTGAGGTACAGAAGAACTGAGAAGTCAAGTGTGGCTCGAGATGCCTTTGAATTGGATCATAGGATAGATAATAATATTAAATTGTTAAGAGTAGTAAATAAGAATTATATGTTAAATGCATGTGAAAGCTTAGCCATCCATAAGGCTGAAAATAACCTTATGAATGGTTGCGCTGGGCCTTTAGGCTATTCATCTTTGTTAAAAAGAGTTAAGGTTGATAGATAAGGAATTGTGACACTACGATGTGTAATGATTGGATGCACATGCGTGTTCGGGTGCGGTCGATCATGCACGAAGTGAATATTCTTAGTATATAAGAGTAAATTTTAAGATTAGATTGTTAATTTTCTCTCTGAAGATGACAGCTTGGCTGTCGAAATATTTTAGAGCAGACCTTTGTTGTGTTCTTTAATCTTTCTTGGTTTTAGGGGACAAGTTCTGTATTTCAATTTTTGAAGGTAACCAAGAACCAGTCCGTTCCACCAAAAAACTTATAAGGTAAATCCAATTTGTGCTTTTTGAAATCCGAAATGTGTAAATTGGTATTTAGGCTTCTGTTTATAATTAAATAACAATTGTATCAGCGTGTTTGAAAATAACAGTGTAAAATATGGTGCAACACTTGTATGGGAAGTGCGTCATATTTGTAGTCAGAAATCTGTAAGTTGAGACTTCTGAGGAGCTTCGCAAATAATTACATAACTGATTTAAGAAATAGTTTATCAAAAATGTCGCGGACGGGTAAAAACGAGATTCAAAACACACGACGTAAGAAAAAAGGCATGAGCTTGTTAACCAAAATGAACTCTAACTTTGAAAAAAAATCTAATGGTTCTTGAGAGTTGTTAAAATCTCATCGAGTACATGACTAGTCTATAATAAAAATCAATATGTCTTAAATCAGGCGAAGATTCAAGGACCAAGCAATTTTCTAATTATTTCCATCGCCATTTTGTTGCTCTTAAAATACTAACACCATTCATCTATTCCGCAATAAATTAAATAGACTTTTTTATTATTAACCACTGGATCAATGTTACCTATAGTATTTAAGCAATTTAAGAAAATTTCTTAAAGTTAAGTATTAAAAAGTTTTTTTAATTGTAGGTAATTGTTTAGAAAATTAAGCCCATCTCTGCCAGAAAGATCCATCAACGACCTTAATGAAAGTTTTTACTCAACAATGAAAGCTTTGATCTTATTCTGAATGTGTTACTGAGATTTCAATATATTCAGGTAGTGTTACGTCAATCAGACCGTTTAGATCTGCTTGAGTTGCCTCCCTAAATTAAAGCTGTGAAGTCTTGGTAACGAAAGCAGCGCAGGGGATGTAAAAGCAGAATTTGTTGTTGCCATTATACCAGTGGACCTTCTAATAAAGTTATATACTAGCTCTCCTTTTTCATTAGAAACTTTATTAAAACACGTAAATTAAAATCAGAATTGTATAGTGGAAATTTCTAATGGGGTAGGTAGTAAATAAAAATTTAAAGTTAAAACAGAAAAACGCTATACTGTTATGATTAATTAATTAATTTAAGTTAATAGTAAAAAAAGAACGGTTAGCTCGCATTTGACGCCTGGATGCAAATATTGGGGATGGCATTTAGTACCACCTTAAGAAAAAAATGAATAACATATTTTTTGACACTTACACTTTTAGGTATACTCACTCTACAATTTTGACATTGATTAATAGGTATATAATTATTATTTCTAAAAACTATATTCGAGATTTTAATTTGGCGTCCTTTTCTATTACTTAAATTTTTAACCTTAAATTATATCACCGATTTGTTTTTACTTAATCAACAATTTTGTTTATACTTCAAAAATTCATATACGAAATTTTTCGTTATTAATTGAAATTATTTTAAGAAGGGGCTAATAATATAATTTTGATGTAGGTTCATTATATAATTGATTTATGCCCCCCTTCCAAGATATACAAGACTCAAAGTAAATAAAAAAAATACTGAGGTTTGGGTTTTATTCAAAAACATTATGAGCTCACGAAACAAAATTTGACGACCGTCGCTGCTTCAGATCGACTAAGGGAAGAGCTGGTACAGATATTTAATCGGGATCTCGAAATTATTCTGGAATGGGGTAAGAAAAATCTTGTCGACTTCAACCCCTCAAAAACTCAGGCTGCGGTTTCCTCTAAGAAAACATCAAGGGATCAAGAGAATGCAACAAAGACGCTCATGGGCGATAAAATCCTCCCGATGAGATTTAATCTGCCTATTCTAGCATTATCTTCTCTTGGAGCGATCATGTGCACGCCAGTGCCAAATCCGCCTCTCAGAAGCTGGGCTTTCTTTTTAGAGCTAAAATCTCATCAACTACTCACACTATATGTAAAAGCTCAAGTTAGGCCAACACTAGAATACTGTTGTCACGTTTTGAGTTGAGCCCTAAAGCACACTTTAGCTCTTTTGGATTCAATTCAAAGAAGAGCGATTAGCCTAATTGATAACGAAAGATTGACCGATTCTCTCGAAACACTAGAGCACAGGCGAGTACTTTCATGGGAGATGCTCACAGGATCTAATAGGATTGATCCTTCCAAGGGTAAGATTTTTGAGGCATACAAGACAGTAGGAGACATCAAATTCCTGTGCGGTCCAGCTTGAAACAGTAAGGATTTCTGTCTACGGAGACTCTTTTTTCTTTAGAACTTCCAAGCTATGGAACTCGTTACCGAACGGAATTTTCCCCAAAAATTACAATCTATCCTTGTTTCTGCATCCTACTCGCGATTCTTTGAGGGCGTAATAGGGTTACCTTTTGCGAATGAATTGAACTTAAAAAAATATACTTCCTTTTGCAGTTTCTACTGCGTTAGCTAATTAAAGTCCAACAAATTATAGAACGAATTACACTTTACATTATATTTTTGTCGTATGTTAGGTCCAGTGGTACTTACAATCCGTTTTTAAGTTTTTTACATAGGGTAAACACGCCAGTAGTGAACTAAAGACAAATTTTGACTTCATCAATTTATTAAAAATATGTTAAATGAGGTATTTGATTAATTTTTTAAAGTCGAAATAGATTACGCAGTTTATTTATCAAACTTGAAATCTGCCATTATATTTTGTCGTGGAAAAAATTACAAAAAATAATATATTAAAGAAAAACTAAAGAGCCAGTAATCGACCACTGAACATTTAAAGGCGACCAAAAGGAGTCGAATAGTCGACCACATAATTTTCATTAATTTTTAAATTCTTATTTTCATTAATAAAATATTTAATACTAAAAAATAAGTAGGGCTTCATATTAAAACTAACAATCAAGTATTTAATTTGTTTAATATTTAACATAAACGAATGTCAAGAAAAAATTTGGTAATGAACACTTACCCAACCTAATAATATAAGAAATATTTACCTACTATATTATTTATGTGTAATGCATAAACTGTAAAAAACTGCATAAATAAATAACATATTATTGATCTAGGAGCAATAAAAACGTATATAGCCTGTTATTAAGCATCTTTATAAGCTATTTGCTGGCTTTACACTTTTTTTTTATTTTTTTCTCTGACATTTTTTTTATCGTCTTTTTCTGCCTTTCCCTTTAATTTTTTTTCTGTTCTTTTTTTTGTAAGTTTTCGTTTTCTTCCAGATATTTTCTAAAAACAGCCGACGAAATTGCTAATGGTAATTTTTTTTTACCCTTCCTCTTTTGGGTACAAATAAGTGCTGGCCAAAATAAATGTTTTTCGAAATTCGATATTTCATTGAAATTATTGTTATCCATTTCATTTTCTGTTCGTTTTTTTTTCTTTAATACTTTCCGTGCTATCAGTATTCATTTCGATCTCTTTTTCAACATCATTTTGTATGTGTTTAATACACTCCGAATCAGGACAATCAATATTTGCCATTTCATGTTCTAGATAATAGACTTCTTTGTCATTTTCCAGTAGCAGAGAGAGGTTTATCTCGTTTTCGTCAACTCCTTGTTGATCCAATATTAAGGTTTCATCATCTTGAGCAATGTAAGTTCCAACAGCCGGTTTTTTGACAATGTTTTTTGTTTGTGAACCAAATAAATTTTATACAATAGCGGTTATTTCATCTGCGCCCACGTTCTGATTTTTCAATTCGGTTTTGTAACAATGCAAGACCTTTTCCGCTATTTTTACATCCTCAGCAGTTATCTTCTCAACGTTCTGATGATCTATAAATTTATTTTTTTCCAACTTAATTTAAATACATTTGCTATACTCGACCACATTGGAATTTAACGGAAAAAGTCACAGCGCATAAAACCATTTTGAATAGTTTTGGATAGAGAAGGTATATTCAAACAATCTGTTAACAATAGACAAAATTTAGTCTTGGCTAAACAAGTATTTTCTGAGATTCTGAGAGAAATTCTGAGATTTATTTTGTCATTCACGAACCGTTGTCTTCCATTCTGACTTCAATGGTTTAAAAACACTTACATCAGCAGGTTGCATAATTTGTGTTGTGTTTGAAGAAAATGCCTAAAGGAGTGTTTTATTCTCATCACCCTATTTGCTAAGATGATAAGATAGATGGGACTTATGCCCATCAACCAACAACATTACTGCCCGAGGAGCATTATTCTCTTGCAACCAGCTGTGGACCCCATTAACAATATATTCATAAAAAATATCACTTTTCATTGAATATGAACTGGATTTCTCTATAAACCAAGTCTCAGGCACTGATGTCACTACAGCCGCTGGCGGGCGAACATATGGGAATACTACCATCGGATGCAAGATTGCAAGATTTCTCCGTCCGCAGAAAAAAATAGCAGCAGAGTTATGTTCTCTTTTTCATTTGACTTTTTCACTTCACAAATATTTCTTATTCCCTTAGGAGCTAAAACCCTTCCAGATTTAGGACATAATGAGAAACTTGTTTCATCTTCATTTAAGACTCGTCATTAAAAATATCTTCACACTTATTTTCTTTGAAAAATACATTAAGCTCCTGAAACCATTTTCTGATCATCTCTTCTGTAACGATGGCTCTTGCTTTGGTTAAAGATTCGGGTTGCCTAAAAACAATCTTTCGCCTTTTGCAGAATAACTTAAACCATTTGTCACCAGGTTTTCCGGCCTTAAATCGGCTTATTCTATTTTTCGAAATAATAATTGTTTGTACTGAGAACAAAAATTCTTCTTTTTTAATGGAAACCCTGTTTTTGCCAAATGTTTTAGCCATTCAGCTTTTTTTTTTCTCTGCTGCGGTAAGGATTGTTGTAGGTCCCATAACTCTTGATGCAATTTTAACTTTTCCACTTATTCTGTCCAGGTTTTGGGAACCCGAAATGTTCTTGATGCCTCTCTTATTCCTTTTTTATTTTCGATTGCCCGTAAAGCATTTGTAAGGCCCTGCTCCGTACAATTAAGAAATAATCTTCTTTTTCTGTTCAGTGGACTCATTTTTGTTTGAAAGCCAATAATACAGATTCTCCCACGGATATTTAAATTACTAGATATTATGATTTAAAATACCTCATGCGTCTCATAAGTGCGTCCAGGTCTCCGGATCGTTGGTGCCACCGCAGTGCGATTAAAGTGTAGTGAAGTAACCGCGCGAGAGCAGAGAGGTGTGTTCTCCAACGGAATTGTGCGACGATGAAGAAAAAAAAGCTGAAGGCTTGCGAAAGCGCAATGAGCCTGAAATCCGACGACGATTTCAAAAATATGTCGATAGGACATTAAAGGAAATACTTTTATTAATAGAAACGGCAATAAAAGACAAAGTAGGAGATTTGGGCGCTACACAAAATATAGAATGCTTGGTTGTTGAAGAGAAGAAAGAAGATTTTATCTCAACACAAAATAAAGAAGAAAATAAAGAAAACACTAAGAGTCCCGTCGCTAACTCAGGGAGTTTAGGGATGGAAAAGAAAAGAGAACAAAAGGAAAAGCGCAAGAAGATTGAACAATTTAAAATAACGCCTATTGAAGCAAAGCCAAGCAAAAGTAATAACAGGACTTGAGAAAGAAAAGGACAGGAACCTCCAGTTATTCTAGGGGGGCAAAAAATTTGGACGGAAACCGCGAATACCATGAAGTCGAAGAAAATTGAATACATCAAGGCGCAAGCAAGCAAGGATGGAATAAAAATCTATACTGCTCGCCCCAAAGGTCATCAAGCCCTTGTTAAGAAACTCAAAGAAAAGAAAATTCAGTACCACACGTACTCCCTTTCAGAGGAAAGAAACCTCAAGGCAGTACTGGAAGGAATTCCCACTTTCGTAAAGGAAAAAGAAGTTAAAGCTGATTTAAAGAAAAAAGGATTTCATCCAACTAAAATTGTTCGGATGTACAAGAGAAGCAAGCGAAGGGCAATAATGCCGCTTGTCTTTGTTGAGCTAAACCGAGACGAGAAGAAGATTTACGAATTGAAAACATGCTGCGGCCTAGATATAGGAGTAGAGGCCCTCAGAAGAAGAAAAGACGTCGGGCAGTGTTTCAACTGCCAAAGCTACGGACACACGCAGAAGAATTGCCATGCGGGCCCAATCTGCGTCAAATCCGGGCAAAAGCATGCGACGAAGACATGCGAAGTTCCGCAGACACAGCCGGCAAAATGCGCCAACTGCGAAGGAGCTCATCCTGCAAGCTATCGCTATTGTCCCACATTACCGAAAACCAAAAACAGCAAAAACAATACTGTAAAGAGAATCATGGGAGTCTCTTACGCAAGTAAAGCTCGGGCAAAGAAAGCAAAACAAGAAGACAACGAAAAGAAGACAGAAAAAGAGAAGACGAAACGGCAAAGAAACAAGAAGAGAGAGAGAGAATAGAAGACAAAAGGGCAAAGGTAAGCGTTATTTTGTGTGACATGATAATGCAATTTTTTAGCTTAGGAGTATCCACAAAGGAAATAAACAACTTCATAGAGAAGATGCAGGAAGTACTTAAGATAGTCGAGTAAATCAAGAAGACAGGAAGCAGTTTACTAACCCCAGGCTTTTGTGTGGTTTTCCCCGGTCAAATGACTAGTAGGCGAAAGAAAAACAAGGCGCTCCATACGCGTGAAGAGGGTTTTTTTTAGTGAATGACACAAAAAGGACAGATATGTAAAGTCTGCAGAAAAAAAGAGAGGCAGACATGGAAGGCCTGAATCTCTAGAGCGGCGAAAAAAGCAAACAGAAACAACGAGAGGAGACAAAGTTCTTAATAGAAAGAACAGAGCGACGAAGGAGTAAGAGAAAAGAATTCCGGACCCCACATGGAGATTAGAAGGCAAAGTCAGAGACATCTCATAATACCCGAATTTAAAGGCAAAATCTTCTTGGTCAAATATAGGAAGTTACTTTCTAAAGTATTATTCCTTTAGTTGACCGGCTGGTCGACTAATGGATTTAAGTTAATTTTTGAATCCCTATGTCCGACCATCTCATAAAAATGAGGTTATGTGCAATGTTTGTTACTATAATTATTGAAACAGGGTCCTTATATTATTTGCCACTTATATTTTGGATAAAAATAAATTATACAACCAAGAACTAGAATCAGCCCTTATTTACACCATCGACTAATCTCACAAAAAGTATTACAACTTACCAAAATCTATCGAATACAAATACACTTACTTTTCAACGATCGTAGCAAATTTTGCTGTTGTTTAACTAAACACAAATTTTAATGTGGTTGGAAAATGGACCAACCAACTTGACAAGATCAATTAAGCAAGAGTCATGTCAAAATTGTGCCTATTTTTTAAATTCAAACGCTACTGGTCGACTGCTGGACGTGGCCGGACATAGGGCGGTTTACCCTATGTATTTATATTTTATTTAATTCTCTTTTCTTCCCTATATTAATTTTTATTGTTTTCTGTTTAAAATAAAGCAACCAATTTTTTCCAGCTGTCATGATACGACTTTTTAAAAATGTATATGCAGTGCTTCCCAAAAGTAATGGATAAATTCTATAAAACCGCGAAGAAACATATTTAAGAAAAATGCTGACACATATATTTTTTATTTTTAAATTGCTGTTTTGGCATGTAATTTTCAAAGGCTTATTCCTTTACCCCTAAGGGCTAGTAACCACAAATTAAAAAATTGAAATATCAAAGTATCACTTGCGATAGCTCGATTATTATTATCCCAGTTAGTGGCCGTTAAATGTTTTAATTTGTTCTGATTATGGTATTTTTTACTTAAGAATGCCAGATAACACAAGCGAAAACTCGGGTATATCCAAACATATCGAGAGCCGAGTTTAATTCGTACAAAGGTGACAATACCAGCCCATTATCGTGAAGTTTTTAACTGACGGATTTAATTGGAAGATCTAGTAGGTGTACAGATATGTACGCTAGTGGAAACCATTATATATGGTATGTTACAAGCACAAGTTTGCAGATATACCTTTACGGAATAAATTCGCGGATCAAGCTCGTTCGTGTATGTTCGGCTAATAGATCTTTTTATACTGAATGAAACAAAAATAAACTTTTTATAATTGGTTGATAATTAATCATTTCCTTTAATGCCTCAGAATTTTCATGTATATAAAAACCAGTTTTATTTTTTAAATAAGACGAGGAAAAATAATCAGTGTGGTTAAAACGGGCGATTTTGCAAGCCAATCCACTCAATTATGTTTAGCACAATTTCAAACAATTATTCAAACTGCTCATTGGTATAAAACATGTTGAGGTCAATCATAATATTTTTGTGTCTAGTATTTCCAGTTTAGCGTTGGCCCATTCTTTCTGACTCAGCCTGTATAATGTTTCCGACCAACAAGTGTCCAACAAGTGCTGTATTTGCCAATCCAGTTAGAGGGTTGTGATCGGGAGAGCTGCAATTGTTAGTGCTCCTAAAAGGTTACTGAGGTTCTGCTGGACGTGAAGGTATGCCACGCCGCGATATTAACATCCAATTTGCAAGCACTCACAAGTATCGATTTTTTCAGGATAATTGGGAGTGTTGGCAAATGTAGTTCTCTCGAGGTTGCTCCCGAAGCTGGGAAAAGGACCGATGTCAGCTTAAGTCTTAGGTACTTTTTCGCATTATTTTGGAATTATGTATAGTACCCTAAGGAGAAGTTAATAATGTTAACATAATAGTTTTTGAATTTTTGCTTATCAATGAATGGGACGTACTTTGAGTATCTGTAAATTAGTGGTGTATCCTGTTAAATTTTTTCGAATTAAGTCTACTAGAGATTGATTAATAAAAATACTTTTTAAATTATTTTCTTATGTGTTGTGCCTAAAATTTTGACTTTATTGTGCCATTTACCCAATTACTCTTTCTTTGTTTATGAAACTGTCCTTTTCCCTAAGAAAGTCAGTATTAGATGACATTCAGTAATGTGTAATGACTGAGGTGAGAGATACTCTGCACCAGAAAAGAAAGTGAACAATGGCAGTCGCAACCGCAACTTACTTTTACCAGTGCCAAACATGCCATTAGAATTTTAATCATTTGTTATTATCAAGGATGAAAGAACATTATTCTTGATTAATTGTGCATTAATTATTACCCTAAGGTATATTCTTGACACATACGACATAGAATACATCGTAAATCTTTACTTATCATTGTAAACATACAAGGTATTTGAAAAAGTTGATACAAAATTTAAGGAGATGAAAGTTGAGCCAAAATTTATAAAAATGGTTTATATAAACATAGGTCCTACTTACCACTAAGATATAGCCCTCCAAAAGGGTTATATCATTTGACTAATTTTTGAATAATTTTTTTTATAATTAAGATAATAAAATGAAATTTGCCCACAATAATTACGATATTTAATCTCCAAGAATTTTATCAAAATCAGTTATGAATAAGGGTAGTTTTCTATCCACCCTTAACATAAATTTAAATTACAAAGCAATTGATATTATTATTCAATGAAATGAAAAATTTTAAAGAAAAAACGCCTCCACGTTTTTCTTCGAATTTAGCGTATTTTAGTCGGATTTTTTTTAAACGATGTAAGTTAAATGTGTCAACGAGCGGTTAGTATTTTTAAAAACAATGTTAATAAAAAAACAAGGTTTTACATTTAACGAATTTTTCTCTTAACTAAAAATTTATTAATTGTGGCACGGAGCGGTCACACGCGATGACTGCTTACACGTTGTTGATTAGAAAAACTCCCCGTCGATTCCTTGATAACTTCAGAGTACTGACTTGGCGCCTTGCTTTGGTCAGCAATAGCTCAAGGGTTGACCAACATAATTCATCCCTCCTTAAAAGGAAGCCTCGGGGGGCAGCTGACGAGGGTGACGTGGTGATGTATCCTCTTGAATGGAGTCCTCGGTTGAGGATGGCTTTGGTCCGATGATCTTCTTGTATATTTTCCTCGCTGCGATAGTTGAAGCCAGGAGAAGTTTCATAATGTAGATGGGCATGGTGTGATAAAAGATGGAAACGTCTTCCTTTGGTTTCTGGATTATATTGACTGGTTGAAAATCAATGGCTCCAAGTTTTAATTGTTTTAACTGAATTGAGAAGTTGAACTTTCCGTTTTTGCCTGGAAGTTGCGGCATTTTCATGACCTTTGAAGAATTGTATGTGGGTTCCACAATTCGGATTTCTTCAGAGTTAAAGAGAATTTTGCAGTGTTCGGAAACTTCTAGGAGGAAAATTCCATGCGGCATCATAATTTGTTTCTTGTCTGGACATTGTAGGGTCAAGACAGATTTGAAGTTGATTCATGCGATATATTGGTTGATATAGGGCAGTGACTTAATATGGTCTTGTTTGGTTTGGATTTTCATGTAGAGACAGTCTTCAGGGATGTTTTGTTTCAGGATGTTTTCCTCGCAGGTGACGTGGACATTGATTGGTAATTTGGAAGGGCAGTGGTATGTGCCACTCATAGTACAAATATCTGATAAAGGCTTTATTTTGGGAGCCTTTCTTACAAAAAATATTATAATTAAATTCTATTTTAAGCGCCATCTGATAAGCTTAGAATTAGATTCGTGGAGAGAAAACATCCATTGAAGGGGTTTGTGATCCGTTAATATTGTTACGGGCTTATCGGTTCGAATTGATTATTAACACGTGAATTGAATAATACCCACTTTATTACCAAACTAAACTCGGAACACTAGAACTGAATAATAAACTCATTTATTTACTTCTACCTACTAACTCACTAATTACACAGACTGACTATAATTAACTAACTCTAAGGAAAGGCGACCGCCTTATATAATTTTGGCTCCCAGGTTTTAGAAAAACCCCTCAGATAAGGCTTATCGTTTGCTGAAATTTCTGGAACGCTTATCTGCCGCTTGCTTCGTTATCGCGGCCGCTTTCCCTCTTATCAGATCCTTCTAGAAAATTTTCTTACGTACTAAATTCTATAATTTACATTCCGCTACAATATATTAAATTTACGTCCAAATAATTAGGGGCGAAAATATTTGGTTGCTCAAACGAATTGCTAAGAGTTCTTTCTCGATCGTGGAATAATTTACTTCGTGATGGTTCAAAGTCCTAGCTTGCATATGAAATGGGTCTGTCTTGTCCAATGGGGCCTTATGATAAAACAACGCTAATTGTTAAAGTTGTTAAATGAAAATTTTTTGAAAAGCCTGGATATTGAAGAATTGGTTTATTGTTAAAAAGTGTTTTGCTATATTCAAACATTGTCGGTAGTCAGAATTATTAATATCTATTATAGCATTTTTCTTTAAACAATTTGTGAAGGGTTTAGTAATTTTGACAAAATTTGGGATGAATTTTCGGTAATAACCTAAAAGTCCTAGGAAGCTTTTTATCTGTTTTACAGTTTTCGAAATTGGAAATTTTAAAATAGCGTTTACTTTATCTGGATTAGGTTTTACGCCATCGGGAGTTACCACATGACCTAGGTATCCTAACTTCCTTTCTTAGGAAATTCACTTTAATCAAATTGAATTTTTAAATTTGACTGTCTTAATCTTTCAAAAACAAGTTTAAATCTCTTAATGTGTTGATGAAGGCTGGTGCTAAAAATGATGATGTCATCTAGATAAACTAGACAAATCTCATTTTGTAAACCTTTTAGTACGTGGTCCATGACACGTTAAAAAGTCGCAGGTGCATTCTTGAGGCCAAATGGCATATGAAGATATTCGGAGTGCCCATTTTCGGTATTAAATGCAGTTTTTGGAATAGCTTCAGGGTTTATTTCAATTTGGTGGAATCCTGATTTAAGATCAAGAGTTGTAAAATATTGACAACGTCCCAATTTATCAAGGAGATCGGTACTGCTTGGGATGGGATACTTATCATCGACAGTATTTTCGTTAAGTTTACGGTAGCGACAACAATGCGCCATTTTTGTTTTCCTGATGAGTCACTTTTTTTTGGAACAACCCAAATCGGGGATGACCAAGGGGAGTGGGATGGTTGTATTATATTTTGAAAAAGCATTTTGTCTATTTGGTTTTAACTTCTTGACTTGATGATATCAATAAGATTTGACATAAATTGGCAACTCATCTTTAGTTTTGATATTATGTTTAATAATATCAGTAAAAGTTAATGGATCATTATCTTTGTGAAATATATCTGCATATTCATAAGGTGAATTTGATATAACGGCTTTTTCTTCGTAATTTAGATGATCTGGTCTGAATTTGGTCAAATCAACTTCGTTGGATTCCATGCTACAAAATTATAGGAAAACCCATCATCTTCTAATACTTATGAATTGGAACTAATAGAGTTATTGAATGACCTCCAAGGTCACCTAATTTGATTCCACTCAAATTTTTCTTTTAACTTCTATCTTAAAATCGTATTTACAGAAAACAAGACGATAATGTAAATAACCTAAAAAATGTACATACTTAAGGAAGAAGTTATTGAAAATGAGATAGCACAACTATCTGAAAGAGTATTCATACTATCCTGAAATGAGTCGAAAAATGTATTGAAGAGCGAAGAGACAATTTCAAGTTAGATTTTTACTAGGATTAAACATTAATTAAATAATGTTTCCTGTTTGTTTGTTAATACTTACTTTAATACCCCTAAGACATACATATTAGTTTGTTGACATTAGTTTCACGGTCCACTAAGCTAATTTCATTTTAATTTTTGTTTTCTTATCATGTACTTATAAGTCCTTATAATTTCATTATTATTCACCTTAGCAAAAAATGCGTAGTAACCATTTTTATTCTTAATTCCATTATCCCTCATAAAAATATAAAATATACAAGGTGTTCTATTTAAACATTTGTAACTTTGTCAGGAATCGCAAAAACACGGTGTTCAATTGTTTTTCCCATGACGACATCTTATTTAGCGTCAAAGTTTGCCAATTTTGTATCTTTAATAGGAAAAAATTTGGTTTCTCCTTAAATAATTTTATACCTCTTGAAATAGTTGTTTAAATTTTGGTAGATACTAACAAAGCATAAAAACTCATTTTTTGCAAGAAAAGTATTTGTGCTAGTTCTACCAAATTAGCCCAATAATAAAACTACTTAGATAGTTATTCTTTATTATTTACAAACTTATCTCAAACTTTTGGCTTGAAACAAAAAATATCTAGCATAAAGTAGAAGAGTGACTTTAAAAACGACATTTTCTGATTAAAAAAGAAATATTTGGGTAAAAGTTTAAATTCTGATCTAAAATTAGAAATTTTGAAATCAAGTTAAAGTTTTGAGATGAAATTAAAATTTAGAGAACAAAGTCATTGAGACTTAGCTCAAAGGTTTAAAAAAGCAAAAAGAAACCTTTGAACTTGCAAATTTTACTTCATTGTATTCTGCAAACTGGCAGTAGAAAAATATATGTAGAAAAATGTACGTACGTTGGTACCTAACTTTGAATTTTTACAGCTTTTGCTATTAACAATAAGTAATAAGCCTTGTATATACGAATATATACAAGTTTATTTACGATGCAATTGAAATCTAATTTCATTAGAATCTAATGAAAACTAGACTGCAGTTGCAAATTTCACGTAGATGAGGCAAAGCTTGTATCACGGGTTGCATCGCAACATCCATAGATACAGACGATTCCATGATGATGCTGTTGTTGAGATATTTGTGCGCAATTGGCTGCAATCACGTCTCCTTTCTTTTCATGATGATGGCATTAAAAAACTCCCAATCCGTTGGGAAAATGCATAACAAAATCAGGAGAATATGTAGAAAAATAGTTAATAACTTTCATATTTGTATCAATAAATTTTTAAATTCTAATTCACAGACCAATAGGTTTGAACATTTATTAGATTCGAAGTTTGGTCAGTTTAAACTGACGAGATCTAACAATATTGAAACCAGTCATTGGTTTCCAAACTTCGAATCTAATAAAAGTTCAAACCTATTGGTCTGTGCATTAGAATCCTTGTCTTCTGGGAAATTGTTCCTAGAGAGCAACCGCTTCGCTAGGTGGCAGGGTTTCAACTGTTGGTATTTCAGCTACCTATGATTTACTATACACGCCTGGAGGGCTGCATGAATTTGTAGTCTAAGTTGCATTCTACTTGCATAAATTTTTAAAAACAAATTGTGGTTCATATTTGATTTACCCTTGGACTACTGGGCTCTTATGCTTTGATTTTCGGTTTGGTTCATGAGGGATTTCGCTAAGAAGTAGAGTCAAAAGTTGAACACTCTGAGTATGTAATTCCCTCATTTGATTAAATTTTGAAAATACAAGTGCATCTTATACCTACTATTATCCTTCAAATATGAATAGTTTTATCCCTATGTTTTTAATGCATAAATCACTTGTAATTTCTGTTGCAGTAATGTAAGAAAAAATATGACTCGGTGAAATTTAATCATACATGGATGTATGTAATATGTAAATTCAGAATTTGCAATTAAAAGTTCTTTTATAACGTTAAAACCTAATGAATATTTGGCGATTTAATTACAAAATTATAGGCCTGACAGGAAATGTAGTCTAGCTGTAAAAGACGATGACAATTTTTGCAACTTTATTCTTAGTTCATAAAACGACTAAATTAAATACGGTAGAAATTATTTAAAAAATGATACCTGTCTACTTCGCAATAGTGTGAATAATTGTGTACTTTATTATGATTTTTATTATTGTCAAAGATATAAGATAACGAAAAGCATAGTTATAATTTATTAGATTGTTTGGATAAAAAAAAGTTAAGTTTAAGGTTCTTTTATTAAAAATCAAATATATGAAAATATGCAAGCTTTGAGTATTCATCTTTGAATAAATTGATATCGACAATAAATACAGTACATATCATATTTCCTCGATAAAAATAAACTTCTAGAATATCTCAATAAGTTGACCTGATTGTATTCACATTTAAGGACCAATCTTTTTCAAACATCTATCTTTAAAGGAGCTAAATAAAAAAATCAACTTCAACATATCCAAAAGGCCATTCAATTGATCTAACGACGAATATAGTTATTGGTATGGCGATATTTTTATAAAAACGCTTTTAACAACCTACACATTTAAGAAAAAATATCTCGATATTATTTACTTAGTCTGCTGCATCTTATGCTTTAGCTGTACGGCAGCAGTATTATTAGTATTATTGCAGTAAAGAGCGCCGATAACAAATTATGAGTTGATAATATGTACCGGGTGGCTAACTAAGAGAGGACGCCGGCTATATCTCAGCAGCGAATCATCCCACACCTTTGATAAAAAATTTCAATAAGAAGAGTGGCCCTGAAAAATTGCTTGAAAATATTTTTGAGTCTCTAAAATGATCGCTAGGTGGCGACCAACGCAAATATTTTTTAAATAGTAATCAAAATTGTACTAATCACAAAGTAGTCATAGTAACAGATAAGACTGTCAATAATAAATAAAAAAATAAAAAGCAACACCGTTAATAAATCTATTATTTAATAATAAATATTACGGGCTTATGGGTTCGAATTGATTATTACCACGTGAACTGAATAATACTCACTTTATTTTTGAAAAATGACCAATTAAATGTTCTGTAATTAAACAGTTAAACGAGCTTAAAATTGAAAATATGTACAACCGCAACCATAGACTAGTTTCGGCCTTCCTTGGCCTCATCAGCATGGAACGGTGGTGTATACACTTCCAACTTAAAGCCGTTAGTCAGTCGTATAAGTATCCAAGATAGTAAACCTCCATTGGGTGATTTGTAACTGACTTTTAACTGTTACTTATACGGTCATTTGTCAAAACAATAAGTGTTAAAGTATTAAACGCGGTACTATGGAAGAGGAACCAGAACGGGGGAGATCCGTTTCATGACGGAATGGGACGATCCTTTGCTTACACACTGACGCGTCAAATATTATACAGGACTACAGAATTTTTAAAATAGTTTGATTTATAATGCGGCAGCATTACTTATCACATATGTATATGAAAATTCTGCTTAATAGAAGAAAAGTACTGCTTTAGTAGCAGATGTTGAAAAATTTGAAAGTTACCTATATTTTTCTATTGTTAAATTGTAGAAAATCAAGAATAGTTACAAGAATAATAAATACAGGCATCATTCTTGGATTGCGAGAAGATAACAAATACATTAAAAAATCTCCGGCGTTAAATAAAGCTATTGAAAATTTCTGCGAAACGATAAGAAATATACTTTTGGCATTTTCCAACTCATAGAGGATTCCTTGATGAGGACCACTTTCAGCAACTCTTGTAATAATGTAATATATAAGCCGTTTTTTATAGCGTCTGACGGCGCTTTGCCAATCTCCAGGCCTTACGGTCTTCCCAGCATCTTGCCACTAGGTTTCGTTCGACATGTTTTTGCAATTCCACCTTTCCATGTGTTAGGTGGTCTCCCCCTTTTTCTCTTCTTTAAAGGTACCCACTCTATAAGAGTTCGTGGTAGGCATCCATCAGGCATTCGTTGGACGTACCCATACCAAATGAGTTGCTTGGATTTAATTTCGTCCATGGTGGTATGTGTCATCTGCATTTGGGCTCAAATTTCTGCGTTAGTAATTCTTTGCAGCCTCGATTTTTTTTGCAGCTCTCTTCAAGAAATCCATCTCGGTGGTAATTAGTCT